>BSDF01000001.1:20197518-21609413 GCA_027925045.1 Hypotaenidia okinawae | reverse complement strand
CCCTTCCCTTCCCTTCCCTAATATTTTTCAGATCCAGGAGTATATATCTCTTAAACATGAGAGGACCAGGTGTGGAACTCACCTGACTTTGGCAATCTATCTCAGCTGCATGTCACTATGCTCATTCTGCCTCCATCCCCCTTATCTGATACACAGTTGAATCTGGAAATATGTTTTAGGAAATCTTCTGTAGGAATACCTAAGAAAATTTCCAGAAGGGGAACTTTTCATATGATTAGAAAGAGAATACCTTATATTTTTTGGTTTTCTTTTTAAAGGAACAGCAAAAAAAAGTTGCCTGTTACATGAAATTTTGAAATGTTTAAATATCCCATGGTTTTCAATCATATCTAATTATGTGTTCACAAGGTTGATTTTGGTTACACACAAAGAGGGATAGACAGTAAGTCAAACATCTGCAGCAGACAACTGGTTTGTTTTTGCCAACTCATGACAACAAGATCAAGAATTATGACAACTCTCCTTAAAAAAAAACAAACCACCAAAACAACGGTTGGGCTTTTTCCATGGTTTAAATTAAGACTACAGAAAATCAACCACTTTATCACTGGACTGCATATCATCTATCTATAGGGTGGATTCTGACCCTGAATGTTTTAAAAGTAGCAAAAAACCCCTGACTCCATTCAATAATTTAAAAATTAAAAAAAAAAGTTTAATATGGTGAAATTATGTGGCATACAATCTTTCTACCTAAAGACTGTGTCACGGAAAAAAAAAAAATCCATGAGACAGAGAGTTTCCAACAGGGAAGATTTAATAACCAGTATCTATCTGTTGCAGAACAAGTAAACTACTTTGAGAAAGCTACATTGACTACAAATAGTGGTGTTTTTTTCTCTGTATAGGTTTAAACAATTTTTGGAACTGTTACAATCCAACATCTGTGCAGAATGCAGAATTGTATGACTCTGAGGATGAACTACACTGAAAACTGTGTTAAGACACCACCAAGTCCCTGCTGCAAAGAAAACTATGTAAAGACAAAGCCAATTCTGGAGTGACTTCTATAAGATCTGTGCAGAAAAAGACAAAATAAAGGAATGCTGGAAAGGAAAATAAAAATGTGGTGTGATATATATACATATATTTATATGTAGAGAGAGAGACATGGAGAAAGAAAAACAAAATAACCACCTTAATTTAGATTTTTCCTCTAATTTAAGAATGAGAGATTGAATCCATTATTCACAGAATGAAAGCCATATTCAGTCAGCCTGAGCTTCAAGCTAGTTCCTGATGTAAGTTGTCTACAGTTTCTCATGTGATGGCATCATGCAAACTGTTGCTGAATATATAAATGTTGCTACATTTAGCTGTTACTGAATGGTGTTAGCACCAGGGAAGCTATAAAGATCTTAGAATACACTTCCAATAAGTAACCTCTTAGTGTAATAGAAAGTAATGAAAGGTACATACCCAACTAGGTACATAAAATCTATGCAAGAATTGCCAATCCAGGGGCAGCTCTGAAAAAGGACTTGACATATGCATTAATTTATGAATAAGTTAAAATCTAAATGTAGCTAACTGTGAAGGGGTAGGCATTCAGAGTTGCTTGCTTTCCACAAATGGAAAGCTACTCATATTAATGTAATTGCTAATAAGACTCATAATAGAAATACATGATTAAAAACAGTGTTTCAGGGAATTACCTTTGTATTTGTGAGGTACCCTATGATCTTTCCTTCTTAGGGAATACAATTACCCAACTGTTTTGATTATATTAGCAAAGTTCTATCTTGACATAACAGCATTTTTATTTAAACTGTATTATAATAGAAAGCAACAATATCCTTTGGAAGCAAGAAGAATGTTGAGAAAAAAATCAGATTAAATTAAGGAAAGATATTCAAAGCATATTTAGCTGTTAAGAAAACTCTTATATAGTAAAATGGGGAAGCAGTGACACACAACGGTGGGGGTGAAGTTAATTTTGTGTCGTTTTGCCTGGTTAGATCCTCAGAACAGACAGTATATAGAATCACAGAATATCCTGAGTTGGAAAGGACCCATAAGGATCATCAAGTCCAACTCCTATATTCTAAGAAACAGCTAAGTAAATGAACTCGAAGTAATGGGTTTTCTCCAGGAATCTGAACTATCAGGAATATTTCTCTATTTCAGTATACTAAACCCTTTTTAATACTTAAAACAGGAATGGAATGAACCTCAAATTACTGAGAGCATGGATGATCTCAGAAGACTTAACCGTGGTTTGAATACACAAGCCCATGCAAATTGCTGAACATTTTACCAAAACAAACAGGGTTAGAAAAAATATTGTTTCAATTCTATATTCCCCAACTATGTACTCTATGCGTTGCAGAGGAACTGAGCTGATATCAGTTAACATTTGATCAGAGAGTGGTCACGGCACCTCCTCCTACATTATCTAACCGGATTGAACAAAAAAAGACAGCATTTGTTGTCATGGCAATATTAAAAGCCCTCAAGAAAAGTCTACAAAGAAAACTGTTTAAATAGGACATTCTGCAAATAACAGTTGTTAGAAAAATGATTTATCATGGATGCTAAGCATCTCTGTGTTTTCTTTCCATAGTGCCACTTACCACAAATGCAATTTGAGTTTTTAACTTCCACCATCTTGGTTGCCATTTTTCTTAAGCATATAGTAGACTTTTCTTCTTTTAAATAGAAATGTATTGCAAAGGAAATAGGCAGGATGATTAGTTATTTCAATTTTGTGAAATTCTTCATGTAGTTTAACTAAATAAACCTCTCTCTTGAGATATTGAAAATCAGAAATAGATTTTTTAAAGTTTTTTTTTTCTTCAGGTAACATGTTTACAAATTATTAGCAGTAAAGTTAATAATGGAAAGACACTTTCTAAGTTTATTTTTGCACTTCCAGCTCTAAATTATTCTGTATTTTCTCAATGGCAAACAGGAAGGATATGGTGTAGTCAGTTGTTTAATTTCAAATGGACATACATTATAAAAATATATAGTATATTCTAATCTGAAAAATGCCTTGATAGAAATGTCATGGCACTTCCTATAGTAAAATGGGACACATATAAATCATGATCTGTATAACAAGGAAGACATTTTCTAGCATATTTTGTATCTACATCTTTGGTGAACTGCTGTATCAGAAATGGTGCTGCAGAAACTAGAAAGTTACTGCAGATGTTTGATTAATCTTATATTTCCAGGCATTGTATAAATAAACTAATGAACATTTAAGTGTATTTTTATATAATAATAATCGAGTTAGTGCTTCATTAAGTGAATATGAGTTAAGCAGCTTCAAATATATGTTTCAGTGATGCTTTCTTTCTGCTGCTTTTTTTCCGAAAGATTTAAATATTTAATTAGTGTCAATAGTAGATTTTACAGTTCTGTGTTGACTTTTATCTCTTTTCATCCAGCTGGCAGCTGTCTCAGCATCTTTAAACAATGGCTGCATAGGATATACACAAATATTCCTATTTACTATTTGTCTGATGTTCAGCCAGTTGAGTTATTGGAAGGCTTGTAAAGGTGCAGTACTTCAGCTTCCAGAATAAATGCCAGCACATTCTTTCACTGAAAACCCAGCAATGTAAATTGTCTGTAGTAGTTGCTCCTTTGAGTAACATTTAAAAATTGAGTGGAGCATGCTTATATTTTACAGCCATGTGGTGTACAATTTGGCAGTGTTTATGGACCTAGAATTTTTATTTGATGACCCTCCAAAAATTTTCATAAAAGCAGATTCTCTGTATCTCTTTCATATCAGTTCTCTTATAGTGCTCACCAGCATCTTCCAAAAAACACGTGCGTTACATGGTTAGTATATATTACATGTTGTTTATTCTCTTCCAAGAGAGAAGGGTGAACAGCATGGATATTTTTATAGTGTATTTTATAAACACCTATGTC
This sequence comes from Hypotaenidia okinawae, assembly GCA_027925045.1. Classification (NCBI taxonomy): domain Eukaryota; kingdom Metazoa; phylum Chordata; class Aves; order Gruiformes; family Rallidae; genus Hypotaenidia; species Hypotaenidia okinawae. The sequence continues at coordinate 21,605,504 of BSDF01000001.1, read as the reverse complement.
TGTATGTGTATGTATGTCCATATAAGCAACATATTTATATATAAGGATGTGTATTGCTGGAGAAATGTGCTTTCCCCTTGATGCAGCAGTCAGGAGGTGCTCTGTGTGTGTGTTCACGTGCAGGTGTGTATCGGCTGGGTGTGACAGTGCCTAGAACAGAAGGGAGGATGAGGGAATGGAATATTTATTTTGCACTCAGTTAAACCTGGAACATATATTGTCTACCACAGATGTCTGTGATCCATACCAGAGTTCAAATTTCCATAGAAATCAGATCACTTATTCTGATTTTCACTTCCAGTACTTTTAGAACATGCTTTAATTTGCAATGGAGGACATAAAGACTTTGATTTCCTATTCCATGGAAAGCTGATGTGTAGTTCAGAAAAGAGGCCACATAGCTTTGTTATGTCTTGGACCACTGGAGTTATATATCAAGGTGTTCTGCTCATTCTCATTCTGCATCAGTAGGGTTCTCATTCACAACATTACAAATATATACAACTGCCTCTGGGTCTAAGCCTACATCAGTTAAATTAATCTTCCCAATCTATTTAAAATAATATTATTAACTACTTCCCTGTATTTCTGTTAAGGTTTTTTAATGTTTGATCTTACAGAAAAAGCCATATATGATTGATTACAGCAAAGTAAAATGAAATATCGAAGAATGACATCATGTGAAATGGTTAAAAGAACTGTTTGCTTTAATTTTTAAAAAGATATATAGAGATCTAAAAACCTTTTTGCACATAGAGGCATATTAAATTGATATGCTTAAACTTTGCATTTGATGATAACTTGTTTTTATTCCTTGGGACTGTGGCACAGCATACAAAAGAATATCTGAAGTTCTATTGATTCTCAATTTAGATTGTACCATCTTAGACAAAATGGAATTAGTAAACATTTTAGAAAATAATTGTCTAAATATTTTATGTTGGTTTTTTTTTAACAGTATTCTTAAGTAGCACAACTTTTTGTTTTTCCATTTTGTGCTTTGGGGCATATTTTTCTGTAAATTATATAATTTAAATCTTTAGTGCAAATAAATTCAGATTTTAATATATTGCTTAACCCACAATTCTTATATTTTCAAACCTTCACTTATTATTCCCCCCCACCCCGCAACAAATAACGATCAAAAATGCATTATTTTACAATGCTTATTTAAAACTAAAACTGAAGTGTCTAAGTATTTACTTGTAAGGCTGTCCATGTATAGAGTTGTTTAGTCAAATTAATGTATTTTCAGATTGTTGAGCCTCATAGGGTAATACATAGCCTGATCTAATTACATTAAGCATTCTATCTGCACTATGTTTTTCTGCAAATAGTTCCATCTATGTTAGTAGCTCCATGAGACACATAAATGATAATGAATTGCTTTCAAGACTTACAGTCTGCTTCCTGTCCACCATTCTCCTTTAAAGTAAGTCAGAATAAGAGCTAGTGTGCACAGCAGTGCATCAGATACTGCATTTTAGTTGTAAATCCCAACTCACTACCAGTGGCACTGCAGAAGATGCTACTCAACTTGCAAGGAGATGTTCCTAAGTCACAACTGGAAATCACAAACCTGAGAATTGTGGCCTCTCATCTTTGCTCAAATAGAGACAGCATAAGAGCTGTGGTATAAGCTAAAGTCTTAACACTGTAAGTTAGTTCATAAACTAACTTTTTAAAAATTGTTCAAGGGACATCTAAAAGGAAAAAAAGCCTTACAAAACAAAGCAAAAAACTCCCTTCTGCTGTTAGAGCCATATAGTTGGGGATTATAATGTTCTCTGTTCTCAACAGTCTAATACTTTCAACAGAGAAGCACTAAAGTATGTACTTGTTCTGGCGTGAAAAAGAATTTGCAAAATTTAAATGCTGGAGCACATGCAATTCTTTCACAACTTCTGATGTGATATTTTTTCAAAGGAAGCCTAGGGAATTTTAGAAGGGATTCTTTGTCATTGTACAAAAATCACTGTAAGATTGTTACTGGTTTGGGGTTTTTTTTTAAAGGAAGAATAAAAAGAAGTAAGCTATATTTAATGCGTTCTCTTAGAACAAGGTCACTTTCAAAATGTGTGATTTCACATAGGTATGAGTTCATCAGTTTCACCTCTGGCAGCTGAGGTTTCCTGATGGATTAATATCTTTCCTTTGCTTACATTTCTTTGGAGATCACAGGAGTCAGATTTCCTGTGATGCACAAGAAAACAATCTCAAGACACAGGGGATTGTTCTGATCAGACTTAATGGGCAATTTAAAACATATTTTCGTAAAAGTTTCTGCCTGGATTTTATGATCCACATAAGATCAAGATGAAAAATTTACCTGTTTAATTCAAAATCCAGTTTTAATGACTGTAGAAAATTTACTTGTAAAGTAAAAAGATGCATTATTTAATAAAAAGGTTATCTATTTATGAAGATACTTGGAAAAGTTGAAAAGTACAGCAAAAATGTTGACTAATGTACTGTGAAAAAGTTTTAAACCAAAACTGTGTAAGTATTAAAATAATATGTAGTACAGTAATAAGGTCTTACATCACATTACAATTTTTCATTTACACTAGAACTTTGTGGGTTCTTCTGTGGTTGCATTTTTTTCTTGCCTGGCTAGGAGATGGAGTAAAGCAACAATATAGAGTACGCTGTTAGTATGACAGTAATGTGATGCAGGGTGAACAGGAGCAGATACAAAATTAGAAAAATACCTGTCTAATAAAGAGCACTGTGGCACCTCGTGGGATGCTTTTAACAATTTGCAATATGTGAGCTACTGATAACCATAGAATGTACTGTTGAGGGTGTGAGCAAGCCAGAAGGTTCTGTTTTATAAGACTGAAGGACATCTTATTTCTAGATATTATGCTGGACATTATTACTTTAATTATCAAATGTTTAAAGCAATTGAAATTCTTTTCTGACATTTACAATAGTGCCTAATTAAAAAGGATTTTCAATAAAGAATATATTTTAAGATTATGACAAGCATAAATTAATTATACTTAATATCAGACTATGAGGAATGAAACTGTACTTTCACTGTTGTTCTGAAAGCCCTAATCCTTGTTTTAAACTTTTAATCCCAATTAAGATTTCTCAGTGTGAGGTGACCACAAAGACAAAATTAATTTAGAAAACAAAACATGTTCATTAAGTTATAGCTTTTTACAGAACACTAGCTCATATAAGTATTTTTGTTTGCCTCAATATCTGTTAAATCCCTAGCTGGTCTGAAGCCAGTTACTTAGAGATAAAGCTCTTCCCCCATTCTCCTGGTTTTCTGATGAAGAAATTATCTGTATTTTGTGATTTGTCAGTGCAACTCTAGTCAAAAATTTGACTTGATTGTCTTTTTAGTCATTGGGATTTTTATTACCAATTTACAAAGCTTGAAGGACATGAGAGAGATTTAGATAAGAAAAAATCTACACAGGGTTATTAACTAAAATTATGTGAGGGGTTTATTCAGAATTTCCCAGTCAGCACAGCTGAAGACTTGTAACATTATCTAACGAGGTATCACCACCTGCTTCTCCTGTTCCTGGCCTCTTACTCTCTTACCTAGGCATCTGCTAACAGTCATGTGTTGGAGATAGGACACTGGTCTACATAAATGTCTTTTTTTAATTTTTTTTTTTTTTTTTTTTCCTCTTACATTTCAAATAAAGTTGCGTTAAGGGATAATATAGTCTCAGTTGTATGTCTATATCAATACTTCCTTGCATGTAACTTAAAATCTGGTCTGCTATCCTACTCTGTTGTGGAAATGTAGAAATTTTAGGGAAAATAAATTTGTATGCATGATTACCTGTGTTATCTTCTGTTTTATTTCAGAAAAAGGAGAAAAGTATTCCTTAAGAGATAATTTATCAAGATAACAGAAAAAATATTTTTGTACTTTGCTCTAGGACTTCTATTTTGCCTGAGAGTTGGCACACATTTAGAGCATGTTCTTTAAGCCCTATGATCTTCCTAAGTGTGACTGTTTTTCTGGGGTCAGAAATAAAAAAGCTTTAAGTCTTAGATTTTTTTCTTTTAATTCTCAGATTTTGTTACTGTACATTTTTACATCTTTTCTGTAGCATAGTAATTTCTGTGAAGTCTCCACCTGACTGGAAATCTGGCAAAAAGAACTAATTTTGCATTTGAGATCATAGGCTGATTTTGCCAGATTTATATATATGTGACCATTTTGTGATTGTACTGTAGATCTGTCAAATGTTTTAGAGATTGTGTTAACAACCAAAATCTGATCTTTTCCAGTTTTGGACTGCAGATGACAAATATAATCTCTGCTTTTTACTAGCAGGGTACAGGTTTTTTTCTGGTTTCTATTGGATGCTATAGGAAGTCCAGTTCAGCCGTCTCATCTGTCATAAATAAGAATTCTTTCTTTTTCTTTTTCTTTTCTTTTCTTTTTTTTTTTTTCTTCATTATTTGTATTCTTGATGTGAAACCAAAACATTTTTATAATTCAGATGCATTGACATCTGATTTTGTATGCACAATTCACTGGTCTCCACTTTGGAACTCGTTCTAACGTGGATGCAAAGGTACATTTTGGGACATAGCAGGTTGTAGACAGAATAAATCAGTGTTCTGAGAAAGATCTAATGCAAAGGTTGTGAAATCTTATAAACACAGTGCTTATAAATTTTGGTTTTACAGTCATGAAAGAAAATTAAGAAATATTTAAATAATTATTGAGTAAATACAATGTGAGGAATTATGAAAACTGAAAAGTAATGCTATATAATCAAGTTCCACCTAATTCATTGAACTTACCCACCTCTCCAAACTACAATAAGTTTTATGCAAAGAAAATAAAATCATAGTAAACACAATTAGCTAATTTCTTCTTAGATTATTAGAATGCTTCTTTCACAAATTCATTAAAATTCATCAAAATCCATCAAAATCATATAAATATTATTTTTGTTTAATCTTTGTGCATGGGCTAAAGAAACTGAGGCAAACAAGAATTTTAGAGTCTCTTAAGCTTCTTTTTAGAATAATACTTTACACGTCATTACACAGCCCGAACAAATCACATTACTGTTGAAACCCTATGGAGGAAAGAAGGATACAAAACAAATCTTTAAGTTTTTATGATGAAAAAGTGTATCTACAAATAGCATGCTCATTAGAGGATGTAGATGCCATAACCATAGTCAGCAAGAAACAAAAAATTAAAAGTTAGGTGTACAGGAATGTGGAAACAGTGACATAAATAAATTAATCAATATTTATTTATATACTTTGCATCCTCAGGGCTCTGAGTCCTGCTTCATTTGCTGCTCAGGAGAGCCAGAAAAATCTATATTTGTTTCTATGCAATAAGCATGAGATTTTATCCTAAAGTAGCGTGGTAAGAAAGTCTTTGTGTGAATGTAAAATCTCAGTAACCTGTTACGTAAAGAGACAATGAGAACATATTAAAATAAAAACAATCAAACATGAACTATTATTAAAATAACTAAATTTTTAAAATAGAAATTTTTGCATTTTTTAAAAGTTATGTAAAAAATTAAAGTGTATAATCTAAGTAGGCAGTTTCCCAAACATCATCTGGATTAGCTTCTCAATAAAACTAATTAATTTCTGTGAATAATGCAGGTTTTTTAAGTTTCTCTTCGGTAAACAAAGGAAAGTCAATTCAATCTCTTAAGAACGTATTGTATCAAAAGAACCTTCAGTGATCACAAAGCAAATATGTAAACCCTGTATGATTTCCTTCACTCTAAAGTACTTAGTTTTAATCATGCAAAATTATTTTTTTCCAACAAAGAAAACAAAGTTCTTTTCATTAGTTTAATTCTCTATGTTGAATTAATAACTTTATAATAGACTTTCTTATAATAAATATATTTTAAGGTTAAGAAACAAAAATGAAGTTTTAATATCAAAGTTACGGAGGGACAAGATACAAAATTCAAATGAGTGAACTGAATACTTATGAAAAGTTACCACAGGTTTCAAGTTGCTAATATTAATATTTTTTATTGATAAACTCTTTCCACTTCATTAGCTAATTTCATTTTGTGACTCCGTACAGTTCTAGTATATTCTTTCTGTCTCTGTTTCGTTTTCCTTGAAGTTCAAAGAGTTTTTGGGACATTTTGGATGGTAAACATTTCCTTTTTGACATGGGTAGAAAATTGAATGTCCACAGAACTTTTGGCAAACTGGCATGGGAAGATGATAAGTTATTATCTTGGGTAAGACTTTGCTGTATATAAAAGAAGAAGGGTTCATGAAGTCTGGTTCTGTCATCTTTGCACCCTCTCTACAGCTATTTATGTACATTGTTGACATACCTGCAGAGACTTCCCTAGACTAAACAGTCATATGTTTCTCAGCCTTTCATCATCGGAGAGATGCTCCAGTCATTAATCATTTTTGTGATCCTTCATTGGCCTCTCTCCAGTATGTCCTTGCCTCTTATGACAGCCAAGAACCAAGCACAGCATCCCAAGCGTGGCCTCACTTGTGCCAAGTAGAGAGGAATGATCACCTCCCTCAAATTGCTGGAAAAACTTAGCACAATGCAGCCCAGGATAGCATTAGACTTCTTTGGCACAAGGGCACATTGCTGGCTCAGCTTGATGTCCATCAAGGCCCCCAGGTCCTCTTCTGCAAAACGGCTTTTCATTTGGATGGTCCTTAGTATCTGCTAGTGTATGGCTTTGTTCCTCCCCGAGTGCAGGACTATGAACTTCTTGCTGAACTTCCTAAGGATCCTGTTGGCCTGTTGAGGTCCCTTTGAATGGCAGTACGAACCTCTCATATATCAGTCATTCCTTCAAGTTCTGTATCATCAGCAAAATTTCTGAGGGTACCCCATCATGCAGATGTTGAATAGAATTGGACCCACTGTTGGCCTGCAGTACATTGCTAGTTACTGGTGTCCAACTACACTTGCATCACTGTCTGGGTCCAATCATTCAGTCAGTTTTCAGTATGTTGGGTAGTTCCTAACCTTCTCAGCCTGCTTTGTCATAGACTACCAATGCCCCTTGAGACACAGGCTGACCTACAGGTTTGTGTCCTGTATAGAAGGTGATTTTGGAATTAGGTTTGCCTTTGGCATGCAGAATAAGCATATCCAGTGAGATCTCAATTTTGGTGACTATGAGAAGGCTGCTTCAAAATGCTTGTCTATGTTACAGTTAAGTCTGAATAAGTGAAAATAATTTTAAAAATAGTTCGTTTATGAAATCCGATGTTGACATACATATTAGTAAGTTATTCATGCAAGAATCTTAAACTAACAAAAATTCCTGTTGGGTGAAGTCTCTTGCAAAAAACCTGAAAAAACTAGGAAGAGTATCCTATGCTAAATACTTAAAGCTTTCAGGGAGCGTTCATTTTTCTTTTCATCCTTCATTAAATGATGCTTTCCTCAAATTTGACTGTCCTGATTGGCTCTTGTAAGTCCCTATTTCTGTTTAAAAGTATTTCACTGACTGGAAATGAGCCCAGAATCCTGCTGCTTAGTGTCTTTGGAAGGCTACCTCTACAGTTTTCCATCATCCACTTCTTGTTAAGCCTTTTAAATCAGCAGATGGAAAGCAAGTGAAGGGCCAATCCCTGTTGTGGCATATAGCAAGAGTTTGAAAGTCACTTTCCATATTTTGCAGGAACAAGACCTGCTGAGTACTTCTGTGTCTGCTGCTTTTGGCCCTGTAAAACTTTAAGGCTCTCTGGAGCACTTTAAATCTCTGTTCTCATATGAGACTTTAGCTAATACACATAGAAAACCTGAGAATAGAAGAAGAACTTAATTAGTAATTTTGGAGCACTTCTGTACTTAATGAAAAACACCCACTACTGCTTTCTAAGAAAACTTTACATTTCTTAAATAGATATTTTAAAATAAAATATGCAATACCGGAAAACTTTACTTGATGTATGATTTTGTATTAAGTCTCCAGAAAAACAGATGACAGGTATGACAAAAAAGTTCATTGAGCTATTTTTCCTTAATATTTAGTATGACATTCCAATGGCTATAAAATATTTCAGACAGTGCTTTGCTATTACCACTAGTTTAACAACAGGTTGGCTTAATTCCAGTTCCATTGTGTTGTATTTGCTGCCTCTACGGAGGTGACAGAATATTATTATTAAGGCAGAAAAGAACCGAAGAAATACTTAAGAAATGTCTGAAGCCTGAATCAAACTTGTAAGATATTAATTGGTTATAAACATTTTTAAAAGGCCATGTAAAAAGAAACCCAGTAAAGGACAGCTTCTCCCACTTGTGAGACAGACCATCAAAAGGGATATTTTTAACAGCAGCACTAAAATTATCATCCTAAATACAGGCTTCATTCATCTGAGTCCATTCTTCATTGTGGTGACAAAGCAGTTGTATGCTAAAGTGGATTAGAAAGAGTCTACCATTGGCCACCGTAGAAGGCATTGTCAAGAACAATAGTAATGAAAAATCAGCAGAAATTCTTTACTCCATCATATTTCACATAACATTTTGGTGAGTTTCTATGTGCTGTAATCAGTATATATGAAGTACACCTTTAAAGTTTTCAGACTGGAATAAAAGGATTATATTTCATGAATCATGACAGTGGTTCCCGAGAGATCACCACCCCCTGCAGCCCACCAGGTACATCCTGAAATTTTCTAGAAAGGTCATGTTAAATTCCAAGGACATACATTTTGCATGGTGTAAAAGAGTTCACGAGACTTATTACCAATTTATTTAAAACAATTTAAGATAAAATGTCTGGAGTTGTGAGGAAACGATTTATATTAGGGGAAGAGAGACTGAAACTTGAAGTTTTCTTTAATTGGAATGAGAAGACCTCTAGATTTATACATTATGAAAAGATATTTCAGTATCAGATTATTATTCCGTACTTTATTGAACTTTTGCCTGTGGCTGTCATGGTAGCCCGTTTCCGTAATTACTCACTAGTGTACATTGGAATACTGTAAATACTATGCAGCTAATGCATGTGCTTGTTTGGAAACATGACGTGGCTATTGAATTCCGAATCAAACTAAAGCGAACATGCATTGATATTTCCTTGACTTGGGTCTCTGCTAAGATGATTTTTTGTTAGTATGAAGAATATGATTTTTTTTTTGTTTAAAAAAGGGATATTTTCTAGAGACAAAATCTATGGCATCTACAATTATTTTTTAAGTTGTTGGGTTGTATTCAATTGTTTTGCCTATATATTTATTTGCATCATGAAAAACATGGAAAAAGAAAGGAAACTCAGCATTGCTTCTCATGGATGTGCTTGGATGCATATGTTCTTATGCAGGTGCTTGGCTTTTAGCACTGTAAAAACTGGGAAAGAATTTCTGTGCATTTCGTTATCTATTTTTGTTTGTTAGAATATCTTTAGTGACTTTTTCTCACAGAGGTGATTTTATAAGTTCTATACACAAACCTGAAATGTGTCAAAACAACTTCTGGAAGTAATTGCAAACATCTATGAAATTGTAGTAAAGCAGCTACAAGTAAGTTGATATGGGGTTGGAAGGGGTGCCTGAGAAATTTTGATTTTATTTTAAGATTTTATTACATTTTATTTAAGCAATTCGTGCTTTTCTGAATCCTTAATACCATATTTCAATCAGTTAGAAATATATTTGGAATGAATACCTGATGGATTTCAAGTGGGAAAAGGAAACTCTTCATGATTTCTAAATAGGTTTATAAAAATAGACCATCAAAGTTTTCATATGAGTTGTCAAATTCAACGTTGGGAAAGGAAAGCTGGAAAATCAAATCCCTGAGATGATATATGTAGCTTAATTTACTAAATTGTTATCACCCACTTAAAATTACAATATTTTCTATGTTTTTTTGGATAACTTGTGATGTAAGCATCATATTGAGAATTATGTGTCATCACATCACTATTCAAGGGAGTAAATAGGGAAAAAAAATACACTATACAAAGGGGGATAAGTGCTGTTTTCAAGGTTCTATAACTTTTGTTAAGGACAAATCACTTTCACTGAATGAGAAATTATCTCTGATCCTTCCTACATACAATGCTATTTAGGATGATGATTTTTAATTTTTTTTGTATTTTCTTGCTGGCCATTACATAAAAAACAAAACAGGGGTTTCTATGACTGGCTTGAGGTTATGAAAGTCAGATGCTTAAATAACATATATGCAATTTCTAAACGTGTTCTACATCTAAAATGCAATTTGTGGTATGCTAGTTTATGACAGCTGAAGTTGCAACTTATTGTAATTATAATTCAAGATACAAACAAATAAACAGCTAAAAAACCTTGCCTCTTTAAGGCTGCCTTATTCTCTAGCAATTGTCTCTAATTCAAATTAGCCATTTGGAAACAATGTTAATTAGCTACCAGACACTGAACAAAGATATCAGGGAGCAGAAATAGAAGACTGTAATAAGGTCTTTGAAGTAGTTGTTTCTGCAGGTAGGTATTTGGATACAGAAACATGGAAACGGGGGCTCCTCTGTAACATAGGTCATAAAGCAGTGCTTTAAGAAATAACACAAATGTGTGACCAGTGTCTAACTGAGAAGCAACCCACAGAAAGATGGATTTACTATCACCTGAAGAATTATTCCAGTGGGCTGCTGAAGCTTTTAGTCTTCTGTCATTCATTTAAACAAAATCCAGGTTTGGATTTTGAAGATTTATAGAGAACAATCTGGATTTCTCATTTTGTAGCCAACTAAACAAAATGTGCTATCCCTTTTGCAATTAAGGAGAATGGGCCTGAGTTTTTATTAGGAAATCCATGGGACAAATGGACATAGAAAGGATTTGCCTGTGTGGGAGCATATGAAATATTGTAGTCCCTTTCTTTAGTTTGTAAATTGCACACTGCTTTCAAGCTTCTTGTATTGATTGTTGCTCAGATCTTCAAAATACTGGCACTGGCAACACAGCCTAATGTGGAAAGCAAAATATTGTTTCTTGCTCAGCACTCTTGTCCACATGCAAAAGAAGTTTTTGGGCTGGAGTTCATCTCATTAAGCTATAGGTGATATAAGTGGGATTCAGAGGAAACTGAATCACCTGAAAATAAATATTTCTTAGCTTGAAACATGTATTTTCCTCACTATATTGAATGTATCTGTCTGAATGCACAGGGATTTTGGATGCCCAGTTCTTATAGAAACATTTTAATTTAGCTATTTATACTTAAACAGGTTCCTACCAAAGATGTCCAAAATTTTATGGGTCATCCTCTGTTCTCGTTAGAGATAATTGAAGGAAAAGCCACCATCTATACTGCTGCATCTAGTACTCCAAAAATGTGATCTGTGGCTTCCATTTGGCAGGGTCTGTGCTACACAGCATTTGTCTCTGTTTACCCTGGACATTCCATGGGGACTATGGCCTGCAACATAATTACTGTTTTCATTTTTTCAGTTCCAAGTGCTTAAAATAATCAAAGATCCACAGGGGGAAAAAAAAAAAAACCCAAACCAAACCCAAACGACCCCCTCTCCCCTAAAATAAACCCCCCAAACTCACTCCCCCTCAAAAAAACCTAAACAAAACAAAAATTTCCAAAACCCAGAGGGGAAAATCCCCAAGCCCCACCCAAAAACCAGAATGCGTTTTTAATTGCATGAAGATGAGTGGAAGAGCTATATATAATGGTTTGAGGCTTGAAAACAGGATATTTGAGGTAAGAAGGCTACATGGAATAATAATGGAAGAGTCTATAAGATAGAGTTGGCCAAATATTTTCCATATAGATGAGTTCTTGATGCAAACTATTTTTATGTTAAGAGAAAATTGAAAAAAAACCCACATTTTTTTTGGTAATATTTACATACTAACAGAAAATTTGGTAAGAAAAAAGAAACCAACAGTGTTACTATATTTTAAAAACTACTGCTGAATTTATGCTACTACACTTCAAAGTTTATGTGCAGAAAACCATAATTTTTAATATCTACTGTAAAAGGTTGTTGTGTGGAGTATGAATTCAGTTCTTTTCCTTAATGAAAATTAAATTAATCCAAAGTGGCCCAAAATATTCTGTCTAGCTTTCTAGAGATGTGTTCAATACTGACTCAAATTCTCAAAAATAAACAAACAAACAAAAAGTTGAATTAGCTATCACATATACACCATCCCCATCTCTTCTTACACCCAGACTTTCATTAAAAGTTTCTGTTCTACCAGAGGGCAGATAAAACCTGAAAGTTATGTTCTCACCTGGAGAAGGTCACAGGACATCTGCTTAGATCACAGTACAAAGTGATAATTTTAATTAGTTATGTTTAATATATTACATTATCTTTAGGAACTATAAATATTCCAATAGCACTTTTGATATAGAACTGTAATATATCTGCTGTATATGAAAATGTAAGGATGGAATCAAGAGAGTAAAAGGAAAGTATGGACTTCCTACTCTCTCTCAAAAGAATTCATTATCTGGCCAGCACTAAGAAAGAAATGAAGGAGAAAAAGCAAGAAAATTTAAAAAAACCCAATAAAGTCATAAACATCTGGGAAAACATACATGGTAACGCTTGAAGGCTTCAACGGTGTTTACCAGAGTTCACAAACAGGACAGGCATTGCACAGTTGTTCTATTTTTGTCCTTAGGGACTTGACATTTCTTTTTTTAATGGCACCTCTACTTAACAGCAAAAATAACAGAAATTTAAAACTAGCTTCTAGAAATGATTTTAAATATTGGAACAGATCCAGGATGACAAAAATATCCTTTTGATACACAGTTGCCCATATTGTTATCATGACCTGCCATCATATACATGCAAACCCCCTCCCCCTCCCTCTTTATTTTTATTTAATTATTGGAGAACCATGCCAGGAGAAAGAACTATGTCAAAATCGATCAATCTGTACTTCTGAAGGAGTTATTCTCTAGGAACCTTTCCAACAAAGCAAAAATTGTTCATTGCTGAAAATAAGAGAAGCTCCAAATAAGCATGTGAATGACAATGTTCTCTATTTATTCCACAAGAATTTTCAAAATTGAGTCATGTCTTTTCATTTTAAAAAAAATCATGTGTGAAGTTTTGCAAGGAGTTTTTGAGTTTATTTCTTTATTTATTAGAAGAGTTATTAAAGCTATATTTATTATAATTACAGCAAATTATATATAAACATTTTATTCCATGGAACTTTAATTTTTTTTCAAGTTCCCACTTCTCCTGTAACTTCATGCAGAGGAATCAGTATTTATTTTTATCATTTTATATTTTTCTCTTTGGGAAGAGCACACTACATTCCTATAAGGATAAGGTACAGCAAGCCATAATAAACCCTAAGATATTAACTTTCACCTAAAAATTTCCAGTATAGTAATGAGTAAACTAGCTTCTGCTGCACTGCTCTCAGGAAGAAAAGCTAAATATCTCAGATGTTTCTATTCACAACTCCTATTTTGTCTGTTTTCCCTCTGGAGAAACACTTGTATTTATCAATCTATAATTTTTAGGGTTTAGGGGTTTTTTTCCATAACACTATTTTTTCTAATAGATTCTGTCTAATATGTTTCTGTCTTTAACTCTCCAACATCCTACAGTCAAAACTCACACCTCAGGTCTTACGTTATGATATACATGATTGTTTGATTGTTTTTTTATTGAAATTAATTTTATTCCTAAAAAGACATTACATTTGAGTCTCACATCAATCCTGTTTTAAGTAACATTCAGCAAAGTTTTTATTTCATCCTCCATATTTTCTTCAGTCTTTATCATCCCCAAATTCTTGGTGTCTTTTTCCATTGCCTTTGGAAATAAACCACCACCAAGAATAAAAGCAGAGTCAAATGTGAAACAGAAATGAGATATCTCACTATCTCTGTAGGGTTTTATTTAGTAAACATATTTCTTAAAAAAAAAAATAAAATTTGGTATCACATCTTTTTGGTGATAGAAACATTAATTATGTGTTTTAGCTGAAAACAGACTGTTCCAAGTTACGCTTTCAAATTGCTGCATATAAATAGGTCTGAGAAAGAAAAATCATTTTTCCATTGCCATGTATGTGTTTGTTGTTGGGCAGATTATGATATTCCATACCGACAGTTGTCTTCTGTGTCTCATGTAATCAACCAAGAACTGGCTTCATATCAAGAACTAATTGGGTATGTACTTAGTCTGAAGGCACTACTTTTCTTGGCAAATGGTGAGTTAATTAGCTTTGTATAAAACTAATATATAGATTGTATTCTACAGTATATAAAGAGACTTTGGGGCATTTTTACTTATTATTAATAAATAGTAGGTTGAAAAAGGGTAATTATATATAGGCTACTGGCAGATAATCTTAGTAAGTAGAAAGGCAGCTGCAAAACTCATACCACTGAAGACAAACATATAATAGAATGTCTTCAGACTGAGATTTTTCATTCTGAAAAAAATTTAGACATTGATAAATTGCAGAAAATAAATATGTAATTTGATAAGATTTTTTCTTCTTTCTTTTCCTTTCCCTTTTCCTTTTGAATAATATGTCTAGGCTTCAGTGGTGTTTAATTTATCAGTTCCCTAAATTAATGGGAACCCAAGTTAAGATGCTTTTAAGCTGCCTCTCAATTTAACTTAAGCGTTTTTTGTTTTTGAATTATTAGAAAGAGCCAACAAGAGCCACAGGTGTGCCTACAGCACCTTATCTATTACTTGACATAACTCTGAAGGTTCCATTTTTGTTCCTCTCTCACGGGTCTGTCCTGAAAGCCAGAGTGGATGAAAGTTTTTGTATGACTTCAGTTGCCTCTGGCTCAAATCAAGTCTTCCAGGTCACTCTTAACATTGATGAGACATTGATTAAACTTCATTAGTGGTTTGTTTTTTTTTTTTTTGAACTGAGTGTTAGTTGTGTCTTTCATCTTTGTTCAATCCCACAGGCTTCAAAATCACTTCTGAAAGATAAGCTCGAGAGGATACAAGGCAATTTAGTCTCTGAGTCCTAAATTTTTATTTCTCTTGATAATAGATATTCTGTGGCACACTGACAATGCATTATAAAAACACCGGGGAATAAAAGCATACAATTTACTTGGAGAATATAGGATATCCAGCTGCACCATTCAAAGTTACTTTCTTTATTGTTTGCTTTGAGTAACTGTATAAACCATGAAAGTTACAAAAAATTACTACAGCAACAATTATGTTTGCATGGAACCAAGACCTTTTTTAAGAAAAACATACGTTTATAATCTACAAAGTCTGTGATAGTTTGAGGGCTCTACTTTTCGTAATTAAATTTTTAACTTATCTGATGAACATGTTTTAATAACATTCATTGTGTGAAATGTGATCCTTTTAAAAAGTCCTTACATCAGGAATAGAAAATAGAAAATAAAAAAAGAAAACAAAAGCCCCATAGTTAAATTCAACCCTCTTAGATTGTCAGAGGTCATTTGTTATTTGAAAGTACTTGCAGGAAAGCTGCTCTTACTTCTTATTTCTAATGATCTTCAGAAAAGTTTTGAGCCAGAATAGAATAAAAGTGAGGAGAAAGAAGAAAAAAAAATACTCTTTAGAAGTGAGAAACAAAAAGTATTTAGATATTGAAATTTAGGACAATTAATTTCTTTCACTGAACTGAGTGTGAGACACTACAAGTAAATTGTTTGGGTTTTTTTCTGGAATTAAAACTATATTACCAGAAATGTCTGCTTTGACTATTTAAAGGCATTATTTCACTCAGAAAAAAGGTTTCTCCATGCTTTACTCTTCTGAAGGTTACAATGCAGTGCATACACTGAGACACGTGTGCTAATCACCCTGAATTCATCAGTAAGTGTGGCACAAGGAGGATTTTCCTGGGAAACTTCACTTCACTGCCCTCACACACCATGCTGAGGATGCTGGGTTTGTATGGGCTGGGAGGAAACTCTTTCTGCTCTTGGCTGAAACAACAAACAGCATCTTTTGCTTCTTAGCCAAATGCCCTCAACACCAGGCAGGTCCATTCAGATGTGAGTGTGTCTATTTGAAGGAGCTTGTGAGGGACCAGCAGCAGAACAGTCCTTGCAGAGCACAGGACTGAAAGCAGGCTGAATCTCTTGCCTGCAGGTTTTTGCACTAGCTGGGGAACTGCTGGCTATCATTAACACACAGTTGTGGGTTTTTTTCTCAAGTGTTCATGCAGGGTAGCATACAAGACAACCTGTCAGGGCTCTGCTGCCTTAGGCTGAGTCCACTGAGCTGTTGTTGACTGTGGGAAGAAGAATCTTACTTTCCAAGGTTTTTCAAAAAATGGCATCCCAATTTGTTTTCAAATTGTTGCAGTATCTCTTTTTGATTTCAGAAGGGTGGACAATCCTCAAGTCTTTCCAGCAAATTTTTAGGCTCCTATTTTTGGTGATGCAGCTGGAAGCATACATTGACTATAATGAGCAGGGTTACTTTTGGGAAAAGAAATGGAAGGATACAGAGAGAAACAAAAGGGAAATGTAAAACTCTCCTTTGTAAACAGACAGAAAGACAGGCAGTAAGGCAGGGGAGGCATCCTTTGGGGAACATTCTCTCCCACAGTCTTCTCCAGAGCAGCCTATGATCCCACATAATGCTTTTCCTGTGCTAATGATGCAGGTTTTGTTCAGGATCTGCTCAAAATCCCTACTGTTGCTCCTGCTTATGATGCTGCTAGTGCTGTTTGGAGCCTATTTTTGATAAGGGGCAGTTGTTTCTTACCGATTAGTTGCTAAATAATTTGCAAGCATATGATTGGGTAATACTTACAGGATATTTAAATGACTGCTGTATATTTTCTTTTCTTAGTCTTGTTTCTCAAATATAAACTGAGAGCTACAATCCAAGGTGTAAAATAGGGAAAAGTAGAGAAAGGGATAATTCTCCCATAAGTGGCAATCACTTAGCAGGAGAAAGCTGACAGATCAGAAGTATCTGGGTTTGCTTGTGCAAGGTTGAGAACAACAGCATGCAGACAGGAGAACAAAAAAAAACCCAACCATTGTCATGGTAGCTTCAGAATAACACTATCATGGGAACTTAAATTCTGTGGAGCTACAAGTGCAGGGCAGGCTGCAGAGCAGCAAATGAAAAGCCTTTAGTGTTACAAATGACAGGGAAATTCTTACAGAAGTTTTTCCTTTGAAATAACCAGTAGGTCAGACATATTTATGTATTTATGTGTTGTGTTTAACAACCTTATGTTGTCCTAAGCACTTGAAAAACACATTTAAATAAGATTTTTAAAGTGATACTTGATTTGACCACCTCAATATGAACCAGCAGTGTGTTCTAACCGCTCAGAAGGCCAACTGTATCCTAGGATGCATAAAAGAAGTGTGGGCAGCAGGTCAAGGGAGGTGATTCTGCCCCTCTACTCTGCTCTGATGAGACCTCACCTGGAGTACTGCGTCCAGCTATGGAGTCCCCAATGCAGGAAAGACATAGAACTGTTGAAGCAAATCCAGAGGATGGTCACAGAGATGATCAGGATGCTGGCACGCATCTCCTATGAAGACAAGCTGAGACAGCTTGGCTTGTTCAGTCTGGAGAAGAGAAGGCTCCAGGGAGACCTAATTACAGCATACCAATACTTAAAGGGGTCCTACAGGGAAGTGGGTGAGGGACTGTTCATCAGGGAGTGTAGTGATAGGACAAGGGGCAATGCCAAGAAGGTAGGTTTAGGTTAGATGTTAGAAAGAAATTCTTTACTATGAGGGTGGTAAGGCACTGGAACAGGCTGCCCAGAGAGGCTGTGGCTGCTCCCTCCCTGTCAGTGTTCAAGGCCAGGTTGGATGGGGCTTTGGGCAATCTGGTTTAGTGGAGGCATGGCAGGGGGTTGGAACTAGATGATCTTTGATGTTCCTTCCAACCCAAAGCATTCTACGATTCTTTGATTCAACACCGTAATTTATATATATAAAGAATAGTAACACTGAAGATATGGGAAAATATTTTTTCCTCTAAGGCTATGTATGGGACTTGAAAGCAAAAGTATCAGAATATGTGGTCTTAAGGCAGCACATAACAATCCAAACACAAGTTAGGTAATATCAGTGTCTAGACTAAATAAGAAGATCGATATATGGTGAAATTGTTAATATAAATCCAAATTGTTGTTCATCTGGAGCACAGGGAATTTATATTTTCCAAGTACTGGTTTTCATTCACTTGATGCATATCATAATCAATATAAAAATAATCCTAGTCACTTAATATTTTTTCATGCTCCCACAAAAATAAAACAACCTGAAAAATAATAACCACTCCAAATCACTGTCTCAGTATTGCTGTAAATTCCAGTTCTCTAAAATCATCAAAATAAGTGATACATTATTTCCAAGGATCAGCTTTGTAGATCAAAGAAAGAAAAAAAAACCCAGAGTTCTGGAGTGCTCAGATATAAGTTGGGTGGCAGACTCTTGACCCTGAACTAAGATGGGCTCTAGTTCAGCTATTGTTAATGATGATAAACACAGGAGTAGGACACAAAAAAGATGGAAGCGCCTCATATTTTCTTGTGCCAAACTACATGCAGAAGCAAGCTATCATCCCTGAGAAATGTGTTTCCCCTCAAAGATCTCAGGACAATATCCTATTTGCAAAACAGCCATCATCTTCCTTCAACTGTTTTTCAAGCATCATATAGCAACAACCAAATATTAAATTACTCAGAATAGCAATTGCATGGTCACTTATGAGCAAACATTTCTGCTCTTTCTTGATCATGACAAAACAGCTGAAGAGTGTAAGCAAACCCTTTGAATGTGAATCATAGAATCACAGACTGGATTGGGTTGGAAGTGACCTCAAAGATCATCTAGCTCCAACCCCCCTGCCATGGGCAGGGATACCTTTCACTAGATCAGGTTGCCCAAAGCCCCATCCAACCTGGCCTGGAACACTGCCAGGGAAGGAACATCCACACTTTCTCCGGGCAACCTGTTCCAGTGCCTCATCACCCTCACAGCAAACATTTTTTTTCCTAATATGTAATCTAGATCTACCTTCTTCAGTTAAAATCCGCTATGCTTTGTCCTATCACTACATTCTGTAGTGATTCCCTCTCCTTTGTTCCTGTAGCCCTGTTTTAGGTACTGCAAGGCTGCAATGACGTCTCCCCAGAGCCTTCTGTTCTTCAGGCTGAATCCAGATAACCCACTGGCTGTTCCTCCTAGCATAGGGACACATATAAAACCTCCATAACTCTTTTTGTCACTAACCAAACAACAACCATCTTTTATATAGATTTAGGTTTATCAATAACAGCTTCAGTTATTTTTCAAAAGAAACTGAGACAGAATTAAAACCCATGGCACAATTCTTACTGACCTCACTGAGGTTGAGATGTGAGCCCTGGAGGTGAGGCCAGTCACTTAGTAACCTGTAAATCCTCTTAAAACTTCTCATTGGCAGAATCAGGAGTGTTATATATGGATTGCATGTGATGCACATCCAAATGGAATGTGAAAACATGTGCTGCCTTTTTTGTGCTGTCTTCTTTTTTTAACTACTTTTTCCTCTCTGTTTGAGGCTGTATATTTTTCTTTGACCTAGGTCTTTCTATTTCTTTTGGAAGAAAAAAATCTGGGCTACAACTGGCAATTTAAGTGCAGAAGTCAAAGGCTAAATGCTCTAATAATTTATTGTAATACTGGATAGTCATTTGATAGTTTTTTTCAGTGTCAATGAAAGGGAAAGGAAGAGGAGAGGGAAAAAAAGGAAAGATGAAAACCCCCACTTGTCTGAAGAAAAGTCTTACCTGAGGATCAACTTGTATCTCCAGTGCTAGAACTTTTCCTAAATATGACAGAGATGACTGATATCTTTTACACTGCTTCTCCCCCAATACCCCTCTTTCTTTCTTTTCTTTCCTTTTGGATTGATTTATTGGATGTGCTTGAAATATGACCTGCTTCTGCTTAGGGAAAGAGAAATAGAACATTTATCACATTTCTCGAAGAAGCAGCAATGTGTCTGAGAAAGTTCTCTCACTACTCAAAATTGCCCTGTAGCAATGACATAAGAAGGGAATAAGTTTAATGCTAATATCAGTGACACAGGAGCTCAATGACTGAAAGTTTTATTTCCTAGGCTTGAGAAACTGTTCCAGGAAGTACTGGGCAGTAAAAGAGTTCTCCCAATGACCACACTTAACAGCTTTCTAGTCTTCCAAAAAAATGTTATAGAATTAATTTCTGTGCTACAACCATGATATGATCCAGCATCAATCTCATCTTCTCTAGAGGGTACAGTGTAATATTTGAGACAAGTTTTCTTCAGCATATAAACTTACTTTATGATCTTCAACACACCAGTATATTTCTAGGTCTTACAATTGGTATTGCTTACTGGGATTTTAAATTATCTCTGGCTGTGTTGAAAATGTATGGGTTTATCCTGAGGGAGGAATGCTCTTCCCTTTATTATTATGCAGAGCAAGGGACTTAGTGGATCCCCTTTCCCTTTCCCTTTCCCTTTTCCTTTCCCTTCCCCCAGAAGTTTCGATCAGGAAGAGACTGAGTAGCATAACTTGTCCCTGGAGTGATATTAGGACACGTCCATTATCAGGCTGCTGAGTAGTATGCTGCAGGACACAATGCAGGTGCTGTGCTGTGATGCTCTGCTTCTGGTAACAAGCCCTATAAATCTAACAGGCATTATCCAGCAAGGCTTAGTATGCCACCACACACAAACTTCTTCTGCAGATGCTGCTTGGGACTCAGCCCAACCCTGGCAAGTGGAAAATACATAAGGAATGATCTGCTGCACCTTGCAAAATGCTTTCTCCAAGTGTCTTCACAGCTCTCTTCACTGTTTATCCTGTGATGTGAGGCACTTACTTAGTAACACACCTTCATTAAAATTATCTACATGATCAGTATGAAGAGTGTTCTAGATTCCTGAACACCATCTATGTAGTAGTCTGAGCAGCATATTCTGTATTCTGAAAGTTAATCATCCATAGATGAAATGGTCCTAAGTGCTGTTACAGGTAGCATACTGTTATCACAGAGATCCAAATTATTATGGGAAAGCAGGCATGTGGCTTTCTTCTGTCTTAAATGGTGCAGATAGCAAATGTAACCATATACTGGGACAGATTACCAAGGGATGTATTATATTTCAGACTTTTATTCCTCTTCTGTCTTTGAGTCTATATTAAGTTGAGTAATATAGACAACTAAGACTATTACTAAGACTACTGTCTTTGAAGTGCTCTTTGAACATAAAATTCTAGGGTTATTATAGGAATCAGTGGATTAAAATCTGTGGCCTCCATTTTACTTCAGGGCCAAAAAGCTAAAGTGCATTACAACAGTTCCTCTTGGCCACATATTAGGTCGAAATAATCAACAGGATCCTAAGATGTAAAGTGAAGCCCAGGTTAATGCACTTTAGCTCCTTTCCTGAGCTCTGGGACTCTTGCCTAGAAAACTCAGATAAAGGTTAGAGAAGAGCCATTGGTCTTCTGCATGTCAGGTCATACAGACCTACTGACTTGGGATTAAATGGTAAAATAGGGGAATGTCATGCAACTGTTGGACTACACAAATGAGCTTTAAGCTTCTTCCATTCACTTCTTCCTCTGGGTTATGCTGTGTTCATCTTGGCTATAAAATTATAGGATTAGTTAAATATGTGGAAATAAGTATTATCACAATTATGTGCAAATACTGAATCCCTTTGCAGTAGCAATGTTGTCTTAAATTATCAAAATCACATTAATAGTCATTAGATACTCTTTTTTTTTTCCTTTTCTGAAATGCCATGTTTACCTGTCTTTCAGGTATAAATTTAATAAATACAGCCCCAAAGTCTGTGTGGCAAAAAATACAATAAAATATGAGAAACTGAATGTGATCTTTGCTAAATGGGTTGCAAACACTCTTTCAATGTACTGCAAGATCTTTTTTCCACATTTTTTCGGGTTTAAAAACCTTACACCCATACCTATGACTTGGATGGCAAAAGTCACTATGGAACCAATAAGACTTAGACACATGCCAAATAGGGTTTCTTCTTACTTCAACTATTTCCTTAGATATCTAGATATAATTTCTAGGGATTTTACTCTTCCACAGTAATTCCTAGTAGAACATGATGATTTTGACCTGACTTGAGGAAGTTGTATCCCAGATTTTATTACACTGTCATATGGAGTTCCAAGTTTCATGAGAGTTTTATTTGGCATACATTGTTGTGTCAATATGTGAATGTACTCAAAATGAGGTATCTACTGGTTATTGTTTAAGTTCACATGCTTCTATGCTTTCATATGCTAAAGGGTATGTTTTTATACATACTTGATTTTATTATTCCCTGATGGAGACATTAACAGAGTTTATTACTTGCTAGGAGTCCAGGTTTTTCATGGTGTCTGGTTTAAAATCAGTGAGGAGAAGATGGGAAATCGTATTTATCAAAGATTCTGACTATTTTCCCCAAGCATTAAAAATAACTCAGACTATCTGATGTCAGACCAGGGTGAGAACATATAAAAAATGACCAAAAAAATCCCCTTAACTATTCAAAAGTATCTGCTCTTGGAATTAGCTTACTTGAGAGGAGCACGAAGTGTAAAAATTTCACTCCCCCCATGCTCCCCTCCAAAAAAAAAAAAAAGAAAACAGTAACTTTGAATCTGGTAAGGAACCCTTCTCTATCAAGGTTCCATTTGTAGAATGCTTGATTATTTGTTATCTATGAGATGTGAAGTTGGAGTTACCTTATTTTTATTATGTGTATATTTATATCCTTAGAAACAAAAGTGCTCCATTCATATGACAATAGTTTATTGTTATATGTTCAGCACGCAATGCTGCTTTTCTTAATAATCAGAACCAGCTGGCATAAGTACAACAATGATGGCAATAGGTCATGTATGCCTGAATTAGATGCAATGCAAGCCAAGAAAGACTAACTCTTTAATTCTGTCTCACTTGTTCGTGACGGATGTCTTCTGTGAGGAAAGATTGCACAATTCTGTACCCTTGAAATTCTGCACTGACATTTAACAGATGCCGAAACAAAATACTCCATTGTGCACTTTTTAGGAAGCTATATTTTATATCATCAACAATTATGGTGGTGAATAAATTTTTTTGTATTGGTATAACAGGGAAAGAAAAACTGATCTTAACACATTCAAACTATTGGAACATCTTTAAATGCATTTGGACAGGCACATATTTTCTGTAGTAGAAATCCTTGCCCTTCCCACTGTATGAAACGTTGCCAGCTATATTAAAAAAGGTACAACAGAGATAATAAATATTTGTATACAATCAATCTTTCTGAAGCAGTTTTACATCCTCATGAGTATCCATGTATAAAATGTCAAAATATAAAATTTGTTAAAAATTGAGAATTTTAGAACATCTCCTTTAAATTACTGTATTTTAAAGGCTTTTATAAACCATCATTTATTTTATGCTTTATTCTTTTTAAGTGCTAGTAAATTTAGAAGGTAAATATACTCAAACCTCATGGCATGGTAAGGAGTTGTGTATTTTTTTCCCCATAAATTTGGACCAGTAAGTGACTTGCTAAAAGTCACAGAAAAAGGCAGTATCAGAGGCATTATTAAAATTTCACAAATCTATACATTTAAAACTGATGGTAGTACACAGGATAATAGTTAAAATGACAACAATCTTAAACACAGATTTTACTAAAAGTAAGGCTTTACTTCCCAAAGAGTAATGCATTCATCAGCACTGTTTATTTCCTGTTTGCCTAAATTTGAATTTTTGGTTTGCTTAAATCTACTGATTTTATGGGTACATGTGGACTTCCAAGAGTCACCTCTTCCCCTGTATTATATACAATGTCCTATATAATGGAAGCTTTTGCTTCTCCTCTGAGTGTAATTCAAACCTGGCAATAGTCATTAAGGTGGTAAATCACATTTGAAACTACCCAATTTCACAACAGGAAATCTTAATTTTGTGAACTAAGTAATCTGCATTCAAGGTCAAGAACTATTTCCAAGAGACACATTTACCAATTGCTTAACTAGGTCTCAGGCCAAACCACGATAACA
Organism: Hypotaenidia okinawae; assembly: GCA_027925045.1. Lineage (NCBI taxonomy): Eukaryota > Metazoa > Chordata > Aves > Gruiformes > Rallidae > Hypotaenidia > Hypotaenidia okinawae. The sequence continues at coordinate 21,581,510 of BSDF01000001.1, read as the reverse complement.
TACTTGCCTAAGATACCGTTTTGCAGATAAATGTGGTGCATATAGTGTTCTTATAGTTTCTAATCGTTATTTGTGTTTATTCCTAAAAACTTGATATCAAGTATGCTATTCAAAGCTTGTGGTCTGATATCACAGCATGTCAGTCACTTAAAAAGTTAAGAAAACACTAAAGCCACTTTGGCTAATAGAGGTGATTAATATGCAGAGAAAATGAATACTGAAGAGAATGTAAAAAGAATCGTAGGGGTTGGAACGAACCTCTGAAGATCACCTAGTCCATCACCCCAGCTAAAGCAGGTTTACCTAGAATAGGTTGCATAAGATTGTGTCCAGGTGGGTTTTGAATATCTCCAGAGAAAGAAACTCCTGTCCCAGTGCTCTGTCACACTCAAAGTAATTTTTTTTTTCTTATATTCAGATGGAACTTCCTGTGTTCCAGTTTATGCCTCTTGCCCCTTGTCCTGTCACTGGGCACAATTGTAAAGAGTCTAGCCCCTTCCTTTAAACATCCACCCTTTAGATACTTTAGAAGCGTTGATGAGATCCCCTCAGTCTTTGATTCTCAAGGCTAAACAGACCCAACTCTCTCAGCCTTTCCTCATATGAGAGATGTTCCTAATGATCTTTCTAGCCCTCTAATGGAGTCTTTCCAGAGGTTTCCTATCTTTGAACTGGGGAACCCAGAACTGCACACTGCACTTCAGATGTGGCCTCATCAGGGCAGAGTACAGGAGGAAGGCAATCTCACTAGACCTGCTGGCCACATTCTTCTTAATGTACCCCAGGAAACCATCGGCCTTCTTGATCACAAAGGCATAGTGCTGTCTCATGGAGAGCTGCTTGTCTACCAGGACTCCCAGGTCCTTCTCTGCAGAGCTGCTTCCCAGCAGGTTAACCCCTAACATGAACTGGTGCCGGGGATTGTTTCTTCCTAGGGGCAGGAGTCTATACTTGCCTGTGTTGATCTCCACCCAACTCCCCAGTCTGTCCAGGTCTCATTAAATGGCAGCACAGCCTTCTGGTCAGTTTTGAAGTGTCATCAGTAAATTTGCTGAGGGTACACTCTGTCCCTTTGTCCATATCATTGACAAATGGGTTGAACAAGACTGGACCCAGCACTGACCCTTGGGGCACACCACTAGCTACAGGCCTCCAACTAGACATGCTTTGCCGCTTATCAAAACACTCCGAGCCCTGCCATTCGCCCAGTTCTAAACCCACCTCCCTGTCCACATATCTAACCCACACTTCCTAATCTCTCTTATGAGGATGGTATAAGAGATAGTGTCAGAAACTTTGCTGAAGTTAAGGTATACAACAATCTTAAGACTTCTAATGTCCTGAATTTGGGTGTATTTCAGAGTGCTGAAAAATATAGTATTTCACAGTATCAGCTAAGTCTGGAAATTTTAAGCAACTTGATCCTCAAAAAATTTTAAAAAATAAGTATCAAGTAAACACTGTAAACAGCATGAAACTTCAATTCCATATATTTCTTCCTAGCAGCAAACTAGAGGGTACATCTTAAATCAGCATTGGAGCCAAAACAAACCCTGAATGAAAGTCTATTATCAGATTTGAGATTTAGATGATTTATAAGGCGTCTATTTCAAACAATAATCTCTTTATTTATAGCTTCAGATGCAGCCTAAGCTAATTCTTCTCATTTAATTATTGCTAGTTTGTCATTAGTTATATAACTTCTTACCTCATGAATAATATCATTCCCTGTAGCTGAGAATTCACTATGGATACAAAAAAGAAATAATAAATCTCCTGGGCTGAGACAAACTGAGGTCAAACATTAGCTAAACATTTTAATAGGAAACAAAAGAACTGATTTCTTTAATGGTAATTACAGAAAGGTATTGCTTGTCACAGATGGTTTAGGTCGTGATAACCCTGACTTGAAGTAGGGTGAATGAATCTCTGTAAGTATATTCCACACCTAATCTATGCATTCTCTGAAGAAAAACAAGGTTGAAAGCCTTAATTTTGGTTTAATTTGAAATACTTTTGATCTTGTCTATTATGATGGATTATAAAGAAATGTAAAAAATTAAATGTATGTCCTCCAAAACACTGTCACAATTACTCTCTAAAAATATGTTTTAGGAGAAAAATGAACTTTATATTCCGGTCTTAATTAGACTCAGGTGTAGAAATGCTTCTTTAATTAAAGTTGAGCTCAGTTTTTTTAGTAACACCTTGCCATGTGAGTGGAAGGCCATTCTACTAAAGATTTATATATTACATATAGTATGTTTTATTGCCTGATGGTGAATATGCTGAGGCTCTCTCTATTAATGGAAACTTGCTGTATGGGTTTTAAGTTAATAGTTAAGAACTTTCCTTTGGCCTTGCTTTCCTTGCATTGGGTGGATGTCTCACCAGTCTTAATCCCTTTTAAATTACATTTCTGATTATGGAACAGAATTGCATGCAGTTCTTCTACTGTACTACTAATATATAATCTACGAGCTTAGTTATAAGGCCAAGGTTTGGTAACTGTTATCCTTAACAACTCCATATAATAAAATTAATATTAGAAATTATTTTGTCTGTTTATATTCTGTTCTATTGTATCTTATTTTAGTCTGTTAGAAGTCTAAAAACATAAATGTAACTTAAAACCAAACCTTAAACCACACTTAACACAAATAATTTCTTTATATCTGACAAAGCTGTGAGCAAGAATTCAAAAACTTTCTAACGAAGAGAAAGAATCCTGTAATTACACATGAATCACCGTCAGTAACTACTAAAACAGCAAAATAAAATGTACATAAAATATTTATATAGAATACTGATCAAAAACAGAGGCCAGAGCATAACTATATTATTTTCCTTTCTTTTGGAGAGAATATAGAACTTTTTTTAAAGTACTCCAACTTTCAATGCTAATAGTTTTAACAACAGGCTAGGAACACAATAGAACTCATACTGAAAACCACATTTTACTCATGTCGCATGTCTCTCTTACTTTGGTCATTGTAGCACTTGGGCATCCCTTTTTGTAATGGTAGTTGAGACTCCTTGAGATCTTAGAACATCATGCTTTATAGGCAATATCTGCTAGTTCTTTGCTATATCTTATATCTAACAATTGTATAAATGCTATTCTAGAGGATTTATAATTCTCAAGGATAAATCTAAACAGCCGCTGGTAATCTCCAATGCATGCTGCTGATGTCTAGCATTGTAGGAACAGTGAAATGCTGCTTCGTGAGGCAGGATCAATGATCATACTCCAAAGTTTTTGAGAAGTTATCATAATCCTTTCTGCATCTGTAACATCCTGCTGTATATCACTGTTATGTTTTAAAATCAACAAGAAAGAATCTGCTCATATGGAAATCAGGCATAGGTTTGGATCCAAATTCTAGCTATAGGCATGGATCCAAACAACTTTCAGACCCATTTTGACAGCAAAGTAATTTGCAAGTAGATTCAACAAAATCTTTAAATTTCATGCTTATAATAATAATAATAAAAAAACCCCTATAACAATAATTGCTCTTTTCCTTTCTGATAAATCTGTGCAAAAGTCACTATGTTTATTCTTCCGTCTTTGTAACCTCCAGCAAACACCCTTTCTACATAAAAGACAATTTGGTACAGGCAAATAAGGTCTTTCAAAGAAATGTTATTGGACTGTGGGATCTGACCTTGCTGTGCCATCTATTTGATACTGCAACCTAAGTTCTGAAAACAGTAATAACAACAAAATTCAATAGCTAAATTTACAAGAATTAAAAATAATGCTAATGGGTGAACTGCTAATTAGAATGAACAGCACAAGATAGTAATATTTGAAAGCACACTAGCAAAACATGAAAGTACACAAGTACACAATAAAGTTTTATATCTAAATGTGTTTATTTGTATGCAAAATATTTGTACAGCTACAAATTACTGTAGAACTCTCTTGGACTTGTTTCTACTGCTGGCACAGAACAGGGATATTAGTGGCACATAAAGAATTGAGACCCTAATGACACAAGACACAAGTACCTAGACTTGCTTTCATGGAAGAATTGAATGCATAGGAAATTGACTTGCAGTTAAGGAAATGAAACAGGGGCAAAATGCAGTTTTAATTTGAAGTTAGATATTTCTTGCAGTCTCTGTAATAACTGCTACAGTGTCAGTCTTCTAAAATTTCATTTCAATAGAATTTACAATTATAAATGTTAATAATTTCCTTCAACAAGAATTGGCTACTAAAAAAGTCTCTGATTTATCATACAAAAATAAATGAGGTGCATGTCAGAATAAAAATGTAGCAAAACTTAATACCTGTGACATTTACTCCTTATGTCTTACTGTGAGAGTTCGGTTTCTGATTAAAAAATCAAGTTTATGATGATCAAATACAAAACCCTTTTGCATGTATATTCATTTAGAGCCAAATGGAATAGGCACTACTGCATTACTATTGTAAGTTTTATTACCTTTTGACACAATGACACATTCCACATGGAGACATGAAGATTCTCTTCATTGCGACATTAAATACAAGATAGAATTTATCTGGTTGAGCTTTGCAACTGGAATTGGGTTTTTACAGCATATGATGGAGAATATAGTTACATTCTTCCTCGTAATAAAATCTAGACTTGCTTTTCAACACTAAAGAGGTGCTCCTGGTTGCAACTAGTCATCATTAAAGTCTACCTATGAACTGGTCCCTTTCTATCCTGCATTAAAATCAGTCCATTAGTCCTTTCAATATTTGAATTGTTACTAAAGACTTCCTTTCTCCAACTCTTTAGGAGTGTTTGTCCTCTGGGTGAGCAGTACTACACAGCTAGAGGGGTAAAAACCATATGTTTCCAAGATGCTGTAACTAGAGAACAAGAAGATGATATTCTTCTATGAAAGATATGCCTTCGGTAGATGCTTAGAGTGATGGTGAAAAAACAAAAGAAATGCAACTGAAGAAAGTAGAAAGATAAATACATCTGGATGAAAGTTGTGGAGCTGGGAAGCAACATACTGAAAATACATATAGGGATCATAGATCTAAAAGCAGTGGATGAGGCAGACTTCATTGCAAAATACCAGCTTATCAGTCTGGGAAAGCTGCTATCAAGAAAGAAGACACTGAAATCTATGGAGCAATAAACCAAGATTCCTAAGAAGGTAACAGGAATCACACTGGGAAGTGAAAGAAGAGGAAAAATAAGAGAGGAAAAATGAGGCAGTTCTGTTGTGTTCTGATAAAGAAAAACTGAGAAACATATTGTTTTCTGGCATCAAACTTTCCTCAATAAGCTTGTGTAGGATAAATCAAATGTTTAACTATTCCTAGCTTGTAGTATTATCCATTGAATGTTTTGGGACACACATCAGGGGAAAAAAACTGAGTTTATTACCCCGTCATGTGTCATCAAGCATGGAGTCATCTGTGCGTAGCCTGCCTAGGCTTCCTTTCCATCTCAGTTCTGCCTTACGTATCACTTGACTCTAGGGCCCTTTAAAGCCAGGCCTCGGTGCTTTCCAGCATAAGCGCAAGTTCCAATCTACTGGAAACATAGGTGGCTGAACTACAGTTGGCAGCATGGCTGGTTAGGATTGATTGTGTCAGGCAGCCTGTGTTACTTGATTCTACTCCTTTCTCTAGCCTAGCAGCAGCATGAATACAATTTTGTCAATAATCTGGTTCTGGAGCTAGACTAAGGTGAGCACTGAACCCATTCAACTAGCCCACATACACTCACAGCTCTCTTGGATGTGTCCTTGGCAGGTTTTGCGTAGCCTATTTTCTGCCTTGTAGTGCGACATGCTATAAACAAGATCAGAGGAATGACCAGTATTAAACACTTATGCTAATCAGCACTGAAGAGACTTTTGTTTTATTAGGGGACGAGTGTGTGTCTAGGGTAGGGGATGGGGGGTGGGGGGGATATAGAGAGAGTTGTAATTGCTTTCTTCATTAGCTGAAGATAAAAGAGAGGTTAAGACAGGATTAAGAAACTTTATATACAGGAAAATCTTCTACTGCAACCCTGAAGACTCAGAGAAATAAAAAATCCCTCTGGCTTTTATACTGGAAAAGAATGACAACTGGGGAAAATGCATGCATGGAGGTGAGCTAGGACAGAGTTGTATCCCCATAACAACAAAAAAGAATGGCTACAAATGCTACAGGTTTCCATTAATGAAGGTGGAGATATTTCTGCCATGAAAAGTAGCAGTTTTACCTGAAAATGTGAATTTTCTTTGGAAAGAAGTTTCTTCTTAATGGTGCCTGCAATTCTCTTTTTTCCAAAAACTTCTCATTTAAAATCCTTATTTCATTCCCCTCTCCAGTGTAATCCTAACCCTCACAGATGACCAATCACCACTCAGCCATTCTGGCTGCTTCTTAACTCTTTTCATCTGATTTACTGTTTTTCTAGTGTTGCTGATAGTGAACTAATTTGCTCCCCTTTACTTAAAAGTTTCCATTTACTTCAACCCATTTCATTCAAGATTTGCAGGCCTGGGCCAACTGAAAAAAACTTTTTTAGTACTGATTTTTTAAACAAGTTTGCTCACCAGGTGCTCTCTCAGCTCTAGTTGAAAAAAAAAAAATGACACTTTCCCCTCTTCAAAAATAAAGATATAAACCGCGTGTGTTCATTTACCTAGGAGTATTATGGATGTTCATTAATTCCACCCTCCCCTCAACCTTTTTCTCCCCCCAGTTTTGATGTAGTTTACATCTGCACATTCTCAAGCAAGTGGAGACAGGAGGTAAATGATTCCATTTTCTTATACTCTGGACTAAACTCTACATGCTCTGCTGTTTTTCACATTTAAAGTCTGGAACACTCTCCTCTGCTTTCAAACACATGTATTTGACTGAACTTCCATCAACCCCAACAGCGCAACTGCGCTGTAACTCTTTGTGCAGACACATGAAAACTGCTAGTTGTCAATGAACACCTTGATGTATTCAAGTTTCATAAAAAAAACCCAAACTATTTTACGAGAAAGAAGACTGAAAGAGTAATTTTAAAAGACTCCCTCCTCCACCACCTAATTTCTTTATAAAATAAGGCAGAGTTGATTTCTGCTGTGGCTGAATGGAAGAAAATAGCTTAGGCTAAGAGGCATTTTTCATGGATACTCTATTATAGACTGAGACAGGGAATTACCACAGCCACCAATTACATTATTCACTCAAACTGAGTTACCTGGGGTAAGGAGCAATTGAATCCTATCCTAACAACTTTTTGTCTCCTGAACTTAGGCTTAATTAATTCAGGTTGCTTTTCATATCCTTTCCTGCATTCTCTCCCATATATTAGTTGGGCTCTGTGCTATTCACCTCCAGCAGTATCAGAGAGATTTAAAACCATCCTATGTGGGAATGGGGGAAGGGAACCAGTCAGTTTCTATTTTCCTTTCAGGATCAAGGTGTAGGCAGTGGGTCAGTAAAATGTTAAAAGACATGATTTCTCATAACTATGATTTTAGATAAGTTGAGGTAAAGACTTTTACATAGTACACTCCCTCGTTTATTGGTCAACGTTACAAATACTAAACATATATTGAAGGTACATCCTTCTTGTCTTTAGACAATAGAGGATGCAAGAGAGAAAACTCTGACTGCATTTTTAGTATCTCTTGTCATTCACGTGGTTCATTATTGACAGTCTTTCCTGGAAGTGCATCTCTGCCCTATCACTTTTTTAGGTATCACAGGGAAAATACTTTATCTGAGGTATAAAGTGCTGATGCAGCAAACTCATTGTGGTTTTTCTTCAATAAAACTATGGTCCTTTGTAGTATAGTGGCACACTGCTAACTAATTGAAAACTAATTTAAGTCTATTTTATAAGCCCTGATGTACAGCAACAGGAGGTTTTTTTCTTTGCTGATAGTTTTTATTTGCTGAGGGAAAGTCTGTAGATCAGTCTTACAGAGCATTGGCTTAGTTATGTAAGCAAGTTAGAAATTCTTGGCAGTAGTTTCCTTCCTCTGGATAGCATCTTACATTTCACAGATCAGTAAACATATTGCTACAAGCTGATTGAGTACTACGTTTACTGTTTCTTCTGCTTGCTGTAGGCTGGGCAACTGTTTTGGAAAATTACTACCTCATAAAGTCTGATCTAATAATTATATGCTACTGCAAAGAAGGTAAAGGTGAAAACTGACATTCCTCTGTTGAGCAAGGACACTGAAAAAAAAATAAAATTCTAGGAAAATATATATAAGATTGTAAGTATTACGCACACTACACATCAACTAACCAGAGTCACAGAAACCATGGTCATTAGATAGGACGCTTTATTTCTACCTACCATTTTCTTCAACATTAAGCATGGATGGAACAACTACACAAAATTTATATATGCAAAGCAAGTTTGTTCTATGTCTTCTGAAAACTTAATGACACTGTATTTCAAATAAAGCTGTTTCCAAAATAAACTTTTAAGTACTTTTAACTAGATAGGACCACTTAGTTATCTGTGCTGTAGCTATGTAAAAGTTAAAAAAAAAAAAAAGGAAAAGAAAAGAAGAGAATGCATTTTTGCTTTCTGTGGGACAAAAAACACATCACATCCCAAACCATATGCTTTCAAGATTATAGTCCATATATACTTCAATAAGGATAACAGGTAACCTGGGATTAAAAAAAAAAAAAAAAGTAAAATAAATAACATTTAAAAGGACAAAGAAAAAAACCTAACATGATGCAAGAGAAGTCATGATTACCCTCCTGCTTATTATTCACCTGACTTCTTAATTTCTGCCACTCTTCTGATCTCTTTGGGAACAATCATGCAGCAAAACACATTTCACTTTCCATTTCTGGTCCTGTTGAAAGACCCACACATGTCGTTCAGAGAGGTACTGCTATTGTTAGCCTCCAACAGGCAGGTTACTGCTTGTTAGCAGACTTCTGCAGAGTGCCCCAGACTTCAGGTGCTGAACACTGGCTTAGAGAAATGTTTTGCTGAGCCACTTGTATTTGTTTCTGTAGAAGTTTTATAGTTGCCCTGTGTAGTTATAGATGGCAGAAGGGTTTAAAATAATTTATATTTCCTCCTTGCCCATTCACAAAAAACAAATCAACTTTCAGCCTCACGTTTCACTGCTTGTTAGCATACATAGATGTAAATGGAGACCTCTCTAATGCTGAAGCTACAAACAATATTCCAGCATTTCCAAGATACTGTGACTTAAGTGTCGAAGTTAATAAAGTTTCAAGAGAGATTGGAGATCTTGTAAAAATCTACATTCATTTTTGCTTATTGGTGCAGTAATTGTTCTTGTTCCATGAAACATGTTCTTGTGCCACATCCCTTGTTGTAGAAAAAATTCTGGGTTTTCTAGGATGCTAGCTATCTCTCTGACATTTCAGATTGCGCATTCCCAAAGAAAATATGAGAAAGGCGATGCCCTTCCCCCAATATTTTCAAATTAAATTTGAATTCTGCAGGCAGAGGGAACTATTCCTTATTAAAAAAAAAATAAAAAATTCCCCTTAATCTCTGTCTAGGTTTCAGGGATCTCCTGACAATTTACATTCTCAGACATTTCAGGTGGTAAACTGTAAACTTCCACATAATCAAACATCAGACATTGAATATAAGAATGAGTAAGTATAATTTAAGAAAAAAAATTCTAAATGCATTATAGAGGAAAAAAGATGCTCTGATGTAATATTTTGAAATATCTACAGCTAAATGACTGATATTAAATACAGTAGTCTTATCTGTAATTCTGTAGTGTCTTAGTGTCTACGGAATGGCAAGTTATGTGCAAAGGTCTGAAAAAATAAGATTTCACAAGAATGTATTAAGCATAATATTAGAGGTAAAGCGAAAATTGTCTAGATAATTTTATTGTCGTTTCAAAGTAAATGGCAACTTTTCACTGTTGAAAAAAGTGAAGTATGAAACAAGGAACCACATAAGCAGGAAGCAATACTTTGGTTTCCATCTGAGAAAATCTTTATTTTAATTGTTGCTTTTTTAAAAATTTATGGTCACAGCATCTGAGAATGGTGTCTTGGGTTCTTCCCTGCTTGAGGGTATGGAAGGACATCTGGAGAACTGGGAACAGGCTTTGATTATGTGATTATAATCTGTTAATCAATCATGAGAAACATTGCAAACAAAAATGTTGCTTGCTGAAGGAAGTAATAAAGGCAAACTAGAACTTATCATTTAACACCCTAACTTTCTGTTCTGGAGTAACAGTATTTTTCCAGATCAACTTTCCAATAAAACAATGAAGTGGACCATAATGTTTAAATCAAACTAGGTCAGAATCTTATTTCTTTGAAAATGCTATCTCAGTCACGAAGCTTTTGCAGTAATTGATCAAATAAAAGCATGATTTTAGAAGTTTGCATAGATAGTCTTGGAACACTGATCTTTGCGGGAGTCATGTGGCTAAAACTTTTGTGTAGCACCTTGAAAGTGTAGTCTATGGTGTCTTAGAAAAGGGGCTTTGCATACTGTAAGAAAGGTTACTCAGCAACACATGTGAGGTTAAATCAATATATCATTGTATGAATGCTTTATTACCCATAAGAGATAGCAAAAATGCACTGCCTAGAGGCTATTTCCAGTTCTTGTGTGGCAACGATAAATTAATCAGGTCTGTTTTGTTATTTTAGCTGCATTTCATTAAACATGTTACAGTATAAAAGGGAAGTTTAGAAGGAAATATAAAGCTCCAAAGGCAATGTGACAACAGATGAGAAGTATCTCATTTAACCAATGTGTATTTGATTGCAAAAAAAAAAAAAAAAAAGAGTAGACGTAACAGTTATTAGCTCCTTTGAGTTTTTGAAGAGGAGATCCAAAGAACAAGGTATTGATCTACTGTGACTCCACCTAATCATTTAAGGTAGGACAACAAGAACATTTGCTTTTGTCTCAGTGTCTACTCTTAGCAGACCAAGAGCTAGTGAGCATGGAAATATAGTTTAATTAGATGAGGTAGCATCAGTGTAGGAAGAATGTTAAGAGAATATACCCTAGTTATTCTAGAGTTTGATACTGTTCAGAAGAATATTAAGTACATAAATACATTTGAAAACCTGAGCTTTTCCCTTATCCCAATAACTATCATGTGGGTGTCCTTATTTGTAACACATATTAATGTCATTAGAGCATGAGTATCTGCTCCTGGATGGAAAAATGTAATGCAATTCATAACAACATTTATAAAAACAAAACATTGTTCTTCTAAGAACATAAAGCATACTACATATTTATTAAACTGGTAAGAATATTTTCATGGTAGAATATGTCAGAACTTTTTTCTGACTGCAGCATTTATGAAATGTTCCCCTAGCAGATTATTTTTTCTAATTGTTAAAAATCTGCATTGATTAGTGTTTGGTTAGCTATAATTCAAAGGAGGTTAAAGTAATTGAAATCATCATATGTCTAGGGGAAACGACTAACATCATATCATGACATGAAAAATGCCATACTTACTTGCTCAGTCTATTCTGTAATTATCTAATTTGTCTGAAAATCTTGAAGAAGTATTAAAAAAACAGAAAGAGTTCTGTCAGTACAAATGAAAATGCTTTACAAAACCACAATTAAATAACCGCATATTTTTATCATTGCCTGTACTGTCTTAGAGAAAATGTCGCATACAGACGTTATTATGTGAGAAAGCATATATGCAGCATGTCACTTTTTTCTGTATGGAACATGTTGCTTCATTGAGACTTTTATTGTCTTTTGTGAACTCTGGATCAAAGATTCCTTCATTGGAAATAGTATCTTTATGGAACTCAGAAAGTTCTCTGAGGGTGATCCATTTAGTCAATTTACTGACAGAAAATATGGGAAAATGCAAGCAATTTGCAATGCGCATTCTAATCATTCTTTCATTAATATTGCTTCTACACTTGTAAAAAAGGTCTCATTTATTTCACTTTTTGTGATGTTAGCATAGATAACATAAATCTGTTGTGACAATAGACTTCTATGTTTTGATCTTTATTGTTCCTCCCACTGGGATTGCACACCCCAGAACCAAAAAATATCAGCCTTGAAATGTTTTCTGCAATGGCATTGCCCCATGATCTCTTAATGAAAATTGTTTCTCCATTTTTTTCCTGAAACTGACTGAAATCCCAAGTGAGTTGGTTTTATTTTTCAGGCAAAATTACTTGGATATCTCAATTAAGAACATGTGCTGTGAAAACCACTTGAAAAGCATCTATGCACATGCAAGGAAGACATCTGTGTAACATGCAGCTGGCCACCGGGAAGGACCGAGAAAAGAAAAGGCTAAACAAGAAAAGGAGTGGGAAGGCTTTGTCCCCAGAGGGCTGCTTTGATATTACCTACAATCCCTTTTGGGCACTGTCCTAGAGCAGTTCTAAATTCTTGTGAGATTGATTAGATTAACCAATCTTCCATACTGCCTCTAGTAGGATGAGAAAATCACCTCAATATTTTAAATAAGAAATCTTAAAAAATGGAGCTGAGACTTGAAATATGCAAAAAGGTTTGTTCTTATCAAGATTGAGGTTTGAGAGAGAAAAGACAAAGTAATTTACTTTTCTTTAGTAGAAAAGATGTGATCAAGTGCAATACAGTTTCTTACTACCACTGTCTCCACATTGTTCTTAAATTGAAATTTCTATCAGTATTAAGTCACAGGACAAGGTAATCTTTTATACTTTTATATTTAATTATGAAGCACTATGTAATAATCACATGAAGCAGATATCCATTCACAACTGAAAAATATAAAAAGATTAACCGTTCAAATAAATATGATTCAAAAACTGATTAATTTTTAAGAACAAGTTTACATCTATTTGAAAGATCATGGTTTCATACATAGTTCTCAACAGCCTCTCTTTTAGGCTGAAAGCAAAAAAGACTTTTTAGTGGCATTTAAGTAAATTGGCCTTGAGGAAAACAAAAGGTAGAGGGAAATTATGGAGGTGTGTCTACAAGAGAACTATAACAAGAACTTCAAGCACACTTTAACAAATCAAAAAAGATTTCAAGTTTAGTTCAAAGGCTTTTTAACCTTAAGTTTTATTTGAAGTTTACTATTTCTGGGTTTGTTTATCTATCTTCTATTGATTTGGCTTTGCTTTTCTATCACCACAGATTAAACATACAAAATCTGTTGATTTCATTGTTGAAGTGTTACTGTTTCATTGATTTGAGAAAGATAATCTTCTTAACCTATAGTTAATCTCCTCTGGATAATAGCCCTAATGTCCCTTTAAAAAGTGTGTAAATTTTATGAACCAGATGAAGTTTGAAATGGAACTTCTCAATAAAGTATATGATAAATAACTGCTGTATATATTACATTGCAGATCATAAATATCTCTTCTTCCTTGTGACTCTCAAAACTGTAATGATCAGGATAGGAAGACATCTGTAGAAATGCTGCAGGAAGACATGATTTTAAAATAAAATTAAAACAATTCTGAGTTTTCTGCACACCTTGGAACTGGCATCTCTAGGTCTTCCTATCAACAGTGTAATTTTCTGAAGCATTCGGCTTCATCTTTACAAGCAGGACTTTGCATTTCCTCCATGCTGCTTTGGTTGAGTCACTGCTGGAAAATTATTTGGAGGGTGGAAGGAAATAGGGCACTGAATTGTCTCACACACCCGTGCACGTCACAATGCAAGCTGCAACCATGGGGTTTTAACATATTAAGCTCTAAGAGGTTTTATCTTGCTTTTTCCAAAAACACTTCCCCTCCCTTTCAGTACTGTTTTGATATTAGTCTCTCTGATGAAATTGATGGTACTTCTTGATGGGAGACGGTTTCAGTAAGAAACTACAAGATATTTTTTTTCACAACCAATTTTAAATTTCAGAGTATACACAATGTATATTTAGCATATACAGGGTGCTTTATATTTAGTATCCATTTTTCAGTAGTTAGAAAGGGTTTACACATCCTAATGGAACTAAGAGGTAAGGAAGAAATCGGTATTTTGGTAGATAGAAGATGGGAGTAGACCTCAAACTTTGCCTTTTGGGAGGGGGGCTTAAGTACATCAAGCAAAAGAATAAGAAATGCTTTGGGAATTAAGAAATAAAGAAGCATCTGGGAATATCAAGATATAAACACAATATGAAGATATATTAATTTTCTTTTCCAAAATCCTTATTTCATGTAACATTTGAAAATAAAACTCCTAAAACTATAGAACTTGAGTCTTCTAAATCAGAAAAAGTAATTGCTACAGCCAGACTAAATAATGTAACATACATTCCTACACATAACTGGATTCTCACTATTTATATTATTGAGATTACTAAATGATTTATCACAATCACACAGGAATCATACCTGATTTATTTCTCCTATTATGGTCCTTACATTAAAAGAAAAAAAAAAAGTAATGTGCTCTAAAAAATCACAGCAAAAACAACGCCTCATAACATCAAGGTCTAAAATAAATAAATACAAATAAACAAGTAAATAAATAGATTCAGGGAAAAATTGGCACAAAACTTTGGATGAGGGCTTTTAAAATCTAATATAATCATAGATCAGTACTTCCTTTTGTGACTATACCACAGGATAGATTCCATTTAAATTATCTGATATTCAGGCTGTTCTTGGAGTTCGTAATTTTCCAAAGTTCTCTTTATTAATAACAAAGAAAAATAATGCTGTATCTTAACAGAACAGTAAGAATCAGCAAGAATAATTTAATTTTATATTACCTGCATGTGTATTAACATCAGGGCACCACACACAGGTGGAAGTGTGAATTTGAGATTTCTTTAATGCTACGGATTTCCCCTATTCAGATATAATTACAAAAAACATTTGTGCAAAATATCTTTTCACTTTCACTGAGAAAATTCCATGTAATTTATATCCACATATATTTATTTCAGTTTTAACTTGTGAAAATATGTGTTTTAAACACTGAGCTGTGTTTAAAAAGGTCAGTCTTAAAGGGTTGATTCATTTTTCTACATCTAGTGTACACCTGCGCAGCTTTGAACTCTTTGTACCTTTACTGTTCTTGCTGACTTAAGTGGAAACAGGATTGGGCTAGATTTGGTTTGATGCATGACTGTGAGCGGAGTATATTAACACTGAGCCACAGAGACTTTTCAAAATGTTATTATAAAAACATACAGCAATGATGTAAAAATATTAAGAAAAGAAATCTGAGGTTTTCTTAGGTACTTAAAAAAAGGAAGATTCCACCCCACCTCCCCACCCTCACCCCCACCCCCACCAAAATTTGCTAAAGACTAAGGTAGTTTTAAAGTTTCTGTGATGGACACTGACTTTGATATCCATGGGTGTTGAAAAATTAGATATGGCTTATTGTTTGGTGGTTTATATGTATTTTAAATAGTAAACCAGCAACAAGTAAACATCAGATGTGTGGGGTTTTTAATCCAACCTTTTAAAAAATATCAGTGTTTACTACATTTACATAATATTAACCAGTGCCTCCTGATAATTGGAAAATTTCTTTTTCAAACTTTATTTTCTGAGACTTTTGTGTCATTTATGTAATCATGTTCGTTAGCTGAATTAATTTTCAATGACTAAATTTTCTATGACTAGATTTTCTGTGACTAAATTTTCCTCTGTCTCCAGGCAAGTCAGTGAAACGCTCTGTCCACTATCTATAAAATTAGTCTTGGTTTTGGTTATTAATTAAACTTTTGTGGATATCCTGGAAATTTAACGTACCTACTGTACTATTGCTGAAGTCTTTTTGTAGCTTTTAATTGCATGGATGAGACTCACAGTCAGGATAATATTTAAAAGCTCTGGGTGGGCTAAGGTTTTGATACAGGGCATTTCAGCATACAGAAAAGTTTCTTTCATCAGATTTTTCCTTTTAGATTGGAGACCTGGCAAACCTGGCAAAATATGTCAGACCACTCTGGTTTGTTAGGTATTCCAGTAGTCTTTTCAAGCTTAGTGCCAGAATAGGCATCCCGTGCCTCACATAAGTCCTACATTGATTTAGTTCCTCCTAAAAGAAAAAACAAACTCTAATTTTTTTTCAGTTAAAGAAAATATTTTTTCAGTGCTTCAAGGCTTTTAACAACATGTAACAGCATTTATGATGTGTTACCTTGGCCATAAATGACTTGATGTTGTAAATCATCAATATTTCTTATTTCTGAATGGGAAGCCAGAACAATGTAGTATGTTGTAGCCAGTTACAGTTGAGCAAATTAGAGAAACTATAGGTTTGAAATACTGTTTTACAGTATTTCAGCTAGGACATAGGGAGTATATGTCAGAGAAGTCCTTATGTAACCTTCCAGTTAGAAACCAAAGCAGATGATACATTAGAAAAACAGTGACATAAACTGATATACTTTTGATGGATTTGAATTATTTAGGGTATTTTTTATAGTTTTAAGTTGCCAAGAATGCCTGTATAGAAACAAGAAATGGGATTACAAACCAGTCCATAATGTATATTAATATAGAATAATAGTATCATAGAATCTTTAAGGTTGGAAAAGATCTCTAAGATCATTGAGTTCAACCATTAATCTAACGTTGCCAAGTTCACCACTAAACTATGTTCCTAAATGCCACATCTACTCATCTTTTAAATACCTCCATGGGTGATGACTCAACCACTTCCCTTGGGCAGACTGTTCTAGTGACTGACAGCCCTTTTGGTGAAAAAAATTTCCCTAATATCCAATCTAAACCTCTCCTGGTGCAACTTGAGGCCATTTCCTTTTGTCCTATTGCTTGTTGATTGGGAGAAGAGAACAATATCCACCTGGCTGCAACCTCCTTTCCAGTACCTATAGAGAGTGATAAAGTCTCCCCTCAACCTCCTCTTCTCCAGACTAAACAGTCCCAGTTCACTCAGCTGGTCCTTATCAGACTTTTGCTCTACAACCTTCAGCAGCTCTGCTGCCATTCTTTGGAAACAGGGCAGCACTCCAGTGTCTTTCTTGTAGTGAGTGGCCCAAAACTGAACACAGGACTTGAGGTGTGGCCTTACCAGTGTCAAGTACAGGGGGAAAATCACTTCCCTTGTCCTGATGGCTGTACTATTTTTGGTACAAACCAGTGTGCCACTGGCCTTCTTGGCCACCTGGTCACACTGCTGGCTCCTATTCAGACAGCGGTCAATCAACACCCCTAGGTTTTTTTCTGCTAGCCAGCTTTCCAGCCATTCTTTCCCAAGCATACAGTATTACATGGGGTGATTTTGACCCAAGTGCACAATCTGACACTGAGCCTTGTTGACCCTCACACAACTGACCTTGGCCCATCAGTCCATCCTGTTCAGATCCCTCTGTAGAGCCTTCTGACCCTCAAGCAAATAAACATTCTGTACTGTTTTTTGCTGGGATAGTGGTTTTGCGCCAGCTGAGAGCTGAGCACCATGAAGCTGCTTGTTCTTTGAAAGGGAGTGGGGGGTGGGGAGGAGTTGAGGGAGAGGGAAAGGGAAGAAGAAAACCCAAGGAACCAAAACCTCGTGGGTTGGGATAAGGATAGTTTACTCAGCAGAAAAAGTTCTTGATTGCTTGGCAACAACTAAAACATCCATGTGTTACCAGCACTGCTCTCATCCTAACTCCCAATGCTAGAAAAGAAATTAACTCTACCCTAGCTGAAACCAGGACAGTAGAGCTTATGCAGAATCAAGGCCTTTTTACTTCTCACAATCCCCCACTGGTGAGTAGGCTGGAATTTGTTCCCATACCCTGACTCAAACTTGAGCAAAGGGATATTTGGTACCATATGAGATTATGCTCAGCATTCAAGGGACTGACTGAGGGTACACTTGATGTCCTCATCTAGATCATTGATATAGATATTTAAAAAAACTGGCACAAATACTGAGCCCTGGGGAACATCACTTGTGACCAGCCACCAACTGGATTTAACTCCATTCACCACCACTCTATCAACCTGCTCATCTAGCCAGCTTTCACTCACCCGGAAAAGAATACTCCCATCCAAACTGTGACTAGCCAGTTTCTCCAAAAGAATGTGGTGGGAAACAATTACAAAGGCTTTACAGAAGTTCAGATAAACAACATCCACAACCTTTGTCTCATGCATTAAGTGCATCACCTTTTCATAGAAGGAGATCAGGTTAGTCAAGCAGGACCTGCCTTTCATAAACCCTTGTTGAATGGGCCTGATCATCTGTTTGTCCTGTATGTGTCAAGCCATGGCACTCAAGATGACCCACTCTATAGCTTCCCCAGGAACAAAGGTCAGACTGACTGGCAGTTGCCGAGATCCTCTTTCTGTTGCTTTTTGTAGATGGGCGTCACATTTGCTACCTTCCAGTCAGCTGGGATCTCCCCAGTTATGCAGGAGTGCTGGTTAATGATGGTGATTATGTTTTTTTCTTTTACAAGGTGGATTTTGGTACATGAAAGTCAAATATTCAAAAAGATTTATCATATCTAAAAATTTTCAATGTTATATACAAGTATTTTCTCATAGAAGTGTAGAGATACATTTTTCATACAAATTTTAAATAAATCCCTAAGTAACATATGTCCAAAACCCTATTTATATACCCTGCATTGGAAATACTAGTAGCTCTGTCTGACTACTTTCTGCATAAACTATCTATATTTTTACACTTATAAGCCACATGCTTATTTTAAATTTGTTGGTCTAAAACTTTACATATGTAATTAAACCCAAATTTAAGAAATTAAAATTTGCACCTGATCTAAAAAATACAGGGCATGTAGGTGAGAATATTACTTTCCTGTGATAAGGAAGCTGACACTCACTCAGAATTGTTTTAATTGCATTATAAAACCAGCTGCTCTTTCCACTGTAATTTTCTCAATGAATGCTGCATCTTCTTGCCAGCCACCACTGACAACACAAGCTGCCTTGTCAAAGTGAAAATCTTTCTGCTTTCCTAACCACCTGGGTCTCCTGACTTGCATATATTTCCACTGTTCGAAATTTCATTGTCTAAATATAAAATAAGAAATTTGGCAGCATATCAAAATCCTCTTTCATACAAAAATAAATCAGTCCTTAGTTTTGTAAAATAAAAAATCCAGCAATACAGATTGTCCTGAATGTACCAGTAGTTCAGCAATAAGATAAGGACATTCAAGGAGAATCATATGTATTCTTCCATCAGTTTCTCCAACTTATAGATGGAAACACCTAAAGCCATTTTTTTTCATCTCTACTTTTTCAGAGAAATCCTACATTTTCATGTGCACAATAAAAAGGATAGAGAAAATGTCCTTTAAGTTGGGTTTGATTCAAAACCTATTGCCTTTGAAGTAGGATTGTTGAATTTTGTACATACACTCTTATTCATGCCTTCAAAACTTTCCAAAGCTTTTTTTTCTGAAGATTTTAATTTTAGAATGAATGCAAGTTAAATATTATTTTATGTAAGTATTCATTCACTTTTTCCCTATATTTTAATCTGTAATAAAAAAAAGCTGTATCTGAGGCCTGATTTCTGTAGTTAACACTGACTTTCTCCTGCCATGGTTCTATTTAGTTTAATAAAGCTGTGCCTAATTCACATCACTGTAATGGAATTACTTTTGTCCAGTCCTTTTCCATAGCTGTGTAAGACAACTAAACCTTGTGTAATAGGAAGTATGCATTCTTCCATTGTGACATTTAAAAAAAAAAAAAAAAAGAAGTTATTCAAAGCAGGGGAAAAAAGTATCTTTGGCAGAAACTGTCTCCCATTTACAACTTATGTTCTGTTACAGAAGTCCAAAGTGTCCAGGAGCTGTAATGTATATGCTGTTTACCCAGCTGGTTTTTGGTTGGGTACTTACATTGGCAGCCTCAGCAGTGGTAACAAGACTCACCACCTGTAGCGGCCATGGAAGGAAATGCTGCTATCATCATCTTCATTAAGTTGGGAACCTGTCATGGGACATATGTTATTTTGTAGACAGTTGAATACCCAAAGTGCTAGTCATGCCAGTGTATAAAAAAACTTGAGATATATTTTATGTCTGTTTTACAAGCCTGTACAATAAAAAAATAACCTTAACAGATATAAACCCAAATTCAAATCTATTCATATATTGCAATTAAAAATATAAAAGTATATTATTAAAATTCCATAACTTTGTGTTTTCTTTAATTCTGTTACAGTATTTTAATAGATTTGTTTCCATGTGATTCAGTAGAAATAGTCTGTTTCTGTGTCACTGTGTCAAAGATCCTGCAAGTCAGTGAAACTCTAAAATATATCCAGACTGTTCTCATTTGTTTATATAAGAATGAACTGTTGTGACATTATGGAAAGCTACAAGGGACTGGAGGAGAAAAGGTAGTGGAGGAACAAGCATTTTCATAATGTCTTTCAGATGTTTCTACTTTAAGCCTAAAGTAACAAACAAGTCACTTGACAAGCTTTTTGAAAGTATTGCTGCAGCATCTTGGAAAAAATGTATTTGCCTAAAAGGGAAAAAAAAAAAGGAAAGGAAAGTGTCCAAAGCCACATTCACTTTCTCCCTGTCTCCATATACCATCAGATTCCAGCTGGTCCAATGCTTTGAAAGACTGCGCAGATTTAAGTACTTGAATCAGAGAAGGTTTCCTATGGGATATTCGGTTAGTGAAAATGAAATCAGTATGATTTTTGTTGATAAGTCAAACTTCTGCTCAAAAATGGGGCTTAGGATATAGGTTTCATATGGGAACATGTGTTTCAGTTGTTTTATTTATGCTCATTTCTATTTTGGGGGAACTATTTTTCTTAACATTTCCATAGTTTTCCAGTCCTCACAACTTAAAATTATTATCACTAGTAATAATAATAGCAATAATAGTGGCATTGTTAATGAAGGATGATCATTTTGTTTTGTTTTTCTTTGGTTTGTTTTTAGTAATTGAGCTTATGGTTCCTGAACTTAAAAAAAGTGTGTGTGGAGACCATGTATATTCCTCCCTGTGGAACTGCATATGTCATAAAAACAGACCTGTGGATTAGTCTGCATTACATGATCCAGGGAAACACTCATATTTCCACATTTCAGCTTACATTTTGGCCATATCATGATTCCTTCTTGAGACAAAACCTTCCTCAGCCTGAAGTTTCCCTGAAGCAAAAGCAAGATGCACACCAGATGCAAGGAATGCCTTTTAGCATTGTCAATTCAATCTGAAAAAGGAACCAACAATCTGGGGGCTCCTCTAGCATTCTGCCTATGGTTTTAAACTGAATTTGTCAGCAGTGCTGCTGCTCTGGTTTCATTTTTACAACTTTTCTGAGCTGACCTAAATTTAAGAGTGAAACATTGGGAAAGAACATGCATTTGTAAATAACTTTGTATTTTCACATAATAATAATAATAATAGCATATTCTTAAGTCAAACTAGCAGGAAGTGTAAATCACACTTTGACTAAATCTTTAGAAGAAAACTTGGGGGTGGAGAAAAGAGTGCAGAGGAGAGAAGATGGGAGGAGAGGGCAGTCTTCCCTCTCTCTTCCTCATTTTGTCTTCCTTTAGGGAGAATAGAAGTGAAGTTTTTTTCTATTAGGTTTGACTCCTGACATCCTTGCACACAGTTAAGTCAGTGGCTAAGACCACTGACTGGACATGTATGAGATTTAGATTTCAGCTTCCACCTGAAGTGCTGTGACCTGCAGCTCTCTCTGGACAGAACTGAGTGAGGTAAGTAGCCTTAAGCACTGTGTTCACATCTTCTGTTTCATACTACATAAATAAAAAAATGAAACAATGGTTTTCTGCACCAGAGTGTAGTTTATAGTTGTCTTAACTTGATGATATGTCAGAATGATCAGACCATATGTGTGTCCAAATGCTGACATACTGAATGCTCAAATCCTAATATTAACATAACTCCACCCATTTCATATAATTACTTCAATGTTCGTTCTGACAAAAAAACCAAGTATGTGAGAAAGGCTTTAGTCTGGTAATTAGAATATTCATCAAAGAATGGAATCATCTGCTTTTAATCTGTATTTCTATTAGCTGCTATTTATTAATGTGGATAAAAGCAGTCTTAAGATCAGAGGGTGAAAGACGTGGACTCTGGAATAAGCTCTGACTAAACTGTAGTGGTCTCTTTGGAAGTAGGAGACTGAGGTTTAAATAAATAAATGAAATACAGGCCAGTAGCATACCGCTGAATGCTGAAAGCGTTGGGCTATTGTGAAGAAGAAGGATGCTCTGTCTCCAGCAGTTCTGTAAATCTAGCAAGGAAAGGGTATAAAATGGCCTCCACATTTTGGTAGAGTCTGTCATAGCTAAATCAATGCTGAGGAATAAAATTTATTTTTTTAATTCCTTGTTATCTATGCACAGGATTCCTGGATCAATGTTTTCCAAGGACATAAATTTACTTATTTTCTGTATATTGCCATATTTCTGTCATTCTTAAATGCTAACTTAATTGCATTCAAAGTTAGAGAGTACACCTCCTCCATTCAGCTTCTGTTTTATTTCTACTTGCTGTGAGAAGAAAAAATCTTTAAATTTAATCTGGAGGAGCAATAAAATAAAGAAACAGAGTTAAATTAATGCTTACTGTTTTCTTCACAAAATTTGACAGTGCAGCCTGGACAGTTAAGTGGAATAAATGATTTGAAGTCAATGAAGCCCACTGGTGACTCCTGGAGGATTTGCAAAAGCTTTTATTGATTTCAGTGTCTGAGTAATTTGAAGACAGCATGCTGATCTAAGGCAGCAACTTTGTTTTTAATACATGCCACCTTAATGGAGAAATAGACAGTAGACTATAAGTTACAAATGTGTATTCCTAGACTATGAAGTTGCGTATAAAATTTCATCCTTGAAGGAATTATTATTATTATGTTACCAGGTTACCAGCCCCCGCAAATGGAATGACCAAAGTCTTTAATTTAGTACCATTATCTGTTCTCACAATCATAAATTTAATAAAATTAAATTTAGTCTAACCCACATTACACTTTTGACACATAGTGTCAAAAAGAGGGGAAATAGCAGGTAAGGCCTACTTTCCAGCTGCTTCATCTGACAGCATAAAAAATTACCATTTGAGCTGAAGTTTGCCAACAGAATACACAGAAGAATACAAAGCTAGAAATCTGGAAAAATTACTGCTTTCTCCAACCTTGCATTTCATAGCAATTGTTTTAAATACATTAGGAAAGCTCTAGAGCTAATTCTGACACGGTATCATGGATACTGGTATTTTTAACCTAAAGCTTTCATCAGAATGCTTTCCAACAATGAAACAATTTTTTTCCCCATTATTTTAAAAAAATGTGCCTGAAAAATCAAGAAAAACTCACCTTTTCCAGATCTCATGTTAGTACATATTTCTATAATTAACACTTTGTTTTTGAACTTTGCAATGCACTGTAGACCTCTACAAGAGAAAAGCTGTGGAGACCTTATAAAAATATTTGAAAGTGATAGGTGCTTATCTTCTGCAATCCGACATTTCTTAAGCTAATATAATTTAGCAAGCAGACTGTGAAATTCACTGCAATCTGTTCCAGAGAGTAGACAGACATTAAATTAACATGTTCGTCTGAAGAACAGACTGGGGTTTTTTAGTAACTTGGAGGAACAAATCCAGTGCAGAACTACTTAATTCTATGGCAGGTCAATCTCAAAATTGTTCTTTAAAAGGAAGATGTGACCTAGAAGCTTGAACAGACAAGAAATTTGAATAAATTATGATTACATCATGAGCTGTTAAATGACCTGAAAAATCAAAAATGTATCATATAAAAATGGAAATTAGAGAAATTGACCAGGGAATAGAAAATTACACAGAGACAAAATCAGGAACCCTGAAGTGCAATGTAAGCTTCAATTAGTAGAAAATACAAAAAGCACCAGTAAAATATTCTATTTATATATTAAAAGGAAGATAAAAACAAAGCAATATGAAATTCATTAACTATTGTGAATGTGAAATAATATCAAACTATGTAAAATCTTTTAATTTTTCAAAATTTTTTATGTATCAACCTTCAAATGAAAAAAAAAGAAGGCGAAAAGGAAAGGGACAAAGAAGAACACTTGAAGTTACAGACGAATTGGTATAACTTGTGTCCTACAATGTTTCAGGAACAAATAATTAAAAAATTTGCAATAAAAAAACTCATAATGAAGTAGAAACTGTAAAATATAAGCAATACAGACTTTTCAAGAATGTTTGATGTCAAATGAGTTTATTTCCATACTTCAGCAGTACTGCTGTCTTGGCGAACAGGATAGACAAAATTTAATTCTGAAAAACCATATTATTTTGACATTAACTTTGTCATAAACGTTAAAGAAGTATTACCTAAGTGTAGTAATCATTGGCAAGCAGAAAAATACAAGAAAACTTATTCTTAAAGGAGAGTTAAGTCTGTTGTTCACAAGCATCATAGAAGGACATTGCAAAGTGTGGATGTGTTATAGGTCAGTATTTTTGTAAATGAGCTTGGTGATGGAGTAGACAAAAAAATTACGCCTTTGTGAATTAAACCAGGCTAATATCAGAAATATTACAAGCTTGTTGGAAGACAGTATCATAACACATTCTCTTCAAATTAAAAAACAATATACAACATAAAGTAGATTTCAAATAGCTGTATTTCAGAAGATAAACTTGAATAAAAAAATGTGAAGAAGTGGAAATACCTACTTAAGTATCAATAAAACAAAAACCACAGCAGTGAAATATTAGAGATTAGCTCCATATGGCTACTGGAGAACACGTATGTACAGACAGAAGTCTACAACTTTTTTTCAGTTGTGGTCATTGAGATGAGATTTTTCTGGAATACATGGTCTAGTTTGGACTACAACCTGTGGTTGTGTTCTGCAGAGGTTAGGCTCCTCAAATGGATTGTATACACACATCAGTAACTCTAGTGCCTTAAAAGATATTTTGTGATTTTTCAAGATAGAAGATAACATTTCACTATTTGGAGCAATATGGTAAAGGGTCTGCTTAAGTACCAATATTATACTTTTTGACTCAGACACTCAGAACAGTCTATTCCTGTTCACCTGACCTAAAATCCACATTAAGACTTCCTAATTCTCCAGCAGTTTTATAGTGAGAATGCAAACACTAGCAGGCCAGAATATTTAGCTTATCATAGGCACTCATTGCCCGGATATGTTCCACAAGATTTATCTGGAAATTGGATGGCAGTTCAAGAATGATGTCATCTGTGTTTCATATATCTTGGTCTACCACACAGGGATACTTTCTTGTTGCTGGTGCCAATACTTGCAAATGTTTAGTCATGCATCTCACTTCAGCATGAAGCAACCAAAATGATCACATGAAAGCAACTGTTCGTCAGAACTGAAATATCCACACCTCAATAAGGAGCCAAGAGGAGATCTGATACTTGGGCAATGTATGAGGAAATTGCATATTATGACAAATATTCACCAGCAGTTTGATAATTTCCTACTGTCTTTTGGCACTCAAGTTTGTGAATAGAACAAGAATTACCCACTATGGAATTGTCTCCAGCTAGTTCTACATTTACCATTTTGAGCATTTACCATTCTCATAAATTAAACCTAACTGACATGTTACAACCACACCTCTGATAAGTCATTTTAATAAATTACAACCATGTTTGTAACATTCCAGGGATTTATACAGTCAATATATATGAATCCCTTTGACCAAGACAAACATAGTATAAATGTTCAGTGCATTCACTTCTGTTATTATTAAATATTTTTCTTAAATGCTTTGCATAGAAAACGTAACCATGGTAGAATATTTTTAATTTATTGCAACTCTTCTTTTGTTGTACTTAAAAACATTATTTCTGGTTTAGATTTTATTTTGCTTAACTGCAGATAAAGATACTGCAGAGAGAAGTCAACTCTATGTATGTCAGTGACATTCAGTTGAGCAAATGATATATAGGAAAGGTCAGTTTCATACCACAGTGAACAATTCACATGGGATTACCTCTGCAAAGTGTAGACTGCAAGGGGAACTGGAAAAATATAGTGCAAAACAGATGATTCAAAACATGAAATGGCTCCGATAAGAGGAGAAAATGGAGAAGCAAAAATTCTTCAAGAGCCTTTAAAAACACTGGGAAGTCTATGCAAGACAATATGAATGGTGAATACAATATGGTTAAAAAAATTGCAATCACAATTTGTTATGTGAGCTGTCTCCAATATAAATTTAACAGACATCAAAATCCTACAAAACCTAGCAAACTAAAGATGAGTACTTTTTTATGAATTGTGCATCTATGTAATTCATTGCCATAGGATACAGGGTAAGGCAGAATAATGGATTTAGAAGTGATTAGATTGATTCATGATGGCTATTAAAATCAATGGTCTATGCACAATCACTAGATGAAGATGTCCCTGAACCACTTACTCTTAGCTGCTCGGAAACATGAAGGGAAAGATGATTCTTTGAACATCTCATACTTAACATCTTCTGTGAACTTGTGCTACTAATTGCTCATGGAGGCAGGGTACTAAATAATTATGACCTTTTGTCTAACTAAATGTATTTCTTCTGTACGTATAAATCAAAAAGCTCTGACTCAGACTTTATGCTTTGGATAAACAGAATTAGGACCGAATATTGATTTTATCCACATCATAATGCCCATCCATGCCAAATGCACTACTCACATTGTTTCACTTTTCTTGCTGTTATTGCTTAAACCACACAGACAACAGTAACTCAAGGGAAACACAGAGAATAATATAGAATGAAAAAAATCTCAATAATGAGGTATAAAACTGCTTCTTATCATATGTGACCATCTCTCTCACCATCTGTCTCTCTCAGTGTGGGTTCATCTAGGAATAAGAACCTGCTTATTAAAGGAATTTTCTCTGGGAAATATGTTGCATTTCTATCATCTTAGTAAAAGCATCGTTTTACCTATGCCTACGAAGTCTTAGACAGAACCTTGCATAAAAGTTCACCACACTTCACTAGAAATAAATGAGTAAAAATTATAAAAGTTTAATAATTTATTTCTCTGACATTGTTTTGCCATATTGCTTCTTTACTGAGATTATTCTCTAAGTATACAGCTTTGTGATAATTTTCAAATTTTAAAACCCCAAAATTTTAAAATCCATAACTTCAGTTAACTTTGTTTATCAAAAACTGATTGAGTGCGAACAATTCATTCAGATTCTGCAGGAAGCTCTTTGAGGAAGTAATCTTTTGTTATAAATGGTGTAACAAATATTCAGTTTTATATAAATCTGAATGGCAAGTTAATCTGGCTCAGATTTATGAGTTATATTATTAGCTGCTGTTTAGCACCATTTAACAGAACCAACAGTTGTGGAAATTTCATGCATGTGTGCATGCAAAAACACACACACACTCACAGGGTTACTAAAATGTTTGTAAGCTAATCTGTATTTTCTTTTTTTTTTTTTTTTTTCTGATATACTTAGCAAAGAGGCATCAAAGTAAAATTTAAGAGATTTCAGAGCACTTACCTCAAGGACGTTTGAAACTTTCCAGGCATTCCAGACAATTCCTTGTTGAACAAGTGAATGTGGAAAATTTGTCTGAGGAACAATGAAGATCATCTACTGCAGTGAACAAAGAGAAAAAATTTACAAAAGGTATGCAAACAAAGAATAGTATAGACACTATAGCTCAAGACCATCTATTCAGAATTTGCAAACAGACTTTCAATAAAACCTTGAGGAGGCATTTATAAAAATCTTGTCATATATAGATAAGAAATAAGTTAAAAATACTTTAATAATAATATCATGTTTTAAAATTAATTCTGAGAGTCTTCAATAGAAGAAGGAAAGACAGATTCACTTTGGGGTAATCCACATTCATTCACGTGGATTTTTAATTTCAACTACTTTAATATTGGTCCTAATGAAAGCTGCATATAGTGCTAGGCTAATATGTTACTGAATTCCTAATACTTGTGACTTTCAGGTGCATATGTGACTGCATTCTTAGATGCACTAAGATATAGCATCAACACTTCTTTTGAACACAGAAATACAAAACAGCTGTGTAGAATATAATTTTTCTTTAAGATGAAGATAATTGGTCTAGTCTGATGCAGGGAGACGATGACTACAAAGCTGTTGAAGCAGTAGGAATCTTTTTAGTTCTAAGCATCTGGTTTGGTTTTAAGTATCAGAGATCCCTATTTTCTCCCTGGTACATTTATGTAATCACTATTAATTAAAAAAACCCCAAAACTGTACGGAAAATTCTCAGAAAAAATAATAGGATATGGGAGTGTCGTGGTTTTGCGTGGCTGGGTTCTGGTGGAGGACTGCAAGGAGGCTGCAGGGGTGGCTTCTGCAAGCAGCAGCTAGAAGCTTCCCCCAGGCTCAACAGAGTAAACACCAGCTGGCTCAAGGCTGGACCCACTGCTGACCAAGACCAATCAGCGACGGTCACCGCACCTCTGGGAATCATATATAAGAGGAAAAAAATGCAAGCAGCCGCTTTTTGCCACCAGAGAAGGAGTGAGAAGATGTAAGAATCTGTGCAGACATGGAGGCCAGTGTAGAGGGGGAGGAGGTTCTGCAGGCACAGAGCCCATGGTGGAGCCACTGGGGTTCTCCAGTTCTTCACTAGGAGGGCCTCCAATTTTCTAGGTACTGCTGCTCTGATCCAAGCTTTCAAATAACGAAGTGGGGAGCTGTACTCCCTCCTTTGGGGTCAGCTTTTTTGAGCTTGCCGAAACTACCTCTGGAATGTGTATACCTGTTCTTACCTAATTTTAGTAAGGAAATTAACATGTTGGAAATAGAATTAAGACAATAATCCTTCTTAATAGTACAATGGTTTAACAATCATTAATGAAATTAAATTTAACAAGTCCAAATGTCATATTCTGCACTTAGGATGTAGTAACACTGGGTACAGGCCTAAACTGGGAGAGGAGTAGCTGGAGAGCAGGGGATGCTGGCTGGTAGCAGGCTCAATATACTTCAGCAGGTTGCTCTGACAGCCAAGAGGGTAAACTCTATCCTGGGAAGCATCAAACACAGCATAGCCAGTGAGTCAAGAGAGGTTATTTTCCCACTGTATTCAGCATCGATGTGCTGTGCATTGTGCACAGTTGTGGGCCCCAGTTTAAAAAGGGTGTGAAGATCCTTGGACCCAGAGGAGGACAGCAAACCTGGTGAAAGGGCTAGAAGAAACTTCTTGTAGAGCAGCTAAGGACTTTGGGCTTATCTAGTTTGGAGAAGAAGAAGCTGAGGGGTTACCTCATTGTTCTCTAAAGCTTCCTGAAGAGGGGAAGTGGAGAAAGAGGTGCTGAGGTCTTGTCTTTAGGATCTAGTGGCAGGATGCATGGGAATGGTTCAAAGCTGTTCCAAAGAAGGTTTAGACTGGACATCAAGAAGCATTTTTTTTACCAAGAGGTGGTTGAAGACTGGAATAGGCTTCCTAGAGAGGTCATCTATGTCCCAAGCCAGTCAGTGTTTAGGAGACATTTGAACAATGTTTTTAAAAATATACTTTAACATTTGGTCAGCCCTGGAGTGATCAGGCAGCAACACTAGATGATCATTGCAGGTCTGCTCCAACGGAAAACAATAAATTCTATTCTATTCTATTCCATTCAATCACATTTGATCCAATTCAATTCAATCCAATCCAACTCTATTCTGGATTAGATATCTAAGTAGTCATATAGCCAAGGTAAGAATCAGGTCCCATTTCCTCTTGACTATGGTTTATACCATGAATATTTTTAGCTTGGAGGGGAATTAAAAAAAAGAATTATAATTTACATGAAATATTGGAAGACTATAATGTCAGGAAAGCTAGGTGTAATGATAGTTTATTAAGAAGTTATTTTTTCTACCGAGGAGCCATTGAGTACAACAGGGAATTGAGGAAAGTGTATATGGAGGTGATAATCAAATGAATAGTAGAAGAGAGGCTGCAGAAAATGGAATGGGAAAAGTACCTATTTTAGAATATTAGAATGAAAAAATTCCCAAACATATAACAGCTTTTAAAGGATTTCTAGATACTTTCTAAAAAAATCAGCAAAACAAGAAATAGTTGCTGTTATATTCCAAGAAAGATTTTTGACTTTTAAATGAAACATCACAAAAGAATCTGAAAAATGTGAAGCCAGGGATATGACATGTAGCTGATTTAGTGAAAAAAGGTAGAAGGTTATGTGGTAAACCATTACCATTATAAAATAATGTTTGGTTAGAAGAGTTTTTTTACTATAGATTAAAATCCTCTCAGGATTTTCACTGTTGTAATTCACCTGGATTACATATTTTCATGATGGACATGCCAAAGATGAGTAAAAAAGCTTTTGCGATGGTTTTCATTAATGAGAAAAATAGAAATCCCTATCTTTGAGATTAACACTATTTTAAATTTGTTCTTTTTTTTCTGCTTCTACATTTTTTATCAATATGCTTTTAAAGGAAACTAAAAAGTGTGGCATAGTGTGCTATTTTAATTTGCTGATCATTAACAATGGCTTCTAATAGATTATAATCCCTTTTTACTGCATGATTAACACTATGCACACATATCTGCTTATATTGCATCTTTGTTTTTATTAATCCATGCATATTTCTCGAACCATCATAAACTGGCTACACTTGAAGCTGGGACAATTATATAGGTTTGTGGTTTTGGATTATGAGGAAAACTCATGAATGAACAGTTTTATTCATATGCTTGGGTTCAAACTAGTTTAAGGGTAAGGAATTTACTTCCAGATGAGACAGGTGAAATCTCAGAACATCTCTATTATCCTCTACACAGTGTAATGTGTATCGGCAGTAGGATCACCTAGGTAAATAGGGTTTCCATTTGCCATGCAGTGCCACACAAGAGTGTAACTACCAAGGGAACAACATGCCTTTATCAATTCACTTGACAGATCACTAGTGAAATGTAATAGCGTTCCAGACATGTAGATGATGATAGGTGATAATGTAGATGCTTCTTCAAGGCTTCAAGCTCTGAATGAAATTTCCATTTTGGATAATGAAATAGCAGACACATGAGCAGTTAAGAAAGAAAGCTGACTATTTCATGTCATAAAAATACAGAACTACAAAATTATACAGGTTGCAAGGAACTTCAGGCAGTCACCTATTCTAACCTCCTGTTTGTAGCAGGTCCAATTAAATCAGGCTGTTCAAGGTCTTGGCCTAAGGAGAGAGACTCCACAGCCTCCCTGGGCAATCTGTGCCAATGCCTGATGATTCTCATTATAAAGCATTTTTTTCCTCTCATGTAGTCAAAATTAGGTCTCCCCTGAGCCATCCCTTCTCTAAGCTGAATATATACAATTATCAACTTCTCATGGTATGCTGTGTATGTAACTCACCTCATCATGCTGCTCCTTTGAAGGATGCATTCCTGGAGACCAATGTTTTTTGTCTTTGCTTAGAAACTCAAAACAATATGGGCAATTATGATCTCACAAGTGTATAAGAGGGGAAGAATCATGTCCTTCAACCTACTGGCTGTATGGCTGCTGGCCTATCTGCCAAAGAGGCCCATTTTGCCACAAGAACGACTGCTGACACATATTCTACTTCTTTTCTACCTGGACTCATAGGTATTTTTCTCCTAAGCTGCTTTTTGGAGACTTGAACCCAAAGCTTCATAGTTGCACAGAATAACTCAATCTCAGGTTCAGGACTTTGCACTTACCCTTATTGAATTTCATGAAGTTCCCACAGGACCATACTTCCATCTTGTCAAGATCCATCTGCTTGCAAGAAAATGAATTTGTTATGGGCATCTGAAACAACTAACTGGGGAAAGGCAGCTGAATTTTATGGAAAGAGGGAGGGCAGAAAATCTGAAACACAAAAAAAAAAGTCCTCCCCAAAGACTTTTATAATATACTCATGGACAGAACATGAAACTTGTAAAAGCTTCTCATATAAGCAACTAGTAAACTGGAAAAATATGGGTTCATAGTAGATGTTTTTTTGTTTTCTGATTTAACTTTTACTGTTTTTTTGCATTCAGGACAAAAAAATAACAAACCCATAACCAAAAAGAAACCAAAACCCCAAAAATAACACCCACCAAAAAAACCCCAAAACTTTCAATACCAGTAGCTCCTTGTGGTGGTTTGACCCTGGCTGGAGGCCAGATGCCCACCAAAGTGACTATATCAGTCCCCTTTTCATCTGGACAGGGGAGAAAATATATATTGAGAGGCTTAGGAGTCGAGATAAGGACAGGGATATATCTGAAACTGTCCTACTCTAACCTTAGGAACAGGAGCTGTATTTATAAGATGTTACAAGACTGGCCATCACCTGAAAGGGCAATTTGTTAAGTAAGATTTTATTTAACAATGTGTTTACCCCATGTTGATAGAGGCTTGAAGGATCTTTTATTCTTGCAGCATCCTAAAGTATGACCTTAGGGAGGGTCTCACAGCAAATGTATGTTGAATATAAAAATACATTTTACTTGTTAAATTTATAAAATCTAGGGATCTTTGCTTATTTGGGAGACAAAATACCATATCCCAGAAGCTAAAGAGATCTGTGACTTGATTCTTTCCACATTCTTTCCTCATTCTTTCCACCAACTTGCCATTTTTTTAATGCAGAGACCTAGTTACATATCTACCAATATAATGGAAAATAATTTCTTTTACAATCTGAACATATGACAGAACTTTCTGGTTATTTTTCAGACCACACATAGTGTCTTTTATTTGTCTTTTAAAATTATTCTTGACAGAATTCTTCCAGAAGATGTTGTGATCAAGTCTACCTTGTCCTACCACTCTGCTTATACGCATATTGATAAATACCTTTGCCCACTATAGTGCATCTCCTCAAAAAACCCAAGTATGTCAATAGGGTGGTTTTAAATGCAGGTTTCTGTATTATTTATTTAAACTGCATTCCTGAAAACTACAGTGCTGTTGCATCTTTACCTTGTGAGACTAAATTTTAGTTGTCAGTATCCAGAAGCCCTTCTCTTGCTTCGGTCAAGATTTTCATGATTTGAAAGCATTAGAATCTCCTAAAATGGAGAAACCTAGATTAATTCCTGGGGTGATTAATTTTATTTGGAATTAGGATGTTATCAAGTACAGTGAAGAAACTTTCCTGAGTGTTAGTAGTCTGAGGAATAGAGTGGACACCTCACAAAGGTGGCTCAGTAGTCTTAAACAAGGATGTGGGCTACTGAACGAAATATTACTCTGCAACGATCAGGTTTTGAGCCTTTTTTCAGAATTTTCTTAGTAGGATCTATAGAAAGAACAAGATGCACATAATTGTACGTCATATGTTTTACTGAGTCTGGTAGACGATGGTATAGAGTCATTCATTCTCTGAGTCAGCAGTCTGTAAAGAAAAAAGACCCTCAAATTAAACAGGTGACAGAGACTGTAAATATATCCAGTACACATGGGAACAGGCATAGATAATTCAGTGTTCTTTCAAAACTTTTTAACAACATTGTTCATCTGCTGATGAGAAAAGCACAATCAGCTGTGATACATGAGACCTTCACAAACTCATCAAATATCATAATAAACCTTTAAAAAAATTATGGACTCTTTTCAATATAATGTGAGGTTGCTGCAAAATCTTAAATCTCTTGATAGGTAAAATCTTTCTGCAGTGTAAAGTATCTTTACTCATAACCTGTTAAAATCTTGTGTCAATAAGTATTCTTGTGTAAACATGGTACTTATACCTAAAATAACTACCCTAAATAGCTCTGTGGCCTCTTTGAATTTATAGAGGACATCTTTATGAGCACCATGAACCAGCAGCTTCTGGGGCTGAAGGTACACAGCCAAAATTTTTTTGCTGTGTTTATTTTCTTGTAGAATGTAGCAGATCTCATTAACCCAAAAGTAAATAATTAAGCCTTCTTTACTATCTGAAGTTTTTGGGTTTTTTTTTCACCCTGTCACTTGTGGTCACACACTTCTTACTCTAAAACCTTTACATTTCTCTTTGGAGACATCCTCTTAAATGTTATATGGACAAATTCTTACATAAAAACTTGAAAATAAGAGTATCATAACTGTTGGAGACAAATAGAAACACTTATAAGAAAACAGATAATAAACACAAACATAAAACACTTACTGATTTGCTAAATTACAGAGCCTATGAAATTAGCATTGATTTTTTTAAGGTTCTGGATTTCAATCATGCATACTTTAATATTTAATTAGAATAAAACCTGTCTTTACTGGGTTTTTTTGATTCTTATCGTGGTATAAACAGAAAGGAAGAGTGACACAGCCATGATCAGTGAGGAACTCCAGCCACTTGTAAGCTATCAGAAGGAAATCAAAAGACACTATACTAAATGATACCTTGAATCTAGTTTTATAAATTGAGAGCCAAATAAATATTCCTTTGAAAAGAATCATATTTTAATTCTGTGATAGATGTTTTAGAAATATGTAACTATTTTTTTAATACAAATTTGCAAATATATATTACCATACTAAATTAGGAAAAAAGTGCAAATTAAGAAAAAAGGACATTTGTGAATGACATATCAATGTATACAAATTTTATATAAATATTTCAAATGCTTCTTGGGGAATAAGGAATGATCTTGAAACATGTACTAGCATATATCAAGATAATTCAGATTAATTCAGCAATTAATTTCAAGTATCACTTGATACATAATTTATGAAAATAAAGGTTGATGAGGGTAGGGTACTGCTACAGAATTATTGGTTACAACTGACCTGGGTGGCAGTACACAAAATGTGTCTTATTTTAAATTCTAGATGTATTTGAATGAGTTTATGGGGGAACTTGCAAAATTCAGTCTTAGGATTTCTGTTATCACAAGTTTTTCATTACTCGGTAAATCATATTTTTGAACAAGTAAATAGAAATGTAAGAGTATGATTCTTTTACATCAACACTATACTTTTTAGACCTTTTTTTAAAATACTTTT
Organism: Hypotaenidia okinawae; assembly: GCA_027925045.1. NCBI lineage: Eukaryota > Metazoa > Chordata > Aves > Gruiformes > Rallidae > Hypotaenidia > Hypotaenidia okinawae. The sequence goes on along the minus strand of BSDF01000001.1, from coordinate 21,546,648 downwards.
AATTTATATAATTTGGATAATGTAACTAAACAGATGCTTCCATTAATGGCATGAGTCTCATCAGATTTAATGTTACGATTGTGGTTTTTTTTGAAATTATTTTGATGTGCATCTTTAACTAAGTGCAAAAAGGAAAAGATGCACTTGCAAGTGAAAAATGCTATTTGTTAGTCTATTATACCAAATTTATACAAACATAAAATCAAGAATTTTTTTTCAAGCTTTCAAGTGAGAAAATAGAAGCAAAATTCAAACAAGAATGTGATTTATCATAGGATAATTTAAAAAAAAATAAAAGCAGCATTAGTTTATTTACTGTCACTCTGTTTCATATTTCAATTTTGTTTGCAGAGTTAATTAGGAAATAGCATGAAAGAATATAGTTTTCTCTTAGCTATACTTATCTCTCACCGCACGTGATGATTTAATTTAAAATTGTATTTATTTCTAAATGAAACATATTCCTAGGCCTTTCACGAAGAGAATAAAAGGTGTTTTTTTAAAAGCAGTTATTACCTTTCTTCATAATTATGACATAGATATTCTCAAGGGCTTTTAAATTTAATCTCTGAAACATGCTATGTGCAGGGCAAACAGGATTTTGGATAGGCTTTATCATAACTATGAAGCCCCTGGGCCAGAGACAGCAGTGTTTCTGGTGAATGCCATCTCCAAGGAAACCAAAGTATGTCCTAAACCACGAACAGGCTTAGTGAATATATAAACATGGAACATCTTCTACTACTCATTCTGAAGAATGAAGAAATCCAAGCAAGTAAAAAAAGTCTTTATCATTTTCAAAAAAATAGGAATATATTGAGATATATTCTAATCAGTTTAACAGCTAGGATGCAATTTTTCTGCAGAACCTTTCAATTAAACTAGAAGCAGTTCTCCCTCTGCTTGGACATTTATAACAATGTTTCTGAACAATTACTTTTTTGACATAGGAGGTTTGTTGTTTGTTTTGGGGTTTTTTTGTTTGTTTATTTGTTTGTTTCTTAAGGAAAAAAGACTAACCAAATATATGAAATTGGACTTTTTCTAATACAGCTTTCCTTATCTGTACATCTGAGAAAAATTTATAATTGCAGCCTGGTAAATGTTGTACCTGTTCCCTCAGGTTTTATCTCTCAGATTTACAGAGAATTATCACAGTTTATGAGGATTAAATTTATTCCCTGGAGGTAAAAAGAATTAAAAAAAAATCTCAGAAAATCTTATTTTTTCCACAAAGCTAGGATAATTCAGTCCCTTGTTTTCTAAAAAGAAAGACAATAAAATCTTGGAAGGAGAGTCTTCCTTCTGTTTCATTTTTCCCTTTCAAAGAATTGTCTGCCTTCAGAAGATTTGAGTTTAGAAATGCTAAGAGACTAACGTTCCTTCTTGCAGCCTTGATTTCGGATGGGTCTGTTATGGCCCATGCTTGTGCCCAGTGTGTCCCTTTGAGCTGACTTGTTCTGTGCAGTGCACTGCTGAGTATGCTTACTCTTCTGATTCTACCCCAGAACATTTCAAACCCTAAAGATCCTACTTAGACACCTTTAAACGAAGTACTGTGGCAACTGATTTCTGAATGTCATATACACTAGTGATTTATCGATTATTTTTAGTTCCCTGGTATAATGTTCTGCAGGATAAGATCTAATATAAGAATATACTCATGAATTGTACAGTGGCATATAACTTGTAGTGAAATCTCATAACATTTTGTCTGACTTTAAAATCTGTCAGAGAAAAAATTGTATTTATATGAAAAGAAAACTTGTATCTTGTAATTAAGTATTTTTGAAAACTACTGTTTTTCAATCATTGCATATATATGTAGGTGCTTAACAATTATACTTCTAGCCAACCTATATTCACCTACATGTACCTATATTCTGATTTCATATTTGGTTGAACTAGTGCTGTGCTGTTTTTTTCTGGGACAGAGTTAATTTTCTTCATAGTAGCTGGTACAGGGCTGTGCTTTGGATTTGTACTGAAAACAGACTAATGAACACAGAGATGTTTTCATTACTGCTGAGCAGTGTCTACACATACCCAAGGCCTTTTCTGCTCCTCATTCCAACCCACCAGCTGGTATGCTGGGGATGCACAAGAATTTGGGAAGGTTCACAGCCAGGACAGCTGATCCCAACTGACTGAAGAGATATTCCACAACATATTCAGCATATAAAGCTGGGGGACGAATAAGGAAGGGGGAACTTTTTTATTTTTAAGAGTTTCTATGTGTATTTATATACATGCAACTTTACTTGTCAATTGGTTTTGTTCTTGTTCTTCAAGTTATATGCATGCAAATATGCACAGGTAAACATACATTCTTTAACTAGCAGCAATATGCAAATATATAAACTTTCTTTACCATTAATGCTGATATGGTCTCAAAGTGCTTACGTATTGCAAGACCTACTATATCATGGTTTACGTTTGAAATACAACTTTTAATAGATTGTGTTAGGAGTAAGGGAGAAATCATAGAGACAAAATTAACCATATTATAAACCATGAATAAAATTTTAAATGTAAGACCAAGTTTGAAACATCTTTTCATTCATTCATATTGTATTTATAATGTATTAGAAACAAGGTAAATATTTACTTCTTAGGAGAGTGTGATTATTTTAATGTCTTGGTCTTTGCTGTCTTCCTTAAGTGGCTACATGCGCTATCAACATCAACATCAGCAACAAGACATCAGATTGGAAAAGGTCTTTAAGGAAAGGAATCAATAGTCATTGAGAATCAGCTAGAAACTCCAAGATGAGAGCTTTGCACAAATACTCATGGACAGAGAGTTAAGAAGGAAAACAAACAAAGAAAAAAAAAATTAAAAAGGGTAAAAACCTAGAGAAACTATAATAATTTCTTGGTACCTCACTCATGGGGATTACAATATCAAATATGATGACTGCTTGTTGTTCAAATGGCAACAAATATTTTGAATCAATGGATTTTGTGACAAACCTATTAATCTTTCTTTGTTCTTGTATTGTTATTTCTACTCAAGCAAATGATTCAGGAAGCTCTGTATTGTTTGATTCTTCTGTAGCATACCTGGTAGTCTGCACATGCTTTGTATAACCATGCATTGTAGAGACTGGAAAGATAAGGTGATTTTTAATCTCAATGAGATACAGAGTTATCAAAATGAGCAATGTTTTAACTCTGTTATCATGAATGTATGGATTTAATTTATGGAAAATGGTTCTGAATTTCTTAGATCACCTTTGGTATGCTATGTATTATCTGTTAAGGTTCTGCAGAACATTTAAATTCTTGATGACATACATGGTACCGATGACTGCTTCTTATCAGGTGCAAACTCTGGCTGACAGTAACTTCAACATTTAGTGAAATATAATTTTCATCACAACGCGTTGTAACGTGTTTGATTGATTAAAGCTAAAGCCAATTTTTTCTTGAAGCCAAAACTAAATCCACTAGATGGCAGATAGCATTTAAAATATGTAGTAAAGAATCCATGAATTTAAAACACACTATTATCCCAATGTATTAACATATAGTCTCTGTGGGGCATCTTGTGGTACTTGTTTATATAATGATAGCAGACAATGTGCGAGTTCGTGTATTTCCTTATACCTTTTCTTACTTCTCATTCATGTTGGTATAAATAGAGAGCTTACTTGGAAATTTCATTTGTGCTTCATGCAACTATTCAAAAAGTTAAAGGAAAGGCTCAGCACTACAGTAGTTTGAGATAAAATGTGGAGAGTTAGGTGCTAATGCACCTCTACAGAAATACGTTTTTTCTGAAGCAATTTAGTACATTGCAAAATTGAAGAGAAATGTTTTTATTGTTGAACAAAAACTATGCAAGGTAATTAGTTCACCTGCATCAGATTCAATTGTCTGATGCCCATGTTGTAGTCTTACTGTTGCATAAGGCAAGAATGTTCTGATAAAACTGAAAACCAAACACACTTACTTACTGTGGTGTATTTTCCCCAACACTGCTTTCTCATCAAGTAAAAACTCCACAGCACTTAGAATTACAAGGCTGAAACCCTGTTTTACATAGAGCTTTAAATCAATCCTATTTACTTTAAGTGAATTTCAGGGTATACTCTTTTGCTGGTTCAATGTTACAGGCAGAGCAGTTGGGGGGTGGGCAGAGGCGTGAGCTTTTCCTTCTGTGATCAATTTAACCTCAGGGCTCTTAACAACAGGTAATGGAATAAATTTGCTGCACACATGTGTTTAAAGAGTCCTGTGAGACACACAGAATACAGTGGTAAAGTATGAGAAATAAACCACCTAATACTAAGGTTATAAAGAAAGAGCTCATCCTAAACCAGTTTGTTTGCATTAAGGCTTAAAGCTTCCTGAGAAAATCAAGATGGAAAAGTTTGATATATAATCAGATATCATCAGATATATAGATCAGATACATTATCAGATCAAATATTAGATTTTTTTAAATAAGTGACATTTTTCATATTTAATTTTTTCTGTATTTCACATCAATTGAAAAAGATATCTAAAAATAAAGTGGTTCAACTGTAGCAATTTATTCCTCCCTCAAAAACCCCTGCTTTGACTAGGTAAACAAATTAATTGGTTGAGTAAACTGAAAAGTACTTTAAATTTTGTTTCCTAAGAATTTTGTGAAGGAGAAGATCTTTGTATACCTTCTTAAACTTTTCTATTGATCTGGAAGATTATTCTTTTTTATTTCATTAAGAATCCAGATGTTTATGCAGGTGGAATGTGTATATACCCTATAAGGGAAAAGGAAGGGACATCCCTCTCAGTTGCCCTTCAAGTAAGTTTACAATTGTGCATTCTACTCTTTGACTCTGTGTCAATCCAGTGTTGGAGAGGTTCTCAATGTGATCTCAACGGCAAGGTTAAGGTACAAACAAGGTCAGATTCCGCTTACCCCCAAACAGCAAACCCCCCCAAAGAAGTAAAGGGAAATAGCAGTAATAGGATGGAATGGAATGAAAAGGTAGACATTCAGCAAGCAGCTGGGATAGAGTCAGAAGGATAGTCACCATCATGGATCCAGGACATCCTGGGAGTCCAAGTCTCTTCATGTTTGGCAGTGGGTGATTGTGCAGTCTTTGTTTCAGCAAGTTCTTTTATCTCTCTTTCAGGATCACAACACCCAATAAAGTTTTGGCACAACTCCACAGTTCTCCCTAGTGAGGAGAACTCATAAGGCTCTCTAGTGAGGGAGCCTTAGCTCCTACGTACTCCATGTGGCTCTGGTCCTGCACTTCAAGCATTGCTCACGTGACTGCTACATGATCTAGTGGGCAGGATGTTTTTGCAAGTTGCAGCCCTTTGTGACCTTACATCTGTAGGCAATCTTTGAGACAAAGTTTCCATTCTTTCTCTTACCCTATTTATAATTTATTTTCAGTGATTTTATAACAGAGACTCTCCACACACTTTCAGCTACATATGCTGATTAAAAAAGGTACTAAAAATATTAAATATGTCAGGATTATATGTATTCCAGAAACTGATTGACAAGTTCATGATAATGCCAACAAGAAGTGAAGATTGTGGCTCTTTTGTTCTTGGATTGGAACTATAGGCCTGACTTCTTTATATGCACAGCTGTTTTAAGGCCTAGTCTTCTATCCAACAGTAGAATGGCTTTATGTTCCCTTCAAACTGATCATCTGGATACATATATTAGGGGATGTATTATGTTAGATTTTTCATTTGGTTATATGTCTCCATATATTCTCTCAAGAAAAAAGGAATTTTATACACATTTAAATAATAATAAGATCTTTACGTAATTTAATAATTTTGCATATTTTTAGTGCAATCAATCCAGTTTTGTAAGTTCCATCTTATAATGGAAATGCTACTCAGGATATGGAATATTGACTTTATTATTATGTAGAGATATATTCACACAAATGCAGACTATCTGGAAAAGCAATAGGTTCATGATTAACAAAACACCTACTTTGTTCTTTTTATTATTTTAAAGTAAAGAAAAAACAGAATAGAAATTTTAAAAAAGCATATTTGGACCTGTGTGTATTTTATCAATCAAATACTATAAATTTTAATTGTCATCTGTAACTAAAATATTTATTGATGTATGTGTGATCTGTGTGTTATTATATACCAGCCAATTATTAATGTATAAACAAACACACACCATACAGTAATATTTTCCTACAGTAAACATTATTATATACCTTACCAAATATATATAGATAGATATAAACACAGCCACATGTCCTGGTGTTACTATATCTTTATTACTTTCATTCACATTTTGCTAATATTCAGAGGGAAATTACCTCTTTTGCTCACTGGGAGGTATCTTGTCTTTGTTTCATGCTAAGCTAAAGAATTTTGTCATTCTGAGACTTTCTGTTATCATTACTATTTTCTTAAGATATTACAATTTACTGAGGAATACTACTTAACAAAGCATAGGAGAAACATTGTGTTGGTATTGTGGTCTGTTAACCTTTGAGGGGCATCAGGTGTCCACTAAGCCATTCTATCATTGCCCTCCTCAGCAGGACAGGGAGGGGAGAAAATTAACATTAAAAAACCTCCTGGGTCAAGATAAAAGCAATTTAATAAAACAGAAGCAACAGGCAGTGTGTGGAAGGAAAATTAAAAAAAAAAAAAAATTCTCTACTTCCCATCAGTGGGTGATGTCCAGCCACTTTCTGGGAAGTATGGTTTCAACATGCATTGTGGTTGCTCCAGTAGACAAATGTAAATAAAAAATGCCCCACTTTCCTCCTCCTTTTTCTTAGCTTTTATTGCTGAACAAACATAAAAGGGTATGGAACATCCTTTTGGTCAGTTTGGGTCAGCTGTCCTGGTTGTCACCTCTCAAAATCATGCTTAACCCAGGCCTACTGGTCAGGGGGGAAATGTTGGAGGTACAGCACTTGCTGCGTCAGTGCTGCTCAGTAATAACCAAAACCATGGTGTGGTATCATGACCTTGCTTGTTACCAATACACACCTGGGGAAAAATTAACTCCACCTCAGACAGACCGGATGAAGTTACTGAGTTTGGAACATTATCTAGCCTGCACCTGGTATTAAGTGAGCTGTAACCTTTATGGAGATTTATTATTTTAAAAAAAGAAAAAAATAATCCCAAACAAACAAAACCCAAACCACTGATGTTATGTGTGGCATTTAATTTTGTTCCAATGACAGGCTAACATATTAGGAAAACAAATTTTAACATTAGCAAAAAAACCCCAACCCTCTCTTTCCTGACTGTCTACATAGCATTCAATACCTTTCTAAAGAAAATGGACGTATCGCTATGACACTTGATATTAAGAGAGTAGACTCCTAATTTATTTCATCCATTGTAGAACTGGCACTAGTAGGACCAGGGGTAGATTCTCCACATCTGTTTACAATAAACAGCTATCAGCAAATTTTTGTTGAATCTTCTTTCACAAAGGCATTCTTGTAGAGGAAATACTCTAAGAAATCATGTTACAAATAGCAGGTTTGGGAGCCTCTTCTTGTGTGTTCATCCTCACTTAAAAAAAAAAACAATAAAAAAATATGTATACACACACTTTAGATTTATAAAATTAATTCTGTTTCATGCTAATAATGCTCAGTTTTGAAAGCAAACAGCTGGATACTGAAAATTAGAGACTTCTTGAGAACTTAATAAGCTGGAAAGATAATTCCCTATGAGATTATTTTTGCAGACTTTCCACAAAGTAATACTCATCATTTTGAAGAACTGACAGAATGGTTTAAAATGAAGAAAAATTAGATGAATTCAAAGAACCTTATGGAAGTTTATAGTTCAGTACAGTCCTGGAGCAGGGAATGAAACTTTTCATTTCCTAGTTGTACATGCTGCAAAAGCAGAAAAGTAAAATTAACTTCCTTTCTTTGTGAGGTAAAATGCAAAATCAGCATTATATTTCATGAAAGAAATATGATTTCTTTGGCTTAATATATAGTAAAATTGGCTGTGGTGGATTAACTGTTGGTATTCAGAGAATCTGCACAAATACAAGACTAATACAGAACTGCAATCAATATGAATGTTTCTTTGGTAAAGGCATTGGAAATATATTTTCCATTATATGTATATATCTGAGTTTTTTTCAATATAGAAGCTATGTCATTGCTAAAACTTGAGATGCATGCTTCAAAAACATTGTACATTACATTTTAATCACTCTTAGGTCAAATGAATATTACTGTCTTTTGTATATTAATACAATTGTTAAAAGTACTTGATGATATTAAAGGAAAATATGGATTCAAAATTGTGTTTGTTACCAAAGAGTTTGGACACTTCTAAACAAATATATAAGCTATCAATCTGGTAGGCATAAAAGACATCCTTAGTGTTATTGATTGAAAAATTACAGACTGTTCTACAGTCGTGTCAATGGTCATCAAAATGTTTTGATATATAAATAAATAAATTTGCTGCTTGTTAGTTATTTCATAACAAATGCTAAACAAACAATAGCAGATACTGAAATAATAAACAAATAAATAAACAAGACCTTTCATGCCAGTTAGATTTAGTATGACTTACTGGGTGGATACGCTTTTATACTAAATGGTGTGTAGTCTTTGGGTTGAGCTTAAACATAAGTGACCTCAGTATCTTTGTCCCTGAATAAGAATGTTCATATGGAGGATAATCGTTTAAATTGACACCTTGCGTGAATAATTTAACCGACACAATTCAAGTCAGTGTAACTTTCTCATATATAATTTTAGTAATTTTCCATGTTTCCAGATTCCAAAAACTTCAGCATTCAGAGGCTTGACAAGAACCTTTCATAACAGGAAGAGAAAACCAAACATAAAATAAAAAAAAAGAATTAAGTTCTATCTGTCATGCACTCGAAAAGCAAAGGTACCTGATAGATCATCTTAGTTCATATTAGATGTACAGTTTGATGCTAATGATTTACAATGCCTTCAGTATTAATAATATCCTTATCTTACATGCCACAAATAAGAAAATAATAAAATTCCTATGTACTTTCCAAATCTGAAAAAGATGAAATTAATTTTAATTTTACAGGGAACACAGGACATTTATCAAGTCTCTGTCTAACCTACTGACTTCTTCAATTTGGATGAATCTGTTGTTGACCCTAAAGGAACACTTACACTAATGAAATGCCCTTTTCACTGAAACATCGTGATTGATTTGAATTGGTAACTACAAAGCTATGTGTTAGACTGATATATCAGAAAATAGTGAACTGACCAGGACAATCTTGACCTGAATCACCAATAAAAGAAAATTAAGAACATTTTTTTGGTGCTACTTGAAGCAGAAACATGATATTCTGTGTACTACAAAGATACAGAAAGATAAAACTATAGGAAGATGACAAGAAATTTGTCATAAGAAATAGGTATCAGAAATGGAATGCAACTTATATCTTTGTCAGCTGGTGAATTTTTTCATCATTTCTTTACCACAGTTACAATAGGAACATTGAAATGGTATGTATTCCTTAAGCATAGATCTCCATATACATATATATTAGCATATGTAGGATAACTCATTTTATTCTACCACTTCAGTGAAATTAGTGTGAAAATTACTAGTGAAACGGCAGAGGGAAATGAACTAGCAGAAAAAACAAATGTGTGAACAGCACAGTTTGTTCAAAATAGCAAGGCTATATCTTTTAATATTATTAGATAAAGTTTATATGTAAAATCAGACTACATTTTGGATAAAAAGTAATAAAATATACATAGGATAGGATAGGATAGGACAGGATAAATTTTCAGAACAGTATTGATGTAAGTATTGAAGTTCATCTAAAAATGGGCAATTTAAATTTTACAAATAAAATTTAAATTTAAAGTATAAATTTATGGAACATTGCATTACATGGATCCTTACTATTCATATCACTCTCAAGACTTACAGACGTTTTACATATCATTACATTACAGTCTTGTTTGAAGTCTTTTCATTACTAGATAATCCTCAAACTATTCAACTGACCCAAGCTTTGATTATCGTATTCTTCCATGCTGGAGTGTGTCCAATATCTATCTTAAATTCTGAACAGTTTGGAATCTTTTTAGTGTAGCCTAGAACTACGTTTGAGAGTCAGGTCTCTGAAGAATTTCCTCCAAGAGTCTTAATACACTTCTGGTTTTCTCCAAAATCCTTCTATAGTTTTATCTTTTAAGAAAATCAAGAAGTTCCAGTTTCACTTCTCATGAAGAAAAAAAAAAAAAAGCTAACTAAAATGAAGATATCAAGATATCTGTATGTCATGTTCTCCATTTATTTTCTAGGCAGGACATGTTGTTCTCTTTTTTCTACCCAAATTCTTATATGAGTAGAATGAGTATTTAAAAAAATTGAGTGTGAATGGAGATTTTTTGGGGGTGATGATGATGTTTTAGGTTTTGTTTGCTGTGGTTTGGGGGTTGTTGGTCTTTTTTTTTTTTTTTAACAACTCATAGTTCAGTTAAGGGAGTAAGCTTAAAAAGGCTTCAGGGCTTTCAGGAATCCCAGATGTAGAATCCAGTTTGTGCAATTGCTCCATATTTCTGGTATTGATCAAACTCTTATCTATAGTCTGCACACAACCAGTACAATCAAAGTGAATAGTTGCCTTCATATCTGCACAGTCATAGGTGATCTCTATGTAAATTTTTGAGATTCAAGGAAGAAATGTGAGTATTCTGCTTTCATGCAACTGTATTTGCTGGCAATAAGGGCTTCTTCCTTGCTCCCAGACAAATGGCCATAGTCTAACACTCAAAGATGACTGCAGTAAGCTCATTCTTTCAGGAAATATTTATTTTGAATGGTAACTTTCAGTTCAGTGAGCTTTTAACTTTCTGTTGTGAGACCTGTCAGTGCAAGAAAAATACATCTCATCTGACCTTAGCCATCTGGAAGTCTAAGCTAATCAGTTTTCATGGACTGCATTCGAGATTTGTCTCTTCATTGTCTGTAAGGAGAACATACTAAACTACATTAGACTTCTGTTTGACTTTTACCATCTGAAGTTAGATAAAATTTCTGCCACACAAAAGAACTACTAATACATAGAGATATCAGACTAATATGGAGATTAAGAGCAATTTATGCATCCAAAGCAAAAGTTTAACTTTTTTTTATACATATGACGTCTAATACAAAATCTACTCAAACTTGTATTTTTTTATCTTTATTAAAATATTTTAGTAGATGTTAGTTCTAATAGTCACTAATGGTTCCACAGGGAATGTTCCTCAAAGTGATTGACATAAATGTAAAATGTACTGAGATAAGATATTGTACAACTGCTGTGTTTTGAACAACCTTTCATAGGTCTAATCCTGGAAATATGAGGAAGAAAGTATAGTGATAAGTCTAAAAATTACTGATATGTCACAAAACATTTTGAGCAACTGTTTTTCTGGGTTTGTTTAGTTGGGGTTTTTTTGTTTGTTTGTTTGTGGAAGTGCTGTCAGGGTATGATTTCTTTCCATTTTTCCAGAAAAGTTTGTAGGTTTTTTTGAGTGTTCAGGAACAATGAAATCATTATATACAGCATTTGATGTAGTGGACATTGATATTGGAAAGCTTTCTTTTTCCACACTATTGTGGATGTTAGTGATGTTTTGCTTCCATGTCATAACATGATGTTTGAAGTCTACTTCAGGGAATTACACATCACATTGTGACAACGGCATCAGAATATTTGCATAGAAAATTCCTACGACATGAATATTTTTAAGCAAAATACTGCAGGCTCATCACCCAATAAATTATTAATTCCTGATACAGAGACTATTGTTGCTGTATTACACCTACAATAAATTCCAGCCTGTCAAATGAGTCAAATGTTTAACTTCATTTCTACAATGTTTTGACCTTTACATAGCAATTTTTTTGCAAAGGTAACATTTATATATTTCATATAAAAGTTACAGTACGTTGATTTCTTCAGGTATACATTTTAGAATTGCAAGCATTTCTGAATTCCTGAACTTGATGTATAAGCCAATTTACTGATACTTTCAGAAGATATTTAAGATAAGCTGTAACTAGACTTAAAAAGAATTTAGACTAAATATTAATGTTTGTATATATTTTTCGAATCCCTTCTCATTTAGTTTCTCTTTCAGAGGTGTCATTATATTCCTTTTTAATGGCTATGATAGGTTCTCTGTCTCCTTAACATCATTTGTTTAAGATTCAACATTTTTTCCATTTAATCATCATATAAACTTTTTTTTGGGGGGGCAGGCGGGGGGAGGGGAGTGTATAAATAGTATCCTGGTTCTTCTTTAGCATGGGCAGTCAACTTCCTCACATCATGATGCTTCCTCCCACCATGAGCTGCTCTGATATTTGGCATGCAGACACCTGCAAGAAAATGGGAAGCAAGCAAGCAAGCAGATGGTCTGGAAACTTAAAAAAATAACATTGGATGACTCCTGGAAGCAGGGAGGTAGAGAATTGGCAGCTTTCCCAATCGTCAGTTGGTGATTTTGTTCTCATTATGTGGAAGTCAAAGTCATTCTCTTGACACAGGCTGATATATGACAAGGTGCATTACTGGCAACCAGTTATTCATATTTCATGAGTCAGTAGATCCCTAGATATGGATGAACAGGAATTTTACCTATTACTGAGTGATTATATGATTGATTGATTTTTATATGTAAATTTGCTGGCCCCTGAAATCAGTTTAGTATACCCTTTAAGATAAGGTTTTGCTGATATAATGGTAGGAAGTATGGTTTCAGTAGGTGGTGGGAAGCCTGGAACCAAGACTGAAGGAATCATGTCCTTGATCACCTATCTTTTCCCTTTTTCAGGGTGTTGCAGTTTTGCATAGTTGGCTACTGAGAGAGGGCCAGGTCTGGCAGAAAATGGCTGCTGGAATCTTCTGCAAGCCTGCTTATAGCGCCTCTGAGAATCACATATAGGAGACAAAGACTCCACCAGAACACCAGAGTGCCAGGAAGGCTGCAAAGTTTGGCCCATTAAGGGCATTGGGATGTATATTTGCATATAAATGTAAGCAGTTGACAGACAAAAGGCCAGGAAGACTGGGGGAGGAGTAGGCACCCAGGTACCCAGGCGCGAGATTGCCCCTGCAGCCCGCGCTGAAGCACGTGGAGTAGCCAGAGGAAAGGAGCCATGGAGGAGGCAGAGACCCGACCTGCCAGGTGGAGAGGCTCCACGCTGGATGGAGCCGGTGGAGACATAGAGAAGATGCCGTGACTTAGGTTGGGATGAGCCCCTGCCAGCACAAGCGACCTACAGAGATGAATGAAACAGGTTTGCTGGAGGAGGCATCATAGCCCCGTGGAGGACTGGGACTGAGAGACACTGTGATTTATTGCTGCCTGCCATAGCAGAGATGAAGCCCGGTGGGAAGAGATTTGCCTTGTAGAAAGTTCGTGGAGGACTGGCTCTTGTGGGTGAGATCCTACGGTGCAGCAGGGGGAGGCTGTGTGGAATGGATGCCCCCATCCCGGCCGAGAAGGGAACCATCTTGCAAGGGACTGACTAAAGCCCCCATCTCCTAGTCCCTGCCCCCCTGTCCTGTGCTGCGAGCAGGAGAGGTGAAGAAGGGAGTAAAATCATGGCTGAACGGGAAGTCTGCTTTAGAATGGAGGGGTGGGGGGAAAGTGTTACCGAGACCCCCATTTTCCTCAGTCCCTGCCCCTCCTGGGCTGCGACCAGGAGCGAAGAAGGGAGCAAACTTCTAACTAAAGCCAGCTAAGGAGGGAGTGGTGGGGGGAAAAGTGTTTGCCTGGTTTGCATTTGTTTCAAGATTGTTGGTTGCACTCCTGACTCTGGTTCTTTTTCACTGTTTTCTCTTTAGCGTGGTGTAATAAATTAGATAACTTTTCTCTTCTGCTCTCTATGTTGAGTCTGTTTGGCCCGCGTCATTAACGAGTTTGTCTCTTGAGCTGCCCAATTATGCTTTTTCTCCCCTGTCCAACTAAGAAGGGGAGTAACAGACTGATTTTGGTGGGCGTCTGGCCTTTGGCCAGGGCTCAAACCATCACACAGGGGTATGTGCTCTGTGTCAAAATACCAGCATCCTCCCTGTGTAACTGGTATTTACTTTCATCCTTCCTGCTGATTATCGCTATATTTGCTGACATTTTTGTTTGCCTTGTAGTTCTCTCGAAGATGGTACAGGAGAAAATAAATTCTAAAACACAGACTACAGAATCTGCCTTCAACCATAAAGAAGAGGTACTATAACCTGTTTGGATGCAAGGTGATGTACCAGTAGACCAGAGAGTTTCCTGCTTCCCTTGGGAAGAAAACCATGGCTGGTACTGAAAATCATTGGTCATTCAGAAACTGGTCAGAGAATAGTATTTTAAGTGCTTTGATGGACTGGATGGAGAAAGATGTGTTTATCTTTCAGTATTTCCTGTTTGACAGACTTTATAGGTCTCTTAATGCTTCTATTTTGTACCCTGAATCATATCCTGAAAGCCCAAATATAAGGAAGATGAAACCGTGTACTTATCTCCACAAACCCTTATGCATGCATTAGCTGGAGGTAAGGAATAGGCAGCAAGTGTCCTACCATGAACATTCATTTCTTTTGTTTTCCTGTTAAACACTATTATTTCTAACCCAGTCAATGAATCAGATATTTTATTCTTTCTTCTAAATGAAATTTAGGAAAAATAGCCAGCTTAGGGACTGCTGCTGGATTATCAGCTTGATTTTTTTTTTTTTTTTTTAAATCACAGTGTGGTGGTTTGGCCCTGGCTAGGGGCCAAATGCCCACCAAGCCGCTCTCTCACTCGCCCCTTCAGCCAAAAAGGGGAGAAAATATATTTTTGGAGGCTTAGGCCCTGAGATAAGGACAGAGGGATCACTCTCCAATTAGTGCAATGGGCAAAACAGACTTACAGAATAAAGGAAAGTGATTTATTACAACTACAACTAATACACCCAGTGAACCGAAACGAGATAAGAGTAAGAAGCGGCCAGGTCTTAAAGCGCTTTCCCCCCACCCCTCCCCTTCTTAGCAAACTAAAACTTCATCACGGGAATGGGGAATGAGGGGTTTTCAGTCCGTTCTGCCTGAGCTGTCTTCTGTCTCAGCTGGGGGGCGGGGGCGGGGCAGGGAGGGAGGCTTTACACACACACACACATACACACGCTTCCTTTATGGCACCGTGGGGTCCCACCCACGCAAGAGTCGTATCCACAACCTTCTGCAGCGTGAGTCCTTTCCATCGGGGAGTCATCTCCTCACCACAGGCCTCTCAGCAGGACTTCTTTCCATAGGGTTCTGACATTTGGGCCCGGGCTCCCCCGGCCTGGCTCCCCGCAAAGTCACAAGTCCCCTGGCAAACCTGCTGAGGCATGGATCAATCTCTTCACAGGGCATAGATGTCTCTGCTCCCCGTCCTCATCCATGGGCTGCGAGGGGACAACCCACTTCACCATGGTCTCCTCCATGAGCTGCAGGGGAAACTTTCTTTCCACATTCCTTTCCCCTCTCCTCCTTCTGGGCCTGGCCTTGGCTATCGCTGCAGCTGGTCACATCTTCCCACTCTGCGTTCAGGTGGCAAAGTGCACCAGCCTGCAGGTTCTTTTTCTCCTATATGTGATTCACAGAGGTGCTATGAATCCATCTTTGATTCGTCAGAGATAACTTTGGCCTGAATTAGCCAGTCTGGAACTTGCAGAAAACTGTAACCGCTGCTTTGCAAAAGCCATCTCAGCAGCACAGCTACAGCAAACTGCAACACACAGGAATTTCTAAATTTCACTTGAAATTTTCAAGAAATAACAAATGGTTATGAAATCACATCATGATTGTATTGATTTTGACTGAATTCCTTTGCAAGAATAAAATCTGATTTTCACCATATTTTGCTATATATCTTAAATTCTTGTTTTTGTTTTTGTTTCATTTTGAAGAAAACATCTCTGAAATTATACTTATAACCCCTGTTTCGGCTTATTATGCATTTTACAGTGTTTATAGTTGCCTTGTTCTCCTTTTTCTTCACATGTTTTCCCTGATGCTGCATTACGCTGTTTCGGCAGTTACTTTTTTTTTTTTTTTTTTTTTCATTAGCATATAATGACTAATATTATCACTTAAAGAGATGTATTAGAAAATAATAGTAGTAATAGAGAAATAGAGATAAGGTTTAATTTATTCAAAAGTCTCAAGGCCAGATAATCAAAGTGTACAAATGAAATGTAAATTATTTGCATGCTTTGGTCAATTAAACCACAAAGATAATTGGCCTTCTCTAATGATAACTGCAAGTTTATCAGTAATGATCTGTTCTTTTTGTCATCAAGAAATGGGGAAACTATGTTGTTTGACAAATTTATCCTGATAGTCTCCAGTTAGTAAAGACTAACATTTCATTTCCTTTAAATGAGGACTTAAATTCAATTTATGTTGTGTACTGATGCTCCTGTCCATTTACTGGTTAAAGTAAATACGAATATAAAGTTAATGTTAACACTGATCAACAAAGATATTCTTGTTGTAATTGCTAAATAAACAATTCTTGCCTGCAGAAGTGTCTCTAGCTTTGGGAGGGATGAATTTCTCCAGCTTCTTCCCATTTCCATGTTGAATCGCATGTCTCAACACTGTAATTCCAAAATTTCTGCAGCTGCTTTGTCTTCTAACTAGCTTTTTTGATCACTGAACTTCTGTTTTCCTAACAATGATGGTGCTTACTATGTTCCTGACACTCTTCCCACCTCTGCTCCAGATTTTCTTCTTATCTTCTGCCTTCTATGCAGGGGATTTATGTGGGATTTCTTGGGGACTAGGTCTTCAACTCCTCCAATTTGGAAACTTTGTATTGACTAGATTTTGTGCTATGACATCATGGGATATAAGATGGGTGTAACATATATGCGCAGAGACATGTTCATCTTATCGTCACTAACAATAGAAAACATACGTTCTTTCTAAGACATCTGTTCATTCTAGTGATTGTCCAATTCCCCTCAACAGAATTACTAGGAAAGCAGAGGTAAAACAGGGTGGTCAGGGTATTATCAGGGTACTTTAGGAAGTAGACTGGGACTGTTTTATGAATTCCGAGATGGTTTTCATATCTAAGAGTGATTTTGTATACAATCAGCTCCCTGGGTGTTCTAAACCCTCCCCATCTCCTTGAGCAGGAGGACACATACAAGAAATCAGAAGCCATAGTAAATATTAATTTGGCTTGGTAAGAAAGGTCAATCACAAAGTCCTTATTCTATGAAAGTTTTAACTTCAGTGGGAATTTTGCCTGAAGTAGAACAGGTGGGCTTCATATGACTAACCAATTGGTAAGCTATTTTGTGGTTGACTTTATTATGTGGAATGTATTGTTTTCATTAGAATTAACTCCTGCTGAGAGTGCTGTGTCTTCATAGGCCACAGTGCTATTATATATAAGAAAAATTAAAACAGCATGCTCATTTAGGCTTCATAATTACTTTCAAAATATGTACTTGGAGGAATAAGGAAGGAAAATATGTTAGATCTTGTTGGAGACTTTTAGACAACTCACTATATTCTCAGGAATTAAATTTAAACATCAGATTTTATACTGTTGCCTTTAAGGGCAGAAAAAAATTAAAAAAAAAAAAAAAAAAAAGAAGGAAAGAAGAAATAAAGGGAAAAATAAAAGGAAGAAAGAAAAGTAATGGCATTTTCCCAAATGATAACTAAAACACTACATGGAATCTTCAGGCAGCACAGTGCACAGAAGGGGGTCATCAGGGTGTTAGTAAATTAGGTCGTACGATCCTGCCCACAGGATGAGGCCTCATAAAGATTTTATTTTGTTATTTTGTATAGATATTAACCAAAGATCATTTAGCAGAATGACTCAGTGGAAAGCAAACTTTGCAGACTCTTGGAAGAACTCCTTGGGAAGCCTGGGACAGAAAGGGCACCGGTTGCTTTACTTTTCCCTTTTTTCACACGGCTGAATGCAAGTCTGCCTGAGAAAACACAATGTGAATGAAGTGGTTTCCAGGCTGCCAGCCATGTCAGCCTCGAGATCCGACCTCTTGGTCTTGACATAGCAGGTGACTGACATAAGCAAACACTGGTATACTAAACACTAATATTAAAAAGGCATTGCCAGGCAGCCCGGCCTTGTCTATAGGAACAGTGTTACAAAAATGTTACATCTGCATTTCAAATGACTAATCCTTTGTCCATTGTGCAGTTCAAACGTATCTGGAAAGGCTCTAGATGATTAAAGACAGCATTGTTTCAATTAACACGATGGTGTGTGTCGAGTCATGATTTACAGCCTTTCTGGCTGTCAACAGATAATAACGAGGTGGAGGCTTAGCTTGTTCTGTTTGAAAGTAAAGATTCCCCAAGCTATGAAACTGCCTGCAAGCAAAACAGTCTATACCAAAGAAACATTAGTATGTATACAACAAAAAACTGGGTGCCTTCCCATCTATTAGCACCTTTCTCTCTGCCCTTTTGTAAGCTGATTTTAACTTTTACTAATAAATGACTTTTTTTTTTAACAAACCATGATATTCCTGTCTTAGGTTAAAAATGCTAACACTCAGCTGCTTTTAGGGTAGAAAGTGTCTTTTTATAAAGGCTCTCAGAGTTCATAAATTTAGGAATGATTCTGAATTAAAAACAAGTTTCTGAAAAATAATCTTCAAGTAAAACTCAAGTCAAAATCATTTTATTACAAATATGTATTACAGGTCAAACAGAATGCTTTCCTTCAGTTTCAGCCTTTCTTTTGCTGTTATAGTGAAATGTACTGTAATTTTATTTTTTTTTAATCAGGGGAAAAAATATTTTAATTCCAGAAAGGTTCAAATAAAAAGTTTTGTTGGGTACAATGAGTTAAGAAAAAGTAATCCTGAATACAGTTCCTTATCCTAATGTGATAATACAGCTTTGTCAACTATAGGTAGAAGCACAATTCTCCTGAATGAATCTGTTTCTGACAGCTATTAGTAGAATTTTTTCTCCAAATAGCTCAGAACATTTCTCTGAACCTACACTAGAATATTTTTGAAAATAAGCTGGATTCATAGAACTCTGTGCAGCATTATGATATTTCATAGTCATGCATACTCAAGAAAACTTTGTGTAATAGCAATTGAAACAGCAGTTGCATTCTGTTTAATTTCAAATACAATGTTTCTGGCTGCTTGTCCACAACAGATCACTTTTCTTGTGAAGAAAGGACTACCAAATGTTAACATCACAGCTTAGGTATCTGAGTTCATGCTAATATTATGATTCCTATATAAAAAAAAAGAAAAAAAAAAAAAGGAAAAGTATTTCCATTATCATCTCCTCTTAGTTGTGCCTTTAATCACATCAGTCATAGGATGATCCTGAGAGCTTCTTAAACTCACAGGGCTTCTGCTAGGGCCGAACTTACCCAGAGTAACCACTTTAGAAGTGCTCATATCTGTATCTTCTAAAGAAAAGAAGAAAAATGGGGGGAACTCAAATTCTACCTCAATATGTTCCCAATCTATGCCAGTGAAGGAACTGCTTTAGAGGGCTTTATCATGAGTTATCCGTGAGATTGACTGCTCTCAAAATCTGAAACAACCAAGTCACTCAGGCAATGGCCTTTCCCTAGGACTGAAAACATGCAGCTTGAACCACAACCAAACTGACACCTGACAACCCTGACAAAGGAGAGCTGTGCTATTTTAATTACTGCACGATGGTGGCAGCCTAGCTCAGAGCAAAAAGAAATATTGACTGTTTGACTATCTGGCATGACTTTGAAATGCTACCCCTTCAGTTTTGAAAGTGTCTCAAGGTATATGTGAGGAGATCAAAATTTCTGCTGAACTCATTAGCCCTAAAGGGCATATTTTGAAGGACATGGAAGAGTGACATTTCAAAGGGAAGGCTGATCTTACTTGTCTGCTTTCCTAAAACAATTATGTATGTAATATCACACAGGAAGGCTGAAGATTTATCTCTTAAAGTGCATTTGTGTTGGTTCTTGGGTTTTGGTTTGTTGTTCTGTTGGGTTTTTGTTTCTATAACAATCACGTTCATCTATCTATGAGAGGGACTTTGAATTTTTGGTGAATTATAAAAATGCTCTGTCTAAACAAGGTGAACTCTTTTGGCAGGCTGCCAGTATGAACTCCCAGTACTACACTATTCCATATTTTTCTGTTATTTATTCAATTACCATAGCGACACGCATTAAACATTTCATACCTGCAAGTAAAAAAAGCCAAATCTCTGATTTCTTGGCAACCATATCTTCAGAAAAAGCATATGCCAAAATCAGCTTTTGACCCCAATCTCTACATTGTTTAAGTCAAGAGACCAGATGTTTATGACACTAATTAAAACCTGTTCTAAGATTTTTGGAGTTTCTTGATACTGTAAACCACAAGTTGAAGAAGCTAAATGTTTGTGTATATGTGTTTATAAATCCTTATGCATATGTGTGTGTTTATACGTATATTTTATATGTATAGGCAAACAATTTTGTAGCATGTCAAGATAATTTGCTTTTTACTACTGCTGAATATTGTAAAACTTGCTGCAGATGTCCTCAGTGGTTAGCTACCCAGGACACTTATTATCTCACTTAGGATGTTCAGGGCAATACTATATAAAAAAGGACAGCTGGCACTGTAGGACTTCCTTGCAGCTAATGAACTACAGATTGAGGTTTAACCATAACATTATTAACTGCTCACACATCAAGACCAAGTTCATCACACAGATTTTATTGAAGAATCCTTTATGGGACAATTATATGTGATAAGCTGTTTATATTTTAAACTAAGAAATATATTTTTTGTGTTCTGTCACACAGTTATTTTTTACACTTATTTTTTCTATACAGTTCTATAAAAATTGGAACATAGAAGCAAGAAAATAGAAATTCAACAAACAACTTTAATTTGAAGAAAATCAACTTAAAAACCACTTCAGCAACTTCCGAACTGTCTTTCCAAACTGTAACTTTTGAAAAGTCTGGGAGTTATACTTGTTTCTTGTTGATCTACAAGATTGGTTTCATGTTTTACCAAACTTCCCACTGTTCAAAATGCTCCTAGACTAAAGTTTCAGATTAGAGTACCCTAGAGAATAAGGAACACTAAAAAAGATCTTGCTAGAAATGCTGCTTGGTCTTAAGGCATCTGTTTTACTAACTGTATAACAGGATGAGGTAAAAATGGACAAAAATACATTATTCCCATCAGAGTAGATTTCACAAAGTTAGGTCTGGTGTATTTACTGTGTCTGACCACTTGGATGACCTTCTTCAAGCTACCTAGAGAGTTTTTTGTAAACTGTCTGTGAAATGTGTAGCATAGGGAAAGACAGAAAGAACCTCAAGGGGCTCAATCAAACCTGCTAACTGTAACTAGTATTTTTCCTGAACTGAAAGGATTTTCTTACTGCGAATAAGAGAGGTTCTCTTGTTAGATAAGGGACTGATGGTAAGGGGAACACACTAGCAGTGAATAAAGCTACTCTTAGTGAGACTACTTTCCAGCTAATACTTCACAGTCTTAGACTATTCAGGAAGGTAAGGTAGAGCAACTCACTGGAAAAATAGCTCTGCAAATGTGTGAAAGGCGTAAAATAGTGTACAATCTGTTAGTGTGCAATGTATTAATTTAAATGCACCACCTAAACCATACTCATTGCTAAATCTTACTAAAATAAAAATCACTAGAAACCATAGGGAAATGGAAAATGTGTCTGATGCTATGGTGTTGAAATTAATCAAAAACATTCTGCAGCACATAGCGGTCTAGCTCTTGATGCTGGTCATTCTCAATGTACTTTACATGTCAGAAGAAAACAACTCTGAGCTGCAACGAATGAACTTTGTATTGGGTGGTAAAGTTCATATTGGAACTTCCATGAGAAGAAACTTAGAAAAAACTCATGAGCAAGCGAGTTCCACTTTCTTCTCCATTACTACCAGTGCACAATATACTCTGTGCCAGTTGCTACTATCATAAGCATATTACCTGCTATGGCAAGAAAAATTATTACAGCTATTACCTGGAAAATTGAAATATAAATCTGACTGGTGTACAGTTCATTTCTTTTGGAGTATACTTCCTTCTATTTTTGCCTTCCTTAGAAGCTGCTGCTTCTCTGAATTATTTCAGATCAGTGTTCCTTTACAAAATAAATATAATCAAGGAATATTTCCTCCTGCCCAAAAGAATAAACATGATCACAGTAGATATGAGAAATGTGCTTTCCAAATGTATCTTCTGTGTTGCTTTTGTCTTGGGAGAAACATATGATGTAAGGAAATACATTGCATAACCTATTATGACAAGGTAGTCTACTACCTAAAAAACAAGACAAGAGAATAATACAAATGTCAGGGAATTTTCTAATCTCATCTTTTTTATTTTTCTTCTTTTTGTCTGTTTTGGTTTTGAAAACAGTCTGGAGATTACCTTTCTCAATTTCTTTTTGTTTCTGTAGAGCAAAGTCATCTGGGCTATCTTGGCAAAAAATTCCAAGAAAGAAGAGGTTAATTGCTTCACTTAGCAGTGAATGCCCAATTGAAGAGATTTAGATCAGTGGCTTTACAGAAGGGGAATGGTAGAAAAAAACTTTAAACGAGTTTGAAATAGAACATAGAAGAAATAGAAAACCTTCATTGCTTTCAATGTTGTGCTTGAAAAGAAAAATAGTGAAGTGTTGAAGCCAAAGCGTGGTAATTCGACACAATCACTACACTTTCCCATTATTTTGCTCTGTACAGGTGGAAACACTTCAGTTTCTCATACATTGTGCTGGGCTGATTTCACCTGATATCAGGTCATGTTGATTACAAGTTATCAATACTGCATTTTTCTATGCAGAGCATACCACATGCCAGATCTTTGTGTGAGAGTTCTCTACTCCTTGCAGAAAGCAACATTATAAGTAGTAATGAGTAAATGTAATATAAATATTGTTTCAGCAAATGTAGTGAATCATTTTTTGTTGTGGTTTTGAGCAAGTCTCTAAAAAAAAATATATATATTTTGCTCCTCCCTGGTTTTCACATTTTTTTTTCCACATGGAAAAAAAGAATCTAATATTCCTAGTTTGATATTTGTCTTCTTTTGGTTTGTTTGCAAAGACAACTATTTGGATAAGAGTAGAATTCATTTTACACTTAGAAGGATTTAGATTTTATAAGATTGTGAGTTTTATGTGTGTTATTTCAAGTGTCTTTCCCTGGTGTTTAAAGACACACCCCAATGGAAATATCTCCTATGCAATTAGCTTCCCTTACTGCACTGATGCACTTTATTATTTGTTTATTTTGCACCATTTTGCTAAGGAACAAATTTTGCCCTCGGATGCACAAATGTGGCTTCCATTAGCATAATGAAAGTTGCATGTGTGCATCCAAGGGTCAAATCTTTCCTTAAAAGTGAGATTTATCTTCAAATTAGCTACTCTAACAGCCCTGGCTAGGGCTTCAACTGCATGAATCAATTTTATTCAGAAAAGATGAACTGTACTGGAATTCTTTTTAAATCCTACTTGCTAAAATGTACAGAGATGAAATTTAGATACTAGCAGAAGTCTAACTCTAGACACATTTTCTCTGGTGTAAATCTGGATCATTTCCAGTGATTCTTTCTGACACTTTGGCACCTATGACATGCAGGTTGATGTCTTAGAAGACAATTAAGCTTTCTTGTGACTTTGCAACATTCCTTTGAAGTTAATAGGAATCCATGTGCAGAAACTTCCCTTTGCAAGATTAGAGCCTAAACAACTAAGGAATTTGGCTGGATGCCAACAACAGTATGAGGAAAGGAGATTTCAAAATCTTCTCTAGACATCTCAGTTTCCTTTACATTTCTTGTGGAAAACCTACAGTTCCTCACTTTTGAGGTATGAAGTGTGACTACTATGTGGTTTTGAGTAGATATGTTAATATATTTAAATAAATGTAATTATATATTTATATTAGTCACTTCTGGCTATTAAACTAGTAAACATCACTGAATTACAACACTCTTAGTTACAGGAGTCATAACTACTTTAGGAATGAGGCATATTTTCAAGACTGTGTGCAGGGTCTGCTATTATCAATAATAGCATGAACAGTTAATTCTGGGCTTTCTATGCTAAAATAAAAGTGACCTCCAAATTGTTGCAATAACCAGATGGTTCACATTTAGAAAATCCTTTCATAAGCATTACTGTGTCTTTTAAATGAAGATCTTTCTTAAAGTCTTTTCCTCTTGTGCAGATAGTTAAAGCTATTCTTTATTCTTTCCTGGAATAGTAATATATTATTATATGCAAGCAGACACAAATTACAAGGAATGTAGGGGTGGGTCACTTTTTATATGTATCTTGCTCAGAAAGTTAAATAGCTGTCTTCTGTTTCTGTCCTTCAGTGAGTAATTTAGTTCTAAACAACTTGTATTCTCATATTTATTTTTCCCTCCATCAAAATGTCACTGACAGCTAAATTTTGAAATGTTCATATTGTTCTCCCCTTTCAGTATGAGTTACTTCATTTCCCAGTGTATTAGTGGGTTAAATACTTGACCTATAGTGAACTCCAGATTCAGTGGTCACAACTGAAGATTATTTTATGATGGGTGCTGAACAAAGACAGGCAGATTCAGTCTTCATTCTACCTTGGATGTTAAGCTGCATGTGAAGACATGCAAATAGGATCATTAGATATATTGACAGAATCACAGTTTGATTAAGAAGGAAAATACAAGAATGATTCTTCTTATAAATATTATCATTTTTAGATCCTCATCATTCTTTTAAATGATGAACCATAAATTAAATACTCATAAACATGAATATGCACATATTGTGTTTCATATTAGCTCTCATATTTGTAGCAGAGAGTTTATTACTTTGTTGGACATATGCTAAAATCAGCAAAAAAGTTGAAATCTTTATCATGAAATCCTGATTTGTAATCACATAGTTTCAGGGGATACAAACAAGTTTGCATAGCTGCTGCTGGGACTAACTGAAGCTTATACTTAACTCAATTCTTGATCTCATAATTTTTTTGGAAGTGGATTAGAAGGTAAGCATCTCAGACCTATGAGACATGATAAATGAAAAGGGGATTTGTACTAGAACAGTCTGATGAAAAGTCTCCTGAGGCCCCTTACAATCTCTTCATATGTTAAACCAGAGTCGACTTTGCTATTAGCATAGACTCAGGACATTACAGAGTGGTCTGTCTCAGACTTTCTGAGCTGAGGCAGAAAGAAATAGGCGGTAACAGTGTCAGAGTGGTGCAGTGGGGCAAAGTACCCCATGCAGCAGCTTGAGAGAGAAGCACTAAAATTACAGTTTGAGTACCACGTGGTCTCTGAAGTCCTTTATATTTCACTTTCATAATTACACTAAAAACTTTGAGAGGTCAGTTTCAGTGGTCAGTTTTAGTTAAAATGTAAGGCTGCATCTCATGTTTAACTTCAGTCCAAATACACAGCCCCTGCCTCCTCCCCCACTTCACTGGATCAAGTCCTGCTCTCTCATTGTCCACTTATGGCCTATCTCATTTTCCTCATGCTCTATCCACAACAACTGATTTCTGAAATGTTATTTGCACCTGCTTTCTCTTCATCTTTCATTTACTGATATTTGAGAATTCATTCACAGTAATTAAACTCCCATTATAAAGAGTGTAAAATAAAGGTCAAAACACACAGGAAACACATCTCTATGAAATACTAAATTTCAAGATATTCTACTAAAATAAACTGAAGTATTATCATCTCTAAGAGTCTTTTCATTAACAATGAAGGATTTGTATTTATTACACCTGGGGGAAGGGGAAATCTTTTATGTACTTTCTTAATCCAGTTAGTCATATTTTAAGACCTGAAAATACAGTTGCATTTTTAAGAACACTGGAAAAAATTTGTGTGTCCCAAAACTAAACTAGGAAATCACGATTTTAAGTCATAGAATCACAGACTCATAGAATGCTTTGGGTTGGAAGGGACCTGAAAGACTATCTTGTTCCAACCCCTTTGCCAAGGGCAGGAACACCCTTCGCTAGACCATGTTACCCAAGGCCCCATCCAACCTGGCCTTGAACACTGACAGGGGAGGGGCTTCCACCACCTCTCTGGGCAACCTGTGACAGTGCCTCACCACCTTCACAGTGAAGAATTTCTTCCTAACATCTAATCTAGATCCCTGGAGTCTTCTCTTCTCCAGGTTGAACAAGTCCAACTTTCTCAGCCCGCTTTCACAGGAAAGGTGCTGCAGCCTCTCTGATCATCTTTGTGGCCCTCCTGTGGATTTGTTCTAACAGCTCCACGTATTCTTATGTCAAGGTCCCAGAGTTGGATGCAGTATTCCTCATGGGGTCTCACAAGAGCAAAGCAGCTGGATCATCTCCCTCAACCTGCTGGCCACACTGCTTTGAATGCAGCCCAGGATACGTTTGGCTTTTTTGCTTGGAAGTGCACATTTCTGGCTCACATTGAGATTTTCATCAATCAAAACTCTCAAGTCCTTCTCCTCAGGGCTACTCTCAATCCATTCTCTGCCCAGCCTGTAGTTGTGCCTGGGATTGCGCTTACCCATGTGTAGGACCTTGTATTCAGTCTTGTTGAACTACTCCTTGTGGAAACTGCACCTAAGATGTTCAAAATACAGGTGTCCACATGTCTCTTATGCAAATATTGTGGATAGAGACCTACAGTGTTGGTGTGAGAAGCTGCCAAAGGAGGGAATTTTACAGCCAGCAGGATGGCCCTGGTTTGGCCACAGACTGTGGAACACATAGTCAGTTTCTATACAGAGTTTTGAAGGACATGATGCCCGGAGTGAGACCTTTTGCTTCATTAACTGCAAAAGGAAAATTAAAGTTGACATCCCAGAATATGCTAATGAGCAAAAACCAGTACATGCTAAATATGGATGACTCTAGTACTCAACTCTCCACCCAAATCATGTTAAATGTCACCCCTGGGAGAGAACAGCTAAGATTAGAGTACAAAGGGAATTGAGGAAGCTACCCCTGTGAGGGGTAGAGAGAGAAAAACTGAAGACCCCAAAGAGGCAGTTGATGGGCTGTGCTCCTTCTCCACCCAAGACAGGAAAGCTTTCTTGGTAAGCAATTGCAATTTCACCCTTTTGGTGAGAATACCCAGGACAGTGTTTTGCTAGATTTAGTTATAATCTTAGTCATATATTAGCCCTGTTGCAGTAGGTGCATTTATCAATGGTGATCACTGTTATATCACTTATATCCATCACGTTAATAAATATTCTATTCACTTCAACTTTGCAAAACTGTTTCAGTGAAAGTCCTTTGGGGGCTTTGACAGGCAAATATTGATTCTAATATATGGCTTTATATATAATCCTTTAGGCACAAACTGTTGACCAAGTTGGGTACTAAGACTGGACCTAGCTGCAACTAGGAAGGGGGTCCTTCCTGAACCTTGCGACTCAAAAATAAGGCCCATCTCAGCCACACGTCAGACTCTCACCCTTTATGTTCCAGTCCTTTGTATGTGTGCAACAGAAAAGAAAGCGGATTTTGCTAACTCTGCATATTATTTCCTTTTTTTTGAAAGCATATATAGAAGTTTACAACAGTTCTTGACCAAATGGTATCAAGAACATAAATATTTGAATAGACTTTTATCTATTTATTTAATTTATTGATTTCATTATATATTTGAGATGTTAAGAATTTTCATAATGAAAATTTCATAACTCACACACGATACTCTTGAACTTATTCAACATCATCTTTAAGGGGTTAATTCTTAAGGAAATTTAATGCATGCAATATATCTAATGTAGTTATCTTTTTATAGAACAATGATTGACAGGCGGCAATAATTTCATGGTGGCTATAAGCCACTGTCCAGGATGAACTAAAAGTAGTTAGCTTTATAATTTGTCTCAAAGGACTAAAAAAATGTGTGATAATTCTCAAACAACAAAGGACAGTCTCACTGAAAAGTCTCTCAATAGGAGACTTCTTAGATAAGGAAGGGATTGAAGAGACCAGAGAGAGAAAAAATTTAAACCAATGAAAAAAGTTGCTGAAGTATTCCACTACATTTCAGGACTAGCTTAGCACATGCTGATGTACTCAATATCCTACAAATTTGTAAATTTACACTTTTTGTTTGTCTCTGACAACTGAGAAAACAAGAAGAAAAAAAAATCCCTATTTTACAGACATGTTACATGTTAATCCTGCATGGGATTAAACCTGACAGAGGATTCACAGTAAACCAGCTTTTGCTGGAGGAACAAGTGAAGAAAACGTGGTATTTTAGGGCATCGCAAGTGATGTGAGAGCCTGAGTGATGACAGCAGAATTGCACTGTTTATCTCAAGGTGTCTTACATCTACTGACTTCCATGGACATGTAAATTCATACAGCATGTCCAACAGCAGATACCAAAAGAATATGCAGAGAGGTACTTGCTAATAACCCTCATAAAACCCCCTAGTGGATTACAGGGGTTTGAGAGAGCAATGGAATTCAAGCAAAAAGCAGCCAGACTCCTATGCTCTAGAAAGTGCCACACTGTTGTTAACCTATACTAGTGCTACCATTTAAAGATAGAGCACTGAAGCAGGTGGGTCACTGATGTAAGTCTGCAGGTAGTTTCTTTTGTCAGTGATGTCATTCTACAGGGTCTATCAACTCTGATAACAAAATCTTTCTTGACTGTATGAGAAACTCTGATACTGAGTTCACATACAAATGTTCACATATGAACAAATATTTTTAGATGTTTTAATCTGAAAGTGAATGCCACAGTCCATAGCAATCAGTGGCATGGGAGAATAGAAATAGTACTGTTATTATCACCCTCTGGTTTTCCTAGATGGGATTTTTCCATTTGCAGAAAAATGTAAAGATTTCATTAGAGACATTCATTGGGCTAGTAACATCCTGTTCCTACGGGACAAACTTTAGCTGGCAAGTAGTACATAAGGTGTTTCAGTTGAGGCAGATAATATCCCTTGAGGTTAATGTGTGTTAGAATGGAATTATTTTTATTTTTCTCCATCTTTCTCTCTTTATAATAACTGAATAATCACATGCTGTTTTCTATTATTCACAAATGTTATTGCCTAAGAATGTCAGTTTTATTTAATGCTACTATAATAATACAAACAGAAATTGTTTTTACCCTTTCAGAGATGTATTTTAGGAAATGAAACTTGAGGTATCTTTCTTCCACAGCTATGCAATTTTAACCCTAAGTTCCAGTGATGATGCTCACAGAAAATTTCTCGGCACATTTGTGACTCATTTGTCTCAGAGCCCATTTTTATTTAATTGTGACCTGTAGTTTTCACTTCATAAAGTAATGTACTCAAAATCATTCATTCTGCTTTATCTTCTGAATTCTCTCTTTGGTTGTTTAATAATTGTGAGCCCCGTTATGATGTAATTCATGTGCATATTTTATTGGATATTGGAAAGCTAGATTCCTGTGTTATTAGCTTTTTAGAGAAAAGTGAGATGTTAGCTATTTAATAAAGAATGAAAGAAAGAAAATAAAAAGGCTGTATAGAGAAAATAAAATGGAAAGCCTATTAAAAAGGTTCCAAAAGAGTTTAATCCTGGGTCTGAATGTCAATGGGGATAAATTGTTGCTCAGGAGTTTGACTATTTCTACATAATAGGGAACTGCAAAAAAATTAGTCTTCTATTGTTAGCTACAGAATTTATGAAATGATAACAATATGATTGAAAGAAATCTAATAAATATAATATCTCCAGGCCAGTTTCAACAAAACCTCCATCTGGTTTCTGCATTGTGGAAGCTCATGCTATGTCCAGAATGTTGATGGGGCTTGCAGGAGGAGTCAGTTTGTTCAACCTTGTGCCAGTTTCCACAATGTGACAGCCAGAGTTTTATTTAATCTGGCTGGTACTTACTACAATTCGAGATAAACTGATCGACAAGCACAGAACCCATCTGTCATCTTTGCTCCATGCATTAATCCTTTAATGTCTGGTTGTAGTTTAAACAACAAAATCAAAGTGCTATTCTGTAGATGTGTTGGAAACTATTGGCTTGCTCATTTACCTACAGTTCTGTAGTTAATTTTTCTTTTCAAGCTACTTTCTGTAATTCCTTAAGTAGATTGTGTTAATGACATAAATTATCATCAGTTATTAATAGCTAGGGGATGGTGTAAAAGTGAAGGGGCACAGAAATTTCTGATCAAATTATTTAGAGTTTAAAATTGAGTTAATGGGTGATCATACAAATAAATTGTTACAAATGCAAAAAAATACTAAATAGTGTGATCTATTGTTTTCATGCCACTACAGGAAAAAGTCTTCTTTGCACAGAGTTAAAATCTCACAAGCTACGTTCACATGTGGAAAAATTTCATCCCCTTACATTTTTATCCTTTCTCTCTCTGAAGTACAATATTTACTTGAAAATTGCATTTTTTTCTAAAGCAAACATTAACAATTTACTTGAGAGATTATTACTAGAGGGCATTTTTTCCATTAGCACAAGAATTTTCTTGCTAAAACACTTTTAGCTGTGAGGAAAAAGAGTTAGATGTGGATTGGAGGTCAGACACAATAAAAGGTCAAGTCTAATCAAGTTCTGAATCTGTGATTTCTCACAGAACTTTCATATTTTCAGTTAAAACAACTTTCAGGCCACTGAAAATGAAGCCTTAAACCCACAACATAATTCCTAGTTTACTGGTCTAACCACGACATCATTTCTGGCCTTTGGAGTTGGCTGCGCATGCTGTTCACTGCTCAGACCTGTGTTCTCCCTTGCCTCTTGGCTACATACAATTATCTAGTCTACTGTCTGCACAAATTATTCCATGATCTCCTACAAGATAGTTGAATGGTTGCTAAGTCTGGCGAAGATAAAGCTCAGGGGGGTTGACTGATAAAACTGTCAATCATAGAATTGTAGGGGTTGGAAGGGTCCTCGAGAGATCATCGGGTCCAACCCCCGAATACGTCAATGAGTATCAGTGTCGAGATGGAGTACAAAAGATGGATCCAGACTCTTCTCAGTGATGTTGTATTGGGCTCACGTATAAGGTTTTTTAGCAGCAGGGGCTACATGAGTGGCTTTTGTGAGAATCTGCTAGAAGCTGCCCCCAAGTCCAACAGAGCTGTTATCAGCTCTGCTCCAAGATGGACCCAGCACTGGCCAAGGCCAAGCCCATCAACAATGACGAAGTGCCTCTCAGCTAACATAATTAAGAAGAGGATAGCAAAAGGCACCAGAAGTAATTTTCAGTCAGAGCGACGCTGAAAGAATATGTGAAAGAGTTCTGCAGACATCAAGGTCAGTGTAGAGGGAGGGGAAAGAGGTGCTCCAGGCACTTAAGCAGATTCCCCTGCAGCCCATATAGAAGACCATTGTGAGGCAGCCTGTCCCTTGCAGCCTATGGAGGACCATGGTGGAGCAGATATCCATCTGCAGCCCATGGAAGGATGCCATGCCACTCAGGTGGATTCACTTGGAGGAGGATGTGACCCTGTGGAGAACAAAGCCCACACTGGAGGAAGTTTGCTGGCAGGACTCATGACCCTGTGGGGGGACCCATGCTCAAGCAGTTTGTGCAGAACTGCAGCCAATGGAAAGGAGAAGGTGGTACAGGACTGTCTCCCGGGGGAGGGACCACATGTTGGAGCAGAGAAAGTGTGAGGACTCCTCCCCCTCAGGGGGAAGAAGCAGAACAGACAATGCCTGATGAACTCAACACAATCCCCATCCCCCATATTTCCATGTTGTTGGCAGGGAGGAGGTAGAGAATTTGGGAGTGCAGTTAAACCTGGGAAGAAGGGAGGGATTGGGGAAGGTATTTTTAAGACTTGTGTTTATTTCTCATTACTCAACTCTGACTTTACTGGTAATAAATTAATTTTCCTCAGTTGAATCTGATTTCCCTGTGACGGTAATTGATGGTTGATGTCTCCCTGTCCCTATCTCTATCCATGAGCCTTTTGTTATATTTTCTGTCCAGCTGAAAAGGGGAGTGATAGAGTGGCTTCGGTGGGCACCTGTTTTCTAGCTGACCTTAACTCGCCCCAGAGTAAATGTGTTAGGTCTGAAGTCAAGACCCTCAACTTTGAATCTAGAGAGGAGGAAGGCACTTTACTGGTAGGATTTCTAATGTACAGTTCCTGTGGGCCAGTTCTATGATTCAGTTTTTATATAGATTGTAAAGAATCTGTAAAAGTTACGCATTACAAAGCAGAATAAAGATGCCCAAATTCCTGACATTTTCCAAATACATTAAAAACTGTAGCACTGGCAAGCCCAGCTCTTGTATTATCAAGTTATCAAGTGAGGTCATTCTTTTAACTTTTTTTATCCAGGACAAGGACCAGCATGAATCTTTACAAGGAAATTCTGAGTATATGCCATTAAAAAAAAAAAACAACAAAAGCCAAACACCAAAAAAAAAGACAAATCAGTGTCCAGTATATGAATCTTTCTCCATCTATGATAGATTCCAGATTTCATCTATGATAATCCCATCTCATTTCACACATATATCAACGTTTAAAACATTTGAGCTTGTCACAGTTTTGCATAGTTGGGTACTGAGAGAGAGAGAGAGGGCCAGGGGCTGCAGAAAATGGCTTCTAGAATCTTCTGCAAGCCTGCTTATAGCTCCTCTGAGAATCACATATAGGAGAGAAAGAGTCCACCAGAACACGGAGTGCCAAGAAGACCGCAAAGTTTGGCCCCTTAAGGGCATTGTGATATATATTTGCATATAAATGTAAGCAGTTGACAGACACAAAAGGCTGGGAAGTTTGGGGGAGGACGTACCCAGGTGCCTGAGAGAGAGATGCCCTTGTAGTTCATGGAGTAGCCGGAGGAGAGGACCCATGGAGGAGGCAGAAAACTGTCCTGCCCAGTGGAGAGGCTCCACGCTGGATGGAGCCGGTGGAGACATAGAGAAGATGCCGTGACTTACATTGGGATGAGCCCCTGCCAGCACAAGCGACCTACAGAGATGAACCAAACAGGTTTGCTGGAGGAGGCCTATAGCCCTGTGGAGGACTGGGACTGAGAGACACTGTGATTTATTGCTGCCTGCCATAGCAGAGATGAAGCCCTGTGGGAAGAGATTTGCCTTGGAAAAAGTTCGTGGAGGACTGTCTCTCATGGGTGAGATGCAGCAGGGGGAGGCTGTGTGGAATAGATGCCCCCATCCCGGCTGAGAAGGAAACCATCTTGCAAGGGACTGACCAAAGCCCCCATCTCCTAGTCCCTGCCCCCCTGTCCTGTGCTGCGAGCAGGAGAGGGGAAGAAGGGAGCAAAATCATGACTGAAAGGGAAGTCTGCTTTAGAATGGAGGGGTGGGGGAAGGTGTTACCGAGACCCCCATTTCCCCAGTCCCTGCCCCTCCTGGGCTGCGACCGGGAGGGAAGAAGGGAGCAAACTTCTAACTAAAGCCTGCTAAGGAGGGAGTGGTGGGGGGAAAAGTATTTTGCCTGATTGCATTTGTTTCAAGATTGTTGGTTGCACTCCTGACACTGTTTTCTCTTAAGCGTGGTGTAATAAATTAGATAACTTTCTCTTCTGCACTCTGTGTTGAGTCTGTTTTGCCCGCATTGTTAACGAGTTTGCCTCTTGAGCTGCCCAATTATTTTTTTTTCTCCCCTGTCCAACTAAGAAGGGGAGTAATGGACTGATTTTGGTGGGCATCTGGCCTTTAGCCAGGGCTAAACCACCAGAGAGCTACAAACTTGTTCAGTCACTGTATGGTAGATCTTCCAGAGGTCCAAAAGAAGATACTGGATAATTGATACCACCTATAATTTTCCAAAGAGCTTTCCACAGTAGATTTGGGAAGCCTCTATCTACCAGACCCTTAGAAAAACAATGCACATCTTAAAGATGTGCTATAACTCAATTGCATAATATTATTCTGTTATCTTCTTCAGCTTTACAAACCCAGAACAACCCCCAAATGTGTAAGTCTTGAAATGACATGGAGGTGACAACATATTTCCCAATATCTTTGCCTAATTTTATATAACTTACATTCTCACTCATAACTGATGGTCAATAAGAGCTTACATTCTCACTGCAGAAATTAGCATAATTGATAATTTTCCTCTATTTTGTAGACATCCTGTAATCTTACAAATGAAAGTAATTATGGAGAAAAAAAAAAAAAGAAAAAAGAAGCTGCCATATTAGAAAAGCCTGAATGACTGAAAAGATACAGAAATCATAAACTCAAGATTCCTTTATGATAAAAAGTGTGCATAGTGTCAGCTTCAGGCCTTTTCATATTTACTAATGAAAATATAATAAAACGTTTTAAATGTCATATGGACTATGTCCATATGTATATATTTTATCCATTACATAGTGTATTTTATAGAAAATGCAACTTGAGACCTTCTAAAATTATGTACAGGATGTATATGCATATTTTTATGCATCATGAAGCTCTGAAAATACGTTACCTGCAAAGAGTTACTTCAAACATTTATCAAAGAAAGAAAAATATCAATAATATGGTTTACTCATTTCTCCTGATAGATAATGTCATCATATTATGAAATGAAAGTTTTGTTCCCTTGACAAGACTGACAACATTTTTTATTCCAATTCCTCAGTTTCTCCTCTTCCACATTACCAGATTTGTCTCCATACATACTTCTCTGTCACCTAGGAACCTAGCCATATTTTTACATATATTAAATATCCAACTTCAAATCCCTACTTTAAAAATAAAATACCACAAAAACAAAACCACATTAAAATTCATGACAACTTAACTACACACATGCTTTTGAACAACACAGGAAACCACACGGTTCCTTAAGTGGGAACTGAGAAGACAAGTTTACCTTTTTGCCTGAACAACATAATTATTTTAACCAATGCTGAAGTAATGATCAGTGCAATCAAACACAGACATTAGTAGGTGAATGCAAGTTACAGGCAGGAATAGGTGCATTGTACTAGACTAATTAAAATTCTTCCAAACTAACACTTTGACATCCTTTTTGGTTTTGGTTTGGTTTGGTTTGGTTTGGTTTGTTGTGTTTTTTCAGGGGGCAGAATGATTTGAATTAACCCAGATCACGGTCATAGGGTTTGTACAAATACTCACATTCTTGCATTGCAATCTACTTCTAAAACCAAGTTTCAAAAAAAATATTCTGGAACATTCCTTCAATCTTTTTGTCAGTATTCTTTCTCCACTTTTAATCCATATTATTTTATAGGTTTCTTGATAGTCTCCATGTTAAAAGAAGAGGATGACAAAGAAAATCAAGAAAACTTTATAAATCCCATTGCAATAGCCTGATACTAATAATTTTGACTTTGGTTCGGAATGTTATGAGTGTTTTTCCAAGATGGCACTTCTCTGATCTATTTTCACCTTATCCTCTAACCCCTATAACCCTTGGGCCATAAGAGTCAGTTTTAATCTCCAAAGATGTAACAATAAATAATGAAGTTGCTAAGGTTACTTCTCTGTTTTCTAATGGCACTGACCCAATTTTGGCTGCTTGTGAAAGGACTGCTTAAGCCTTTGGAGGAAGTCTCAGATGTGAAATTCTAGGCAACAGTCTTTCCCTGTCAATTCTCACCTCTGTCCTGGCTTCTTCTCCTGTTGAATACATAAATAATTTGTTTTCTTTTCCCTTCCTTCCCATTTTGATGTCATGTTTGTAAAAATCCTTAAGCTGTTCCTTTGAACAAGTAGAAAAGAGGGGAAAATATCAGACAGGTAGAACAAAAATAGGAAGCAATTAAAACACAGGAAGTTTTAAATGGGTTTATACTTAAAATCATGACAAAGAGAAATGAGCTCCCCTTTCTTTTACATGTGAGACTCCAGATATGAAAAATGTAAGAATAATAAATCCACATTTCAGACAAACAGAAATAATCTGAAATGGCATCCCAGGAATATTGTTCATAGAGCAGTTACACGTGAACAACCAACAGTCTTCAGGAGGTACTGCATTTTCTAGTATGAGTTAATCTATAGAGAGTTTAGAAAACCCTGTAAGTCCTGTATACACTTGCAGATCTTAAAGTCAGGATGATTTTTGTCTTCATTTTCCTCTTGTTATTAGTTGAGCTACTCGCATCAGGATTGTGGGACCAAACATCAGGTGTTATTACAAGGGCATTGATGAGTATAATGCATTTTACATAAAGAGGTTTCTTTTAGGTGGAAGTTTCTAAAGCCTTAATGCCCTATCATATAATAGATTATATAGGAATTTCCAGGAACAGCAGAAGTTATTGGAATACCTAAATATATCAGTAATAGAATATTTCAAGTCAGTTGCATAGAATTTCATATTTCTATTATCTTTTTGGAAGAAAGTATTTGGTCACCTGGCATCACCCTTAAACTCATTTATTAAATCTCTGTAGCTTTACAAAAACCCACTATACATAGACAGCACTTCCCCAATACACTATGTATTTAAGGAGCTGTGTCATAAGTCATATTCTTTATTTCTTAGCATTGCAGGAAATACAATAATT
Organism: Hypotaenidia okinawae; assembly: GCA_027925045.1. NCBI lineage: Eukaryota > Metazoa > Chordata > Aves > Gruiformes > Rallidae > Hypotaenidia > Hypotaenidia okinawae. Next base: position 21,510,168 of record BSDF01000001.1, on the reverse strand, counting down.
TCCATTATTTTTCACTTCTTTTAATGTACCAAATCAACTATTGACAAAAACTGTTATAAATGCTGCTGGGAACTTAGTCTGTATTTTTAAAGAGGATAAGGAAATAGGGCCAAGAAAAGCATCCTGTATAACACTTAGGTCAATCTGATTAATTTTTTGCTTTTAAATTAAGTAAACAAGATGTAGATTACTGTGGTCAAATTAATTAACCTAATAGTAAGGTGTAGATATAGACCAAGTTCAGTCATCTCTTCAGCATCTAGTTAAGTTTCAAATACTAAATGGTCGATACATTATCCTGAGCCTGATTCTTAATGATCACAAAAATACCCTGTATTTATTCAGGACCAATCTAATAATATTTGTCTACCTTCTGATTTCAGAGACTGTCCTAGAATCCTACTCTTTGACTATTTGAAAATTCCTTTTACTTTGTCACCTGAACTTACTATTTAATACCTTATACCTGCTTGATCATCCAAAGCTGCCACGGTTGCAAACTTTTCATTTAGTAGAGTAAGTGGCTTTGTGGAGCTAAAGAACATATAATGTTTGCCTTTGTCAATAAAATTTCTTGTTATGGTGTGGGAAAAATGGTTATGATGAAGAAGAAATACATAAATACGAAGACTTTATGTATGTGATTCTTATTTGTATTTGGAGAGGATTTATTCATATAGGAGATTGGAGTTGTCATCAGGCAGTGCTCTACTCTATCTACATTAAAAAGAAAGGCATTGGGTAGCCAAAAATATGAGTTGTTCATATATATAAACTGTTGACTTCCCCAGTGTATTTCAGGCAATAGATCTGGGAAAAGAAGATTTGAAATACACAATACCATCAAAACTTTATTCTTCAAAAATATTCTTAATGTGGTTCTATGCAAACTCCTGTAAAAGCATGCATTCTGAAGATCAGTATCTGTGTTAGACCAGGATGCCTGGTGAAGTGGAAAAGAGAACCAGAATCAGTAAACGTTGATAAGAAGTCAATCCAGATGAGTATGTGTGTACTGAATTATTTTAGAAACCTGTAACTGGGTAACTTTGTATGGCACTTGTTCATTGAATTTTAAGTTCATATCTGGCAGTTGAATTGAATGCATAAAATAAAAGGTAACAGTTTAGGAAAAAAAAAATAAAAAAAATCCCATTTGTTTACTAGATTCCCAGCTACTAAAAAGCATTCTTTTCCTTTTCCTTCATTCTGGGCCAAATGCAGCAACCACAATTGTCTTGAAGTTGCCCCTTTATGCTGATAATCACAAGTGACTAACAAGCTTTGGTCTTCCCTCTTCCCATGCTGTAATAATGCTGACAGCTGAGAAGGCTGGGTTTTCTTAATGGGCTTCATTTTCTACCTACATTATTGAGGCTATTAAAAGGAATTATCTGAAACTTCTTTTTTAATTTACTTATTGCCCAAAACATACAGGATTTAATCTTGGGATTATGAAAGTATTCTATTAAAATACCTTTCCAAACATGGTTGGGGAGGAAGGTACTGTGACTATTATATTTTCCTGCAGAGGTAACAGCACGTGTCAGTTGAGGGAGAAGCTCTGCTTTAAGTTATCCCTGCCCCTTACAGATTAAGCAGGACCAGACAGAGATGGAGCACCAGGATCAGAATCCCACTCAGTGTTACCAAACAGGCTCCTTTTGCAGTCAACAGCATGACATATACATAATTTTTTATGCAAATACATTCTTTGAAAACATTATCTTATAAGAAAAATAGGCTTCTCTTGCAGAAAAAAATCTTCCATTTTATTTATGCATATAAAATGCTTTCCTTATCATGTTGTGACCATTGTAGATAGGTAATAAGGTGTTGTACTTAAACTGGTGTCCCATACTTCAACTCACAGAGGAAATAAAAACTGATTTATTTGTTATTTTATAAAAAATGCATGTGATGTATAATTCCATATTTTCATAGTTCTAACACCAGTATCATGTCTATTACTCTGAAAGAGTAATAAAATAAAATTTAAAAAACAGGCAGTGTATTTTGTACTTGGCAATTATATATTATGATTTAAAATCTAATAAGTGATATGTTCTACTGCAGATGGACAGTCATTGAAAGTGTGCTTGGAGGATCACAAGATAATCCTGATTTATGAGAGTCAGAGCATATTACCTAGCAAGCAAGATTTTATTGAAAATAAGGTCACCAATTTCTTGGGTTTATAAGAAAAGCTTATATAAAATTAATGATAGAAGAAAGGGTGGAAGGGATTGAAAGCCTTCTGTAAATTGAAGATTTTCCATCTCATTTCCCTCTACCTTCTCTTTCACTCTCTTTTGGACTACATGCTTTCATTTTCTCAGATTATTTTCCCTTTTTTTCCTCCTACCAAAGTGTAAAAATAATAAACATATGTTGGAGAACTGAGCACAAAGGGATATAGATAAGGGACAAATTCCTGATAATTTCATTTGAGTCATGTTCACCTACTGTTATGCCCACATCCTACTTCAAAAGCACCTCAAGTGAAAATGAGAACGTAGCGTATTTTAATTTGTGTCATCTGAAATTATGTGTTGATTCTAAGTTTAGCATCAGTTTTCTGGTTAAAAAAAGGTGTTCAGCAGTGCTGAAATCATCAACTTCCCATCATAGAGAATGACTTGCAATGACCAACACCCTAGATCAACTGCCAAATGGTGACCAGTTGTGATCTCCTGAAACATAAACTATGTATTTACCAATGCTTTCCCTAGCATCACATGAAAGGTCATGCTTGGAATGTTATTTCCAGGAGAAAAGGTGACTGTAACATTTTCCAATCTAAATAGAAAGACAGAATAGACTGCAGTGATGCTCATTGCTTCTCATCAGTGAGATTATCACATGAGATGAGATGTTTCTCATCAGTGAGATTATCACATTAAGATATTTATAATTAGAGTTACTGTCAGAATAATGTCCTTAGTGGACTTGGCCACTGTTGTTTTCTGTGCGTTTTGTTTTTTTTTTTCCCCTTCTTTCAAATATTTACTAGAATCAGGGTCATTTTCACAAGAATTTTAGTATGATTTAAACCAACATAGGGAGAGTATTTTGAGAAAACAAACTTGGTTTTCAAACAAATGTTAATTCTTTGGTTTCACTAATTGAGAGGGTAAAGGAAGAAAATTCTGTGTTTAGCATACACATACAGAAGACATGACACAATATTATAAGACATGGTATGGGAATAGTACAGTCACATATTACAGCTTCTATCATACATGTATGTTCAAATATTATCAAGCAAAATGCACAGCATAATCTTGGTGTGTTCATCATCTTTCAGGAGTCATGAGTAGTTCATAAACTCTTAATATCTTTTGGAGGGTTTTTGGGCTTTGTTTTTGTTTGGTTGATTTGGGTTTTTGGCTTTTTTTAGTTGTTGTTTTCCTCTGATTGTTTTTGTTTTTCCCAGCAGAAACTACCCATAAAAAACAATAAACATATTGGTGCTTGGAAAGGTCTATACAACTCCTCTGGGTCAAACACTTCAGATTTTTTAAGTTGGAAGTAACATGGAGAAATGCATCTTGGTGTGTACATGGCAAATAACATTAAAAGTTCAAATAACAGATTTTGCCTGTTAAGTAATTAGAGGAAAAATTCTGCTGTGAATGGACCTGCATGAAGTCCAAGCACTGGCTCTAGCATTCCTCTGTAGGTATTTAATTAATGTAATTTCCATTAGGTGTAAATGAAATTCACGGAAAGAAACAGTGTTCATTTTCTTTCTATTGCAGGGGCTAAAAAAGTTGAAACTCAAATGAATATTTTCTCTGTCTACTGGGGGAAATGTTTCAACACTATAAATGGGATGTCTTACTAAACTTTGCTTGCTTCCCTCAGTATTCTACTTGCAAGTAAAACTGGAATTTCTCAAATCTTATGGCACCACGATGTGCCATGAAGAAACGCAGGGAGTTGAGGTTGTTCAACCTAGAGAAGAGAAGGCTTTTTTTGCCATCTTTCAATACTTAAAGGGAGTTTATAAGAAAGATGGAGAGAGACCTTTTATCAAGGCCTATAGTGACAGGAAAGGTGCAATGATTTTGAAATGAAAGAAGGCAGTTTTAGGCTGGACATAAGGGAGAAAGTTTTTATGGTGAGTTACATATATGTAATTTAAATATGATCGTGTGTGCTTTGTAGCAAATTACTGCAGATTATTTTTAGGGATCATTTGGGATTTAATACACAGTTTTATGTGTTTAATCTATTTTCAATTATGTTAACATCTTGGTATTTACCTGATGTGATGCTGAAATATTTGGAAGTTAGAGAAGTTGAATTTCTGACGAGACACTTAGTTCAAGTGATAGAACTGCAAAATTTGGTCAAACGGTATTTGTACAATGTAGTATTTTTCTCTGGGTGAAGTTAGATTTATGCTAAAACACTGGACTTTTCTAAGCTGCAAACTGTATGAAGCACATCTATCCCGTCAGCTGTTGAGGTTTTCAATTGAAAAGCAGAGGAAAAAAATATTTAACATATGCTTTAAACCATTAATGCAACATTGACTAGATTAGATGTGTCACTCATCCCAGGTTAAGTGTTCTAACCGAGCTGGAAGAAAAAAAGCATCCAAAGTTTTGCCCATTTAAAAAAAAAAAAAAAAAAGTAAATTTCAGCATAGAGATTGACCTTGTTTAAAGATATGTAACCCATTCTCAATATTTCTGAACATTATTGCCTTCTATATGGACCTAAAGCTCAGCCTTACTCAGTGAAATTCATTGTTGTCTGTAGAAGGAGAGTTGAGATCCTTCAGTTATGCTGAAAGAGGAAACAGGATAATGTATCCGGAAACCCTGTACCCCTTGTGCTTTAATAGGATTAGCATCTAATGGCTTTGTTTCATTAAGAATGGATGCATCATTTAATATTTTAAATAACGTTTTGAAGCACAGCAATTTTGAGATTTCTTGAACAAACACAGACTGTCATTAAATAATATTATAAAAGTTTCTCAGACTTTCAGGTTTTCAAATCATAATTCTTTTTTTATAGATATTGTGATTTTTTTAATGGATATGCATGCTTCTACCTACTGCCATGATTTTAGAAACCTCATTGAGGATCTCATTTTGAATGCTAAAAGTATAGTCTTGCTTATATTATCCATCTAAAAACTGTTAAAACAACACTGAAAATTTATGGCCATTTTATTATATTTTACATATTCTGTCGAGATTGTTTTTGTCCCCTCAGGAGGGGGAACCTTTGAACTGTCAGCCACCAAGTGTATCAATAAAATGTCTTGGCTCACAGCTGACTATTGTCTTCTTTTGAAAGGCAACTTGGCAATATTCATTTGAACATTTGCAAATATTGTCATCCATAAGAATTATCACATAATTGACTATAATACAAAATAAACACATACCAGAAAAGAACCTTTTACTCCCCACTCCTATGAAGCCATGAGAAAACATTCTATCTGCATGAATGGGTATTAACCCTAAGCTTGTGACATATCACAAATTTAAAAAAAAAAAAAAGAAGTTTTTTTTCTTTTGGAAATACAGAGGGGCAAATAGAAAAAAACATAGGGTAACTGATTTTTTGTGAAGTCAATATGAATAACTATAAACAATCTTCTCCTTTTACTGCCAGTGGTAATGCCATGAAAGTACTTTCATGGCGTATGTCTAAGGTCGTGCAAGACAGCAGGAAAAAGTCTTACTGCAAAAAGACTAAAATAAATAAATACAGTGTCTGACTGGCAATTGAGACTACAGGTTAGGAGGACAGTTTGCCAGTGTCAAAATCTTTACTTATTAGACATAATTATTTTAAAGAAAGCCTGATGTTGACCTGGTACTAAAAAGCCCTTATAATTAAGAAAGAAAATTGCATAAATTAATCTTTTTGTGGCTGTGGTGGTTTAACCCTGGCTGGATGTCACCTGTCTACCAAAGTCACTCTATCACTCCCCTTTTCAGCTGGACAGGGGAGAAAATATATACTGAGAGGCTTAGGAGTCAAGATAAAGACAGAGAGAGATAATTCTGCAATTAGACTCACAGAATGGCAAAACAGACTCAACACAGAATTAAAAAAAAAAATCTAATTTATTACACTACCCTCCACCCTACCATCCCCTCCCACACCCCTCGCCACCCCTCCTCCCAATCCCCTCCCCACCCTGGAGGATAATGAGAAGCCACCAAATATTAAAACACCTTCCCCTCACCCCTCCCTTCTTCACAGACTTAATTCATGACTTCTCTCCCTTTCCTCCTCAGGGTGTCACAGCAGGAGATGGGGATGGGGGTTTTGGTCAGTTCCTCATGACATGTTTTCCTTCTTAGAGGAGGAGGGGGGATATGCCATGATAGTCCTCACACTCTTACCCTTGACTAGGGTGAGGTCCCAATCAAAGGAGACAGTCTTCCATGAATTTCTTTAATGTGAGTCCTTTCCTACAGGGCTTCAGCTCTTCACCAACTGCCCCGGTGTGGGTCACTTCTTTGGTGTGGGGGTCACAGACTGCAAGTGGAATCTCTATCATCTTCCATGGGCTGCAGGGGGACAACCTGCTCCACCATGGTCTTCTCCATAGGCTGCAGGGGCATCTTTCTCTCTGGGACCTGGAATGCCTTCTCCCTTTTCATTGACCTTGGTGTTCTGTTCCAAGTTTCTTACATTTTATCACTCCTTTTTCTGGTGGCAAAAAGCAGTTGTTTGCAATATTTTTCCTCTTAAGTGTGGTTCCAGACGTGCTATGACCATTGCTGATGGGCTTGGCCTTGGTCAGCAGTGGGTCCGGCCTTGAGCCCAGCTTGTGTTTACTTTCTCAGGCCTGGGGGAAGCTTCTAGCTGCTACTTGTAGAAGCCCCACCCTAAAGTCCCCCCTTCTCCACCAGAACATTGCCATGCAAAGCCACAACAGTAGCATATTCTTTCCATACAAAACATTAGATTGCATTGAAGTGACTTAAATTTTGAGGAGTGAAAAATTCTAACATATGTTTCAAAAGCATTCTATATGTTTCCTTTTGCATCGCAAAGGTGTTTTTTGCTTTTTAAAGAACTGCAGAGTTTTAGATGTAGAAGGAGAAAAATCCTCATGTGTCCCTTCTGCAGGTTAAAACAAGCATTTTTTATCAAAGCAACATCTGGATAAACAGGTCCTTCAAAATATTTGTCTACATAGTTTTAGTATCAGCTTATGATGGACCTCTCTACCTGGGGTGACCTCGTAGCTCCGTTTATTTCAATGGCAATGCTCATTTACATTAGGGGCAATAGAATTTCATGTCAGAAGTCTCCAAGTAGTAACATGAAAAATTAACCTTGAACCATGAAGTGCATTTAACACAAGCCATACCTTCAACATAAAACGCCAGTAGTAATTTAAGATTGTATACAAACTATCTGCTGGGGAATATAAGGCTGGCTTAAACATCCACTGTACCTTCTAAGGGCAAGTCACTGATGACTAATTTGTCCTATTTTCTGTCAACTCAGCCTTCTGTACACTTAATGGAGAGAAGCAGTTGCAGTGCCTAGGTTCAATGTATAAAAAAGTTGTAAAAAGTGGTCTGAGAACTGTCTTTAGTCTTTATCCATTCTGTAATTTGGTTAAGCATAGTGTAAATGGAAATGCATTTTTAAATGTTTAATTACTAATCTGAACATGACCTAACTGGAAACCTGGAAGAGACTAGAGAATACATTTTTGGGGGTAGGGGAAGGGAAGTAAAAGTACTTTATTTAATGCTCATTGAAAGGTTTAAATTATGGCCTAGTAAAGATTTATTCTTCCATTGGAAGTACACCATTTATGAGAAGCATTGTTTTAAAAACTACTTAAATACTTAAAGCTATTGTTCAACCAAATTTTCTGTTAGAATCCTGCTGAGAAAATTGATACACATTACAGTGAAATGACTTTATGGATATAGCTTTTTGTGGGAGTCTTTTTGGTTTCAGAATGTAAGTCCAAAGAGCTGAGTGGAAGCATGGACAAAATTATTCATACTGCCTAAAGTCCCTTCCAACCTTTCCCTGTCTGTGGAAAATTAAAGTCCATTTTTGAAATGCACCACTGCTGTTGATTAAATATCCATTTCACTGCTCCAATTCCTTCTGGAATTAGAGAGTGATTTAAAAAAAATAAATAAATTAGTGCAATCTAATTTTCCTCTGTGACCTTCTTTAAATAGGATATATTCCTTTAAAAATAAGGCAGTAAAGATTTAAAATTTCATATTGATTTATTTTTCACTTATATAAATAGTATTCAGCATTACATTTTTTGTGGATGGAGTTTTAGATTGCTGTTCCCTGCCATTATTCATTGACAACCAAGATAAGGAATTCATATATATATCCATCTGTCTATGTTCCTGTAAGGTCACCATTCACTCCACTGTCACAATGAGAAATAAACAGAGAAATCTGTCTTGTAGTTCTACTGATATATATTGATGTATTTCTTTTTCTACTTTCCATCAGGTTTTGGTAGCAGATATCCATAGAGAAAACTGTTTTAAAGAGAAAGGACCTAATCATTTGTGGTTTGATTCTAACAGGGTAGATAATTTTCACTCATACTCCTGTATCCTTTAGTACTTGGAATCTCAGCATGTCAGTTAGGAGTCAGTTATCCAAAGGGCAGATCACTGTTGTAAGATCTGAATCACAACACAGAAGTGAGTCGCTTCTATTGAATATTGAATGGATTTTTATATGTTTTTACATATATGTACATCACAGAAGGACATGGACTTTTCAGTAGGACTCAGTCTTTGGACATGTGAGTTCAAATGAGTGCAGAATAGGTCCCTGAATTTGCAGCCAACATTGATACTGGAGTTCAATGACCTTTAGGAGCTCAAAACATTCTACAACTGTCTTTTGATATTCAGAGAGGTCAGATGTTTATCTTTTACTATATCACTGACATGACGCATATGCATAAGGTCTGATGTAACTTCTCAGCTGTATGAAGTATAACTTAGACCACCTGTGTGGAGGCAATCTGTTTTTCTGTCTTATGTTTCTTGGGTCAGCCTGGGGCTTTTGTCTTAAACAACAGAGCAGCCCTAGAACTGCTCTAAGCTATGCCCAGCTGTAGCTAGCTGCCAGGCAGACTGTAGAAGTAATTAATTAAATATCTTCTCTAGCTCATGAGTTTTTCAGCAGTTTTGGCAAAAAAATAAATCTCAACCCTACTAAACCTGTTCACGACTTGAGTTTCACTGTATAGAAGGCAAAAAGATTGTTTTCTAAAAGTGATGTGAAAAAAACTCTGTACTGATGATATGTGGTATTTTCCTGGCATGATATATGAACAGAATGCTTCAACTTCACTCTTCTTGAGGTTTGGCATGCTAATGAAAGCTCATGTCCTGATAAATTCCACTTTGATAGTTATATTCTATCAAATGCATTTTTTGGATGAGCTTGTGAATACTTCAATAAATATTCACAAAGCAAGTGTGATTTGATTTTTTCAGATTTTTTTTTTTTTTAAAGCTTGAATGTTGAATTCCCAGTAGACATCAGCAGAAATACAAGATTAATATAAATAAAAATAAATACACAGTTTTTCCCGGAGTTAAAGATACAGGTATAGAAGTCTCCTAAAGATCACTAAAATTAAAATAAAAATGTATATAGATACAAATCAAAATATGTAAGTGTTACAAATCTGGTAAGATATGACTTTATTTTATAATTTGATTACTAGATCTGTTCAGAGAATAAATCAATTCATATTTAACATCTTGCCTATTTCTGGTGGTTATGCTATATAAGGGTTTTTGTGGATTTTTCTGAGTTTAGAGCTACATATTGCTCTACATACTGAGACTACATATTGAGACTATAAATTCTTATTTTTCTAATGAAATATAATGTGAATCAATTATTCACTGATAAAGCAGAAGAAGATTCATAAGAGTTTTTAAAGTGCGAAAGGACAATGAAAACAAATGCCATACTAACATAATGCACAGCCATATGTCACATTAGTGCTGCTGGGAAACATTGGAAAAGAGGAAGAAGGACAATGACTACTTTTTCCTCTTTAGAATACAAGCTTCTAATCTAGATAAAATATGGCAGATGTAAGAAACAAGGTGTAAAAGCTGTAAGAAAATGCTTTATGATCTCGTTGACAATTCTCAAACTGAAAAGGAGACAGGCTGATGACAGTTTTAAAATATGTTCCAAAAGTATTACCTTTTTCATGTAATACATGAATATTATAGAGCTAAAAATGAACACAAAAATACCTCAAAGCATCAATTTAAATTTCTGAAACTAGCTATCTTACAGTTTCTCACACGTCTACTAAATTCTATTATGACCTGATATGACTGTGAATTGAACTGCCAATTTAAGGAAAACTATTTTGGAAAAAGAACAAAAATTGATACTCCAACAGACTTTAAAGTTAAATGAAGAATTTACTGTTCCTGCAGAGCAGGTGAATAAGGCTTGATGTCTGCCAGGCTGCTAAACTCCTTCAAAGCCAAAGTGTAAAAACTGACCTCGAACAAAAATCAAAATTGCAAAACTTTAACAGGTGTTAGATTAGTTCACAGTAAATCATAAGTATCTTACTTTGCCATAAATACATTTTCTCCAGAAAATTTTCCAGCTGGTCTATATCTATGATGAAAAAATCTTTACTCCACTGCCACAGAAGAGTCCAGGCTTATATGTATGTCAATGAGGATATTTGAAGTATTGCGTCTGTTCAGTGATCATTGAGTTTTATTGTGGAATGAATTAACAGAACCATAAGCATGTTACTGGTTTTAACTGTTGCATTACACATTTTTGGTTTAATTTCCATGAAATATCTTGATATTAAGATGTAGGAACTATGAATAAATATTAAAACTAGTAGTGATCTGTAAGTGTAAAATTCTGCAGGCATCTTTGCATCCTACAAGATAGACATTTGAAAGCTGCTGGTATGTCCAAATGCAGTACCTAAACAAATTATTGTAACGTCTTTGGTGAATATCACCATGTATTCATCTTCCTGGAAAATCTGGTCTTTTTTCAAGCAATTGGAAGTTTAAATTCACAAATTTGCAGTGAAACTCTTGTCTTTAACTCTCTATTTTCTTTCTATGTCTTTTTTCAGTCTCCTACCTCTCAAAAATTAAGATCCTCAACTATATCTTCCCATCTCTCCAAGCTTAGTGTCTGGCTTGTACAGCTTTTGTTTATTCATTTATCACTGCTGTCATGGTTTCACCCCGGCTGTGGGCCGAGATCCACACAGCTGCCTGCTCCTTAAAGTAAAAGAGCAGGGGAAAAGGGAAAAAGGGGGAAACAAGGGAAGGGAAAAGGAAGGGGCAAATAACTCCAAAACCAAGAAACTAAGAGGCCCATGGGTTGGGATAAGGATAGTTTACTAAGATAACAGAAAGATAAAATATAACAATGCTAACAGGACTTTAGAGCAAAAGAATATGAAACTATTGATACACAATGCAGTTTCTCACCGAACCACACAACTCAGGCCGGACCACCCAGAGCTGTCCCGGAACCCGACCGTCCCCCCAAGAAGCACGCGTCCCGCCACCGCTCCTCTTCTTCCTCCCAACAGCCCCCCGTTATCCTGGGCAGGACGTAATTGGCATGGAATACACTCTTTGGCCCATCTGGGTCACCTGTCTTGGCTTCGCCCCTCCTTTCTCATGAATAGAGAAATACGAAGAAGCTAAAAAAAAGTCCTTGACTGTCTGACTGCAACTAAGAACATCAGGGTGTTATCAGCACTGCTTTCATTTTAACTCCCAAACACAGCATTCCATCAGCTGCTACAAATGAAGTTAACTCTATCCTGACTGAAACCAGGACAACTGCATTTTGGGGTATAAATGAATTTTTGTGCGTTTTCATTTCTGCACAAAATATATGTGCTTTTTAGGTCAACAAAAGTTTTGTAATTGCTGAGTTGATTGGATAATTTCTGCAAAGATTTACTCTGTTTTGTAAACATACGTACAAAGAACTCAGCTATATTCACTTCAACAACATATCCCTCCCATACCCAGATGTATTTGAATGCTGTTACCTGAATGAATAATGACTTTCTAGAATATAATTAATAATAATCTTCCTAATGTGTAATGGATGACTATAGTAGAACAGATAGAACAAAGAACATGAAAAGTCCGTGTAATACAATACACGTGTATTAGAAACCACATGGTATACGCAATCTACAAGCAATATCATTTTGCTCCATCATCTTTCACCTTGTCACTGACAATGCTTATATTAACCACAAATTGGACAAATTATGAAGAGGAGTTGAGAGGTTTCAACCTGAGAATTGAGATTCCACACAAAGTGATTCCATCCATCACTTTTTTAGAAATTCTATGCAGCAATAAAACCCCCACAAAGTTCAATCTACTGTGGTGCATACTGTGGGTGACCATTATTGCTGCACTAAAGAATAGATGGCAGCAATTAGAAATGAGCTGCAGTTGCAATGAATAATTATGAGAGGATTCTTTTGATGAAGGCCATTCTTTTGCATATCACCTAGAGAAATGTGGTACACACTCTAGATTAGGTCAATACTAATGCTAATGCTACAACACACATGCTCTCTAGAGTTAAAGACTCACCTGTTCGTACATTCCAGAAGCTAGTGAGCTGGTTTGGTTGAAATAAGGACAATTCTGTGGTAATGTCTGTTCCTCAAATGAAGCAAAGCTTATATCTGCATAGATTCAGAGTGACTCATACACCACCTTTGTTCTTCTCCTGGATTGCCTGTATCAAAATAAAACTCTGAAAAAATCTTCATCTTCATCTAAGAAAAATCCTCATCAGGGAAATCTGACTCCTGGGTCTATGACATTGTATTTGTGGCCTGTCATTTTAAAGAATAAAAGCAATGTAAATATTAAACTTTGACATTACTATTTATTAATAATTTGATATTATGATGGGCCTATGCAGACTGCATGAAGTTCAACAAGACTAAGTGCAAGGTTCTGCATGTGACTCAGTGCAATCACAAGCTTAATTATAGGCTTGGTGGAGAATGGATTGAGAGCAGCCCTGAGAAGGACTTGGGGGTGCTGATCGATGACAAGTTCAACATGAGCCAGCAGTGTGCGCTAGCAGCTTAGAAGACCATGTCCTGGCCTGCATCAAGAGCAGTGTGACCAGCGCTTAGAGGGAGGTGATTCTCCCCTTCTACTCTGGTCTTGTGAGACCCCATGAGGAATACTGTGTCCAGCTCTGGGGACCCCAGTACAGGAAAGACAGAGCTGTTGGAGCAAGTCCAGAGGAGGGCCATGAAACACTTCTTCTTTGAAGACAGGCTGAGAGAGTTGGGCTTGTTCAAACTGTAGAAGAGAAGGCTCTGAGAAAACATAATTATGGCCTACCAATACTTAAGAGGGTCCTACAGGAAGCTGAGAAAGGGACTGTTCATCAGGATAGGACAAAGCTGAAAGACGGTGGGTTTAGATTAGATGTTAAGAAGAAATTCTTTACTATGAGGGTGGTAAGGCACTGGCACAGGTTGCCCAGAGAAGTTGTGGAAGCTCCATCCCTGGAAGTGTTTAAGGCTAGGTTAGATGGGCCTTTAGGCAATCTGGTTAAGTGGAGGGTGTACTTGCCCATGGCAGAGGGGTCCGAACTAGATGATCTTTGAGGTCCCTTCCAACCCAAAGCATTCTATAATTCCATGGTATAATTGGTTTTACAATTCTTTTGACAGTTAGATCTTACTTTGATCACATCTGGTGTCTCACTGTCCCCTCAGTGGCAGTTTGACTCAAAACTAAGTGTCCCTTACTAAGTTTACACCTCAAACGTGCAGCGCTCCATCCATGTCCATGAAAGTGGGAGTGATCTTACACTTTTCTCTTTCATCCCAGGAATCACAGTCCTTATTTGAAGGCCTGATATTCCACCGTTTCGGTTGCACCATTAGTACTTGCCAAGTATTGAGCTATTGTAACAGTGCAAAGCTTATTACACCACCTTGCAGAGCTGTCAGGCATTATTAAACCTAGAATACTACTTACATTGATCCATCGATCTTTATGTGGGGATTCATAAGCAGGTGAATTTTCAGTCCATCTCCCTTTTGCTTTCAATGAGACATGCTAGCTAGATCATAAATACTTCTGAATGTCTCCCCTCCTGATTCCAGAAAGAGGAGTCCACATTTTCTAAAACACTCCAGATTCAGAAATTCTTCTGAGTATCTGGGAAAATTTAGGATAATATCAGCTGTTATAAGATCTTTAAAATCTGTTTAGGGTTTTAATCAGGTTTGTCACTTCTAGTGAGAAAAATATCTAATTTCTCCTGTTAATAAATATTGTTTCTCCTTTTGCTATAATTATTTGCTTGCATTATTTATTCAAGGTCTGAAGTATGCCTGAAGTATTCCAAATAAATTAGCATTTACAGAAAAATGTTTTATTGATTAATTCCAATTAGACAACATGCCTAAAAATTGGCATACTAGAAGTAATACAGAACTAGTTCCGTGTAACTGGAGGGATTTTTACCTTTTTTGCTTTTTTTTTTCTCTAGTTTTACCAAGAGAAAGGGAATATAAAGGATTTCAATTTATGTGTGAGCAGGGAACAGATTGTAAAGAAGGTGGGAAAAGAGACTTTTTCTCTAATTCAGACTGTCAGATTGGAAACGTGTGGGTCTCAAGAGTGGAGGATAGAAGCTCCACTGTGAAAGTCTTATCTCTCTGCTATATTTTTACAAGTTGAATTAATCACTACATGAACTAAAAGTCAGCGAGAGATAGAGAGACAAAGCAGAGCACCTTCTGTAGGAAGCAAAGATCCGGAAGTTGTACAGATGAGACCTCCAAGACATAACCAGAAAGATAAACATTTTCATACATTTTTATTTCATGTCATAGTAACTGTTAGATGTTCTGATTTTCAAATCAGATTATATTTTCTTAGAAGAGTCGTATATTTTTCCTTAAAGTAAGGAAACTCTTTCCAGAGCTCAATATTTGTTAACTTTTACAAATAGGTTGGGGGATTCACGGGACATTTCCAAAAATTCTAACACTATTTTTCTATTAACACTATTTTTCTATTACTTTATTGTGATCTACTTGTTGCTTTCTATCTAAAGTATTTATACAATCTCTCTGAAGAAATCAATGATAGAAAAAAAAAAAATCAAATCTGACTTTCTATGCGGGCTTTAATATCATTTAAATATTTTACCTTTCTATGTCCTGTGTCTGTCCCTGCCTCCCATCAGTTCAACAAACACAATTGCCACTATCAACAGAAAGAATGAGGATGCAGATTGACCAGCAGCAACTGTTTGGATTTATGATCCTGAGAAGGCTTAATCCCATACCAGACTTTGCCCATGCAAGCATTTTCAGTGCTTCAGTTCAACAGAAACATGAGAAATGCATGCATGTGTAATATTACATAGTTGCTTAAGTGTTGTAGGATTAAGGATTTAAGCAGAATACTCATAAATTTCAGACAGGTTTTGGTGCTTAAGATACCACTTCTAAGTTCAGTTTTCCATTTCTATGTCTTTTCTTCCTTTCCCCCTTTTAGCTTCTCTTTAGACACCCAGAATTCTGCTGAACAGTAAGAAATTCATGGCAAAGAGCAATGAAATAACTTGCTGACAAAGATGCTGATTATGCATCATATTGATAAAATGTATGTAGCATTCCAGCTCCTTGCTAAATACAGCAATTTTTCAAATTCATAAGTCATCCATAATAAAACATACAGGAAGAATATACTGCTACTGAGTATGTATACAAGTACACAAAAGCTAAAGATAGTTTTGGAGAACAGCAGCTTACCATACAGCTTACTGAGTCAAGATCCCTAGAACAGTGTTTTAGGGTAACTGCAGCAGCCTCCTAGAGGTGCTGAAAAATGGTGTGAAGGGTCTGCAGTGCGGATATTCTGCTGCATTTTGATCCAAAGCCCACTGGCATTAATAGAAAGAAATTCACCTTGATACTAATGGGTTTGGCATAGAATTTATATTATCCACCTCAAACCAGACATCTGATGAAAGGACAAAACCTCTGCAAAGCATAATTCTGAGACACTAAGGATAAAGAATTTCTATCTGTCCTTTCTTTCAGATTCACATCATCAAGGTCAAACTGTACAGTCCAAAGCAAAATCTTGGCTATGTTTGTCCCTTTCTTTATCCAGTTTGAGAGGGAATTTCAGGACTGATTATGCAGGGAAGGTGACATTTGCTGTATCTCTTCAGTATTTGAACACTGCTTGGTAGGAGAGACTGATGAATTGATATCAGTACCTGACAGAGAAGTGGAAGTATAAGTCTAGCCTTCTTTAAGTGACTTGGGTTCCCTAAAAGTTATACCATTTAAAATATAAATAAGTGTATGTATATGTGCATGTATATCTACAAGCATTTATATAAAGGACATTTTAAAGTAGATTCTGAAGAGTAAATCGTGCAAAAATGAAGAATTATCCTGTAAAAAAATATTTTACATGCCAATGTGTTGTGGTTGACCCTGGCTGAAGGTCAGGTGCCCAGAGAAGCTGCTCTATCACTCCTCCTCCTCAGCTGGACTGGGAAGAGAAAATATAACAAAGGATTTGTGGGTCAAGACAAGGACAGGGAAAGATGCTCATTAAAATTATTTTAATTCATTACTAATCAAATCAGACTTGAGTAATGAGAAATAAAACCAAATCTTAAAACCATCTCCTCCCACCCCTTCCTTCCTCTTAGTTTTCTCTACCTCCTTCCCTGTGTGCCACAGAGGGACGGGGAATGGACATTGTGGTCAGTTCACCACACACTGTTGCTGCTGTTCCTTCCTCCTCAGAGAGAGAACTCCTCACACTCTTACCCTGGTCCAGTGTGGAGTTCCTCCCATGGGAGACAGTCCTCCACTAACTTCTCCAAAGTGAGTCCTTTCAATGGGTTCCAGTCCTTCAGGAACCGAGAGCTCCAGCAAGGGGTCACAGATCCTGCCAGAAAATCTGTTCTGGTATGGGGTCCTCTCTCTATGGGGCCACGGGTCTTTCCTGGATCCTGTTCCAACATGGGCTTCCCACGGAGTCACAGCCACCTTTGTGTGCATCCACCTGCTCCAGCTTAAGGTCCTCCAGGGGCAGCATTTGTGTTAATCTCTACCCCAGTGCCTGGAGCATGACTTTGCTTTCCTTCTTCACTACCTTGGTCCCTGCCAGTGAAAGCTGTTCCTCTCACACACTCAGTCTTCTCTCCGTCTGCTGGTCACAGCCTTGGCATGTCCATCTTTGAGCTAGCTGGCATTGTCTCTATCAGATATGGGGGAAACTTCTAGGATCTGTAGCACACCTGCTATGAAACTGTGGAAACCTAAGGCACAATGGAACTGTGTGATTTACACCGGCTGATAGTATTATCCTGTCTGATTAATAAAAATGGCCAGTGTAATTCCAAATTTGTAGTCATTCCAATGTATTCTGTTCTGTTTAATTTTCAGAGGTTGCTGAGGTTAGACAGATTTCTTCCTCAGCTGTATTAGGAAAAGGTAGGAGGAAGGATGGAGCTAATGTGACGTCTTCTTAAACAAAAGCAAAAGTCGTTAACGTATATATTATATACAATCAAAAGTGTTCTTATTTTTAAATTACTAACTAGCTGGCATAAATTTAACAAAATTCAAAATTCAAACTACAGTTGAAATATCTTATGGTAAATCATGAGATGAGTTGTTTATTTCTGTTGGGCTTATTGCCAACATTTGACCTAATTATTTTGACACTTCTGCAGCAAGACTTAGGAGTGAAAATAAATTTACTAAAGTTACGGGGTCTTTATTCCCTCAGGTTTAAAACTAGGAGGTAACCCTTTTCTTTAAAAACTGTAATGTAAACATTTTTATTTTAATTAAAAATTCTTATGATATATTTAGTGAAGATCCTTTTCTGAAAGAAAGGGAGGAAACTGTAGGGTCTTCTGATAAGAAAAGAAACTAAAGGTTAAACTCTACCCTTTGAGTATTTTTATGCCAGGTCGGTGTTACATAGATAATGAATACTACAAGCACTACAAGAATATAAATGAAAATGGAGATTATGGAGTCAGAAAACAACCATAATAATATTGTTACTAGAAAAAATAGAAAACCTTATCTCCATTATTTTATTATAATTGAGGACAGATATATTGAAGTAGTGTTTGAGTGAAAGGAAAGGCCTTTTCTTCTACAAATAACATGCTCTTAATTTTTCAAACAATGCCAGAGATTTGGAATCCTACAACTCCACGGTCTTGAGACTCATTTACAGATATGAACAACTGAACTGCTATGATGAATCCTAGGAGGTTAGTAGGTAATTAATATCTTTGTTTTAAGAATAAATATGCATTTACATACCTCTATAGACACATAATTTTTTTTGCAAAAATACATTTATGCAATTAGCCTGCTTAATTTGATGGAAAGAAAGAAAATCAGGAATATTTAAAGGAAAGAGTTTTTTTATAGTTTCTGACATTTTCTTCAGGAAAAGACAGATTTAGGAATATTTGTATTTTCAGAGATCAAGTTAAAAATATAATTTTATGATCTATTTAAGATGTGCCACTCTGGTATCACTCTCCTTTCTGTTTTCTTTTGGATTTAAGTTTTCAGGACTGTTCTTTATAACATATGTTCTTTTCTAACATACTCCCTCTCATGTAGCATAGGAGTCCCATCATACCTTTTATCACCTTGGCCAGATGTTTCTGCCAAATACAAATTCCTTGATTGTAGGAAATCATGAAACAAAACAAGAGGAAAAGAATATTGATCTGCAGATGAAGATTATACAACTAGACTAGGAAGGGAGGTGAGAAATAATATCATTTAACTTTTAATACTAGTCCTTGCCTTTAGTTAACCAATATAAAGAACAGCTTGAGCAGTAGGAACAAAGACCAAAACCACTGTAACTGGCAAAGCCTTGTTTTCAAGATGAAAATGAAGGCTGGCACAGAGTTTTATACCCTTTTAACTTCAAGGGACTACTTCCAGAAGCAACGTCCAAAGTCTTTCAGATGCTTTTGTCCAAATATATCCATCTCTGGGGACATAGTCACTTTCTTTTTTCCTGCTTTGTTGCATGAAAGGGCAGCACCATGAGGAAATGACCATACCAGGCAAGTGTGCAAAATCCTCCCAAAACCTCTAATCTAAACTTTAAGGCGCTCAGTGATTTACCTGTACTCAAAACCAGCAGGACAGAACTCTGGTACTTTAGCAGGCTGTGCTGCCTCCATGGCTGCCAGGAACTGTGCTCACTCCTCCATTGTAGCTGCTATCCATTCATGGTCCAGACTTTAGAAACCGGATTCAGGTACTGAATTAGAAGAATGATGTTATAAAGGACAGATATCTCTTGATAGACTGAGAACTGAATCTTATTATCAAAAGTAGATTTTCATATCTTGTTCCACAGGCAACAGATGCTGATGATCCTTTGTCACAAATTAATTGTCCATAAGAAGAATATTATGCATTTTTGGTTTAAGATTATATTTTTTAGACAAGCTCAACTTTCTTTTCCACAATTGTTTAAAGGCTGTGATAAAAGACATGTTTAATTCTTGAATAGTTGTTTAAAAGGGATTTTATTTTTACTTTCTTGATATACAGACATCAAAATGCTTTTTAGAGCTAAAGATAAGGTGAAATAATAATGAAAATTTTATGAATGTTTCTACAAATCAAATGCTATTCTTAAAAGTATGTCACTGTGTAATCTTGCTCATACTCTGGTTTTGTTAGTCTTGACATTTTGCTTCTGTCAGTATATATTAACTTAATGAAAAGTGAAAATCTCCAGAGTACAACACTGCAATTAGAAAAAGATGCGTATCTGTGGTCTTAAGGGATCTTTATCATTTCTGTTAATTTATAACATTAATGTTCATGCCTTACTAATATCTTAATTGTTGTTCTTGATAACATTATTTCATTATCCCAGCGTTATCTATACCATCCAGCAAAACCATGATCTCTTACAGCAAGACAGTTAAGGACTTACCATTCCCTTCACTATGTAATGCTTCCTTTAGTTGATACAGTTTTTCAAATATTAACTCCAGCAAGTTTCCTCTTCTTAATATGACAGAGTTTAAAGTAAGAAAGTATAATCTGTAGAATTTTGTGTTGATAAATTGTTCTATCTTCTTTTTGTGTGTGGTTTTGGGGGGTTTTTTTGGTGGTTTTTTTTTTTTTTTTTAGCTTCAATGTAAAAGATTGATCATTTTCCAAACTGGATCTTTTATCAGAGGAAAAAGTAATGTATTTATTTAATTACTCACCTCCCCATCCCTCCACCTCTCCCCCCACCCAGGTAAGTCTGAACTCAGTTTTTCTTCTTATTCATCACTAGTGAAAATACCTATCCTGTTTCCATGTGGAAATGACACGCAAAAACTGTCTTTGGACCTGATATATCTTAGAAGAGAGAACCAGCCCTGCCAGTTTCTACACACATGGATCTAAGATTTGAGCCTATGGGAATTTCACACTTGGAAGGGTTTTAAAGTCTGCATCCATATGTTAGAAACTCTCTCAGCATGTCCTCTAGTCCATGCATTGTTTCCCTGAGACGAGCAACGTCTGCTGTAGGTGATTTATTGTACAGCAATCCCTCAACTGCCTACTCATCTTTTTGAAAAGAATGCATACTATTGCTAATTTCCTCATAATTTGCTGAAGCAAAAGCTAATGAGAGAAAGATTATTTTATTAAAATCAGATCAAGGAAAATTTTTAAGAGCTGTCACAGTGAGCAAGATACCCACCACATCCATAGCCATGGGGTATTTGCTTTTTGCAGATATTTTTCCAGATTTATTTTTTTTCAATTGCAACAGGTTTCTTGTACACCTAAATATTACACAAATGTACAATCTCTATCATCACCTATACACATGGTAAAAGTCTCTTTCATTGTACTAATTTCCACCTACTTGTTAGAACAATTCACCACCTGGAGAGATTCTGTTAAACAAAGATCCATATAAAACCAGCCAGAATCAGACATATGTTGACACAAACATTATCATTCATTTGCCACTATATAGTGTCCAAGAAATTTTAGATATTTAACACAGAATATTTATCCATGGAGTAGAGTTTTTAAATTCAAAACTCTTTTAATAAAAAAACCTGAACAAAATAACAACAACAAAAAGGCATTAGAAGGCATGTATCGAACTCCAGCTGAATAAATATCTTGAATAAAGTTCAGAGGGGACTCATATAGTTTATTAACTGGAAATCAGTAAATATGCATTATTGAATTTTCCTGCAGATAATTTTTGTATATCTACAACGTCAAGGTTTCAAACCTACTGTGAACATTGAAATCAAGATTAGACCCAGAAGAAGTCTCCTGGTAGAATAGGTGGCTTGCTATTTCAGTCATTGGTCTGCAAATGCATGATTTTAGAGAAACCATGTTTAATTTGCACCCATAGTTCAAAAGCCTACTATAAATTCATGTTCTATAATCCTCTAAACTACCAAAGAATTAAAAGTTCTTATTATGGTCAGTAAACCTTTACCATCCTGGACACAAAATTTGCATAATGTATTATCTCAAACTTTGCCAAATGTCTATTCCAAATAGGATATTGTGCTTTTGAAACTCTTCTTATTGCTATATACTCAATAAATTAATCTTCATTAAAATACCAACTGAATTGAAAAAGAAAAAATCCTTTTGAAATACTGCAGCAGTCATGCATTTCTGATGGACTGAATGAGAACATAATTTGCATAAGTCCTGCCAAATAAGATAAGAAAAGCACTCCTTTTTTTCTCTTTAATTATAAGAAGCTATACAAAGAAGCACCAGCACTACTACCATTGCTATTATACTGAATTATCATAACAGAAATTTATATATATATCAAAATAGTAAAAAAATAAGTGTTGAAGAATTACATCAGATAAGGTGTTATTTCATTATTTTATCCACTCTACAGAGGAAGAAGGAAAAAGACAGCTGCAACTTTTCATATTAGCACAGCTTCAGAATGCTATTTTCAAAAATTTCTGTACAGTAAATTGGAAAAAAAGGATAAAGAAATAAAAGTATTTTAATATAGTTACTGGTGAAGTGTCTGTTTTTTCCATGGGAAGGATACTTTCTATCATATCAACAGGAGCTGTAGAAATGATCTTTCACTTTTTTGGATTTTTTTTTTAACTGCAGCTCTCCCATCCAGTTATTTTAGCAAGATTCCGCAAAGTGTATTTGACCCAAGATAAATACTTACTAAAAACTAGAGAAAAGCAATATAGCACAATAAAATAGTAACATATGGAAATAGTAGTTATTGCCCTAATATGAACTGAAATCAACTTTCCACTAACCTGAATAATATGGACCTGGGCTAAAGGATAAATCTAGAAATTATGCAGCATTTATAGTAATAAATTACGCAGCAATGAGTAATATTGCCATGTACTGGAATTACACCATCTAAGCTGCTAAACTGTTCAAATGGTTCCTGGAATGCCTTCGTCCATATCAAATTGCAGTCTGCCAAGCAATCCCTGGAAGAACTGGCCAATAAGTGTGGGCCAGAGATCATTAACAACAGAAAAATTTACGTGGCCACTGGAAGGAACTGTATGGAATGCTCTGTCCCCTCTGCACCAGCAAAGAACCAGTTTTGATGAGGCAGCCTTGTGAACTTTATGTCAGTATAGCCATGACAGATTCAGTTTGGCTCCTGCAGAGTCACTTGGGTTTCTTCTCTACTTTCCCCAAATTTGGACAAAGTGATTCATTAACGCAAGGCTGTGGCCTTGCCAGCACCTAGTCTTAGCTGATGTCTAGTGCTGCACCAGAATGTCCTCTAGGAAGTGCCATGACACTACTTCTGCCCTAATTGGTACAAGAGATCCAGTGTGAAACACTGTTTCCTTGGGAGCTTGTCCGGCTAGACAACAGACTTTTCTGAGTCTGTTGGATCACTCTGCCTCAGTGGGCTTAGATCCAGGACCTCCATGTTCAAGGACCTGTCTTTACATGTTTATTCTGAAGTGCATTTTCTTCCTGAAGATCCATGAGGCCTGAAAGCTCTGGAAGCAGTACAACTGCCCACACATGGCACTGCACCTCCGTCACCCTGGGATGGTCTGAGAACTTTCTGGGTAACAAACTGCATCATTAAACCTTGAATATGTTTCCTAACTCATGATGGTATATGTATGGATACATGGAAAAAAAAATACATTGGTCTTTGTTCCCCTGCTTCCCAGGTTAAAGGAAGTTTTCTGGCATGGTTTTAAGTAGTGATGTAAACATTCTGACTATCACATGGCTGTCTAATCAAACTGATCTTGAGCAGTGGTGAGTGGACTTCTTTTCTGTTCACCTCACATAAGAACTCCTAAGAAGATCTAGAAAGAGTTGGAGAAATGATGAGTGATATATTAAGTAACTGAGTAATATATAGACCTTGTATTTTCTATAGGATAGCCTCCTATGAATATATTAATAAAATATTTTATAGGTTCATCAGAGAACATAATGGCACAAAACATCTTACCAAATGTTATTGGTAAGAAATAAATACAAGTAATGGAAGTTTTGACCTCATTCAGTTCACCAGCAGATATCCTAGGTACCAATATATCTGAAAAAATGAAAAAAAAAAAAATCTAGCTAGATACATTTATAAATTTAAGAGATGTGGTTAATGGTGAAATCTGTATGCCCAGAAAATGTATTTGAAGGTCCTAAAAATAGAACCTGCCTCTTTTTATGGTGACTTAAATGTAGAGATGTAAATAAAAACGAATGGCATTATGGATATGCAAACTAAATGCAAAATTGCCCACTGTCAAGAAATACCAAAGTTTAGACACGGGATACCCTAATGTTAACCTTATTCCAGGTTTTACTGTAGGTACTCTCTGCACTTGTTCCTAGCTTATTTGCTACTAATAATTTGCAATTGTTCATAAATCTGTTCTGGGAGCTTGTACAGTTTGTTGCCATTCTCCAAATGGTACTAACATTGGCACTACCAGGAGGTATGCCTAATCTCTATGGAGTTTCTCAAAAATTTTCACAAAAAAATTAAAGCCAAAGAATTTTTTATTAAGTAATGGTTTGGTTTGGTTTCTTTTTACAGTGATTTAGAACATAATTTAGTGCAATTCTTTGCTGTAATTAGTACCACACAGGTAGTTTCCAGTTGTAGGAAGTGAAAGAAAATCAAAAATACTAGCAGTCATTGGATGAAGGAAAAGATCATTTACCGGCTCACTGAAAACAACTCTTTTGCCAGCCATCTTTCCTGTATCTAGAACAGCTCTGAGTTTTGCTCTCTCTGGAATAAATATTGGGTCTTTAGGTGTTAGTTGTTATTCACTGAAAAAATAGTTTAAAAAAATACATTATTGATTGAAGAAAAAAATTCCTTTTCCAGTCCTATGTTATGCACAGAGACAGTATTCTTAATCTTCTTAACTGTACAACCTCTTTCATCTCTTTACCAGAGTTTTTCCTAAATTTCTTGTATATATTGCTGAGTGTTTAAGTGAAAGGAAATATTTCTAGTCACAAGTATATGGCCATAAGAATAGTGCTTGAAAGACTTTGCCAACTTTTGTTCCTTAGCTTATTTCCTTTAACAATTCAAGGTCTTTGTAGTGTTGTTTTTTAGGTTTTCTTTGGTGAGCAATTTTTAAGTTTCAGATTAAGCTTTCTTAACTTTTACTGTCCATCATTTATCTTACAATGTCCTTATTTTAGAACAAAAGGTTGATATAACATAGAAATGCAGTTTTCTGTGGCATATTCTACATCCACATGGAAGAATTAGACAAAGTAATGGGTCCTTAAAAGTTCCTTATATCTCAACTCCAATGAATTTGGACAAGGTCCTTTTTACTGTAATAGGGCTTTACACGTGGAAGAGATCATGAGAAATTTGAACAGGATTTTATTCTTAGGTATATAAACTTGAACAAATTCTTGACAATGACAGGCCTATCAAAGGACTAAAGCCTCCAGCTGGTCAGCATATCCCATCCAGCCCCACAGCAGACT
The DNA here is from genome assembly GCA_027925045.1 of Hypotaenidia okinawae. NCBI lineage: Eukaryota > Metazoa > Chordata > Aves > Gruiformes > Rallidae > Hypotaenidia > Hypotaenidia okinawae. The sequence continues at coordinate 21,485,084 of BSDF01000001.1, read as the reverse complement.
GGTCCTTTGGCAATTCCTTGGATGCCAATACAAGCAATGTTAGAGCCAATTGCTTTCCATTGTGCAGCCAGCCAAGTGTCCAGATGGTGTTTCTAGAAAAATGTATATCACAATGGAGCACCTGGAATTTGCAGCTGTAATGTTCAGTGTTCAAGCTGCAGTTAAAGTTCTGAGATGAGTGCTGGGATTAAGGAAGACAAAAGAAACTCATTTGGAGAAGTAGCAGAAAGTAAATGTAAGAATGTAGATGCTAAGCACATGCCATGTGGCAAAAGTTTTTTGCTGTTGTCTTTCTATCCTCATCTCCCATTCCTTTTCATATTCCACCACTCCAAGAATTAACCTCTTTTATTATTGTCAAGTCATACCTAACTGAAGGGAATTAGTTTCTCAGACTACCTATCGACAGAAAGGAAAACCCAAAGAACCTAGCTTTAATGACAGAAGTGTATTTTCAAGATTAGGTTTGATTTCACAATAAGTGAAGAGTTCAGTGTTGCAGGTTGCCAAGCACAATGTGTATATGTGCTTGCTGGAAATTTAAATTAAAATTCCTTTAGCATAGCAAAGTAGCTTGTTAGAAGTTCAACTGTGGGAAACATTTATCTTTGACAGAACATTATTTAAAAAAATAAATTAGTCCTTTTAAAATCTTCTGCAATTGAAGATTCTTTTGATTTCACAGTACAATATTGTGCATTTCATAAAAAATGCAGCTAATTGTCATAAGATTTCAGAGCATTTTTTTTTATATGGATATAGGTCTTAATAAAATAACTTTAAAATTGTCTAATGAATCCATAGGTGAAACTACTAGAAGATGAGACATTTCCCCTCATCCTTCCAGTCTTGGAAATGGAAATATGGTGAGATAAAAGAATAATTATATAATATGCCATAATACTTCCTCAACCACAGCTCCTGAGAGAATGACATCAATGTAATGTGCACTGGAAAAAGATAGATTAGAGAAAATTCTCTGAATAATATCCTGTCACATTCTAGCCTATGTTTTCTCTTACTTTCATAAAGTACCAGGAGATTGAACAGATATTAGGGAAAGCAAGATTTGTTATAATGTGATTGTGATTACTTAAAAACACACCTCTACGTTTGTAATCTAATGACTGAAATTCATATGCTGAAGGTGAGTTTAAGTCTATTACCTGTCTAACAGCTTTCTGTATAAAAAACAATAGAAAATTAAAAATGTCCCTCTAAAATAACAGAAAACTTTCTCATCCTACTTCAGGATAAAAATACAACTGTTATGAGCAAAGGGATTCCCAGGAAAGCTTAGGTTTGGGATAACATAAACAGAAATTTTTGGCTTGGTTTTTGCCCAAAATTCTGGCCAGTTTTACTGGTGGTAAGTGAAATTGCTGAAAGCCTTACAGGCAGAGACAAAGTACTGCTGTTCAATAGTATCTCCATCTGTGCAATTAATTTTTAATTTTATGACCAAAAAAGGGAAATATTTCAAAATTGCTGGCATAAAACATCAATTTTGTATTTCCCACTTAAATGTATTTTTAAAATATTTCCAAATAGATTTAGTCATTATAAATATCCAGCACCTTTGATTTTACATTCATTTCATCAGCATATATATCAAATACAGCAATGACATCTAAATGATATCCTTTCATATCTCATACCTTGTTTTATAGCAAATATGAAGTAATACAATAAATAATACTGGGTCTTGTATACGAGAATGTCAAGATTCTTGACAAACATAATTAGACTGAGCTTCATAACTTTCTGTTAGATAAACATTATTGTGATTTTACCGATGTGGAAATAAATTCATGTGGGTTCCTCAATTCAGCAAGATCAAATGCAAATTCTGTAGAAGGCAATGCATTAACATAAGTTTCTGCATTTTTTTTGTTCCCTACCAAATAGTGCTGCTTCTTTGTTTTGGCATGTTTTAGATTGCTTCTAATAAATTTCCTGTAGGACATGTAATATAAGTGTTTTACAGGTTGTGCTGGGATGCATCTGAGAGCAAAATGACCAAGTCCCTGTTGTCATTCTGTAAAACTATAAAACATAATGAATTAATGTTATGAGCAACTGTGGTCTTCTATGCAATTCTACATCTATTTTATTATACTTGGACACATTTACTGCTGATAAGTTCTTCTGAGCTATCTAATGCTTCTACCTAGGCAATAACTACATATGTTTATGCAGATTAACTTTACAATTCCTTTTAAAATTAAAAAAAAAAAAATTGTTATGGAAACCTGTTTGCTATGAACAGATGGGAGTTCATAGGTGAACCCTGGCAGAGATGACTGCTGAAACCTGATGTTGACTCAGGCAGTTTAATTTCTTTTAATTTAACACTTATTACAAAATTAATCAGTTTCATGATTTGATTTACTTCATATTAGTACCCTGTAGAGCTCTGTGTCCAAGGCAAAGCAAAATGAAAGTTATAGAGTTGTTTATAGGTTTTTCCTAAACTGAAAGAGGTAGGAAAAGCAGCACTTCAGAAGAGCAGACAGGAGGTAAGAAGCTGAAAAGCCACAAGAAGGTGGCCAAAAATATGGCTTTTAAATAACATCTTCCTTTTCAGAACACCAGCCTTTATATCAGTTAATATGGCATACAGGCCATTAACAACTACCCGTTGATGGTTTGTGCCTCTTTTTGCCACTCTTTACTTCTATGGCCAGCATATACTTGCTAGAGTAGTTTCATTGATTTCAGTGGGATCTGTACACAGGAAAGAAATTTATCTGGTGGCATAATTTTAGCTAAATCAAACTCTTCACTTAAGGGGACTGAAGAGAACAATCTGGGAGAGGGAGGGACTCATTCCACCCTGCTATCTACCTCAGTCAGAGTAAGCAGCTCCTGTGACATGGGTGTGATAATGAGCAGACAAAGGAACAACTTCAGAAAAAACGAGATAGCAGTCTGGGTTGCTGATCCTGACTTGTGATATGTAGGGAAAACACTGCAACAATGCAGAATGAAACCATCACATCTCAGAAGTCATATTTTATGAAAATATTAAAAGCCTTTTTGATCTTCTGAAATGCTTCAGAACCACAAAACATCCTTACTCTCCTGTCTTCCAGATTCCCTCATCAGTCAGCTTTATCAAGAAGCATTAAGAAGTGGTTACATCTGCTTAGTCTGCACGCTTTTTTTTTTTTATTTAATTTTTTTCTTCTCCTCAGAGTTTCTACAGCTACAGCTTATACTGGACTGTATGCATTATGACTGAGGCAGAGCTTTTTTTAGCTGTTGCAGTGATTTAGAAGTCACAGGACTGTGTTCTGCACTCATATTTTTCCCCAAATTCCTTACAAGTCTTCTCAAGATAGATATCTTTCATCTGTATTTTGTAGCATGAAGAAAAAGTGGGACCTGTAGACTGCTGAAAGCTCAGCAAGGATGCTTACCTCTGTGACTGACATTACTCACTTCACAAGCTCAATTGTTTAAACAAAGGAGGTGTATTGGATAGAGATTTTATTTTGCTGCTGCATCACCAACCACCATTACAACTTTGTCATTGCAATTTTTCATGCTCCTGGTTTAGAACAAAGCAGAGCCAGGGTTTAAATATAAATTTTTTAAGCCTTGGGAAGTCCCAAGAAAGTTAATCATCATAGCGACTAGTTTCTGCCCTGCTGCTACAAGCTTTGCACATGCTATAGCAGCAAAAGAGCACAGTGAAAGATGATACTTTTGAAAATCCATTACTAATAGTATTTAGACACTCTTCTAGCAAGACACAATCGCTGGATGAGTAGTGTCATGTCTGTGACAGCTATAGCATCTTCAGCTTCTTCGTGTGTTACAAACCAATTAATTCATGCTTATCCCTTATCACCAATGCTTGTCTTTTATTCATCTACTATCTTGTATATAACCTACATCCAACTGGTTAGTTGAAAGCCACTCTGTCTTATTTAAGACAATTTTTTGACCAGACTGAGGGCTAACTGTGCTACTCATCCATAAACGATGCTTTCATGTGGGATCTTTGTTGAGTAAATCTCAGGATATCCCACCCTGTTCTTCTAGATGAAAACCTCTTAATTTTCACCTAGACTTAGCCAGCACATTCAGATCTGTCTCTCCTGTTAGGGTATGTTGTGATCCCATGTGACTGAGATTAAGTGGATAAAATGGCAAGGAATTTTCTCTTAATCAACTGAAAAAGCAGATGAGTTTCAATGTCAGGCCCAATTCAGGCTGCTTACAGGGGACATTAGAAAGAAAAGATGTTAAATCCTTGAAACCATTATAAACCATCTCTGTAACAGCTAGTAGAGAAATACTGCTAAAGAAACTCTTCTACATGTTATGCTGATTTTCTTGTCTACCCAAGCCTATATTATGTCTAGAAAGTCACAAGTTTCTCAGCTTGCTTTCAGATGGAAATTCAGATTCATTAAGTGAGGGAAAATCTGATCTAACAAAAGTGTTCTAAAATGGTTTTTAGCACCCCTTAAATGACAACATGTACAACCATGACGATTCACACAATTACATTACAACTACAGAATCAACTGTACTTACTGACCCAGAGACAGATTTTTTTTCTCTCCTGGGTTTTCCCCAAACTGACCTATTCTAACTGATCAATCAGAGTAATATGTAGTTATTTTTACATTTTCTAGCAAAATGTTTTCTTGTGCAATAAGACTGTTTAACAACTACATGTACCAAATATGTATGTATTGCTTTCACATCAGATTAGAAATTAAAACATTGAGGGAGATATTCACTATGAGTATACAATCCATGAAGATGGATAGATTGATAGAGAGATAAATAAAAGGTGTATATGCACACATGCATGTATACACATTGGGTCTTAATTATTTCTATGTATGCATATAGAATATATACATACATAGAACAGTATATTCAATAACTAAAAATATAATGTCTCCTCAGACATCTTTTAAAGGATTACTTATTGTAAAAGAAAAATATTTTCTTACATTTTTGTGAAAGATATTTTGTTTTCTATATAACCAGGTAAATTCCATTGAAAGTTAGGTAACTCTATCTCCTATTATAAGTACATATTTTGAAACAGAAACTGATTTTGAATTTATTTCACATATTTCCTTCTCAGGAGTCAATGTCTAAAAAACTAAAAGCATTTTTTCTGAAAGCAAAATATCATGCTGTAATATAATTTGAAAATATTTTACTGCCCAGGGACTTGTTCAAGATAAAAGTTACAGTTTAATAATGGCTAGTTTATCTTATTAGTGTTTAATAAATCTTCATGCTATTTTAGTATAAGTGCAGCATCATATCACTTGGGACATCCAGATCCAAAAGTTAATTTGAGAGTAAGTCTGTAATCTTAGCTATTCAAGAGTGAAAAGTCAACAGCATGCTATTAGAGGTTTCCATATTCAAATATGGAGGTATCGTATGAACAATCCTGCTTGACTTTTTCTGTTAATTCCCCTGAAGTCTCTAGATCAAATACCTTAAAATATGAGTATAATTTAAAAGAATAATCTTCATTATGATAATTATAAGACAGAATTTTTATAGGTACTGTATCCAGAACAAAACTACTAAGTAGCCATTCTACCCTAATTATTTTTAGAAACTTTGCAGCTGGTTAATAGGATCATATAAAGGTTAAAAAAAAAGTATAGTATTTGCTCTAAGATCACTTAAGATTAATAGTGTGTTGGGGGAAAGAGTTAACCGAACAATTTATGTGTCATTAAAAATTAGTCAATTAACTGTCATATATGTAACCTGTAGAGGTAGTTTCTCTTTGTTTGATTAATAATATTCTACAATATGGTTCCAATAGAAGAAGTAAGAATAGCCATGATCGATTTAGGGAGTTTAATTTGTTCAGATGAAGGACTATATATGGTAAAAATCTCAGTGATCCAGAAAACAGATGTGTAAAAGAAGCCATAACTAAAACCTTACCTTTTGACTCATGTTCTTTCTACAAGGAATTTCACTATCTCAGCACCTTGAAAAGCAAGGCCTTATCAAAATTACTGTAAAAGAGAAAATGTTGAGAAAGCAATAGAAGTGACAAAAGATATAAAACTTTTATATATTTCCTTATTTATGAAAACATGGGCGAAGCTAAATTTATAATTCATTTGTTATTCATGCTTTCTTTTTCTCTCTCTGTTTGTGATCTCTCTTCACATTTCATCTGTTTTCATTAATGCATTCCCTCAATTACAGTTGATAAAACTGCTACTGCAGAGAGTCTGCACATTACAGAAAGCTTGTAATTTTCAAGCAATGAACTGATATTAAAAAGATTATAAGTTAGAGGGAAAAATGCATGCTAAAAATAAACTTCCTGGTGAAAACATAAGAAGACTAATTTTATACTAAATGATGGCTATTACGTACCCCTGCATTTGATTGATCAATGATTGTTAGGGCATTACTCTGATTTCTGTCATGATGCAGAAGCCCTGGAGTGCATTCAGTAAAGTCGCCAAGAAGAAACAAAGCATTTTTCTTTTTTCTTTTTTTTTTTTTCCCTTAACAAAATAAAAGATCCAACTTCTTATTTCAAATCAAACTCTCCATACTTACCAAAGGTCTTTCTCTCGCAGGCTGTAATATGTGTAATTGATCCAGTCTGGACATAAATTTCAAAGAAAACAGCACCTCTATTCACTATGCAAGGGAATTACTCTCAAAAATGTGCTAGCCCCACAGACCAAAGACCTTTATTCACAAGTATTTTAGACACAGAAATAATAGCACTTCATTCTTTGAATCACATAATCACGTTATATGTATTGTGCAAGGAATATTTTACAAAGAAGTTCTGAAAGCATAAAGAATCACCCAAAAGCTTAAAAAAAATAAATTAGAAACTCTGTATTACCTATATTTCTTTTTTAGGCCAAATATCAAAGAAATATTTTTTTATCCTGAACACTAGTGTGAGAGTTTCAGGTGTCCTCTTTATATAAACAGAATTTAGAAAAAAATCTTATAAAGCAGAAATGTGAGCAGAACTCCCTAAATCTTGGTTGTCTTGGTACAACACGTGTGTTTCTGTAACTGATTAGTGGAAAAGATTGGGATGGCTCTCAGACATTTAAAACAAACTCCAGTTGATATAATGGAACAGATGCAAAATCATAGAACAACAAAATAGACCTCGAGGGAGCCCTGAAAATTTATCTGTTCAAAGGCAGGATTGACAATACCTAAACAGTTCTTGACAGGGGTTTGTCCAACCTGTTCTTAAAATGATTTAGACCTAAATTTCCCTAGACAATACGTTCTGAAGTATCAGTCCTTTTGTAACTATTTTTTTTTTCTAATGCCAACCTGAGTTTTCCTTAACACACCTTAAACTTGCTGTATTTAATTTACAATATTTGAATTGTCTTACAGTATTTCTAGGGTTAGCCTAAGGAATATCTGATAACCACTGAAACTTTGTATATGTGGTATGGCCTAGATTTTTTCTGTCATATTCAATACATATGAAATGACTATGATAACAAAGTCCTGTCTTTATTATCCTACTCTTACCTGAGCAGAATTCTGCTGACATAATGGCATTTATTCCAGTGTTGTTGCATTAGATTTTCTAACTGTAAAAGGAAAGCCTTTGTATATTTGAAAAATCACTTTAGTAGTCCTAATATTCTTGAAGATTGTGGGAATATATTAATGGGAGAATTGAAATCAGGTCACAAGCCTGTTTCTGAGGTATGGATTCAGTGTTAAATCTAGAGAGTAAATGTAAATCTAGAAAGTAAACATGTTTTGTGTCAATAAACTTAAATAATACAGTATAAGATTTTTCTGATCAAGTAAAATTCCTAAGAGTTTTTTAAGGAGATGATGGTTACAATACACTGCTTTTTGAATCCAAGCTTGAACCCAAAATCACATCTTTGGGATCAAGGCCCAAGTGTCTTCTCATTTATTCTGCTGGAAAGACTAAGGAGACATAAAATTACATCCTATTCTATACCTTCTGCTTCAAGCAGTGGCCTGATGTGGCCAGATAGGACTTGCAATGCCCACACTTAATATGCTATAAGGACAGCTAGGATTTGCAACCATCCAGAGCTTAGGTTATGCATCCTCTAACCTGTTATTTGTAGAAGATGAAGCCATACGGTTTCTCAGGTCTCCTCCAAAGCTTGTACAAAGTTTGGGATTTCAAAAGGTTATCACTGTAAAGCTTCTGCAATATTTGAAAATGCTGCATGATGGAAGTAATCTATGGGTCCACATAAATTATAACAGTCAGAGTTCTAAAAACTTTCTCGCAAATCATTAGCAGCAGCCACAGAATCCATTCATTTCCTCAGGTTATGATTCATGTTTCTGTCAGGCATCAGAACAAAGAAAATTCACTGTAATTAAAGAGCTTGCTACTCTTAATTAGAGAGTGAATGGAGAATTTTTCTACAAAGTGTTTTTCCACTAGAAAAAATATTCCTTAATTAAAAAAAAAAGAGAAAAGTTTACATTTTAATGACATTTTTCTTGGCTAAATATCCTAATAACCAGGGATTTATGAGATGGATTTAAGACCATTCTTCCCAACACAGGATTCTTCCTGATATAGGAAGCAGTATGAGCTTACCACTTGACAGTGGAGTACGGGATGGTCAGCTCTCAAGTTCTAGATGTAAATCAAGCAACTGCATATAAAGCCTGTTTTTTATTGCACAGAATATCTTTTTTTTCTTTTTTTTTTTTAGGTTGCATTTCAAAATAGACTGCTTCTTTAAATGTATACTTTAAACATACATCTTGCTTGTGTTCCTTTGTAAAATTAATTATCTCAGAGTTCACTGACAAGTGCTCTAGTCATATTTCTCAAGTTGTAAAAGGCAAAGGGAGGAACTGGAATGAGGAAGAACCACCCACCTTAGGAGAAGATCAGGTTCAAGACCATCAAAGGAACCTGAAAGTGCAGAAGTCCATGAAACCTCAAAAGATGCACCTGTGGATACTGAGAGAACTGGTGGATGAAGCTCCTAAGACACTCTCCCTCATATTTGAGAAGCTGAGGCAGCTGGTGAAACTCACACTAACTGGCAAAGGGGAAACATTACCCTCATTTTTATAAAGGGGAGAAAAGGAAGAACTGGAGAACTACAGGCCAGTGACTCTCACCTATGGCCAAGGAACAGATCCTCCTGGAAACTATGCTCAGGCACACGGTCAGTTAGGAGGTTATTGGTCACAGCTAACATGGCTTCATTAAGGGCAAATCATACTTGACACATTTGGTGGCAACAATGGGGTTACAGTGTTGGCAGATAAGGGAAAAGCAACTGATGTCATCTACCTGGACTTGTGCAAAGCTTTTGTCACTGTCCCACACAATACCCCTGTCTCTAAATTGGAGAGACATGGATTCAATGGATGGACCACTCAGTGGATAAGGATTTGGCTGGATAATCACATTCAAAGTGTTGCAGTTAATGCCTCAATAACAGGTGGAGACAAGTGATGAGTGGCATTCCTCTGGGGTCAGTACTGGGATCAGTACTGCTTGATATCTTTAGCAGAGACACTGACAGGGAGCTTGAGTGCACTGTCAGCAAGTTTGTTGACACTAAGCTGTGTGGTTGGCATGCTGGAGAGAAGAGATTCCTTCTAGAGGGACCTTGACAGACTTGACAGGTGGGACTATGTTACCTTCCTGAAGTTCAACAAGGCCAAGTGCAAGGACCTGTACATGGGTAATCCCAAGCACAGCTACGTGCTGGGCAGAAAACATGTTGAGAACAGCCCTGAGGAGAAGGACTTGGAGGTCTTCATGGACAAGAATCTCAACATGAACTTGTAATGTGTGCTTGCAGCCCAGAAACACAATTATATCCTGCACTGCAGCAAAAACAGTGTGATCAGAAGGTTGAGAGAGAGGATCCTCCTCCTCCTCTACTCTTCTCTCATAATACCCCAGCTAGGAATCCTTATGCTCTCTCTTGGTCCTCCAGCATAAAAAAGATGTGAAACTATTGGAGGAACAAGGCCCAGAGAAGGGCCATGAAGATGATCAGAGGACTGGAGCAGCTTGTCTATGAAGACAGGCTGAGAGAGTTGGTGCTGTTCATGCTAGAGAATAGAACACTCTGGGGAGACCTCAGAGCAGCCTTCTAGTGCCTGAAGGGGGCCTATAGGAAATCTGGAGAAGGACTGTTTACAAGGGCATGTAGTGATAGGACAAAGGGTAAACTGAAAGTCTCATCTGTATATGTAAATTCTTCACTATGAGGGTGGTGAGACAGGGGAACAGGTTGCCCAGAGAGGCTGTGGATGCTTCATCCCTTTCCCTCCCTCACAAGTGTTCAAGGCCAAGTTGAATTAGGCTTTGGGCAACCTGGTCTAGTGGAGAGTGTCCTTGCACATGGTAGGGGGTTAGAGTGAGGCAATGTTTAAGGTCCCTTCCAGCCCAAACAATTCTAAGATTCTATGATTCTGTGATCACTTTTCAGCTGGTCTGCTGTGATTTAGCCCCAGTCAGCAGCTGAGCACAAAGTCCCACTTGCTTATCCTTCTCCCATAAGGATGAGAAGGAGAATGAGCAAAGGCAAAACATGGCAGTCAGGTAAGGACAGTTTACTGGGACAGCACAGGGAGAGAGGAAAAAAAGAACACCAAAACTAATGAGAGAATATACACAGATTCTGATAACACAAGGCGCTTTACTGACCTGATGAGCACAGGACTCAGTGGGCACTCAGACTGTCCCAGAGCTGCGCAGTAGCCACCTCTCCCTGACTAGCTTCCTTTATTGAGAGCATGATGTCACATGGTGTAGAAAACACCCTTGGCCAGCTCAGATCTTCTGCACTGGCTCCTTGTGAAAATTAACTAGCTGAAATCCAAACACAGTCCTTTTTGTTTAAGTAGAGCATAAATACTGTGTTGTAAGTTGAAACGCTTCCTAAATGCACGTTGAAATTCTCTATGTAAAGGAAAGTACCAAAGATGGAATAGTTGGTTCCTTTTGTTCATTCTATCCTCTGTGCAGGACCAAGCAAGGAAAATAAAGACTTGATAAATGATCCTGTGCTTTATATCTATATGTTCCTTAGACTACTTTGCTTTCTGGTACACCTTCTCCTCCCTGATACAGAATCTTCAATTTTCTTTGTAAATCAGCTTTTCATAAGAACAGAAGACTCTGTTTTGCACAACTTGACAAGCCAATCCTAACCCTGAGGAGCTCCCCTGTCACATGAAAGAAGCAGCAAGAAGACAACTAAAATGAGAAAAGCAAAAATCAGATTGTGATTGAATACTTCAGAAAACATAAAGCTATTTTCTCAGAAGTCTGAGATATTCTCCTCTTGTGCTCTAACAAACATGATCAGTGTTTAATGCAATGTATTGCACATGATTTGTTAAATAAAATTTTATTCACATATTCCTTTGAGATAACCTGGAGGTTCTTCAATTCTGTGAACAGAGTTGCCTGCTGATTACAACTCTCAATAATGTATTAAAGGTCTATCAAATGAAACAGAATTAATGTTCACATGAGGGATGAAAAGATTTGTATTTAAAATGTATACATCAAAAGATGCTTTTTATAACCTAGTTCATAGGCTGAGAAAAAATGGTATTAATAGAGCTTCAGATTTCCAGTTTTCACTGAAGAAATCTCCAGCTAAAATGAAAGCTACTCTCAGTTAAGTACCTGCTCTGCAAATAGTATTTAACATTAATAAGGAATTGAAATAGAAAAGTACATAAAAAGGGACTAATCACAGAAATCTATGTGTGCTCAGATTGTTCTTTCTCATATTTTCAAAGCTTTTTAGAACATAAATGAGAACAAAATATGAAAATGTCAGACCTTTTCCTCTTAGATTCTTTTCTTGAATTGGACTTCTTTACACAGTGTGTATAAAGAAATACTTCCCAGGAGGTGTACAGGATCATTTTTACAAACCAGAACCATTTTGTAATATTGACACATTTTTGATGATTATGAAAATGTAATGAAAACACAAATCCTGCACAAAGAGCTTAAGGCCCACAGAAACATTATTATACAATTTTGTTGAAGATGTTCCCCACAAAGACATTCTTGCAGCAGGCAGTCCCCTTCTGGCAATTTCAAATCACTCTGTGAATAAGAGATCAATGTTGCCTTCACAAATTGTGCTATTATGCTATTACTGATTTATCCCTTATCACAGAAAGCCGTTATTCATCACCTATGAGAAGTTTGGTTAAGATGGATACAGCAGTAGTGATAAAAATCTTCTTTTTGTGGAAATATGAATAGCTAGATTTCACAGTGACAAAAGCCAACTTCTGAATTACTTCTTGGTATATCTACAAATATTATGAAACCCAAATTTAGCTGTCTATATCCTTCTCAGAGATCCTTGACCTTATAGATATAACTACATTGTAAATTAACTCCATGTAATATTGCTTGAAAAAAGGTGTTTTTTTAAATATAGCTCATATGAACCATAAGTACACTTGGTAATTGATGCCTGATTCTACCTAGGCTTAACATAAACACTAAAAGCTTAATCTAAAACCATTTTTTTAGCAATAAGTCAATGCTTATTAGCTAAAAGTGGCTTTGATTCAGGCCTCATGTAAATAAAATATAACTAATTGGGGATCTGAGCAGAAACTAAGGTCATACAAAGGTCATTTTCTCAGTTCTTTTATTTGATGTGACAGATATACAGTATCACAGCAGGGAATCACAAGCAGAAGCATAATAGAACTCAGAAATCATAAAAATTTGACCATTTTCTATGAAACAATTAGTCACATATAATTTTGGGATGAAAATGCCAATAGTAAAAAATTTCCACTATTTTTTTTTAATCATTTTTGGTTTAGTGTATTTGCACAGTGAGACAATATATCATAAAGTGCTGTTAAAAGCCTTATTTAGGGTTGTTAAAGACTTTTTAATATTATATATAAAATTTTATTTTCTCAGACTTGCAACAGATTTTTAATAGTGATGCATATACACTGATAATCCTGAAGTGTTACAATCATACATTCTATCTTTAGTAAACTAATAAAGAGTAAACAAATTTTCATACTATAACATGTAATCATTAATGAGATCATCTCAGGGTGGTCAAGAGTTCTTAAAGAGAAATTTGAAATAAATGAATGAAATATAGCTTGAATTATCTGAAGCATGCTCCTCCTAAAAAGCAGTTCAACTGGGCATCTTTTTCTTTTCTTGATAGTGTGAAACCACTTTGCAAGTACTCTTGCTAATTCAGACTAAGAAGAAAGTTATTCTTGAAATGATTATTCCTGACCAAAATCTGCAGCTTTCAGAGCAGTAGGCATTTAGAACTACAATCTGGATCATAAATCATATTGTTTAAAAAAAATCCAGTTATCATTTTAATCCATTCATTGTTAATTTGTGCCCATGCAGATAAAACACAGCCATGAAAACATTTGATAAAACTCAGGAGTGGAAATCTTCAACACAGAAAGGAAAGAATACCTAAACAACTACAAGTGGTAAAATTGTAAGAATGCCTCAAAACAGTAATTGAAAGGTGAGGTGATGTTTCCTGTAAAAATGAAAACTGATGGACTCTCTACTACACAACATTTTCTTTATTTTGTTGAGCCATCTTTTTTTTTGTAATGGAATTACATTTTAAAACAAATAGAATTTTCTGTGTGAAGCTCCTGAGCACCTTTAATATCTGTGGACAGGTAGCAACTTCAGGATAAGGTCAGCTCCTGCCATTATCAATCAAAACCACCAGATTATAGCATGAAGTTGAACACAGCTAATTCTGAACTCTGACGAGCATCTTTGGAGTTATAAATAGGTTTACCACATCATTTACAGTAACTGAAAAGGATAGCCTCCACTGTAGACATTATTAAAATTTCTACTCATTGTACACAATACCCAGGAGGTATTTAAAAGAAATGTAGACATGTTGCTTAGGGCAGGGGTTAGTGGTGGACATCATAGTATTAGGTTTATGATTGGACTTGATGATTTTCTTTTTTTTTTTTTTTTCCACAACCTGAATGATTTTATGTTTCTATAATAGTGTTTTAGGCATAATACTAAAAATACCTCAGCTTTCATAAAAGAATTAGCAAAATATATAAACCTCTCCTTTGGGTAGTTCCAGGTGGTAGTTACGGGGAAAATATATTTTATAATATTTAATACAGATTCTTAAATTAATCTAGATTTTGTTGCAAATCAGAATGTGTTTTACCTTTCTCTATGAGAAGTCAATGGAAAGAGATTTCCTCAGTCTAATTTTCAAAATAAAATTTTCATGCAAATGTAATATCATCACAAGTACCTGAGTGTTTTGCCAAAGGACTCATGATATGCAAGTGCATATGTCAAGGTACTAGCAGCTAGGGATGTGGGGGAGTGTCTTCTGTGGAAAAAGACCAGGGAATGCCCCATGCCAGACACAGACACTTCCAGCCCATCAGCTAAGATGAGGGTGCCTCTGGGAAAGTGTATTTAAGATAGGACAATACCACCAGAAAACAGAGAGGATTAGAAAAAAAGAGGTGTGATAAACAGCAGAGGAAACATTGTGTTTGGAGAAGGAGGATGAGAATGAGGTGTTGTTCCAGGTGCTGGAGCAGAGATTCACAGTAAAACCAGAGAGGACCTATGATAGAGCAGATGGATATTCCTGAGGAGCCATCACTTGTGAAGAGCCCATACTGGAGCACAAGAAAAATCTGAGAGGCAAGGAGTAGCAGAAAGAAACCACCAGTTATTGACAATAAATTCACCCAACCAACCCTCCACATCTTACCAGATATCATGGTTCAGCCATAGACAGCAGCTGAGAACCGTATGCCTTATGGGTTGGGATAAGGGCAGTTCACTGACAACAGCAAAAGGGGAAAAATAACAGAGCCCAGGGCAGAATTCACATATACTTGGTGATGACACTGACAACCTTACCAACCTGACAGGTCGATATCACAGAGCACTGCACCAACACACAAACCAACCATACTAGAAATATCCCAGGATCATACCATCCCTCCCCTGCCAGCCCCTTTTACAGGGAAATAATGCACCCAGGTGGTGTGGAAAACAGCCCAGAGCAACTCAGTTCACCTGTGCTGGCTGCTTGGGGAGGTTAACTCTGGCCTAGCCAGAATCAGGACACTGGGGCACCAGGAGTCTGAAGAGTGAATTTGAGTCCAGGGAAGAGTCAGGAAAGGTGTTCTAATGTTTGTCTCAGTTTTCTCACTACCCAAACCTATTTTAACTTGCAATAAATTAAAGATAGCTTGACTCAAGTCTGTTTTGCCTATGCTATCAATCAGCAACTGATCTCATTGTCTTTATCTCAACTTGTGAGTTTTTTGTTCCATCACCTCCTCCTCCTGTCCCACTGCAGAGGGGGAGTGAGAAAGCATCTGTGCCAACGTTTGGCTCTTTGCCAAGACTAGTCCACTGCAGTAAACAAAATTCATATATGCTCTGATCATACTGAAACCTTTATAGGCCTCTCAGATTTTGGGGAGATGCATTTTCTTATTTATCTCCTCCAGAGTTGATACTTTGTCCACCATTATGCGGAAATGCAAAATTGTCTAAACAATCTTCACTCTTCTTCAGACATTGAGGATTACACAGATCTCTCTATTTAGTGATGAAGGAAAATAAAGTAATTTATATTAGTCAAATAGGAAAATGAGTTCCAGAAAGTCTGGTTTAAATTGTGCAATTATTAAAGATAAGGCAATTATTTAAATAGGAGGATTGAATAGTTTAATACTTTTCATGGTCTAGCATGAAGAGTCTGAAACCTGAAGACCGACTGGTACAGAGGACCAAGTAGCATCATTACAAAGTAATTTGCGAGACAAAGGCCTGCAACTCTTCTCTATGATGCTTTATTATTCAGTCATGTATCTGTTTTTTTAACAACGGTTTAGTTTCTAGAATTATTTTCTGAAAATGTAAATAAACTTTGGGAGTGTTGTTATTCCAGCTGCACTGCTGCAGCCAATTCTGCCCTATTAAGAATGCTAAATGAGAAAAGCTGGATTAAGACCTGCAGATATATTCTATATTGTTTGCTGAGCAGTTTAGATTTACAGTGTGAGTTAGCAATAGATACATCACAGCACACAGGGGACACTTTAAAGAATCATTATTATTGTTGTTTATTGGTGTGGGGTTTTTGCAGTGTAATGTACTACACAGTCGAGTAATTGCTTTCAAAAGAACAATAAGTATCACCCCCCAGTGAGGGTGTTTTATGGAAAAATATGTTGTCTAAAATTAACAGGCAATGATATATTTTTCCTCTAGGTTCACTTAGCTATTTTAGTTTTATCTCATTTTATACTTTGTATGCTTGAAGAAATCTTTTGTATTAACTTTGCTACTTGAACAGGGCCAAGTCATAAACTCAGGTAGATTTATTACTTCCTTCTCCATTACATTTATCTGGCTTTTGTTACAGTGAACAGCAAACGTACACAAATATTTCATTACCATACTTCCAAGAGGTGCAAGTACATAAAAAGGAACTCTTATCATATAATAAAATAAATATGGTGCAATTTAAAAAGCATTTAAGCATTTCGGCAGAAAACACAACTTTAAAATGGAGTGTTTGCATCCAATGGATGCAAATGTGTCTTACAGAGAGATTAAGCAATACTAGTTCCTCATAATCAATAGCATACGGAGGAAAATGATGTCTTGCATCATAGTCTGCTGATTTTAAGTTCCCAACTCAAAATACCAAGTGCCAGCAGGATCAGTTGGGAGCAAAGCTAAGGTTGAAGTCATCCACAGATCCCCTTTAACTGCCTAGTTAAGAAAACCAAGAATGATTAGTTTTAGGTTAGTGCCTAAAATTATTTATTGACTAACTTCACATTGTTATTTGAATAAAAGGAAAGAGCTTAACATAACATAAAATAACAGAATAAAAAATAAAATAAACTTTAACAATACAAAATTTCATCTATTGTTTTTATCAACACCTTTATTTGACAAAAATTAGATTGCTGTTACCCTGGAGGATAATAGGACAATTAGTTTGAATGCTGTTTCGTTTTATACTGAAGTGCCCAATATTATAATGACAAGTACTAACTAATGGAACTTTACATTGTATTATTCACATCATGGTCTTCCACCATTGTTTACCAGATGTAAATTCAGCTCCTTATTTCCTTCCTGTCTGTCAGAGAATGCTTCCTACATCAAGACTCAACAAAAGAGTACAAACCTTTGATTTCTTAGCAGGCCACATTAGGCTACCCACAGTGTATATTCAGTTTGAAGACTGTATATCTGACAACTATATGGTGACAGAATAAAGCAAATAATTGGAAAAAAAAACCAACAAACTTTTGCATCTGGCTGCCTAGCTGGTGAATCAACAGAAAAGAGAAAATGGCTTGTCATCGAGATTATGGATTATTGCATGCTGTCAAGCTAAGAATGATTTCTAAATATGTTTGATATTGAAAATGTGGAATCTCATTCAGACATTAAAGGTTTATATACTGAAATACAGAAAATTTGCCTGTTCAATAAATCTTAGAATATTGGATTTTCTTTGGTTTTCTCTATTTTTTAACTCATTATTTGGAAATAGATAATGCTGATATGTAATGGCTTTCAAATTCTGTTTTTCTATTCAGAACTAGTTAGACTTGCAATTATTTAAGTAAAATCAGAGATTCAATATGAAAAGATAATCAATCATAAATTTTGGAAGAAAAATCCAGCTCTTTGACAGAAAATAAACCAGAGAAGCAGCAATGGGAATGACAGAAGAAAGGCAAGGATGATGTAAGATTTCCCATTTTTATAAAATAGATATTACTAAAATTGAAAAACAGTTGAAAACCTAAAATACCCAGCTCTACATTAGAAAAAAAGAGAAAGGCACCAAAAAGATTTTTTTTTTTTACTTTTTTTTTTTTTTTTTACTTTTTTTTATGGTAGTGGTTAGAAGGAACCTCTGGAAATCCCCTAGTCCAGCCTTCCTGCTGAGGCACGATCAACTAGAACAGGTTGCACAGGATCATGTCCAGGTGGGTTTTATAAATATCTCTAGAGAAGGAGACTCCACAGCCTCTCTGGGCAGACTGTCCCAGTGCTCTGTCACCCTCAAAGTAATGAAGGTTTTTATCAGGTTCAGGTGGAACTTCATGTGTTCCAGTTTGTGGTGTTGTCGCCTGTCACTGGGTACCACTGAAAAGAGTCTAGCCCCTTCCCCTAGACTTCCACCCTTTAGATATTTGTAAGCATTGATGAGATCCCCTCTTAGTTTCTGTTCACCAGGCTAAACAGACCCAGTTCTCTCAGCCTTTCCTCATATAAGAAATTATCAAGCTACTTCATCACCTATGTAGACCTTTTCTGGACTCTCTCCAGTAGTTCCATAATTATTGAACTGGGGAGTCCAGAACTGGACACAGTACTCCATTACGTGGCTTCACCAAGGCAGAGTAGAACAGGAGGATAACCTCTCTCAACCTGATGGCCACGCTCTTCTTAAGGCACCCAAGTGCACTTAAGGCACTGGCCTTCATGGCCATGAGAGCACATTGCTGGCTCATGGAGAACTTGTCCACCATGGCCCCCAGGTCCTTCTCTGAAGAGCAGCAGGTCAACCCCTAACTTGTACTGGTGCTTGGGGGTTTTCCTCAATAAGGGCAGGACCCTATGCTTGACTTTGCTGAATTTCATTAAGTTCATCTCCACCCAACTCTCCAGCCTGTTGAGTTCTCACAGAATGGCAGCACAGTTTTCTGGTGTGTCAGGAATGCCTCCCAGTTTTACATCAACAGTAAATTTGCTGAGGGTACACTCTGTCCCTTCTTCCAGGTTATTGACAAAAATTGAATTATAAACTGAAAAGTAAAAAAGTAGATCTTACAAGTATTTCACTTAATAATAACTTATTTTAAATTATTCACAAACCATACAATTAATAAAGAGACATGAGAAAATGGAAACATACTTTTTCAGATCGTATTTAAGGCCAGGTTTGATGGGGCTTTGGGCAACCTGGTCTAGTGTAGGATCTAGTGTAGTATGTCCCTGCCCATTGCAGGGAAATTTGACTAGATGACCTTTAATGACCCTTCCAACTCAAACCATTCTATGATACTTCTATGATCAGTTCTAAAGTCAGATGTAACATACAAGTTTGCTCGGTGAAGGTAAGCATGTCTCTTCACATACTGAGGTTAACATCTTTGGAAATTTTCTGGAAGCAAACAATTTTTTTTTTTAATTTTTCCATGGGAGACAGCTACCTGAAGAGGATGGTACTCAGTATCATATTTTTTTAGAAATACACTAACCTTAAATATATTCAAATATATGCTTCAGTAGAGAACAACTCTAACATAAAGAATACTGGAATCCCACCAGGAAACAGTTTATAAATTTACTAGTAACTTTAGTTTATTAAAAAAAATTAGGCAAACCTAAATCCAAACATATACTAATAAAAAAACAGTTCAGGAATAATATAGTTAATGTGCTTAAGCTGAAACAGTCATAAACTTTTACTAGCAAACATTGTGGCAAGTATGAAATGGGTTCTTGGTTGCTTTTCCACAGTTTTCCATAAGAATTTTTAAATTTTTGTCCTCAATGGTTTTATAAAGCATTTTAAGACACTGTGACAATGAGAGTGAAAAGTAGAAACATCTATTAGATTGATTGTTTCTGTAAGTATTGTAGTTCAGCGCATCGATTTAGTAGCAAAACTATATGATACAATGAAACAGACTCTTCTGTTTTTAAAAAAATATTTTTGCGAGGTTCCCCAAATCTTTTATTTTCTCTCACCCAATTAAAAATTCTTAGAGTGAATAACTTTAGGACTATTATCTTACATCAATTGAAAGAAGTTTTCTGAACTGTCTTAAGGAAATCAGGAATTTAAGAGTTACTCTTTTTTTTTAAGCTTAAGTCATTTCCCCATACATTTAAGTCAAAATCAAATGATGTAAGTAACAATAAAAGTGTCTTCACCTATTTAAATAGGCATAGAATTTGTACATTAAATTTTATAGTGAACTTTTACTAAAAAAAAAGAGGATGGCTGTCTTATAACAAATCATTAACATTTGCTAATTTATAAGAAACGGAATTATTTCATTTTACTGTGCATAGGCTGAAAAACTGAAGACTTATTACACAATATATATTCATTTTGTATGCTCATCAATCCTTAAGTGGAATTTGAATATATATATTATCCAGTGCAAATGATTCTCATTCATACTTGACCAGAATAACAAGGGCACTTCATAAGAAACAAAATTCTTACAGCCTCTAAACCCAGAGATCTTTAAACCCCAAAACTGATATGATTTAGAAAAACTCCTTCCCATAATGACTGCTGTTTCATAACAAAATAACTACCTTGCTCTAATTGTGCATGGCATCCCGTGCAAAATTATCTGTTTGGACGTAAAATACCAGGACATAAAGCAACATGTCATAAATATAAAAATGTATTCACTCAGATTGAAGGATTGTATAAAATTTTCATAGACAATATACAATCAAAACTAGCAGATACATTAATGATTTGAACATCTACCAGGAGCAGGTATTTTAAAATATTCAGAGAGCCTTCAGATATAGGGATAATTCATCACCTGCTTTACAATATTAACTATCCCACAATACACTATCTTCTTGCCACTCTTTATTTGAAAGATCTATTTACTTGGATTAAATTTATCCAGTAAAATTTACATCTTGGCTGCAAATACTTCTGTCATATTCTGAACCTTATGACTTCTTAAAGTAGAAAATTTAATTTGTATTACAGCATGAAGAATAATTCTCTGAAAATACAAATAATCTTACTGATGATACTCTAGCATTTATTTCCTATCTTCTAGATTGAAATTAGAGTAAACCAAAACCTACCCATGGCTCAAAAAAAGATCCTCAATACTCATTTGCTTGTTAAAAAATTAAGTCTTCCCTAATTTTTACC
Organism: Hypotaenidia okinawae; assembly: GCA_027925045.1. Classification (NCBI taxonomy): domain Eukaryota; kingdom Metazoa; phylum Chordata; class Aves; order Gruiformes; family Rallidae; genus Hypotaenidia; species Hypotaenidia okinawae. The sequence goes on along the minus strand of BSDF01000001.1, from coordinate 21,464,100 downwards.
TTATTCTTCAAACTTGAAATAGTTTTCAAATGAAGTTTCTTCTCTTTTGTTTTTTCTTTCTCTTTGTGGAAATAACACTATGTATTTTACATTATTCGATTCCTGCAGTTCCTTTGCTGCACAGTAGGTGAACAGGGAAGGCATTGTGTGTAAGATATATTTATTACTAATTAGATAAGTAATAAAGAAAAAACATTCTCTCACATAGTAATGTCTGAATCACTGTCTTAAAGGTCTAGGTGTGATGATCTCTGGTAGGAGCTGTAAAGTGGCTTCTCTGCTTTCAGTCAAAGTAGCATTGATCCTTTTTGTTGTTTCCTGAGATCTACAGGCTGCTCCAGAAAAAAACCCAGATTGGACTCTGCAAGCATATCCATTAATACCTGCAGCAGCCATCAAAACACATTTAAACTGTATTAGTTACATGGATGTGCGGTGCCAGTGCAGCGACTTTAATTATGTACATGCAAACAGAAACAGAGTAGTTCCCATTCCATGAATACCTTCATGCCCCAGAAGGCTCTCAAGAGCCTCCAGGTTTTCATGCTGAAATGAGAGGTTTAGGAGTATATCGAGGTAAAAGGAATGATGCAGATTATTCATTCTATGATGAGGATTATTCATGAATATTTGTAAATTAAATATCTAACGTGACTTTCATCCCTCACACCTCTGCTGAGATGTTGTGTTGAAGACATCTGAAGATAGATTAACTTATATAGGTAGACTAATACCTTCTTCTATATATGCCCGGAACGAGCTGTGTCTCTAGATGAGAAGTTAATGCCTACACCTAATAAAGACATTTTCTGATTAAAGAAACTTGAGCTCTCATATCCAAACAATATTAAAGTAGAAACCGAATCAATGGAGGAAATAGATTGAAAGCATGTTAATTTTAAAACAAGTTAAAATACAGAGCGATGGGTAAATTATTAGACATTTTAATTTAAAAACTACTGAAACAAGATTATCTCACTATTCTCTTATTATTTATCTCACTTAAAAATATGGCAGATATTTTTAATCATATGAGATGCTCAATGAATTAATTATGCTATGGTTGTATAAACAGCCAATATTGTTTATCAAAGAAAGTTCCATTAATTTAAAAGGAGTATATTTTTATAGAAATGAAAATATACAAAGGAGGGTTAGGTTTCATCTCTCCCAACTAATACCTTTGAAACATGATATGGCTCAACTTCAAGTTACCCATGACAGTATAAAGAGAATTAGGCACTAGAATTGCATGAGTAGGTGGTGCTTTGAAGGGATTTTCCTCTTCCAGTCTGCCAACAGAACATACATGGAAGTGAAGCCTAAATATCAAATATCTAGGACAAAAAAAAAACCCAAAACCCCCAACTTCAGGAGACTCTATGAAGAAAAATAATGCATTTATGTTAGTGATAAAGAGGAGTAAAGAAAAAGAATTTTATGCAAATTTAAATTATCTTTTAAAACATCCTCAAAAAGGCTGTCTTTATTAAAGTAGGTACAGAGCTTCTTAGAAGATCAAGCTGTGGGCCCAGTTTCTAACCCAAATTAGTGTCTTTCTTCCTTCAGAAATCATGATCTCCAGCAATGATCAGGAAAAGAAGCATGCATCTAAAATATAATTTACCTATAAGAAGATATGCTCTTACCATTACCTAACTTGTTTTTTACATGTTTGACATAAGAATATCATATCATAAAAAACTTCCTGTGATGGCAGAGGGGTGGAGAAAGCAAAAAGAAAAGCACAACATTTTTTAAGAATTCAATTTAAAATACAATTTATTTTGATTCAAATATTAAGCTTATATGTTCAAATAATCATGTGATTTTAGAAAGATAAATTTATCGCAGGAATTGGACCAAGAGTTTTTTGAGATAAACCAAAAACATGATAGAGGCTAACCAGTATAAAAAGCAAAAAATTGCAAGGAAAGAGTGGGTGGAATAATATGCTTTGAAATGCCATCTTTTAAAAAAAAAAAAAATCCTCCTCATACTGCATATGAATTAAGAGTCCTCAACAAAAGTACTCAGTATGAGCAGGCCATAAATTAGGCAAAAAAGCTAAAAGTATTGCACAGATTCATTGCACAAATTATCTATATTCTTTCAAAGAACAGGAAAAAACCTTTTTCAGAATGACCCACTAATGCAATGGAAATAATTTCATTACAGATGCAGGATCTACAATAACATTATATTACTAAAATTTCCTGTGATTTTCTTCCCTACAGGAGTGGGAAGGTTTGGGAAAGTGGAAGAAATTCAAGAATAACACAAAAAAGGGGGAAAAGGTTAGTGTTTGAAAAATTCAAATACCTCAGATTTCTTTTTCAGCTGTGTGTGAATAACACTGGAAGCAGCACAGCCAGAGAGTTTGTGTAAAGTTATTCTCCAAGGGCTAGATTGAACTTGCATTCTGCCAAATCATAAAAAGGTGCTCTTTTAAAATTTAAACACATAAAATCTACCTCTCTATCTTACTGTTTATTTATTTGGAGGACAAAGTCAGTGATCTGTGTTTGGCAGGATGTGTATTTTCCAAGTTCAGAGCAACACATAGTGTAAGCATGGGTTTATGAAAGGTAGATCCTGTCAAACTAACCTGATCACTTTCCATGACAAGGTTGACTGCTGGCTGAACATGAGCCAGCAGTGTTCCTAGGTGGCCAGGAAGGCCAACAGCATCCTGGCTTGTATCAGAAATAGTGTGGCCAGTAGGTGTAGGGAGGTGATTGTGCCCCTATACTTGGCATTGGTGAGGCTGTACCTTGAGTGCTGTGTCCAGTTCTGGGCTCCTCACCATAAGAAGGACATTTTGTTCCTCAAGCATTTAAAATAAGAGTACATGAGGTAGTTACAAATATGGTTTAGCACAGGACAGGAAAGTTTGGACTCAATGACCTTAGAGATCTTTTCCAACCTTTTGGTTCTGTAATTCTGGATAGAACCCAGCAATAATTAATTATGCAACCCTATAAACTGTATGAGGCTTATGAGGCATGAGTAATTAGAAAAAAAATGCTGAGTGAGTGTCACACACAACAGTGTTTTATTCAGAATTTCAAGAAGGGTCTGCAGTTCTACTTTATATAACAACTTGTTGGAATTGGATCTGTTTTCCCAGTCTCTAGCTGGGATGCCCAGGTTTTGTTTTGTGATCTTGACCAGATGAATTGAATGAATGGCCTTTGCCTGGAAGATATGGATTGATTTTCACTGTAACTGTTAGATGCTATTCAGCGCTGCTACAGAATTTCATGGGATACTATGGTCTGCTGAAACCTAGCATAACACTTCAACCCTCAGAGATAAACCAGCCAGTAGAAAGAAAAGGGGCACTGTGCAGGGAGACTGCAATAGGAGTGAAATGGACCTTTGGGAGTTTCACAGATCTTAGCCTGACTAACCCATCTAGGCTTCAAAGGAGACATACCATTTAAGATCAGAACCTTGCCAGCTAAAATACTATTATGTAGATAGAATACTTGGTTGCTTGGCCTGGGAAATTTTTTATTGTGATGGAAAGAACAGAGAAACTGTATTTATTCTGACCAGGTAACTTGAAGGAGATAAATATATTTGATTTCATCAGTGATCAGAATTTCATCAGGAAATTCCTGTTTCATTTGGGATTTTTTTCCCATGTAAGGACCTTGATAATAGATAAGGATTTACATAGCTACTTGATAGTTTTTCCAGTGTTTAAAAAAAATTATAAAATTTCACTAATAGATTCTCATTTAAAAAAAGAAGTTCTGCAATACTTTGCTAAACAAATCTCTCTCTCAACTCAGTGCAGAGGAAAGTACCAAAGAAAGAAAAAAATATATAGACTAAAACCTCAATTTTATTAAGGTCTATCTAGATCAAAAGCCAGCGTAATTTAAGATGATATTTCAATTATAGTACTCAAACATTATGTTTTTAAAACTGTTAATCCTCTACAGGATCCTATTATGTGTGGATTTCACATTAACTGCAGTAGACATTGTGATGAAAGAACATTTAACCTTGAAAGAAAACTCAAAAGCACAGGGAATGCAACCAAAATCACATAGACAATACAGAATCAAGGTAAAGATTTTCACCTTTCTATTTCCTGTACTCACCAATATTTCCTGTATGCTTGTAGTATTTAATGTAATGTCTACGCAAACTGGAACACTTTCCTAATGCACTTTCAAGAAAACAGGAAAAGCAGTCCTGCAGTTTCAAATAAGGCAGCACAGTAAAATTAGAACTTCCTCTAGTCCACCAGGTATTTTTTGAAGAATAACTAGCATAATCCATATCTAAAACAGACTTTGCAGACATTTTCCTTATGATAGAGTTTAAGTATTACATAATTCATAACATTTTCGCAGTTAATTTTTATTTTCATAGTTTTGCGGTTAATAGTTCATTTTACATAATTCTACTTGAGATATAATAGAGCAGGAGTTGTTTGTTGGAAAGCAGTTAAGGGATTTAGCTAGGCAGCTGATGAAAGGCAGCTCAGACGTTGGATATTATAGGGTATTATAGGAAAATAGCCCTCCTCCCTCACAGATAATCTAACAAGTGAAAAAAATAATTAAAAATCAGATAAACTCTCTGATTCAGCTAAGTTTGCAGTTATATATGTATTGTGTGTGTCAGTACTGGGCCAATGATAAGGAGGGGGCAGAAGTGGTCAGGCAAGGGAAAAGTTTAGACCATACTGTTCAGAGATAGATGAGGGCTAAGGTTAATTTAAAGTGACTATATGAATGATGGCTTTGTTTTCACTATGTCAGTGAACGGAGAAACATAAATTACAGGATTAGTTTACACTAAACCATGTACAATTTAATCACAGAAGAAAAGGAAAAAGGAAAGGGAAAACAAAGGGGAAAAGGAAGATAAAAAATGAGAAAAGGAGAAGGAAAACAAAAAAAGGAGGAAAAATGGAAAAGGAAAAGATAAAGAGAGAAAAGGAAAACAAAAAAGAAAAAAGAAAAAAGAAAAAGAAAAAAGAAAAAGAAAAAGAAAAAAAGAAAAGAGGGAAATTCCAATTAGCAGGCTGCAGCCCCAAGGTGCTCATGGTGGGGACTATTCCCTCATTTCTGCTGGCGTAAGTGTGATGTAGAGGCTTCCTTCCATACCACTCTTGGGGTCTGTCTGGGTTTGGCCCCCATATGTTTCCTGTACAGAAGCTGCTTCCTTCTCATCTATTCCCCCCAGCTCTGGAATAGCTTCCCCCGGCTTTAGGGGGTGTAAAGGGATATTGTTTACTTTGCAGTCTAGGGTCTGTCAGACCTTCATCATAAGGTATTCACCAGGTTTTAGCTAACACAGACTGGGTGATGAATCTACACTCAGGATCCCACAGGTCCATAAAAAGACTGTGACCATTGCCACAAATGGCAAAGTCACATTTACCAGGCGGAATGTGACATCTGCTCCTCACAAGTTGATGAAGACAGATTCTAACATCCCAAAAGTTACATCAGATAGTTTTTTCACTGTGCAACCTGCTGTGAAAACACTGGGTTTATCAGAATCCTTTTTTCACTTGCTCTTAAGCTCTCTTCCTTTTTTTCTTTTTTTCCTCCTTTTTTCGTTTTCCTTCTCCTTTTCTCATTTTTTATCTTCCTTTTCCCCTTTGTTTTATCCTTCCCTGCATTTATATTACCTTCAAAAAATAACTTAGACGTGAATTATTCAATCAAGTCTCTGTTCAGTGTAATGTTATATACATCAACATGATCTATTTTTTTACCATTTCTATATCGTTTATTGTGCCCCACTATTTTAATCATTGTTTGAGCCTGTGGCTAGTCAACAAAACCTGGTAAAGACAAAAGCAAGAGGCAGAAAAGAGACAAAGATCTGATAATCATTCATCCCAGTTCTTTGAAGCTGATGCATTTAGCTGCAGACTCTAAGTTAGACCACACAAGCCTTATGGACCTGAGACTATGAATACACAACCACATTTCTGTGAGATTATGGGGGGAAAAACTGTGGAATACCAGTACAGATCAATTGAACTGCATGCAGCAGTCCTGTTAGACTAGAGGCAGAAGCTACCCCAGAGTGTGCATCTTACATTTACTGCTCTATCTTGTATGTGCTACATCTGTGCATTAGCTTATCTGAAAACCATTCTCTTGAATGTCCACTCCTCAGATTCAATCAAATGAACTCTGTTAAACAGAGTAAAATTGCAGTAATTTTAAAAAGATTTCATGCCTATGGTAAGGTGCATAGGAAATTGAACTGAAGTAAAATAGAGTGACCTCAAAGAGGGGAGGCATTTGTGTTGGTTACATACATTAATAAACAAATAAGTCTATACTCCTTTATGAAGGGCATGAGGGCACACTATATAGTACAGTGTTCTATTGGCCATGCTGTATGGTTTCTCATTTCTTGAGTCAAGTTCTTTAAAATAATTACAATTTTTTAGTACAACATGAAGGATCCATAAACCAATCTCCTCCCAAGAAATAAAGTCATACAAAGGAGGAGTCAGCAACATTAGTGGAAAGGACTGTGCAGGAAATTAAAGACCCTCAGAAATCTTCTACTGAGCAGCAGCAAATAAAAATTTATTCTCCAAAGCATACATTTGAACTGTGTATCAGCTATGAATGAGTCCTACCTGCCCTATCACTTACTAACATTTAACCACCAAGTCATATGAATAAATATTTAGGATTATGAAACATATCTTAGCTAATAAAAGGTGAATAATTAAGTTGAATGGTGGGACACATTTTCAGAAAGTAAGATTCTATTGTGTAAAGCAAGCTCTTAATGAATCCTGTAGGAATAACCATATCTTTGGGTAGTTAAAACAAGAGAGGACAAAGCATTATGAATTGCGTTGAGGCAACAGTTCTTCATTAGTAATAAGATGAACTGTATGATAACCTGATAGAACTCTTCCATCTGTGATTCAAATTACCCTAAAAATACAGCCAGCAGATGCTAAGTCTATGTAAAATATCACCAAATCTTGAAAGCATATTTGTGTATGCTACACAGGATCTTAATCTTTCTTGCTTTACACTTTATTCTGTTTTGTATAAACAGACTTCTTATTTTACAATCTATGCATTAAGCCAAAACGGCAGGGTTTTTTTCTAATTCAGTCCAATAAATTCTTCTTTTCTTGTCAGATTATTTATTTTTATTTCAATTCTCCATTAAACCCTGTTCTTACTTAGAAAATAGAGTCTAAGTTTATGACTAAGGTAAGTTTATAATCTGAGCTAACAATACCCACTTTTCCAGTAGAGTACAATATTAATGTTTTTATTAAACTTTCCAAGTGTTTGGCAACAGACCAGGGAGCTTTTGTATCTAAATGATTATTTCTGGCATTCAGACAATTTTCTCTTGTTGTCTTTTGAGCAATGATTTTAAGCAGAGTGCAAGATGGAAAGAAAGCCATTTAGCTATTAGAAATAGCTACCAACACATATTTGCAAATCTAAGATTGTATTTTTCATCCTTGAACAGCACCAGTCAGCCAGAGCATAACAGAGTTTTTGAGTTGATTTATTCATCTGAAATGTGGATTTAATTGACTCTTAATCTATGTGTAAAGCACTTTACAAAGACCCTTTCACCCAAGAATCTCAAAGTAATATTATCAGTAGCACAGACTGCAGCAATGCACACGAGGTCAACATAATAAACTAGGCTGACTTTATCAGAGGAAAGAAATACCTTTTTAGCACTAGTCACTGAAACATGCACTCCTACATATTATGACATAATTGCAGTCATGCAGCTGAACAGCCTCTCTTATCATTACCCCTTGTGTAACCTTGTAACAAATTTTCCTTCTCTCAGCCAAACCTTGCAAGGAAAGACTGTAGGTATTGATAGTTTACATCATGAACGGGGGAACGAAAAAGCATAACGCAAGAAAAATCTTACCAATTACAATAAATTAATTTTCAAATGGTTTATCTTTTTTGACAGCTTGATCTAAAATTCTATTATTCAGAAGTAGCTTATTGTAGTAAATGAAGTAAATTCTAACCTTTCTCATTGGAGGTGGACTTCTGAACTTCTGAAGACCCGTTTCTCAACTAAAGGATTTTGAATCTGCATACACTTCCTTCCTGGGGGGTGGAGGGGAGAAGCCTGAAAACAATAGGCTATTGAGCAATGAAGGGAGAAACTTTTCAGCTGTTCTTCCAGCTTTTTCTTCATGTGTTGCATGGGACCTAAGGATGGAGGCTTGTTCCCGTACATATGGGAAAAACAGGATTGGAAACAGGCTCTGCAGCTTCTGCTATCACTGAGAGTACTTTCCTGATACAAGAGCTGTGGTTTATGTATGTCAGGCCTCTCTTCCAGTGTTCTGCAAGTGGGCAGCATCCCCATGCCTGCTCCTCACGGAGGTTGTTATTCCCCCAGATAATTACTGACCTTATTTATGCATTGCCTTCCCTTTTGTTTTCCACTGCAGCCTTGTGTCCATCATAGCAAGCAACTCTCAATGTCCATCCTGTCAGCATCCATGATGGTCTACAAACTGTACCAAGGGGGATTAAAAGTGCCAGGAAGAAGTCAATCTCTTGGTCATCCTTAATGGCAAATCAGGATTCTCAGAATATTTGGCTGCCAGAGAGATTTCCAAATGCTGTGCTCAAATTCCCAAATGATTTTGAATGAGTTTTCTTCAGCCTCAGTGTGTTGTGTCCACATTTCTTAGAACTATATTATTTTCCTGAAGACACATCCTTCTCTGCATTTTCCTATCCTGAAAAATACAATTTTGGTATCCTGGTCATAGTTTTTCCCTCTATGGCCTCCTGGTAGCCTCTTTTCCTTGAATTCACCTAGTCATCTACTCCGTATATACAGCTTCTAACATGAAATGTGAGTCAGATTATACCTTTTCAGCACTGTATTAAGCTTCCATGAGGCTGCAAAATTTTTTCCGCTGCTAAATAGTATTCTCTTTGTAGCTCTTTCCAGAATATGTTTTATATTGGGCATTCAGTCTGGGGTAGTTGATTCCTCTGTTTGCTTTCATTTGCTCTGTCCTCTTCCCAGCTCATGACATCTTTACTTTCTAAGTTTATATAATAGTAATGAAACCAAGATGTCAAAAATACATTTCAACCTAGAATATGCAAAACTAGAAACATTTCCATTGTCTTGTTATTTTTTCAATGGAAGGAAGAAATATTTCCTAGGGTGAATTAACAAAACCATGAGAATATCACTATTTGACATGAATTTCTACTTTTAAAGAATTTAACAATAAAATCAAAAGGACTTGTGAGCTGCAATTATTTTCCCTACATAAGAAACAAGCGATACACTGCTGGTTTCACCCAAGTTTTGTACTTAGGAGAAGTGGGAAAGGAAATAAAAGTTTGGTTCTCTTTTCTACATGGGGTACATCCCAAAGCACCCTGACCACATGCATCCCTAGATCGTTTCATTAATATTGCATGGAAATAGGATAGCTTTTTAAAAGAATTTGGAGAACTCTGGAAACAAGAAAATGTCAGTTTAAAATTGTATTTACTGAAAGAAAATTAACTATATCTCCCCTTTTTTAGATGAGTACCTCATACATCAGGCTACCAAAAAAAATGGTACCCAGTTGGAAGAAAAATATCCTATTTTTCCCATTCCATCTTTTCCATACTCAACTTTCTCCTTGTTTATATTTGAATAAACAGAATCATCCTTAATTATATTTCATCCCATTATATCCGGTGACATTATTAGCATACAGATGTGAATTGTTTCACTGTTCTGTTGTTTAATGATTATTTTGTTTTCTATCCGATACAGGTAGGATGTTTAATATGATTTTAAACCACCTACTATTGCACAGAGCTTTCTGTGCTGTTTTCTGAATGACAGCTTGTTCAAAATGCCTGTAAGGCATCTAGAAGTTGAAACCTGACTTCACATAGGGACCGCTTTAAGATACTTTGTAAAATATCCTAGAACATATTCTGCACCTCAATTACATATTTAAGTGGGTGATAAAGGATTTTTAATTCGTTTTTTTCCACCCAGAGAATCTCCTAGCAAGTATTTCTTGTTAATTTCCAGCAGTGTTTTTCTTCAAGATTAAAGGATACTATTACCCATAAGTATTTTATGTTAATCATTCAGACTTTTACAATCCTGGGTTTTATTGGAAATATTTACTTCCTTCACTGTCCTTTAATCTACAAAAACATATCATACAACATCTCAGTTCTTACCACAGTAGCTTGATACACATTTTGATTATCCTTTGTATTGTATTAATGGATTATTTATATCTTACTCTTTCATAGGCTTTATCTTTCAGAATTTAAAGTATTTTTTTTCCCTAGATACCTGCAAGTAGTTGTTTTGATGTTATCACTCAATATTCTTAAGAACAGTCCTGATATTTGACCCTTCCTTTTCTAAGAATAAGAGAATAATACTTACAAACATGATGACTAGAAATTGGTTCAGTTTATACTGGAGGACATGTGCATATGTGCATATATTTTTCAGTACCTATCAGGAATTCTAGAAGATATTCTCTGGAGATTGCATAGTAAAACCCTTTTTTGGAAATCTTTAAGATTTGATAAATCAGCTGTCTCCTCAGTCAGCAAATGCAACCTCAGACATACAAGTTACCTATTTATATTCAGTGTATTATTCAGCATGCTGAAACATCATTGATCTTTCCATTCACAAAACTTTTTTTTATACTTGTTTTTGCCTGTCTATCCTGGCATTTAATTCATGATAGAATGTGCTGCTTCTGTACACTTTGTCATTATCATCCCCAGTAAGCAACATGTGAGATTGGTTTTGTGATAGTGCTATAAGCGATGAAAATGGTAGCTGGGTCTCTTAGTGTCCATTTCTCTGAAATATGTCCTTGCATTTTGGGAGGGATGCTGATTATGGTCAATGGCATTAATTCTTCTATCAGACATAAGATGTTTGATATCACATTATTACTTGAGTATTTATCTGTTACAAAGTAGATGTGGTGTTCCTGCCTACTTTACATTTTTGTATGCGTGATTGATGATGGAGTGATGTGTTATTGATGTCTGGGACTTGACCATTTATTTGTTTTGTTATCATATATCATGTTTCAGACTGATATTTTTATGCATTTGTACCTCTAAGAGGAAATTGCAAATTTCTCCAAAATACAATTGCAATCAAACTACTCATTTCTACTGTCGTATAGCTACAGACAGCATGACTGAATAAATAAGTCTGTCTCCTATCAGTATGTACACCGGTAGCCTTTCCATCACCAGAAGCCAAGGGTCAGCGATGTCTTCCTCAGTAAAAAATCCTGCTCTCAGTCACTACGTGTAAAGCCTTTCTCCACTTAAGTCTCGAAAAACAGTGATTTGCCTTTGTCTTCCGATAGACTACTGTTGATCATATCCTGGGAATTTATTTTTCTGCCTCCAAGGTTGGTCTTTCTCACAGGGAAAATTCTAATACTAATATATGTCCTGGAAAGTAAGGTCTTGGTTTTGGAGGGTCAGCATGTGTTTTCTGCCATGTTCGTCAGTGATAAGTCTGTGTACATGCACTGCCATAAGAGTTGTTATGAAGTGATTGTTTCCAGTAGCCCTTCCTAATCTTTAGAATTATATTTGTTTCTTTCATACCTCCCACATAAAAGTCTGTCAAGCATAAAGAAGTCTTTATATTATCCAAGTTAAGCAGGAATACTATTCAGTTCAGTAAGTTTCTCTGCTGCTTAGTTTTGAGTAGAGACTAAGACAATCACAGTACAGACATGTAGTGTCCCTGCAGTCTCATTCCATTCAAGATCAAACTGTCATGGTCTGTTGAGATGTGTGAAGCTAAACTCTCAGAGAAAAACTTTCAAATCCTGCCTTGTCATTCTTCTGTGTTTCCCATAGGAGAGCAGAAAGCTAAGCGATCTTACACGAAAGTGAGTCTCTATTACATCATCTTTATCATTCTGATCAATCCTGTAACATGCTTCTAAGTTTTTCCAGTCTAAGAAATTTGCTGTCATTGGCCCTGGAATCTTGTGACCACTTCATATTTAAGGGCTTGTTATGGTACAAGTGGGAAGAGAAGGAGCTGACTTGGGAAAAATGTCAACAGACATGAACTAGAGTAGTAGTCCACTTCTGACCATTAATGTCTTGTACAATAACATGAACATCTTATCACTCCTCAAAAAAAACCCCAAAAAACAACAACAACAACAAAAAAACCCCAAACAGGCTTGATGTCCTTTAAGATCAAATTTGCATTTTTTCCAGACATAACACATTAGTGGCTCATAGTCATATGGTGATCAACTAATACTCCCCGGCTTTTGTCCTCCTTTTTCCAAATGATAAGCTCTTAAATTGTAGTAAAACTATTACTAGTCCCCAAGAGTGTGACCCTGGCTTTTGTGTTATTTCTACTATTTTCAGCCTCATTTATGTCAATGGAAATGCACTAAAAATAGTTCCATATGGAGACTAGGTTTGCTTTTGTGAAAAACCATTTTCATCGAACACAAGGAAATACTTAAGAAATTTGCTTTGCTTTACACGTCAAAATTAATTTGATGGCACATTTGTTAATTCCTTTCGTGGATAACATAATTCCAACCTTAGCAAGAGTCTTAGAGACACTATACCTTTTAAAATTCAATACACTTTCTTAACATAACACTGCTTAAATCCTGCTGTATTTTCTAATGGCATTACCTGTTTTATTAGCTGTCTTGGATGCATATACACAGAAAAATAACTGCATTCAACAACATTGTAGGGCAAACTGCTTATTAAAAGAGCATTTCATCTGTAATCTGGAAGGCACCAATATTTATGTGTTCTGTCCATTATGCTTTACTGCTTGAAAATGCTGTCAATGAACACAACTGCTAGGCTTTATATTTTTGTTTATATGTGTGTCAAAATGACCATAAACTCCTAACTGTCTAAACCAAATATGAAGAGGTAATGTCATTTGCAATTTATGTTATATTCAAACCAGAGAATGATAAAGTACATAAATCTCAGGTGAAAATCAACAATTAAATTAAGTTCTTTTGAACATTACTACAAGGGAGGCAATCATCTAATTTTGCCTTGATAAAGACATTATCATTTGAAATGTAAAATGCCTTCAGTGATGGTTGAATTTCCCCATCTTTACATACTGGAACCAATGCAATGTGTAGTAAGGCTGTACTATTCAATGCAAATAACAGTTAAGGAACTCAGCTGACACCAGAGATTTTCTTAAAATTTATGATTTTCTGGTCTTCATCTAGTCAGCAATTTTTACTCAAAACTCAGTGTTCTTCTTGAAAAGAAAGATTAATTTAATTCTCCAGGTTAAAAACCTGAATAACACCTAACTATAAACTCTTAGGCTACAAAAAGCATTTACATCTAGTCTACTCTTTGTTTCCCTTGTTCTGTGCATCTGCTCACCAACAAGCAAGCAGAAAGCGAGCTTCGTTTGATAAATAAATAAACTTATTTAGGTCAAGACAATAAAGATTTTCCTATCCAAATGCATGTTGATACTAAATTAATTTTCAGTTATTGTTACTGAATAAATAACAGAAATAAGGCATTCAAAGGAAAACAAACAAAAAAAGAGGGGGGAATATTTGTATTTCTCAGTTTATATTTATATTAAGCATGTGTCTAATTGTTTCTAAAACAAACTAACTTTTCATTAAGGTGAGAAAACTCAAAATATTTAGGCTGAAGCATGTGGTCTATTGCTTTTGCTGTTCTTACAGTTGTGGTTTCTGATGCAGTACCTAGAGACCTCCTTGGACTGTGACTATACAGTATAGTCTTTCTGTTGCTTGAACTGGAAATGAAGAGTTTGGCAAGAGTGGAGAACCTGGCCATCCCAGAGGTTCTCCCAATTCTGCTGTAGGATTGACCAAAATGCACACAGATGAGTCACTTGTAAATACTCTGTAGAAACTCTTCCTGTAGTCTCTGGAATGATCACACAAACATTTTGTATGTAGCTTAAGACATTCCACAGCTGGCATTGTGCATGTGTGTGATTGCACTGCTGGACAGCTGGTTATATGAATTTAGCAGAACAGAGGTTCAGAAAGTCCCACCCTATCTAGCTTGAGAAAACTTTGTAAGTACCCTTGGACACATGGACAGTGACTCATCACTATATTCGAAGATTCAATTCTGTCCACGAGCATCCCCTTTATGCAAAAAAGCCCATTGAATCGGGGTGCTTTTAGTTTTTACCACTCTCCTGCAATGTCTGTGTAGTACCCAGTACTGGGTATTAAGCAGTGTGTAGCTGGTACAGCCAGATGGTATTTCCTAAAACAGTTTTGTCTTTACTTCCAATGCACTACAGAGTCAAACAGGTATAGCCACAAATCGTTATTTTAAAATGGAACAGAGAAGGCACTGATCTTCTAGCCTGGATTTGGGCTAGATGACTTACAAGCTTTATTTTCTATATATCTTCAACTGATATATCTTCTTTTCTTTTTTCTTTTATCTCTTTTTTTTTCTTCCTTTATTTTTTTTTTAATTAAGGTGTCTCTGCGAAGATTCTGGCAGTTTTAGTAGATATAAATAATATATCATGGATAAATGATCAGCAAATGTCACATTCTGTACATTTACCTAAGAACATATCTGAAACAAGATTTCTTTGTCTCAGTTATAGTCTTGACTTTGTCAAGTTAGCAATAAACTATTTCTTTCTCTTAAAAATACTATTTTTGTGTTTATGGGAGATTCATTCAAAAGAAACTAACAAAAATTTTAGGAAAGGCACCTGAGAAGTTACTTACCCAATTCATTTCTGCCAGGCCTACTTTCAGAAATACCTCTTGAGAAGTTAACTTAATTTACGTGGTGTTGAAGATGGTTTCAGCAGCTGTTAATAGTGGTCCAGTGTAAACAAAGCTAGGTTGTGGACTGTGAAAGAGATATGCCAGAGCTTTAAAATGAAAGACTTTATTTCATACTACTAACAATGATCCATAATAGCTCCCTATAAACTTACTTCTACAATGAAATATTTTGTTGGCTTTTGCAACCAGCTCAAGTCAACATTGTTATTAATTAGCTCCTTTGCTTGCTGTAAGTTGGTAATAATTTGTAACTCCTTTTTAAGGGAGGTAGATGATTTGCTACTTTTATCTGTACAGTATAAGTTAAACATTTAATTTAATATTAATACTAGAAAGTATACAAACAGGGAATAATATACATATGGGAGCAGAATATACATAAAACTTGCAGCCACACAAGCTTTGGAAAATCAAATAATTTTGACTTCTGGTGTTACTTCAAAAAGATCCTTAAATTTTGCCTGACCCATGAGTTGACACAATTTAAAAAAATAAATAAATAAAATGAGACACTTCTACTACACATGTACACAAACTTTCTTATACAGCAGAGTAATCTTTCACTAGTACATAATTTGAGAGATAGCTCTATGCCAGCCAGCCAAAATAGGAAGCAATTAGTGTGATAAATAGAGAAAGTGTGTCCTTTAAAGCAACTTCTTATGTACTGCCAAGACACTATTTCTGGACAAGTGTTTAATAACTGCCTCATCTGTTGATCTAATTTAATGAATGTTGTCAATGGAAAATGCTATCAATAAATATAAATATTTCCACTCTATGACATATTTTAGAGATATTTTGTTGCTATAGTAGTATGCACCTCATTGTAAGCAGCATTTCTAATTACATTACTGCTATTAATAATGCCAAGTTCTGAAAGAAAATCACACAAAGTACAGTTCTTTTTTACTGTGGTTTTCTTTCTTTTTCTTCCATTAAATATTCTTTACCCTATGTTAGCACAGTGACCCTATGACAGCACAATGCAATTTTACGATGATCTGCTATACATATGTAAGAAAATAAATGTTATTTTTTGTCCAATTGGTCCTCCTTAGGTTTGAACTCCTAACACGTAATTTCATCTTTGTATATTTTCAACTTTTCGTCCTGTTCAGAAATGTGAAAAGGGGTAAAATATTCATTGTATGTAATCCACAGGGTTCAACTATATCCTTTTTCTGTTGGAAATCATAATTTTTTAATTCTTCAGTCCTAAGAAAATAAATGACTTTTTTGTCTGATTGTTTGTTTTACTGTTATATGTTTATATATTTTACTCACATGGCTATTTGCTTGTTTACAATAAAGTCGTGTGACCTGGAAAGCCTTTACCAGATGCCATTTGAGTTCCTTAATCTTGCTGTGTTGTAAAAGGTGGCCAGTGCTCAACCTAGAAAGAAAGTACAAACATTCTTCTCAGGTACCCAAATTTAAAACAAATAGAAAAGAGAAACTTTAAAAAGGAGGTAAGAACATAGCAATACATCTTCCTTATTATCTAGCAATGCATATTTCCTAGAGATTATATGACTTCTTTAGTTCATTCCAATATAATTTGGATTACAATTAAATAAAATACAGAAAATAAGCACCTAATCTTAGAGTTGAGGAGCCAAACAAGTGGGCATTGCAGCATTTTGCTACTAAGACTTTGTGACTAGGGGTGTCATCAGTTCTTATATTGTGTCTTAACAGAGCCTTTGCAAGAAAACAGAATTGCACTTACCTGACAGGGCACTGTGAAGTGAATGACACTGGAGAATAAGGTACTAAAATTCTATTTCTGAGCTAAGCACTACTGCAGAATACAAAGATGTCTCTGTTGTTCTAGCACAAAATCCAAGGTGTCTAGGTCATTAGCTGTGCTCATACGGAGTACTGATCTTTTGGAACTCCAGATGTAAGTTGCTAGCTACATTATCATACCAAAAATACTAGCCAGTGCAGCTGGAAAACCACTTCAGTCAAAGTCCTTTTTTTATAAAATTAATTCTCAGGTTACAGAATTGCTCCTCAGACACTGTCATGATGCAACAGTGGTCAGAATACATAAGACTAGGTATCATGAAGTCTTGTTTATTACTGTATCAATACAGTTCATTGGTTATTTAGTTTACCAGAAAAAGTAGACTGTTTCTGAGACACATGTCTGCTGGTTTGGCTGGGATAGAGTTAATTTTGTTTATAGTGACTAGTGTGAGCTGTGTTTGGGGTTTGTGCTGGTTTTGTTACTGTTGATTGGTGCTTACACAGAACCAAGGTCTTTTCTGCTTCTCATGCCGCCCCTCCAGTGGGTAGGATGGGGGTGCACAAGAAATTAGAAGGGGACACAGCTGGATGAACTGATCTCAACTGACCAAAATTATATTCTATACTATATGATGTCTCTTCCTAAGTAACCGTTAAACACAATGGAGCCCTGCTGTCCTGGAGATGGCTGAAATCCTTCCTGCTGATGGGAAGATGTGAATTAATTCCTTCTTTTGCTTTGCTTGTGTATGTGGCTTTTGCTTTACCTATTAAACTGTCTTTATCTCAACCCATGGGTTTTCTCATTTTTCTGATTCTTTCCCCCATTTCACCAGGGAAAGAGTGAGCAAGTGGCTGTGAGGGGTTTAGTTGCTGGCTAGGATTTAACCACAACAATGTCTGAAAATGGTAATACTTACACTAAGAGGCTACCTAGGAAAAAAAAAATCAATGCAACAGACGTAAGAGTCCTCCATCAACCCTGATCTTTAAACACCATGCTGATGCTGGACGACAGTCTTAGTTATATGGATTACTTTTAGGTAGTTCTGCAAGAAGCAGGGATTTGGATTTGATGATCCTTATGTGTCCTTTGAGATATTCTATGGTTCTGTGTTGTGAACAAAGGTGATTTGAAAACATAAATGGTGTGTAAATAAAAGACATACTAATTGTTACCAAATAAACTAAATACAACAAGAATTTAAAATAAGAAAAATAATTATGATTCCATGTGTTAAAGAAGTTTATGCTGCGCAAGTTTCCTGGAAGGAATCTAAAGGGGGAAAAAAGTGTTTTGTGTGGCTCTTCTATTTAAAACTATGAAAGAAAGAGAAGTTCATATTCTACAGTCTTATGGAAGAAATCAGCAACTATGTTATTTGATGATTATGTGTATTTAGTTGTCATACTGTAATGGGAGAAAGAATCAAAAAGAAAGATCAGAGGAATAGTTTACATTGAATATATTAGCTCTACACTTGAAACTGGACATTATCTTGACAGTGGAATTTTTATAGGGACTTATTTGCCTATATAAAGCCATATAAAGTTTCCTCAGGTACCAATATGACCTGAAAGAAAGAATCATTCAGGATGATATAAGGAAGGTTTGCCAGCCCCACAGCAAGGTGGCCCCAAGCTGGTCCCAGAAGCAATTCTATGGCCAACCATGCAGCAAACTCATCAGCCAGTTTCTAAATAAGCCAAGGAATGAGAAGTGCTGCTTAAAAATATAAAAGGCTTACGGGAATTTATGAACTGGAAAGCTTATTTCTTATAATAATTAACAGTGCATCACTGTTTAAACCTTGATCTCTCACAGGTGCTTGTGCCATATGTCAGGCGTTGAAAGACTGAATAACTTTCTGCACATAGGAAAACGCATTGCAAAGAAATGGCAGTCAGCTGGGATGTGAGTAGTGAAGATACAACAGTTAAGGAAAATTTTGTAAAGGCCTATGTAAAGCCAACACCAACAGAAAACTTCCCCAAAGAGAGACTGAAGATTAATGAATGAATACTGTATAATTTTTGGAAAGATGTTTTAATAGAAAAAGTAAAACAATAACAATTCTAAAATTACAGAAACAAGGAATCTCAGTAAGAATAACAGAGTCATGGCCAAATAGTGACTACAGACATGGTTGGAGAGCAAATTTCAGGAGGTTTTTTTGTGTTTTTTTTTTATTTTTTATTAACATGATATCTCTCTTTAAAAGAAACAATTAAAAGCTGTGCCTTCTCTCCCCCATTGTCACTAAAAGTTATAAAGTTCGGAAAATAATATAAATTAAAGTCTAGACATGTCAACAGTAAGAAAAAAAAAAGAGAGAGAGAAATAACCAAATTATGTATTAATTGCCAAAGCATGAAACATTTCCTTGTATTAGTATATGCAAGATAACATCAGAATTGAGGACAAATAGTCCTTGAGCACCTTTCGATGACTATCAACATCATATAATATTCAGCAGAGATTCTAAAGAGTGAGCATCCAACATCCATGGGTGAACCTTTACAGCTGTGTGTTTGTATCACTCATAAGAATAACCCCCTCAGTATACTTTTTATCTTCCTAGTAGGGGGTTTGTTTGCTTTGTGTTTTTAAAAGAAGTCACTATATTTAAAAAGTACACTGATGAGTAGAGCAACATTTCTTCCTTTGGAAATACAATAATGAACTGAATATTTGAGAATACTTACTAGTGTATTGAGGTTTGTGGTGTCAAACAGGACCTCCACAGTAAGGAGTTTATTATAAACAAGAAGATAAAGATTTTGTTATATTGCAAAATTATTTTATTATTACCAAGATGACATGAGGAAAAATCCTCCATTGTGAGTTTAGTTGGTAGTTGGGGGAGTATAAATATTTTTACTAAACAGCAAATGTAGGTTACTGTATTTAGATCTTGATTAATGTAAATTTGTAAAATAAAACCTCACATATTTTGACTATATTAGTAAACTGGATGAAATATTCTGTAAACTTTTAATATTAAATGAAAATATTAAAACTCTTCCAAGCACATAGATTTTCACAGTAGGAGAAGCAGACCAAACACAATGACGCTACTGTCTATGGAGTGAGGAATCACATGACAGGCCCTTACAGTTATATCAGAATTACCATTACAGCTACTCCATGTATCACTCACTTTTATAAAACTGCTATAAAAACTGAATGAACTCCTTAGCAGATGAAATCTGCTTGGGTGTTCCTTTTCTTCTTTTCATCATTTATCCCAGATTGTTGTATGTCAGCAGCTAACAGAAGAGAGAATGATGAGCTCGCCAATTGTTCTTCTGTGTAGAAAAAAAGTGTTCTTATCTACAGGAAATGTTATAGCAGTAAAAGGTGATGAGGTTGAGGTACACAAAAGGCCTTTTTCTTAATTCACCAGACTCAAAGAGAAGATATATTCTACTGACTGCCACTTGATTCCTCTGTGGTTTTCCCTGTGAAACAAAGAAGCGACATAATAAAAATTAAAACAGTTGTTTTAGACTGCAATTCTGAAGATCCAAGAATGGTGACAAAATTTTATTCTTGAAGAATGGAATGTTATAGAATAGTAGGGATAGAAACCCTACATGTTAAAAGGTAACTGTACCCATCACTGGGAACATTCATTACCATTGACATTAATCATGGTTGTATAGAAACTAGTATACATTAGTCTCTATTTCTAAAACTATGCTATCGTTTAAAGATTTAAATAAGTATTACATAAATGATATTTGTAAAATGAAATAGAATTAAATTTTGGTTTTAATCTCTGATCATATATTTCATGTGTATATGTGTACTGGTAACCCCCTTTCACTATCAATAATTTTCCTATATAATTAGGTACCACACATAGAACTAATTAAAGTATCAGTGCTCATAAAAATGGCAGCAGTTCATAGCCACATAACTGAGCATAATATTAACAATTAATAATTTGCAAAGGTCTGTACAAATCAAGTATATCCCTCATCACAGTGTGACTAAGGGCAAAACCAGCAAAAAAATAAAAATGCTCTGCACTTATCTTATTTAAAGCATGTATTAGAGGCCAGAGTTTCTATGTAGGAAGGAACCTGTTTCATAAACGCATGAATATGTGGAATGGTATTTTCAGTTTCATTGGACTCAGAAGATTTATATAGTGTTAAGTGCATAAAATACTAAGTATTAATCTGATAGATAAAAAATCAGAGTAACTGCCTTCATCAATATAGACAACTATACTAGCACCAACATTAGCCAAACTGCTGGACCCATGGTGCATAAAGATAATTTTCTTACTAACAATTCTGTAAGCACACTTTTATTATGGTGCAACCCAAGTTAAGCAGATACTTTCTCAACTCTGAAATACATTACAGTTTAGCTAGTTTGTTTTTGAAGAATATCTATTACTTTCACAGAGGGTCTCATTGTCTTTGCAGCTGTCCACAGTGTTTACTGTAGTCAAACCTGAGATAGACACTGCTTAACAGATTCCATATTAACATCTGAGCAGACACTATTGTCTATACATTACATGCTTGACTCCTGTTTTCAATTTCTTTTTAATAAAGACACTATTGCTGGTGTTTTAGGATCCTTCTCTAGTGGTTGTTTATCGTTATGTACTTCTGAAGAATTAAGAATGGTCTCTTACCTTTACTTTTTTCAAATATTAGGAGCTTTTAAACATGTAAACTATTGCATATTGGCAAAAGAGAAACAATCAGTGGCAGAAAGGACAATTCAGTAATACTTTATTTGTTTTCTTATGTTCTCTTTATCAGATTTTAGACTGATATCTTCATGGCCTTCTCTTACCCATTTTTCTTCCATAGTTCCTTTAAGAATGGTATAAAATCCAGGACAAAGAAAAGTGTGTCAAGTTCCTTTAAATGTCAGAAAATTCATAAAGCTGAATCAATTTCATTACGATTTCCCAAGTTCAAGAACATGTGATTAAAACATTTGTAAAGCAAGCGATCAAACAAATTAAACCAATCATAAATGGGTTGCCAAAGTCAATGTCCTCAGTACCGAAAATGTACAACATGCAGAGACCTTGTTCCCCTCTTTGATTGATTTTTGCAGAGAAATGCCTCCAGAAAACTCTATGGAGGACTGGGGGAAAAACAGTATTTAAACAAAGAGAAAAATATAGATTTTTTTTTAACTTTGGGTGAATGTGGAAGGACATTATTAGGTTTTAAAGCAAAACTAGGATTGTTATATTTACAACCTCCCAACAGAGGGAAGTACAGGGTAATCAGCAGGAGAGCAAAGCTGAGATGATTGTGAGAGGTATTTGTCCTGTATTACAAAGTAAGTGAAAGAATCTCTTTGATTACAGATGGCAGGAAAAACATGATTGAATTAATTATAGGGATCAAAAGTAACATTTCTTTGGTTCTTGTAAAGCTCAGTTTCTTTTCCCATAAAGCTACACATTGTAGTTAAACATGGATTAAGATAGTATAATTATACTTTAACAATAGTAAAGTCTTAAAATGAATGAAGGCTATTCCTCACAGAATACTTATGACAAATATCAGATTGTTTGTCATCGTGATGTTTCTGCAGTGGGTCAAAACATACATGTTTCATATTTTTATTTAGTAGAATGAGTGTAAATTATCCAACTTCACCTCTGTTAACAGAGTAACCGACAGGACAAAATTTTTTGAAAACAGGCTTTGCTTACAAGGCTTCAGCTAAAAATATAACTGGTAAAATAGTGTATGTTGCCATAAGATTTAAACAGTTAGCTATGGTTTAGGAGTGTAGTCGGTAAAAAATTCTTGTCTATTAATGTAATTGTATCATACCATTAAGATTTACCTAAAAGCTCTTTACAAAATCTAAGGAAAGAGTGTCAGTCATAGTGTTTGAAATCCTGTTAATAATACAAGACATATTGAGAATGTTGGGAAGATGTTTCAGAGTTGGAAATTCACCATAATAATTGTTACAATGGCAGAAAAAATGCCCGAAGGACCTTATTGTCTATTGAAAAATACAAACTTACAAGCTCATAACAAACACTATGTAGATGAAAATAAATATATGCCCTCGCTTACATACATAGAGATCGCAGGAGATACGGAGTTTGATGATGATTTGGGGGATTTCTGATTTTGCCTTTTTTCTCTTTTTAGATTATGATGTTTATTGAAAGTATCAAGAAAAAAGACAGTAAGAAATCACTCTAATGTGGAAGGAGAACATGTCAACTAAACAAACAGAAAACTTGTTACACAAGGGAAAACAGTAAAGATTAAAAACTTCAAGAGACTTTAATTTGAATGATGTGAACAGATTTCAGCACAGATTTGTGGGATCCTATCTATCCAGTAATTTTTTAATAATATACTGTAGACATTAATACCCTCTTTGTTCTGAATAATGTGCCTGTGGTAGGTAGACCTTGGCAGGCTGCAAAACCTCAATCTTTGTCCAGTGTTTTAACCTTTCTTACATCTGCCTTCCCAGGGGCACCCTGACCTTGGCTCCAGGACTCAGCTCTGCCTTGAGGGGAGGTTGGTTGGAGAGGGCTGGAAACGGGTGTGTCTGGCATGGGGCAGCCCTGGCTTCTCCTCAAAGGGGCTGCCCTACAGCACTCCCACCCACACATAGGCACCTATACTCAGGACAGTATCAAGGCAGGATTTTTAGTTCAGGTTAACCATTTTGCAGATACTACAAAATATTTCAGATGTAAGCAACTGTATCAATCTGGGTCTGGGTGGTACAGATTGTTTGGATAATGGCTTCCCTGTTTTCCACCAGTGAGCATAGCCAGGCCTGGATCCTAACCAAAGAAGCTGAATGTTGCACATCGTTACATGGGTTCATAAAGATACTAATTCCTACCTTTTCTTATTAAATGGATATCCTTTCTGTTCAATTACTCCATAGGTCTTGTTCCCTTAATGCCGTGTGATTACAGAAAGGGGTTTTAGTGAAAACTCAGCACAGATTTACTTCTTTATCTCACATATGTCTCAGATTTTCCATTCTTTTTAATAAAACAAAGCATGGTACCTCATGCTTTATATCTTCTAAAGAAATTCACTCTTCTGAACTGACCCACTGTTGAGGCTTTGTTGGCATATCTCATGCTAGTAATTTTTTCCCTGAGAAGGAAATATTTGTGTTCTCTAATCCCAGGCCTTTAATTAGCTCTTTAATTCATTTTTAGCTATAAATCACACTTTTGGACTTGTTTGCACTGCACAATATTATGTTATGTTTGCACTGCACAATATAGTGTTATGTTAAAGATTACCTGGTGAACTGGTATGTTTACTCAGGGAAGTCAAGGATATGCGTACAACTGTGGGTCATAATAAAACTGTTTTAGCAAATATTTAGTGGCCAGGCTAATTAACTCCATCTCAATGCAGCACTAATGAGCTGATTCACAGCAATGTGCTGAGCTA
The DNA here is from genome assembly GCA_027925045.1 of Hypotaenidia okinawae. NCBI lineage: Eukaryota > Metazoa > Chordata > Aves > Gruiformes > Rallidae > Hypotaenidia > Hypotaenidia okinawae. The sequence goes on along the minus strand of BSDF01000001.1, from coordinate 21,440,051 downwards.
TATTACTCCTTTACACTGCCTTCACTTCCTGTGTAACTTCAGATCGATCCAGCTCACGTGTCTTTTGTCTGGCAACATACATACACATGAAGCCAAATGTGCGGAATCATATGGCCTCCAGAGCTGCTTCATCACCTGCCTCTACCTCTGCCAAGGAACCACTTATTTCAACTTATGGCAACTACTCAGATAAACAAAGATTTAGAAACCAATCCTTAAGCAAGCAGGGTTACTTTCCTAAACATGGGTTCCTCTGCACTGTCAGTTTTCAAAATATCCTATTGGATTTGTGTAAAAATCAAGAAAAGTAAAATATATTTCACTTAAAGATGGACTATGTAATCCTCAGCAGTGAAGAGAACCATTTTAACTATACATTTCACTTATTCAACCCTTGTGGCAAGGGGGTTGGAACTCTATGATACTTGATGTCCCTTCTAACCCACACCATTCTATTATTCTATGAAATTAAACATATACGTTGAAGTTCACCTACATGAAGGCCTTTTATGTTATCAAATAAAGATCAAACTATTTATGTATTCTTGAGTTATTTTGCTGTGACATTTTAATTTACACTAAGTTACTCCTGATATGACATGATGCTCACTAATGTCTGTTACTTGAAAATTAGAACCAAACTAAAATAAAATACTGTTTACAACAAATAGAGTTATTTGGGATCAAGGCTATTTTACTAAACCTGGGAATCTTCCCCTAGTCTGCATACTTCACTCATATTAATACTCATATAGACTTTTTACATCATTTTTTATAAAGAAGATATTCAATTTAATATAACTAATAACACCGAACTCCAGAAATACAGATATATACCAATTTTGTAAAGTGCTTCCTATATTTTACTAAAAAGCTAATAGGTAGAGAATGGTATCTGGCTTTAAAAATATTTTCAGTATTTTCTGCTTTCAGATCAAAAGTCCAATGAAAATGTGTCCAGCTATAAACACCAAGTAAGTAGTACTAATATAAGAATAGATACATTAATTCCATTGAATGTTCACTTTTCGCTGAATGACTAGATGCAATTAAATTATTGGAATGAAAATCCAGGTCTTCATTGCATTACATTACTCCTTTCTTTCCCATTGGAGATTATTTTCTCTGCATAGAACAATTAAACTTTTCAAAGTAAAAGTTGACATTAGGGTTAAAACAAACACTCCAGTGAATAGTGAAAGCACAGTAAAGCATTTTATGTCAGAAAGGATAGAAGAAATGAATTCATTTTAATATGCTTACAATTTTAACAGAACGCTGTCTCTTAAGATTTAAGTGAAGTATCTTTTAAAGATAGTATAAAAGTTAAGTTGATAGAATTAAATGAAACTTGCAAGCTACACATTTTCATGTCTGTTACTATGAGACAATTTTGTTAAAATAACACAGAATCACAGAATGGTAGGGGTTGGAAGGGACCTTGAAAGATCATCTAGTCCACCGCCCCTGCCAGAGCAGGATCACTTAGATTAAATCACACAGGAACACATCTAGGTGGGTTTTGAATGTCTTCAGAGAAGGAGACTTCACAATCTCTCTGGGTAGTCTGTTCCAGTGCTCCATCACCCTCATAGTGAAAAAAGTTCCTCCTTATATTCACATGGAACTTCCTATGCTCCAATTTGCACCCATTTCCCCTTTTCCTATCATTGGACATCATTAAGAAGCATGGCTCCACCCTCCTGACACTCATCCTTTACATATTTATAGACATTAATGAGGTGACCCCTCAGTTTCCTTGTCTCTAGGCTAAAGAGACCCAGCTCCCTCAGCCTGTCTTCATAAGGAAGATGTTCCACTCCCTTAATCATCTTAGTGGCCCTGTGCTGGACTTTTTCACATAGTTCCCTGTCCTTGAACTGAGGGGCCCAGAACTGGACACAATATTCCAGGTGCAGTCTCACCAGGGCAGAGTAGAAGGGGAGAAGGACTTCTCTTGACCTACTATTCACAACCCTTCTTATACATCCCTGTGTGCCGTTGACTTTCTTGGCCATGAGGGCACATTGCTGGCTCGTGGTCATCCTGCTGTCCACCAGGACCCCCAAGTCCCTTTCCCCTGTGCTACTCTCCAACAGATCCATCCCCAACCTATACTGGTACCTGGGGTTGTTCTTCCCCAGATACAAGACTTACACTTGCCCTTGTTACATTTCATTAAATTTCTTCCCATCCAGAAGGGACTTCTGGACATCATCTAGTCCACCCCCTGGCAGAACAGGATCACCTAAAGCAGGCTGCGTGGAACAGCATCCAGGCAGGTCTCAGCTAAATCATCTAGTAGAATGCATTTGTTTAGAGGGGGATTTGGCAGTGGGCTGGAGGAAGAAACTTTTATGGTGTTCAAAGAATCATAAGGATGCTTGGGTTGTCAGCAGGTCTTCACTGAAATAAATATTCTTGCCAGTTTCATTGCTACTAAAGCAACCACAAGAAGGTATTTCAATGAAGAACTGCAGGATTCAAGGTGTCCAGATGCTCCAAGTTTTTGTCCAGCCTAATTCAGGGTGGAAGGAGAAGCTAAATCTGGAGACATGGGCATTTCAGTCTTTCAAAAACCTTTCCTTCAATATAGCTGCTACTAAAAGCAGTATCCTAATACTTAGGTAAAACAGTTAATCTGTACTTTACGGATTAAGGGTATAGAAACCTATACCAAAGTCTGCCTTCATCAATGATGGGACTTCACTGACATCACTAAATTTTGTAGCAGTCTCTCCAATTGCTCCCATGAATAGAAAATGAAAGCTTCCTTGAAACAGCATTATTTGTAATTTTAAGTGAAAAGAAATTAAGATTTCATTATAAATAACTGTTAATTGGTCTAGTGCATATAATACAATTTACTAGAATAAAAACAGGATCACTGGTAGAAGTGTTGTGGAATTAGATGTAAAAAAATGTGGTTTTTCCTCATGTGCTCAGTATTCTGCTCTGGTTTTCTGCTTTAAGGTCTATGTATGTATGCATTTACTCTCTTTCAGTTTGAGATTATTTGCCCTTCGATACAGAGAAGCACCCCAGTGATTGGACCTGATGTTTTGTTGTGGTTGTTACCACTCTAGAGGTTCATGGATCATCAGTCTACTCTCACAATGCTTTTAAGTCATTTATATTGGAAGGTGACAGGGAAAATTGGCCACAATTTCTTGTATATAAAGGAATTGCAAAATATCATTTTACATAGAACAGATGTCTAAAGAAAAGGAGCCAGTTGCACATACATGAGTCTAGAAATCTTCCTTCTTCCTACTTTTTCTTTTTCTTTTCTTTTTTTTTTTAAATAAAGATAAGAACAAAGAAACATGTCAGATTCTGTCCTAAAATATTATTTGGCTTAGTATATTACAAGTACTGTAAAGCAAGATGGCCAAAAGTTAAATTCACAGCTCTTTGTCTTTATAACCATGTAGTGTTTTTTCCGTGAAATCAACAATTCTGCTAAAAGAATTTTTTAACAATTTCCCTTTGGTACTTGTTCATGCTGCGCCCAGAGTTCAGGGACTCAAGGTATCCCTGCAACTAACACTCAAGCAAATATCATCTCTCACACTAATTTCCTCTGTACATGTCATTTCCCACTGTCCTCTTTATTTTTTGGCTTGAGAAACCCATAACATATTATCTTTGGCAATTGTTCAGGAACCATAAACAAAGCATCTATTCCAAGCCTGTCCCTTGGTATTTGAAATTTACATGTTATTCCCAATCTTTCCATTACTGCTCAGAACACTTGCCAAAATAGAAGTAATGTATAAATTATCAAAATCGAAGATGGGCCAAAAGCACTGACAAACATTTTTCTTTTGTCCCAACATTTAGGATTGAAGTTTTGAAAGATAAGAGTTTTAAAGGGGTCCTCAGAGCTCAGCAGCATTCCAGATATAACTACGACCATGACTCTTACTTTAGGTACAGACCTTATCTGGGATGGAGGACCCCCAGTTTTGTATAGAGAGAAGACTGTTTGTATGCAAACCTTTGTGGGAGTTACTACACTCCTTGTTAGCTTTCTTTAAATTAGAAGTTAGAAAGAGGATAAAAAATGAGAGATTGATGGTTGGGGGTGGATGTTCCAACAAGATGACCTTTAGACGTCCCTTTTAACATTAAGTGTTCTGTAATTTATGGTCTATATGTATAGGATTTACCAGTCAATGTTTTTAAGTGCTATTTCTAACCCTATTAATTTTATGCAACAGGAGTGGGTCACAAAGATAAGCAGAGATATGTACAAAAGCATCTTTCTTACTATGTCGAGTGAAAAATCCCAGAAAGCCCCTCCCAGTCTTAAATGCAGCTCATCAGACCTGTCAAATTCTAAAATTAAAAATTAATTTTTAAAAAGCGCTAGTTGTCAGATCTAATTCTTCATGAAATATCTCCCACGGACCTCATTATCATACACGAGGGCCTTATTCCTATTGAAAAAAGCACAAGCAAAACATCCCTGTTTTGAAATAGCCCCTTACATTTTGTTGCAGCACAAAAACTGGATATGACTAAAATACATGAAGCAGGGCTTAATGAGCAAGAGAAAAGAGAACAGGTTTCCACTGCCCAGTGATAAATTGCTCATGCACATTTTTATCTGTAGAAATCGAGTTTGTGTTCACATCACTAATTTATGACATTTTAGTAATTTACTTTCCATTTGTTCAATGTCTATGCATCTAAAAACAACTACTCGTTTACTAAAGTATCAGTGAAAGAACATATGCAGCCATGTTTTCCTCAGGTCTGAGACAAACTCATGAGCTACACTGGCTCTGTTAAATGTGGTAATTGTCCAAGTTTTCTTATTTGATTGAATCTGTCAAGTGAGTTGTGTGTTCCTACTTTAGACTGACACAGCAGGACTGCTTTTCTTTGGAACTAAGGGTCATGATCCTGTGCATAAACCAGAATGGCTGATGTTTGCACATCGTGCCTGGTGTGATATGGCTTTTAAATTTAAAGTTCTGGTTCTACTACTCTACTACTCAACAGAGTCCCTCTCTGGCCCCTACACTCGTCCTAATGATATCCCTGAGAGTCACAGTCAACAAAAAAAATATGTGACAGTTTTTCAAAGATCTTGTGACATCCTTGATTTTATTGCATAAGTATAATTATCAACGATGCATCAGATCAATAAATTATGGCAAAATAAAGTGTTGGCAATAAAAAAATAGCAGTTTGAGATGTTCAGTCTATTTCTATAGCTTTCTTCTATTTCAGCATCTGAAGATCTGCTTCAAAAGGAGGGCACAACAGGGAACAAAGGTGACCCGTGGACAGGACATGTCTTCATTATCAGAACATGGTCCCACAGCATCTGGGCAACACAAGCAGAGCTGGATGCTCATGATAGGGTTCAATGACAACCCTAGAAAGGGTGAGGGGATGAATCAAGTCCATCATCACTTTGGAGTCCAGCTAGGGAACCCAGTCAGCAGTTCATAGAATCATAGAATCATAGAATGGTATGGGTTGGAAGGGACCCCAAGGATCATAGAGCTCCAACCCCCTGCCACAGGCAGGGGCACCAACCTCCAGGCCTGGATCTACACAAGGTTGCCCAGGGCCCCATCCAACCTGGCCTTGAACACTTCCAGGGACGTGGCATCCACCACCTCTCTGGGCAGCCTCATTACTCCCTCTGTAAAAAATGTCCCCCTAATATCTAATCTAAACCTTCCTTCCTTTAGTTTTAATCCATTCCCCCTTGTCCTGCTATTGTCTACCCTTTTAAAAAGTTTATTCCCCTCCTGTTTCTCTGTTCCCTTCAGGTACTGGAAGGCTGCAATGAGGTCTCCCTGCAGCCTTCTCTTCTCCAGGCTGAACAAGTCCAGCTCTCTCAGCCTCTCTTCACAGGAGAGGTGCTCCAGCACTCTGATCATCTTTGTGGCCCTCCTCTGAACCCTCTCCAAAAGTTCTACATCTTTCTTGTATTGCGGTCCCCAGATCTGGACACAGTACTCCAGATAGGGCCTCACGAGGGCAAAGTAGAAATGGGAGAGAGACAATCACCTCCCTGTCCCTGCTGGCCACCCCTCTTCTGATGGAGCCCAGGATACCATTGGCCTTCTGAGCTGCAAGAGCACACTGCTGGCTCATGTTAAGTTTCTCATCTACCAGAATCCCCAAGTCCTTCTCAGCAGAGCTACTCTCAAGGAGCTTTTCTCCCAGTCTGTATCTATGTCTGGGATTCTTCCGGCCCAAGTGCAACACCTTACACTTGGCAGTGTTGAACCTCATTAGGTTCACCCGGGCCCACCTTTCCAGCCTGTCAGGATCCCTCTGGATGGCTTCCTTTCCTTCTGTGGTGTCAACCACACCACTCAGCTTGATGTCATCCACAAACTTGCTGAGGGTGCACTCAATTCCATCATCAATGTCATTGATAAAGATGTTAAAGAGCACCGGTGCCAAGACAGACCCCTGGGGGACCCTGCTTGTTACCGGCCTCCACCTGGACATAGACTCATTGACCACCACCCTTGTCTGTGTCATTTCAACCAGTTTCTTATCCACTGGATGGTCCACCCACCAAACCCACATGTCTCCAATTTAGAGATAAGGATGTGGGGGGGGACTGTGTCAAAGGCCTTGCACAGGTCCAGGTCGATGACATTGGTTACCTTCCCTTTATCTACCGATGCTGTCACTCCATCATAGAAGGTCACCAGATTGGTGAGGTATGTCCTTCCCTTGGTGAAGCCGTGCTGGCTGTCCCAGATCATGTGCTCATTCCTCATGTGCTCCAACATGTTGTCCAGGAGGATCTGTTCCGTGATCTTCCCAGGCACAGAGGTGAGGCTCACTGGCCTGTAATTCCCTGGGTCTTCCTTGCTCCCTTTCTTCAGTTATAGGAGACAGGGTTGTGACAAATACAACATAGGTCCAAGATCCACCCAAGGGCTGGAGGCAGGAATACCTCTGACAGCTCATGGGAGGTTCAGTTTCTCAAGCCTGAGCTGAAATGATTTTCCTGCTCCCATGGTGGTGATGCTCAGAGAAATGAAGGTCTATCTGTGCACTCAAGGCACTAAAAAATATCTGTCCTTATTTGTCATGGCTAGAAAACTTTTATCTTCTACAAATCTATATTCTCTTCTATTTGCTTAAGCAGTCAGCATGAAAGGGTATTCTTGGCTTCTCTTAGAGCTGACATTTAAACACACAGGAAAATGTTTTCCATCCAAGCTGTGGCTGCAAGCATTACTGCAGCATCTCAAGATAATTGTTTGAGCAAGTTCCTTTCTAAATTATTTTGGTAGTTTACTGAGAGCCTGTCTTTCTCCTTCTGTCTGTTTGTGCTGTTTCAGCAATAGCTGCTCAACAGACTGATGAAGCTTCCTGTGTCCTGTTTACCTTTGACTCAGTCTAGATTAAAAAATCGTAGTTTTACAGAATAAAAAAAAAATCATAATTTAAATAAATCTTTGTATTTTATGTACACATTTTAATGAGAAAATAGTTTATTCTTTTAGTAATTACAAGACTTAAGACCTCATTTTTATGGAAAGCTTATTTGTACATGCTTCTCGGTTGTTAGTTCAACTAAGAGCAATTTACATTAAAGGTTGAACAGTGTATCAGCTATAGACTTACACAGCAGTATTCTAAATTTGAATAATTCTTCAAAGGCTCAACTAATTATCTTGTAATGCATTATAGATTTAAGCTAACCTTGATTCACATATACTAGCAATAAAAGTACTTTAAAAAAAGATGCTGAAAAATGTCACTTTGTTACAAAGGTTCTACTATCCTATGCAATTTCCCCAAAATTTTGCATTTCATTTAGCCTGAAACAATTATATTTTGACTACAAATGTGGATTCCCATAATCTTACACATTAATTTAAGGTTTGCATATATTCTGTCTATCAGGTGTTTTTCTAAGACTCTTTATTTATCTTTGCCAACACTGAAGATTTAAAGTAATGATTTTGAGGGAGTTTGGTTTATTTTGTTTGTTTCATTTGGGGTTTTTTTTTGAGGGGGTTGGGATTTTTATTTCTTTTTGTTGGTGTTGGTTGGATTTTCATTTATTTGTTTAGTTTGGGAGTTTTGTTTATTAGAAGGAAAAAAAATATCTCACCTTAACAAATGCATAAAACACAATGAATTTTTCATATCCCCTAAAATACAGCATACTAATTGAAAATACACTGCCATACCACACAGGACTTTTTGAATGGTCACTGAAAATTGCATCTCTTCAGAAAGATCTATAAGACATAAGACCTCAGTCTGCTAAAGGACATGAGTATAAAAGGTAGGGGTCAGTGTAAAGGGTAGTAGAACTTTCTACAGCTCATGAAAACAAATTAATATTTTTTCCGACAAAATTACATTTGACTTACTCTATGTATCTGACCTGAACACTTAGATGACAATTCATGTACTTAAATGTAAACCTCTAGGGCAAATTTAGGCATCAGAAGAGTATCTGAGTTACAAGTTAAACATGAGCCAGCAGTGTGCCCAGGCAGCCAGGGGGGCCAACTGTACTCTGAGATGCATCAAGCATGGCATGGCCAGCTGGTCCAGGGAGGGGATTGTCCTGCTCTACACTGTGCTGGTGCAGTCCCAATAGAGAACTGTGTGCAGTTTGGGGCGCTACAGTACAGTAGGGACACAAAAATATTGGAGTGTCCAGAGAAGGGCATGGTGAAGGGATGGTGAAGGGGAAGTCTTAGAAGGAAAGGCTGAAGTCCCTTGGTTTGTTCAGCCTCGAGAAGAGGAGGCTGATGGGACACCTCATATCAGTCTATGGCTTCCTGATAAAGGCAGGCACCAATCTCCTCTCTTTGGTGACCAGTGATAGAACCCCAGGGAACAGCATGAAGCTGTGACAGGGGAGGTTTATGTTGGATGTTAGGAAGAGGTTCTTTTCTGAGAGGGTGGTTGGGCACTGGAACAGGCTCCTCAGGGAAGTGGTCAGAGCACCGAGCTTGACTGAGTTCAAGAAGCATCTGGATGATGCACTCAGTCACATGCTTTGACTTGGCTGGCCCTGTGTGGAGCCAGGAGTTGGACTTGATGATCCTTATGGGACCCTTCCAACTAAGGATATTCTGTGATTCTGTAATTCTATGATCTGAACAAGGCTGCATTACAGAAAAACATTCCCTTTCACAGCAGCTACTAAAGACTAGCTAAGATACTGTATTGCATCTAAAACAGATACAGAAACTTTTTCTTAGGTACCTGAAATTTCCCTCTCTAGATTCCATACATGGAAACATTTAGGATGTCAAAAGGGAATTGTTACAACCAGCATCCTCGGGAAGGAATTGACTAAACACAAGGAAAGCATGAGGCTGAGACTTAAACTGCACTCCTGTCTAGAATTGGATACTTTCCTCTGCTGCATGGAGTTAATATTCTCCAGTTAGATTCACAGCTTGGACTACTCTCCCTCCAGGTCAGAAGTCACCAGGCACTTAAATGTTCATTATCAGATCCCCCAGTAAGTTCAAAAGCCCTCCCAGGGTTACTTAGCCATGAGCTTTGTAACTAAAAGCTTATTCCCACTCTAAGACATCGCCCCTATTTTACATATCACAATTTTGCATTTCTAGGTCCAAAGTGAGAGAAGATAGGGACAGAGATGCAAAAGACCTACAGTGTGTAAGTACAATCTAAGGTGCAGAAAGACGTAAGAGAATACTGTTTAGGTGGAAATAATTTCTCTCTTCCATAGATACTTCAAATTATTAATATTAAAGAGAGAAATCAAGGTAGTCATATAAGCCTGGACAGAGCTTATTAGGAAGCAATTATACATGGGGACATAATTTATGCAATAGTAATCTTGGCAGTTTTGATCAAAAGTTTAAAACACTCCATAAGTTCTAAATATATTTATTCAAACTGTCTGGTGCTTAGGGGTCCCTATTGCAATTTAATTAATCTGCTTGTTAGAGTTGCCCCAGCTGAACTTCTTTCTTCCCTGCCAAATGCTCTGACTTGCTCCACCTTCCCTAAAATCCATTGCAATTTTCTGTGACAGCTGAGGAAAAATGTGTTTTATATTAGACTAAATATTAGACTATTGTGTTTGTCTTTTTAAATTTCCATTCCTTGCCAGATCAAACACTTGAGCTTACTGTAAATCAGAAGTGTATATTTTTGGGAAGCTGAAACTTACCAATGACAAGTTAGAGAAATGCACTATGTCAGCAAACCGTTCATCCTAAACGTTGTACTTAGCTTAAATAAATCCTCTGCTTTTCATCATCCATTGTAATGTAGTGCTATTTTTCTGTGGAGTACAATGCCACAGCAGTGAGGAGACACAGTTGTAAAATATATGTCCCAGCTGCTTCAAAAGCAGGCTGGTCCCCTGTAAAAAGGAGGGCAAACAAAACCCTTTTCTAATTGCAAAGGACCCCAGCAGCTGCCAGGAACAGCTGGACTGTAGGCACACTGCTCTCTTTCTCCCTTACCACCTTCTCCTCTGACCATGTCCCACTGCCCTCCAGGCTGAGGCAGGAAGGTGGGTAGTGCATGCTTTGCCCCAGCAGCTCCGTTTCACGGGTGGTGCTCCTCTGGGGCCAGATCTGGATGATTTATGGCTCCTTTGCATCAGCAGAGATGATATAAATTAAACGTCAGAGCTAAAATTGAGGAGATGTGTTAAGCAGTGATTCATACTAAAGTATTTGATAAAAAAATATTAGTTTTGTGCTGTTTACATTTTCAACTGGACATATACTCCAAATGGCAAGTTACTAGTTCCCAAAAAGGATTTTTTTTTAAAAAAACAACTTATAAAGACTTTTGCTTTGAGCAAAGAAGGACACAGAGATAATTAATGTACTGTTATCATCTCTCTGACCAACACTAAATTAATTTTTAGGAACTTCACAAAGAGAAATAGGACGAGTGCAGACAGTTAAATGCAAATGATTGTAACAATTTGGAGACAGTTATAGAACAGTTTTCGGTATTCACCTGGTTTGGGGCTTCACATTTCTAAACAGAAACTTTTCATAAGACAACTGAAGGGAAATGGCTTGTGTTCATGCAGGGAAATAGTAAAGACAGGGAGTTTTTCAGGAGAATGGGGTAGAGTTAGACTTATAAATCACCTGAACCAATACAATATATGGAGCAAAGAAAGGGACATCTTTTCATAGGTCTATGGCTTCCTTACTCTCAGAGCAATAGTCAGAGATGAGGCAATTTGATGAATTCATTTAGACTTAATGAAAGATTTTATGAAAGTTGTTTACAAAGAGATATTAAGGTTACTTGATATCCATGCTGAAAAAGAAATACATTTCATGATTAAAACTCTGTATGACAAAAACATAGAAGTAAGAATAAAATTCCTGGTTCACATCTTACTGGGAGGAAGTATTGATCTGCCTGAGGGTAGGGAGGCTTTTCAGAGGGATCTGAACAGACTGAACCAATGGGCTGAGACCAACAGGATGAAGTTTAACAAGGCCAAGTGTAGAGTGCTGCACATGGGACATAACAATCCCATGCAGTGCTACAGGCTTGGGAGAGACTGGCTGGAGAGCTGTCAGGCAGAGAAGGACCTGGGGGTGTTGGTTGACTGCAGGCTGAATATGGGTCAGCAGCGTGCCCAGGCAGCCAGGAAGGCCAATAGCATCCTGGCTTGTATCAAAAATAGTGTGGACAGTAGGTGTAGGGAAGTGATTGTGCCCCTGTACTTGGCACTGGTGAGGCAACACCTTGAGTACTGTGTCCAGTTCTGGGCTCCTCACCCTAAGAAGGACATTGAGGTCTTTGAGCAAGTCCAGGGAAGGGCAACCAGGCTGGTGAAGGGCCTGGAGGGCAAATCATATGAGGAACGGCTGAGGGAACTGGGGAAGGGGAGGCTGAGGGGAGACCTTAGCACCACCTGTAACTACCTGAAGGGAGTTGTAGAGAGGTGGGCAATGGTCTCTTCAGCCAGGTGACAGGTGATAGGACAAGGGGAGATGGCAAGAAGCTGTGCCAGGGCAGGGTCAGATTAGATGTTAGAAAAAAAAAAAAAAATTGAAAGAGTTGTTAGGGCCTAGAACAGGCTGCCCAGGGAGGGTTTTGAGTCACCATCCCTGGATGTGTTTAAAAAAGGGTAGATGAAGTACTTAGGGATATGGTTTAGCATAGGACAGGAACAGTTGGACTTGATGATCTTAAAGGTCTTTTCCAACCCAGTGATTCTGTGATTGTGCGATTCTTTGATACTCAAACATTAATATCTAATTCATAAGTTAAAATTAAAATTTAGATTAGTACCAGTTGAAGTTCTTTAATATTTATCATATTAAATTGATGACAAAAATAATTAATGTTGCAATTTTTTTATGTTGCAAATATATAGTGAGAAATTTCACCTATACACAAAACACAGACTTGTAAACGTCATTGAAAAACTGACTCTGATCAGCTAGAGACTAAAAGATTATATTTTCAGTCTTCTGTGAGGGAATTACTTGCTTGTGTTTTTTTTTTTAATAAAATCTGAAATAAAACATTCTAATTTGATTATAATAATTTGATAACAAGAAGTAGAAAAAAAAAATCTAATTTCACAAGGACAAAACCAAATAATAAGAAATTCCCACAAGATAATTTTCTGGGACAAACCAATCCATGACAAAGGTTCCAGCCAGGTTTAAAGAAAATAAATATAAGCTAAAATAACTAATTTCCTTATCAATTATATTGGGATGGTAGAAAATTTAACAAAAGGATTCTGTGGAACAGTATTACAAAATTACTCTTTCCTTCCCTCTGTGTTATCAGAAACCAAATGATATGTCATGACTTATAAGGAGACATTTCTTTGCTGAGAGGGTGATTGGACACTGGGACAGGCTTCTTAGAGAGGCAGTTGATGCTCCAAGCCTGTCAGTGTTTAACAACATGCTTTAACTTTTGGTCAGCCCTGAAGTGGTCAAGCAGTTGGCCTAGATGATTGTAGGTCCCTTCCAAATTGAAATATTCTGCTCCATTGCATTCCTTTCCATTAGTTTGTATTTAAATACAGTTTTCATTTTCACGAGCATCAGGCAAATCAAAGAAAGAGGAAGAAAGACACACAGATGTAAAGTGCAACATCTTAAAATCTAGCATGCCTTTTTGTATATCAAAGTTGTAATTTGTGCTGGCTGGGATGGAGGCCATTATGCAATGAGTTTTCTTGAAGGAGGATATCAACTATTAATTCTGCCATTTCAAATGTCTTCATGCATCCTGGTTCCTTTCAGAACTTTGAAAACCTTGCTTGATTGTTTCCCGTTTAGATTGAAAGCATGTTTATTTTAAATTTATTTTTGGTGGTTTAGTTCTCTAGTGCTAATTGTGAAACCCTCATATGACTCAAATTGTAATTCAAACTGTATCAGAATAAGTACCTATATTTACCTCTAGGTCTTCATTAAAAGTAAATTAACATAAATTCCAATAAAGCAATTTTAAAATATGATAATTTGTTTGACTGTTGCCCTGGTAAATATGACTTTGCCATTACTGGCAATGGTCACAGTCTTTGTATGGACCTGTGGGATTCTGAGTGCAGGTTCTTAGGGCTCATCTTGGCATTACTTGGTTTTATCTTATTTTAACTGCTGCCCCCATGCTAAGTGACTATCACCCAGTCTGTGTTAGCTAAAACCTGGTGAATATCTTATGGTGAAGGTCTGACAGAACCTGGACTCCAAAGCAAATGATATCTCTTTTCATAGCCTGAGGCTGGGGGAAGCTATTCCAGGACTGGGTGGAATGGATGAGAATGAAGCAGCCTCTTTAAAGGAAACATATGGGGGCCAAACCCAGGCAGACTCCAAGAGGGGTGTGGAAGGAATCTTCTACATCACACTCGCCCCGGCAGAAATGAGAGACAAGTCCACACCGTGAAGTCCCAGCAAAGACACGTGTTCCCTTTTCACCAAAGTTGTCTCAAATAGCTTTGGAGTGAAAGAAATTAATGCTACAGTAGGACTGACTTACTATTACTCAGCGATTTCCTGAACCACGGTGTATACTATGCCTAGCTATTCTGGTGGAGTTGGTCTTAGCTTTTCATCTCTCCTTGCTTAACACAGATCTCTCATTGAAGTCAGTTTTCAGCCATCTGGAGGATTTCAGATTACATGGCAGTGCCTTGGTGATTGTTCCAGTTTTTCCCCACAAAACAAAAAAATCATATAATCAGTAATGATATCCTCCTTGGCAAATGTAGTTTTATAATGCTAGCTTTGGACATTACTAATTTTCAACACTACTTTGTAAACTAAAAAAAAAAAATAATCTTTTGAACCAAATTTAATTTGGTTAGGCATGGCTTTTCAAACATCAATTTCCTTTTTGTTCTCTGCCTTGTCTTTAATATTTGTTATGGAGATATCCTCTTCCTTCAAGGTCACAAAGTTAGTTTTCACAATCACTTGAAATTCTTGTTCCTTTTATATCTATATTTTTAACATTCAAATGACCGAATAATCAAAGACAGATAATCAAAGCCTCAAATAAGTATAAGATTTTTGTCATTTTAATTAATTTTGACAGTTACTAGAGGATAATTTTTTTCATTCCTCACCTTTTCTTCAAATACTGAAGTTATGAAGCAATATTCTTTTAAGATGCAAAAAAAGTATTTGTTTATACATTCAAACATCCAGGAATTGTTTTCTCCAAACATCAATCAGCAAACACAATGATTTGTAAAAGAGCAAAAATGTACACTGAGGAACTCCAGAAACATAGTTAAGAAATAAATATGTCAAAGATTTTCAGGATAATAAAAGATGTCAAAATGGCGTGTGTGCTCTCTCCTGGAGTTTCACCCCTGTCTTGTAAATTGGCTGCATAATTTGTATGAAATTTATATAAAAATATTGCCTGCTTTTAGTAAGACATTGGTAATATTCTTATGATAGGAAATTAGCTGTTTTCTATGAAACTGGACTGTAACTTGTTTTGATATCCACATGAAAAGCAGCCAGGAAATTCAATTTTAGACAGCATTCCACAATGTTTATTAAACAAAAATGATCATTTCATGAAAAGCATAAAGAAAGAGAAAAGTTGTAAAATAAAGCACAGCCTCAGTTATTTGTAAACTACAAAAGGAACAATAAAAGCTCTAGAAATAGTACCCTTCCTATGAATTTGTAGGTTTTTCCCCTGTTGTGAAGGTCGAATCAAAACACCTTTGGGGTCAACCTGGCCCAGCCATCTACTCTTAGGGCATCCTCAGCCATCTACTAAAGAGGACATCCTCAAAGCTAGGTCCAACTTTGAATTTTAATCAGGTTGTTCAATACCTTTACTAGTTAAACATATTTTTTTACTTCTTCTTATACTTAACTATGTGCTCTTACTACAACCTTGCCAATATTTTTGTCCTTTTTTCTAATTTGTACTTTAGAGAGCTAGAAAAAGGTTTAACAAGGAACAAGCTTCTGTCTTAAAATCAAGGCAGAAGTATTATCATATACTCAAAGTAACTACATTCTTTAACTTTTTAATTAAAATCATTATGGTTTTTTTTTTCCTATGCAAAAGAATGAGTTTCTAATAACCAAAAATATTTTCAGTCTTTTGGGACCTTTTAGAGATTTCTTTTAATCACACATAAAAAAGGTTTTATTCAGGGTGAATGGAATATCAGGGAAGGAATTTTACTGGGAGAGGAAATACAACAAGGTGGTACTTTCACTTGATAGCTCTGTCTGTCATTTTATGATTTGCAGCAACATACAGTAGAAGTAAATGTTACTCCTTGCTTTATTTTTCAAAGAATGTCCCTTATGAAAATATCCATCCTTAGTGAACAGATTTCAAATGTAAATTGATTTATTTCCCCTTGTAGATGTCATCCCAACACAGGCATCTTTCTGATCTCTACTGTCTTACATAAATCAAAAATGTAATTACGATGAAGAATAAACTATATGTTACTGTGAAAATGTTTTTCATATGTCTTTTCAAAATAATAATTAAATGGAGCTGTTCATGTGCTGAATACTGTGCTTTTTTTTGCCTTTTATTGTAAGCAAAACAGGCGTGTCCTTGCTTTCCTTTTCTTTTTTCTAAGCTGTAGAATGTACATTTTTTATTATTTATTTAAATCAGCCTTCTCCATTTAACAATTATTTTCACAGCATTATTGTGTTTGCTACAACTAAGTATCACTTTGTCAAAAGGCAATCAAAATACAATTATTTACAGTTTATTCTCCATCTGTGTAGACTCACATTAGTAGCAGTAAACTATCTCTTTATGACCTAAAAAAATACTTGTTTCTGAATACCAAATTCTGTTACAGCTTCCTGGTTCCACTGTATCTTTCAGACCTCACCCCAAAAATGCCTTCTATTTGAACTCTTCAACAGTTTGCATCTGGATTTTGAACCTCTAATTACTCAGGGATGAAAATTTAGTGAAAGGGCTTTTAAGAGGAAATACAAAAAAAAGTAATGTCTGAGCTAACATCTTGTTTGTGAAAAAGATCCTTTTTATTACTATGAAAATAAAAATGGTACAAAGTAGGTCAAATGTAGATATACAGCTGGTCAATATTTTTTACAGTCTTCTTTATTCATCTGATAAATTTGAAGAAAAATTTATTTTCTGCTAGGATAGTGTTAATTTGTGTATCACCAGTTTTGTATATTTTGCTATAAAGTCCTATTATTGTTATCTCTCTCTCTCTCTCCTGTCCCAGTAAACTATCCTTATCCCAACCCATAAAGTTTAGGTTTTTGTTGAGGTTCTTTTTCCTCCCTTCTCTTTTATCTCCCCTAGCTCCCCTGACACACACCCTCTTTGAGAATGTGTGGTGCTTGGCTCTCTGCTGGGGTAAAACCAGAACCCTGTAAAAAGGGAAACAAAATTAAAACCAATTATCTTCTAAAATCTTTCCATTTTGAAACCAAATTTATTTCATTTCTAGGTTTTCTTGATCATTTAGTCTGTCAAAGAACATTATCGAAAAGGGAAATTTTTTATTATCATTATTCTTTTCTTTTGCAATATGGGGAAAATTTCATACAGAATCACAGAATGGATGAGGTTGGGAGGAACTCCTGGAGATGATTTAGTCCACCCCCTTGCACAAAGCAGGGTCAGCTAGACCAAGCTGATCTGTGGCATGTCCAGCTGGATTAGGAGCAGTTCCCAGGACGGATATGCACAGACTCGCATTACCAGGACAGTCCAGCCCAGGGTTTGATGATCTTCAGAGCAAAAAGTTATCTTCTGTTTAAACAGAATTTTCTGTATTTCAGTTTGTGGCCATTGCCTCTTGTTCATTTACAGGACATCACCTGCATCCCTATTCTTTAGCTTACCCTATGAGGCATTTATATACATTGACAAGATCCCTCCAAGCCTTCTCTTCTCCGGGATGGACAGTCTCAGCTCGCTCAGCCTTCCCTTGTGTGTGAGATGCTCTGGTACCACAGTCGTCTTGTGGTCCTTCACTGGACTCACTAGAACCTGCCCCTCTCTTGCACTATTTCATTACACAGTCTGAAGGCCCTAACATTCCGAGAATCTATATATGTATCCCTAATGATAAAAAATTAAAATTTAAAAAAAAGAAAAAGCCTGAGCTTCTGTACACAATATTTCCTTCCTCTACAGCTACTGAAAGTGCCCTCTGAGCAGAATGTCTTTAATAGTGAGAGAGGTAAATGATGAGATTTTCTATGAAATTTGGCGTCCTCAATCACCTAAATTACTTGTGCAGTCAGAACAGTAAAAGTAACTTTTGCAACAGTAACTTCACCCTTCACTATCTTCCAGCACTTCACACACTGAGAAAAAAAAAAGCTACATATTGTGTCCTTTATCTAGATCTTCACCTTCCACAATAAAAGTCTGAATTTTTGTCTTAATTTTTGCCTCTCCTAGGACCAATGGGTTTTTTTAGGGAAAAAAAAACAGTGCACTGGTGAGAAAAGATGTTTCATTTTAATAATTTTCAATTAATCCAAATAAAAATGTTATTCTTTTCCCTTTACTGATTTAAAAAGTATGTTCCACTTCTTTTTTCTTTGAATTTATTTTACTTTGTCTGTGTTTCTTTTTCTCTTGCCCTCCCACTTGTTCCTGAAGAAGACATTAAAAGCAAATAGCACTCTGTGGAAACATACATAAAAAGACTTACTAAACAAAAAAAAGGTTTTGAGAATTACCACATTCATCAGCCTAATCCCATACTTTTTGATGCCTCCAAAATCTTTTGTTCAATTATTCAATTTACTTTCAAATTCAAAGATGTGGTAGAGGCCCAAAGCCCATTTCAGCTGTACAAGAATAGGAACTATTTATAGGATGCAATACTTGTATGTTAAGATATATTATTTTCCACATTATATTTTCCAGGAAGTGTAATCTTTAAAATGTATTTTTTTAATACCCAGAACAGTCCTGTGGTGCATATTTGCAGTAATTTTGAGATTTTGACTCCTCTGAGATTTTTTTACATTAAGTCCTTGCTGTTTCATATTAACCTGCCAAATTTAGCCATGGTGAAAAGAGCTGAATGGACTTCATTGTATTGTAGGGTTGTTTTGTTGTAGTGTTACTACCCCACTATTTGCTAACATGAATTTGCAATCTTGAAAATATTTGTTTTGCTCCTCAGATGTGGAAACTCCAGATTTCTGTGGTGTGTCCATGACTAAGGGTCCTGGTTTTGTGCATTATAAGTAAATTCCTCGCTGCCTTTTATGATTTATTACAGTGAGAGGTGTTGAAAGTTGAGTCATGAAATCTGAAGTCTGGATTCAGACCAAAACCACCACAGGCATATATTTTGCACTAGGGATGCTATGATAACAGGCCACTCCATTGCCAAATTTATATTAAGAAGCTCCCCCCAAAATGTTAACTGTCATAATTTCAGACTCCAAAGGTTAAGAACTTCTGCGCTAACTATCAAGAGATGTTTAGCTTGGAGCTTGCTCTGTTCCTTATTTTACATAATGCTGTGGTGCTCTGATCCTCTATTCCTTTATTCTGACATATTTCCATTGTGTACAATTCTAACAATAGAACTATAATGACAAACAGAGTAAAAGAGTAAATAATGACTACAAGAATTACACTGCTTTTCTATTTTAAAATATTTTATTTGTTTGAAGAATACAAAGTGAATTATTTCACGTATACAATTAAATTTAGGTTAAAAAAAGCACAGAATTATTTGCAAGTGCCACATTGACAATCATTTGTTGCCTTCATGTAGGTCTGTGTCAGAAGCAGGGAGTGTTGTTATAGATCCAGACAGGATAATGTGCCGTTCATTCCTCAGTGTTAGATTGCTATACTACATAATTTATATGGATGATACAGCCATACTTCAGCTTGTATGTTAAGACATTTTGCAAAAGCAACCTATGTTAAAATTTGAAAAAAAAAAAAAAGACTTTTCTTTCAGTACTTTTAAGACTATTGAAAACTCTATGCATTGTTTATTGAATTCTGAATTATTTGATTAGCCAATACAACACACATCAGAGTCCAAGTTCTCTGATTTTATAGTTAAGAAAACATTCCAGATACTAAAGTAGACCAAAGCACTGGATTATATTTTATTATGTAGGTGAAAAGTCAGAAAGCTGTGTTCATCATCCAAAATCCTGTTATAACATTAATGAAATACACAAGTAAGATCTACAGCATTGTTATAATTTTACTTTGATGGAACTTGATAAATTTTGTTATCCTTAAATCCATGACACAAACAGGTACATAAGTATTGTTATCCACATGAACCTATGGATAACAATAGGTAGCACCATAAAAATTCCAGGTTTGAAGATGTTAATACTACTTGTAATAGTATTAAATACTTTTAAAGAATGAGCAAGGAAATTATTGCAATAAGTTTAGAGTAAAATAATTTCAAAAACTGCATTAATTTCTATTCATAGATTAACTCCTTATTTTTTTGATGTAAAGATTGTTGAAAAGACCCCTGAAGATGTGCAAATAACTTCTTAGTTTGTGGCAGCATAGTTGTATGGAGTCAAACAGAACTGAAAAATTAATGTCCCATCATAGCCCCCTTTTCAGAGGAAAAAATGCAGAGAAATGCAAAAGTTGTCAACATTACTGACAATAAAGAAAGGTACTTTTCACTTAGAAAATATGTATGTGTCTGCATTTAATATTTCACATGCATACAAATATATATATGCTTTCTGGAGAAGCTTACTTTTCAGTGTAGAAAGAATATTTGGAGAAATTTATTTTGGATTGGTAGGGAAGAAACATAAACTGGGAAAACATAAATATACTAGTCTGCAGATACAGTGGGGTGTTCAAATATATTCTTAACTGAAAATTAGATTCTGAAAGTTTGACATCTGTGTGTTCTTCTGCCTTTCCAAAAAAAACACATTGTTTTATAGAAATAGCGGTATGAACCCAGAATATCTTCTGTATAGCTAGTCTCATGGAAGATTTCTATATTAGGAGTAGTGGATTGTGGATAGGGACCTAAAAGCTGCATTTGTACTAATAAATTAAATAGTGACCAAGTATGTCATCTAGGACTGGAAACGAATCATCTGTAATTTTAAATTAATAGCATGGTCCTTAGCTGACTTCTGGCCTGTCAGCCATTATTCTCCTAGCAGTTTGCAAATTCAGCTGCACCATGGCAGAGGTTGTTCCCAGCAGACAGTTTGGATGCACTCATATGGTTTTAAATGCCAAGATAGCCATGATGGGCTACTCCAGGTCAGCTGGCCCAAGCCCCAGTGAGCATTGCTGGGCAGACCGGGTGCCTGTTAGCATAGGCATGGGCTCACAGACCAAGGAGATATCTTTTCTGACCCTTTTATCTATTCTCAGGAGTGCACAAAACGTGTCTTCATCAGTTAAATACCGTCATTTGCCTGTGATGTGCAATAAATCATGGTGGATAGAAGGATTTTACTTTTGCCCACTACACTCTGACTCCTCTCCACAGACTCCCATCTTGTTTAACGTATAAATTGTGGTAAAGCCTTCTTTCTTGGAATAATCATTTTTCACCTCTGTAAACAGCAACTACTTAACAAGCAAAATGAAATACTTATTGTTAAAGCTGTAAAATTATTGAAGATAAACAAATAACATATCTAAATACCTGGAAATCTGGACAAGAATTTTGTCCTGTTCGGTATACTCAGTCTGTCACAGCTGTACAGGACTCAATACATGATCTGACTATGCAACTGTTTTGTTCCAGGAAATGAGCCTTAGACATTGTCTTTCTAGCAAACTGACTTTTTTTTCTGTTTGCAGACTTTAAGGGGTCAACAAGGAAAACTCGCTCTGCTTAGAAGGTGGCAGGTCATTTGTAGATTTTTGTGGTAGTGGTTTTGAAAAAGAAAAGTGTGATATTAATTCAACCTTTCTGCCCCATCCCTTAAAACACCATTTGCAACCATAGTTAGTATTTGTAAAATATATGAACTTGTTGTAACTCTTTTTTGCATGATACACAAGAAATCAGATAGAAAATCTGCATATATGTAATATTATATATTTAATTTCAAGGTCATCATATGGTAGTCCCAGCCAACCTGTGAATGAAAAAATTCATTAGAGCTAGCATGAAGTAGAAGATCTTGCCTTACATATTTTGTCTCTTCGTTCTGCTTTACATTTCTGTTTTATTCCTTTATCAGTATAGCTGTGATGCTCTGCATACTTTCCAACTAGAAAAATAGCTTGCATCATATTTAGCTGTCATTTTTAAATGTCTCTCTCTCACAGATACAGATGAGTCCTATAGCTGTGAACTAAATTGGTCATGGAGGAGCATAGCACAGAGAGGTTATTTGCAGCCCAACACAACATACATTAGAGTATTCTCCAGGGTCAGTTAGCTCTGGGGTTAAAAGCCAAGTGCTTCCCCCTCCACCCCCCTAAGAGTTTTGGAATGGGTTGGACTAGCGATGTTTGGTTTTATTTGGTTTTCGCGCTGATTTATTGTGTCAGGAAGTCTCCTTTCCCTACACTTTCAGTTAAATATGCAGTCACTTCTGTGGTTTCCCCTGGGCGTATTACCTGTTGTTATAGTATAGGTTGGGCTACTGTGAAGATTATGCTCTCTGTGCCTGGTCTTTGTAGAAAGCGGCTTCCTCTTGAAGCAAGAAAATAATTAAAAAAAAAGCTTCTGCAAATGCCTGCAACACCAAGCTGCCTGTTAAGTCAAAAGG
Organism: Hypotaenidia okinawae; assembly: GCA_027925045.1. NCBI lineage: Eukaryota > Metazoa > Chordata > Aves > Gruiformes > Rallidae > Hypotaenidia > Hypotaenidia okinawae. The sequence continues at coordinate 21,417,849 of BSDF01000001.1, read as the reverse complement.
GATAAAGAAGAGAACTGCATCTATCAAGTAGCAGAGCAGCTCAGCATGCTTTTTAAATCAGGGTCTGTACACAGGTGCACTTGAAAAATATCCTTTGCAAACACAATCTGTTAAAGGATGGGAGTTCAGATACCAGCTGTCCTTCCATAGGAGTAAATCTTTCCAGACAACATCTGAATCAACCACCCTTATAATTCATGTACCGCAGACTCATAAATCACATTCTTAGGGAATCACCATGTTCTCACCACTGATGTCACCTTCATCACTGTGACCATGTGTATGTATTCCATTAACTGAATAAAGTGATTCTTTAATATTAAAAGATTTTAAAATTACATTATCAGAAATGTGTGACATTCTTAAAAGTCAAAATACACCCTACCAGCTTTTCAGTAGGTACTGCATGTTTTAGGAGTGCAGAGCTATCCACTGCAAAGTCATGTCATGACAGCAATTTATACTTTTCCCCATGTAATCACTGAAATTACAGAAGTTTAAAGGCAATACAAGTGTTAGTTGCATCCTGACACTTTTCATGTGGATTTTTGGAACACAGTTAGTCACAAAAACTAATGAAACACAATTAACTATCTATATCCCATTCTTACTCAGCTTGAAAGTTATTTAAATGGAATTTAGCTTTACTCACTCTTAATGAAGATCTGCAAATATAAGTATTTATTTTGATACATTTTGGATTGCAATAGAAGCCATGCACAGGTTTCTACTTGTGGCTAAGACCTTCACAACTGATAGAAGAGAATTGAGTCCAAGAAATTAAATTACACTAAATGTGCTTTTTGTTCCAAATGGGAAGGAGCCATGAAGACATTTAAACCAGTTTCTGTAATATTGTTTTAATAATGTCATTATTTAGTTGGGATTAAAGGCTTCTTTTCCAGGTCCCTCCAGAAAGTCCCAAATAGTTATTATTAATAGTTTGTGAATGGGTTTGCATATTTGCTCCCCTCCCTTTAGAATTTTCCTCTTCTGCAAACTTTTGCCTTTTGAAAATGAACAAAAGTCCATGGAGGTGAGAAAAAATATATGTGTGAAAGTATATTTTATGAGAAAATAACATAAACAGAAAAATTTAAGGAATAATAATGAAGTAATATTTACATGCATTAAAGCTGATTGTAATGTGACTGCATCTCTCACAACATCTTCCAAGACCTATTACAAAATAGAAGTATCAACACTTAGGCAAGGTTTTGAAATATCTGAAAAACTATATATATATATTTTTATATAAATAATATAATATATAACATATATGACCTGTGTTACTAGTAATATCACAGAATCATAGAATCAAAGGAGTTGGAAGGGACCTCAAGAGATTGTTGGGTCCAACCCCCCTGCCAGAGCAGGCTCCCTAGCTCATATTGCACAGATAGGCATCCAGACAGGTCTTGAATGTCTCCAGAGAAGGAGACTCCACCACCTCCCTGGGCAGCCTGTCCCAGGGCTCTGTCACCCTCACTGCGTAAAAGTTCTTCCCCATGTTGGTGCAGAACTTCCTATGCTCCAACTTGCAGCCATTGCCCCTTGTCCTGTCTCCACAGACCACTGAAAAGGGGCTGGCCATTTCCCTCTGCATCCCATACTTAGGATATTTATAAACATTAATCAGGTCCCCCCTCAGTCTTCTTTTCTCTAGGCTGAGCAGTCCCAGCTCACTCAGCCTTTCCTCATAGGGGAGATGCTCCAGGCCCTTAATCATCTCCGTGGCCTCCTCTGGTCTTCGGGACATCTCTGTCTTTTTCTGTACCAGGGAGCCCAGAACTGGACACAATACTCCAGGTGGGGCCTGACCAGGGCAGAGTAGAGGGGGAGGATCACCTCCCTTGACCTGCTGGCCACACTCCTCCTGATGCACCCCAGGATCCCATTGGCTCTCTTAGCCACCAGGGCACACTGCTGGCTCATGGCCAACCTGTCATCCACCAGGACCCCCAGGTCCTTCTCCACTGAGCTCTTCTCCAGCAGGCCATCCCCCAGCCTTCACTGATACAAATGGTTGTTCCTTCCCAGGTGCAAGACTCTACATTTGCTTTTGTTAAACCTCATTAGGTTTCTCCCTGCCCAGCTCTCCAGACTGTCCAGGTCTCACTGAATGGCAGTGCAGTGTTCCTGTGTGTCAGCCACTCCTCCCAGCTTTGTATCATCAGCATACTTGCTGAGAGTGGATGCTATTCCCTCATCAAGGTTGTTGATGAAGATATTAAACAGGACTGGACCCAACACTGAGCCCTGGGGAACACTGCTAGTCACAGGCCCCTAGTCAGATTCTGCTGCACTGCTCACGACCCTCTGGGCTCGGTCCGACAGCCAATTCTCAACCCACCTCACTGTCCACTCATCTATCCCATGCTTTCTCAGCTTTGCTATCAGGATGTCATGGGAGACAGTATCAAAAGCCTTGCTGAAGTCAAGGTAGATGACATCCACTGCTCTCCCTCCATCTACCCAGCCGGTGATGAGATTGTAGAAGGCTATGAGATTGGTCAAGCATGATCTCCCCTTGGTGAATCCATGCTGACTACCCCTCATGACCTTCTTCTCTTCCAATTGCTTGGAGATGGCATCCAGAACAAGCTGTTCCATCACCTTTCCAGAGACAGAAGTGAGGCTGACAGGCCTATAGTTGCTAGGATCCTCCTTCTTGCCCTTTTTAAAGACCAGAGTGACATTGGCTATCCTCCAGTCCTCAGGCACTTCTCCTGTTCTCCAGGACCTGTTGAAGATGATAGAGAGCGGCTCAGCAATCACCTCCACCAGCTCCCTCAGCACACGTGGATTCATCCCATCCAGGCCCATGGATTTATGTGCATTAATCCCTTTGAGACGCTCCTGGACCACCCCCACCTCAACCAGAGGGAAGCTCTTCGTTTCCCAAACAGTCTTACTTTCTTCCAGTGCCCGAGGGTCCCAGGGAACCTTTGAAGTGAAGACCGAAGCAAAGATAGCGTTCAGTATCTCCACCTTCTCAGCATCCCCCATCACCAGGACACCTGCCTCATTCAGCAGGGGACCCACATTGTCCCTGGTCATCCTCTTACTATTCACATATCTAAAAAAACCCATTTTATTATCCTTTATGTCCCTTGCCAGTTTCATTTCCAGATGGGCTTTAGACTTTGTATTTGTGTCCCTACAGGACCTAACAACATTCCTATATTCTTCCCATGTGTTCAGACCCTTTTTCCACAGTTCATAGACCTTCTGCTTCCCTTTGAGTTTACCCATGAGCTCCCACGCAGGTCTTCTGCCTCTCTTTCCTGATTTCTTGCTCAAAGGGATGCACCAGTCCTGGGCTTGGAAGAAGCGCTGTTTAAATGTTAGCCAGCATAGATGATCATTACATCATGAAGGTTTATACTCTTTTTTAGTTAGTCATCTGAGTTCAACAGAACTTTACAGTGTAAAATATCAGGTTTTTCTCAAGTGGCATTAGGTGCTCATTTTTATGGGATACGTACTGAGAAACCTTTTGAGTTGGCATCTTTCTAAAATAGAGCCATAAAATTGTTTCAAGCTGGAAAAAAAATCTTAGGATTTTTTTTTCCCCCTCGATCTTGACCTGAAAACTTTGCCTTTAAAAACATAAGAAAACTCTTATGTTTTGAGAATGTGGAATAGATTACCTGGAGTGGCTATCTAGATGTGTATTACATGCTCTTTACTATAATCTTAGGATGATGGAGCTCCAAGTATAAAACATTCAAGGACCTACATTATTTATTATGAGGTTTCAAGAGAGCTGTCCCAAACAGGGAATGTCATGCTTCAGATGCATCTGCTCTAGCTTTGGAGTAAAAGCAAGAATGTCTCCTAGTTAGAATGCTAATGGATAAATTATTTTCTACTCAGTAGGAGGGAGGACCCCTACATACAGTATATCTGCTGTGCTAACAAGTGCAGAATCTCCAGGGCCAAAAGCAGAAAACTGTTCCAGCACAAAACATATTTGGAATATGAACCATTCCAGGGCAGAACACATAAGCCTGCATCAGATTCAACATGTGGAAAACTGCAACCACTAATTGGGTATCATTATAGAGGCTCTATCCCATCTGGATTTGGATACAGAGCTTTGAATCCAAAAGGAGCTGTCAGTCATGGAAATCCTTATATCAAGTCTCTGTGCTTACAGCTAGGAGGCTACAGAAGGTGCTTGCAAATTCTACTCACAGCAAACTGTGCCAACAGCTGAAAATTTTAAACATTTCTTTTGCAATGTAAAGCCATTTTAAAGCTGACAATGTCCAGCAATGAGCCTATCCATCACTATGTTCTAATAGAAATATACTGAGGGACTCTGCAGCAGGATAAGGATGCTCCACCTCTCTGAGTTTAATCTCTTTGAACAGTTGCCTGAAACAATACTTTGTGTGATCACAGTCATCACGGATTTTTATTTAAAAAAAAAAAAAAACAACCCTCAAACTATCATCTCTGACCTCTCTTTCCTGCCTTTTCCCCACAGAAAGTTTCATTTAATATGAGACATGAGTGCCGTTAACCTTGTAATTGGTCTGGCTGTGGCTCAGTGGATTAATTGTGGATTAAGGTCAAAAGTTCGCAGTATCACCAATTTCTAAATGCTTCAGAACATAATTTTTGTCACTGAGCACCAGGGTGGATAATATATAAAACTGAAATATTTCTATAAGAATACCATAATTCTGACCTGATGAGAAAACTTGGTTTTTTATTGAATTTCTGAGTAAAATAATACGTATGTTTTGAAAAGACCTTCTGTGTTTTTGGTGGAAAAGTGGAGATATATATTCAGCTTGAAAAAGAAAAGGACCACATTCGCTCTGAATCTTGCACTTCTAACACGTTCCCAACACTTAACTGTGTAACAGGGAGCCTTGCTGTCTGCCACTGGTCTCTACGTGACATGTAATTCCTGATATTGGAGATACATCTGTGACAACAGTTCCCTATTTGAGCCCTAACAGCTGGAGTAGAGAAACGATCTGTTATCCAGAATCTCTGAGAAAAATGTGCCTTGCATCTTTACCAGTTAAACTGCTCCTATACCTAAGCTCATGGATTCATCCCACCCCTGATCTGTCCTGTTCCTTCACACATAACTCAAGCTGGGTTGAGGTAAGTCTGTTGGCATTAGGAATTCACTCTGTCTACACCTTGGGCCGCAGGCTGCATTCATGCCACCGGGCAGCCTGAAAGCTTTCTTGACAGACGATGCTAGTTTGTAGAACCAATACGGTCTTTCAAGTCTTTATAGAGGTTAAAGAAAATGACATATTTTTCCCAAGGACCCTTTCTGTTGACTGTCTTTTGATCCATTTTCTTCCCTATAAAATATTTTTTCAATATTTATGAGATTAAATATGACTTTTTAGAAAATTTAACTGGCCTCTTTTTCCGGTTTTTTTTTGTAGTTTTTCTCACATTTTCCTTCTCTTGATGCACAATTTACCTGTTTCCTTTGGAAATTCTGTATTTTGGACTTTATAAGCTATATTACCTCCAATATGTATGTTTGACGTTCTAAGTTTATGAAAGGCATAATATATCAGTATTAGAGTTGCATAATAAAATGCTTATATGATTATTACACATCTGTAATCAAAGCACACATTCAGTAAGACATTCACAGCTGAGCAGTTTTTAGACCTGTTTAGACCCTCACATAACTTCAACATTTTTTCAGGTTTTGCAGAATTCTTGATCTGTTTCTCAGTCAATCCCTTTTTTGTCTACAAAGATTTTTTTTCTTTCCCCCTCCCTGCCCCCTCCTCTATTAAGACTATACAAAACCACAAAACCAAGGGACCATCGATCCAGGATGCTATAACAGAAATGTTTTATATTGCACTCAGCAATATTAGACACTGGACAGACAATACAAGACGTATCATTCATGTATCTTTGCTTTTCAAGTATGGTACACTTGAGTGTGGCACAGGGGTAAGGTAGTTTGAATGACAGAGGTATTACCCAACTGCTTACTTGGATTGTTCTTGATCAAGCAGAAATGTGTTGCCTGGAATGAAGTTTTGTCGAAGACAGATATCAATAGCAATGACTACATTATGAATTCACAGTTCCTTCCTAAAATAAGTCATGGACTTGGGAGGAAAAAGAGTTAGACCAGTACATGTAAAGTTTATATGGTTTTGCAACTTGGAATTTAGCATGCTGATTATTTTGTTAGTCAGTGGGATACTTCAGAGAGAAGGAATCAGAAGAAAAAGTTTAGAAGTCAGTAGAAGAAAGTAAAATAATAGTCTACTTGTCTGTGTTTCATGAACTGCTTACATATGTTATTTCAGCATTTATCCTGTTGAGTTTTACCTCCTATCTCCAGTACAGATTTGATGTTTAACAGTTTGGAGGATTTTTTTTTTAGTCCCAAAGCAGTTGTCCACAGCATCTGTGCAGAACTGGCAGCACAGAAAACAGGTTTTCATTATTAGGACCTTAACAGCTGCTTAAAACATCCCAAAGACATGACTTGGGCTGATGTGATATTTGGAAAAGAGTTCCAACTTCATTAAAAAAATAAATAAATAAAATATAGCACTCACCTGAGCCAGTACAGATGTTAGCAATCACATTAGATTTATTCCAGAGGAGCAAATACATTTTCTAAATGTCCAGCATGAGACCGTGCTAAAACTCAGTCACTAAATTCAAAATTGAACAGTTCATGTGTAGTCAGCGAAATCTTTCCATCAGCTAATTTAAAAATTACAATGTGCAGAATTGAGGTAATCTGAGAATTTCATACACAGGGGTATATTCAGACAAATAATCAGAAGAGGAACTAGTGAAACAAAATGTAATATTCATGGTAATGAGATCCCTAAATAAGACTGTAAGGTAGTTAAAGGATGAAAATGTGAAGAGTAAAAGTCTTTAAATAATACCAATCAATCTGTTTTGCAAGAGAAAATGGTCACTGTGGAAGAATGAATGAAAGGAGGAAAAAATATTTTTTCTGCCTTTTCTTAATAGATGGTTAAAATACTAATTTCAGGGTTTTATTTCTTCTTTTCTAAGCAATTACTGGTTCAAGCTTCTTTTTTTCATGCCTTTTTTTTTGTCTCCTACCTCTTTTGCAAGAACAAACACCTGAACAAGATCTGAACCACTTCTTTGAAAAAACTACTGAATGCTGAGGACAGCGTGCCTGGTCCCTGGGTACAACATGGCATGGTATTTTATACCACTGGATTTGGAGAATCATTCCTGTCGATAAACATAAACTCCCTCCTTGCATACTCTGGCTCTGGCCTGCTAGAGGATTCAGCTGAATCTTGAGCACAAGAGTACAGATGCTTGAGAATAAACAAGACATGATCCGGGACTTAAAGACAGTTGTACCACAGTATTGGCATGGTGAAGTATTTTTGACAGATGTGCCCTACTATTCTTCCCTTGATGGTAGCATCTCCCCTTAGAAACCATTAGATGGAAAAGAGTTTGTTTCATACAATCAAATCAGATTTCCAGTAGAAGTTGAGAAGTTCATCAGTTTCTGAAATCCTTTCAAAAAGATAACCTTATCATTATCTTATCATTTCAAACTTGTCCACATTAATCACGCAGATATTCAAAAGAAGGTATTAACAGAATTCTTACACTGAAAGAAGCAAAAGGACCAGATAGGCCAGTTTCATGTCACACCACTGAAATAGTAATAAATATTTGCCTATTTTATCTCTCCCCTTCCCTTTTTTTTAAATGCAAATGTACTAAGTTTCTCATAGAAGTGACAAAAGAAAGGAGGTCAGCTTTTAAACATTTGGTTACATATTTGGATGCTGGAAGGTAAATACTTCTGTCACAGCATGTTTAATACAAACTGATTGGTCTATTTCCTTTTCTTCATATTTTAAACAAAACTGCATTTCAACTCCACACAAAAACCTCCAATGACAATGCTGTTTAAATTCCTTTCCTATGTTAAAATCTTGCTTTGGTGCAATAGTATTCTTCTCTTATTTTTTCTCTTCCTTTTCCCTCCTTACACTGAGTAAGCAGTTTTCTGTTAATAGTTCAATCGGGCTTCGATATGGATCTTAATTAACAGAAAAAATTGTCAGCAGGTACTAAATCCCTGCTCAGGAATAGAAAAAAGTCCCAGTGGCACAGATTTTCTCAGCATCAATTTAATGAACTACCACTATCTAAATAGACCAGATGACCAGGAAAGTGTGTGTTTTATTAGACACACTGCTCAAAGTATTCTCTGTGAATCAAAATCTAAACACCATATTGTATCCTTCAGGAAGGATGAAAGCTTATAATAAAAGAGGAATGTGGAAAATGAGCCATACTATAGTGTTAACCAAGAGCAAATGATAGACAGAAAAGGTCATAGTAAGATCTGGGTAATAATCCAGTTTAAATATTTTTTTTTCCTAGTCTGCCTAGGGACACATTAAAACTTTCTAAATTTTCTATGCCTCCCCATTCTGGCAATTCTAGTAGCTGTACATAGAGTGAGCTGTGAAATCAGCTTCAACAGCCAACAGCCTGAAGGTTACCTCTTAATGTGGCAAGTGAAAGAAGTCAAGTTCAGATCAGGATACAGAGGAACTTAAAATACTGGCCTTCTAGGTAATTGACCTAACAACTGATATGCGACCATAGAATCACAGAACGCTTTAGGTTGGAAGGGACCTCAAAGATTGTTTAGTTCCAATCCACTGCCATGTACAGGGACACCCACTAATAGACCAGGTTTCCCAAAGCTCCATCCAGCCTGGCCTTGAACACTTCCAGGGAGGGGACAGCCACAGCTTCTCTGGGCAATCGATGCCAGTGCCTCACCACCCTCAAAGGGAAGAATTTCTTCCTGATATCTAATCTAAATCTACTTTTTTTTCTAGCTTAAAACCATTACCCCTTGTCCTGTCACTACATACCCTTGTAAACAGTTTCTCTCCAGTTTCTTGAAGGCCTCCTTTAAGTGCTGGAAGGCTGCAATTAGGTTTCCCCAGAGCCTTTTCTGCTCCAGGCAGAACAAGCCTGACTCTCTCAACCTGTCTTCAGAGGAGAGCTGCTCCAACTCTATGACCATCTTTGTGGTCCTCCTCTGGACTTGCTGCAACGCATCCATGTACTTACCTTGACTGGAGACCTCAGAGCTGGACACAGTACTCTAGGTGGGGTCTCACAAGAACAGAGTAGAGGGGCAAAATCACCTCCCTCAACTTGCTGATCATTCTTCTTTTGATGCATCCCAGGATACAGTTGGCTTTCCTGGTTAAAAATGCACACTGTTGGCTCATGCTGCACTTTTCATCCATCAACACTCTCAGTCTACACTCAATCCTTTTTCTGCCCAACCTGTAGTTGTGCATAAATTGCCCCAATCTTTGTACAGGACTTTGTACTTGTTGAACTTCAGGTGGTTCGCATGGCCCCACCTCTTATGATTGTCAAGGTCCCTCTGGATGACATCCCTTCCCTCCAGTGTGTTGACCACACCACACAGCTTGGTGTTGTCAGCAAACCTGCTGAGAGTGCACTCAATCCACTGTCCATGTCTCCAAAAAAGACATTAACCAGTGTTAGTCCCAATACCAAGCCCCAAGGAATGCCATCACTCACTGGTCGATACGTAGACATCATATGTCAATGCCTTGCATGCTTAAAACATGAAATACAATAAAATTATTCCATCACAAATTTAAGAAATTTTAGAAAGAAAAACAAATCCAAAACTCAAACTGAACTCAATATGTTTCCAGAAGATTTGCTGTCTTGGAATAAATATTTTCCAATTAAAATTGGACCATTCACTTCAGTAAAGTTATTTTTTCATAGAAAAAATTGATAGAAGTTTAAGATGCCTCCCAAAGCTGGAAGGCAACACTGTAATAACAGATCCTTCCACCATATTCAAGAGATCGAAACTTTTGCCTTATTACTTGTTATTTTTTTCTTCTACTATGTTGCAGATAGAGGTACTCTCTCTATATTGCAGAATCAACTGTGCACACAAATCAGAAAAGTCAAGGAGGTCAAAATGAGGTCCATCTCCAAGCCCTTGTTTTGTTGGACTTTGTGGCTTCAGAATCAGCAATCCAACTCTATAAACTCCATGTTGATTTTTCACCGTAGACTCTCACTACAAGGTCTCTCTTCTCTCTAGGTATTACAACGAAGAGAAACCTCTTCTATTGTTTTTGTATGGTAAGGTTTTGATAGTGGGGTGTGGCTACAGGGGTGGCTTCTGTTAGAAGCTGGTAGCACATACACTCATGTCCAACAGAACCAATGACAGCTGGCTCCAAAACAAACCCACCACTGGCCAAGGCTGAGCCCATCAGTGAGGCTGGTAGCAGCTCCAGAGTAACATAGTTAAGATGGGGGGAACAACACCAGGAGTAGTTTGCAGCTGGAGAGAGGAGTGAGAATGCATGAGAGAAACAAGTCTGCAGATGGCAAGGTCAGTGTGAAACCAAGGAGAGGAGGTGCTGTAGGTGCTGAAGCAGAGAATCCCTTGCAGCATGTGAACGGAAAAGACCATGGTGAGGCAGGCTGTTCCTCTATAGCCCATGGAGGTCCATGGTGGAGCACGTATCCACCTGCAGCCTGTGGAAGATCCCATGCCACAGCAGGTGGATACACCTGAAGGAGGCTGTGACCCTGTGGGAAGCCTATACTGGAGCAGGCTCCTGGCAGAATCTGTGAAGAAATCTGATCCTGAAGGTCTGTATCCCTTGGAATACGGACCCATGCTGGAGCAGTTTGTGAAGAATTTCAGCCTGTGGGAAGAACTCATGTTGAAGAAGTTCATGGGCAACTGTCTCCCATGGAAGGGACCCCACACTGGAGCAGAGGAAGAGTGTGTGGAGTTCTCCCCCTGAGGACAAAGGAGTGGCAGAGACAATACATGATGAACAGACCCCAACCCACATTCCCCATCCCCTTGTGCCATTTGGGGTAGGAGAAGAAATTGGGAGTGAAGTTAAGCCTGGGAAGAGGGGAGGAGTGGGGGGAGGTATTTTAAGATTTGGTTTTATTTTTTATTACTCGAGTTTTATTTGATTGGTAATGAATTAAATTCATTTTTCTGAGCTGAGTCTGTCTTGCCTGTGACAGTACTGGAGGAGTGTTCTCTGCCTCTATCCTTATCTTGACCCATGAGGCTTTCATCATCTTTTCTCTCTCCTTTCCAGTTGAGGAGGGAAATGATAGAGAGCGTGGGGGCCTGGCCTCCAGCCAGAGTCAACCCACCACACCTTTCTAGGTAGAGGATTCAGTTTGACAGATTAGCACTCTCAGACATAATCATATTTTGTGTGAGACATACCTGGTCTGTTCTGGAGTTATTCAGTGCAGTGTATTGGCAGTCAGTTTTTACCAGTACGCAGTCTCTCTCTGTGGAACAGCTGAATAAATGTGTTTGAAGTCACACTAGTCAATGAAAAGATGAAAGAATTGTTTCACAGTATTCTTGATATAAACTTTGTGGTTTACATTTTCTCGTGAATTTTATCAAATGTATTTTTTCCCAGAAATACAGTAAAGGCAATATAGCTATTTAGACTATTCTGATTTAAAACTACCTATTAAAAGATCATAACTGAGTAAAAATCAGCAAAAGCCACAGATTGATTCACAATGCCAACTAAATTTCAGTAGTTATGTGTCTTCTACCTGGGTAACTTCATAAAGTTTATTAGGCAGAAAGTTAAAGGTTTCTGCTATCCTAATACTACTAAAAGTCAATGTAAAGTTAAAATAGCTTCCTATATAACTAAGAACCCCCAGACATCTGGATAAGAGTTCTCCGTTGGCCACTTAATCGAAGGTTTATGCCAAAAACCTCTTACCTTGAAGCAGGAAAAGCTCTGGACACCAAATACATCCAAGTTAAGTCATTGTAATGCTCTTTCGTATTTTCTGATTCATAATCCATCTCATTTTTAATAAAATAATGATTATTCTTTATTTGTTCAAAATTCTTTGACAGGCACTATTTAAACTCTACGCAACTAACATTCATAAATATTTACCAACATATTTGTGCACATGCTGCTAAGAACACTGTTTCTAAACTTTATACATTTGATATTGTTTTTGAGGAAGCAGTCTCAGAAGCTGCCAGCTGCAGACAGTTATTGCTTCCATGTTTTGATATAGAACTCTTCTGCTTTGCAGATTTCTGTTGTGGCAGCCAAGTAAGCATGAAAATAACTCATGCACCTTCCTAGAACTTCACAGACGACTAGAATGAGGCCTCACTAAAATATTACATAGTGAAAGGAAATAATAAAACTTTCCCCCAAAAAGTTAACACTTATTGTGGTTTTCTGCAGTAAAACTCACCATAATCATATGTGTTACAGTTAATAAAACTTTTCACTTGGTGATGGAGAGATTAGTGAGAAATGCTTCTAATTATTGTTTCCATTCCTTGTCTCTAATGCAGGTGAATATATAGGGATATAAACTATGCTTTGTGGAACCACACATGTTTTCTTATATGAACCAGTTCCTGACCACTAAAGTGCATGAAAACTGCAGTTAGTGTTTATTAATTGATAATATGTATTTCCTTCAATACAAGTTAATTGCCCAATATTTTCCCTTCAATAAAATTCCCCCCAAGAGGATAGCTTCACCCCTCAATATTTTTATAACAAGTTCAGAAGCCTCAGCTGCCAAACCCCATCAAACAGTTGTTTTAATAGGGTCTGTAGCGATAGGACAAAGAGGAATGGTTTTAAACTGAAAAAGAGTAGATTTCAACTGGATATATGGAAGAAACTTTTTTGATGAATGTGGTGAAACAATGGAATACATTGCCCAGAGAGGGGGTAGATTATCTATTCCAGGAAACATCAAAGGTCAGGCTAGATGTTGAGGGTGTCCCTTTTCATTCAAGGGGATTGGACTAGGTGAATTTGAAAGGTGCCTTCTAACCCAAACCATTCTATGATTCTACATTCATTTAACTATAATGTATGCAATGGAGAGGGGCTATTCTTAGGACTGGGTGTTTTTAAGAATTAAAATAAACACCAAAAAAACAGGTATAGTCCAGGAGAGATTTTATTTTAACTTTCTATGGTACTTTTTCATCCTCCATTGCTACAATAATTGGATATAAGCTACAGCGTTATTAATGCATGGGAGTTCACAATACCCAAAGGCATAACCACCACTTGGTGTGAGGTGAACATCGGGAATTAAGTCACAGAACAGGTAAGGGTTTGGCAATTGAGAAAGCTGTAACAGGGAAGGAGTGAAAAACTTTGTCTTCAAAGTTCTGGACTAGCATACCGGTCACTAGGCCAGTTTCTGTCCAAATGCATACTGGGGCTGCAGTTAGATTTAGGAAAATAAAAAATGGAAAAATATATTCCCTTAATATCATTCCAAAAGAAAGTGTTTTCTAGAAAGCATCAACATCAGAATTTTGCATAGGTTATCTGATTCCTGAAGTGCATTTCAATTTCAGCTCAACTTTCTTATGGTCTGAGCAAGCATCTACTGTGTCTTTGTGAGGGTAGCTGTATCTGGTCTCTGTGATCAGAGCTTCTGTTAATGGGTTCTTGTAGGATTCAGTTGTAAGAATCACCAACTGATATGCCGGCTACCGAGATCCTACAGCTCTACCATCACAGAGCTGGTATCATACCAGAAAGGTTACAGCAACCACTTAAAAGATACTGATGTAAAGTACTAAATTGTCTATTTGGATCATAAGGACAAGTCTTCTTAAATATACCAAAATGAACCCTGATGAGTTGCAAGAGAGAAACAGGAAGAGTGGACATATTCTTACAGGATCATGACCAAATATTGCCTGGAGACAGAAACTGAGATAAGAATATAGTCAAAATAATATATTTTTAAAAAGAAATACTGACATTTCCAGGTCCAGTTGATGACCACCCTAGGGGTATACAAAGGATGTGCAGATGTGGCACTTAGGGTTCAGTGGTGGACTTGGCAGTGTTAAGCTTACAGCTGGACTTTATCTTAAAGGACTTTTCCAACCTAAATATTTCTATCTCTCTATAATACTATGATTCTTATAATTTTTGAGTTATTTCATCATTGCCTGTTCAGAAGTACAAAACATACAATGGTTAATAGATTCCACCTCAAACGGAAAAAAAAAATCCCCCAAACAAAACCTACATACCAGTTGTAACACTATGTCCATTTCACAGATGGAAAAACAGATAAATCATTCCACACAAACCCCAGTCACTAAAAATATATTCTCATCTCTGCTGTGGTAAACAAGTAGGTTTGGATAGCCTTTTCAGCCAGGGTTGTAACAAGCAAAGCTGCATTAGCAAGACAGATTTTTTTCTTCATCCAATTGATAATCCAAAGAAGACATAAAGCTACCAAGTTTTGTGTTATATGTGAAATTGTAGCAACCTGATATTTAAAATGAATCCCTGAAGCCTTGAGGGGAATAATTTTTCAACAACTGAAGTTCTGTAAGATGTTAGCAAGGGCAACATTAAACCAACGTCATCAATTTTGGCTCTTATCATTGTGACTCAAACACATGGACTGCAATAATTTTAAAAGCTGCTGCTTGTAAAAATCTGTCCAACTGTGCTACTATCTACAATTTCTCCTTCCTCACTGCATCAGATTAAAAAAAGGTTTTCATAAAAAATAGAACAACTAAGCACGTGCCTGATCAGAGCTAACAAGTACATTGTTTTAACAGATCTCCTGTCATGGAGAACATAGGACCATCTGGACCACCACAGTTCATGGTCCTTCAGTTAGATGCCTAAATATATTTGTTACTTTCCAGCAGACTCCTGACTCCATCTTTATGTATTTTACTTTTCTTGTGAACCTAACCCAAAGCCTACTTGCTTAAAGAAAGTTACCAAAAATATATATAAATATATATGGATGTGTGGTAGAGTTACAAGTAACTGCATTTATGAATTAATTAAACTCCATCCTAAACAAAATTAGCTAGTTCGCTCCTACAATTCCTCTTAGAAAGTTGTTATTATGGAACATCAGTCTTAACTGGTTTGGAGATTTCCTAATTTCTGTCTGTGAGGGCTTGCTTATACCTTCCATAATGCTATACTGAGATGACAATTACATTTCTAAAAGGAGGTCATTCTTCAAAATTTGAAAATACTGAGTCACTAGTGGATTTAGTCTCCAGGTAGATGCCTCTCCAATCTGCTTCTTAAATCACATACCACTTCCTCTAAATCTTAGGGTCAGTAATTTATTCTGACCTAATATCCTGATTCTCTGTGATGATATTACTGATGATGTCTGAAAACTGTGTGCCATCATTGAAGCTCACTACTGCAAGGCTATTACAAAAAGACAGCCCTTCATATATGTACATTTTTTCCCTCATGATTCACAAAATGTAAAATAGTCAGCCTCACTACTAATTCTTAATTACTTTGCTGCAGTAATTACTTTCTTCCACATAATCTGCCGATGTAGTTTTTCATCCCATCAGTAGTTATCTGTGTCAAATTTTCTACAATACACTTTTCCCACCATTATATGACTTAGACTGGGTTTATTTTATTTGCCATTCTTTAAAAATAACATCAACAATACGAACAACTACATTTTCTGTATCTTCAGTGACAAATATTTTTTTCTGGCATAGTTTCTTTTGCAAATAGAACTTGCATTTTTGTCTCAATATACTTCCTTTTTTTCATTCTCAAGGAATAGATATTCCTATATATGATATAATATAAAAGCTAATGTGTGTATATATATATATATAATATAATAGATATTTTATAGTTATTGTATAGTTATTGTATCACATTGAGATCAGGCAAATCTGTTCCATTCAAATAACTTTCCCCATGTCTCACTAAGGACCATATTAGCTCTTTTATAGTCAGATGGCATGACCCTCATGTTGAGATGTTGATTAAATCCATTTTCCAGATACGTTAAATTTGCAACTTTCTCTCATGGTTCTTGAGAATTATCTTGACTTTACTAGCATGAGTGCATTGTTGTCTTTGAGTTTTCTCAGTTACATTATGTTTCAGTTTTACACTCTTGTCTGAAGTGATGATTGACATTAACATTCAAAACTTCTGCAAAGTATTAATCTATTTTTAGAGACACTGACAGATTATTATCTATATCCACCTCTTCCTGTAATGTAGCGCCATTTCACTTTGGTTTTCTCTGTTCTATTTTTTTGTTGTTGTTGTTTCCAATTTGTATAGTTAAAGTGGTTTTACTTTTCATTTCTTTTCAGGATTTGACTCAGCTTGACTTCTAGCACTTTTCATTTTGCTTCTAAGCTTCTTGACCTCTGAAATATATCCTCCTTTGCTGGTTTCTAATATCCTATCTGAAGTGTCCGTTTATGCAGCTGAGCCTGGAGTCATGTCCTGCAACTTGTGCACTTTGTTTGAGATACAAATTCCAATTATTCTTTTATCATTAATGTTTTAAAGAAATTCCCATCCTAATTCCATAATCTCATACCAACTGGTTCAGCTGAGCTAATAAAAAACTTCTGTTAGTTTCTTGAAGTCTTGCCTATTCAAGGCAAAAAAAACCCAAATTGCTTGGTTGAATTTAGAAGTTTTAAATTAGACTGATTCTTTTGTTACTCAGATAAACTATTTTAATTTCTTTTGTCTAATATATGTTCCTTCTGTCTTCACAAAAATTAAATTATATTTTTGTGTCATTGTTCTTAGTCTTCATTGAATTGGTCCTGCCTACTAGCAAAATAATCTAGGAATAAACTCTCAAAATAATTTGGATATTTGTCTGCACTTGAACTTGGACAAAATATTTCTGGACTTTCAGATGTTATTCTGTGGTCATAGCCATTTGCAATAAATAATCCACTTTCCCTGTACAGAATCTGTAGAAGAAATTGACTGTTTTTCTTCTCTCTTTTATTTTTTTTTTTTAATTCTAACTTTTCCATAGATGAAAAATTTCAGAAAAAAAAATAGACATGCTGAGATGAATTATGAATAAAATGTTGTTTGTCGGTATGAAAGCAGAAGTTAGTGAGATTCTGCGTCTACTGTTTTCTATGGACACTGGTGGTAATTAATCAAAAGCCTGAGCTATAGAGATGTGCTGCTATTGTGTGATTAGTTTTAGCTTTCTTAAGGCATATTCAATCTGTATTACAGAATTGAGAGCAAAGTGTATGAATGTTTTCAGACACTTCCTCTGTTAGACACCTTTCATAGAATCATAGAATCAATGAAGGGGAAGGGGAAGGGACCCCAAGGATCATAGAGTTCCAACCTCCCTGCCACAGGCAGGACCACCAACCTCCAGGCCTGGATCTACACAAGGTTGCCCAGGGCCCCATCCAACCTGACGTTGAAGACTTCCAGGTACAGAGCATCCATCACCTCTCTGGGCAAATTTCTTACATTAATTTGTGATTATAAGAGTATTAGGCTCTAAAAAGTAAGAGTAAATCTTGTCTGCTGGGGAGATGATAGAGGACCAGCCTTCTAAACCTACTTATAAAAGATAGACTAAACTTACTTTACTATACAAAGTAGTTCTTACTTTTATATTTACTTTATTAATTTACATTTAATGAATTACATTTGTTTAAGTGAAAGCATGTGAAACAAGATAGACTGGTACTATTAGAAGAGAAGTCTTTACTTCATTCCTTGGCTAGGTCTCATATGATGATATAGTTTTTATCTGCAACTCCCTAGTAGTGCAATACCAATAAACTGTAAGCCTTTCCTGTGGCGAAAGGTTGACTCGGTCTCCAAACATAATAATTCCTGGCATTGTCCTCGCAGACCTTGCCAACTGTATCAAAAGATACATTTGTTTTATTCTATAGTTTTTACTGCTGTCTTGGGACCTTGGATGTCTCAAACACTTCTCATTTTTTCTTGAACCAAACTTAAATCCTTTCAAAGGAGGAAAGCTGTTTAGACAAATCCACTGAGTTACTTTGTGCTGTTTCCTCATTGTAGCTCACTTTCTGACCAACTTCCAATGTTGTAAGCTTTTAATCCTGTAAAACTGCTAGAAAGGACTGAGTCTTACTTTGTGTAAAGAAGCTGAAAATAACAACTCACTCCGAGATTAATCTCCTGCTTCCCAAGTCTGTGAATAATTATTTAAAGGTAGAAAAACCTAAAGGATTAGTCAGGTAGAAAACAACAAACATTAGAGAAATGCAGATTTGAGGTCAAGGTCAGGAGGTAAAAAGACAGGTATTCTGTTAAGATGTGGCAACCTATGCACAGCTAATGTGTGCTAAATACTGCTACCCTATCTCTTCATACACAAGTTCATAAATATGTGCACAAAGAAACTTCAATAAATTATCGTTTTTCATTTCTTAACTCTCTAGTTCTGGATCTATGTGGGAAACAATCTCCCTGCCAGGCACGCTATTCTGAGCCTTGTAAAAAAGCTTTTTACATTCTATGTAGAAAGAAGATAACAGAATACTCAGTACCCCAACCCAAAGTCAATCACAATCATTTTCATGTCTACCCAACATTTAATTATTAATATCAGCAAAAATACTTCAAGATAAGATATTCATTAAAACTCTTCATGGAATTACCCCGAGCATAGGACAATGTAGGAGATACAGTAAAATGCAGAGTGCTAGGGATGTAGGTTCAAGATGCTTCTTCGTATATCTCCAGGCATCATCCAGACCAGTGGATTGCTGACTATCCTATGGTGTTCCCCTCACACTAGAACCTAACTCTTTTAAAGCAAACTACAAACTTGACAGCTCTGTTCAATATTGGTGGACTGATATTTTTCATTTGACTCACACTATCTGAATTTATTTCTTCTGGGAAATGACTTGTAAGTTATTCACCTCCACTGATACTCGTACCGTTCTGTATTTGCAATTGGATTCTGAAAAATATACAACTGGTAATATTCTGTGCCTGATACATTCACTTTCAAATCTAGAAGGAATATTCTGAAGAACAGTTCAAACAGTTTTATATCATACACAAATAGAAAGGTATTTGATTTTATTTTTAGTTTAGATGAAAAAAGATTTAGTCTATCATCATAGGAATTAGTGGTACTTTATGCCAGATCATAATCAATGTACGTTAATCTTGTTCTATTGAAAAAAAAGAGTATTTGTCTATTTCATAGGCTTTTATGAGATAAATTTGTAACCACTAGGCAACACATTAATGACAAGTTCATAGACTGCCTTACTTAGATATTTTCTGCTGTTCACTGCAAGAAACTTTAAAATCCCAAACCCCAGTTTTAATCACCAAAATTAACAAAATACATTGTAAAACTGATTATCTTTAAAAAAAAAAGTCATCATGTTTTATTAGAATATTTATTTAGCCTCTGCAGTGAATATTAATCTATGCAATTATTTTTTTAAAATATATTTGTTTCTAAAAGCTCAATGCAGAGCTGGTAAACAGCTTTAAAATAGCATAATGAGATTCCAAGATATCCCTCTGGATTCTAAATCTCTTTTAAAACTAACCTGAAAATATCAATCCCATTTCATGTATTCATATATATATGTAAAAATGAGAAACCCAAAATTAACATAAAACATTAAATGATACACAAGAGAAAAAAAAAAACCACAACAATGTGCAACTCAATTACACAAGCTAGGCTCGCCATTTTTCTTGAGAAATCACTGTAGTATATCTAATTAAGGATTAGAAAGCCATGGTTTAAGTTAACAGTTCTGGATGTTTCTTCTTCAGTGAATCTAAGGTAAGTAATCACATAGACAAGCATACACACAGGGAGCAAACCAGAGAACAGTGTTCAGAGTCTTATTTCTCTTGCAATACATAGAAGGAATGTAAAATAAAAATGCAACATGAAAACAAATTACACTTTCAGATTCAAACATGCTTTGGGTTATGAAAGGCAGAAGTGTTAAGATGATGTAGCTGAAGAATAGACCAACAGCAGCAATAAAATTGACTCATAATAGCCAAAAAGAGGTGCCATCCCAAGTGCCATCCCTGAAGAGTATTGTCCTCTGTAGATGGTTGCCTACATGAGAGCATTAACATCAGAGTAGTCAAGTCATTGTTATATGACAACATTCTATAAATCTTTCAAGTATGTAAATAAGATGGGTCACTTTTGAGTGTCTTGTCATTTTAACCAATGTTCCAGGTTAACAGATAATGTTCAAAATGTAAAAAATTGATATATATTCAAATGAAAGGTAATCAATACATTCAAAGACTAGATTTTCAGTCTGCAAATCTGTGACATTTTTATAAATGTCACTTTCAGGTTCTATGAAATATTTCAACAGAAGTAAGTTAAAATAATTATCTTTGCCAACCTCCCTCCCTTCTTGCAGGCTTAGCTAACTGGTCCATTTAATGATCTTGTTTCAATTCAGTAGTAATACATTATGAAAGTCTGGCAATCCAGGCATCTTCATAAAACATTTTTATATTACTTTTTTACCTACTGGCATGTCTTTAACAGTAAGATGTAATCTAAAAAGTTGAGGATAAAAAACAATGAAATAACATCTAACTTTGCACTCATAACACTGAAATAACTTTGTGAACTGTATTAAATATTTTTCCACCTTTTTATTCAAATATCAGCTATCTAGTGTGTATACATTATTTCATTTTTAAGGATAAGTTAGTGCTCTTTGATATTGCACTGGAATTTAATTTTGATATAAACTACTGCAAAGAGTTATGTTATTTAAATTTAAATGCTGACCCAAATAGTATTTTAGCTGTAGTAAAGGAAAAGTTCTTACAGCCTTCTCATGGATCAAAAAGCTATCAATGTATGAACACCTTCCTTTTGAGGAAAGGCTGAGGGAGCTGGGTCTCTTTAGCTTGGAGGAGACTGAGGGGTGACCTATTTAAAGTTTATAACTATGTAAAGGGTGAGTGTCAGGAGGAGGGAGCCAGGCTCTTCTCAGTGATGTCCAATGATAGGACAAGGGGAAATGGATGCAAGCTGGAGCATAGGAGGTTCCATGGGAACATAAGGAAAAACTTTTTCACTGTGAGGGTGATAGAGCACTGGGACAGGCTGCCCAGAGAGGACTAGATGATCTTTCAAGGTCCCTTCCAACCCCTAATATTCTGTGATTCTGTGATATTTTGAATAGAAAGAAAAATTAGTTTAATGGCAAGATATTATAATTTCTATAATTCTATTTTATACTTATGGGGAAAAAAAAAGAAACCTATTTCCAGCTGTGAATCAAGCTGTACCTTATTCATCAAATTAAGCTATTTTAAAACTAGTATATTTTTAATTGCTTTTGTTATTAAAACCTGTTACATTCTTCCAAATATCAGTGCTATGACTTGTCAAACCTCTATTTAGTAAGATTTGGTAATGAAATTCTGAATTATCTTTGAAAAAAAGAGAAAACAACAGAATCTGAAAGTGGTGACAATCTATTTGTAACTCCCTCTTCTCTTCACTTTCCATGTGCAGGCAAATCACAGAGTGCAAGCAGAATCAAGTCTGCTTTCAGCATACAAGTCTGGGGCAAAGTGACATGATTAAGATGAGACAATATATATGAAATTTGAGAAAACATATACAAGAGGGTACCTTGCTGCTTCTGTGCACATAAGAAAAGGAGAATTGTCATATTATTATGGCAGTGACCATGTAACTCTGAAATCATCCCACAGCAGTTCTCCAGCAGATTTGGAAGGAGACATTTGCTGCTCAGTCTTCAAATCCTCTCCCAGCTCCATATCACTCTGAAAATGTCAAAAACTAAAATATACTAGTTCTGAGGGTTTGTAAACATGCAAGTGAGTGAACAGGTATTTTAAGTCTCTCATGGTTATACATGAACTACCTTTTCTGGAGGCAGGGTTTATGGCTGCTGATAAGCTTCCTGAAATCAGAGAAGCTGTTAACTGGGAGTAACAAAATACCCTCAACAACAGCAACAAGAAGTCAAAAGATCCCAGCAAAGTACTAGTTATACTCATCTCATTTTTTACATATTTAACTTATTCTAAAAGATCTTCAGGACGTCAACAGCATTCTCAATCTGTTCAATAAGGTATCTGTGTGGAAGGCTACAAAGTTCCTTACGGGAACACTTTTTAGCAAAGCCACATTTATTTTTTTTTAATGAAGGGTATGTAAAACAGCACATACCTACTTATTAAGACATATAAAGAAACTAATGTGCCTTTCTATCCCTCCTGAGTTTAAATTAATCTTCCTGAAATGAACTTTTTCTAGATCTGTATAGTTAGTGTTCCAGTTGTACACCAAAACACTTAATTTTAAAATGGTATCTTCCACCTACTGTGTCTAAAACATAGAATCATAAAAATTGTCACCTACAACTCATCCTGTCTCCTCATGGACTAGCATCCAACCCAGCTTTTACACTCACTTCCATTCCTATATTTGCATCACTTTTTTCTTGTAAAGTTCATAGAAACATCTGACATTTTGGAAAGTTCATTGAAAAACAAAGATTTTAGTTTCTGTTGGGGCATGGGGATAAGTCAGGACAAATTACTCCAAATGGCCATACCTCACTACTCCAACTCACAGTTGTCTTCAGGTGAAGAATTAATTGGGAAGAAGACTGGCTAGTTTTACCTTCTCCCTAACTAAGCATGTTATACCTAGGAGCAACCAGGTGCATCAAGATCAACACACTTCTCGCTTCACATGCTGATTATCCTTTTTAACTTCATTCCTCTGTTCAAAGATTTCATTTCAACCAAAGGTTATAACAGGCAAGATAAAGGGAAATCTCCACCAGCTCCCAGATTCCTTCTGCTGCTCTAGAGCCGTAGAGTTGGTCCTTGCTTTTCAGTCCCCTCCAGCAAGCAGTTCTCCCCTAGACTATCAAGGCAGGAATGTCTTGGACTGGGAACCACAGAGGAAGCAGGCTCTGTGCAGAGTTCTAGATGAAGCACATTGCATAGAATTGCACCATTCAGTAATCTGTGAAGCCTTCAATAATTCAGGATTTTACTCTCTAGAAGTAACAATTTGGTCATTCCAAAAGTACTAGTTGGTCACTCCAGATCTTTAATGGTAAATATTTTTTAAACATACCCCTGGTGCCACTTTTGCACAGCATCATAGAGCCATAACACCCTTTGCCACAGTGAACTTTCTTGCTGCTAAATTCATGGCATGAAGATGAATGAGATCATTTGTTTCCCACTACACCAGACAGGGAAAGCATGTCTTACTTTCTTTCACAAGCTCAGTAGGTTTTCTTACAGGTTAGTTCTAGGGCAGCCTAAGAGTCAGTCCCTCTAGCAGATTGAAGGAAGGAAAAGCTTTTTTGTCCCTTGTCTTTTCCTCTAGTTTCAAATATCATATAAAAATGAGAATGCTTCGTTTGCCCATACCTTTTAAATTTGCATTTCTTCTATGTTTACTTCTAGAATTGCATTGGATAGATGAATGGTTGTAGCTGTACAGTCTCAGTCCATGAGAAAGTTATTATATTCACAGTTTTCTTTTCTCACTTGTAATTGATTCCAGAGAGAAAACACGCACATTAATACATATTATCTCGTTTGCAGCACAGATACCTAATCGTGAAGGCATTCCCTATGTGAAACTCCCATTGCAGTCAGTCAGACTCTTGCCAGCAAGTGGACAGCAAGGTCAGGAGCACATTAAATTTCTTATCATTTTTATGCATTGACAGAACATGTTTACTTTCTAAATACATTACAAAGACTGATGGGTAACCCACAAAGTGTCTCAATGCTTGGACAAACACCAAAAACTCTGGATGCTCTTTTGAACTATGTTCCAACTGTCTAAAGCCACTTGATTCTCCACAGCTGGGCTGGAAGTCTTACAAGATTAGATATTTCAGCACTTCTGCTTCCCATCCTAGCCAAGTGGAGATAGTTTAAATTTGAAAAGGGAGGGGAACAAGGAGGGGGATAGACAAAAACAAGACTATAGCAAGCATTAAATATACACTAGATTTTCAAATTTTTGCCTGTCAATCTGAGATTCCACTAAAATTCTGTTCTTAACATGGGAATTCCAGTGAGTCTCCCCCAAAACAGGTAAGATTTCATTTTTCTCACTTACAGTATCTGTAGAATACTAATTTCTAATCTAAGTGGTGGATTTATATCTCAGACAAAGACTGATGCAGACAGCAGGACATCTGAGTCAGTGATCTCAGAACTAATGGACAGATTCCTAGTGATGCCATAACCATGACAGAAATGAGACCTGGTCTTGATTTCATCTTAGTTTCTCTGAAAGTAAAAGAGGATAATGCTGAAACTTTAATCATGTTTCTTATTAATGATTCTATTCTTCTAGATATTAGAAAATAATGTGGCTCCTGATGGAAGAGTTTTTGAGTCTTTCATGGAACCCACTGTTTCAGTCATTTTGCATATCTCATTTTTACATTCCCATGTTAATCAATTTGAAGATTAAATAAGCCAAACAGTCACATCGAAATTCTGATATTTTAATTTCTTTATTTCTTGATGACAGAACAATGCATCAGATGCCCTGTGAAAGTAAACGCTGCCCTAGATTAGCACTTTCTTTCTAAATTATATTGTACTGTGTTTCTTGGCCAGATGTTATGAGAAACTTAATCTGAGGCTTATCCTACCAGGTACTGACGATTTTGTTCAAAACACTTACGCAAGCAATCTGGCTGACTTCTTTGAAGCTTCATTACAAATATAGAAAAAGTTCATGGTTAGAACAGCTGGTTTTCACTCTACTGCCATCAATTAGAGCATTTCAATAACATAAGAAACTGAAATCCCACAATACATACTCACTAATTAGTTCTTTCAATGCCTAAGCTCCTCTTATATTAAATATTTCAGTGAAACTGCTACTAACATTAACAGATTAAAAAACCAAACCAAAACAAAATCTCTTTGTGTACTTAATTATATATGTTTAATTTTAAAATAATTTTCTCAGAAAAACTATCCCAGCTGTCAGGAAGCAGCAGAAGTGGGGCTGATCCAGGAGAGAATTGAGCTGGCCATAATGACCCCAGCATTCCAGGCTGGGCAGTGATGCTCCCCCAGGCTGCAGTCCCATGGTACCTGAGCAGGGGCAGTGGTAGTAACAGGACTCTGAGACCAACCTGGCTGGACAAGGCAAGGCAACGAGTCAGGTCCACAGTCCAACCAGGAAGACTGGTCAAAAATGGCACTAGACTGAGCTAGAGGCATGAGTAGAGATAAGGGTACACATAGGAATTGTCCAGCCAGGAGTGCAGAATGGTAGATTACAGGACTTTGCACACATGTACTTACAGCATCACTTAGGCAAGGTCGGGGGGTCCAGAAATCAGCTTCAGTGGACTCCCCAGATCCACAGGCAGTTCCCATGCAAGACATGGTATCCTCTGGGACCTAGTAGTATTCAGTCCAACACACATAAGAAGTAGATCCCATGTCTTTGAACCCCTGTGAAAAACATCTCAACAGTGTTATTTTTTCAAGTGTGGGTTTCTGCAGGGTTGGGAAGGGGGTAACATCTGGGGCACTATACTAGGAAGAAAGGGAAGCTAAGTACTTCTGAAAAGGCTTTCTGTGTGGCTGACCCTGCCTAACCCCAACTAACAAAAACTTGATAAAGCCACTTTTCCTGTTCTGTTTCCTCCTGCTGTTTCTCAAGTCATTTGACTATACAGAAAGTAATAAAATATTTATCTATAGATAGATATTTCTGCAGATAGAAATGGAGAATAATGAAGGGGAACAAAAACATCTTTGAACTTTAACAATTAAATGTATTCAGATAATAAACAAGTCATCAGTACAACAAATCAAAGTAATACTGAGTGCAAAACTTGCTGAAACAAATAACTCTATTCCTGAATTAAGAATCATTTCCTTGGATAAACTAATTATCTTGGGATTAATTAATTTTGTGAGATTTTAATAAAGTATGAACTTCAGTTAAAACTTTCACCCCATGGGTCTCTGTCGGAATTCTATCTGAACTCCCTAGTGTCAGCTCATGCTTCAGCTTTTTCCCAGTGTGGGGGCCTTAATAAGGTTTCTTTCCTTTATTTAGTTATCTAGTTTCCCAGGCAAGATTTTCTTTATGCTTGAGGTTCCCACCAATTTGCACCATGTGAAGTATCCTCAAAATAGCAATGGTTCTTTTTTAGAAGCATACCTTCATGGAACTGTTACTCAAAGTGAAAACAGGAAATATTTTCCAGAAATTTGATAGGTGGTAGCTCAGATAAACTGGCTTTTACTTCAAAGATATACCTTAAAACATGCCTATATCTCCAGTTTGTCACAGATTAAATAATTTTATGGGTTTTATATGTTCATGTATATAAAAAAATGTTTATATGCGTATACTCAGAAACCTGAATAAACAGAAACTGATCTTTAAGTTTGGAAACAAGAATATATCCTTAATTTTATGTTGTATAGGTTCAATACACTTTGGACATAAATTAAGTCTATTATTCCCTTCTGTATTTGTGGCAGAGTCACTACCCTTAGGTTCTTCTACCAGCTCAGTTACATATTATTTCAACTCCAGGAAGAACAAAATTGACCAGTGAGTATCTCATGATGCAAAGAAGACCCCAAATACAGAGGTGTATAGTGCAGTCACATAAATCATATTCTCATTTAAAGTAGAGAGAATCACACAGATTGAAGGGACCCTTAAAAAAAGAAAATAGTTATATGACAAAGTAAGTATTGTGGGAATGACAAACCAACATGTTAATAGTCTGTTGCCATATTAAATCTTTTCATCCAATTGGAAATTTGATGCATTTTTAATTAAAGACTTTTAATTAAAAAAGACAAGACTTTTTGCTCATTCACTCAAATTCCCAACCAGTATTAGATTTTAATTCCTTCAAATATTTTTTTTAATTAGATGATCTACAGAAGCTGCAGCTATGTGTCTATCTAAACCCATAAAAAACACGAGAAATTACATAAGAAATGCATAAACAACTCATAGTAAAAGAAAAATTGCTAAACCACCTCTTTAGCAAACTGTTGAACAATTTTATAAAATCTGTGTGTTATATTAAGAACAGAGAGACAAGAATATCAAAGTAGGTATAGTACCTGGAATATGTTAGGAGCTACAAAACCAAAATGTAAGAACAACCTAAAGTGAAACTGTAACCCGGATTCCTATGTCAATGTCCATGGTTCCTTTTTCGTTGATGTCCTAAAATATACTTTCTATATACATGTAAGCAATGTGGAAGAACCTGTCTATGTTTTATCAGAAAGTCTGTCCCATTAACTTTCAAAAAATTTATCTTTCTACCTGACAGTATAAAGGAGTAAATACAATAAACCTTGGGCTTTAACTTACACTTGCAACCATACAAGCACACACCAGAAAGCTGAGCATGATGTCAGTTTCTGCAACTTCTTTCCTGCCAGCTCCCTATGGTGGTGCAGCTGTGAAACCCTACATCAGACTGCTACGTGAGAAAGCTGTGAGAATGAGCTGTTACTCATTAGGGTTTTCCCTTCTACATTTGAATTAAGTTCAGGTCCTGGCATTTGGTCCATACCCACAGCATGAGGTATGCTTTAGGTATGCCTACGCTTGGCTTGGCTGATCCTAATCACTGACTTGACATCCTGGCTCAACTTTATACCTGTCTTATCACCAGGGACTTGCCTGGCTTGCACTAGATTCAGCTGAACCTGATTATTGTTACTGGGCCTCTTCTGCTCTTCTTGCTTAGGCACTGCTGGTGGCAAGTCCTGACAAGGGGCTATCGGCCCTCCTTGCCTTCTTGTCACCCTTGGCTCTCACCTTTCCTTCTCTTAGGGAGAAGATTGCTCTTGCTGTCTCCTGAGAGCAAGCACATCAAAACAGCATGCACATGTCGGGTATATATGATCCCTAACCTGCCATTTGCACTTTGCCGCATACAGGGAAGAATAACAGACTGATTCCTCACTGTCTCAGTGACTTTTTTCCCCAAACAGAGCTGAAGATGGCATTGCACACTCCATGTGTGTAAGCTGGTTAGGTCACAACTGTACAAGTTCTTTTTTATTTAATGAAATAGATGTCAAGATGTGAATACAATAAACTATAAAAGGAGATTCAGTTTAAATGAGTCAAAAGTAACTACTGAGATGCTTACTGCAGAGGGGTTGGACTAGATGACCTTTAAGGGTCCCTTCCAACCTGATGCATTCTATGATTCTGTGAGTCTATGTCCTCACTCAGTAGTGGAAAAAGCTATACAATGAGGATACTTGCTTTGTGTGAAACTGTTTAAAAGCATCTCCTATATGTTGCCTTCAAAAATGCCTCAAAAAGTGGCTTCATTTAGTTGGAGAAAAGGTGAGACAGAGATGAGCATGTAAATGAACTAGCTTCAATCTCAATTTAGGACCAACCTAATGCTTTCACTACTACTACTACTACTACTATAACTACTACTACTACTAATCTGTTCGCAAACCTCTAAAACTCATTCATATCATTACTTTGCTGTGCCTGCTATCTTTTCCAGCTCTCATTGTCCATTTTCCCCTAGCTTTTTATCTGTCATTCCTCCTTTTATCTCAGTTTTCCTTAGAAGAGCACAAAATCAATCACTCAAGCCTGAGTTGACATTTCAAGCCCAGGATTTTTAAGTGAGTTCAAAATTAAAAATGAATTTGTCTATCTTTATCTAGCAGAACCCTTTTTCTGTATTCCATTAGGTATTTCCCTTCACTCACAAATTTATTCCATTCTCAAGTACTGTAGTACTTCTTAACGACAGCACATTATAGCAGACAGACATTAATCCTCTGAAGTAGCTCAGCATTGGTACTTGGCTGCCAACAAGTCTCTTGCAAGTCATGATATTAAAAGTTTTGTTGTATATAGCCAGGTAGATTATATTTTGTCACATATTCTAATTATTTTATTACTTTTATCAAATTTCTCTGGGTTTATTGAATGTAATTTACTTCTTGAAAATGAAAAGAAGAATTTATTAAATTAATAAAAGTTTTCTCTAAAGGCCATGTAGGTTTATTGTGAGACAAAAGGAGAGTGTTATCTGGCAAGAAATGTACATATATCGTATGTTTTAGTGCTTTTGTGGCCCCTTTTGATGCAAAATGGATGGGGTTTTAGGAGTTTGCATGTTTATTACTTATTCAGCACACAAAATGAACCTAAGACTAGTGTTTATGTATCTTCTTATCATGTGAACTGTTGTAATCACAAGATTAACAACTTCAAGGGAAAATACAAATAGAAGAATCTATTTGATATATCTTGTGTTTAGGGAAAAAAATCCCTACTGGGTAGAACATAGATGTTTCTGAAAATTATTGCCAAGAGATGTTCTGAGAGATTTCTTGTCCTATGTTAATAGACCTTGAATGATGGTTTTCTGATCCTCCAGTAATGATAACAACTTTGGATTTCTTGCTTGCCTGAATGTTTTTGATATAGGTATGTAATTGTTTTTATTTTCAGCTCAGGAGAAATATAGAAGAAATAAATATTCTCTCAGTCTCATTTTAAAAATTAGCTTAATTTCTGCTGCAGAAGGTACCAAATATCTTACTAGAAATAAAGTCAAATTTACAAGTGTGCTAATTTTCTTACTAGGGATTACATTGCAGTGCTTTTACTCGTCATCTTTAATTGTTCATTTCCTTTCCTGCAGTTTAACTTAACATGTAGGAAGCAAACATTTTCTTAGTAGCTACCTGTTATTTTCTACAGGGTGAGGTCTTGCAATATCTTCTACAATGCCTGTAGGTATTTTGCTTAAATTGTAGGGAACAGAATAGGTAGGGTATTCCCAAAGACTAGTGCTTTTCTTGTTGCTATTGAACATGCCTGCATTTCTGGATCATGTGGCTCGACCCGTATAACTTCTGTGAGGTTATGACAAGTATCATTAATGATCATTTCATCCACTACAGACCATTTCTCCGTAGTCACAGACTTGAACATGTCACTTAATCTCTGAATTCCTCCAGTGTTTTCTGCATACGTGAAATAAAAAAAATATTTATCGCAGCTTCCAAAGCTCTTTATGGTCCTGTTCAGCTTTAGAAAATTGTTCCTGAGTGGCCACATCAAGTGCCACTACATCAGCATTTTAGTTTGAAATTTTTGCACTTGAAACAAACCCTTTGGCTCACACTGCAGTGTGGTCACAGTGTTGTATTTCTGTTCAATCAAGTTAAACCTAAAGATGTTTTTCAGTGACTAATGCACACCTAGTTTGCAGGACTAGATGTGTAGTTGTACTGGCTGGGATAGAGTTAATTTTCTTCATAGCAGCTTACATAGTGCTGTTTTTTTAGATTTGTGACCAAAACATGATACTGATGGCCCACTGAATTTCTAGCTGTTGCTGAACAGTGTTCACATACCACCAAGAATTTCTTTGTTTCTCATTCTGGCTCCCACTGAATAAATTTGGTCTGAACAGTTGGTTGGTAATGGACAAAACCAGGTAGACCACACAAACCATCCAAAGGGATATTCCATACCATATGATGTTATAAAAGCATTGGGGAATAAATAGGAAGGATGAAGTGGGGATGTTCAATGATGTCAGCTATCTTCCTAGGTAACAACAATGTGTGTAGGAACCTTGCTTTCCTGGAAATGGCAAAACACCTGTCTGTTGATGCAAAGTGTTTTGCCAAGGAATTAATTCCTTTGCTTGCCTGCGTGGCTTTTCCTTTAGCTATTGAACTGTCTTTATCTCAACCCACATTTTTTCTCACTTTTACCCTTACAATTCTCTCGCCCATGCCACCGCAGGGAAGTGAGTGAGCACCTGTGTGGGTTTGGGTTTGGCTGACTACCAGGGCTAACCCACAACAGTAGTTCAGTATACACTCTCTTTCCTCTCATCCCCATGTCCTTCTCCATGCACCAGCCACTGGGCCGTATACATCTCTTCCTGTTTGGTCACACTTCTCACTAATGTTGTTGTAAACATTATTTTCCTGTGCATTAGAGTAAGACCTGGTGAAGCTAGGCTGTAAGAGCCTTCAATACCTTCATTCTGGCTCTGCTCTTTTATTTTTAATAAACACAGGGGACAGGCAGAGATTTTCATATATGGTCCACTGAGTCTATGGTTAATAGATTTGAAGGAAAGTGACTCTGAAAACTGACATACAGCCAAAACTGAAATGAGTTCGTAATATTCTGTGAAATTAAATGAATTTTCAGAGACAGGGAAAAGCAATGGTGATCTTAACACTGAATAACACAACAGTTTTTAAATTGTTAGAGCACTCACTGTGGGAGAGGGAGAGAAGGAAGGGAGGAAAGAAGAAGGAAGGAAAAAGCAAGAAAGCAAGAAAGCAAGCAAGAAAGCAAGAAACAAAGCAAACAATCAAGAAAGCAAGCAAACAAGCAAGCAAGAAATAAAGCAAGCAAGCAGGAAAGCAAGCAAGAAAGAAGAGAAAGCGAACAGATATTTTATAGCAGATTTGGTTTATATTTTGTGCTAAAATGTAGAGGAATTTAAATTAGTTCAAAGTAAAACCTAACACCTAGGATCAGTTTCACTAGCATGCAAAGAATCCTAATATTTTGTAACATTACTAAAGATCTAAGAAGCAATTTAACATTCAAGACATTTAACTTTTGCCCTAATTCTTTTACATTTTGCACCTGTAATCAACTAAGTGTCTCAGATTCTCATCTCAAATAAGGAAGGCCAAGTCTGAAGTTTCGTGGGATCCTGTTATGGGTTTTTAACTGCAGTGCTTTGATTTAACATTTACTTCAGCAGAAGGTCTCAATATCCCTCCTGCTAGGTCAAGGGAGTTTGATTTAATTCAATTCATTAGAACTTTGAAGCTGTTGCTTAAATACTGATATGCAGCTGAAAGGAAATGCTTTTATTTTTTCCTACATCTATGCCTCTAAAATCCTGGCATTTTATCTTTCATCTAGGCAATGGAACAAATTACTGTGATAACTGGTTTTTTTTTCCATTTTTACTTCACTTGATTAAATGGAAAATAACTTTTCTTGACCAAAATTGTATTTTTAAACCCCAGCCTGCTATTTTTCTTCATTTTCTTTCTATGACATATATTTTAAAATCTAGGCAAAATTATAGGTTAAGATAACTTTTTTATTAGATCATTTTTAAGGAAGCTAGCTTTGTTGCTTGCTTAAAACTTCTAAATGTTACTCAATGCCTGAGCGATCAGTCTTGGATAACATAGCCATTAGTTTTCAACTCTGAGCTTGTCACTGTGGAGTCTTTTGCTTGTTTTTTTCTTTTTAATTGCTGCTGGAGTTTATGAGTTTTTATTGAAAATATTTACATATGACAGGGTCATTTTCATAATCATTAAATCTATCATATAGAATGATCATACTTTAATAAATAATAACAATTTAATAATTCTTGTTCACACTTCACTGTAAAAGTATTGTGACTTGTAGCTTCTGAAGGTTGGACATTTTATTTTCTATTAACTAGATTCCATATGAATGAATCTGATTTTTATGTGCATATATGAATTCTCAATCTACAGAGAGAAGCTTCTGTATTTAGGAAAAAAAAAATCAGTATAACTATAATTTCAGTTTCTGGGACTCTTGCTTTTCACTTTTTTTCATTATTGCTGCATCTAATTTATAGTAATGTCTACAACATGGGAGCAGTAATTTTTTATATATATCACAATTAACATTTAAAGAGAGTAGAACAATACATACTCTTCAATTGATATTGATCACTCTTTTCCATTATAAACCCAAACACACAGCCTACATACAGATGGGGAATGAAAAATGGTTATGAGAGAACAGATTCCATGTATACTCTGTAAAATTCTAAACCAAAATCTAGCATTCTCAGTTTTTCTTTTGTCCTTATTTGATTTTTTATTAATGTTTTCCATTAATTAATTCTATTCATATCTCAAGTGGAATATTAAGCTTGAGTGATCACATACTAAAAGATTAAACCAAAAAAAATGCTAAGCAACTGTATTCATATTCCTTATTCATGGCTAGTAAAGGATTTTCTTTCAGTGTTCAGAGTTACAAGCTTCATGTATAAAACATTTCCAGCAGTTCCAGAATCTAAATAATGTAGTGTTTCTACAGAAATATCATATGGTAAATAATATGACTTACCACCTAGATCATTCAGTTCCATGCAAATATGACCATATATGGATCCATTTGGGAAAGCAGTTAAATCACAAGTAGCTAAGATATCACTTGAAAATTGTGGTTGAACACATATGGTTAGATTTTTGATGGCCACACAACAGCACTTTTGTGGTAAGTTAGAAGGAATAGTTTTTCCAAAAGTCAGGAAATTACCTCTTAAGGGAGAAAATAGCAAGGTTTTCTAAACTGTATCTACAAGAAGAAAAGAATATTTGAAATCTAATAATGAATTGACTTTCTGATTGACATAGTAGTGAAAACTTGTTCAGTTTATTTATTTATTTATTCCACATAGAGCTTTGAAACTGAGATTGAATAAACCTACCCACTGCTGTTTGATGAACTCTGTGGTAAGACAACAGTCTCCTCTATTTGAAATGCCCTTATCCCACATAGGGGAAGTTTTAAAGGGTTCAAAATTTATTGAACCTTAGATGTGCCAAAATAATAGATAAGAAGCATTTCAGTTAAGTAGTCCATCTATTTTTGATGATTTAGTTTCTGATCTTCTTGCTTTCTTTAGGTAATTACTATTCCAGATCTCCCATTGCCTAGTCACTTTCCTTGACTCAAAAATTTCACTTCTAGTCATGAGTTATTGTTTCTCAAATTCATGCCTTACTTCTGCTTCTTCTGCTTCTGTTTTTTTTTGCTCTTCGTAGTATTAGATGCAAAAATGGTATATAGATGTACTGGTTAAGCTGACTCTTATTAGTTCTTTCTGGTGCTAATTAGTGTTTTTTGAACAAAATATTTTTGTTGTACTAGTTCCTTGTAGAGAAATAACACCTTTTTTTTTTTTTTTTGACAGAAGTTACTTGAAATTTCTAACTATTCTAATTTCTTACATGAACATAAAGAGAAGGAAAATATAAACATAAAAATCTTTCCTTTGTTTTCTCTGATTGTGATTACTCCTGGGTCTAGTCTTCCACTTCCGAAATACATTGCAAAAAAGGTGAAGAAGTAGTGCAGTAGAGCTATGCACAGAATAATTAGAACAAACCCTATGAGGAAGGCCATTTTTACAGCTGCTCACATCAGCATCCTTCATGGGCAGCAGTCCCTTCATGGTGTGCCCTGCCCCACCATGGGGCATCTTCTTTGCTTCTTACCTTGCTGTTCCTTTTTCTCAAGATTTACCATGCTTTCTTCACTATTTTTTCCCAGAGGCAGCCTGAACTTGGCTGTGGGGCTCAGCTCTGTCCTAGGGGGTCAGTTGGAGCTGGCTGGAACCGGCTGTATCTGGCATGGGGCAGCCCCAGCCTCTCCTCACAGCGACCACCCTGCAGCACCCCACTGCCACCAATATAATATATATTCAGTAACTTGGTCTATCAGTTTTTGATTACTGAAACTACTAGACAAACTATTCCTACAGAACATAAGGATCTAATTCAGTGCATTTACAAGAGGAAAACTCTGTGCAAAGATATCCATCAGTGTGTAATTTTAAAAGAAAGAGTATTCACGTGCTGCAACATGTTCTTCTCTTGAGATTTGGTCTGAAAAGAAAAAGTATTTAAAAAAAAATGAAAATATGGAATATTACCTATAAAATAGAAACCCACACCCATATACTAGCCAGGACAGCTTTTGTCTTCTTGCTGGTTAGTTCCACTCAAGCTATTTTGCTCAGAAGCTTTTCCTTCTGACATAATGCAATGACAAAATTCCAAATCTTGGAATATTCTTAATGTGTACTATGTATCTTACCTTTTGTCTGAGCCTTCTAGCCTACCACCAGCAGAGGCTGCTTTCATTATATTTTTTTAAAATGGGGTGGGTTTCTTTAAACGAAACCTGGAAGTAAAATGTAGACAGAATTATTTGCCATTTATGACTATGTCTGCAAGCTGCTATTAGCTTGTTAAATTATGAATGATACTGAAAATGCAACATGCCCTATTAATATATTACCACTTTAAACTAAAACTAATATTGTTCATTAGAATGAAACTTGTCATTATATTGTTGACTTCATAATGTATCAAATAATATTTTTAATATTAATAATTTACTAAGAATGACGTAATTCCAAAAGGAAGTCTCTGACTTTGTAACCCCATTTTAGAGTAGATGTTTCAGAGATATTTTTATCAAGAAAGTAGTGTAAAATTTCTTTTTTTGAAAATGATATCACTGAGCTTGATGTTTCATATAGTGCAAACTACTTAATGTCACAGATACCTCAATCAAATTAAATATAAAGAGATATGTTCTTTTCAATAGATAAAATCCATTGCTGTAGAAAACCAAGTGAGATTAAACAGTCTAGTGTTCCTGTCCTCTATTTCTACCTTCCCATTCCCATTTCTGTAAAAAGCTGTAGCTGTAGCTATGAACGGTGTTCTGTTTAAATCTAAACTGTCCTTTCTAACTTCAGTCTATCTGTTGGCAAAAATATCTGTTGACAGGGAAATTAGGGAGCATCAAGAACAAGGTAAGGTTTATTGGATAGCTAAATGGATGTATAATTATTTCAAAGATAAAGTTCAGTTGGCCAAGAGATCATATGAAAATATCAACAACTTTTAAACAACAAAAGGTGCAGATGTCAAATGCATTCACATAAATAGAACATCTTTTTAAATTATCCCTTTCTCACATAGCAGTAAGGAGAATCTATCAAGAAAAAGGACACAAGGAATATTACTCCTAGCCAAAACCTAGTACTCTGACCATACAGAAAAATAAAGGAATAAGAAAACATCTGTGGCATATTTCACTACTGTTTATACACTACAGTGGTGTAGAAGAACAAATAAACATGTTGAGAAAAGATCAAAACAGAGTGTCTGGGAAAACACTTTGGAAACCAGAACGTTACTTTTGAAACTGGAAACATTTCTATTTTGACATCTCCGTCAATTTCATCCATCCAAAATCATGACTCAAACCCCAGATAATGATAGGGCTGGCTTAAAAATAGAACAGTAAAAAAAAAAAAAAGTTTGTGTTTTTTTTACTGGCCCTTTGCTTTCTGAGATCTTACAGATTACTTGTTTCATTTTGTCAAGGTTTTATAAACAAGCACTAAAATGTTGAAGCTTATCTTCTAAAAGAAAGATCTCCTGCACTCTCTTAATTCCAGCTGCAGTGGGTTTATGAAAATACTAAATGCCATGAGACTTTTGTTATATTTATGAGGGCTGGGAATACAGCCAATTAACCAGCAACACTTAAGACACACATTGACAAAAGAAATCATAAGAAAATGCATTCTTAAAACATCCATTATCTTCACACAATTTTAGCAGAAAGTAGACTCAAGACTGATGTGAGCCTGATTCTTTAATCAGTGGGCAACAAAGAAAGCAGAAGTCAAAAGTGATGGCAACTTCCTTTGCCTAAGTGCTGGAGGAGAAGATGGGCAGTAGATGGACAAAGGCAGTCCTTCTGCCAGAAGAAAGGGATCCACATTGGACCAACAATCTTCATGTCCTGGTCTCATTACTTTGGTATGCTGCAGCTAACATCAGAGAGACCTGTGAGATCCCTTATCCCAGCAGCCACCAGACAACCCTGTTCTTCAGTGCTCCAGCAACTAACCTCACTTCACCCAACATACACTTCCCTTTCAAATTAAATATAACAAAACCTATCTGTGGCAAATCAGGCAAAATCTCCAACCTAGCTCTCCCCTTTCATCCCACTCACCCCCAAGTCCCCCTCATTTAAACCCTTTCTACAGAGAAAGTTGTAATGACATAACAACAATGTAATCCTTAAATACAAATTTTCAGGCATAAGCTAAACCACAATAACTCAGTTTTATAGCAGTATGACAGAGTCCAGACACAGAACCTAAATCCATTTAAATTAAAGCATTACAGTGGAGGAAAAGATAAGACTTTACACAGTAAGCTCTTTAGAGCAAAAGACTATTCCTTACCCTGAGAATGTGCAGAACAGAACCTTGAAAACCCTTAAATGTATCTGTTTTTCTAGATGGTATTGTAATAGAAATAAGAGCAATACTAACAATCAAAAACACATGAAAAAGAGGCTACTCCAACTCATTGCATTCATGGCTTTGTTTTCCATTCCATTATTAGAAAACAGTTGTTTAGGATTTTTTGACAGTCAAAAATTCAAAGGTTAAAACTTTGGGAAAGCATTTACCTGTCAGTGTTGTCACTAAATCTTAAAAGTGCTTCCAGTAGGTGACAGGAACGAAGGTAATCTTCTCAGTCTGTATTGGTTATCATCTTCATCTGCAGTGCTTAATACCTGTGTATGAGAAGCAGTGACAGGTTGTGATTACAGTCAGCTCTATCTCTTGGAAAGTCACTTACAGGGGTATAAAAATCACTTTTATTAATGTTTTCCAACTGTGCAAGGAAATAAAGAATGCGACTTCCCATCAAAGCTCAACATACATAAATGTAATGTGAATGTTGATTCATTGACTATATATTTTAGCACTTCTTCGTGGAAGCTTTGCAATATGGTATAATAAAATTTCATTATAAAAATATGAGAACAGCAAAGTCAACACTACAAACAACATAATGGAAGACTAAGATCTCCTCTGTGATTCTCACTGTCTTAAAATGAAGATTCTAATTTATCCTGTTTCTGTTTCAGTTTATGCAGCCTTTCATCTCTCTGTCCTTCCACTGTTTTCTGAGTTATCATTGTTGTTCTGATTCTGTTTATCTCACATGCATACAGACGTCTCCTCCATAAGTTTGAGGATTTTGGTATTGTTTTTGTTTATCATGCTATTCATGTCTTCAGTGTTCTGAAAGGAAAAAGGAAGACATGAACTTTATTATAAATGACATTATTAGTATTACAGCAAAGCCAGAGAATGCAGAACAATGACAACAGTGGAGAGATTCTTATTAGCTCCACAGTCAAATACAAGCGCAGAAGCTTTTGTCTGTGAAAAGGGTGATGTGTCAGATACATAATGGACAGATTAATGTTACACAGCCGTTCTTACAGTCACACAACATATTAGGTCATAAAAGTTACAAACTTCATTAGATCTGGATGAGTTTTAAATTGATCAGTGCCCATGGACTTTAATGATTTTTTTCAAAATCACATATATCACGTCAGCTCATGTGTAAACCCTCAGTTCTTTATACATTTTAAATCCAAGAAGCTTTGTTTGCTAATCTCAGTATTAATAATCTGTATATATCTTCAACTGCAAGGAGAAAAATAAAAGGTTTCATTTCAATTATTTTCTGAGATGAGTTGCCTGGAACTAACAAATTAAGAGAGACTGTGTGCAACAATACTGGTGAACATATTATGTTTAAGTATAAGATACTGAGTTCAAATTTTATACAATATTTCAGATTGAATCCTTCTTAGATATCAAAGTTTGTCTTCTCCCCAGTCAAAGAATAGTAGAAAGTGCTATTGGCAGAGACTGTGAAGTTATCAAATCTATCTGAAGGCAAAATTCTATCAGTTTTATTCCTGTCAGATAGTTTCATAACCTGCTTTTAATATTTCCAGTGATGGAGACTTCTTGATCCTTAGTGCTTCATTATTCTTAAATACTTCAAGACCTTCCTTGCTTTCAAATAAGGAATCTTATTTTATTTGGAATAGTTTATTCTTTGATATTTTGCTGGTATGGGAAATTAAGAAGCCCCAGTCTGAATACATTTCATTTATTCAAGATGGAATTGAGGTCACCGCAGTGTGGAAATTCAGAAGTTGTGTAGCACAGCTAGAACGAGATGAGCAGCCATTATGAGAGCAGACAACATCCTTCTCAACATGTGGTTGGTGAGAGCTGTGTTTTAATCCCCAAAACGTTTGTTAGCTTCAGTCTTAACTTCTCATATCTAAAACAGGTTAGTTTGCAGCAGTGTCATGGTTCAGCCCCAGGACATGGTTGAGCACCACAGACATTGGCACAGATTGTGGCACTACCATTCTGAGCACATACCGCTTGCCTTGGCATTTCTTTGGGACAGTTACGTAATCAACCTGCCCCAGGCCACTCCATATTTATACTTAAACCATTGTCCTCCATACACCAGAGGCTTTAACTGCTTGCCTTGCTTGATTGAGGCACATTTTACATTCATGGAGGACCTGTGAGATAGAATCCATGGCCATATTCGCCCCTTGATTATAAGCCTATCTATATGTGGTATCTCTTCCTTGATGGCCTGAGATGTTATGGGCTCAGTGAGCTATAAATAATTCACCCTTATGATGCCAATCGAGGTCTACTTGAGCCACTTCAATCTTAGCAGCCTGATCCACCTGCTGGTTGCTTTTGATATTCTTCAGTGGCTCTATTCTTGTATATGTGGGCATCTACATGATGTACTGATACGGTTAGGTTTTCTGACTGGGCAGAAATGTCTTCTCTCAATGGAGCAGCCCAGATGGGTTTGCCTCTCAGCTGCCAGTTGCTTTGTTTGCATTTCTGCACCCACACACACAGAGCATTGGCCACCATCCATGAGTCGGTATAGAGGTACAACTGCAGCCACTTTTCTCATTTGGCAATGTCTAAAGCCATCTGGGTGGCTTTTACCTCTGAAAACTGGCTGGATTTTCTGTCTCCTTCAGCAGCTTCTGCAACTTGCCATGTAGGTTTCCATACGGCAGCCCTCCACCTCTGATGCTTTCCCACAATGCAACAGAATGCATTGGTGAACAGGGCATATTTTTTTCTCATTTTCTGGCTGTTCATTATATAGTGGGGTCTCTTTGGCACTCGTCACCACCTTATCTGATGATATTCCAAAATCCTTGCCTTCTGGCCAGTCTGTGATTATTTTCAGGATTTCTAAGTGATTGGGGTTTCCTATTTGAGCCTGCTGTGCAATCAGTGCAACCCACTTGCTCTACATAGCATCAGTGGCATCAATGGCATGGTGCGTATAAGGGATATTCCCTTTGAAAATTTACCCCAGCACTGGCAGTCATGGTGCCAGGAGCAACTGGGCTTCAGTCCAAATCACTTCCAAAAGAGCTTGAACTCCTTCATATGCAGCCAGAATTTCCTTTTCTGTTGGCTTGTACCAGGCCTCAGACCTTCTGTAGCCCTGACTCCAAAACCCCAGCAGTTTGACTCAAGTATCCCCAGGTGCTTTCTGTCAGAAACTCTGGGTTGGGTCATTCTCCCCATCTGTGGTGTAAAGCACATTCTTTACTTCTGTCCCTCTCCAGAATGACACAAGGACCACTGCATGGATAATTCTGCTCGAAGGCTTGTTGCTGCTCAGGACCCATTGGAAATCATTCTTCATCCATGTTACATGGTAGAGACGGCTCACAATGAGACTGTACTTTGGGATTTGCATTTGCCAAAAACCCATGATGCCTAGGAAAGCTTGTGTCTCCTTTTTGTTGGTCGGTGGAGACATAGCTGCTATTTTATTGATAACGTCCATTGAGATCTGATGATGTCTGTCTTGCCATTTTATTCTTAAAAACTGGATTTCTTGTGCAGGTCCCTTAAGTCTACTTTGTTTGATAGCAAAACCAGCTTTTAGCAGAATTTGGATTATTTTCTTCCCTTTCTCAAAAACTTCTTCTTCTGAGTCGCCCCACACAATGATGTCATCAATATACTGTGGGTGCTCTGGGGTTTACCCTATTCTAATGCTGTCTGGATCAGTCCATGGCAGATGGTGGGGCTGTGTTTCCACCCTGGGACAGGTCATTGTGTACTGGATTCCCTTCCAAGTGAAAGCAAACTGTGGCCTGCACTCTGCCACCAAAGGAATCAAGAAGAAAGCATTTGCAATGTCAGTTGTGGTGTACCACTCAACTGCCTTTGACTCCGGTTCATACAGGAGTTCTAGCATGTCTGGCACTACAGCATTCACAGGTGGCATAACTTCACCTGGGCCACGATAATCCACTGTCAGCCTCCATTCTAAATATTGGACTGTTGAAGGGTGAGCAGGTTCTACCAATCACTCCCTGACTCTCCAGTTGATTAATCAGTTTCTGAATGGGAACCAGAAAGTCCGGTTGGTACAGCATCGTTGTCTGTGCACCATCACGGTAGCAATTGGCACCCACTGTTCTTCATCCTTCAGCAACCAACAGAAGGGTCTTCTGAGAATACAGGAAAAATAGAGACAATTGTTCAGTTTCCTCTGTCTCTAAGGCAACTATACCAAAACCCTACTTTTTTCTAATAGAGCTTGGTACTCTTGTGAATCTGATGTGACAGTCCAGAGGATCCACACAGTCCAATAAATCTGATGATAAACACCACAGCTTTTTAACATGACAGTTCAGATCTATGGTTATCCTAACCCTTCGTGCCCCACACTGGGTGCCAAAAAAGGACTGTTGTGGCTCAGCCCCAGGCAGTGGCTGACCATCACACACCACTCTCTCACCCCTCTCATGGGAGGAGAAGCAGACAAAGTCCTGTGGGCTGGGATAAGGACAGTTACTGACCCTTCACAGCGAGAAGGGAAGAACAACGGTGCCCATGACAGGATACACAATGATGACAACACAGAGCACTTCGCCGACCAGACAAGTGATCGG
The DNA here is from genome assembly GCA_027925045.1 of Hypotaenidia okinawae. Taxonomy (NCBI): domain Eukaryota; kingdom Metazoa; phylum Chordata; class Aves; order Gruiformes; family Rallidae; genus Hypotaenidia; species Hypotaenidia okinawae. Next base: position 21,376,209 of record BSDF01000001.1, on the reverse strand, counting down.
ACAACTGACCTGGTGACCAACTGAACTCAGATTGTCTCAGAGCCACACAGACCTGCCCCTCCCTGACTAGCCTCTTTTATGGGGAACATGGTACAGAAAACAGATTTGGCTAGCTCAGCTCACCTGTCCTGGCTCTTTGGGAAAGTTAAGTCTGTCCTAGATGTAACCAGAACAAGCAGTCGTGGATTATCGTCCAAAATCAGGTGGTCTTTTATGAGTTCTTTGGAAAGTTTTGTGAGGCTTTATCACATTCCTTTTGAAATATGATAAAGAAGGAGTTTCTAAGGGGGAGTGGTTCATTTCAAGCCTTCTTCCAACAGTGTGTGGGAATTCATCAAGGAGACAGTAGGTAATGTACTCTGAGTTAGTAATTTGCTAATGAGCTGATGGTGCGGTCTGTCCCTTACATCTTTCCAGAGTATATGTTATCATACCTCATGGATGTTGTCATAAGGCTTTTTGAACACTAACAAAAAAAGACAACACCAAAATGATTTGCGAGAGCAGAAATCTTTCTCTTTTCATTGTTCCTATTATCGTCTTATTGTTGAATTCATTTGTATATCAACTAATTTAATATAAGGAAAGTACCTATAGGATTAATAAACTCTTTAAGCATCCATCATTGGCACGTTATTTGAAGCTAAACCTCTGAGATCTTCTAGAGATATTTCCTGTTCATAATTACCTTAGTTGAAGCACTTAATGTAAGCATTTAATCAAGGGCTAAACACAATAATCTGATGTACTGTGTTAATTGTTCTCCATTTACAGTGTATTTCATCCCGAAAAACACCACTATGAATGAGATAGATTATACTTCTGAGTCTATTAAACCCAAAGTTAATTATCCCTACATTTTGCAATGTTCTATTCCCATACAGCACAACAGCTATCAAAGCATTTTAAAAAAGGAGGTATTGATATCCCTCTTTTATTGATGAGAAAATCAAGGCTTTAGTATAGGACTTGTAAATAAATCACTAGGAATAGCTTAGTATGAAGAAATATATAATTTCATATGACAAGATTTTTCAGAATAAACCTTCTCACATGTAAATGGAAAGAAGAGTTGTTCTCACTGGACCACTTGTCGATAGAACACTGCTGCTAATAAATAGGTCCACTAAATAAATGAGGACTTATTCTCAAAAGGAAGAATACACTTAGACTATCATCAGTCTAGCATCTTGTAGACTACACTGTCAGCCAGGAAAAAAACATAATTCCCCTCACTTATCCAGTGCAATTTCTTACATTTCTCATATCTTAATCACCTCAAACTTCAGCACATATGAGCTTACATTTGGCAGCTGCCAAATTCCTAGTAATCTATTTACAAGAGAGAGGTGATGATTTTTTCTTTCTCTAACAATTCTTTTAAAATCATAAATGCTGTAAAATCATAGAATCATTTCAGTTGGAAAATACCCTTATGATCGAGTCCAACCATAAAAATAACAGTTCCAACTCCACTACTAAACTATTGCAACTTCTTGAGAACAGAACTGACAAAAACATGTGCCAAAAATGGATTTACTTTTTACTGTGTAAATATCATGAAGAAATGTTGTAACTATAAAGGCATGAGATAGTGGTCAGCACTGCATTGCACTAGCAAAAACAAGCCTACAAACACCAAGATGGATATATATATGAATATATAGTAAAATACAGATGTGTCCTGGTTCCATCTAGGATCAAGTTAACTTTCTGATGGAGTCAACACAGGTGAACTGAGCTGGCCAAGGTTGTTTTCCATACCATGTGACATCATGCCCCTCATAAAAAGGGGCTGGTTGGGGAAAGGCACTCAGGAACTGTTGGACTGAGTGCAGAGGAGGGCCATGCAGATGATCAGAATGCTGGAGCAGCTCTTCTATGAAAACAGGTTGAGAGATTTGGGCTTGTTTGACATGGAGAAAAGAATGTTCCAGGGAGACCTATTACAGTCTTCCAATACCTTGGGCGGGGGAGGGGAGAGGGGATAGAAAGCAAAGGAAACCTGGATGTTTTGTTTACAATGGCATGAAGTGATAGGGCAAGGGGTAATGGCTTTAATATGGAGGAGGGTAGATTTAGATTAGATGTTATTGAATAAATTCTCTGCCATGAGAGTGGTGAGTCACTGGAACAGGTAGCCCAGAGAAGTTACGGACTCCACCTCCCTGGAAGGGTTCTAAACCTGGTTGGATGGAGCTTTGGGATAACCTGGTCTACCGCCCTGCCCATGGAGTGGGTTTGGAATTAGATGATCTTTGAGGTCCCTTCCAATGCAAACCATTTTAATATTATAAGATTCTAAGATTAAATTAAGAGCTAGAAAAATTTAGAAGTCTCCTCTTTAAAAATATATATATATATACTCTAATTTTTTCTGTTGTGACAACACCTTGGTTTGAAAGAAAAATATGAAGCTTGAAGCCAGCAAGAGATGGGACATTATAGCCTGACAGAAATAACAGGTACCTACTACCGTCAGAGGATGAGGTAGATAGCAACAAACAGAATGTTTACTGCTTATTGGAATTTGTAGTACAAAAATGTAGATCTGAGTGACTGTAGAAAACTGCTGTAGCACAAGGTATGTTTAAAATATATTATGAAAAAGAATCTGATGCTGATTTTTAGATCTTTGTAACCCAGTGAAAGAATAATTTCTACAAATATCTACTTCACCCCTATGCCAAAGCACAGGAATCAGTTAACAAAACCCTGTCTACTACTGTTATCTGAAATACATTTATTGGAAATTAAAGGGCCTGTGAAAGCTGGCTAATACTCAAGGATAACCTCCTTCAAGCTCAGGAGAAATGCATCTCAACGAAGAGGAAGTCAGGCAAAAATGCTAGGAGGCCTGCATGGCTGAACAAGGAGATCTGGGACAAACTCAAAAACAAAAAAGGAAGCCTACGGGGGTGAAAACAAGGGTAGGTAGCTGGAGAGGAACACACAGAAACTGTCTGAGCAGCCAGGGATCAGGTTAGAAAAGCTAAAGGCCTGATAGAATTCAGTCTGACCAGGGCTGTCAAGGGCAACAAGAAAAGTTTCTATAGGTATGTCAGTGATAAAAGGAATGCTACAGAAAATGTGGGCCCCCACTAGATTGAAATGTGGTACCTAGCTACCTGAGATATGGAGAAGGCTGCAGTAGTCAATGACATTTTTACCAGTCTTCCCTGGCAAGTACTATAGCCACATCATCCAGTCCTCAGAAGGTAAAGGAAGGGACGGGGGGAAAGGAGATCTGCCCACTGTAGGACGAGATCAGGTTGGAGACCATCTGAAGAACCTGAAGTCCATGGGATTTGATAAAATGCATCTGCAGGTCCTGAGGGATCTGATATATGAAGTCTCCAAGACACGAAGCTACTGTCTATCATGTTTAAGAAGTCGTGGCAGTCTGGCAAAGTTCCCACTGACTGGAAAGGGAAAAGCATAACCCCACATTTAAAACAATATAAAAGGAAAACCCATGGAAGGGGTGGTTAGACTAGATGATCTTTAATGTTCCTTCCAACCCACACCATTCTATGATTCTATGACAGTGTCCTCACAAAAATGGAACCAGGATTTTATTCTATGCTTTTGCAAGTCTAACACATGCAAATGTTAATATAGTTGGATCTTGCCAAAAGGTAATAGCTATGATTATATAGTATAAATTTCATTTTTATTCAGAAAACACTTTAATGAGATACATTTCACGTAGTGCACAGTGACCATATTCTAAAATATAAATACTATGGCCAGTACTATGATCAGTAAAAATTAGTTTGGTATTTAGTACATGGGAATGCAATACTCATTAGGGATTCTGCCAGATGTATCTGCAATCACCTCATTGTGTATTTGGAAAATAAATCTTCTCATAAGACTATCTGAATTTATTAATGCAGGAAATTTGATTTCAGGGTTTTTGTCAGGGCTGTTGTAATTATTAGAATGGACCCCATATCAATAGTTTCACAGTCTGGATGTGCTTTAATTTTCATTGTACTAAGCTGTGTATGATTGCACTGACCAAAAATGCATTTTGTATTCATACCTCCAGAATTAGTGAATAAACAGACTTTTTGCAGCTTTACACACACAAAAAAAAAAACCAAAAAAAACGAACAACAGAAATTTAAAAAAAACCCAAAACACTAACACACAAAAAAAATGTCCACACCACACCCACAAAAAAAAAACCAAAAATACAAAAAACCAAAATCCACCAAAAACTAAGGTGACCACTTAGGCTACGAGAAAGAGATATGATGGAGGAGTACAGAACAGTGAAAGGGAGGAAAGGACAGGGGAGTGGAGTACAGGAAAGCAACATTCTCTTAAACTAAAAAGTGATCTAATTCTTTATAATACATAATTATCCTCTGGAATTCATTCCTAAAAGGAGGAATGGCACAGCCTATTATTGAGGCTGAGAATGTGGCTGGCTTTGAATGAATAAGACATTTACATGAACCATGGGATCATCTACAAAATTAACCACAGGCTATTCTTTTTTTCTTCTTCTTCTTCTTCTTCTTCTTCTTCTTATTATTATTATTATTATTATTTGTTTGTTTATTTTTTTAAGACAGAGTTTCATTTATATTGAGCATATGCAATCACCCAGGAGTGAGAGTTTAAAATTTCATTTATTTGGAGGAAAAGTTACTCTTTTTCTTCAATTTGCATTGCAGTTTTCCTTGAAGTATGTGATAGTGGCTGCTTACAAAGAGGGAATTTACAGGCTCACTGAATTTCTCTGTTTTGATAGTTTTTCTACCTACAAGACGTATTTTCCATAAATCACCCAGGAGTGACTTATCTTTGCATGACTCTGGTGAACATCGGTCACCTCTGTCACTGAATTTGCAAAACCAGTTTTCACATCTAATAGCTAAAAAGAGCTCTGCAGAGCTAATAGTTCACATACCGATACTCTGGGGATGTGCTTAGATGTGAGTAGTTCCTTTAGGCTAAAAGTCACATTGTGCAGGGTAAAAGGGTAAGCTAGGACTGGAAATAACTGTGTGAATTACTTCGTGAATAGTGTCCTGGCAGGAGAGAACAGAAGATGCAGCGGCTTCCTGCAAGAGAGAGGAAACCAATTGGAGTAATAAGCTACAAGTAGAACTGAACCCTGACAGGTGCATGTTTTGTTAGAAACTGCCTTGTCTGGTTGCTTTTTTACAGCAGAGAAGTCACAGAAAAAGAAAAGAAAAAAACCTTAGGATTTAAGTATACAAACCTTCAAGGGCTGACATTGGAATTTTTTATTTATTGGCCTGGAAGTGAGTGAGGAGAGATGAAATCTGAGTAAGAATTTGAAGATTCTGAAATTTGCAACAAAAGTGTGCCAGATTTTCATTATTAGGTCAAATGTCATTTAAAGAACACAGAAATGTTTAAAGTTCCACTCTTCTTCATGGCCAGAGGTGTCCCTAGCACACCAGCAGTAGCCTGCAGAGACTCCCCAGCCCTCTGAAGAACTGCAAGTAAAGTGGAGGGCAAGTAAAAATACTGTGGGGTGGCGCAGTGAAGAGCTGCTAATCCCACTGTATCAGGATATGGGCTCAAAAAAAGCTTCCAGACAGCGCTTTCCAGCTTCTGTCCACTGTTTGACATTATAAGATGGTCTTCTCCCTCCTGCACTTCCCTACTGCTGCTATCTCCAACATCTGAACCACTGAGGATGAAGAAAATATGAAATATAGGTATCTACATAATCAGCTACACTGTGTCACGCAAGATGATGAAAAAGTTTTTAAATTGAAAGTACCATGCCAGACAGTCAGTCAATGATGGACTTTACCTCCAGCAAACATTTTAACAGTGTACTAATTTGGGGTTTATTTCAGCAAATGAAGCCATTTCCTGAATCCCTACTCTGCTTTAGCAAATTATGCTTGACTGAGCTTTCAGATAACAACATAATAAAATCCTCATAGCTTTCTAATCGCAAGATTATTGGGAGGTAGAAATTACCGTAAATTAGTCCCATTAGTGCAAATGGGACTTGTAGTACAGATCTAAGAAAAGAGTTGGATGGTAGAAAGGCCTGTTGTTTTTTGATGACCTACCAGCAGGAGGAAGACTGACAGAAAACTATTTCTTTGTCTGCAGCAGAAAGTTGGACCTCACTTATTTTGAGAGATATATAAGCAATGATTATATAACTATATAATGAGCCCAAATAATAGTTTTCCTTCTCTTTATATTTTATACTTTTTTCCCAAAAGTACAGAATTAAGAGGAAAAGTTCATTTTACTGACTTATTTGGTCCCATGCATGCAACAGCTGTATCACCTAGGACTGTCAAAATGTTTATTTTTAACACTCGGTCACTGAAGTTTGCATTTTTTCATTAATTGCAAGGAGATAAGTACCATGTAATTAGAAGCAAAGTAAAGAAGTTTCCCATGTTCTCTTTTCATAGAATCATAGCATGGTTTGGGTTGGAAGGGAGTTCAAAGATCATCTAGTTCCAACACTCTGCCATGGGCAGGGACACCCTCCACTAGACCAGGATGCTCAAAGCCCCATCCAACTTGGCCTTGAGCACTTCCAGGGAGAGGGAGTCCACAACATTTCTGGATAATCTGCTCCAGTGTCTCACCACTCTCATAGTGAAGAATTTCTTCCTAATATCTGATCTGAATCTACCCTCTTTGAGCTTAAAACCATTAACACTTGCGCTATCACTACACTCCATGATTAACAGTCCCTCTCCAGCTTTCTTGTAGGCCCCCTACAGGTAGTGGAAAGGTGCAGTAAGTCTCTCCAGAGCCTTTTCTTCTCCAGCTGAACATCCCAAACTTCCTCAGTCTGTCTTCATAGGAGAGGTGTTCTAGGCCTCTGGCCATCTTCTGGACTGTCTCCAACAGCTTCAAGTCCTTCTTATGTTGCTGACCCCTGAGCTGCAGGTGACATCTCACAAGAGTAGAGGGGCAGAATCACCTCCCCCAACCTGCTGGTCATGGTGGTTTTGCCCACGATACAGTTGACTTTCTGGGGTGCAAGTGCATATTGCTGCCTCATATTGAGCTTTTCATCAACCAAAACCTCCGACTAAGTCCTTCTCCTCAGGACTGCTCTCATTTTTAAATAATAACAGGAGTATATATTATTATGCATATTTTCTTGATTTTATTTCTTAAATGCTTAAGTAGATCTCTTGGGTTGTGTCTTTCTAAAACTCATTTAGTAGTACCAAATGAATGGTACCAAATGAATCTTAACATATCAACCACTTTTTTCCCCCCTCTTAATGGAATTAATACATCTTCTATTCTGTGCTTTCCTCTTCAGAAAAATAAATTGTGGCAGATAATATGGTACCAGGAAAAAGAGATGGGGAATTCAGTAAACATAAAGGGGAAAAGCAGGGTGTAAATTTAAGGACAGAGAAATGTGAAAGAAGCAAACAAATGTCTTCCACATCAAACATCAAAACAGTAATTATATAGAGGTTCTGGGATTGTGCATAGAAGCAGCATTCAGATATAGTTGCACATCCTGAAAGATAAGAAGATTTCTCTCTTCCTCTCTGTCTCTCTCAGATTACTCAAATGTAGTGTTTAGGTAATTACATGTCTGAGAATTGAAGTCTTGATTGGTATAAATATATATGCTGTCATGGCAGAGAATATTTACTGAGTGCTATTAGATCTACATTGCTAATGTGCTTTTAATGTTCACTGGGAAAAAAAAAGTTTCAGGTTAGCATTGATTTTAACCAGTATCTGGTGTATAGGTTAATTTCCAAGTGATTATTTGGCTAATTGGCAAGAGGTATTCTGAGATACTTTGATGTGCAGCTCTTCATTCTGTTAACTGTCTCTTCTTCAGTATATGTTCTTCATCTGAGCAGTGCACTCAGTTAGACTACCAAGTTTGAAAACAGCAGATACTAGTCTATCCATAACTGCACTGGCTGATAAACCAGAAGCACTGTGAAAGCATAAAATACATTATACTGATTATTATAGCTTACTGCTAGCCTGTTTTTATCGTTTTCCCCTTTACATCATAGGTTTAAACTAATATTTGTTCCAGAGCCATGTCCCATGGAGCAGAATGGAAAAACAGAATTTTACCAAGGAATAGAACACATTCACACATACTGCATAGGAAAAAATGAAAAAACAGTGTTATGACTTTATGAGGTGTAAGCTGTGCCCAGTGCAGCTAGACAATGCATACAGACCTGAAGCTTTAAAACTCTCCATCTTGCAGAAAAGACATGTATTTTATGTGAGTTTAGTGATAGTCAGTAGAACTGACCCTCCAAGGAACACAATTTCCTCTATGAAGGAGAAATTTAACTCTCAGAATTTTATGCATAGCATGGTTTAAGAGAACTGAAACCTCTAGATGAGCACATAAAATCACAGCTTGAAAAGTCTAGAAGCAAAAACATGGATAAAGAAAAAAAGTTCCTAAAATACTTCATGTTCCTAAAACTTTCCTGCCCTTACTGCTGTAGTGTGTATCATTGAAACTTAAAATCTGTTCAATAGATATTGTTTTCTATAACTTAAAATCAGAGAAAGAAGTAGATTGACAAATATCCCTAGACATCATCTGATCCAAGGTTCTGCTCAAAACATGGCTAACTTTAATGTTTGATCAGGCTGCCCAGCATCTTTCCCAGTCTTGTGTTTTCTCTGTGTACTTCTGAGCAGGGTTGCTTTACCTTCTATATAACAACCCATTAGGTAGTTGAAGACAGCAGTAAGACTTCACTAACTCTTTGTTCTCAAACTGAACAAAACCCTCTCACCAATTTTCTGAGATTCCTACCATAAGGTGTATTCTTGAGCCCTCCTGGTAGCTGTCCACTGGGCTTGCTCCGGTTTGTGAATGTCTTGTACTGGGCAGCCATAAATTTTGATGCAGCACTCAAAGTACGGTTTCAGGTGCCAGAAAGATGAGAATAACCACTTCTCTCATCTTAAAGGCTACGTTCTTACTGATGCTGCTCAATATGCAGTTAGCCGTCATAACCGCAAGAGCGCACTGCTGACTCATTATCTACTTGCTGGCCACCAGCTCTTGCAAGGCCGTTACCTCAAAGCTGCTTTCAAGGCACTTAGGCCCGTCCTCCAGCAGGGCACTATTCCACCTCCATTTTTGTTAAATTTCATGAGGTCTTTCTTACTCCATTTTTTTCCAGCAGACTGAAATCCCTTTGGATGGTCACCTTTCTTTCCAGCGTGTCAAGTACTGCTCCCAGTTTGGTGCAATCCACAAACTTCCTGAAGGTGCTTTTCATCTAGTCATCCTAGCTGTTAATGAAAGACCGTAAATGCATCAGCTCATTATGTTCCCATGAAGAACAGCTGTAGTATCATAAGTCAGCCTCTTCAGAAGCCTTGGATATGTTTTATTGTCCTATTATGGTCCTGTTGTACTATCAATATCTTACTGACTGTGTACATCCAAAAAATATTTTTACATTGCTTCAATCCAGAGTTGCCACTTTATCCATGCCAGCTTTCAGCCATGCTTGTTTGTCTTCCTGCACGTAAGGATGGAACCGTTCTTGTATCCTGAAGAGATTGTCCTTGAGAATCAGCCAACCCTTCTGGACACTTTGTTCTTAAGGGCTACCTCCCTGGGGAATCTGCTAAGTATTTCCATTAAAAAGCTTAAGTCAGGTCTCCAAAGACCAAGGTTTAAATTCTGCTATTCACCTTCCCAGAATCACAGACTATTTGAGGTTTGCAAGGATATTTTGAAATCGTCAAGTATATCCTTTTCTGCTAAAGCAGAGTTAGCTAGGGCAGGTTGCCAAAGACTGTCCAGTCCTTACCACTGTCTCTCAGGACAATCTAAGTTGTGAAAGCTTCCTTCAGTCTTCACATCCCTGGCTAGTTCTTCCTTCTTTGTGTAAAGCAGGTCCTGCAGAGCACATCCCCTAGCTAACTTGTGAAACTCCTGTGTCTTTGTGTGCTGCATGTCAAGCAGACACTAAGATGAGTATCCCATGAGTATTAGGGCCTTCAGCCATGAGGTTTCTTCCTCTGTAATCTGTAAAGAAAACTTTATCTCTTTCCTCCACTTGTGGAGGTCCTCTGAACTATGCTATGCTATGCTATACAAGATACATTGCTGCAAAAATATTATCATGCAATTCCTATTCATCGTTCCTGACTATGAAGTAATTTGGATTGGATTGGACGTTCATCATAATTTTCTGTGAGTGTAAATTAGGCTGAGTATTATTAAATAACAGATTTAAAATTAACAAAAGGAAGCATAACACATGATAAAACTATGGAAGTTTTTTCCATAGGATATTGTAAATGCCAAAACACAGATTTAAAAGGAATAATGGAAGAAAATTCCATCAAATACAGTTAAACAGAATGATATGGTCTATAGCTCAGAAAATACTAAAGCTGGAGATTTCTGGAAGGATTTATCTGAGGAAGTATCACTAGGGGATTACACTGAATGTATCCACTATCTCTTTTTTCTAAGATGGAATACAGGACTAGATAAATCTTTGGCATGACCCAGTATGGCTGTATTCTTGTAAATTTTGAGTCAACACAAACTCTCCTTGGTCTATAGCGACTGCAAAGTCAGGCTTGCTAATTTATCATTTCATCAACATTCCTCTACTCAGTCCAAAATGCATAACTTCTCTAATGCAGAAAGGACCTCTGGCTGAGACATTAAAAAAAAAATTTAAAAAGCACTTTTGAAAGTATGTGAAAGGACTGATTTTAACTAAGCCAAATCTGATTTCATATATACAAGGTATACCTTGTCTTAGGTCACTAATAATAATGTCACATCTGTGACAAATATACCTGTGGTCTCCTGCTTATGAGTGTGGCATAAAATAGATATATCCTCAGTTTGAATCATTATGTTTAAACTAATCTCACGTCACTGCTAACACACAAGACTTATATTGCACAACCCTATGATTCAATTCCTTGGCTTACAGCTACATGCCATGCAATATGCGAAATCCTTTTTAATCCTCTAACAAATTACTGTTTCAAATAGGAAACACAGTAATGAAATTATTGTATTAACATTCATCCTTGAACTGAAATAGATTTGTTTTCCAAGAAACAAAAAAGCATTTTCTCTCTACTCTAAACCCATACCATTAAACCTGAGCTGAATAATTTCTAGATCTGGTTGAACAGTTGCACTCATAGTCCTAGAAAGTCAATGTTAAGTTTACACACCTGATGGCTTAAACCAGAAAGGTTATAATATATGTGGAATGAGATAATGTTTGGGGCAGTAAGAATCCCAGATCCCTCAGACTCTTGACACAGAGGCAATTAAGCGAGCCAGACAAGAGTCTGACTGCATCCTTCACAACTACAACCAGGCATGCACACGCAATTACTTCACAACACTCTGACATGTAACATTTAAACTCTGTAGCTAGCTAATAAATCTTACAGAAGCCTATTTTTTCCATCAACATTGCCTCTGGCAAGGCCTGCCTGACCTAGAAAGGAAAACCTGTAGCAGTTTATAAAATGTTTGGATGCTGTTTACCTGACACCTCTCAGCAACCTTCTTCACGCTGTAAAAGATTCAGTACCACAATGACTACTGCAAGGTCTCCTCCAAGTTAATGGTATCAACTGGTCAGAAATCAACCATGATGTAAAATGTGCAACATTATTGTAAATGTTGTATTGCATATGGTAAAATCATGGACCTGTTGAAGACAGTGGAAAATTTGCCACTGATGCCTGTAGGACTACAATTACCAAATTTACTCATCTTTAAGACCTGGCTCCTGGAGTTCTGTAGTTTTGTCAGAGTTTCAATTGTATCTTAATAAGGTTATTCAGGATATTAATACTGTGGTGAGAAATTTCAAAATTCCAAACTAGAAAGTGAATAAAAAATTTAGAAGAAATATTTGTGTTTCTCTATCTATCTACCTTTTAGCAAATCAGCTATTTGGTAAATTTATCTTCACAGAACTTCAGCTCGAATATCTATTGTCTCTTATGACCTCAAAGATCAAAATTTACAATTAAATAATAAATATAATAAAGAATCCTTTTATAATCAACTTCAAATAAGTGGGAGGAAATAATTTCAGATATAGGTAGCTAAAGTAATTATGTAAATTACTCAGCTGTCTGTAATTATTTATAGCTTGGAAGCTTCCTTTCAACCTATTTCTAGAAAATATTCAGTGTTTAAAATTAATCCTCAATATTTATCTTAAGTTACAGAAAACAAAATCCAGGAAATACAATTTTCTGACACATATTCCCTAGGCTGAAGACAAGTTACCAAGCAATTTAATTAATAAATAAGTTCCACTTTCTAATAACAGGGTTAGATTAATTTCTGTTTCTTGTACATGAGGCCAGTGGTAAGGAGGGGGAAGGAGATTTGGGTGGAGAGAGTAATCCAATTTGTTAGTTAAAAATCCCATTTTAATGTGAGAATCAGAGAACAGCCACTGAATTGTTAACTTCTAATTTGCCACAGTGTTACAATTGTACTGCTTTCTTTTTCCATTGGCAGTATTTCATGTTTGCTGAATGCATGTTTTACAATAATCTTCTTCTTTGACATGCCTGAATGAGACTAACTGAAGTTACTGAAGACATCTGACACAACACTGAGAACTTAGTAGTGAACATTATTTTTTTTTTAATGAAAACTGTATCTGGTCTATTTTCTGAATTAAAATGGACAGCTCTAATGTTAATTTTAAATAAGAAAATAAATGGAAATGTTATTTTTTTATTTTCACTGTTTATTCAAAAACATCCCTAATGCTAACAATACACACCATTCCATAAAATTCAGTGCATTGATTCAGCAAATATTTTCCCTCTAGAAATCTATAACAGAAAGTGCTTTCCATGTGCTAATATACATATCTACAGTAGAAAACCAGAACACTCCTATACTGTATGCTTACAGCAAGTATCTGCAAGAGATTTAAATGTAATGCCCATTAGAAATTTTGCTAAAGACAACAGTCACATTTTTAAAAAGACCAATCCTATTTCTCATATATATATAATCACTGATGAAGGATCAAGTCTGTGGAGGGTCTTTTTTTCCTCTGTCAAATTTCAGAAATACCAAGCTTGAAATAAATATATAATTTTAAACCAAAACTACTTCAAATGTACATTGTTTTCCCCTGAAGATAAAAAAAAAAATCCCTCTCATATCAAAACAATTGGTGACCTACATTTATTTTATATTCAGGTATACTATTTCCCTGTGCATCACTAGCAATTTCATGGGATAAAAAACTGCTGTTATTCTAAGGAAAGGCATTTTGGCACCTCCCTGTGTCTCTTTGTCTTGCCTCTACCACATTGGAGATCTGCAGTTTCCCTTTTGAATGAAACTAGCAGAATGTGAGAGTAGAATGTGGTAGCAGGTATGATATATTTGGTTCCAATTAAGTACTCTCTTTAGAGAAATTTGCCTCACATTTTTTGATTCAAGAGTCTCAAAAGCCATAAGAAGTTCACAGAGGGGAAATAGGAAAGTAGTAGCTACTCAAGATTCTGAGGTTATTAATCTATTAATAGAAAAGTGACCTGGGAAGAGATAAGGGGGATAAACAGAGTCAGACAAACAGGATACATTCAAAACCCTGGAACAAGGTGGGGTTCATGCAGGAGAGCTGAGGGGGCTGCTGCTATGATTTTTTTTTTTTTTAATTCACCAGTCTGTCATCTGCTAAAAGCTGTGGTGATGAGACCAGGTGCCTGACTAGTAAAAACTATGGAAAAAATCTAATGCCATGGTCATCTTGTCTTCAGAAAAGGCAAAGTACCTCACATGAGTCCAGGAAACAAACTGATCAGCATGCCCTCAGCCCCTAGAAAGATAACAAACATTTACTCTTAGGTTCTATTCCAAGCACATGAAGGATATGGATTTGGAGTTGTTGGCATCACTTTACATTTGCTGCCATATTATGTGGGTGAGGAGAGACTGGTGGACATCCTCTACCTTTTTGTTAGTAAAAGACTTTTACATCATATTTAAATAGCATTCCAGTTTGGAAATTGAGAAAATAAAGACCTTACTTTGGAAAAAGTAAGTTGTATTGAACTACTAGTTGTATTGAAAAATAACTGGACTGCCAGGCACAAATAGTAGTGACTATTGACTCCATTTTGGCTGACAGACAGCAAAAATCAGAGGGTCCCCGAGGTCAATTCTTTTACCCATATGCATTCAACATCTTCATCAGCTGCTTGGGTTATGGCATAGGGTGTACCCACAAGAAAATTTGTAGATGACTAAACAAAGTGAAGTTGTTTGCACAACTTCAGTCCAGGAGGAGTTTGAAAAATTTGAGTACTGGGTCCAGCAGAAACCTCATGGTCTTTGGTAAGACAAAATTCCAAGTCTGAAACTGCGATGAAAAATCCTCTGTGTTTTGACAGGCTGGGAACTGACAGCCAAATAGTAACACTAACACTGCAGATAAAAGCTTAAAGATTATAGTGCACTTCATGTGGATCAGTGCACTGTCATTGCACAGAAGCCAATGTATTGGTCTGTGTTCAGAGGAATATGAATAAAAGACAAAGAAAAACTGCTGTCACTCCCTATGTGGCAATGATGAGGTTACACCCAGACCATTGTGTCCAATTTTGCCTTTCCAGTTCCAGAGCAATATGGAGAAACTGAAGTTCAGCAGAAGGCTGCCATTATGACCGAGGACCCAGAGCATATGTGCTGTGAAGAGAAGATGAGGGAACTGGTTGTTCAATCCAGAAAGAAACTGAGGGAAAATCTAACAAATGCCTGTGGCGATTTGGAGGGCAGCTACAGTGACAACAGAACTATACTCTTCATAGTAGCATGAAAACACATAATAAGATTAAGTTTCCTTAAATTATGTCTCTGAAATTTTAGAGGGGGGTGGGGGGGGAATCATTAATAGGGCAGTGCAGTTACCAGCATAAAATAGCATTGGAACTTGTTGCCTGGGGAGTACAAGGGACCTCTCTTCTTGGAGACTTTCAATGCTCTGCTAGACAGTCATTGCTGACCAAACCTGATGTTAGCCAGCTCAAATGAGAGTTTGAATCTGTGATGTGCAGAATTGCTAAATCTCTAATCTCTTAATTTAATTGCAAATCTTACCAAATTTTATAGATTAGTTACCACGTGAGAGCAAGATCACTAGAAATCACAAAAAATATTGATAACAAGAGAAACGCAGCTTTCATTATGAAAAAAAACAAACCTGTGGAGAAGCCTCATGAGAAAGAAAAAGAAAAAAAGAAAAAAAAAAGGAAAAGAAAAAGAAAAAGAAAAAGAAAAGGAAAAGAAAAAAAAAAGAAAAAGAAAAAGAAGAAAAAGAAAAACATGGGAAAGGGAGAGGGAGAAGGAAAGGGAAAGAGAAAGGGCAAGGGCAAGGGCAAGGGCAAGGGCAAGGGCAAGGGCAAGGGCAAGGGAAAGGGAAAGGGAAAGGGAAAGGGAAGGAAACGGAAAGGGAAGGGGAAAGGGAAAGAAGAAAGAAGACGACCATAAAAGTGTAGTCATATTACCGATATTCTCTTGGTGTTTGGGAACCTTATCCATGTTTTGTGAAATCCAAAAGGAGATTTCTGCAAATCTAATGTAGTATAAGATATTGGCTGGGACAACAGTGAATGCAATGCTACAGAAACAATGAAATAAAATAGTTATTTAAGATGATTTTGTTTGCTTATTTTTACTGATACAGAAATTTTATTTTTGAACACTGTCCACACAACTAACCTAGTACATAATAGGAGGCTTTCCAAGAAAAGTAGCAACATCCTGTGATGTTCAGAAGTCTTGAAAGAAAAAGTGAGGCATTAGATGAGGAAACATAGATCTACCACCTCATCAAGTGCTTAATAAAAAAGAAATCGCAGAAAAAATTTCATTACCCAGCAACACTACTATTTTAGATCACCATTATATAACTTTTTCTGGGATTTAAAACATGTTTCTTCATCTTGTAGGAGTGTTTGCAGTCGTAGATGCAAACATACTGCACTGGAACTGAGATTTTGCCCCCAGTAGATTAAAATGTGAAGGGTCTGTTCTTTTTCTTAAGAGTTAAATCATCAGATTTTCATAAAACTTTCTAGTATACATGAAATAGAGCTACTGGTTTGTTTCATATCTAACAATAAAAAGTCAGGTCTATTATGAAAGATTGGTGTAAAGGTAGTAGATGGAATTGTCCTTTGCTTCTAACTGTTCCATTTCAGATAATTTGTTTCTTGGAGTGAGCAAGCAGCAAGCTTCCTGTCCTCATAAGAACAGACATCACTGGCCTACACAAAGACTAGGCAAAGAGGATTCTGGCATGCCACTGCACTTCTATTTGCCAAAACTCCCTTTCGGAACTTCAGTTTTCATCCAGTTTTTTGGAGAGCAGCCCATCCCAAGATGTGCAGTAGGGTTTATATGACTTTCTATGTCTTTTGTAGAGTGAGGGTGCAGTACATAAACTCCTCCATTTTCCCTTTCACTCTATGCACACCATTCAATAAACATTACTTTGGATATCATTCTGATATAAGTTTCTGGCAAAATGGCAAATGATGCAAATAGAAGATGAAATCCCAATGATTAGTCTGAAATCTGAAGTTTCTTTTTCATAAGAACAGCTGGGATGGAGGCGCTTCCAAAGGTTTTGGCAAATTTTGGCTGTTATTGTGTTTTTGAAAGTACAGTATTAAGGAAAATTTGAAGCCAGAGACTGTCAGAGTAGTTGCTTGCTGTTTGACTTCCTGTGGATGCAATCAGAAATGACTTAGTAATGCAGCTGTGGTTCAGGATCTGTTTTGCAATTTTAGTGTTATCCATGAAGTAACAAGATTATACTTCTCTGTCAAATTTAATTCCTTCACCTGCTCATTGATGCAATTTGCTTGCACTCTTCTTTAAGACATAAAATGGAAAGAGGATTACTGAAATTCAAACATCCAGTGTCAGAGCCAGATGAACATTAAGGGGCCTTATCACGTAGTCCATGATCGAACATAAACTGACTCTATTGACTTCTGCTTTGAGACAAGCCCTGCCATAAAAGTGAGAAATCTGTACTGTGTGAGCAATACAGGAGAGCAACCAGCTTAGCCTACATTGCTGGCATTCAAAAATCTGTAGGTGAAATACCTGTGCAATACCCACAAAAATATAGCCCTTATTACAGAACTGTAAAATGATTTGTGTCAGAAGGAACTTTAAAGAGCATCTACTCCAACACCCTTGTGATGACCAGACATATTTCACTAATTCAGATTGCCCACAGACCCATCCAGCTTGACCTTGAACACTTCTAGGAAGTGGGCATCCACAGCTTCTCTGGGCAACCTGTGCCAGTGTCTCACCACCCTTATCATAAAAAATGTCTTCCTTATATACAAACCAAATCCTTTAGTTTAAAACTATTACGACTTGTTCAGTCACTACAGGCATTGGTAAAAAGTGTCTCTACATTTTATAGATTGAAATGCCATAACAAGGTCTCCCTTGAGGCTTTTGAGAATTTTTAATACCCCTGGGATGTTCAGGCAAGTATGCTCCTAATTGCTCAGTCTTCTGAATGTTTTCAATTCCTGTTTAGGGTTACAGAAAATCGTTTTAAGAATATCACCCAGAAATCCTCCCTAGGGCTGAATGGTCAGGAATGGCATGGCATGTGGGAGAGGATGGGCAAGTATCTAGAGACTTCATCACACTGATGGTCTGGAGCTTCACCCCCAAACAGCTACAGGATCCTGAAAAAAATGATAGACAATTTGAAAGGGAAATGCTGTGGCTGTTCCAAGGAATCACAACTCACTGCTCTGTGCTAGGCCCCAGTCACTACCTACCAAAACCTGCTCAATGGTAGGCAATGCCATCAGGGGGAAGAGAAGAAAAACAGTTCACAGGCACTACAGATCCCCCAACTCCTACAACTGGCACTGTGGTGACTCAAACTTCAGAGACCAATGCTGTAGCTGAGCCAGAAAGCCAACCGATACGAGTATCAGTTACCCCTATGCAGAAGAAGACATACACAAAGAGGGCAGGCAGGCAAAGTAGCTGTGATCCCTGTCCAGAGCAAGAGGCATCAACAAGTTGATCAGGGAAATGTCCAAAGCCCTCAGCCTCTGGAAGCGACTTCTGTCAAGTGTAAGAGAAAGGTACCCATTCAATAAAGATCTCATGTGTTGGCCAGGCAAGTGGGCCACCATAGAGCAAAACATCCAGTATTTGAGGGAATTAGCCATGCAAAAGATGGTTTACTGACAACACACAGTTCCCACTGATCCTGATGAAGTCCAACGTACCTGATCTTCATTTTGCAACTTGTACATTAAATTGTTAGGAATCAAAAAATGTCTCCACCATATTAAAGGAAAATTAGTTTCCAAATATTGTTTATTCTACATTTATTCTTTTCATTTTACAGTATGTAAAAATTAGATATTGAACTCTAGTTATAAAACTGGCACCCTGTGTTTAACACCCAATAGTCAGTAAATATCTCTTATACCTTATTAGAACATTTGCAAAACAGGTGATTCTCAGAAAGGAGCTAAATCAACAATGTCACCTGATCCTAAATCAATGCTCATGAGCTAAGGCAGTGCACCAAAACAACCTCATTGCAACATAGTATTAAATACTTTAAAAAGCATTTGGAAATTGTCCAATTAATTTCCTGAGGAACTGAAGGAGTGAAGAAATCTTCTGTATTTTCCAATATACATACAGAATTTAATGTGTCCCTGTAGAGACACACAGCACCATACCTCCTCACAAACCTGTGTAGCCCATATTTCATTTCTGTCAGGGGGAGAAAAAAAAATAAAGTTAGACCTTACTGTGCTCAGTCGTCTTATCCAAGCTATTTTTTTCTTTTTTCACCACAGCAGAAATAACTCCTGATGATTTCCTTATCAATGACTGGAGATCTGATAAATCAGGTTAATGGAGAAGCATTCCCTTATTCAGTAAACCTATAACTATTAATATAAAAACAAACAAGGCTCTATTCATTAAAAAATAACAGGGAATTCTTGGATACTCCTTCATGCTCTATATAGTCTATTTGAAAGTAGTTAGATTTGCAAACTTGAAGTAATTTTCCCCAATCTTGTGTTGTGTTAGGACTGTCTTACCTTCCTCCTCAAAATCCTCGTATGCCCTTACATTTTGAAAGTGACTGTATATTTGTATAAAATTAATAAAACAAATGGGGTTTCTGGTTATCACTCTTTTAGTTGGTAATTTTGTCAGTCCTGCTAAGGAGACACCAAGCAGTTTCTGTGTCATGTTTCCTGCTTTGTGTGTCTCCTCTGGAGCACTTGGCTCACTTTCCTAAATTGCTTTTGTACATTCTCTACCTGTGACTGCAATGACTGACATTTACCTACTGAGTTACCTTCTCTGTTTTTGCGCAGAAATCTTTTTTGTCCCCAGTAGCGCTAAAAAAGAAAGGATTGGCCATGCTCTGTTTGACAAAGTTGCTCTTAAAATCTGGTGCAACTCCAGGTGGTTCTCATGAACAACTGTTCAGAAACCTAGTAGTTACTTCATTTCATGGCAGTTTTCCTTTCAGACATTCCACACACTTGCAGTTTCTTTCATTTCCAAAGTTAAATGACAATTGTTAACTTCTATTTGGATTCCAGGGTAGATGGAATCCATCTTGGAGCTAAGAGGATTTGGATTTTAAAAAGAACAAATTACTGCAATTCAGTATGGACGTATTTAGTGCCAAGCAATCTGTGGCACACACATTCAGTGAAAAATGCTATGGTAACTGATGTTATTGATTAAAGTACCAAGGATATACATGGCAGCACACTGTCCTCTTGTAAAACATACTTTAAGGTCACTGATGCATGAAGAAAGGACAGAGGAAGAGCATTTGCCCCTCAAAAAAACTAGCTTTGACGTGTGTTTTTCTGAGAACTGGGTCATCTGGGATTTTTTCCTTCCTGTGTTTCATTGATTGACACTAACCACCAGAATAAAGGATTGGGTTTTGTTGTGGGTTTTTTTCCCCCACCACACTTAAAGTTGATAAGCTACATTGCTAAGAAATGCCATTGAATTTTATTTGTGGGTGTTGTTTTTTTTGTGGAGAGGCAGTACATTAAATTCTATATAACATGGGAAAATGACAAGGATTTTGCCTAAAATAACTGACAATCCCAAAGACTGAATCCTCCTATGAACCATCGATATGAACTTTGTACCTACTACAGTATACTCCACTCACTTTTGTTAAAAGCCACCATACCATATCTCAGCTTTCTGATTCAGCACTTAAACACGTCTAGCTTCTGAACTTACATTGTTTTCAGCATTTTCGTTTTACTCCCAGGTTGTTTTTTTTTTCCAATAATACTAATCTAGTTTTCTCAAAGGATACTACTATGATACCTAGTATAAGTTTATGAAATTTTCTTCAGATTGGTTATTCATAAATAATTTATTCTCTTTTTTTAATGGATTTTTTATTTTACTGTGTGGGTTTTGTTTTTACTCACAGCATGTTAAGAGCTATTACATAGAGAAATGTCGAGGATTTTCTAAAAAATAACTAACAGTCTATAGGAACACAAGCACTGAGACAAGAAAATGAGGTTTTCCTTCACTTTGTATTTCTTAACTAGCTTTCTGAGGATGCTACTCTATTTAAAATCAGAAAATGTCTGATGTGTACTGAACTGAGTGAAGTATATCTGTTTAAGTAATGGATATTAAAAGCATAAATTAAAATGTAGCCTTGTAGCTTTATTATTTCCTGAGATGCAAGACTTTCCATTAATTTTCACTGTTTATGTGGGATCAAGTTTTTACAGCAGGGATTTTATAACACTAGATAAACCGTGCACACACACACACACACACACAAGCACACAAACACTTACACACACACATATACGATTCGTTTAGTGTTTATGCCTTTGTTCCCTTAGTAAAATGATTTAAAAAATAAAAGAACATCAACATTTCCCCTTTTGGTATACCTCTTTGTACTATGGCTATGAAGAATAGATGAGTGACAGAAATCAACACATAACTGTGCAGAGAAGCTTGAAACACTACCCAAATTGTTTAAATTTCCCTGAAATAATTAATTCATTTTTTCAGTCGCTTATTTTCTCCATGAACTTAAAACTACATACATCATTAAGATGGAGGTAGCTGTCTTTTCTGATCTGTGGTTGAAATCCACAAAGCATGCTCTTGCTATCGGTCTCTCTCTCACACACACACACTTCTACCCCAGAAAGCTAACAGAAACATGGGAAATTCTAGTGGTTCCCCATCAGTGTTCAAGGAAAGTTTGGCGAGAGCAGTCTCAGAAGGGCTTACACAGTCTGTTTCTTTTAGATGGTCACTAAAAGAAATGAGTGCTGCGGGACAATGGCAGCAGGTCTAGAGATGGAAATAGTCCATTTTAAAGGCTTTCTAGAAACAAAAGCAGTCATAAAGCTATCTCCTTTTGATTCCTGTGGACTGACTGCACACACTCTTAAATGTGTTTATTGCATCACATATTATCTTTTGCCTCAGAAGGAGAACCAAGTAATGTGCTTACAAGTGAAAACCAAAGCACAATAAAGGCAGATGGTCATGAGATTTGCTTCAAAACCATGCTGAACCTTTAAAGTAGAGCCCACTCATTAAGAAATCCTAGTAAAAATGTACCATAGCTGACAACAATGTACCACAATCCTGGCATATGAATCCCATTAAAACTCATTGTTTGTCATATTTAACAAGAACCATCGATTATAAATTTATTATTTTAAACAAGAACATAAGGAAGTTTTGAATTCAGATATGAAATCATGCTTCCTTGTCTTCATGACTATGAAGATGGCCTATTTATAAGCAAGGTCTCAGTCTGTGACATGGGGGAAAAGGAATTCCTACTCTAATAAAGACATATTCCTTCCTCTTTAATGGTTCTTGGGTTTTTGTTATTAGTACAAGAATGATATAACTGTGTCAAAAGACTTGAAGTTTAAATTATTTGAAGGAGAAAGATGCTACCAGTCCTTCCAGAGTCATCCCTAGCAGGCTCAGTACCAGTATAAGGCTTCTCTAGAACTGTTGTTTTCATGCTGGAGTCAATAATGAGCTAACTTTTGAAGTAACTGTGGTATTAAGGTATGAGAAATCATTCAGTTACCAATCCCACAAGCGTATGGCAATATCTTGCTAGGAATAAGACTGACTTCCACACAGTTTGAGTTCCACAGCTTTGAAATATTGTATTACCAGCTTCTGCATTTCGAAGATCAGTATATGAAGCTCATGACTTGCCTCTTCTAAATTTCCAGTGCACTATCCAGTGTAATTTCTTGCCATTTTCCCCTCAGTATCTTCTTTGGAAACATAATACTCTACCATTAATTTGTTTTCCAAAATAAAATTGAATAACAATTAATAAATCTTCATGGACAGTTTTCCAAGAGCTAGCAGTGTGTCCTTGTGGTCAAGTAGGTCAGTTTTATCATGTGGTGCATTAAGAAGAGCAGGTGCATTAAGGCCAACAGGTCAAGGGAAGTTTTCCTCCCCTCTACTTTGATGAGGCCACACCTGGAGTATTGTGTCCAGTTCTAGGCTCCCCAGTTCAAGAAAGACAAGGAAATACTGAGGAAGGTCCAGTGAAGGGCTACAAGGATGATTAGTGGACCGGAGCATCTCTTGTATGAGGAAACGGAGGGTGCTGTGTTTCTTTAACTAGAAGAGAAGATTGAGAGAAGAATCTCATCAATACTTATGAATATCCAAAGGGTGGGTGTCAAGGCAATACTCTTTTCAGTGGTGCCCAGCAACAGGCACAAACTGAAACACAGGAAGTTCCACCTGAATATGATAAAAAACTTCTTTACTTTTATGATGACAGGGCATTGCAACGGGCTGCCCAGAGAGGTTGTGGAGTCTTCTCCTCTGGAGACATTCAAAACCCACCTGGATGCAATCCTTTGCAAGCTGCTTTAGGTGGTTCTTCTTTAGAAGGGGGCGGAGGGGTGTGGGTGTATTAGATGATTCCCCAGCGGTCCCTTCTTATCCTTATCATTCCGTGATTCTGTGGTTCTGGAACTTTGCTGCATTAGGATGCCCTCCAACATGAATTATTCTTGCAATTTATGCATACTTTTGACTTTTCAGGGAAGAAATCAAGGCAAAAATCTTAAAATACATAGCAAAGGACCAAATTTCTCTTGAAATTCAGTTGACATACCTAGATACATCTTTTCATGTTTAAGATATGTTTGAAAAACTGGCTTCCATATGCTATGTCCTATTGATATCACAAGGGAAAAAAGTCCTTAACATCTTCTGGAAGTAGTTAGTTCTTAAAAGAGGAAGCCAATGATATACAGTCTGATAGTAGGATAGAATGTAGCTGCAAAATTTGGCATCTGAAATTCCTTTTCAAATTAATGGACATTCTGAGCTTGGAAGCTTGCTATAATTTTTTCTTTCCCTTCAAATATTTTCAAGCTGCAAGTGTAACAATAAAACTTCTTTTTACAATATTGGGAAACAGAACCAAAAACCTGAGAAAAAATCATTTGGGGAAATGGGGGATGAAATACATATCTACGTAATGCAACATATCAGTCAACATCTTTTCCTTTTTTTCTTTTTTTTTTTTATCACTGACTTAAAACAAGCTCCAGAACTAAATTTAGACATGCAATTTGTAAGCCAGATTTTCCAAAATACTCATCTTCAAACAGCTCCCATAAATTCTTGCAGGAGGTTGCTGAATTCTTGGTACTTCTAAGTATCAAAACCCATATGTCAGTGTCTAAAAATACATTTGGAAACCTAGCCTCACACATCTATTTTGAAAAATTATATTCTCCAGCTGAATGCATCAGGCATCTAGTTCACAGAAAAATGCATTCTCTTTCTCTCTCATCCTGGATTCTGTTCACTGAAGTAAGGGCACTGAAAATACCATTTTGAAGCTTTAAAATATAATTCAGCCATTATGAAAAGATTGCCAATGTTGCCTGAATATTTGACTTATTTTCTAGATAATTAATGTTTTGCAAAATAAGTCATGCAAAACTTGTGTTGTATTAACCTCTTAATGACTTCACATGTATTACTTTCAGTATCTACAGTTTTCAGTTTGAAAAGCATCTGGTTTATTTCTATTTATTTCCGTTTCTACTTTGCAAAGTACAGCTCTTGGAAGACAAGAAAAAAACCTTAATGAAAATAAAAAACCAGTCTTCAATCAGCAACAAATTTACAATAGTTCTATTGTCACTGTATGAAAAAATTCATAACAAAATCATGAAAGAAATTTCATGGGAAAGGGGAAAACTAAACAAGTGGAACTTTGAAATATTAAATGAGATGCAGAGAATTTCTACTTCACATTTGAGTCAGAATCTGTGCATAAAATCCTGTTATTTCTAAAAAAAATATTACTGGCAAACCTTACTTGGCGTATCCTGACTTTATGTAGCAATAAATAATTTCTGGATTTTCTCAACTATATCCCATAAGAATAGTAATTCTTTATGGCCATTCAAAGCCTGCAGATTTCCCCAAAGTCATCCTATCCAAATCTCCAGTGTTGTTGCTAACGGCCACTGCCCCTCACTACAGTCTTAAGAGGCAGTTTCCTCAGGGGCCACAACTAGAGATGATACATGAAACTTTTTCTTATTCCACTCTCCTTCCACTGGTACCCTGGTATAATTTCCAAACTCTGTCTAGCTTGTACTGTATTTGGAACAGGAATATCAAGGCCGATTTCTAATACAGATCTCTAGGCATCATGGCATAATGTGTTGCCACCAAGATACCCAATTTAATGAACTAAGAGTGAAAATACAGATTAAGAAAATTATATTCAAGGTTATTGAGAGTGTACTTCTGTGAATATTTATACCCTCTAAGTTTTTGACTGAATGTCTCCTGAGAGATGACAACCCTCTACACATGGAGATGCAGGATTTACCTCAACTGATGCAGGGAAAATCCTTTCACAAATTGTGTAGAAAATATAATAGATGAAAAGTATGAGATAATAATAGCAGTTCAGTATTTATATTACTGTTTTTAAAATTTGTTTAATTAATCTTGCTTGATGGAAAAGGTCAGGAGCTCTATGTTTCTTGGTTTTGTTTTTAATTTCTTTTCTGACTGACTTCAATCACATTATAAATTTATATACTCTTTCCTTTTAATGAAATTCCAGGTGCCTGTTGCACAATTTAATAAATACAGGTTCATAATTTTGCACTCTTTTGCAAAGAATAACACTGAATTATAACAATATGAATTATGGACTAAGAAAAGAATTTCTAGGAGGAAGATGCTTTGTCTGATACATGAAGTTAGTGCATTAGAGGAATTGTGGCATGTGAAAGGAAGAAAAATGAGAGAAAAAAAGATGTGATAAGTGAATGCTTTATATATACAGTCTGATGACCGGTTTACTTTGAATTAACTGAAATATTAATTTCTTCTAGAACTGGCTTAAGTGACATGAATTTTTAAACACGTAAACAAAACTCAGTATTACTTAAGAAAAAAGGTATCTCTAATACTGATAAAAAATCTTACAGCCTGTTCCACTTGTCTTTCTTCTGTCTTTACACCTACTTTTTCCTTGGAATAATAGGCTGAAATAGGCAAAGTGAAGAAGGTGCATTTGAAACATCTGGAGTAATGACTTTTTGTAAAAATATCTAGTCTTAAGTTTAGCACAGGCCAATAACTTTTGAAAAGAAAAAGGATGGAATAATGTAACAGTTAAAATGGATTTTCAATTTTTTTTTTAGTTTACTTTAACCATTTATTTCAGACATCTCTGAGTTTAAATAAATATGTGAGCCTTTGGAGGTATGTCCCTCACTATTATTGTTCAACACTAAAATGCAATCAAAGATCCTCTAGGCTCTCACGTTGATCTCTATGGGAACTGAATTCCCTTCAAAATGCTATTAAGAAATCAATTATTTAAAGTGTGGCACATGACGTTGACATTGTTTATTATTTTATAAGCATCAATAAACCTTAGAGTAACTATTGCAACTAATTATATTCATCATTGTTACCGAGCGAACACCTCACTTCTATCACAGCTCTCTAAATAATGCAAAGTAAAGTACATGTTGATCCCGAACAAGCTTTTTCAATTTGGACCAAAAAGCTCTCAGGTTCAAATAAATGAAAAGACAACTTACGTATATTCAAGATATGCAGTTATCTATTTATGCCTCTAAGGAACACTAAAATTACTGGAAATCTTTCCCTTAATTCCCATAGTTTTGCAGCCAATATTACACGGTATCTGTTCTGCTCATAATTATTTGTGCCTATATCCATTCCTTATTTACCTTACTTTCTACCTCTTGAGTTCTATGTCTTTCTCCAAAAGATGGAAAGCCTCACAAAATCAGTTCTTGGTGTCTGTATAGGCAACAGTATGAATCAAACCCTTTACACTGAACCTGCTATTTGGGGACTAGATAATAACTTACTTAAAAAATATCTACCCTCTTTTTCAAATACACCTCAAAATATAGTTTCAAAATCAATTTCTCTGTAACATCAGCAGAGGTAAAAGTCACCTACTCCTCCTATTATTAGCAGTATTTCTGTTAATACAATTAAGCTTCATGTCTTCCCTACAGCCCTACATTAGGACCTTTAGATCAACTATTGATCATGTAAAACTTTCATTTCTTAATTTTCCAGGCTCCTGTCTACTGACTTTTGCTCTGACATACACTTCCTATTTGCCATGTGAAAATTGTTTTAAAATTTAGATACTTTTAGGGAGTTGGGCTAAACTCATTAGGCCATTCAGGTCCATATAGTTACTTTGTCTCCATCTGTACATCCTACCTACCATGCTTGTGTTCCACCTACACCATTGTGTACAGATGCCTGATACTATTCTGCCAATGTAATGTTTTTTCTCACCCTTTTTGACTAGTATCATTCTCCATGGAGTCAACTATAAGACCTACTGTTCAGTGAAAATGCTTCATAAACAAGCCTTAGATCAGTCAGCGAGCCATCCTTAATTGAGCAAAGATGTGTCTTATAGATGATTAAGGAGTATTGATCCTTTTAAATGTAACGCTAACCTGTCAATAGTGTGGGAACATAATACATATATAAATATTTACATCTATTCTCTAAAATAAGTAATCTAAGAAATAAGATTTCTTTGACAAATTCTATTTATCATTAAAAAAAAAAATAAATCTAAGATTCTGTCACCCCCAGGAAAATGAAACTAGCAAACAAAAACTAAGCCAAATATACATGGATTGTTTTCTTTATGGTGCTATATTGTAACTTTTTATTACTAGAATATTTGATCACCATTTTCATTTATTGGCTGGGACAATAGCCAAAGCTATCCTGCTATTTAAAAATAAACCATATTTTCATTCATCTGTATTTGGACTCACCCAGAACTACAGAAATATGAGCATGACTTAGCATACATATTCTCAGTCAGCTATTTAAGCACTCTTGGTACCAAGAGTTTCAAGGCCTCTTGATTTAAAATATTTATCTTCTCTCTGGGGAGGAAATGAGAAACTGGATAAATATAAAGGCCAGCCATGCAGGACCACCAAACGTAGACAGTAAGGGGAAAATAATAGTAACTTGTATTCTATGATACAAATGTCTCTGGGAGGTTGGTTGATTTCTTCCCTGAGTAGCTAAGAATAACAAAGACTATAGTCAGCAAGCTTAAGTTCACTAAAAAAGGAAATGTATTTCCACCCAACTTTCTTTTTAGGGAAGCACGGATTGAGACACTTGTATAGGGAACTATATCATCTATCATTTGTGATTCCTGAAATGAAGGCAGCAAGAATGAAAGGAATACAATCTTTTAAGTTATGAAGAGAATATAGAAGCCACACTGATTGCATTTGCAATAATCTGTGTAAATATATAGAATAAGACCTTTTAATGATATTTACTGGGTGAAATCTAATGAAAAATGAATGGGAGGAAATCACAATCTATTTATACAGAGGCCACAAGGAGAATAAAGGACTAACTTAATCATATACATAATTTACAGCAAGTTATTCACTCAACTGTCTCTTCCTATATAGTACTGTTTCTGTTTTCCATGGTAGTTTAGACTGAACATTCACAGCTGTCTCTTCTTCTTTTAATATTAATAGAGAGGGAGATTTTCTGGAGACAAGGTGCCTGACCCAAGCACAAATTGTTTATGGCCATATATGAATGTAGGTAGCATGCTGTTTATAGAAACACTGTCGTAAAGTCATAAGGGATTTCAAGAAAGAGTGGGCCGAAGCAGCTGTTTGTATTGTTATTTCTTTGATACCTTAATCTCTGGGTTAGTTTGGGTTTTTTAGGCTTATTCAATTTTGACTGAATTGTTATATGCTCCTTCTAGTTTTAAGTCAGAAAGGAAACATAGCTGGCAGGCATAACTGTTATCAGTTTTGTTATCTTCTTAGTCCTTTATTAGATCAATTTCAGACTCATCTCACTCATTTTATTCATTTTAGTTGTGGTTCTTTTCTGCTTGAGTATCATCAGCAAAATATTATTCTTTCTTTTTACACCTTACATCTAAGAAAATACATAGTCAGTGTTCTCATTCATTCACTTTTTTATTTTTATTTGAAGAATAACTTTCTTTTCTAGGAAGAAATGAGACTGAGTTTCCTCTTAAAGGTGGGTAACAGTTAAAAATCAATGCAAGCAGTCAGGAAAACAGAAAAAATGATCAAGTGAAATTTGACTATAATAGAGCTTAGATTTTTTTAATCAGACATGTTTGGGAAGGTTTCGTTCACACGTGCTATAAGCTATATGCCAATACTGTCAGAATATATAAATAAAGAGATAATAGTTACCCACAATTCATGCAAATTTTTCACTCAGCTGAGCATCAGTCTTTAATACTTTCTTGCAAACAGATTGAAGAGAAATTTACAGGCTGAAACAGTGCATCAACCTGACTCCCAGATCTGTTTTCTAGTGAACAGTGTCAAATGGAGTGCAAGTATTACTGTTGGTTTCAGAAATAGCATTGCTCTCTGTTCAGAGCTAAACTCTATAATGACATAATTACAAAATATAGCTATCTTTGTTAAGGATTTTATTTTTTGTACCAAAATATCACCTACTTAGTCCCCCCTTACAGTGTTTCTCCCAGAACTACAAATAAGACTGGATTAAGAAAAAAGACAGTGTACAGACAGTGTTTTCTGACAAATGCATATTAATTCAGACAAATAACACATTTTGCTTCCCTCGGTTTACAGGATAAGTTGAATAATTGACCTTTGTTCTATGATAATTACATGAATTGGAATTAAATTCCAATCTACATTGCAACTAAATTCTAACTTTATTAGAAGGCTGATCCCTAGAGCTGCAGGGGAAAAAAAAAATTCCTCTCTGCCCTACTTCCTGCCAATAATCAGGATACAAATACAAACAAGAAAATCCTTCATAGATGTAACTCAGATATAATGCATTATTTTTCCTAGAAAACCAGATACTCCAGTGGTTTTAATATCTTAGGAAATGTTCATTTATTATGGTTACCAAAAATTGCACGCACTGCTAGAAATTGGCACAAAGCCAATTTATTCATTAAATATTCAACTCATTCTCATTCCTTGCTATGTCAAATCTTCATATATTTCACATAATTAAGTATTTATCAAGTCTGTATTTCCAAGGCTTTGAGTTAAATACAAGTTTAGCTCAGGCAGATAATGCATAGTTTGGATTACGCTTGGTTTTAACCTGTCAGGTAATACTATTTTAACCAATAAATTAAACACAAATGCATACACTTATACACACCTAACATAAGCCATTGAATAAAAAAAAATAAGCATAACAAACTTAATAGATATTTCATATTTCTGATTTCTTTATCTCTATCTCTATGGATACCCCTTCAGGACAGGTCTTATTCCTTTGACAATCTTGTAATAAGACTTCTTATTTAAATCTCTCATGTTCTGAGTAGACTCTTGGTTACCAAATTCAGCCTCCACCAGAATTTCATTTATCCTCAGACTTCACTGAGACTGGGCATACATGCTTCTTCATATGAATGCTTACAGGCCAATGCTTAATGACAAACACCATTTATTTTGAAGCTAGAGCAAGGTAATTTACTGTGATTTCGAAAGAAAAGTAGCTCTCTCCCTTGAATCTTCTAATTCAGCCATGGGAACTTAAGATTGCGTTTGCCAACACCTTGTCCTTAAGAGTCCCATTGTAGCTCCCTACCCCTGTTTTCTCTCCATATGTGAGACCAAGATCAGCCCAAACTGTTCATCAGTGAACTTAACTGTATCCCTTAGAGACTGTAGCATAATTTTTTTTTAGCTAACTTTAGTCAATTTCTATTTTTTAGCTACCTTCATCCTGCTTCAAAGTGTCAGGTTAGACAGATATTTTCATAGCAAAGACATCCTTGCTTCCCAACTAAACATATAGTTTAACAAATTATTTTTGCTATTTCCAATTTTAATGATACCTAGTTATGGGTATACCTATCTGACTCTAAGCAGGACTAGACAAGGTGTCCTATGTGAAGTCTGAATAGATTTCAGCAATAAAGTACCAGTAATACTGTGGTCCACCTGTATTTATTTACTTCATCTCACACTGGAAAGATCCCAACTACAATGCTGTACCAATGCAGATACAGAGCTGATGGTTGGTTCACTGAGAGATAACTCAGTGACTTTTCTATGCAATTCTGCACCTTATGGTATAAGTGTATCTGGTAAGTATGCATACCCTGTAAGAGGTGAAGTGTCCATCCTCACCACTTCCAACATAAAAAATGATAAAGTTATTGCACTTTCCAACAATAATAAGTCCCTATGAAATTATATTCTCTGGTCACCTCCACAGACCTCACTGCCCCGAACCTGTTTCTACCCAAGACAGGAAGATTGACACCACTACAATTTTGTATTAAAATAACTCTCTCGTACTGATAAAACGCAACAAAAACAAATAAGTAAAACCCAGTAAGAGTTCAGTTTTGTTGTTTGTTTTGGGTTTTTTTTTTTTTGTTTGTTTTTGGTGGGTTTTTTTAAGGATGTAACTTGTTTATGCTTTCTATCAGAATTACTTGGGAAATTTCTACAAAGTCAAAATGTTCTGTGAAAAATGTTTGCTTTCTAGCACGAAAAATCACAGAAACACAGAGTTCTAGGGGTTGGAAGGGATCATAGAGCCCTGAAAATGCCAAAAAGAAAATTGCAAAGATATTTAAAATGAAATATTTCCATTTACCAAACCAATTTTAGAATATTCATTTTGAGATACTTCAAAATTTAACCAGTCTCACTCTGTCAAATCATAAGGTGCCTCATCCTTAAGGTAAAAAAGGCTGCATTCCTTGAGCTAGCATGTGTGAAGTATTTGACATCAGTTTTAGTGTCTTATAATTCCAAACAGAGCTGTGATCTTCTCTTGTTCTAGAAATTCAGTTTTCTTTACTTGTACTTTCTGATTCTATAACAAATATTGAATATTTAATTATTTTAAATACTATATAAAACCATATATGCTCTAGATAAAATAAAAGGCTAAACATAAGTTATGAAAACAATTTACTAAACCATGATGCAAGTAGATAAATCTGGTATTAAGCATTTCCATCGCCTAGTGCAAGAATTTCATGTAATAGTGCGAACTACAGTACCAAATAATAACATGGAATAGCTCTGAAGCAAGATGGATTTTGAAAAAGCTTTCTTATAACTCAGCTGAGAACGGATCTTTCCTTAGGTTTTTCAGGATTTTTTTTTCTTTCCATTTAGCAGTGGTGTGAAAGATAGAACCCCTTTTACGCAAACTCTTCTTTCATAATGTAAAATATTCCAGTCATTATAGAACTTCACAGGTCTGTGAAATTCATTGAAGCAGATTTGTTTGAGAGTGTTTTTTTGGTGTATGGGAAACATATATTGGGGTTGGAAGAGGAATGGTTTGGGTTGGAAAGCACCTCAAAAACCGTCGAGTTCCAACCTCCCTGCCATGGGCAGGGACACCCTCCACTAGTATATGTATCCCAAAGCCCCATCCAGCCTGGCCTTGAACACAGCTTGAAAGGCTGAAAGGGTTAATGCCTCAAATATTGAAGCCAAAAACAGTTAGTCATCTGCACAGACACTAGGAACCACAGGGGAAGGTCTTCTCAGTGCAGAGCTTGGAGGGTAAAGCAGGGGGACATGTTGGAGGCCACGGAGCTTAATGTTCTGATTGCCATATATGGCCAGAGATAATAAGCAGCTTAAGACTACCTGAAAGACCCCTTGAGAGAAACCTCCTACCCCTAGTGGCTTCTACAGAAGACAAAGAACACTCTGGAACTTTCATGAACACAAACATAAAAGCCATCACGGGGCGTAACTTAAGGTGATGAGTAACTTATAAAAGATAAAATCCTGAGGAGCCATGTGCACCGGTCGCCCACCACCAGAGAAGACATTGCTGTATCCAGTGATCAGCGGTGATATTCTGTCTGTCCACCCCACTCCCCCACTTTCTATTTAGCTCCTACCCTGTCCCCCATTTCCCTGCTTCATCATTTGTAACTACAATGTTTTAACAAGTTTGGCCAAGGCCTTATACTTTACATTCTTACCGAGTAAAGGTATGTTTTGATCATATCTCCAGAGTAATTGCCATTATATCTGATTACCACACAGAGAATCAATAAACAACCTTATCCATCAAGTAGGAAAGGACAGTGGGACACCCACAACATCTCTGGGCAACCTGTTCCACGCTCAAAGGCACATCATAATTTCTTCCTAAAATCTAATCTAAATTTACCCACTTTCAGTTTGAGGCTATTATCATTTGTCCTATCACTACATGTGCTCGTAAACATTCCTCCAGCTTTCTTCAACATGCCCTTCAGATATTGAAGGCTGAAGTAAGGTCTCCACAGAGCCTTCTTCAGGCTGAATAAGCCCAACTCTCTCAGCCTGTCTTTGCAGGAGAGATGCTTCAGCCCTCTTATCATCTTTTTGACCCTCCTCTGTACTCACTCCAACAGCTCCGTGTTCTTCTTATGTTGGGGGCCCCAGATCTGGACACAGTACTGCAGATGGGGTCTCATGAGAGTGAACTAGAGGAGCAGAATAGCCTCCCTCAACCTGCTGGTCATGATACTTTTGATGCAGCCCAGAATATCCTTAGATTTCAGAGCTGTGAGCACGCTTCTCTTGCTCGTGTTGCAATTCTTATCAATCAACACACCAAACTCCTTCTACTCAGTGCTGCTCTCAATCTGTTCTCCATCCAGCCTGTATTTATTCCTGGGATTTTCCCAACCCATCTGCAGGATGTTGCAGTTGGCCTTTAACTTCACAAAGTTTTCACTGGCCCATCTCTCAAGCTTGTCAAGGTTAGCACCTCTTACTCCATGTGTTGACCAACTACACAGCTTGGTGTCATCAACAAATTTGCTGAGGGTGCACTCAATCCCACTGTCCATGTTGCTGACAAAGATATTATACATCACCCCTCTCAATAGCAACCTTTGAGGAACACCACAATTCTTTGAGTGCAACCATCCAGAAAATTCCTTATCCAGCCATTAAATCCATGTCTTTCCATTTTAGAGACAAGGAAGTTGTGCAGGACTGTGTCAAAAGCTGCACAAATCCAGGCAGATGACATCGATTACATTTCCTTCATCCACCAACACCCTAACCTTGTTGTAGAAGGCCACCAAATTTTTCAGGCACAATTTACCCTTAGTGAAGCCATGCTGACTGTTACCATCACCTCCTTGTTTTCCATGTGCCTGAGTATAATTTCCACACAGATCTGTTTCATAACCTTGCTGGGCACAGAGGTGAGAGTGACTGCCTTGTTGATACCTCTATCACTTGGAGGAATCATTGACACATTCCAGGAACCTCCTGGATTGCTTATGCCCTGCTGTGTTGTCCCTCCAACAGCTATCAGCGTGATTAAGTCACCCATGTGGACCAGGGCTTCTGAATGTGAAGCTGCTTCCACCTGTCTATAGAGGGCATCATCCACTTGTTTTTCATTCTCCTGTGGTCTGTAGCACATCCCCACTATAATGTTACTCTTCCTTCCCTCCCTTTAATCTTGAACCATAAGCTCTTGGCTGGTTCCTGATCCATCCCCAGTCAGTGCTCTATGCACTCCAGCTTGTCACTGATGTAGAGGGTGATACCATCTCATCTCCCCTGCCTGTCCTTGCTAATGAGCCTGTGTCTTTCCATTCCAAACTCCACAGGAGACATGGCCACGTCTTTGTGATGCAAATAAGATCATAACCTTTCAGGCATGTGCACTTCTCTAACTCCTCTTGTTTATCCCCCATACTATGTGCTTTTGCAGAGAGACATTTCTGTTGAGACTCTAGTGAAGGTGACTTACTAGCTGGAGTGGCTGGAATCCCTTTGTGTTGTACTGCATGTGCTCTCCTACTGTCCTGTGAGCCCTCTCCCAGCTCTGGGCATCTATTGCTGGCACTGGCATCAAACTGGTAGGAGTGGGATGGATTGGTTTCCCTTTGCCAAAAACTTTAGTTTACAGCTCTTACCCATGACTAAAAACATACTTTGAGATGCCCAGGAAAGAAACGTCAGAATAGATCAACTCCATTTGCCTATAACAGGAGTTTATCCCTTGTATGAACAATCAACAGGTCAAATGTACTACAATTTCAAAAATGTGTCTTGAGGAATGAGTCTAATGCAGCTTTTGCAAGTAGAATCATTCCAGAAATTGAAGATGGCAGCCCTAGCATTCCCTGGAGTTGTTTGATTAATTTTAGCATATGGGAGATTTAATATCTCTTTCTTCTAGCATCTTAAGGACTGGAAGCATTGAGTTTGTTAATGTTATCATCTGTATTGCTTTGGACACACAAATGTAGAAAAAGAGTAGCTACTCTTACACCTTTTTTTTGCATTTCATATAAAGCTGCAGGATATCCTCAAAATTCTATGCATGGCAAAGGGATGATTTGCTGTACAACATATAGGACTTTATTACTGTTAATAACATGATGTGAACCGTATTTACATGAAAACTATCAGATGCTTTCATTTTCTAATAATGTCTTTTGTGTAATTTTTTTTTTTTTTTCTGAAAGGACAACCTTTCGTGTAACTATCTGTCTAGACTCTTTCCTGTTTTATGAAAACTTATGACATAAGCATCCCCTGGGTGAACACATATTTTTCTCTCTGGACTGATGGTTCTGAGCTAATTCATCTATTTCTTTAATATATAATCTGAAGTACACAGCTGCCACAAGATCATCTGTTCTTCCTCATTACAGCTGCACCAGTAATACCACTGTATTTAAGGAACAGTCGTCCTTCCATTAAAAAAATTATCATAGACTGGAATTTATCTGGCAAGCAAATTTTCAGCAAGGTTGTAGTATTGTCTCCTTTCTCTGTTGAAGCTTCACTTAAATCCCAATTTTTTTTTTACCTTATTTTGGTTAGTTTGTGTTTGCAACTTTTTATTAAGTAAAAAAAATGTGTATAATAGAAACCCTGTAGATTATTAATGCGAATAATTCATTCTTCTTGATGTGGTAATACAGGCAATAAACATAAAATAGGCTGTATAGATTTAGAAGACATGTATGTAGTTTAAAATCTTCTTATAGACGTTTTTGTATATAGTAAGTCCAAGGCATGCCTCCTCAATGACAGTAAAGACAGAAGTGAAAGCATTTTGGTTGGATAATTACTGTGTAATGCAATCTGTTTTATAATCTATGATGAATGTTCATTCTAGAGGTAGTGAGACCTTAAACAAAAACTAGGTTTTCCATTACTCTTTGGATAGAATAGCTTTTCCTTTCATGGCTTGAGGTACATTTTTAAAAAGGATTCTATTTGTGTCTCTGTGATTGTGTGTGCACTTTTTAAAAATAAGACAGGTGCCTATTCACATATAGGTACCAAATGCCTCACCAAAGAGGTATTTGAGGTTCAACAAGAGCAAATGCTGAGTCCTGCACTTTGGCCACAACAACCCCAGGCAGCGCTATAGGCTTGGGGCGGAGTGGCTGGAGGACTGTGTGGAGGAAATGGACCTGGGGGTACTGATAGATGCACGGCTGAACATGAGCCGACAGTGTGCGCGGGTGGCCAAGAAGGCCAACGGCATCCTGGCTTGCATCAAAAATAGTGTTACTAGTAGGAGCAGGGAGGTAATTGTCCCCCTGTACTCAGCACTTGTGAGGCCGCATCTCGAGTACTGTGTTCAGTTTTGGGCCCCTCACTACAGGAAAGACATTGAGGCCCTGGAACGCGTTCAGAGGAGGGCTACTAAGCTGGTGAGGGGTCTGGAACACAGGCCTTACGAGGAGCGTCTGAGGGAGCTGGGATTGTTCAGCCTGGAGAAGAGGAGGCTCAGGGGAGACCTTATAGCTCTCTATAACTTCCTGAAGGGAGGTTGTAGTGAGCTGGGGGTCGGCCTCTTCTCCCGTGTAGGCAGTGACAGAACTAGAGGGAATGGTATCAGGCTGGACATTAGGAAATACTACTTCTCGGAAAGGGTAGTCAGGCACTGGAATGCACTGCCCAGGGAGGTGGTGGAGTCACCGACCCTGGGGGTGTTCAAGGAAAGACTGGATGTTGTATTGAGGGATATGGTTTAGTGGGAGCTAGTAGTAATAGGTGAATGGTTGGACTGGATGATCTTCTAGGTCTTTTCCAACCTTAAAAATTCTGTGATTCTGTGATTCTGTGATTTCTATTTGCTGCCTTGTCTATACTACAGGTAAATAAACAGTGATTGAAAAACACACGTCACTCTACAAAATCAAGTCATTAAACTTGTTCATTTATTTATAGTCTGAAGGAATTCAACACTTCCATGGATACTGCTGTGCTCATTTAATATCTAGTATCCATGAAGGAGTGAAAAAGGAAAGTGCACTGCTTAGATTCAATGTAACAATCTTTCAATAATGAGGAATACAAAGGTGAGGTAAATATTCTTCATTTCTTACCAACATCTAGTTCCTATAAATTCTGCCTATGATAAGGCCCTCTTTATTTGGGTATTGACCTGCAATGGGCAATCACAGGTTATATATCTGTGCCTCATTCGAAGGAGATCTGCCATCTGGGTAACTCAGAACATCTTGTTTCTGTTCTTTTCTCAGTGAATTTCAAATGATATGAATAATGTTTAAAAGTAGAAATGGATTTTGTTGAACTATAAAACAACAATTCTTTTGAAAGCTGTTGGTTATTCTGACCCAGTCCAAGGAAGGAAGGAAAGAGGACTGGAACTAATTTGAGGCATTTCTATTTCTCTCTGCAAAATCCTGAAGATGCAATGGAATTATTAAATAATATAAAGTAATAAAATCTTCCAAGGAGTTCAATAGCATGTGTATGGTTGTCAGGTCACTTTTTTAGATGAAAGAGAAAATTGATTGCTAGAACCACAAGACCCAATTCAAAATACTCCAAACCTGAGTAACAAATCTCCAGGATATTACAGAAATTGTCTGAGAGAGTCTATCAAATATAACAATGATTTAGCTTTAATTCAAAAGAAACTAATGTCACAGAACACACTCTAGAATATCCGTAAAATTCATATTGCATGACAACTACTGCGACTGTAATGATTCCTTTTAAAGGTTCTGGAAAGATCTGTGATTCATATATGAGATCAAAACAAAAAAACTTATTTTATTGAAGGACTTGGAACATTTAAGATTTACAGTGATGTGATTTTTACTGTCATTCATTGTTATAGACATTTCAAAAGGGAATAAAAGATCTGAGAGAAAAATATTGCATACGAAATTCAACATAACTATTATAAGATGTCATTAAAAATTAAAATTATATTATTCATCATTTTAATGGGAGCAAGTACTAATTACAGTGAGAAACTACAAACAGAAAAAAAAAAACTATGAATCTATAGGAATAAAATTCAATTGTATGCTTTAAAATATTAGTATTTCACCAATGGCAAATAAATGTCATCTAGCCATACACTAAGAAGTATTAAAATGTTGCATGCATAGAACAAATAACTTATGTTAGAGGAGTTTGCTTACAAAATTTTTTGTAGTTGTCTGCCTTCTACAGATTAGGATAATTGAAATTTTAAGGCAGCATAAGTAAGTTGGACCTTCTATCACAGCAGGGCAAATGTTGATTTCAATCCTAAATACACTCCAATTTCTGCATTGTAGTAAGACCAAGTCATGGACTTTAGACATCAGGTTCCACTTTTTCCTAAACATTATCTATTTAGTTTTACATAGAGTCCAAGTTTAAATGAGGAAAGCATTATGCAATCCAGTCTGAGAATTTTTAAGATATCCTTGTACACTGCTGACATAAAGGCAACATATTTAGAAATAAAAAGCAATAGCTAGGTCCAGATAGCTCAAAATAAGTCAAAGTGACAGACTTCTTTATATCTGTTGTCAGGTTCTTAATAGCATTTTTATGTAGTTTTTGCATTCAATCCTCTCTCGATGAATTGGTTTACCAAGTTCTATTCATATTTTTCATTGTAAATCTCATTACTTTGACAGGTAACATCACACAGTGTGTGCTTTCTGCAAAATACAGGCTCTCCATAATACTATACGCTTGTTCTGTAGTTTATTGTTTATGTAAAACCAACTGTCAAGAAAATATTCATGGTTATTATTGATGTGTTATCTTCTTTGTGTTTTATTCAGGGAGATTTTTCCTGATAAATTTTAAAAGCTCTTTGCAAAATATATGTTGAAAGTTTTGCACTATGTTATTACCTAAGAAATTCCTAAAATAATTGTGGGATTTTTATAAATTGTAAGAAATGGCACAGTGTCTCATATTTCCATTAACAGCTAATGCACTGGAAAACATGTATTGTTAAAATATTAATCTAAATGGAAAAGTCAAACTTAAATACCTTATACAAGCTTCTGTTGAAGCTGTAGAAAGCTAGACAATTTTAATATAGCCAAAATTTGATTTCAAGATAACATTAGCATAACAAAAGAAAGAGAAGATAACACCAAAAGCCAGGTAGTTGATACAAATCCAGTATAATTTCATTAACTTCATTGGAATTATATGATTTTGGCAAATTTTATGAAATATTGTTTCTAAGAAAAATTTTTCTAATAAAATTTTTTCCCTATATTTTATTTCAGTAAGAAAAAAGAAAAAAAAAGAGGAAAGAACTTTAACAGGCATATTTTTCCTACCACTCAAAAATGAGTGGATGACTTCAATATGATTTTATTTTCTATCAAGTTAAAATAATAATGAGTTCAGATGTTGCAGAAATATTAAATGTCCACAGAACCTGAACTTTGAAAACATGATGTTTAGGATCCTAGTGCTGTCTCATCATACGGTCTAAAAAAACCCCTCATTTTTTACACTTACAGAGTCATCGGTCAGTTCCCTGAAGTGCAGTTTGTAGTAGTTCAGTAGTTCACAAATTCCTGTGGGATTTTTGAAGACATTTAACATCGTGCATGATGACTCCCATATTTCTAGTTCAATAAATTGAATCAATCCATCACAATATCTAGAATAGCAGTATAATATTGTACATTAATCTCACATGCTGAAATATTGGCTTCTTGTTTCTGATATCCCCACTTTCTGTGGTGTAAACAAATGTTTGTACAGTCCGAACATCAAGACAGTATTTGTGAGCTACAAAAGAATAATCTCTGTATCTATCTATCTCTCCATAAAAAATCTTTCTAATCATAATAATTCTTTATCCATATTACTCTTCATTTGTCCTCATGTCCTCAGTTTTCTCATACCATGCTTTTTTTCTTAACTTTGCCTTAATGGTTTCAACAGCTTTTCCTGTCATGGTTGGAGCACATAGATTTTACTAGCAGATTGATAGCTTGGTGGCTTAGCGGCAGCGTTTTCTATTTGTTCTTGATTGCAAGCTTTATGGTTCTGAGTGAGTTTGCAAGCTCGGGGAAGCAAATTACCCAGGCTTTCTTGACAACATTCAAGCTGTTCTGAAACATTCATAGTGAGACCAGTTGTAAGAAATACACAAAAATCTTCTATGTATAACTTACAATATATTGGACCACATTTCCTGAGGTAAAGGCAAGACAACAAAAAAATTACAGAAGATAGAAAATTAATTACTAGTTCCATGGAACCTCCATTGTGAATAGGAGAGTGTTTCTTATGATTCTGAGATGAATGAGATGAATAAAGTGATAAAGGACTTGAAAAAGAGGTAGCAGTTTTAAAGAAATAAATTATTATCTATTCCATAAGGAATGGAATGACAATCGGAACTGTTGTAAATGAAGTAAAACATTTCAAAATCTGTGGTTTAAGTTGTGATATTTGGAAGACATCAATTCTACTCTCACCATTAAAAACAACATTCCTCATGAAAACCTAGTTTATGACAGTAAAATTTCAGGGTCTAACAAGCCTCTGTGCACTACAGGTTAAGAAACAGAGAAAACAACTGAAATTTAAAATCTATTAAGGTAGATAATAGATTAGATTTTAATGCACTCATGATCACTTCTGTAGCACAAATGGCAATTGAAAAAAACCATGGTTAACATTATAAAGTCTCTTCTGGAAAATGCTTCATGATCCTGCTTACAAAGCCTGAACCAAGGACATTCTGTGTCCAGAAGGATTGACAATATTTTGTGACCGATGGAGACTGGAGTGTCTGCAGGTATTTTTCTTGATTATAAACTCTAATCCCAGTGACAACTATAATTGCTCCAAGGATTTGACTACAGATAGGAAACACTATGCACTGCAGATATTTTGAGCTATTTGTGCACTGGCCAAACTCTGCTGCTGATTGCCTTTCCAAATGCTGCCAAGCAGAATTCCTGAAGACTGAATTCAGTCTTTCACTTGCTTTTAGTCAGCATTGATTTTCAAAGAGATTATAGAAACCCAGTCACCTCTGCTACTCCTAGCTTTTCATCAGCTTTCCTTGAAACTGACAAGTGGCTTTAAGGTCTTGCAGGTGCACACTCAGACAATTCATGCACCCATTAAGATCCTTTTCCCTGGAAGGGGTTGAGGAAGAAGAAAAAAAAAACCCTACAAAAGTAAGCTAAAGTGCGTGTCTGTCTATTTCTATATATGAAATATTCTTGCACCAAAAATTTAATCTAAGTGTCAAAGATCTGATGACAGACAGTGAAGATACATTCTGATACATTCTTTAACTAAAATACATTGCAGATAAATTTCCTTTTAAAATAGATATCCTAGGACCTGTCTTAATGGGGAAAAATGCTGTTTTCATGGCACATTTAAAATTAGGGAACAAAATTCATTACACTTTTACTTTAATAAATGCTTTTAATTGAAGAAGAGCTCAGTCTCCATAGCTTACAGTGAAATTGTTTATTAGCATTACCTTTTGCATCCTCATGGTATTTTGAAGATCTTGAAACAGAATAAAAGGTCAATGTGGGAAACACACTTGAAATCAAGAAGATGAGTGGGTGGAAGTGACAAAAGATTAACAACACTGCAAGAGAATATTAAAACTGTGATGTCAGCACACTGGCAGCATTTGACAATGATTATGAAGGAACAAAGGGATCATAGGCAACACAGATTAGAACATAAATGTTTAGTTTTGTAAAAAGATCAAAAAGAGATTTGACCTTGCAAATAGTAGTATAAGGCTGTTCTAAAGTGTTGGAACCAGCCATATCTGTAAGTATTTCTTGCTGCTGAGATTTTTCCCCTTGGAAACCACAAATTATTTGCTTTCATGTCTCTGATGTTCATTTTATTATATTTTGTGCTTCAAAACTCGTATGTTCTATATTAGTAAACAAATTCCCAGGAACCAAACAAAGACTCAAAATCACCCCCAAAAACCCCCAAAAACCGCTTGAAAGTTTGTATAATTCAAGAGTCATACAACACAACCAATTCATATGTCAAGTTGATTTTTCTGCCTGAGGAAAAGAAAAAAAACCCAAGAACTTCTTATAGATTTGTAGAATCATAGAATTGTTTGGGTCTGAAGACACCTCAAAGATCATCTAGTTCCAACTTTCCTGACATGTGAACACCCCCTACTGGACCATGTTGCCCAAAGCCCCATCCAACCTGGTCTTGAACATTGCCAGGGAGGGGGCTGCCACACCTTCCCTGGGCAGCCTGTGCCAGTGTCTCACCATGCTCACAGGGAAGAATTTCTTCCTAATAGCTAATCTAAATCTACCCTCCTTCATTTTAAACCATTACCCCTTGTCCTATCACTCCCTGCCCTTGTACACAAACCCTCTGCAGCATACCTGTAGGCCCCTTCTGGTACTGGAAGGATGCAATAAGGTCTCTCAGAAGCTTTCTCTTCTCTACTTTGAGCAAGCCTAACTCTCTCAACCTGTTCTCATAGGAGCTTATTTTTTATTTTGTCCTTCATGCTCACACATGAGAGTGGGGGAAAAAAACCCTGAAAGAGAGAAAGTTTGAGGAAAATACAACAAGAAATTGGTTCTTTAAAATAATGAAATTTAGGCTTGGAAAGTATGGCCTGCGTATTGATTGCAGAGGTTTTACTTCTTTCATAATGAAAAAATTTTTAAAATCTGAAAAAAATCCATTATCTGTGACTGACATTTGCATACATGAAGCTAAAAATGTATGCAGAAGACTCACATAGAGATGTCTCCTTAACGATGGAAACTATTTACATACAGTATCATCTTGGCATGAAAAACCCTTTTTTTTTTCTCAGAGCCAAAATTTTTGTACTACATCAAATACCCACATGTTTCTTACTGAAGTGAAAGGGGGTTCAATTAAAAAAAATCCTAGCAAGATCTGGGCCATAATTTTAATTCCTCGTTTCTTTTTCCATGTCAGAACTCTTGCCATATTTCCTTACTGTAATGTTAAAGACTACGATTTTTTTCAGTCCCTCATACACAATTTTCAAGTACATTTTCAGACCCTATTACTGCCAATTTAAGCCTACTTACAAGCAGCTTACCTTTTTGTGGTGGTTGAGCCCTGGCTAAAGGCCAGATGTCCACCAAAATCAGTCCATTACTCCCCTTCTTAGTTGGACAGGGGAGAAAAAATGTAATTGGGCGGCTCAAGAGACAAACTCGTTAATGAGGCAGGCAAAACAGACTCAACACAGAGTGCAGAAGAGAAAAGTTATCTAATTTATTACACCACGCTTAAGAGAAAACAGTGAAAAAACAGAGTCAGGAGTGCAACCAACAATCTTGAAACAAATGCAACCAGGCAAACACTTTTCCCACCACCACTCCCTCCTTAGCTGGCTTTAGTTAGAAGTTTGCTTCCTTCTTCCCTCCCGGTCGCAGCCCAGGAGGGGCAGGGACTGGGGAAATGGGGGGTCTCGGTAACACCTTCCCCCACCCCTCCATTCTAAAGCAGACTTCCCTTTCAGCCATGATTTTGCTCCCTTCTTCCCCTCTCCTGCTCTCAGCACAGGACAGGGGGGCAGGGACTAGGAGATGGGGGCTTTGGTCAGTCCCTTGCAAGATGGTTTCCTTCTCGGCCGGGATGGGGGCATCCATCCCACACAGCCTCCCCCTGCTGCACCGTAGGATCTCACCCACGACAGACAGTCCTCCACGAACTTTCTCCCAGGCAAATCTCTTCCCACCAGGCTTCATCTCTGCTATGGCAGGCAGCAATAAATCGCAATGTCTCTCAGTCCCAGTCCTCCACAGGGCTATAGGCCTCCCCCAGCAAACCTGTTCCGCTCATCTCTGTAGGTCACTTGTGCTGGCAGGGGCTCATCCCAACGTAAGTCACCGCATCTTCTCTATGTCTCCACTGGCTCCATCCCACGTGGAGCCTCTCCACTGGGCAGGTCGGGTCTCTGCCTCCTCCATGGGTCCTTTCCAGCGGCTACTCCACGTGCTTCCGTGAAGGCTGCAGGGGCATCTCTTGCCGGGGTACCTGGGCGCCTCCTCCCCCAGCCTTCCCGGCCTTTTGTGTCTGTCAACTGCTTACATTCATATGCAAATAAGTATCCCAATGCCCTTAACGGGCCAAACTTTGTGGTCTTCCTGGCACTCCGTGTTCTGGTTGGA
Organism: Hypotaenidia okinawae; assembly: GCA_027925045.1. NCBI lineage: Eukaryota > Metazoa > Chordata > Aves > Gruiformes > Rallidae > Hypotaenidia > Hypotaenidia okinawae. The sequence goes on along the minus strand of BSDF01000001.1, from coordinate 21,332,107 downwards.
GTCTTTGTCTCCTATATGTGATTCTCAGAGGCGCTATAAGCAGGCTTGCAGAAGATTCCAGCAGCCATTGTCTGCAGCCCCTGGCCCTCTCTCTCTCTCTCAGTAGCCAACTATGCAAAACTGTGACACTTTCTTAGTTATCTTTTCAGTACCTTTAGAAACAGTTCATTTATTGTACTTAAAAGCCCCTGAATTACAGAACTCTACCTAGATTTTTTTAACAGAAAAAACAAATGGATTTAAATCATAGCTGACCTCGGAAAGAATAATTTTACAACAAGAATAATAAAGTACGATGGTTTATTTTTTACCATGTTATTTTCCAACATGAAAAACTCAGACAATGAATGTGTCTATGGATCTATATTTAGCTATGACAGTCTCTATGGTTGGGCCATAAAGGATTACCATCAGAAGATACCGTGACAGAATATCAAGTTTCAAATTTTAAGTAAATCAGACATTCCGCTTTCTAGCAAATGAAGCTGACAATGCCCCAGATACAGCTCACCTCTTTGTAGTCCCCACACCTCCTGCTATAGTTAATTGGGAACATTTGTTCACAGGTAATGATAGAAGACTGACAAATTTTAAGTGACAGACACCTAGTACATGTTGAAAAAAGATATACAGCTGTTCATTAATCATAGCACATCTTTTCAGCTAGGGAAAGTGTATGTCAGAAGTTGAAGGTTTCAAAACATACCAAAAAACATACTGTCAAACCTACTAACAGAGATTGTCTTTCTATTATAACAGAGATGTAACGTAGGTTAAATCAGCACCACAATTCTAAATTTTCCTTTCCAAGGGAGTTGTCATTCAACATTGTAAAACAGAAGTCAAAGATGGGTTAAAGAATGTCATTCTATCTTTCAGTCCAATGAGCACTTTTTACCCTCAGTTTTGTTTAATGCTGTTCAGCTCTTTGAATTGAATTTCAAGTTCATATCCTAAAAAAGTAACAGTTTTCATTTCTCATGTAGATTTGTATTTAACACTTTGGCTTTCCAAAATATTTTTCCTTGGAAAGTACTTAGGAGAAACTCTCTTGCTACTCAAAAGAAATAAATACTGATAATAACTGGTGAACTCTCTCTGTTTTTATTTCCTTTTATTTTAATTGTTTTTGGTAGGGATGCAAGTTTAGCATGACCAAGCTATCGATCACTTCTGCATGCAGCAAATGTAATGTTCCAATGTCAACTCAATTATATGTATGCCTCATTAAAATGAGGATTAAATGGAGTATATGATAGTTACCATTTCCACAGAATTCCCACTTGAATATAGGATTTCCTGGTTATTTACAATGTACAGGCAAGAGACCATGTGGAAATAAGAAACCAAGCTTATTGGTCATTACCAGCTGGTCATCCCAAAGCTCATTATTGCTATCCAAATCAGAGTGTAAGGAATACTTTTCTAACTTAACCCAGTGATTATGGATATTTTCTTTAATTTTCTATTCCCATTGTTAAACAGTGAGAAGAGAGGGTTTGCTTCCTCAGATTCCTCATTTAAGAAGGTCACAAACAGAAGAAAGGAGGGTAGTGGTACTCAGTCTAACTGAAGTTAGCCTTCTGGCAAGTATTTACTGCTGAATACAAAAAGGAGGGAAAAAGGAGGAAACTTATTATCAGACAGTCTGTATTTGAATCTAGGCATTCTCAGGATTCCTGATGTATATGTAGTTCTAGCAATAGCTGCTGGGCTATGCCACATCCCAGGTAGCATGCAATCACTATCACATGTATGTGGGGGGAAACATTGTACAGAGCATAGTGACTGCCTGGAGAATTGAATAGAGGTACATGTGCAGCTCCCACCATATTTGTTTGTCAGAGCAGAGGTAATATGAGCACACAGACATAGTCCAGGACCACAAAATGGGCAGAAAGGGAATCCAGCTGTGCAGAAGAATTAAGGAAATAATTTAATCTATTTCTCATACACATGACCCAAAGGCATGAGCTAGAACACGAGATTAATTTATGATAATGCAGGTTTTTATGATGTCTTCTTTCAGGTACTATAAACCTAGAAAGAATAGGTTGTACAGTATGATAAGGAGCATGATGAATGAGATGAATGAGAAATATGACAACAAGGGGAATAAAAAAATCTGCAGGCAATATACAAAAAGTGAGGAGTTAGGCAGTCACAAAAGATTTTGCTTTTTTTATGATAAAGGTTAACATACACAGGTGTGTTAAACACTAGTAAAATACCTGTATGAGTTTCTGCTTTATAATCACAAGGATGAGTTATTTTCAAATGCCCCTTACTATGTTAGTTGATTAAACAGTTCAGTAAAATCAAAATCAAATGAAGTCAAAGAAGGAGACACCCTGTATTTTACAATACAATATTAGCAGAAGGACTTTGGTAAATTGAAGGTCAGCATGATTTTTTTATGAATCATACTAGTTCAGCTTTATGAGAAAAATAACCTTTGAACTTCAAGTTTCCAGATGTCAGTATTTGCTGCGTAATGATCAAAACAGATCCCTAACTGTAACCCACACTGAGAGCTGGCGGGCCTCCATAATCAAACATATCACATTATTTTTTAACTATATCATCATAGCTAGGGTGCCTCATATATATGGACAGAATTTTTCATAAATCTTTACAACACAATACTCTCCAGAGTCATCTACGAGAAATTAAATTAACTTTCTTGAGATAGCCTGTTTATTTTCCTTTACTTTGGCTGGTCTCCTGATAAAACAATTTTCCCTATGAGATTTAGGAGAAAATCAATAAGCAAAGCAAGATTTAGTGTTATATTGATTTATTCAAATGAATTTAAAATAGTTGTCTATCCCATGCTTCAGTGACTCACGTTTACATGAAAATGTACAATAACACAACAAAAATGTATATGATATAAGGTTTAATCAAAACTGCAGAAAATGTTTTCTGTTTTCTCTCCCTGAACTTACACAGAATTCATTGTTCCCTAAAAACAGGTCTCTTTCCAGGTCTCTGGGAAGCCTTCTAGGGTGGGAAAGAAGAGAGTACCAGAATTCAGACCACTTCTCAGAGGAAGACTTAGCAGCTACCTCATTTAAAAAGACAGAAACCTGCCTAGATCCTTTCTATGATCTCAGCAGCTTATACAGAAGTGCATTTCTTACTAATACATATGTAATGTGCTTAAAAGTTAATCTGCAGTGGCATCACAAGTAGAACCAAAATCACCATGAACAGACCTCACAGGATGTGGGGGTGAAACCAACCACCCATCTTATTGTAACCTGGAAAACACATGAAAACATAATTATATCTTTTTGTGGTTTCTCACAAAAACGCAACCTACCTCTTTAAACCATCCAAAACCTAGTATGTCAGATTCCTTTATTCTGTGGCTGAGTCTCCAGTGCTATTCTACAGTGAGTTAAAAGCTAGAATTAAGGGCAGCTGGAAGCCACAGTTGTCATCTGGCAACCTAGATAGTGCTGTATAATTCCTTCTATATTTGATGTCATTACTTGTAACATATAAATGTTTCATATACCTTTCCATTATTCTGATTTATTGTTTATTTTTTGTAGTGAGCTGCAATCTGAAAGCAAGAATACTACCATGACAGTCATTAATCAAACACAGAGAAAATTCATAACTCTTCCCAAGTTATTTACAACCTTATTGTAATCTGAGGATAAAAGATAAATGCAGATAGGGAGATGAGAAGCTACCTTGATGGATTCTAACCTTCTTGTCCTGATAGCTATAAGCATATAGGAAAAGTCAGATGTCATCCCGGCTATGGAGGTTTACAAAACCAATTAAGACTTTTGGAGATATTTCTGTGAATCTTCCTCTCATATATGAAGGATTACGGTTATGTTGTCTTCCTATCTCAGCTGTATGTAACAAAAAGAAGATTTCCATGAAAAATAGGCATGAACAAGATGGTCAGAAAATTATAGACTAATTCTAGGTTGATAGAACAAATAGCTACTTTCCCGATTTTTTCTCATGATTTTCAATGAAGCTACTCTCCGTTTGAAAGACATGTTTGTTTGTTTGTTTAAAGACCAATGCTGGCAGGTCAATGTGTATGAGGAAAAAGCTTACAAGAATAAATCAGACAGCACTTGCAATGAATGCATAAAGTTTAATAAGGAAGTATGCATTTCAATTTCATGCCTATGTGAGGTTACAAACCAGGGTAAAAAAAGGTCATTTGAAAAATTACCTTTGAGCTACTAACATAGCAATCTGTTCAATTTCTCTTTCTGAAGGACTACATATGTATGGCAATTTATAATTATACTTTTTTAAAAAAACTTTTATCACACCTGTATAATATTAAAAATATTGTATGTGTTCAGGCTTACCCCAAACAACAGGTCAAAACTCACTTCACTGTAAAGGAATGAAATCCTGTAAAGGAGTAAAGCATGTGTAAATATTTTGTTTGTTTGTTTTTGAAAGAGAGGATTGGTCTATGAGAAATATGTATGATTCATTAATCTGTAAAATTCTACACCTAATTCTAGAAGTATTGAAGAATAATTTTAGCTTATAAGACTGACATAAGAAAATCAAATCACTGCCTCTTGCAAATGTAGTCTGAGACTGAGAAACACAATATCCCCCATGTCTGATGCTTCAAGTTGCTAAGGATGTCTTCACTTCTTGATTATGTTTGGAAAGAGAGACAAATACATTGTCACTCTAAATTTTACCTGCCATAACTCTGTGTTACCCTCATTGTCTGGAGCTTTTAACAGGTAGATTGTTTTATATGCTTTAGAACTTATATAATGTATTTATATTTTTAAATGTCTTATGCTTGTAAACAATGTTTGTTACATGAAGCATTGCTCCATCTGTTGGAAAAACAACCCTAAAAGGAAGAAAGATGGTTATTAGGTGTCCACACTTGAAAAGAACATTTTTGTTCTTGACATTTGCCAGAATCCTTGTGCATATGCATCTGTTTGCTTCTGGAACTGCCTAAAAACAGTTTTTTTGTTTGGTTTGAGTTAAATTTCCTTTGCCTTCATTCATTTCCTTTAGCACAATGTTCCTTGGAAGTATACAAAAATATAATAGAAGAGTAAATTAAAGAAAGAAAAACCTTCCTTATATGAGCATTCAAAAGTTTTATGGAAAAATGTACCATTAAGAACAGACTAATTAATTCCACAGTTCTGGCTTGCAACATACACTGAGAAGAATTGCTGGAAGTGCTTATTTGCGTGACAACACCAAGACTACACTTCAAACTCATAGCTACCTCACCAGACTACCCCAGAAAAAAAAAAAAGAAAGAAAAAAAAAAAATTTGTTTCAATAGTGGTGAGTTGGGTGATTTGACATATATATCTTCTGGAAAATTCACACACATGATTTTGAATAACTAATGTGTCTTGTTCTTGAGTTGAACTACTCCCCCATCCACTGGTAAGAACCATTTTTTTTTTATTCAGTTGAGTCACTGTGAATCTCAATCTATTGATCATGAAGAGAAAGTACATAAGAGATGTTTAGTTAATACACAAAAATAAAGAATGTCATTAGCAGGATGCATCAGGGAAGACATTTTCCCAGAGTTCTGCATCATAATTCTAATCTATCCAGTCATTTAATTTGATTGCAATTAATATCCTCTTTGATGATTTATTTCTAATCTTTTCAGTTGCTATAAATCTATAAATCAATCCCAATTATATAATTTAATCCAAGTGGAGTTTGAATTTAAACTTCAAGAAACAGCTTGACAGAACTGATCCTCTCCTAGAACGGAGTTTGGTATCATTCTGAAATATTTGTTTTGATAGACCACCCCACTGTGGTGTATCATGCAATAAAAGAAATTTCAGTTAATGTTAATCCTCAGAAGTATTGCTTTCATTTTACAAAAGATAAAGAAATCACAATTATATTTCAGTAAATAGGCTGACACAGCAGCACAGCCTTAGCCACAACTATGCAGCATGCTCCTTTCTCCCCCTTTTATCTGTATCATCACCTACCTTGTAGTTCAAATCTAATCAGTAGTCAATCATGTTGCACATATTTCATAGCGTTTCTGATGTGTCTTTTTTTATCTCTGGGGGATTCTTACTGTTCTTCAGACATCTCACAGGCACACATCACCTATATGGTCCTTAGATCCTGACTCTGAAGCAAGCACCCAATACAGGAATCTTTACAGTAGTATTGCTTTCTGATGCTAGTTAGAATGTCAAATTCTTAACTTTTAAATGACATATATGGTCTTGTTTTGTCTTCTGTTAACACTTATCTCCATAATGTTCAGTCACAATTTCTCTAAGCATCCAGTCTTCTTGAGGTACAAGTAAACAGGAAAACTTGGATTCATTGGAAAAAAACCAACACAGCCAATACAGGAGTTCTAGAGAAAAAAATGTGTAAAAAATATGAAAAAGATTTTTTTTTTACTTTTCTCAATCAATAATTTAAAACACGGTAACATTTCAGATGGACGTGTAACATTCATATTTTACATGTTTGATTTGGCTGCACCGATATAAACAAGTTCACCAGTTAATAATGATATATGGGAAAAGCCAGTGTGAAATTAGTAGCATAGTCTAAATGTTATTTTAAATGAAGTACCTTTTATTTCTTTTTTTCATGTTTGCTAGCATAACACTGTAGTCAGTTAAAGCTAAAATTTTGGTATTTTGGCCAAATGCTTTCCTTCTAGTTAAAATTATCTCTTTGCACTACACGACAACAAAAAAAGAGTCTGTGTTAGGAAAATTGAAATAATATTATTGTCCTTTTCTGTAAGCTATTGCTGTAGCTAGGTATATGATGGGATATGTATTACTGCCTCTGTAAAAGCCAAATATTTGTTTTACATTTTAAAAAAATTACATTTCTTTACAAAAAGAACAGAAATTTAGTTCTAAAGAAAAGTTTATTGAGATAGAACCGTTTGATGAAATTGAAGGAAAATAGGGAAAGAAATGGATTTGAAAACTCCATTTTATTTAAGTTACTTTTTTCACAGGCATGACCCTTATGTGGATGTCAAAATCAGTGTTTCATATACATCTCTGTGTTCAACTTTTAAATAACACCAGGAGAATTTCTTTGACTTCATATAATTTCTGAACTCAGAGTCTTCCTACACTCCTTACCAAATAACTGAGCAAGTGTGGCATCAAGGGGTAACCCAAGCTCATGATTATATGAGTATTCTTCCTTCAGGGCATGATTCAGTGTTGTATCAAAAATGAGTTGAATTCTTTTTTTTTTTTTTTTTTTTCAAAACACAATAAGTATATTTTTCATTACAAATAAAAACATTCATTTTTTGGAGGGGGGTGATGGTTTGGGTTTCTTCCCCATATTATTGATCTACTGGTAATTTCTTTCCCAATACTATGTTTCACATTAAAAAAGAAAACAGAATCCTAGATTACTGGCATTTTCTAAAGAAAACTCCAACCCCTGCAATAAGCAAGGCAAAAAAACCCCAACCAACAAACCAACCAAAAATCTTATCCAAATGAATTTCAAATCTTCTTTCTTTAGGTTTAGTATTTCAATCAAATATTATTATACTTAATCTGAAAAGACTGGTTTGTCCATTAAGTATGAAGTGCTTGTACAACCTGTGTAGACTAATAATTGGAGAAAGGGTCATTTTTAAGTCCCAGTATGCATCAGCTTCTTTGCCTACACAGGTTTGTTTGTTTGGGCATTTGGGAGCTTGATGATTTTGTCAGGAATATTTTTTTTCATTGGAAAAATGTAGCAGGTCACCATGGAAAAAGTACCCTGAACTGTATTTTCCGGCTAATTTGTGATGGCTGTTAGCCAGAGTACAGGAATTTCCATACTAGGGATAGCCATTTGAGGATCTGATACCCACACCAAGAATTCAAAGGACACAAAACAGACAAGTGGATAAGAATAGGGAAGGTCCCAGTAGAGTTCAGGAGCTGTAGTTTTTACTTGCAAAAGGGGGTAATCACCATGATTCTGTTCAAGAATATAGCTATTTTGAAGGAGATAAAGAAATGCATTAACAAATATAAGGGGGATGGAGAACAGCTGTCAACTCTATGTCTCATTAATTACACTGCTATTCACTCCATGTATATACATACAATTAATTTCAGAAACATCAAATACCTAAAATAGTGATATCTGAAACTGAAGTACCAACTTTTCTTTTTACTATCTGAATATAGCTAACTCTCTTTTGAGGTCACTCCTTTTATCTTAAACACCTATAATAGGTGTCACAAGGTGAATGAAAATACCAGATAATTTGACACTGCCAAGGGCAATTTATTAAGTGGAGCAAAGAAGGGATAGGCTGTGTCATGAAAAGCCTTGTGGGAAGACTCACACAGATCAAACTGAGACCACTCTAATTACCACACTAGTGGGTTGTTACAGCCAAGCCTAGGGGACACATGACACTGTCTTGGAGCACAGTCATCATTCTGTTTAAGGGACAAGGAGGGGTTTGTAGGTACAGGCTGCCAATTAAATCAGTCCATGAAGATATTGTGATATAGGTTTTCAGCAGTTTCAGATGGTTTTCTCCTGTTATTCATCAACCCATAGACTACACCAACACTCATGCTCAGTTTTGGTACAATTGTCCTATCTGCCATTGTATGGTGTACTCAGATACTCCATTCTTGATGCTCCCATTAAAGCAGGTCAGGCAAGAAATGCTCTAAGGGGATTTCATTCTTTCTACTCACTATTAAGAAAAACTGAGATATTTATCTTAGTTGTACATGTCAATAAAGTAGACACAACTCATTGAGATGAATTCAATCCCAATGTGATGTGCCCTTTGAAGATGTTGTATGGAAATAATATATGGAGTAAGCATAAATATAAAGAACTCAGTTTGAATCTTTTTTTTTTTTCCTTAAAAAAGCAAGGTTATTTTTAAATTGTAATAAGGCAACCAGATCAAGGATGGCAACTAGATCAAGTCATGCTGTGCTCAGCAGTATCCTTAATTTTTTATTAGTTGTGTAGAAATCGAGAGAGATGCCAGTGGAAACTGCAGTCACTTTTCTCAAACAGCAATCCTAAAGGATGCTGTGAACTATCCTGCCAGAAACATAAATCTCAGTATGTAGAACCTATGTTTTTGTTACTGTTATTTTAATTAGAAGCTTATCTTGTAATACTGGCATTAATGTCCATGTCAATGGTAGAAAACCATTTCTATTCACAGTTCACTTCTTATTTACTTCTTACTTTATAGGCATAGAGATTTAAAATGTTAATTTGACAAATAACAAAGAAGGAATAGCAAACAGTTTTATTTTTCTGACCTCTTTCTCTCACACTGTCAGTGTAACAAATAATGCCAGCTGCTACTTAAATTACATGGAAACATTAAACTAGATTTTAATTAAAACTTTTTTCCAGTGTATGTCATACTTTGTATGTGGCAAGGAACAGAGCTTGTGAAACTGTTCCAGGATAGAACTTCAAAAGCTTTGGGGCATGAAGATGAGTTAACAAGAACCATTTCAGCAGCACCCTCCCCTTGAGAACAAAGGATATTCAGGACAACAAGGTGGAAGAGTCAAAGCTCAGGAAATAAGGAAAGGACCACAATAGCATTTTGAGGAAGTTAAACCTTGTTGCATCATTTTATGAAGCTCTGTAGAGCAGAACTTCTGATAGTCCACCTTGTCACCCCCAGGGGTGCACCGGCATGTGCAAGTGGACTGCACATTATCTTTTGGACAGTCAACAAAGTCTCAATGAGATGAAGTAAGAATTTTCAAGGTTATAGTACTATATGCTTGCCCAAGGGGATCCTCTTTAGGGAAAGAGATGTCATTCAATATGATCTATTTATCACAACAACTGGTGTATCATTGTTCATTTATTGAAATAAAAATTTTTTTTACAGGTTCAGATAAGAGTGGTATGAACTCCACTGGGGAATGTGAATTTCTGCATCACACTATACTTTAATTTGTGTAAGTAGCGTAGTTTCATCTCTGTTTGCTAGTCAGGTGTTTTATTGTCTCCTTTGTATTTTTTCAGCAGATTTCTGAAAGCAGTCAGCTTTCTCTTATTACTTTTTTCTGGTATATTCCAATTTCAGTCTCCACTCCACTGTTTCAGTCTTCTTTTTTAATGTGTTTTTTTTTCCCAGTGCCTTTTGCTCCATATCTTCTTCATTCATAGCAACAATAGTATGCCAAAGACAAGCTAAGATCTGGAGCTTAAATGTGCTTGAGTGTTCATTGTAAAGACTGTATCTTGGCTGCCAATAAGCTAAAACATGGAAAATTGAAGTAGGTATCTCTAGCCTATACCTTTATCAGAATGCCTCATTTCCGCGGGACCTAAAGACCACCCCTGTTCACTTGGAAATTCTGGCTTCAAAGTCCACAGCTCCTACCTCAGTAAGGTGCCCATTTAGTGCAGAATTTGTCACACCAATGGGTCATAAACTGGGCATGAAGTATAAGCAGATTGGTTTGGATCCCCTTTCAATCAATGGATAGAGATGTGAATTTACCTAGTTCGGTGCAGGAGATGATGATGCAAGCGATATGCTGTACTTTTAAATGAGGTCATTCTCACTACTTCTACACTTTTCCTCAAACAACAAAGTATTTTTTTTCTTGTCTGTTTACAAATTATATATAAATCTTCATCAGCACTCGAAAAGTTTGCAAAATCACAGGTGACTGAGCTTAAACCTAGCTAATCACATTCACACATGTCAACACAGACTTTTATACAATGGTTTTATAGTATGTCACCACTTCACTTGATAAATAAAAAACAAAGAAATAACTTTGTCCAGATGATTTTCCATTCTCAGGCAACAGTTAGAGACTGTTTTCTTTGTTACTAATTTATGGTAAAATAAGGAAAATATATCACTGGAACCAAGTTAGTTCTCATGCTGGTCAATAAAATACCAACCAAAAAACCAAGGAACTTTTCCTCAAAAGTTCTCCCACCTCTTTTCAGTCTTTGAAAACCTTTAAAATACAATTTTTCTCTGTCTTGTCACATTTCAGAATGAAAGCAGTACTTGAACAGTTTCTTAGAAGTACAAGGACTAGACTTGTTCACAGCCAGCCACGCTCATGAAACATAAGTATACTGTTACAGTAACTAAATTATGTCACATATTTTCACAAATCTCTTCCTTATGGATATTGAAAATAGAAAGACATTGTGATGAGTAGTGGCTTTAACTGTGACTCACACGTTTTCAAAGTTAGGCCAGATCATGTCATGGATTTCAGATAATCTCCTATGAAATGTCTTCTGTACAACGGCAAGGAATCAAACTTAAGATGTTTATACCTCCTGAGATGATTAGGACAAGTATTTTTACTTATCAAACCACAGAAGTCTGCCTAAACCAAAAAGTCTTTCTAATATTTGAGGTCTTGTTACTGTTCCCTTTAAGGCTAGTGAAAAATTTCCACCAAGATAAATGGATTCAGTATTGTGTATTAGACTAGGCTGTTGGTTCTTTTATCTCCTAGCAGTGAACTATATGGGGATATCTTTTAAGTGAAACTTTAAAGAATGTCTTACCACCATTCCTACCTCATAAAAAACAGCTAAAAAAATCCCCCAAACCTTTAAAGGGCTCCTAAAAAAAAGACCACAACAAAGCAACAACAACAAAACCCCCTGTATTTACTATGCTTATATTTCAGCATATGATCAAGACATTGTTAGGTACACTGAAAAAGCTACAGACAAGTTAGTCTTTTCCCCAGACTGTTAACTCAGTCTTATGGGGTAACATCACCTATAGCAGGATAACTGAGTGGTAAGAAATTGTCCAGCACCATTTTATTGCATTATTCTGCCTTTCTAAAATTTTAATTAAAAAAAAATCCAATTTGATTTCTAAGTGCATTTTAAGTGTTAAGGAAAATAAAAGATGGTATTTTCTTTCTGGGCTTCCTAAAAATGGAAAATTTTAACAAATAATTTTAGGCATCCACTATATGTCTTCAAAGTCAACATAGGTTCCCCAAATGTTTCAAAGGTCCTACAGATAAGTAAAAGCCACAAACCAAACAACCATGCAAGCATTGTCATTTTTCCTCAGCCTGTAAATATACCAGATACCAAGCTCATTGCTTCTAATCTTTCCAATGTCAGGATGAACAACAAATATAGATAAGGATTTGGAAGCACTTTTGCACATATTCTCAAATATAGAGAATTTTTTAACTGACTGATAATAACCACCAGCTGGCTAATTAGAAGACATTTATTCTGTGAATCACAGAAACACCTTTGTAGGTAGGTACTTCCCAGAAGCATAAGCAATAAATAGATAGCACTCATCAGTAATACTCATCAGTAATGACATACCTAGAAATGTTCAGTTCGGGAAAGAGCTAAACATATAACAGCACATGTCTTTGAAATTACTCCCATCAGTACCAGTAAATATGTCATGGCCTGGAATATGTTTTTTGAAATTATATGCTACACTTGGAGGTGTGACTTCTGGCCTTGCTGTAGCGTGAAAGCAACCCTGGATTGCCACAAGGACAATTGTTACCTGTAAGGAAGACCATGAGTCATAAGCCAAAATGACTGGAGAGGATACTGCCAATACACAGGGAATGCTCTTTAGGTTGGACTGTTGATGAAATAGAAACTCGTTGGGGATAGGTTTTCCTAGTCCTAGATATCATAACAATAAAAAGCCACAGTGGTCCCGAAGCAAAGTCATGCTTCTGATATCTATGCCAATTTTATTGTGACTTCACACACAAATTTGTAACATATCTAGTCCAAATTCAGAGGCTGACTTCAATGGACTTTGGAAGAAGGCAATAAGCCTTGAGTTCTTTAGACCCATGTGTGCCTTTACTTGTCTTGTCTACCATAGGTCCCACATTTGTCTTCAGAAATAAGGAATTCTATTCTTTAGTGTCAAAGAAGCTTGGGCTTGGGCTTTTGCTCTGAAGCTGCAAAAGAGTTATCTGTTCTTGTACCTTCACAGTCTTCACAAGTTGATGTGAAGGAGGAACTAGACCATAGACTCACTATTATATTTTCTCTATTCACTTTTTTTCTTAGATCAAAGAAAATGAGAAGAGTCAATAGTCACCTTGTACAGAAAAAACCAAAACCAACACACTAGAAAGAGATGTAAGAGATACAGGGGAGTGAGAGATTGGCCTTGTGGTGCTTAGCTGCCAACTGGGTTAAGCCACAACACCCTCTCATCACCAATAGCTCTACAATTTGATCTCCCGAGCAAGTCAGAACTGCAATGCTTAAATATATCTTTTACTTATATGATTGCAAAAGCAATCATCAGTACATTTTACCCAGGTGCAGAAAAAAAAAAAAAAATAGTAAATCAGCTTGGATATACAACAGTTCCTAGAAGAAAACTGCCTTGGTTTAAAGCATAACAAGAGCTTAGAGAACTGAAAAACAGAAAAACATTTGTAGCAGGACTAGGGTAAGTTTTTGGCTATTGCTCAGATAAAAAATAACATACAGAGCCAAATAATCCATCCTATATCTGCATAATAATTGATTTTCAGTTTAAGATTGCAATTGCAATCTTCAGTAATTATGACTCCATTATTAGTTCTCTGTAGCTGTTAAAAAGTTCCAGCCATTTGGTGGCATTAAAAAACATTTTCCTGATCCCTTACCAAAAACAAAGTCTTGTGTCATTTGATGCACATATCTAACTTTTCTGCCAATTAGATGTTTGCTTGCATGATCACTGTAGAACTTTATGGGTGAAGCCTAATGCACCACTCGGATCAAGGAGACCTTGATTACTCCTGCACACCACCTATTAACCAGGTCAATCCAATATTATGAATTGGAAAACAAAGAAACAGTGGACAAAGTTTTGTGGCTAACTTCACAGAACCACAAGTGACAACCACTAATTTGCTTTAAATGTGAAGAAAGCAAAATAAATTTCCCACCAAGCTACATAATTGCTACAGCCATGGACAGTCTACATCCGGTATAATTCAGAGAGAGTAAGTAGCTAAAACCGAAAGCTCCTTCGGGAGGGAAACATATGAACAAGTGCTGGATACAGTGCAGAAAGCTGAGTCAAAAGTGAAACTGCTACATGTGGGGGCCAGTCTGCAAGCCAGGACCCATATTATCCTGTGCTCAGGTTCGACAACCTCTTACCTTCAGTCTGTGGAGAACCCTAACTTTAACCATACCAGAGGAGCTTTTGATCAGCATGTGAGTGTGGCAAGTGCATGTTGTAGACCAGAAATCCTGGGACAGAAATCACTGTCCACCTGACATATCCATCCTGTTCATGTAGATTATATGTCAGACAGTGGTGTGGTTCTTTTCTTGAGGCCACCCTATTCAAATTCCCCTATGATACACACATGTCTGTACTGAAAAAAACAGATGTAATTAGTAATCGATGTCTCATCTCATTAACAGCAGGATGTTTCTGTTGCCAGTTAGCTTTTGTTTGAATCTCGGATTTCAGCATTCCTTATGACAGATTTCCTATAACTTTGGCCAGAATACCATAGGGTTTTAGAGGTTCTTCTGGTTCATATTTTTAAGTTGTTGGGGATAAGGCATGGGGGAAAATAAACTATGAACTACTCCTAGTTCAGTATTTACACAGAAGAATATTGTATGTGTGGAAAAAGGAGAACAGACTGAGGAAAATGCACAGATTAATTTTAAGCTCATTGATATTCCAGAAAATTGCATAATGACGGCTGTTATCTCTGTGTTGTCCTTAAATTTTCTGTAGTTAGAAAGATGCACAATGGGATTTGTGTTATGTCCTTCAGGAAATAATTCTGCATTCACTGGGAAGCAAAAAGGAATGAAAAAAGAGGATATAGAAGCTTTGATTCCAGCATAATCTAAACTGGAAGGAATAACTGGAGGTCATCATGTTCAAATACACTCTTGAAACAGTGCTCACCTTAAAGTCATACTAGGTTAGTTTAGTATGCTGCCTGGTCAAGATTTCCTTATCTTCAAGGATGGAGATCATACAGCCCTTTTGAGAAATCTGTCATAATGCTTTCCCCCACAGCAACAGTGACTGATTCTTCTTTATATGTAGTAGGAATTTCCTTTCCTGCATCTTGTCCTTTTCTTCTTCACCTCAGAGGAAAGGTTGGCTCTGTCTTCTCTGTAACCACGCATATAATCACCACATAAATGAATACAGATTTGCAGTTAATTACAGAAAATTTCTCAATTCTAGGCCCTATTCTAACATTTTACATACTTGGTGTGAAACAGTGAAACACAAAGCTGTTTCTGATTGCAGGAGACAAAATTTCCCTGCATTTCCAGGAGGGTGCAGTATCCATCACTACAAATTTAAGACTTACTATTCCAAAGTGCAGAGGTTTGCAGATCAGACCAAAAGCATTCAGTCCAGTGCTGTTTGAATAAGATGGTGAGCACAGAGACATGCAGCTTCCTCACTACCTTTTGTCCTTCTGCCTTACATGTGGTGACCTCCAAGGTGTGGTTGTCAGGCAGCAACAGGGGCTGTGGATGGCAGCTCATGGTGGTGGCCACAAAGGAGGCTGGTGGTGGCCACTCCAAGGACGGTCACACAACATCTGAGCCATGTGAGCAGGCAACGGCATGGGTCCTACTGGAAGTTTGGTGACTGTCATACGGTAACAAAGTAGCAAGTCAGATCCCAGGTAAATCCAGGCCATATAGGAACACGACTGGGGACACGTACATTTAAAACATAGCTCAGGTTTGGACTGAAGGATCAGGCAAGCCTCCTCAAGACCACTATGCCTCATTAGTGTCTACAGGCCCTTGATGATGACTTAGGACTCATTTTTTGAAGTGAGCACAAATTCACTCTTTTCAGCTTTTTTGTATGGGGATTGAGATGAGTCTCGATCATGGTTGCTGATGTCTGTGTATACTTAATTCTTTCTCTATTTACACCCTGTGGAAAATAGAGGAATTTCCATCACAGAGCAGTGAGTATCAGGAGTAAGCTTTGCTGTCTCTAGGTAGATTCTTGCTGAGGCATCTGTATTTCTTCCCAAGATCCCTAACAGACCATCCTACACTCTGAGGCTACCTGAGTCTCCAAGCACCCTGTGCCATGCCTCAGGACTCGTAGGACCTCCAACAGGTGACATCCTGCCAACACTGGGTCTAAACTCTCTAGGGCTACCATTGTCTTTGTTTTACAGAGCCAGCCATTTGACTAAGATGAAAGTGGTTTTGAAAAATCAGTTCAATAATTAAAATAAAGCTAATATTAAAAAAAAATATATATATATTGATGAACATTATGTTATGCTTATAGAAATTATTACTGGGTCATGAATAATTCAGATGAATATGACAGATTACATTTTTTGGATAACTTGACAACAAATAATTCAGCTAACTGAAAATCATATAAATCTCACATAAATTTCACATCTGCCTGCTCTGGAAATATTTGGTATAGGAATAGATACTCCCAGCGAGAAAGTTCATGTCATTGTTAAATGTTAGATGGTTTTATATTAGTTTGAAGAGAATTTGTAGGGTTTTAAATATATAAATCAATATGGATATTTAATTCGTTATGGTAAATCAACAAGAAGAATATGCAAACAGAAGAGTAGACCTCTAGAGACATAAAATTAAATCTAGTTTTAAAAAGTTATCAAACTTCTTGAAAGGTGAAAATGTCTATTTCACTTTTTTTAAAATAATACACATTTATGAAGTAAAGACAGTGAATGATATAACTGATATTATAAAAGCTGAGTAATGTTGCACCTAGGCTGTGCAGCTGGCCTTGCAAGAGCTAGAAAACAATAATAGCTAAAATAATTTAGATAAATATTGCAATGCAATTTTTGAAATACTTGCAAAACCTCAACATGCCGTTGCTAAAGTGTAAACTGCGCTCTCTATGATACTAGTATAGTGCACTCTCTCTTGCAGTAGGTTTGACTAGTTTTTCAGGATTGCTTTATACAACACATTGTCTTGATTTGCTAGAAACGTCATTTCACTTCATTTCCTATATTATGGACATAGGAAATTTATTGGATTCAGCCTCTCAAATATAGTTTTCATTTTGTTTAGATTTAGCTGGAGTTATTGCGTGAGAAGTGAACAATTACTAGCAGACTTTTTCAACAATTTCTGGACTTTATTATAAATACACCTATACTAGTGTGTGCATAGTAGTAATTTTTGCATTCAGTAGACTTCTACCAAGAATTTCTTATGAGTAAAATGGTACTGACTTTTTAAATGCAAAATACCTATCTATATTCTTACATGTGTGCATGAGTGTATATATATAGTATAGACCGTGATGTTACAAGATCTGAGTATTACGCACATGAACCAATAAAACATCTAAATCCATATCTAATTTCTCTGGAACTTCAAAGGTACTATTCAGGTTTAAAGTAAAAGTTAATGTAAAAGTTTAAGTGTTTTGGTGAATCAGAGTCAGAGCATTCACCACCTTGCAGGGACAACCCCTAAGCACAGAAGTTCAGAACGTACATTTTAAATAGACTTTTAGGTGGATTTGGGTCCAAGTGCGCAACTCAGACCTAAATACCCACAAAAGCTCTGCTAGGATTTGCATATTGAAAAAAAAACCAAACAGAATTATGAGTCTGAAAAAATGAGACAGTAGATAATTCATAGGCTCAAAAGAAACATGCTGTTGATTTTATGTTGAAGGCTTTCAGAGAGTATGTCAGGGCACAGCACAGGTTTTTTAGAGAAGTTCATGTGACTATTCTTGCATTGTGTCATAGCAGTGCTCTTAAGGGCAGTCTGCTGAACTCTACTGCGATTTCCCTCCTGGTTCAGGAGTTGCTGTCTGTTGAAACTCTATTATTTCATTCAGCCATTTGATGGAGTACTTGTGAGACAACAAATTTCATTGTCCACTGCGTCTACCTTCTTACCATGTCCCTGGTGGTCTTAATGCATGAAATTCCATCATAGTTTAAAAAGGACTCAGTAACAACCTGGGATGAAGCACTTCTTTGAGTCACTTGGGAAACTAATTGTCTTAGGTTGGCTTGTAGCTTCAAAGAGTTGGGAAGCTACTGAAGTACTGAACACAGAGCATTTTTATGTTTTTAAAGTGTGAATTTATAGAAGTACTTCAAAAGAGTAGGAATTAAGAACAAATGAGTAGGTGGATTAAGCTCTCTCAGATTTCTTCATTGACCCATAACTGATGTAGCCATGAAGAGCAGCATGATTCCCTGTTAAGCTACAGGGATATTTTACCAGTGAAGCTGGAGTGCAAAAATCTAACTTTGAGGCTGAAGCTTCAGTGACCATCTCTCTCCCTGGAAATGTAAGGAAAAAAACATAGTGAAATTCTTTTTTCTCTTTGAAAGTACAAATTATCAAATAGAATTTTAAGGAAATTAGTAGGTTAGTTATAGAGCTATAAATCAGAAAAAGAGATTTTTCAGTCTGCCAATATGGTGTGCAGAGTGTAAATTTGGTTAATAAGTTTGGCACTGTTTCAATAGTAAAAAAAAATCTCATAGCACAGAGTCACAGAGCAGAAGGCATTTTAAGAACATAGTTGATAAATTTGCATTAATATTCAATGATATTTTAAAGTAACTATGGATTTCAGAACAGATTGCAATTTTGATTAGTTTGCAGTATGTAGAAAAAGTTATACATTAGAGTTGCACAGGTCTAGTGATACTGATATCTTATGATTTGGATATTCTTTAGAATAACTACAGAATTATTGTGAACTTACCATGTTTCCAGATCATTTTTTTCTTCTTCATAGAGAACTGGGCTGTTACAATTTTTACATTTTTATTATAACACAGCTGAATAACAGAGCTGAATAACACCTGAGTTTATGCCTACATGTTGTGGTTTAACTCAGGCCAGCATCTAAGGCCCACACAGTCACTAACTCACTCCCCCACTCCTCTCCCCCTAGTCAGACAGGGAAGAGAATCAGATGAAGAATTAAAAATGAGAAAACTCTGAAAGACAGTGTAAAAGGTAAAGCAACAGCTGTGTGGGCAAACAAAACAAGACAAGGAAATCATTCCCCACTCCCCGTGGGCAGGCAGGTGTTCAGCCATCTCCAGGACAGCAGGGCTCCGTCATGCATAACTGTTACTTGGGAAAACAAATGCCATGGCTGGGAATATCCTCCTCTTCCTCCAGCTTCTATTGCTGAGCATGTCACCATATGGTGTGGGAAATCCTTTTGGTCAGTTAGGGTCAGTTGTCGTGACTGTGTCCACCTGATTTCTCCTGGACCTCCCCAGTCTACTTGCTGGCAGTGGAGCATGAGAAGCAGAAAAGGCCTCATTGCTGCACCAGCACTGTTTAGCAATAACTAAAATATCAGTGTGTTATCAACACTGTTTTAATCACAAATCCGAAACACAGCACTACATGAGGTATTATGAAGAAGATTAACTCTATCCCTGCAATAACCTGTATGCTAGAAAGAAATTAAAAAAGAAATTAAAAAAAAAAACCCACTCTGGCCACAATTTTTCTAGAAAATATATATTCTATTAATATACAGTGGACATCAGTTTATAATGGTAGCCAGATGGGGAAGAAAAAAGAAATGGAGAATGAATATATTACACAGAGCTTCTTCAAGCAGAAAATTTAGGACTTGCTCATCCTCAATCAAGAAGTCAGTGACAGAACAAAACCTTCTCCAACAATGATATGAACAGGGACCCTGCATCTAAGCATCATTTACTAAGGCCAAGTTGAAAATATGAAGATATTCTAACCAGGTTAGAGTAGAGGTCAGTAGGAAAGGTGACAGATTGTTTTTCAGGATAATGTTTTTTTGCAAAGACAGCTGGAACAATTGTACAGTGATGGGACTCACATTTATCACAAGAAAATGCACTGTGTAGACAGAAAGGTTACCCCAGAGACAGATATGAGTATGATTCTCAATTTAAAGTCCACAGAAGATTATTATTATTATGCCAAACCTGCCTGTCATGTAACAAATCCATGCTTAAACAAATAATCTCTGTAATGAGATGATATTTTCATTGATTTTTTTCTTTTTTTGTAAAAGTAGTCTTACTGGTTTATCAAGAACAGATTATTGTGCACTTATTTTATCAGACAGTATAACAAAATCATAATCAAGGTACAATGAGATTCCATATTGTAATCGTTACTGTAATTTGGATGTGAAATAATTCCTAGCTTCCCATTCCGTATTGTAATATTTAATATGAAAGATGTTTGTGCTCTATCAATTTAGTTTCAGAATTGAGACTGTGTCCTGCAGAAATAAATATATAATTGTGACAATTTATTCCTTGAAGTCCAGGGCAAGCTCTAAGTGCCCTGTTTAAGCATTTGTACAATCTCTCCCTTATTACCTATTCACCAGAAGTATTCCAGCATAGATCTACTAAATATATATTTTATGAGAGGATGGCTTATACTGTAATCTTAAACTCCAATGTGAAAAGAATACATTTTGAAACTTGATGCCTTCCATTCTTAAAAGGGTGAGGGGCAGCTATTGCGCTTGTAAAACCTTTATAGTTAATTTAGGCTCTATGTTATTATGATTTGTCTCCTTTGGCTTTTTTCCTACATTTTTATTGCAGTCCTATCTTTTATTAATTTTTTCCATTACCTAAAATAAAAGAGGAATCCTGCCTACTTGACCACATGAACAACTCCGTTATTTGAAGAAGTTGAGTGTTGCAGGTTGTAGTCTCAGAAAGCTCCCTCTGCAATGGTTCAGCTGTTTCCTCAGCTCACATAAGAGGTAAACTAAACAAGCATCCAAAAAAATAAAAAAGGCTTGAAGAAGCTCATTTCTTTCCTGAATGCAGAGAAAAAGTGTTGAACTATTAGAAGAGATTTGGAATGCCAGCACAGGGAATGATAGCACAGCTAAATTTAACTCAGAAGTGGGAGAGAGACTATGTCAACCTGGAGAAGAGAAAGCTCCAGAGAGTCCTAATTATGGCCTACCAATACTTAAAGGGGTCCTACAAGAAAGTGGGAGAGGGGCTGTTCAGCAGGGAGTGTAGTGATAGGACAAGGGGTGATTGCTCCAAGCTGAAAAACACTAGGTTTAGATCAGATGTTAGGAAGAAATTCTTTACTATGAGGGTGGTGAGGCACCGGCACAGGTTGCCCAGAGAAGCTGTGGAAGCCCCATCCCCAGAAGAAGGTGTTTAAGGCCAGGTTGGATGGGTCTTTGGGCAACTTGGCCTAGTAGAGGGCGTCCTTGCCCATGGCAAGGGGGGTTGGAACTAGATAATCCTTGAGGTCCCTTCCAACCCAAACCATTCTATGATTCTATGGTTTTTATGGTTCTCTGAGTTGTTGTTTGATCCTTAGTAGACTGATAGGGAAATATTGGTATGTTCTCCCTGTGTCTCTAGGAAGGTTTGGAGATACCAGATGGATAACAAACATTGTCTATTTCCTATACATTAATAAAAGGGAAGAAAGGGAACTTTTCCTTAATGTTCTGCTGTCAGCTCAAGTTCTTATTCTCATGATCAACCTGTCTCTTCAACAGCTACTTCATCTGACAGATATGCAGCACGCACAATGTTCTTACTGCTTCATCAGTATGGAAAACTTATCCTTCTAATTTTAATGAGTCATCGTGAACTCCAAACTTCAGCAGCTCTGCCAGAGCTTAACTTCAACCCTAGGGTCATTTCTTTTCTTTTTTGATTGTCCTAGTTGCCTGATATGTACAAAGAATGTATAAGAGTTCATTCACCCAGAAAGATGAGTGTATGCAGTGATGGTGATAAGAGAGGAGCGGGCATAACAGATCTAGGTGCTATGCACCTGAAAATACAACAGATGCTGAGGGCTTTAACTTGAATACATAGTCTTCTTACAATGCAGCTAATTGAGGGCTCTTTATATCACAAAATATCAGAAATTAAGTTTGGATATGCACTCTTTTTCCTGTCACATCTGGACATTTATGTAACTTTGGCTATAAGTACCAAATTCTTTTCCACATATCAGATGATTATTAAAGTGAGATTATTACATCTAATTTTATATGCTATATATATTGTATATATCTGCATTTTGCTAAGAATATCCAAGCTCATTCCTCATTAAGAAGTCATGTACACTCCAAGGGCACAATGCTATTGACCAGTTTTATCTATTTTCAATAGTATGAAATTAATTATAACAAACATATGCCACTTTGCACTAATGGATATAAACAACATGAAGAAGAGTAGTTTAGGATACTGAGAGAAATTTCACACAGAGTCAATTTTGATTATAAACTCTCATTCTGGCATTCTATTGTCCCACTAAGTTAACAGGTAGTCAGTCTAACAGAACATTTGGGAAAGAAAAATATGTATTTCCTAGTGGCAGCATTATAGTGAAGGTGAAGACACTTGAGGGAAATTTGTGGGGAACTGTAATTTCTTCAGATTATTGGGTTTTTTTGTTTTTTAAAGGACAGACCTTCACAAATATTGTCCTTTAGTCACATGGATGTTCCTTTTTAGCTGTATTTGAGATGGGAGTCTGAGCCAATTTCATTCTGCAGGGAGTATAGACAGCTTATTCGTCACTTAAAATACTACCAGTTGGGACCATGTTCAAAGCCAGTAGCCAAACAGATATGGCAATTTAAGCATTACCTTTGGTACATAATGAACATGCCTACAACTTCGTCAAACAATATCATCAAGAGAATCTTTCTTCAAGCTTTGCTTCTCTTACATTTTTTCTCATCATCAAAGAGAATAAAAAATAAAAAGTAGAAACCAAAGTCTGAGGCCATGACATTAAAGTTAGTTAATTATTTTTTAATGTATGGTCATATCCATCTATTTTTTGGAAGTTTTCTACTTCTTTGCTAAAATTCTTCTTTCAAATCATTCAACAAGACATAGATCTTTCAGAGAAATCAGCTAGAGAAAATTTACTTTTCTTTCTTTCTTTTTCTTTCTTTCTTTCTTTCTTTCTTTCTTTCTTTCTTTCTTTCTTTCTTTCTTTCTTTCTTTCTTTCTTTCTTTCTTCCTTCCTTTCTTTGCCTCATATATCACATTTGTGTAAATTTGGTTATCAGCTCTTTGATGCAAGGAATAAAGGGCAAAAACATGTTCTTAAATACTCTAATGTTTGTCTGAAAAGACTTTCTGAAAATCTGTGGAGATTCTCCAGATGGTCACAAGCATAACTGGTTTAAATATGTTCTTTTGCCTTTGAAGGGTATATAAAAACTTGTGTACACATAAGTTTGTCGCAGTAACAAATAACAGTCTTCATATTGAATTATAGTCTGACATATCAGAATTCAGTACTGTTCATCTGAAGTCTCCTGATAACTGATGGTTTTCTTAGCTCTTCAGGTCCTTGAATTCTGGGCTCACATTGTAAAGAAATCCGGGAATGTGCGGGCTGTATTTCTTCTGGATAAAACTAAACTGTAAGATTTTATGAGTCTGTCCAATATAATTGCAACAAGTAACAGGCAACCTGATAAGGAGGCAGCAAAGCACAAGATCACAAGTCTGCCAAATTAGTCAGAGTACACACTAGGCAGCTTATACTGGTTTTTGCTGGCTGTGGGAGGACAACAAATAACATGGTATAGAGTGGCCTTGTCAAATAGTACCTGATGCAGAGTAAAGCTTTCTTTTATAAAAAAAAAAGTTCCTTTATATATATAACCGATAACATTATTTGAACCAAATTGAAGAAATAAAACAAATTCATACTGGAACAGTTCTTTGTTCCCTGTGTCTGCAATAGTTTTCATCTAGTGTAGAGAGCCATGTAGCCAGAGTAGTTTTACCATCAAACCATTTACTTGTAAAAGTTCTCAATGAAGTCACTCTTTCTTAATAAAGTAAAATGTAGTGTTTTATTAGAGTACAAAAACTGAGAAGAACAATCTCTACCCTACAAGCAGAAGAAAGCTTCGCACTCCCCAGCATGGGTACCCAGCAAGGTAACACGGAGTTTTGCATCTGCCTAGTCATTTCACCTGCCTTCTTTGAAACTATTTTATTCTTCAACCACACAGGAGTGGTCTAGCTTTGCAGAAAACTGGGAAAAATGAATAGGGTTTGGTTTTTTTTTCAGATTTATTCCTGTATTCATTCATTATGCAGCCAACAGGTACAAAACTGTGACAACACGGCATATTTTGCAGCACAGAAGAAGCAGATTTAGCCAACTAGAGAACATTTATCCATCAGTTTACCTTATTTTTAATCTAAAATCTCATCTCTTACCATTCAGAGGAAGGACAAATAACTACCATTATGTTATGGTAATCCCAAAGTAAATAGTCACCTGTACATCAAACAGATTTTACTAGCTTAATAAATCTGTCTTTTTCTTCATAAATGTGTTAGGAATGAAGCTGGTATTCACCTAAAATGAATTGCACTACATGACTAATGCAAACCAATATCCATCTGATCACATAAATCCGTTAGCATAACAAAGCCAGTTTTCTCAATAAGATAACAATGAGCTGCTTATAAGTGGGTTATGTCTTACTCTCCTGGCAATTGGTACAACAAGTGATAACCCTGTTAATCTTTTTCTTTTAATCCTCTGTTGTTTGGGGACCTCATTCATTGAAGAATTATTCACTTGTGTGTGTGTGTGTGTGTGTGTATATATACATATGTATATAGTTACTCAGTGACTAAACTAACTGGCAACAGAAAGATCAATGTGTTTCTTTCACAAAAGATGTCTATAATGATCTTCCTTCTGCTGTTTGCATCACCCTTTCTCAATGTATTCAGACTTGACTCATGCACGTGTGCTGTCCATCAGCCATCAGGCTATGCTTTCTCTGATAGTTACAGCAGCCTATCCATACCATTCTTTCTGCCCACAATCCAGACAGACTGCAAAGATACATCCTGCAGAGATAACTGTTTGCTACACAGTTCTGAATCACAGGGAGCAAAAGTTACATCTAGTTGTCTATGTCAGCAGGATGTTATTCAGAAATTTAAAAAAGACATGACACTGAGTCAAAGGTGTACAGATGAACACACATATATAACCAGGATAAATATATTTTGTAATCATAGGTTACTTTATCTTACACATAAGAAATGTCAGAGAACTAATTAATATAAATTATTGCCATGAGGTATGATCAGGAAGGTCAGAATGAAAAATGACTGATGCTAGAAGGACACAATATAAATTTAGAACTGGCTGGTTTTTTTCTGTGATAATAATCTCCAGATGCCAAAGTTGTTTCCATTTCAAAGATCTGACAAATAAAAAAAGCAAAACCCCAAACCCACCTGAAACCATCACTGATGTTTTTCATTTTAAGAAGTCCCATATAAATGAAAAACAGAGACCATGTAATGGTCTGTCGATTTGAAGGGGGGGGGAGCAAATAAAATTGTCATAAAAATATTACGAATAATAAAATTTTTAAAGTCAATAGTCTTCAAAGACACATTTTATATTCTAAACTACATAATTTTTCAATTAATAAAAGTGTTTGGAAAAAAAATTAACTGTTCAATACTTTAAAAAGGGATATAACAGTTACCTCTATTCTGAAGATGAAAAGAATGGGTTAAAAAAGTACTATTGAACTAACACAAAACAGCTCAAAACTTTAAATCCAAATCACAGGACTGTTTTTGTATTACACCTATATTAGACCCAGGCTTTTTCTCAGGTTTCTCACTGGTGATGTTTTGACTATCCAGTGCCCTAGCCTCAGTAGCTAGGTGGGACTCAGGTTTTCATTGAGGCTAACCTTCTGCATGGTATAAAAGGCCACCCTGCGAAGTGGAAGTTGTGATCACAGTTCCCAAAGACACAGGTTTGTCCCTTCCTGAAGGAGAGAGAGTCTCACCTGAAATTCAAAGGGAAAATTAGGAGCATGAGCTTATTCTTTGAAGTTGAATATTTGTGTGAATAGTAAGTGTTAATTTTAAGAGGTTTGGAAAAGTTTTTGAGTATAAACCAACAAGAAATCTTGCCTTTGAATTCCAGAAAGCCTTGGGAAAAAAATTGTCACCTGAATACTCAGCACAAAAAAAATGAAGCAGGAATGCTTCTAGGCATGCTCATTGAAAAATTTCAGATTCTAAACCTAGGCATTTACAATACCTAAGGTGCCTAAGTGGGCTAGAGACAACTTCTGGGTTTCTCTACTAAGAATATAAACTCACACTGTAGTTGATGAGTTTAAGTGTTTTCTTGAATCCCACCTTAAGTAATTTACCTGATACCATAGGAAAAACCACTAATCATAGCCAAGAACAAAATCCAGCTCCCTTTCCCAGTTTTTTCATCAGAAAAGCATTCTTTATTTTTCCAAGGACTACCCATGTTACCTAAAATTCATAACTCATTATATTCTCACAACACTTTTCACCACACTTTCCCTTTTCTGTTTGTTTTTGTTTGTAGAACTCAAGGAGAATATTGGCCAGCAGCCTGAATCAAGAAATAACTTGGATGCTTTCCAGGAACACACAAAGATTTGGAAAGACTTTTGGCTGCCAGTGAGGAGGCCAACAGAAGTACATACAGGAAGAGAAGGTGGTTTAATGGCTCAATCACATTGTACTGTGTTGGGAAATCACTTCATAGAATACCTCGGATTTTTTTTTTTTTTTTTTTTTTTTTTATTAAGGAAAAGAAATCAGAATGAGTGTCAAGGACATGGGTAGATGTATGGATTATGTTACTGCCTTCTCAATGATTAAGAAACAATAATTTTAACACCTTCCATCAAATACAAGCAATATTATCTACTTTCCCTCCATGAAGTTGATAATTTGACTCTATTTGCTTGACACAATGTGAAGGAACAGCAAGTCAGCCCTAACTCTGAATTTTCAGAGTTTTCACACTATTTGAAGATCTTTGGCTTATCTCAGAAGTCTTTGCTGTAAACACACCAAAAGCATCACACATTTAAGAGTTTTTCTAGGATTCATCTGCCTCTGTTAAATGTTTTTGTAGGTAAGACAAGTTCTTTCCTCCAGTCTTGGTCACTCTTCAACCCCTTTTTAACGGCTTCCTAGAATGCACTACTTCTTGCATACCTAGAAAAAGCGGGGTTTTTTTCATTACTTGTGACTCTTGGCTGCATGTTTGATCCATGCTCTACTGAGGGGCTTCTCAGGCTCTGCTGCTGCTGCCACCTTCTGCCTCCCATAATCCCATCCTTACCTGATTCCTCCTTTGCTCTGCGTTCTTCTCTCAAGCTCAGGTGCCCATCCCATTTTGGGAAAGTACAATAACTGCCCTCACAAAAATCCCCAGGTTGGCTCTACTCTTTGCAACATAATTCTTTCTAGTACTCACAGACTTTTAACAGAACAAAACATAGGCAGAAGATGTAATTAGGGAAAATATAGGGAAATTATACCATCTAAAAAGATGCAATCTATCGCATTTGGGTTTGATTTAGTGTTATAGACTTATCTACTCAGTTTAATCCATCGTGATTACCGTCATGACTTTTTCATGATTTTTTTTCTCACCCATTGTATTTTGAGAAATGCTGTTCTCTAAAACAATTTTGTGTCCAGGAAACACTATCATCACAAGAGGTTGTTCCTTGAATTTCAAGTATTCACCCAGTTCAGCTTTATACCCAAAGGAAAGCAAGACTTAAGAGCATCTGGTACAGATATTAGGATTGGTACCTGACTGCAATGCTTTTAGCAGCATAATTACATCTTTGGAGTTATTAAACAATTACCCTTGTCATCAATTTTAAATACTTCGCATTAAACCTTACTGGTTTATTGCTAATTGTGTGATTTTATATAAACTTAATTGGTTACAATGGCTGAATTAAAGAGTTATTATATCTTATAAAATTATATCTCAGATAGAGTAGCAGAGTTTTGTTCCTCTGGGAAGAACACAGGAATAACCACCGCAGGGATAAATATGTCCCACTGAATTTCTTAACTCTTATCTAAGTTATCAGAGCCTGAAATAAATAAATATTGTTAATAAATAAATATTGTTAACAATAAATTAATGATACAACAAAAAAAATACAGACAGTAGTTGTGTTTTGGAATATTCTGTGCAGGGCTTAGTTATAGTTCTCTTCATTGACTTTCCACAGGGAACAAGCAAAAAGAGAAAAAATAGTAGTGAGTGGGATGGCTGAGAGAGACACGAGATTCCATTTTCAGTCTTAATATAGAAAAGACACAGCAAACTTCATCTGTATGGTGGGATGATCTTGAACTGCAGCCAGATGCCCACCCAGCTGCTCTCTAAGTCCCCCTCCTTAACAGGTAGAAAACAAAACGAAAAATCTTGTGGGTCAAGATAAAGACAGAGAGATGACTTACCGATTACTCTTATGCACAAAATGGCATCAACTTGCAGAAGACTAATTTGATTTATTAACAATTAAAATATATTTAGATGGTGGAAAACAAAGACAAAAATTAAACCTAACCTTTCCAACATCCCCACCCCTTTTTCCCAGACACCACTCACTCACCCCAGAACCTGTGTATTGTAGAGGAATGATGAATGGGACTGTGGTCAGTTCATAACAGCTCTCATCTGCCTCATCTTCCTCCTCATACTTTGCTTTCTACGTGGGTCCTCTGCACAGAGCGCAGCTTCTGCCAGCAGCCTGCTCCTCTGTGGGCTCTCCACAAGTGGCAGCTTCCTTCTGGGTATGTCCACCTACTCTAGCCTGGGGTCCTCCATTGACTACAGTGTAGATGCCTGCTCTGCTGTAGTCCTTTATGGGCTGTGGGGAAATAGCCTGCCTCACCATGGTCTCTTGCACTGGCTGTAGGGGAACCTCTGAGCACCTGGAGCACTTCCTTCCCCTCTTTGACCTTGGTATCTGCAGAGTTATTTCCCACACTTTTTCTTTCCCCTCATTCCTCTCTCCTTTCTGGTGTTATTGCTCTTTCTTAAATCTGCTTTCCCAGAGGCACCCTGGCCTTAGATGCAGGGCTCAGCTCTGCCCTGAGGGGGTCAGTTTGGGCTGACAGGAACCAGTGTCCGACTTAGGGCAGCCCCGACCTTTCCTCCCAGTGGCCACCTTGCAGCCCCCCTGCCTGCACTTGGGTGCCTTCACCCACTTCAATCTGCCAACCCTTCCAAAACTTTGAAATTGAAGAATCAGATGGAAACTTATCAGGAAATATGTTTCTTTATAAGGAAGATCTACAACGTCTAAATCCCAAACCTTATCTCACACAAAGCTTACTACCAACAAATCTTTCAGCAGAGATAAGACATGTGCATGTAGAGAGCAGTTCATGATCTTTTCCATCACTAAGCAAAAATAAAAGAAAAAGAAACTCAAAACTTTTTGGATCATATTAAGGTTTTGTGTAGGCTAAGGATGCTGTTTCTTTGGAGTAGAACAAAAAGTATCATAGAATCATAGAATCACTTAGGTTGGAAGGGACCTTTAAAGTCATCTAGTCCAACCACAGACTAACCCTGCCTAGTCCACCTCTAGACCATGTCCTCAAGCACAACATCTATAGGGCATTAAAATACCTCCAGGGATGGTGACTCTACCACTTCCCGGGGCAGCCTGATCCGATACTTGACTACCCTTTCAGGAAACAACTTCTTCCTGATATCTAACCTAAATCTCCCCTGGTGCAATTTGAAAACATTTCCTCTCATCCTACCCTATCCCTTGTTATCTGAAAGAAGAACCACCATCTCTACATTCTTCTTGAAGGTGATAAGGTCTCCCCTCAACCTCCTTTTCTCAAGACTAAAAAGCCCCAGCTCCCTTAGCCGCTCCTCACAGGACTCGTGCTCCAAACCCTTGACCAGCTTTGTTGCCCTTCTCGGGACACTCTCCAGCATCTCAACATCCTTCTTGAAGTCCAGGGCCCAAAGCTGAACACAGCACTTGAAATGTGGACTCACCAGAGCTGAATATAATGGAACAACCACTTTCCTAATCCTGATAGTCACACTACTCCTGATACAGGCCAGGATGCTGTTGTCTGCAAATTTACTGAGGGTGCACTTGATCCCCTCGTCCAGATCATTAATAAAGATGTTAAAGATCACTGGCCCCAGCACTGAGCCCTGGGGAACAGAACTTGTGACCTGCTGGCAGCTGGATTTAACTCCATTCACCACAACTCTTTGAGTGCAGCCTTCCAGCCAATCTTTAACCCAGCGAAAAGTATATCGACCTTATCCATGAGCGGCTAGTTTCTCCAGCAGGATGCTGTGGGTAACAGTTTCAAAGGCTTTACTGAAGTCCAGGTAGACAACATGCACAGCCTTCCCCTCATCCACTAAGCAGGTCACCTTGTTGTAGAAGGAGATCAGGTTGGTCAAGCACGTCTGTCTTTCATAAACCCATGCTGACTGGACCTGATCGCCTGAGTGTCCTGTATGTGTTACATGATGGTATTCAAGATGTTTTGCATCCTCCATTCCCAAGTCAGGTCTAATAAAATGATTTTCTAAATTCATAATAAAACATTGTGCCACCAGGCAAATGTGTGAAAACAGAAGAAATGTGTGTTTCTAAAATAATTAGAGATAAAACTCTGTAAGTTATAAAACAATTTGATTTCTTTTAAGTAGATTTCAGTCAGTTTTGTGAATTTGTCATATTCATATAAGATTCACAGAGTTTGAAATGGTGCAGGTGTTCTACATGTACAATGTTTTACACTCCTACAAAAGCTTTATCTGGAACCACTTTGATCTGAGAAACTCATGCATGTATAAGCTGCTGCCAAATGTAGGAGTGCCTATACTGGTAGGTGTGAAGAAGTGTAGACCTGGAGGTGGTGGTTACAGCTATTAAGTAGTGGTAGAAAGAGCAGGAAATGGAAGATAAGCAGACTCGGGATATTTTTCTTTTCTGAGACTTTTATTCAGAAATCACTTATAGAAAGTAATATTCTTCTGATGATGAGTTTAGTCTGCTTAAAGGTGCCACTCCACTGAACTTTTCATATAATGTGCAAAGCCTGCATCAACATTGAAATTCTATTCACCCTATCCATATTATATTTCTCATGTGCAACTACGTGGATCACATCTAACCCTTTAACAAGATGTATTTTTATCCTAAATAGGTTACTAAGCATCCTATGTTCTTTGACTTCTACATAAAACCTTCACAAAGAAATCAAAGAAACTTGATATAGCAATTTTTTAATGGACCAATATCCTTAAAATATGATCACAAACAAAAAATATAGATGTTATAGACATAGGCCTATGAATACTAATTCAGGAAGAATTCTTCATCACATAAATCCTTACAGGCCTCAAATTGCAACAGCTTCACATTAGTTGGCTTTGATAATATATTGCTTAAAAGAAGTAGGAGTCCGATTGAGATACTTCTGTGAATTATAGTAGTTGTAAAAATTCACTGTAATAATTTAATTTAAATAAAATATATGTTGGAAAATTATCACAAATGATTCTTTAACTGAATTAATTTTAAACTGTATTTTGGTGTGCTTGTCAGAAAGGTGAGGAAGATACTATCGCTGAGCTGAAATTTCTTCAGATATTCGGAAGGTGTAGCCCGTGTTCTGAAGGAAGTCATCCTGTTCCATTTCAGAGTCAACTGAATTCAAGAACTCAGAGAAATAGATAGGAATCCTATTACAGGGAAAGAGATGAATAAGGCAGAGGTCTTAAAGCCTTGCTGTACTTTATTTCACAGCTGATGACGAAAGGAAAAGCCTTTTTGAGAATAAAGGATTAATGCATCAATAATTTTGCAGTCTACACAATGGTAGGATAACGAACTAGAAAGGCTAGCATTACCTTTCAGAAATATCTGAGGTGAAAACCCTTTCAGACAGCATACCTATCGATTTAGTAGGCATCACACATTCAATAAAGTGCTTCAGCTTTCAACTTCAGATGCAAGTCCAAATGCCACAGTGAGTGCTTTGCAGAACAGTGATGCACTTAAGCATAAGCCTAAATGCTGTGCTCATCTGGGACTTTAATGAACACTTCTCTGATAATCTTGACCTAATATAGAATGATCACTTTCTCTTGGGATTACTAGCAGTTTGGTTAAATTCTGTTTTTTCTCAACTGCAGATGTGAAATAAAATCCTTTAGAGACAGAGTATAAACCACAAATTATGCCTCAGAGACATGAACTGAATGCTGAGATAAGAAAAGCTTGGGGTTTTATACACTCAGGCACACAAATTCAGGGGAAGCAATATAATGCTGCTTGGATTTTCAAAGTTCATGTGACTTCTGTGAAATTTCCTTTTGTGTTTACTACCGCCTATTTGAGTAATTAGTTTCTTGGCAAGAGGCACATCAATGACAATCAAAAGAAACTATTCCTTTGAAGTTTGTACTATAAAAGAAGCCAGGAAACAGGATTCACAGTTTTAAAACTTTATGGCATGAAAGACCCTCCTAGCATGTTGCATACTTGTTTTGCTTAGCCAGACACAGGAAGTTCCAACAAACAGGCTAACTGTCCCTCTCCCTAACACACTCAGCCTTTCCTACCACGGTAGTAACATTCTACTGATTCTTACAAAGGGAGAAAAAGAAGCTGAAGTAAATGAAGCATGTTATTGCATACGCTCCAAAATGTCTGAATATCAGAACCAGTTCATATGGCTCTACAAGCTGGTTAAAACGGGTCAGAAGAAAGACCTTAAAGAAATAGAAACTCTGCATCCAAGAAGACCATGCAACTAAGGTAGCATTTAATCTGAAGTAAGAAGGAAAGCAGTATATTTCCATACACTTTGTCAGCCCCACAGTAATCCTGCAATAACAATGAAAAAATGTAGTGAAGAGTTTTCTCTTAAAAACGTTTGTATCTATTTGGAAAAAAAAAATAATATTTTTGGCTTTGGTTTAACAGGTAGCTTGATAGAGGTGACATTCTCAGGCATAAAAGTAATCTTGCACCGAAACTCAGTCTATTTTAAACAAGTGCTTGAAAGTGCTGCATAAAAACACTCATGCAAATTTGCTATAATTTTTATAGCATGGTCTGTATATCCCACAGTTCTGAAATTCAGAAATAGATTTTGAAATAGGATCATTTGAAATAAAAGTACAAAATTAATATATGACTTGGAATTTCTTTAAAGCCTTTATTTTTATCTGCAATTAGTTCTTTTTTAAAAATAAAAACAAAAAAATTGCAGGAAAAAACAGTGCTGAACAGACATTTAGCAGTTTTTCATAAACCTCTTTATTGCATTACTCTTTGGTTACTCTCACTGCTGCTTTTTAGAAACCAGTTTTGCAGGGAACACATTGAAAACAGCAATAGGGAGTAAAATTTGAAGGAGAAAAAAATTATAGGCCTAAGTGATGAATTAAGATGCTATCAATATCTATCTGAATAGCAAACCATGAAAACACCTGCTAAACGGAATGTCTTTTTAGCCAGTGCTCTCATCACTTCAGGATTTCTAAAATGACTGCAAAGTGGTTTAAAAGTGCCACCTTATCATATTTTGTCATTTTGCAATCTCAGTTTAGTCAAATTTGAAGTTACAATCTGCAGTGCTTGGAAAGAGAAAATCAGGCCCACAAAGTTTACCATCAGCACACTACACAGCTGTACAGTTATTTACCTTGCAATGATAGCAGGCAAGTCATAGTAAACAAGGATAAAAAGTGATACAGAATCATTCCTCTCTGTGTGTGTGTGTGTGTGTGTGTGTACATGCAATATTTCTATATGCACATTCTGGTATAACCTCAGATGATGGGTTTTGGTTTTTATTTAGGTGTTTTCTAGTAACTACCATAAATGTTCTGACGACATTTCAATTTGACCTTGCCAGACTAGCATGTTCAAGCACAAGCAGAATGTTTTGACTTCTTTTGGTGTGTTCACTCAATTTGCAGAGTGGGGTGAAGAAGGAAAGAAGTGTGGGAGAACAGCATTGATATCAATCTTCCACTGATAGACCTAACTACTCAATGTGTCTCATAAAGGTGTGATTTATACCTCACATGTATAACTGATCTTTTACTTTGATATGCTAATATTGATACAGGTTGTGCTTTTAATTATTAAATACATTATAAAAGGCAGGTGTTCGTAATCTTGGGGCACAAACTTTCCAGTGTGATTGTCTGAAATTAAAATTTTGAAAGAAAAAAAAATATCAATGGGCCTACATGTAATCTGAGTTTATTATGAGAATTCCTTACAACCTCCTCTAGACTCATGCAAAATGTTTGCTGTTACAATGAGTTTGACGTATTGCATACACCATATATGGCAACACATATGACTTTGGAGCTTAAAGAGACGTTTCCTCTTTTCTGACATGTTTATGAGTCCATGGCTTTGGGTTAAGCCTGGCAGAGAGCTGGCTCAGAAAAATGGATGGAATCTGCATGGCAGTGCTTCCTTGATCCACATGCTGCGAATTTTGGAAACAACTCAATGTAGGCTCTTGTCAGATTCACCAGTGCCAACAGACAGGAAAGCTAAACCAACAAGAATATGTGCTTCAGTCTGGAATTAGATTGCTACAGTGTGTATTTCTAACACCACTTTCAAAGTTCTTTGGGTTTTTTTCTTCTTTGATAGAAATTCTCTTTTACAGGGAGTTTCTGTATATTTGATTTAAGTTACAAAAAAGCAAAACCTTCACCATTTTGCAACTACTGCCTAAAAAGTGAGAGGTGAGTTAATATCATTATTAATGAATAACTTTGGGGCAATTTGAGGGAATTTCTCTACTTCCTGTCCGTAGTAAATAGAAAAACATGGCAAAAAAATTTGTTCTGTTGACATCCAGTAGTCTTTTACTAATTAACTATAGTCGTGTGCCTTTTGATGAGGCAAGACTTACGCTTGCATGGACTGAACACTCTGATCTGATTCAATAAAGCACTTGAACGTACACTTAACATAATATATGTGTAGTCCCTTTGAAGCAGGCATGGAACTGAAGTTGATACAACTGATTCTTAAATCTGATGCCAATTCAATATTGGTTTACAATGTATATTTAAAAGGAAAAAAAAAGCTTCATATATTTTCTGTGTCTTATTTTCCAGTCCATTCCTATGTGTTAAGTAAAATGTGTGATACTGAGTTTACTGCATACTACTTTGACTCCCCTATTCCTTTTGCTAACACTTAATGTTATACACTTTAAATTAGTTTTAAGATCAACTAACTTTTTATTTATTACGTAGTAATGCTTACCTGGATGTATTTAAGTTATTCACTGATTAATTCAGGCATGAGTTTTTTCCAGGTTCCAAACCACCGTTAGGCTTATATATCTAATTATGGGTAAAAAATCAACCATATTAGTTCCCTAGTCTCAGGGACCGGTAACTGACTTGTATAATTTAGCATATAATTTTTAATCCTAAATGGGAATGATACACAAAAGGCTCCACAAATATACATATTTCAAAAAGAATTTAAATAGCATAGGCTCAAACAGCAATAAGAAAGCTGTTAACTTAATCACAAATTGTTTTCAGGAAACCCAGATTACATTCATTTTATAAGATTTTTCTTTATTGGGAGAAGTTTGGTTTAGTAAAAATATTTTATTCAGTTTTGTCAAAAAAAAACCCCAAAACAACCAAAACAACTCCCAAAAACAGAGGGCGATAAAAAAGAAAATAATCATACTGGTTTTTTTTCAGGAAAAGGGGAAAATACAAAAAAAATTGTGACAATTAAAGGAAAAAATTACATTTTTTTTTTTATTTCTCTCTTTTCCAGACATCATACTTCCCCAGTTTTATTTTACTCTAAAGGACTGTATCTATTATTAGTAAATAAAAAAAAACAAATAAAAATTTTCTTTCTTAAATCAAGTGATTAAAATCAGTACTTTGAACCTTCCCTTGCAAATATATTCATGTTTGTGTGGAAAAATAAATATGAAAGAACTCTTCAATCCTGTGGAATTTGTGCCCATATGATCCATCTGGAGTTTCAGGCAAAAAATTGGTCTGCAGGAGTAGCGTGTCTTTCTGGCAAGTTGCTTTTCTGGCTTTTAAACTATTTCCTAAGCAAATCTACAAAAAGTTGATACAGAGTGACAAGCTTAAGGGACTTTTGGACTAGGGATTAGCCAAAACTGGCCACCTTTTGCTAATTAATATCCCTAGCAAATTTTTCTTTCCAGCATTAAAATGTTGTTAAAGTTCTCAGTCGTATGTCAATGGTGCATTAAGCTGATATTACAGTAATCAACTGTGAAAGGCCCCAGATGTATTGTGGAGAAGAAAAAGGAAGCCTTTTATCAAAAGCCAGTTCCTGCTTCCTGAACTGTGATACAGCTTCTAAAGTTTCCCTCCAGATAATAGACCGCAGTCAGAGCTCAGAATATGAGAGAAGGGAAACACACATGTACATGTGCATGTACTCCAGTTTAGTGCAGTCCTCATATAGAAACAGAAGCAGTAAGTGAGGTGCACTGGCTCAATGAAAGCAAATATAGATAATTTTCCAGAACCAAGTAAAAAGTCTACAGAGCAGCAATTTAATTGAACTTCTTCTGAAAATAAAAGTAGGTTCTGTTGGAGTGAAGGTGACATAAAAAGAGGTAACTTTAAACTCATAGTGGTATTTGACTGTGATACAATAGCACTCTTCAAGTTAAGTTGGAAGGGCAAGATATAGAACAAAAAGATATACTAGGCTTGGAAAAGTTTTTGTGCTCTTAACCAAATACTCCAATGGGATTTGAATGAATTTAATTATAGTACCGTCTAATTCC
Organism: Hypotaenidia okinawae; assembly: GCA_027925045.1. Classification (NCBI taxonomy): domain Eukaryota; kingdom Metazoa; phylum Chordata; class Aves; order Gruiformes; family Rallidae; genus Hypotaenidia; species Hypotaenidia okinawae. The sequence goes on along the minus strand of BSDF01000001.1, from coordinate 21,295,403 downwards.
ATCACATAAAATTACATACACACCAAATACTAGAGAAAATGTGTGATTTTTTTTATTTGTAGCTTTGCATATTTTTCCTCCACTTTTATTCATTTCACCTCTGAGACTTAAGGTAAACTCCAAGCATAGACCAGAAAAGCAAATCATTTCCTTTTAATTACTCCACCAGGAAATCAGTTAATGGAGGTTCACCCTAGGTCATGTAAAACTGCTATCACAAATCTTTAAGCCACAAACAATCTAGGAGAAAAAAAGATCTCTACCACACGTGGTGTGACTTTGGATGATTTTTCCTAGGTGCTTCTTTCAGTAATTGATAAAGAATAGCAAATGCTCTATGTATGGAAAAAATAAATGAAAAAAGAAAAGGCTAATGCATTCACATTCTCTTTCCTAAATAACTCATATCCTGTGCTTTTCCCATAATTTTGTCATTTGATACAAAATGAAGATGGTGTGTATTACAAGGATTAAAACAAATGGCTGATATATTTGTTAATAGAGAATCATCTTGAAACAGGTGCACTCCCTGTGGGTCTTAAAGGTATCCCTCTATATACTCTGTTGTTGAATTCCTTTACTGGAGGAGAACCAGCCTGTTGGGAAAACTTCTGCTAAAGTTAGTAGATGACAAACATTACAAAAGAAGCAAATAAAGAGGAAGAAAGAGTTAAAAAAAAACAAACAAAAAAGCAAACCCCAAAGTAATCCAGACAGCTTCATAGTGTGGGCATAAATACACAGCTCCTGTTTTTACTTGATGAGCTGTAAAGCAAGAAATCTACCCAGGGAGGTAAGGCTTCTTGCAGGGATTAGTGAGGTCATAGTAGATAATGAGCCCCACATGAAGTCTCACTACAGCTCTATAGCCAAAAGGAAATCCTTGGGTGTTTAGAAGACTATCAATTAGGAAAGATACGTTCATGCAACTGCAATTGCAAAGCTTTATCTTCTTTTTTTGAGATCTAGAAATGTGTTGATTGGTTGGAGGAGGTTCACAGCAGAAGCATGAGACTGATTTAAAGACTCAAATTGTCCATTACAGTGAAAGACTTAAGGGGCTAAATCTGTTTATCCTAACAGTACAAAGTGATCTAATCATAGTGTGTAATATTTAAATGGAAAAAGAATGTTAATAGAGAATTGTCGGTCTACTTATAATAAGATAAAAATGGCTTTAAGTGAAAAACAGACTGTTTCAAACTCCAGTGAAGCAAATCCAGGAGAAAATTAAGAGAACAAGAAATATATGTCTGTGTTTCCCATTGCCTTTCTATAGTAAAGGAAAATATGTCAATAGTAGCTTTCATTTCTTTTAATACTGTAGAGAAATTGTATTTATGAGAAGAGACCTATTCAATGAAAAGTTTAGACATGTTTTGTTTTGAAGTTAAAAATGACAAATCCAATATCTTAATAGAATTCTAGAATGAAAGAGGTATCATGGAGAGTTTAAAGAAATACAGAACAACAATCAAGAAATTGGCATGTAATACACAGGAAGACAAAATAAAACAAACAAATAAAACCCAAAGGAAAGAAGAAGGACTTGTTCAATTTCTGAAATAGGAGCTGCTTCATACCTCAGGCATGAATATGAGAATTTATTAGATTTTGTATTAGCCCAAATGTGACTGCAAATACTTTTATCTTCTGGTCTTACACACTAAATTTGCGGTGCAATGATTTGTAAGAATCGCTGTTCAAGCTGAATTCCATGAACAAATATAATCATTCTTTTTCTCCAATATATGTGCCAACCTTCATGATAGTCTCTGTCGTCATTGTGCAACTTTTCATATTGAATCCAGTTACAAATAATTCACAAAGCAAGCCATCTCCTTCAGTGATAGTAATCACTGTGCTTATTGAATTCAGCCACTGTGTTTCTGGGTGTAATACAAGGGACTTCTCTAGATTTCAGTAGAATATACTTTGATGAGTCCCATTAGATTTCTATGAAATCTTGACTCTTCCCCTTTGCTACTGCACTTGGCAAAGACCCACTAAGTACTTACCCCATGAGAAATGGAATACTTTTCAGCAATACAATAAATTCAAGTCCAGTTTTGTTTTCTTGGTCACTTGATGCAGGTTTAGAGAAGTTCCCCTCCTTCCTAGAAGATGAAATATCTGCTTGTTCAGTTCAAAATATATATGGTCAGTGTCCCATCTGCCTGTTTCTCTGACCTAATGTTGGTCTATTCTTGGACATACATACTCTGAAAGATATGTGAAACTGTTCTATGAGCCACAGGATAGGGCAGTACTGTAAAAACACTTTTCAGCCTTCCAAATTCTCATTCAATTAGCTAAATGTGAAAAATAGCATGATGATAATAACCGTCTTGACTGAAAAGACAAGCACACATGCATCAGCTAGTTGATAAATCCTGCAAAAGCCACCTAACATGGTCACTTCACATTCAGTTACCATGGAATTATCATCTTTACAGGAACTGCTTTTTGCTGACCAGGCTATAAGTTTCTCTTTAAAGTCAAAATGGATTTATTCTTCCTCTTGATTTTAAAGCAAGCTTTCATATTGACAGTAAATTCAATATGAATGATTCATGGTTCATCTGAAATGGAAAGATAAGCAACGTCATAAAGAAATGAGGCATTAACAATAAGACTTTATTGCATAAGGCAGTGTGAGTATTGATGGAAATAGACATTGTTCAGTCCATTTAGAGGATACAGATGCTTTTTAAAGCAAATGAAGGGGGTTTGATTATAATAATTGAAAAGCAGACAATGTACATTCTCATATATGGAATAATGACTTACACAAATTAAATAGTGATATTAATTTGCCTGTGGTAATTGGTGGATTCAGCTAAAGGATGCAATAAATTGATGGTTGGAGAAACAGAAAAAGAAAGCCAAGAAAAAAAAACCCAACCTATACCTCAATAATCTTTATTCTTAGCTAATACCCCTAGATTTTCTTTTTTTATGTTCTTCCAGCTTCCTAAGTTTGTAAACAAAAAAAGTGTAAAATCATAAGAATTTCATTATAAGAAATCATGCAAAACTACCTTGGAAGCAAACAGGTGCAATTACAATGATGGATTTCCATTATATAGAGGAAAGATTTGAACATCACAGTCTCAAACAATTTAGTCTTAGGAGCTATTCTTTTCCAACTACTCTTGTCTTTCTGAATATCAAAAATACTGACTTAATGCTGAGGGCTGTTACTGCATTGCTGGCAATGCACAAATCGCTCACAAACTGAGTGTGGAAAATATAAAGAGAGAGAGAAAAAATAAAAGGAACTTCAAATCCATTTCAACAATGATAACATTTTTTTTTTTTTTGCTGGAATTTTGGAAAAGCCAGAATGTAACAAAAGTTTAGTTCTAAGAATTTCTTCTGCTGTGTAATATTTAAGGCTTATATATTTAAAACAGGTGTGTGTTCAATTTTTTAATTTCTAAATGTGAAGAGCTGGAAATAATTAAGCCATTATTTTCACAACATCTCATTTAGTCAAATAACTATTTTTCCCTTCATTACAGATAGGTCTTTTTAAAAAAGCCAATTACCTTTCTTTCAAACTGGCAGAAATTATAGCTAGTTCAGGGAGAAGGTCAGGTATTTATACACATCGCTAAGATCTCCCCTGAGCCTTCTCTAACCAGTCCCATCACTTAGCTTTGTGGCACAGGAGAGGTGTGCCAGTCCATGAATAATGTTCATGACCCTTTGCTGCACCCTCTCCAGTAGCTCTCTCTCTCCTCTACTGGGGAGTCCAGAACCTCAGGTCTTATGCCAACTTCCATTCCAGATATACTGATGCCTGAGGTTGTTCCTGCCAGGGTGCAGGGCATTGCATTTTCCCTTGTTCAAATAATAATCTGTCAGTTGCCAGCATGCTTGCAAGAACTAATTTCAAGTATTTTGGGATATCATGTTATTCAGGCTGTCTGGAGATCAACTATAATTTTTTCTTTTTTCAGATCTATAGAGATATTATTAAGATATTATTTTTTGTAGATTTCAGCAGCATCTGAGTACTTGAGCATTTGGATCTTCTGATCTCTGGGTTGACTGACTGAATATTGCAAGTATACTTCATGTTTTCTTTCATATTTGAACACTACCTTTGCTCTTTGCAGATTTTCATTTTTCTGGAGGCAGCATGTTGATGGAAAGAGTAGTGGGTTTCAAATATCTTTCACATTTTCTTATTAAAATTGCAACTTTTCTTCTTAGCATTCAGCTGTCTTCTGCTTTTAAATCCCATTCATATAGATTATGAATCTATTACGAAAGATTTAAGTGTGTATCATATCTTTTAGCAACATTTTAGAAGTATTCAAGGTAAAACAAAACTGAATGTAGCTGGACTTTGCTTTATATACCTTCTACACCATCTTCATAAAAATCTGGAAGTCATTGAGACACAGTAAGTATGGAACCCCATGAAGCTACTCACATTGACTTTTAGGAGTCAAATTGCACTTCGATGTTTATGAATCTATTTGCCCATTTACTATTCACAACTTGTACTGCTCAGACTACCCTGAATAATGTACCTACCAGAACATCACATATTCGTGTTTTATTGAGCTGTAGGCCCACAAGGTTATGAAAGTATAAAGTGTGTTTCCAAACTCAGGAGGGTGGTAGATTTAGCCTTATTTAGTCAGTGAGAAATCATTAGAATACTAAAGACTATTTGTTCAGCCAGTGCCCAGGGGTTTTAAGCCTTTAGAATGGGTAACTAAAGCCTGAAGGATAGCTTTGAAACTCTCATATTCATGCAGGCCTTGGTTTAAAAGATAGCATGTCACAACATAAAGGATTCAGTCAAATGTACTTGAAAATACCATGGGTGCTGAATTTTGAATTTGGGCTGCTAAAACTAATGCTATGGTCTTTCAGCAAGCATAACTTTCCTGAAGTGACTGATTTTCAACAGAATACTGACTGTTATGGCATGTTGTCATTAATATGAAAGAAAAATGAACAGATTTTGGAAAATAAGAATATAGATAATATTTTGTAAGAACTACTTATCAGAGTTTTTGTCTTATCTCTAGACAATTGAAGACTTCTTAATTAAGCTCTTTCAATCAATTTCTTAATTTTGAGTTTCTTGTTCTGGGCATGCATGTCAGATTTGTCCCAGTCCTGTGTGGAGGTGGAACAGTTTTCCCTCACAGGAGGTGACTGTCTCACAGTTCATTGAACAATCACCGAGTGAGAGTCACAGGGTTCTAATCTTCCCAACCAAGGAACCAAGAGCCTGGAATCAACTGCAGCAATGACCCACTACTCAGCACAGGTGAAGCTATATTTAAATAAGATGGAGAACTAAATAAGCAGATGGAAAGAGAGTGAATAAGAGACTGGAAAATTGAAAGAACTGCTTGCTTTGGTTCTCTACCTTTCTTATAATTTCGGTCTTTTTTTTGTATGTGTGTCTCAAAGATATAAAGAAGTTACTAGGACTTTATAGCTTAGGAGTCTGCAGTTTCAAGGTAATGAAAATCAGTTTTCTTTAGTAAAGGAGAGTTAAATTGAATCACATTGTATTGCAATTGCCAGAGAGTGAGAGCACGCACTGGGACAGTCAGTTTTAGGCAGTGATTGAACTGGTAGGAATTGAACTCTTGCTTCAACAGTATTTCTGCAAATCTCCTCCATAAAGAATCATTTAAAACTCAGTACCAATACAGAAGGCTTGTTCTGCAAAATGTACTTTCTTTCCACTGTGAGGATCCTACCAAATTCAGTGGGAATTCTCATTCATAGGTCCAGTTTCTATCCAGCTGTCGGTCTAGATTTTGGTTCCATTAACTCATGTCAGCCCTTTTTAGCTAGAAAAATAATTTTATTCCCCACATCCTTGAAATAAATGTCATTCATTAAGAGGGAACTAAGGAGTATCTGAATGATTTAAATGTGTTTTGTCACATCACTCTCTGGTGCACTGCAGAGACACTCAGTCATGCTCAGATTGGTTTTGGTTTGCTAACTAACAGGATCTGACTATTTCCTTTTCTTCAAGTAAGGACAGAAATGGGCTTCATATGGTGGAAGTTACTGAACTTACTAAGCAGGATAAAATATTACAATTTGTTCTGTGAAGCAGAGAACTCAGACATTAAGTGACCTTACAACCATATTCGACATTTTTTAACCTTGTTCACATCCATGAACTGGTTTATTAACTTTTCCCTCTTTTCTTTATTTTGACTCTTCAGAAAAACACATTTTTGCTCTATCTGAGTATCTGAATTCTGAAGCTGCTATTCTTCAGTCAGTTTTAAATTCCTAACTCCCCACAATATCTTCTTAGTTGAGATAGGAAAAATATATGCTTTTGTAAAGATTTCTTGAATATTGCCTGGAAAATTATATAATCCAGCCCCACTTTCAATAGTCTGGGAAGCTCAGAAAGATGAATTTCCTTTGTACTAGACAGTTTTATGTGTGATTTCAGAATAAGCAGTTGGAAATAAAGGCAAAATCCTTACAAATGGCACTCTCTGAGGTAAAGCTTCCATTAACTTTAATAAGAGCAAATTTGAGTTTATCATAGGAAAAAAGGGGATCTGATAAAATTAACCAGATATAAATTTAATACAAATAAAGGAGCTCTTTTCTAGGCCAGAGTATAATCAACATGTGGAGAAAACTTAGGTCATCTGGGTGGCTAGATTTAACAAATGACTGGATAGCTTTAAAACCATTATTAAAATTTGTTACTATGCAAGCTTTAGACAATGATGTGAGTAATAACATTTCAGGCTTCAGGGCTTAAACAGATAGCTCATGAGGATTAGAGAATAATACATCTTCTCATTTCATATTACTTCAAATTTATTTAAGTGCCCTCTGAAAGAGGTCAATTGATTTATTTCAAAATATGAGGTACTGGTGACTAAGTCACAGAAACAAAATAAAATGAAGCAACCACTTTAGTCCAGAAGCTTTATTTTGGGTTTTGATTACATGCATGCTAATTTAAAGATTGCAGGCTGGGAGCTTATTGAGTTGATGAATGACTTTGTCATAGTTCATATAGATTTCTTCTGCAGCTTGGAGACTGCAGAATTCCTTATTAGAGCTTTTCTTCATATCTGGTATTGTTATTGTTTTCTTCCATTCCAGAAGGCGAATAATGAAACAGGTATTTTTAATATTTAGGAAGTATACTGTTTACCAGAAAAAGTGTTAAATAAATTTTAAATGTTCTCAGCACTGCTGAGAAAAACTGTTGTCTCAAGTTTTTCCATCTTCCTTGTAAAGCTATGATCAGAATATGATCTATTAAAATTATATGTAATTAACTTTGTAAAAATTCAACAAAGACAAAATGATATAAACTCATTTTCTATAAGGGGAATTATTTTATGGAAAATATGAATAAATAGTGTAGAAAATATCTCCTTTTCTGCATCTCACCAAATTTTAAGGATTTTTCCACAGGTAGTGTTGTGCAGGGTAATGCATATTCACTGCTCTAAGACTATTCATGAAATAAATATTTTTTTTGTTTAATATTATAACAAAAAATCATTAAAAAAGGGCTTATCCCTCTGCTGTATACACATCTTGGCAGCTTGGTTAGACTTTAATTTTTCATATGTCTTTGTAAATACAGGTGGAAACTTTGTTTTTCAGAATTACATTTACTGTGAGTTGTGCAGGGAGGAGAAAAAATTTTGCATTGGCTTCAAAATGTGAAAACATCTTTGTGTTCCCAAGTGGGCTTGTTGGCTGTGTTCTCCCACTGGAGGAATTATGACTAACCTGCTCCATCGTCTCATCAGTGAAGATCATGGGTTTCAGAAAGATTATAGAGAAGGTTCAAAGGAGACAAGAATAATTTACCAATTAAGATTAAAAAAAATACAGTTGGAAAATCTGTAATGTGACACTGTTCTGGAAAACGATCAGCTTAAGCTGTTTCCATTCCTTCAGTAAAGTTTGTCTGGCATATTTTTGCTGTTCTCATCTAGAAACATTAGACTAAGTTACAGTTTATACACATATAACTCTGTTACAATATCCACTACTGAGATTTCTTGAAAACCCAGGTGTGACTTTCGTTGTAAGCTCTTACCATATTCTAACAATATACTGTATTGCATGACCAAGACCAGAAGTGCCAGGTATTTATGTTGAGCCAAATAAAGGTCAAATAAACTGTATAGTGATAGGATATGAGACGGAAAGGGATGGTCCAGATGTTCTTATACAGAGAACAGTTTAATATACGACTATAAATGCAGTATTTCTCTTAAACTGCTGCCAGATTTTTCCCTCTCAGGATGCCCATTTGGAATCTGTATGAAGAGGATATGTGTCCTGTTGAGATGTTATGGACTATTATTGATGCTCCTTCTGATTCAACGTTTTCTGAAAAGAGAGGGCTTCAAAATAGCTTATTTGCTATGAATTATTTGCTGTAAAGATTTAGAACAATACAAGGAAATTTTCAGAATTATGTCACTGAGATAAAATATTGCTTAATATTTGCAAAATATGTGACTATCTCCCGGAAGTTAGCCAGAATTACAAGATATAATTTTTATAAGACAAAATTTTCATTTCATAAAATGCCAAATATCCACAACTTCTCAATCCTATATTTCCACATGATGATAGATGAATCAAGAAAATCCTCAGGGCTGAAAAAAGGCTTCAAAAGTCTTACAAAAGACTCACAGAATCACAGAATGGTAGGAGTTGGAAATTAACTCTGGACATCACCTAGACCAGGTTGCCCAGGCTCTCATCCATGCCTGTTTTGAATACCTCCACAGGCTCTCTGGGCAGCCTGTCCCAGTGCTCTGTCACCCTCACAGTGAAGAATTTTTCCCTCATGTTCAGATGGAACTTCCTGTGTTACAGTTTGTGCCCATGTTCTGTCACTGGGCACTCCTGAAAAGAATCTGACCCCTTCCTCTTAAGCCCTTCCTGGCTTTTAGATGTTTGCAAGTACAAATGAGACTCCTTCTCAACCTTCTCCAGGCAAAACAGACACAGCTCTCTCATTCCAGTCTCTTAATCATTTTTGTAGCCTTCCACTAGACTCTCCCCAGGAGCTGCTTGTCCTTCTTGAACTGGGTAGGCCAGAACTGTGGGACACAGGACTCCAGATGTGTCCTCACCACGGTGGAGGGGAGGACAATCTCCCTCAATTTTCTGTTCATAATCTTCCTAATGCACACCTTCTTGGTCACAGTGGCACACTGCTGGCTCATGGAGATCCTGACATCCACCAGGACTTCCAGGAGCAGAGCTGTTTCCCAGCAGGTCAACCCCTAAAATGTACTGGTGCATGGGGTTATTCCTCCCTGGGAGAAGGACCCTACACTTGTTCCAGTCGAATTATGTTTGTTTCCTCTTCTTTGAATTCTCTAGTCTGTCAAGATGTTGCTTAATGGCAGCTCAGCATTCTGGTTTGTCAGCTACTCCTCCCAGTTTTACATCATCAGCGAATTTCCTGAAGGTGTACTTTGTCACCTTGTTTAGGTTATTGATGAATATGTTAAACAAGAGCAGACCATGAACTGACCCTTGGGGTACACCACTAGATACAGGCCTCCAATTAGACTCTGTGCCACTTATCACAACCCTCTGGGCTCTGCCATTGAAACAGTTCTCAATAAACCTCACTGTCTGCTCATCCATCCCACGCTTTCTAAGCTTGCTTAGGAGGATGTTATGGTCAAAAGCCTTGTTGAAGTCAAGGTAGACAACCTTTACTGCTCTTCCTTCATCCACCCATCTGATCATGCCATCACAGAAGATTATTGGATTGGTCAGGTACAATTTCCCTTTGGTGAATCCATGTTGATCATTCCTAATAATCTTTTTTTTTTTCCTCCACATGCTTAAAGATGAGATCCATAATGAAAAAGAAGTACCAATTAATTTTAGAAGGAATTTGACTTGGTGCACAACAGCACAAGTAGGAGTTTTAACTGTATCAAGATATATAATGGATCATAAATATCTTTTATATGGACATTTTTCTATAGCACCCACCCATTACAGAGAAAGAGAATGGTGCCAAAGTTCTGTCAAATATTGACTTTGGCTGCAAATCTAGGTGAACTGTTCCTACCTCTTTCCTTCCCCTTGGCTCTCCATTCTTACTCTGGACTGTAGTTTGCCATCACTTTCATAACACTATAGCAGTTCATGGATCTTGAGTTCAAATAGAATAATCCTACTAAAAATTACCCTTTTTTGAGATTTATTTTAAACCTGATGCTGGTTTATATTTATAGCAGATATGTGAGACCACTGGATGCTAGTACAGAGGCAGCATAGAAAGATCTTATTTCACTGACAGAAATCACTGTATTTTTTACTATCCTGTTCCCATTGATATTAGAGAAGTAAACATGGCTTCCATGTTGAAAACAGACTGACAATGGGACATGGGCAGTTGGAAGGATTTATAGCTCTGAAAAAGACAACTAACCTAGCTATGTAGTCAATAAGGAGAGTGGGTTATTCAAAATGAATTGAATACATTAGTGCCAGCTCAGGGTTAAATAGCACAAGAAAAATAAAAATTAAAAAAAAACCCAATCACTGAGAGAGGAATATGAGAGATATCTATACATAATTCAAAGCTTCCTTCCATATAGCACAGAAATATCTGAATTCATTTTAGTTAGGCTACTAGGTTTGCTCTTTTAAAAAATGAACAGATAAGCAGTTGATTCTCTTCACAAGAAACTTCCAAATGAATTCAAATATCCCTTGGTTTTATCTTGTAATTCTGTGGTTAGGTGTTTCCTTTTGCAGCAGGTTTCTTTCTTCAGGATCAGGGGATTCAAATGCACATGTTCCATGAAACAAGTACTCCTGCAAAAATGTAATTTATGCTGCAACTATCAATCCCTGTACTTAGCACAGGGTGAAAAAATAGTGCAGTGTAGCAGGGACTTCTCATCCCAGATGTGCACCTTAAGCAACAGACCGTCAAGTCACACTTAATGTGACTATTGTTTCAATTAATACTTGGTTGTTTCACCAGCAGGGAACAGATCTAATAAAGTTGTAATGAACTTCCACAATGAAATTGAGAATACTGAAACTGGACAGATCAAGAACTTGGGAAGCCAAGGGAATATATGTTTATTTGTTTGGGTTTTTTTCTTTAAATTAGTATTTCTTGGGAACTTCATATTATCATCTCTATGGTTTGAATGGTGATGCTTAAACAGAGGTTGTCAGTGGAATGCAAGGAAACATTGTTAAAGCTATCAATGAAACAAAGCAAGAACACAGAAAAATGGGGCAAATCTTCAGCTGATATAAACTCTAATGGCTGTATTGCCCAGCTCAGGACCTACGTCAAGATATCTTTTTCTTACAAAAATAGTAAACAGGACATAAGGCCATATGCCAAACAGACATTGTTTCCGGGGAAGTTAGTTTTCAGATCCAGATTTTATTTGTGAGTACTCAAACATGGTCTGACACTGTGAAACATATATATGTCCATATTTATGGAAAAAGATTTAATATTTTTTATGCAACTGTATTTCATATATGCTTTTTAATGCTGAAAAGAGCTAATATTCCTTTTACAACAGTCACTGCTTCATTCTGAATATCATTCAAAGACAGAAAACTTTTAATACAGGTTAAATGTCTAAAGAATAAACTACATCTCCATGACTAGGAATGTACTAAAAGCTTAAAAGAGGGGATTTTCTGAAAAATAACAAGTACAGAAAAATGGTGCTCCAAAGGTATTGTGCTGAGTTAGATAAACTAAGGACATCTGCCTAGTCATACTCATGTTAAAAGATGTCCTGAATCCAATTAACTGTGGATGATATCTTGGATTTTGTCAGGAAGGATGAACTTTTTAATCCCTTTTGGCGTTTTCTTGTAAGTGTTCCTTTGGTTGCGTGCATGCACAATTTTAGTCTCATGCAGACCTCAGGAAATGATGAAACCTGCAGATCATATTTGAAAATACTAACTGACTAGAGTGAAAATTATAATTTACCTTTTCTTCCCTAGATTAGACAGACACTGATATATTTTATTCAGACAACACATCCAACAGATTCACCAAAAGAGATACCTAAAAAATTATGTGCTGTGGCATGCCTCGTGTCTTCATTCTGCGTTGGACTGCTGGAAGGTCTTTCACAGAGTTCTTCAAAGAATGTATTTAACTTTAAACTGAAAAGAAAGACCAAAATAACTATGCAGAGACCTCTGCCCTTTTCTGAAACTAACTTGCTTGTATTTCTGTTAATAGCATTCTATTTCTGCTGCCACAGTACCTGATGGTTTTACAAGTCTGCAATAGAGGTTACAAAGACAATAATGAGATTCTTTATCAGACTACTTTTTAAAATGATCTTGCTGTGGACAAATAAATACTTTGTATTACTGCTTAGATACAACAAAACCCCCACATCCTTCCATTACTACCTCTCCTAAATCTAGTTTCCAAATAGATGGAATTAAATGTTCTATTTTTCCCACTTTAGGAGTGTTTGTATGTCTGATCGTACCTTAATAAGGTTATTAAAAGACAATAATCATCTCCCAGTGTAAATGATTCTCAAATGTGCTGTTAGCTAATGACTAATGTTAGTAGTCTTTGGTTATACCCTTCCTGAAACTTCTTGTTTCACTCAGATATGTGATTTCACTATGGAGTGTTGCAACTGCTGTGTATTACCCATGCAGAAAAATGTTCTGTTTATCTTACATAACAGCAGGAAATCCCCATTCAATTTTCTTTCCAAATTTCTGAAAGTGATTTGGAAGACCTGTAACAAAGAATTCCTTGGGGTTCTCAAACTAAAAGGCTTATTCTTGCTATATTTCCATATTAATTGCTTTAGCTATTACAAATAGCAGTTCTAATTGGCTTTTGAAGACTTTTTTAACTTTAGTAATTAAGTCCATAAGGTACTCTTAAAATTGTTGGCTCTAACCTGCTGTCGTCTCCTTGTCTGCCCACACATTGGGTAATTCATGCAGACTGTCTATGAAGTCCATCCCTTCATTTCCAGTTCACTGTTTCGAATGTCTGTGTCTTTCTTTCACAGACTGAAATGCACAGGCATACGAATTAAGGAAAAATCTAGGGAGGATTTGAGTCTGGGAGTGTATTAATAATCTACTAAATCTGTAAAAAAAAAAAAAAAAAAAAAGAGGTGGAGAAGAAAGAATAAACATTCCCATATTTTTTTTTCCATAACTGAATGATTGACCCCCTTTTTGTTTCTTCCTGAGCTAGTTTTGATGGTACTGTCAAAAAGGTTTGCACTAAAACCTCAACCTGCACAAATCTCACTTACAGGAAATTTCTATTGCTAACAGAAAAACAAAACTGGGTTTGCCAAGAAGTTTACTATCCTTTTGAATCTGATTTATGCCAGGATGACGCTTTTCTTCTTGTTTGATCTTGAAAGCTAAGCAGCTCTGGAAACCACCTAAAACTCTCCTGCAATATAAAAAACCTGAGGTATCACAGCCTACCAGTTGGTGAACACCAAGACACATGAACAAGTTTATGTAAGATTTCCTTTGTTCCACTGCTGCTGAGAAGTTGAAATATAAGTAAGTGGTAAACGACTAAGCTACAATTTGTCATGAAAGTCCCACAAACAGTATTCTTCAGGCATCAGGTTCAGCAGATCCCTTAGGCAGCAGAACTTTGCATCAATGATTGAGACCATAGATATCTGGGACGTGATTCAGTAACCTAAGCATAGACATCCAGTCCTATATAAGTTGTTCCTGGGTCTCAGAGTTCTGGCAAATGGGGCTGGAAAATATGAATAAAGATTAATGATGTTCCCACATTTAGGCAAGGTCTCACTGCAGAACATAAAATAATGCTAAATACCCATTTCAGAAAGCTGAACCCTGTAGAGAAATTCAGCTCCTGATAAAGATACTCAAAACTATGTGGCTATGGGAGGGCATCTGTTAAGAGGTAAAGTGTCCAAACTCCTGGTAGAGACAATGGAAATCTAACAAATCCAAGCAGTGGAGTGAAGGGAGTGATCTTGCCCACTGTAGAATAAAAACTTCATAGCTGCTCAGACATGTAGCTTTCCTAGTTGTTAGTGGTATTGTTGATGATTTTAGTCAGATGTCCACAGCATACTGAAATTTGAGATGGTGTCTCTTCCAAAGAACATGGATTTCCTATAGAACATGTGTCCAACCTACCAGCTCCTTGTGGATAATTCAAATAATTTAGGGCATCCTAAATAATGCTAGAAACTTATGTGGGGATATAATGCACACAGGCATCTAAATTAAGACATCTAATATGGAACTGGGGTCCCAACTTTGGAATTTCTAGTTTTGTTTAAGTCCCACTGAATTAAGTCTTCAAGTTGTTACATATAAAATAAACAAAACTCTGCAATTTCAATTAAAAATTTATATTAGAATTATGCATTTATATAAGATTCTTGAAATAAGCTTAAAATAAGAAGAAATATACCTGTGAAATGATAAAAGATAAAGTTTGTATATCTCTTACTAACAGTTATACAGTGGATTATGACTTTTAAAGCAATAACCCTTTAACAAACGTTAACTTGAAGCTAAATGTTCTTTAAGGTCCTTTCCAACCCAAGCTATTCTACAATTTTACGATTTCCACTCAAAACTTCACATACCTATTGAAGGGATTTAATTTGAACTAAATCAATCTTTTTTGCTTTTCACAGGATGAAAGTAAGTAAGCAAATAAATATCACAGCAGCACATTAAGTGTCTAAAAATCCAGTGGAGATGACTTCTAAAATTTGTAACCATAATTTTAGTTGGAGATTGTGGAGGACATGACTTTGTAGCAAGTTTAAACTAATTTACTTTGTTTTTATAGCTTATGCTTGTTTTGTCAAGTAACAGTATTAAACAGAAACCAAATACTGTGAAATCAGCATCTCAATTAGAGTAGGATAGGATAGGATAGGATAGGATAGGATAGGATAGGATAGGATAGGATAGGATAGGACAGGACAGGACAGAACTGAAATTTCAGCCAAAAGGCACCTACAATAATCATTTAGTGCAATTGCCTGACCACTTCATGGCTGTGTCCCACGTGTCCTGTCACCGGAACCCAGCAAGAAGAGCTCAGCACCTCCCTCTCCACTTCCCCTCCTCAGGAAGCTGCAGAGAGCAATAAAGTCACACCTCAGTCTTCTTTCCTCCAAAATAGACAAACACAACATCTTTAGCCATTCCTCATAGGACATTCCTTCCAGCCCTGTCACCTGCTTTGTTGCCATCCTCTGCATACATTCAAGGGCCTTCACATGCTTCTTAAATTGCGAATCCCAGATTTATGTGCAGTACTCCAGGAGAGGCAGCACCAACAATGAATATAGAGGGCTAATCACCTTTTCACTTAGTGGTTAGAATTATGAGATACTGAAAGAAGTTGGCAAAGTAAAGAACAACTTCTACAAGAGAGGATGAAAGTCCAAGGTTTTTGAATGAATTTGTTCTGCCACATCCATGTTTATGCAGGAAAACTCAGGCTCTTCCTGTTACTTTCAAGCAACCTGGAGAAACCCCCAGACATTTCTGGATGCTATGTAGCTGGGTTAATCAAACTCCAATGTCTTTTTGAAAGTTGTGCCTAAAGGGCTTCTAGATGAAAATCCAGCCAGCTCAGAAAGCATATGCAGGAAATTACTGCCTGCACCCATACAAGTAAACACATTGTGAGGAGGCCTGCTGAATCCACAGATCTATGCTTCAGTTAATACTAATTTCAGTTATTGGGGATGTTCTATATGTACCTAAAGACACATTTTTAGGGTCATTTCAGCATAAATTGTAGTATAGATCCTTATTAATAAATTCACATTCCTCATTCTCAGCAAATTTGAGGGAAAGATCAAACAAAATATATGACTAGAGTACGGACATAGTCAGAAATCTACTGGAAATTAACTGAAAAATACATCAAGATATTCAGCTGACAGTTTCGTCACATTTTGTTATGAAAGCTTATTAATTTATTTGAATCAAATGTCCTATTCTGAAATAAAAATTACAAAAAGAAAAATAAGTAGAAAAAATTGGTCCATTTGGTCTGTGGTAGTTGTCTAAATATAAATCAAGTGGAGTTTATCCTAATTCCCTCTCGTATTTTTAGAACAGTTCTATTAATAAAACAAATTTTCTGGAAAAGGGTTAAGCCATTTTTCCTACAGACTTCACAGTTTTAAACCTTATAATTCCTATTTATTCATTAAAAAAAAAAAACCACCTACAAAGTAATACTCTTAGGCTTGAGGAGAAATCTACTCTGAAAAACCTAAACTAATTATCAAAACTAAGGTATCTCAAATATTTTTGTTAATGGTTATTTCATAAATATACACTCCTTTTCAATGTTATAGAAATGTGTTCTGGGTTTGTAGATATAGGCACATAGTGAATAATAGTTGGTAAACAAGCATTTGTACCAGGATTAACTCTAATGCAAATTAAATTGCAGCTGGTTAACTAAATCCTTGAAATATGAGGGTTTTATTGAAAACATTTCAATATAAAATATAATAATGTCAAAGGAGGTGACCTGAGGAAGTCTGAAAATTGAAGACTACATTTTGAACTGAACAAAGTCTAAAGCCTTTGGCCATAATTCAGACAGAAGAGGAGAGGAAAACAACAGGAACTAAGTGGGATTTCAGACTGCTAAGAGGTCAACTCTTTGTACAAAACATTTAGAAGAAATCTTTGTCCTTTCTTCTTTTCTTGTACTCATGTTTTGAAGGAAAGATGGAGCAGCAATCTTATTCCCAGACACCATGGCTGCCTCCTGGAGTTCTGGGCTGGTAAAGCAGCTGTACTTCTGAGTTTGTTTGGATAACCGATAAAGGATGAGCTCACTGTTCTATACGCCACCTTCAGTGGTCAGTAAGAAGGTGTTTGACACTTACCTGCTTTACCAGCTTTCTTTAGCATAGTCTAGGGCATATGAAAAAATAATCAAAGATTGTTACAACAAGTTTTGGATACTTTTTATAAAGAAGTTGTCCTGCTGTCCTGAGTCTAATTATATTCCTGTGTGAGTCCCTGAAAGCTAGGGGTGAGATGAGTCTTGAAGTCCTGACTTCACTGATCCATGACAAAATACTCACTGACTTAAGAGGTGACAGAAATAAAACATAATTTTTAACACTGTTGTTTGACAGAGCATTTAGAATAATGTCTATTTCATGCATCAAGGTAGTTGTCTTTCATTCAAGAAGACTAAAAAAACTAAGGCAGGCAAAGGCTTTATTCTTGTATAAATAGATTTCTTTCCTTCCCCTCTCCCTTACTTGGTAAAATAAATAGTTCTGAAGGAATACCTTACATTTCAAACTGAATTGTGACCAGACGTTATATCCCAAGAATGTAATTACAGGAGATGGCAAATTAATGGTCAATTAAAAAAATCACATAAAAGGAGAGCAAAGAGAATAAATCCTAGATAAATGTTAACCTTGCTTCTTGCCCTGTTAACAGAGATGAGAAACAAAATTTGTGTTAAAAAGAAGTACTTTTCACACCAAGATTTACAGATATGAGCTTCATTTTCTAAAAAAAGGGCTACTTTAGGCCTAGTAAAATGAAACAATGTAAATATATATATTTGAACTAGGTAAGGAAATAAACCAAAACAAAACCAAACCAACCAAAACCAAACAAGTAATTAGATTTTGAAATGTAAACACATTTTTGAAACTAGAATAATAAAATCCAACTAAATTTAGTGCAATCTTTTACTTTTTCTGCTGTCCTTGATCATCATATAGAAAAGGAGTTTCGTATTATCATTCCTGAACTCACCATGTTAAAACTCCATTAAAATTTGTAATGTCTGTGTTAGATCTTCCTTCTTTGTTTTTATCTATATTTAAAAAAACCCAACAACCTAACAGGTTTTCTTCAATCCTTTCCTTTCCTTTCCTTTCCTTTCCTTTCCTTTCCTTTCCTTTCCTTTCCTTTCCTTTCCTTTCCTTTCCTTTCCTTTCCTTTCCTTTCCTTTCCTTTCCTTTCCTTTCATGTAATTTTTCCTCTAGGGGAAAACAAAATCAAAAAAACCCACCCAAACCTGTGAAATTACTCATCAATAAATATTTTTTGAGTTTTAAAAATAAGGAAAAAAACAAAACAAAACCAAACAACACTACAATGCTAACAGAATGGTCTTAAGAAAATCAATATATTTATACTTAATTTGTATGATTGTTAGAAAGGCATAAATATGAAAGTATTATGAAAAAGGAAACCAAATTTCTAGGGCAATACTGAAAAGACTTTAATAACTACAATCATTCGTGGCAACTGGACTTAGGGAGAGCAAAATTCATATGCTTTACATTGGTCCACATGCATACACACATGTACCTACATGTGTATGCAATATTCAACCAAGCAGTCAGTATTATTTAAAGTGCCAATATTTCTATCTTTAAATACAAATATGAACTCATTCATTGTGTAGTGCATTTGTAATGATCTAACACATCTAGAAAACTTCAAAAAGACAGATAACCCATTATAATACTTTCAGAGGGAACTGTGCTGTACAGTCAGGCCTCCTGTGTATTTCTACTTACCCTAAAACATTTGAACAGTAATTCCTAATGTGTCAGATGCAGCATGTGATCTATGCAGATAATATGGGATTGTGAACTAACCACCTGTCAGCAAGCAGAATCAAAGCTGCTTCTTCTGCTTCTGCTGCCATGCCCTGGCATTCAAAAATCCTAACCAAATGGCTGAATTCCTGTTGTGGAAGGAATAGGAGAGTTGTCAGGCAATGTGTTCATGCAGAAAATGAAAACATGTCCAAGAAAACCAAGACACAGGGTTGGCATTAGTTGCTAATACATTTTGATAATGTATTCATTTTCTAATTCCTATCCATTTAGATCCATATATGTCCATCTAATGGCATAATACAATAAACTATCCTGAAGTAATATTTGAATACATACGTTCTGAGAAATAATTACAATTTTATTCTGTAGTTATGGTGACAGTATTAGACTAAGACAGAACTAACTTGAGATGTAATTCATACTTTGCATTAATGATAACTACACCAAATACACTATAAAACTTACTGGAAAAATATATATTTTTTAAAAATGGCGGACAAAAAGGATTTCTCACACAGTCTCAGAATTCTCTTCAAAATAATAATTTTGGAGCTGACTGGCAGCTGTTACACTCAGAGACAGACAAAACAAGTGGTGTTTTCTTGCAACCGGATGCACAAGAATCCATCCATCCATCCATCCATCCATGTCGTTAGCTAGGGCCCGGTGGTTGGAAGATGTCGTGCTGTACGGAAAGGTAGGACCCCTCTCCCTATAGCCAATAGCGTTTAGTCTATGACGTAAGCAGACGGAAGTGACGTTGTAAACCTAAGCTATATAATGCTGTTCCATGTGTCAATAAACGCCATTTGAGGTCCACCACATTGGTGTCTGCGAGCAATGACCCGAGCGGCCAAAGGAGAGCCATCAGGCTGTTCCTGAGAAGGGCCACCACACCATCTGAAGGCAACACATCCATCCATCCATCCATCCATCCTCCATCCTATCTATTCTCTACCTACCTACCTATGTACCTACCTACCTACCTAAAAGCATACTGAAATCATATCTGAGTTTCTCTCTGACAAACTGTCATATTGCCCGACAAACTGCTGTGAGGTCAAGCAGTTTTTGAAGAACACCATTGGCACATGGCTCTTTGCACGGTGTAAACAGAAAATTAGAGGGCTGTCTCCTCTCTTTTCTCTTCATTCTGGCCCAGAGAATTTGTGGATGCCCTCTTCCTGGAAGTGTTTAAGGCCACATTAATCAGTGAAGAATCTTTTACTGAATACTTTTCCATGAAATAGAAGCTTGTGACATTGCAGGTGTATTTGCTTATAGGCAATTGTCAAAACCTGTGGCTTTTTTCCAAACAAAGGTTTAATTCCCTTCAAAGAATTACAACAGAATTGTAACCTATAATTTTTTTATTTTGCTTTTTTTATTTAAATGCTTTCTATTAGAAGACTGCCTTGGAGCTTGAAATAAAGGATCATTAATTTTTCCAATGCTAATATTATGATAAAGTGAAAGAATTTGTGGCAGTGAGCCACAAATCCTCTTGTTGCAAGCAGCAAAATTTTCAGAGCGAACAAGTGTGAAAAAAACATGACACCAAAATATGATTCAACCATGCATTACAAGAGAAAAAAGAGCTTTTATCTGAATCTCCCAAACTTGTCTTCCAGTGGTGGAAGAAAACATAGATATATGCTTTCAGTACATATAGTGCACTGTGTCTTAATTTTGTAGACCATCTCTTTCAAAAATAGATGTATGCATTGATATTTTTGAAATATGTACTATAGTTTGACTCCTATTAAATGTTTAATTTTTTTTTCAGTCAGGTGTAGGAATTCCTAGAAGCAAAATAACATGACCAGGAAAACTAATTTGAGATACAGGAACTTCTGATTTAATATTCTGGGTGTAACATAATGGGTTACCCAGATGTTATTATATACATACATTTTCAGCTGTGATGTAACATCTTCAGCAGTATTACAAGAGCTCATTCACCATCATCCCGAGAGTAGCATATTAATGATGAAAGTATTTATACTGACTTTTTTGAAAAATGAAGCACGATGCAGAGGTGCACATCATTATCTTAATATACTCTTTCAGAGTAGAACTAAGTGTAATCTATTTACTGATTAAAATAAACAAAAAGTCAGAAGATATTCAGCAGTTCATTGTTCATTGTCATGGGGCTCTTCTGGTCACATACCTTGTAGTTTCTTTTTCCATGGATAATATTAAATTTCCTTGTGTGGGAGACTCTTCAATAAGTAAAACTTCAATATGATGAGAAGGATGTTTCTGACTGATGTAATGATCTGGAACACTTAGCACCTACCCAAACCTCAAATATTCTGCCAGCAGTAAAGAACTGAAGCTCATTTATAAAAATCTGATTTTTCTTTTTTCTTGCACTTCAAGATTAGGAGGACTTGAGGTGACACATGCTTCTCCACAAATATTCTTTTGACTTTTAGAAACATTCATATAATGCTTGCATGAGTTATATTACCTTTGGACTCTGTTGTCATCTCATCATTCTTGCAAGAGCAGCATTTATTTTACATAAATAGGGCAAAAAATTGAAATGTCCATCTCATTTTTCAGCCTGTCTTCCCCTCTTAATCATAGGGGAATCATAAAGTTATACAAATCTTTGCCTTTTAAAATTTTATAATTGAACCAAACACGCGAAGTGACATATTTATATCTGACAGAGACAAAATAGCTTGTGTTCCTAATGAAAACAAAAAGAAATCCAAGAAGCAAGTTTCTATATCAGGTAGAGGCCTTTTTTTTCCTTCAGCACCAAAACCATTTCAATTTCATTCCCATATACATAATGAAAAAAAAAAAAAAATAGTTGTGCATCCCAAGTCAAACTCTGCTTTTTCCTAGGTGTAGTTGAGAATAAATTCAAAGCGAATAAACTGATCAACATACAAATCTGTTCTGTAAGAAATATTTAAGACTTCATAGACACTACAGCAGTGACAACAGGAAGGACAGAGAACAGGTGAAGACAATCCATCCCTGAATTGCTCAGGACACTGGATAAGTTCTCTTGAGTGCTTCCATCAGATTCAATATTGCCTAACAGAAAGAAGGTATGAATTCATGTCCCATACATAGAGTCCTTTAAGTAAGTGGAGGGCAAGTACTTGACATAGCCTCTTCATTGTCTTCATGTGATCTTTCCATGCGGCTTCAGAGAGGACCAATACTCACTACCCCATGCATTTTCATGTTCAGAGTCTTATTAGTGATTTGGTTTTTTTCCTCTTTTCCTGTGGATTCACAAACTACGACAAACAAAATACATATCTTTATATGACTTACATTTTTTTGAACTACAATAAGCATATTCCCTCGTATTTGCAAATAAAGTATGGTGTCTAAAGCATGTGCAATTTGCAGAACAAACCAGGTATTTTTATGTTAATCTACTACTATCTAAACTAACTTTTAATAGTAGCAGGAGGATGAGATTATAAAATGTCAGTTGTTGGTAAAATAAAGTTTTGCTGACTCTGTAACTAAGTTGTATACAGAAGCTGCTTCACAAAATCTGCTGTTAAAGTGTACAATTGGTCTCTTGGTATCCATGCTATTTTCTAGCTTGCTTAGGTGCACATATAATTCTTTGAAATGGTTATCATGCTGTGCAAATAGAAAGGTGGGTGGCTACAGCTAATAAAGTCTCCACTAAAAATATGTCCCATGTTGTACCAGTCTACATTTGCAGATGGGAAGACTAACTTCTAATCTTAACACTTCTATTTCACTTCCCAGAAAACTTTCCATTTCAGTCATAAATTGTGTATTCACCCTATCCTTTAATCTTCTTAACCTAAGTTAAAAAAAAAAAAAAAAGTCCAGTCCAAATAAGCAGATTTTTAATTAAGAAAGCTGCAAGCAACCCAATCATCTCTAGCTGAAGAAAGAAAAGTAAATGATGGTTGTGTGGGTATAATAATGTGCTGTGATCAAGGCTGAATCACAGCTGAAACCTGAAGCTGATTGTCCCACTGTGGGTTGAATGAAATGTGAAAAAATAATTTAATGCATGCAAAACCTTTGCACAGATTCCTAAGTGAATTACAAAAACTAAGGTAGTTGCCTTAAAAATAAATTATATTTCAGTGCTTCCACATGCAGACTAGTCTGTATCCCCGGACATTTTACCCTTGTATTGTGGGAAAACTAAAACAAAATACAGAATCCTGAACAATTCACAGTTTTATTGGGGCCTGGAAAAGGGCTCTTTTTGTTTTAGCATGCATGATTTCTATTCTTGTAAACATACAGGCTTTTTAGCTCATTATTCATTATTAGCTTCATCTCAGGAGTGCCTGATGGGCAACATACCTGGGCCATATAATACTAGATGTGGAACAAAAAAGAGAAAAAATCTCCCCCAAAGACTTTTTTCCTTAATATGAGTAACAAATAGAAGAAAAGGAATACTGTTAGAATACAGGCATATTTCTCTGCCTTTTCTGGTTTGTGCCTATTTTGTTTTATTTTATTTTATTAAGGTAATTATAGACTTTAATTAGGTCCCCCCTTAGTCTTCTCAAGGCTGAACAGTCCAAACTTATTCAGCCTTTCCTCATAGGGGAGATGCTCCAGGCCCTTAATCATCTTCGTAGCCCTTCTTTGGACTCTTTCTAGGAGATCCCTGTCCTTTTTATATCAAGGAGCCCAGAACTGGACACAATACTCCAGGTGGGGCCTGACCAGGGCAGAGTAGAGGGGGAGGATCACCTCCTTTGACCTGCTGGCCACACTCCTCCGGATGCACCCCAGGATCCCATTGGCTCTCTTAGCCACCAGGGCACACTGCTGGCTCATGGCCAACCTGTCATCCACCAGGACCCCCAGGTCCTTCTCCACAGAGTTCTTCTCCAGCAGGCCATGCCCCAGCCTGTACTGATACAAGCAGTTTTTCCTTCCCAGGTGCAAGACTTTACACTTGCTTTTGTTGAACCTCATCTGGTTTCTTACTGCCCAGCTCTCCAGCCTGTCCAGGTCTCGCTGGATGGCAGCGCAGTGTTCCTGTGTGTCAGCCACTCCTCCCAGCTTTGTATCATCGGGTACTTGCTGAGGGTGGATGCTATTCCCTCATCAGGGTCGTCAATGAAGATATTAAACAGGACTGGACCCAACACCGAGCCCTGGGGAACACCGCTAGTCACAGGCCTTGTTCTCTTTATGTAATATTCTTAGTTACTTTAAAGAGCAAATTAGTTTCTGGTGGTTTGTAAATATTCTTTCAAATATATATATCTTACATTGTTTAAGAAAGGGTCACTGTTTGAGAAGCTATGAAATACACTCTTTTTCAGATAGACTAAAATTACCTTTGCCTTTAAATACTGTTCTGCAAAATTTCTGTCTGGAAAGAGGTCATTTAAATTCTAAAATCCTGTTGGGACTGAAGTGCAACTTCACTCTTGGGTACATGAAATATAGATGAAACTCTAGATTCTCAAAAAAGGCAAAATGAAACAAATGTAAAATGTTGTCCATGGAAGATGTGTTTTACATTGGGCCAACACATCTTTTTCAGCATCAGAAGCTCCTCTAGGAGGGAAAAGAGCATAATTCCAAGGGCATCCCAAATGGACCCCAGATGATCTCTTAAATAATCTAATCCATTTACTTCCAGCGCTGGGGAGACAAGCTTCCTGCTGCTCAGTCTTGCCTGTTAAAGCCTGCTGGCTCCAGGATCGAATTAAGACACTTATGCCTTTATCTTTTTTTTAGGAACATATTTCATCAAGTAGATATCCTAAGAATAACTATGGAACTGTATGTTAAGAAACACAGGAAATCCACATTTCCTGTCAGGGTAGAATCAAAGTTTTTAGAAGTTTTCCTTAGTCAGGACAGAGCAAATTTCTGAAGGGCCAACTCAGGCATCTAGGATAAACTTCATCAGTCCATAGAAAGCCACAACTCTAGTCTTCCCGAAACCTGTAGTTTCTCATTATTTCTGTTTTTCCAGAAGATTTTTTACCACTTTTGAAGTGCTAAATAAGATATTGATAATTAGAAGTCTCACATTTAATACAAAAAGTAACATAAGGATACCCCTACTAACAGGACGATACCGCAATAGGATTTTTTTTAGAAATGTTTTTACTCCTTCTCTTCTTAGTTTCCAGTGGAAGTGACTTCAGTGCCATGTGGAAAAATGGAAAGCATGACACTGAAAGCTCAAAGAAAAACCATGGGAATATAACCTGTCCTGCATCTAGGCATATTATGTGAGGCTTTCTGCAGTTACCACTGTTAGATTCAGGAAAAGGAAGCTGCTGGCCTCTTGTGCATCTTATTCTTGTAAAACGTTGACTTCACAGGAGCAGCGTCTGCTGAACATCTTTCAGGATCTGAGTGCCTAAGTTCACTGACAGTAGAAGAAGAGAATGTTTTTTAACCAAAAAATTTCTAAACCTGCATTGTGGAGCACTTTATCTGTAACAGTGGTCTGGTATAGCAAGGAAGGATGGTCACAGTGCAAAGCTGCACCATTTCAGAACTGGAGTCTCCTACACCCTCTCTTTTTCTGGGGTAATAAAGACATAAATAAAAGTAGTGCAAAGGAAAATGAATTATTTTGTAATTAAATGGCAAACTATATTCAAGAATATCGGAACCAGTCATCCTGCTGTTCAGTGTCTCCTCTGGAGTGTGTTTAACAGAGCTGCTCTGTATGAAATTCCTGAAGGGAAAGTCTTTGCAGCACATGTTCCTGAGAGAGGAAGAGGGACTGTGGAAATATTCAAATACTTCTTAAATTATTTAGGATCTGTATGTTCTCTCTTTAAAGGCACAGATCTCAAATTGCTGTGTTCTTCTGTAGTTTCATGCTAAAATTAAAATTAAGTTTTCTGGGCAGACAGTATAACCTTGAGTACTACTGAGCACGTGTCAGAACATCTAAAGGCTTCTTTATTAATTCTAAAGGAAAGGACAATATGGGATTTTGTTAAAATGTAGGAAATCAAATAAATTAAATGAAAATGAAAACAAAGAGCTTCTAGTTAATGGAAGCAGATTATAAATCTCCTATAAAAACATAATTTCTGTTTATTTTTCCTGTGGTGTGACATGACACCAATAGCAAATGACTTAGCATATAATACATTTAACTTGCCTTGAAAACACTACAATCACAGAACTAAGAAAAACAGTAATTTCATGGGTTATAATTTCAGGAATATAAAAGATACTGCTTCAAAAAGGCTAACAGCATTAAATTTTCTTAAATTAGCTGTGATGGCTGAATAAAAGATGAGAACTTTTACATGTAAATCTAACCTCAGAGAGGGCTCTTAATATGCTGTAAAGCCACAGAACCTCAGGTAAATGGACTGAATTTTGGCTTGCTGGGCTGGAAATTTCTAGCATGGGTATGTTTCTTCCATTTATTCAATATGGTAATACAAGGTAAACATCCCAGAATGACCTGCAATTAACACCTGCTGTGATCTCTCAGATTTCTCAAACTAAACAGACTTGAGCCAAGACAGTATTTCGAAGATGTATGTGCTTTGTTATATGTTGGCTGATGAGAAAGTAAGCAGTTCTATTAAAAGGCTAGTCTGTCTTTGCTTTTCATGTGTGTAAACAGGCAAATTGTAGCCTTATCTTCTCAAAATGCATTTTAAAAAGATATCAAGGCTGTGAGCCTTAAAAAAAAACAACCCTTAGATTTTAAATTATATGAAATAGTGAAAGAGAACTACAATGAAGAGAATTTATGTAGCCTAGGAATTCCTAGAAAAATAATTAGCCTTCACATTATTAAAATTTGATCATGTGAAGGTGGGAAGATGAATTTACAATAGAAATAATTTTTCTGTTAGAAAGACACTCTCCCACAAGCTAATATGAATTCTCAGTAGAAACTGTAAGATATAAGATTAGTTTCATGAATATGGGTTACTTGAGCGTGGTTGTGTTTCTTGATATCTCACAGGTTGAACTTGCAGTTACTTGGAAGCTATTTTCCTTTTCCAAGAAACTCAATAAGAGCTCAATCCAAAGATGTGTGGGCCTAATCATAAAAATTCTTGCACCTGCTATCTTCTTCTATTGCAGTATATAAGACACAAAACATTAACTTCAAGAAAATTTACTAGGAAGGATGATTGCTGCTAAGTAAACTATCTGTGTGGTATGGACTCGTGATTCTTGCCCACACAGTAAATCTATCTGAATTACAGTAATCAAAGGGAAATAGATTTTTCCTTCATAGTTTGCTATTATGTCCAGAGACTGATAGTTTACCAGCCACCTGTGCTTCCAAGTACTAAGGACAATTTCCTATGATTTAAAGCAGAATGTAACTGGGAAAATGGAAAGGTTTTAAAGTAAGTTTAACCACGAGAAAACGCTGTCTCTGAAATGTACTATAGTAAAATGTAAAAATACACTGTACTTTTTATAGGTGCATTAATTGTGTTGTGTAGATGATCAAAGAAACAAAACTATTTTAAACAGTCTTATTATAATTGTAACAATGAAAAAATTGAAATATATCTGTTTTTCAAAATCCAGAACATTTTGTATTCTGCAATGAAATGCTTCTGTCATTTTACATAAAATAAACAGCTGTGTAACACAGTTTCTAGGGTCAATTTCCAAATCCGGGAGAAATATAAACCCAATATAAACCCATCTGTAAGTAGAGGTTGAAATGTACATTAGCTGAGAGTCTGATGTTGTGGACATGTATTCTTTACTGAGTGCATGACTACCCATATATATACAGATAAAACTAATCTCTTCCCACGCAGCTGCATTAGTATAGTGTTGTACTTTATCTTCTATTTCAGGGCTCAGTAGTAGGGATTTTGCTTAACTTTTTTTGTGATTACACAGCTATAAAGTTTTTATCCAAGCCTAGTTCACATTCAGAGACATTAGGGAGCTGAAGATCTCATCTAATCATTTTGTATAGAAATATGCTTAATTTCATTAGTTACTTGAGAATTTTATTTTTTATAATGCTGCTGATATTATTACCATGATTTGTATTTTAACAGTGCTTAAATACATCAAGAATTTATTCAAATAAAACAAAACCTGTTTATGCTCAGAATTTTTGGAAATATTTTTAATTAGTTTCAGGGGAAAAGCAAAATTATAGATCAGATACAATTAATGTATTTGTTCAAGTACATCTATTCCAGTGTAGTACTGCACAGGTAAAAAACTACTTTTGCAGGTTTAGGTCTGTGATTATAAAACATCTTATAAATCATGAAACCAAATATAATTTGGAAGAAATATTAAACCACAGATTTTGATGTGTGTAATTCTTAAAAAACTTCAATAAAAATCAGAAAAATCTTCTTCTCTTTTGTGTTTGCATGGTGCAAATATTAATACTCCCAGCAGTGTTCTAATCCAAATGCTAGGAATTATTAAAATTTACAAATAAATTCATTCCATGCTATTTCTGTCTCCTCCAGTAATAGAAAATGCTGGAAAGTTGCAGGGACAACCCTTTCCTAGATATTTTCAGTTCAATATTACATAAAGAGTAAGATGGTTCGCAGTTTTGGAATCCATAGTGAAAAATCACCAAGTAACAAAATCCAAAAGGATTTTCAGGAACAGGCAGCAGTAAATAAAAGGCAAATATGAACAAAAGAAAATATAGAAGGAATGTGTACTTCCTAAGAAAAGATTTTTTTTTATTTCTTTTTTTCAAAAACGTATTTGTAACAAGAAATCATAGAATCATAGAATCATAGAATTGTAGGGGTTGGAAGGGACCTCGAGAGATCATCGGGTCCAACCCCCTGCCAAAGCAGCTCCCTAGGACATTTCACTCAGATAGGCGTCCAGACGGGTCTTGAATATCTCCAGAGAAGGAGACTCCACCACCTCCCTGGGCAGCCTGTCCCAGGGCTTTGTCACCCTCACTGTGAAAAAGTTCTTCTGCACATTGGTAGAGAACTTCCTGTGCTCCAACTTGCAGCCATTGCCCCTTGTCCTGTCTCCACAGACCACTGAAAAGGGGCTGGCTGATTCCCCCTGCATCCCCTGCTTAAGATAATTATAAACATTAATTAGGTCCCCCCTTAGTCTTCTCTTCTCAAGGCTGAACAGTCCCAGCTCACTCAGCCTCTCCTCATAGGGGAGATGCTCCAGGCCCTTTATCATCTTCATAGCCCTTCTTTGGACTCTCTCCAGGAGATCCCTGTCCTTTTTATACCAGGGAGCCCAGACTGGACACAATACTCCAGGTGGGGCCTGACCAGGGCAGAGTAGAGGGGGAGGATCACCTCCCTTGACCTGCTGGCCACACTCCTCCTGCTGCACCCCAGGATCCCATTGGCTCTTTTAGCCACCGAGGCACACTGCTGGCTCATGGCAAATCCATTGATATAAAAGGTAAATTGACTTTAGTAATGTTTACTGAGGCATAGTTGGTCACATTTAGCTTCTTTATTGATATACCTCTTAGACATCTAAAGCCTTGTCTTAATAAAACCAGTCCAGAGTTTCCTAAGGTATCAAAACAGTGTAAGACATTACTAGACATAACAGAGACAGAAAGACAAGATTTTGTTTTGTAGAGAGTAAATACATGATGATTTTCGAAAACTGAATGGAGCTTTTATTCACAAACGGTGAAGAGGTTCCCAAGAACCATCTAGCTTGTCACCTGGAATGCTGCTACCACTGTAGTTCCACTTTTCCGATAAGGAAAAAACCAAAACCAAGGAATGATGAGGTTTAAAAGACACACAGTAGTTCTCTAATTTAAACCAAAGAGCGTTACAAAAACATGACAGTTTTGGACAGAACAACAATAAAAAACAAGGTAAAAAGATTATCTGACACAAAAGTGAATTCCACAGCAGAGAAACTGAAACCATGGTGTGGTGGTTTAGCCCTGGCTAAAGGCCAGATGTCCACCAAAATCAGTCCATTACTCCCCTTCTTAGTTGGACAGGGGAGAAAAAAATATATTAAGTGGCTCAAGAGTCAAACTCATTAATGAGGCAGGCAAAACAGACTCAACACAGAGTGCAGAAGAGAAAGTTATCTAATTTATTACACCACGCTTAAGAGAAACAGTGGGAAAAAAAAAAAAAAACAGAGTCAGGAGTGCAACCAACAATCTTGAAACAAATGCAAACCAGGCAAACACTTTTCCCCCCACCACTCCCTCCTTAGCAGGCTTTAGTTAGAAATTTGCTCCCTTCTTCCCTCCCGGTCGCAGCCCAGGAGGGGCAGGGACTGGGGAAATGGGGGGTCTCGGTAACACCTTCCCCCACCCCTCCATTCTAAAGCAGACTTCCCTTTCAGCCATGATTTTACTCCCTTCTTCCCCTCTCCTGCTCGCAGCACAGGACAGGGGGGCAGGGACTAGGAGATGGGGGCTTCTGTCAGTCCCTTGCAAGATGGTTTCCTTCTCGGCCGGGATGGGGGCATCCATCCCACACAGCCTCCCCCTGCTGCACCGTAGGATCTCACCCATAAGAGCCAGTCCTCCACAAACTTTCTCCAAGGCAAATCTCTCCCCACCGGGCTTCCTCTCTGCTCTGGCAGGCAGCAATAAATCACAGTGTCTCTCAGTCCCAGTCCTCCACAGGGCTATAGGCCTCCCCCAGCAAACCTGTTTGGCTCATCTCTGTAGGCCGCTTGTGCTGGCAGGGGCTCATCCCAACGTAAGTCACGGCATCTCCTCTATGTCTCCACTGGCTCCATCCAGCGTGGAGCCTCTCCACGGGTTGCAGGTGGGATCTGGGCCTCTTCCATGGGTCCTCTCCATGGGCTGCAGGGGCATCTTTCTCTCAGGCACCTGGGGGTCCTCCTCCTCCAACCTTTTCCTGCCTTTTTGAGTCTGCAGCTGCTTTGCATTTATATGCAAATATACATCCCAATGCCCTTAATGGCCACCATTGCTGTCTTCTTGGCACTCCATGTTCTCCGGTGGCAAAATGCAGCTACATCAGAGTCATTTTCTCCTGTATGTGATTCTCTGAGGCACTAATCTCTGTGGTGCCACTAATCTCAGTGGAGTATGTGCTTGTCTTACAGTCTGTCCCTGATTTCACTTACTGTCTGACAGTTAATGAAATGGTTTACACTAGATTTTCACCAACCACCACTTTAAGAATAAATATATTATAAAGATTATATGTCAGTTCTTCAGAAATTGTGAAAATATAAAATAGCTAGTAATTTTTATGCTTTATAATTTTTAGGAGGCTGAAAAGTCAGGCTCTAGAATCTCCACAATGGGTGAAAAAGAGCAAAGAGCATAAATAATTTGCAGGAATAACAAGTAAAAATGTGGGAAAACGAACTAATGAATATATCTGTATTATAATGCTCAATCACTTAAAATTGTATCCCAGCTTTCACTTTAACATGTGTTGTTTCTAAATGTAGTACCAAAACAGAAGTAACGATGCTGAAGGCTGAAGACCGGATGATATCAAGGTAAAGTGATCCATCAAATGAGTCTTAATTCTGATTAACAATTATAGTCTACAGAGGAAAACTAATTGCCTACATGATTAAGAGCTGTTGTCAAGTAGGTTCAAGTTCAAAATTAATGTTTTTTGTTAAAAAACTAAACTCTGAAAAGGACACTGAAGTCAAAAGGTAGTAGCTCAGGAGCACTCTTTGAATAAGACCAAAAGAAATTGATCTTATTTTGCTAATAATGTCAGAGTATCATGGTTTTGTTTCACTTCTATTCAACCTCATTCTCCAAGTTAAATACTTTGCATGCATTTTCAACTTCAGTTGCTTTGCAAAGAAACTACATTATGAAATTCTCAGAGTAAGATGCAATGAAATTTAAGGGAGGAAGAAATTAGGAAGTAAAAGAGGAAGGAAAATGGGAGAAGATGTAGGGACTTCATAAGGTTGGTTACTAGGTGACAGGTAACCAGTCACACTATACAAGATCAGAGTAAAAAGGGGTCTCCTAAACTGGAGTTTAAACTAACCATACTAGACTACACTTGATATGACTCCAAACATGTGGTTACTGTGTGACCTATGAATGATTTCTAAAAGTACTTGATGGTCTTGGATTTGGTATGTGCTAATGGGGAGGTTTTCTGTCTCATGCAGACATAAAATTACCTATATGTTTTAAAATTGTCTACAGAAATGCTCTGTGAACCAAATTGAAAATTGTTCAATAATTAATGACCTAGTTCATTTCTTCCTTTCAGCTGCTGAAGAAAGACCTCACAGTGCAGATTCCTTAAATGATCTTTTGCACCTTCCTACACCACTTCACTTCTGAGAGATTAAGTCTGATTGCCTATAGTATTGGCTTAATCTGAAGTGACTCTGATACAGACAAGTAGTGTTTACACAATTAATTGCAATGTCTAATTTTAAGGCAATGACTTCAGTTTATGGTTAGTTAAGAAACCTATATGTACTGTTAATGAGAACTACTTCACAGAAACAACCACCAGAACTGTTTCCCTTTTAAACAGATTTGCTGAATCACAGAATGATAGGGGTTGGAGATTATCTAGTCCAGCCCCCTGCTAAACCAGGATCACCTAGAGCAGGTTCACAGGATCATGTCCATTCAGGTTTTTAATATGTCCAGAGAAGACTCCACGACCTCTCTAGGCAGCCTGTCCTGGTACTCTCTCACAGTCTGAATAAAGACCATTCTTCTTATGTTGAGATAGAACTTTCTATGTTCCAGTATGTTCTCATTGCCCCTTTTCCTGTCACTGAGCACCATGGAAAAGTATCTAGACACCCTTTGAATTTTGTAAACATTGATGAGATGCTCTCTCAGCCTTCTCCTATCAAGGCTAAACAGACCCGGCTCTCTCAGCCTTTCCCTCATAAGAGATGTTCTAGTCCCCTAATCATTCTTTGTAGCCCTCCACTAGACTCTCCACAGTAGTTCCCTGTCTTTCTTGAACTGGGAAGCCCAGAACTGTGGGACACAACACTCCAGATGTGATCGCACCAGTGCAGAGTAGAGGGAGAGGATAACCTCCCTTAAAATTCTGATCATAATCTTACTAAGGTACACCTTCTTGGCCACAGGGGCACACTGCTGGCTCATGGAGAACCTCGTGTCCACCAGGTCTCACATGAGAGAGAGCTGCTTCTTTCTGCAGAGCTGCTTCCCAGCAATCCTAGCAATCTCACTGAACTTTGGGTACTTCCTGTATGTGGACAAATGTTTTCTTCTCATGCTAATACATCAGTGCTTAAGATATTGCAATTAAACCTTAAAGCTGGCATCTTTTCAAGAATTAGTATCATTGACAAATGATACTTGTGTACAACAAACTTGAGTTAAATATCCATGTAGATGGAGAGGTATCAGTGTTTAAACTAATGTCAGCAATTTCTTATGAA
Organism: Hypotaenidia okinawae; assembly: GCA_027925045.1. Lineage (NCBI taxonomy): Eukaryota > Metazoa > Chordata > Aves > Gruiformes > Rallidae > Hypotaenidia > Hypotaenidia okinawae. Next base: position 21,262,407 of record BSDF01000001.1, on the reverse strand, counting down.
ACAGAACTAATGTTACAGATGGTGATGACTGAAGAGTTTAAAAATAGCTTGTTTGCACTAACAAAAAATAGCCTGTGAGAATAGCTTGCATTAGAACAAAAGATGTTAGAAATCTAAGGTTAAGATATTAAAAACAAGACTTGCACCTAAAACTCTTTTCTAAGATCAGAATCGGAAACTAATTAGTCAACACTCATTTTTTCCCCAGAAAGCTGTAACTTTCTGGTACAAACCAGAATTTTATTTGGCTTTCTATCCAGGCACAAGTATCCCAAAGCAAACTGCAGCAGGCTCCTCATGTGAACCTTTTTTAGGAATTGGTGTGTTCTTACAGCACTAAAATATTAAAGTTCCCAATGAGTTCCTTGAGAGTTGGAGCAGTCCCAAAGCAAGCATAAATCAATATATTTTGTCCTTTTTGTAACTACTACAGTCCAAGCCTCAGTTACTGGAAGTCTCTCTTGAGGCCATTTCTTAACGATTTAGTCATTCTTCTAATACTTGATTCCTTTCATTGACTCTAAGTGCCAGTTTCATAGGCAACGTTTTGAAGCATAGATCTTCCCAGTTTCATTTTTCTTAACACCAGATAAATGGCAGCAATAATGAAAATAAAATGGAGACGGTGACTGAGCTGTCACTGGCAAGTGAGTCTGAAATTCTGAGTTTGGGGTAACTAACTACAAGATTTGTTTTGGACAAAATTCTAACCTCTATTAATGTATCTCATAGAATCATAGAATTTAATCTTTCACTATGTAGCTTAATACTAGCTTCCAAACCTTCCAGGGAATGTTTGTTTTGTTTTCTTTGTTATGATTTGAGAAAAAAATATTGTAAAGTAGATGATAAATCTCAGTACTGATCTATGAATTCTTGTGTAGCTGAGATTCATCCTGGGGAATGAAGTCTCAGTGGAAACAACCCACCAGCTCTTTGTATGATCACACCACTTCTCTTGTACTTATATCTGGTCTATTATTTTGGCTTTGATTAAACATTGTAAAAAAAGCCGTTGGGTTTCTATGAAGGGTAATAAGTTTTCCTAACCTTTGACTCATTTCTTCTCTTGTGCAAAAACATTTTGTGAGCTAAGAGCTGGCAACAAGGTCTTAGTCATCCCTTGTCGGCAATTCGATTTTAAATGGTTTTTTAGCACTTGAAATACAAGGTTTGAGAGCAGTTTCTTACAGACTTTAAATACAAAAATAATTCCTTGAAGTTAAGCAAATTTAAGAACTATTTTTCTAAATATCCAACAATTAATTTGTAGTTATTGGTAGAGTAAATGTATCAGAAAGTCTCTTGCTTGCAGAAGAGAGCAAGTATATATATTAGGGATTTTTTTTTCTGACAATGATTTTTTTTCACCTTAAGCGACACATAAACTGTTTTCATTTGGTTTTGGATAAATCATCTTAGCTATATTTAGCATAAGATTTGAGTACAATGCAACAACTTTAAGACTGCAACTTATGGACAACTTCACATTATTTCATCCTACGTGAGATTTCAATCATCACAATAATGAAAACATTTTGACCGACTGCCATCTTTATGCAGAGAGTTTTAAGATACTGGCAACTTAAGATAATGGCTTAATACTATGGACAGTTGGCTCTCTAATGCTGTAGAAATTAGAAACCTATAGGCAGTGATAAATTGAAAGCATGTTATAGAAGCTTACCAGAAGAGACAGTAACTATCTCTGATCTACTGTAGAGCCTGAACTCTTTAAAGGAGTTTTGGAGTGTGATGTGACAAGTTCCATTAGGTAGCTTTTCACTGGTTGGAGTCAAAGAAGTTACAAAATATTTAAAAGGATTGTATTCATATAAACCTTTTTAAAATAAAACAAAAGATTAAAACATCAGACAAAATTCTATCCTTATTCTTATCCTACAGTACCACAGTCAGTGGGCTTGCACAGATATGGCTGAAGGAAAGCTTTTGATGGGGATAAGTTAAAGATGCTTTAATCTCATGGCTATAAAACATGTTAGGTGATTATGTTAAATACACCATGTTAAATACACCATCATTCATTTGACATGGACAGAGGGTTTTCGTGATTGAGTGTGTGGTGGAAGTGCATTATGTTAATATAGAAAATTCTTTTAAAATATTTTATAAGAGCATGGGTCCTTATCTAAATAGTCCATGAAGAATAAGATGGAACAATTATGACAGTGCCGAAAGGTAAAGCCTGCCCCACAAAAAGGTAATTTACTGAAAAACTTCAAGTTTTCCTTAGAGGTAAAATTGTTTCTTTTCTTTAAGATTATGAGGTTTTTTGTCAGTGTTGTGTCCCAGACATTCAGCTTTGTACTTTCAAATAACTATTTTTACTCTTCCTAACTCTTGTAATTCTTGCTATGAAGTCTCCATCTAGATCCCTTGGTTCTATACTTCTACAATAAGGGGAGCTTTGGAAGATGAGCTTTGCTGGCTGATCGTTATCAAAGGGATTAGAGTTTTACCTAAAAGCTGCTTTATATAAATATATAAATAACAGAAAAATATGAACACCGAGTTATTAGTCTCTATATAAGAAAAGAAACTCTTATATATGAAATCTATGATAAAATAACAACCTAACAATTTGTAAATATTCATGCCTGGCAGGGCAGGTTTTTTTGTTTCTTTGAACAACTGAGCAATAGTATGCTATACTGAAAAGATACCTTAAATTTAACAACGAACACATACTTTTTTCAGTTGAAAATATTGACCTGTCCACTAGAACTGTAACTTCTTTTAATTTGGAAAGCCTCAACGAAAGAAACATTGTCTAGTTACTATCATTTAATTACATATATTGATAAACATTTAGTCTTGTAGAGGAAAAAAACCATACAGCTCATTAGAAGTAATTTCGTACAGTGGATCAAATCTTTGCAGAATTGTCTAAAATCTGACAAGATTGCAACTGCCTGGAGATAAGTTCAACAGTCATTAAAGAGGAAAAAGGAAAGCCAACTAAACAGATGTGTTAATACCAGTTTCTCCAAAAGTTTCAGGAGTCACCACGGAAATCAATGTTCACAAGTTCTTCATTAGAATACTAGAGTTCTTACTTTGGCAAAGGTGGGGCTTCTTACACGCCTTAAGAAACCAGGGCCTGGCATGAAAATTGCAGAGTCCCTGAAGACCTTGGCAGGTGGTGAGGGGGCACTAAGTCATGTATTATATTTGTAGTATGTGACGGTCTTAATCTTGCAGTTCTTGTTACAAATTCCTTAGAAGTTACCACAGACAGTATTTTCACAGAATATGTAAATAAAATCTCCTGGAGCATTATTGGTCTGGCTGGTCTGTACAAGTTCTTGAATCCTATTTTAATAGAAGTCGACTATTTCATATATGTGTATGTCTATACTTTCATGTGCATGTGTGTGTGTGAGTTTTCTTTGTTTGCTTTGGTGGGGGGTAAGAATTTTGTGTATTTGTATATTGATAAAAGAGCACAGATCAGTGCTTTGTTCCACTTATGTGATTGCTGTAACTTAATGAAACCCATCTGGGAAACAAACCTGAACATTTGCATACATCTGGGTATAAATAACATGTTGCTACAAAACTGATTAATAATTGCATTGAGAAGGCCATAATTAGCTGTATTTACATCTTGGTGCCAGTGGGAAAGGATAAAATGAATATTTATCATTCCTTCATTGAGATAATTTGAAAAAGATGGTAACAAAACTCATGCCTTATGTACAGTATTTTTGCATTCTTTCATACAAAAATAGCTATTCTTTATCCTCTTTATAATAATCAATCAGGATAATCATGCAGCATATCTGGAGATTCACTTTGAAATTAAATAATTTTCCTGTACTGACAGTACCAGAAAACAAACACTTTGCATAGAAAGATGGGTTAAGTATGTTACCTTCTGCGGGTATATTGCCTAGGAACTATGGATCATATTCAGTAGTAAATGAGAGATCTGGTAAATGTAATTCTAGGAGTATCAATAGGATATGTGCTCCCAATTTTAAACAGTTTATGCTTACTAGAGTATTTTAGGTGAATCTGCTTTATTCTACAGAGCTGACTAAACACTGAGGTGATAATTCTTATGTACCTGGGGAAAAAAAAAAAAGACAAAAAATCCCCCATGATACAGGCAGTGCTATATTACTTTTCATAAGCAAAAGTAATGTCAGAAGCACAACCTGTTTTGTATTTCTCTTCTCAAAATAGCAGACATTTTGTGCACTGAATAACATTGATTTGGGGACAACATTAAAAGTTCCATAGGTTTTGTTATACTTGAAAAATCTAAATGAATTTCTTATTTTTATTGAAGCAGAGGTACCAAAATCATCTGATGTCTACTCAAGCTCCAGAACAATGCATACTCAATGAATCTGGGAGCTTTATTTACAAATGTCATTATAAATAGGAGTGATCATTCAGTTTTTACTCAGGTACACATCTGTTTATTTTAGAGGAAGAATAGACCACCGTATCAGTGAGATCACAGCTGAATATCACCTGTCATTGCATTTGTTGAAAAGAGCACAAAGAAGCTAACATTTCAGGGAACAAAACTCAGCAAATCAGCATAGCTCTAGTGATGAAGCACACTCAAGCAACAAAGATTTTTCAGACTAAGTGAAAAAGAAAAATCTCTGTGATTAGCAAAATATACTGTACCAAGAAATTTAAGTTTTGACAACACAGATTTATTTATTTGGCTGTTTTGGGGTTTTTATACATTAATCCAAACCCACTATCCAATATAAACTCCTAAATCCTATTGTAAGAACTACCAGAACCTGAGCCAGACCTGTGTCTTCTGGAATCTGTGTTAGTAAATATCCCATGTATATAATTTTATCTGCAGTTAGATTCAGTAAAACTATTCAGAGACCATGTATGAAGCAGAGAAGTAATTTTTAGTAATGAATAATTATGAAAATGTGGATAGCTAATATAATTAGGGAAATTATCAGAGGAGAGTGAAGAATGGAGAGCTGCATGCCAAAATTCACTCAAAGTTAATGCATTTTAGATATAGTCACAAACCTTGTATTTATTTTTCTTGAGCAGTCTTGTGATCAAATTTTCTAGCTCAATGATTGCAGAAAAGCAATTTTCAGAGTTGTAGATGTTTGGGAAAGCAATTTTAAAAGTACATACAGAGTATTCATGCCAGAATCATTTGTGCACTCAACCAGTGAGGAAACAGAAGCAATATCACACTATATATATTACATGGCAGTGATATAAAGTCACAGAAACTGGGATTTTCTTCTAATCCCAGACATATGTGGAAAACATTGTTTCCACTAATTTACTGTCTCTTTGCTCTGGCATTATACTCTGATGAAAAACTCCACCAGACTCTCCTGATCATCTTGTACACAGCCTTTGGAAGCATTTCAATCAGGAAGTAGAGCAAATGTTTATGGTTTAAGTATTACTGCTGACAACAAAGCAGTAAGACTAACTAAATAAAATTACTATAGCAATTTCTATATTCAAGACTAGGTAGGCATGATGGACAAAAAAGTCCTTTGACAGTCACAGAAAAGCTGAGATTGGAAGGGACCCTCAGAGGTCACCTAGCCCAATGGCCTTGTGAAAGTATAGACAACTAGATCTGTTTGCTTTGAGCTGTGTCCAATCAGGTTTTAAATATCTCCAGTATGGAGACTCTAAAAGCTCTCCAGTATTTGATCACCCTCATCATCAAAAAGATTTTTCATGCAGTCAGTTCATCTGGCTTTCTATCCATCTCACTATCTATGATGCCTCAATATCTAGTAAATATTTCATCAATTTGTCAATAAGAAAGTTACACAAGTCAGGTTGAAACATTACTTACATCAAAATAAACAGCATAAAGTGCTCTTCCTTCATTCATTGAGCCATTTATCTCATCGTAGAAGGTGATCAGATCAGTTATGCTTCATTTCCCCTTCATAATCTGTGCTGACCATTTCTAATTGCCTTCTTGTCCCTTGTATATTTTAAGATGGTTTCCTTGGCTCATGTTTTTTAATATTTAATTTTAAATTATGCAGGATATTATGTACTGTTATTACTTGAAAGTAAGAAAATATTTCTTCTTGCAAGAGCAATTTAGCAAAACAGTGACATCTTCAGAGAGTGCTCGTCTAGGTCCAATGGGAAAAATTATGTTGTCTTAAATATGTATAAGATATACCTGTGACATACACAACTTATGAAACTATATCATACCAAAACATCTGTAAAGCAGATTATACACTGCAGAGTTGTAGAAGATAAGAAAAAGACCATTTATTGAGCAAGAGCTCAAACTTGAAGCATTTGTCACTACTATTTTCTGATCTTAGATTATAATATACTCTCTTTAAAAGTGGGACATACTAATCTGATTAAAAGAAAACTTAAAAAATTAAAATGTATATGTAAATAATGAAGGATATTTTTTTAATTATTTAATGTTATTGTGTAAAGTGACAAGAGGAAATGAAAAGTCCAAACACTTGAGGAAGGCGTTCAGAGAGTGAAATCTTACCCTTTTCCACTACACTGTCTTGTCCAATAAAAGATCTTAATTAACCCTTTCAAACAACTTTGTCTCTCTGAAGAACAAATAAATTGGCAGTTAAGATGAATATTGCTATATTTTTCCCTAGAAAAGCGTATCTATTCTGTGAATTTGATAAATACCCTTGGAAAAACTTTCAAGATAGTTAAAAGATGATTAACGCTTCAGCACCTGTAGTGAAATGAAGTTTTAGAAAATTTATGAAAGCGGTCTGACTGTAACTGTATTGCTCTTTTTCAGTAGAATTGTGCTCCAGATTGCTCCAGATACAGTACACTTATTAGTTAAGTGCCAGTTTTGTCAAAATGATCACTGCCGTTGGCAATACTGAATCCAAGATGTGCTTGAGAGGTATCCAAATATTTAGATCTACAGATGGTACTTTGGTAGTTTCATTCTAGTTAAAGAATAAAATTTGGCAGTAAAGCAATGCACAGTATGGATGAGATATTTAACTTTGCAAAGTTTGATGCATATTCAGCAGCTAATTTTCATCAGAAGTGTTCCAAATATTGTGTTAAATGAGCCAAGTTCACTTTTTCATTTGTGCTCAAACTTCCCTTAAAATCAGTGGAATTTCCATGCAAACATCTGATAACAGAATTCTGGCGTAAAGAATTTTTTTGTAGCAGCTACAAGAAAGCTGGCCATTCAGGGTGTTATGGGAGTCCTGCCCAGTTGTTCTGCCTAGCTGATGGATTCGTTGACTAAACCCCTGTTTCCTTCTCTCTCTGCATTGCCAGAAAAAAAAATCAGCGAAGAATGACAAGATAGTCAGAGGTATATGTTATGACATTGAAAGGCGTTACATTAAATATTAGGATTTTATCTAGAAGGGAAGGAATTGTCCTGAAAGGAAGGATTACAAAATAAGCGTAACTGAGACAAACATGAATATGGTGAAGTATGCAGCATAAAAAAGGATCGTATTTTCATGGAAAATAAAGCCAAATGCCCAGTCATTTAATTTCCAAAATGCAGTAGACCATTAAGCAGATGAAGATAAATACAATATCGAAGATTTTAAAACTTGAACCTTTAATACTATCAAGAGCCACCTACAAAAAAAATACATATTACAGTTATAAAGGATACAATTATGTGTTTGAGTAGAATTAAAACAGTATTTAAAACCATTGAAAGAAAATCGAAATTAGGGTCCTAAATTCCACCATTGCAGTACATCTGAAATTTCCAACCTTTTTCTAATCCTTTGCATAACTTGAGTAAGAATTTATTTCTTTAAAAAAAAAAAATGTTCACAATTTTTATATTGATTGTTAGCAAGCAGATTGCAAACAGTTCTTTTAGAACTTTTCTTAGCAATCTAAATAAAAAATATGTATGCATATAAATCAATATCTTTATATTAACTTTCTTATTTGCTTAATCTCAGCACATTTCCTAAATATAAAAACACCACTGCTTAAAGTAAATAACACACTGATTTAAATATTTACAAAAGTGGACTCAAAAAGCATAGAGACAAAATGAACACCAACATGACAATATTCAGTCTGTGAAGCTGCCACACAAATTAAAATTTTCATAACTTTCTAGCATTGAATCATATAACTAAAACCAGAATATTCAGAGAGTATCTTTCTTATCTGTGGATGTTTGTCTTAACTGATAACCATAAAAAGTAAATTGAAGGACTTTCAGTTAAAGGAAAACTTGTGTATCCAATTTTAGGGCTTCCATATTACTTTTGCACAAACCACCAATCAGGACTCATTTAAAAGTATTATAGAGAAAGAAAAAATGCACCTTGACCAGATGGAATTGTGATGTAATACACATCCATTAAACAATTCTATTTCTTTAGAACTAAAGGATATGTCAACTTTTTTTTTTTTAACTATATAACTAAAGGTTATTTCAATTAAATAAACATTCCAGGAATTCTGCTAAATTTCATTGAGAAAATTTCTTTATATCCTGATATCAACTGCATTTTTATATTACAGAAGAAAGCAAAAATATATGTTGCGGGTCTTCCTTTCATCTAAACAACAAAATGCACTAAATATTGAAAGAAGAAACACGATAAGAAAAAAATTATGTGTTATACAAGGGACACATGTAGAGATTCTCCCATCACACAGAACTAACTCTCTATGTCACCCCTAAAGGATGAGAAAAGTCACTATTTTGAGTATGGTTATCCATATCTTACAGTGAACAAAACATAAATTCCTGAAAAAAAACCAAAAGTTATTATGAATAAATGTAAATAAATAAATAATTCCATAGTAATGTTACATACATGTTTCTCCTGCTTCATGGTAGAAAGTCATGGGGTTTCATATGAATACATTTTTGCCCTGACTATAAACTTTGCTCATTGTCTGAACTGGTCACTGAGGCAAAAGCAATTTTTTTACATCCTTTGAAAATAGATTTAATTATGTATTTCATTTTTATCTCCTTCATGTGCAAAGTGTCTCTGTGTAGTGTATAAACATTTCTCTTTGCTCTGTGGCAATTACTTTAAGACTCAATGACAGCCTTGTTGCTATGAGCCACCTTTTTGAAGAATTACGCTTTGAAATAAAGCAGAACTGGATTAAGTGAAAATACAGAATAGTGTGCAAACAGGGCCTTGAGGTATTGTATCAACACTACAGAAAGCAGAACACTCTTCTAAAGATCTATTATGTTAGTTTTAGGGACACATTTACAGGAAGTCTGAATGTTCTAAAAGCTTTTAGTCCATTTCAGATGTTTATTTAAAGATGCAAAAAATTTCAAATAATTTATTTTTCAAATCAAATGTTTAATTTATTTTAGCACAATCAAAATTAAATAACTAAATTTTAGGTTCAAGTAAAGTAGAGGTCAATAAATATACCTCATAACAATTTAAGTTCCTTTAACAGTAACAACATTCCATTTGGAAACATACTACATCACTGAATTATAATGAATTTTTAAAATCAAAATTCTATATTTAGAATAGAAAATAAAGGTGGCCTAAATATTTTTTTTTCTAAAATTATATGTTTTTTATTGATGGCAAATTCTACTTGTTTAATGGAAATTCTGTTAAAGTAAAGCAAGATAAACACAGTTGAAAGATAAGGAATATTTTCATAGATTTAGGTGTCTCTTTCACACCCGTTCCCCACCTTTTTGTGGTCACCTGAAGAAGCAAGACTGCATTTACAATACTTATAAACAGATCATTGACATTCCATTGTTCCACCTGCACTTGCTGTTGAACATTATCCACAAAAAAGATGTTTATGGAGTATGTTTATGTTATGTATGATTATGTTTCATCTAAGGAAGCAATGCGGGCAGAAAAAAAAAATTACAGAATAGAAATTAAAAAATTAATAGTTTGCTAATTAATTAATTTCTTTAATTGGAAAATAATGTTATATTGATTCAGGTGGTTAAAAAAAAATCTATGAAAGACATATTTTTAAACTGAGAAGAGAGGTGGTATTGGTTTCATCACCAAAAACACAAAGGCTATATTGTCTAGAGAAATTATTGATTCTGGTAGGCATGTCTACACAGACAGTATAAGTTCTGTTAACATGTCTTGTTTCAGTATGGAAAAGAGGGGTTTTTTACCTAGCTGAGGTTCCAGTGTGGAAGCTGTGACATGGACCAAGACTTAATCAGAGCTAAAATGCTCATGCTTCATGGCATAACTACGGTACTACTCCACAAAAAAAAAAAAAAAAAAACAAATCACTGATATTCCTGATTTTTCTTCATGAGGAAGGAGAGATTACATGATGAGTTTGTGCTTGTCATCAAGTTATCTCACTTTCATAAGTGCTACTATTTTTGGCTTCCCCTGAACAGGTAGCTTAAGGGAGCTAAGTTTTAAATCTTTTGCAAGATTTTAACTTTAAAATCTTGGCTATAAAAAAACAAAATCTGAACTCAGTGAGAGATGAAACCCAGAAACTCCAATCTTGAATCGGAAAAAAAAATCTTTTTTCATACGATTAGAGTTTTCAAGCTGCTTCTGAGTTGGAGCTACTGATCCCAACAGCAGATCCTTCTCGCAGACATGTGAAATGCATGTGTTAGAGAGACCACTCTTCAGCTTCCTCTGCAATGAGATGTAGCAAGTACAGAAGTGGCCTAGTTATTGAGACAAAATCTTTTCTGAATTCAGTAGGCCTAGAAATAAAGACACTGCAACTCATGAAGAACTGCTTCAGCACATAGGACTCGGAGCTCCAGTGAGCAGGATCTTGCTCCTCTAAGTAGTAGGTAGGCTGCTGCTAAGGCTGGTTAATAGGATGCAGGATGAAAACTGATCTGTGCCACAGATGAGTGTTCTTAAGCCTTATTCTGAAAGCAAATATCATCTTTAACTACCTAAAGACATTACCACATAGACATTTTATATTGCAGGTGCAGATACTCTACCAAAGAACATGAGATTGGGACCAACTTTTAGCCCTTCTCCAACACAGAATGGCCACATCTAAACTGTCCAACAGTCCAGAAGTATTACTGGGTTCTCTATAGTTTACCAGTGTAGATACCTGTACAGGTAGCAATCATCCACAATATTAAACTATCTCAGTAATCTCTCAAGAGATTACTCAGACGGATGCCCAGTTGATATCCAGTGTCTCTATGCATTTGGAAGAGTAATATTTTTCAGTGATTATCCCCAAAACCCATTTTGGTTACAAATGCTCTGATTTAGGAATTCAGAGAGTTTATTTTTACATATCCTCTCCCAGATTAAGGTCTAAAATTTTAATTTTTATTACTAGCATCACCATTATTTTAATTAGCACAGGTATAGCCAATGCCTACAGAAAACTAAAGTGCTATAGGCACCAATCCTGAAGGCAGTATCAATACTAATCAATTAAGTAGTGTCAGAGAATGTTTCAGGCTCTGAAACTTGATTGTCATCTCTATTAAATTGCTAAAAAAGCTCTGAATACAACTTTAGCCCATACCAAGTTTTGATGCAAACAGTTCCCAGGCACAGCTAAAGGGTTAGTATGGGTCAGGGACTAACTATTCCCAGCAGGCAGTTTCATGTTTTGCAGGGAAAAAACCCACACACACACACACACACACAGACATGATTTATATTTGTATCATATAGCTTTTGATAGGGATGTTTGCCCATCTGTGAGGACTGATATTGGTGCCACTATGCAGTCTCAATTCATTAAGACACAGCTACACTTGTCCCTTGTCTCTTGGAAAGTTTCTGGGGGTGGTACAATCTATATAGTTGCTTTATTGAACAGCTTTGAGTTTGAAAGGGATAATATATTGGCTGGAAATCAAGTGTAGATGGGGAAAAACTAAAACTGAGCTATTATGAGACAGTTGAGGTTTTCTGCATTGTTCAGGGGTTGATTTAACTCAGTACACAGAAGAGGAGCATTTCACGTGAAAATATGTCCTTGATCACTAAGAGTGCTAAGTATATTTTTCATATGCAACCCAGAATCTGCATAAATGCCTCAAGGATTTGTCAAGCCAGAAGAACGAATATTTAACTGAAAAGCAAGTTATGCTGCTTATAGAGCCTCTCATTTCTTCCATTCCTTGTATTTCCTGAAGAAAACTATTTTTCTTCATGGCAAGTAGGGACTTCTATCAGTTTAATGTCCTTTTGAGCATTTAAGAAAGGATACCAAAAAATACCCAAAACTCAGAAATTGGTACTTAGTCATAGTCTAAAGGATTCGGATAATTAAGAGGGGTGTGATTCCTTTCTCCATCATCCTGATATATACCTATGCTGAGCTCTTGAAGGAAATGAAGCCACTTGAGATTGCATAGTTTAAACCAGGCGTACAATCTGGCTGGCAGTCCAATGATGTGCAATTGCTATTATGTGGAACTCAGCTGGGACATCTGAGTCTTTGTCCTGCCAATGAGAGTAAAGTCTGCTTCAAGTCACACTGACAACCAACCTACACTGTGACCAAAGGAAAAGGGCAAAAGGAGGTAACCAGAGCAAGTATGTTTTAAGAAAGGGATTTCAGAAGCTCCTGTCCATGAAGAAGATGATGCATATTTTCTTTATGATTTATTTATCAGAATTTTTTAATATATTTTAAAAGAATGTTTCCATCTTTTTACTCACAGAGACTAATTGTAGATCATTGTACTTGCCTTTTTTTTGACTGTTCTCATGTTTATTGTTTTTTAGTATTTATAATCTCACTAAGGTTCACTTATTGATATCCCAAGTAGTTGCAAGAAAATAACCACATGCTGTTATGCTTCACTTCTAATAGGTATGGTATATTTACTTTTTAAATAACAAACCAAATAAATTATATATTACAACTTAACATATACTACTAAGAAAGCCAGATACAATACTATATAAGATAGCTGTATTATGTATTTTGCTTTATTTCTTTTTGACCACTACATCTAGACACTTTATTTCAATGCTAGGTGAAAAGTTGGGAAAAAACCCAAAACAAACTCTTCAGTAGGATTTTTAATCAATAGACTTGTAATTTCATCTAAAACTAAAGTTGTGGTTGTATGAACTAACAGTGAAAATCACAAATTCTTTTCAAAAACAAATAGGTTGAACTGAGCTAACTACACAAACACCCTTTCATAACTTAGGTTGAGTATGAACCCACAGAAAGAAAATTGTAAACATTTGATACTTAAACATGTGAAACGTAAGCTGAGTAATGTCAGTAAAGATATATTATTAAACTAAGCTTAGCACTGACAATTTTTTATGCTACATAACTTTTCCAAGCAAAGATAAGATTCAGATGTTTTTTGTCACTTCTTAGTATCCATTCCTTTGCCCTCGTGCAGTTACTGATGAAGCAGAACCAGCCTGTAGTTCACATCTTGGGCAGGTGGTAGGTCTTCAGACTTCATTTACCACTAAGATTTCAGACCATCGTAAGTTTAAAACATAGCTTCATGCTGACAGTTTAATGGTCAAATAAGCAAAGAGTTAACTTACTTTTAACATCTAAACCTCTGACCTTTCTTCCAGGGCTACAAAAAAAGGATTTCAACATGGATTTTCTGATGTGTGCTTGACTGTTCACATGTGGAAATGTCTAAAACAGCTGCCCGTGTTTACATTATAACCCTTTCAAAATATTTTCCTTATCTTTTTATTTTGCATGGACTCCATGAGACAGGGAAGGTAAGCAAAGAGATTCCCCTTTTCTTACCTTTTATTTTGTTAAGTCAACCTTCCAAGTCACATTATAGATCATCTGAGAGGAGAGGAATCTCACGCAAGTAAAACATTCAACTTCTCTTTGGCTTTTTCCAAGAGGGGGGTTGTGGGTTGTTTTATTTTAATGAATGTGTCAGAACTGAAAATATGCACCATACACCAGCTCTTGCCAACAGTAGGTCAAAGAATTAAATCATTGTATTCATGAGACAGAAATATCATCCCTTCCCATTACACAGAGACCCTTCACCTTCTAGCTTTGTAAGCTCTTTTATGGCTCTTTTCCAGAAAAAATGCATTAATTTCTTGACTTAATTATAATATATGAAGGTAAAAGAGAGATTTGTATTATCAAAGAAGTCAGATTTTTTATGGTAGAAGTCAGCAGTTCTACTTGCAAATGATAAAATTGTCTTCATTTTTAGGTTTTAATAAGCTTCATTTTTGATTAAAAAAGTTTTTTATAATTTGTAATGTTTTGTATAGAAATGATCCAAAGCTCAATTGAAATTAAAGCTGGTCAATTGAAATTAAAGCTGGTCAATATTGTGGTGAATAAAATAAGAGCCCTAAAACAAATCAAAACAAACAAAACCTGAACAAACAAAACAAAAAACAAAGCCATTTCTTCATTTCTTGTTAAGGCTGGTCAACTCACAAATAGGAAGGAAGATAAAACAGAGACATTTAACACCTTCTTTTTCTGTCATTAATACCAATGATGGGCTCTTGGATTCCTGGAGCCCTGAGTTGAAGGACCACTACTGGTAGAGTGATCAGTTCCCAACTGACTTTGAACCTGTACAGGACCTGTTATTGTCATTGAATGCACATGAGTCTATGGGGCCCAAATATAATTACAGGCCTGCCAACCTTATTACACATATGAAACTAAACTACTGTAGTAACAGTTACATGCAGTCATGTGTCATACTATGATCAAACGGCAATATATTACTGTAAACTAGTAAAGAAAAGTTAGCTGTTTATTAATTCCAAAACTAATTAGGTAACCTTTTACTTCTAAGATGAAAGCAGATCTGGAAAACAGTATTTTTGTAAAAATTGTTTAATTTTCTCTTGTGTGTTTAACTCTGCCATAAAAAAGCATGTTATAAAAAAGTTGACATACTGATAAAAAAATAATCAAATATAAGGCTAATATTTCATTTACAGAAAGATGGAATTTTTGTCCCATATCAGTCCAGGCTTTCAACATTGCTATATACTAGTAACATATCTGACTTCCTCACACAGGATTAGAAAGAAATTTGGGACTTCCTAGCTGTCACCAATGTAGGAACTCTTCAGCCACGTTGCTATTTCTTCCTCTCCTGAAAGCTCTCCTTCCCTTGACTGTGCAAACTGGGTGGACAGAGAGCTCTAGATGGAGGTAGAGATGATGGAATCATCTCTGGAATGTCCTAAGCCAAGACAGATCTCCCTATTAAGAACTTTAGAACCACTATAACTTTACTTGTGTCCTCACCTAGTAACAGTTCCTACAAGTGGAATCACAAGAACAAACTCACAGCTTGTAGATTCACCATTTATAAGAGGTACTACAGTATGGTAAAACTATCCTGTAATATGAATACCAATTGCAGCTCCAGTGTATTGACCAGAGAGGTTGTGGACATTTCATACTGGAGATACTTAAAACCTATCTAGAGACATCTTTGAAGAACTCATTTTAGCTATACCTGCTCTGCACAGGTGCGTTTGACCAAATGACATCCAGGTATTCTTTCCAACCTCAGCTGTTTTGGGACTCCATGATACTACTCATTTCACAGATGCATGCATTTTTGGGTGGACAATATTGATGCTGCAATCTTTCAAAGAAAATATGGTTGGATATATAGTTGAACTCAATGATCTTGAAGGTCTTTCAACCATTCTATGGTTCTATGATTCTATGAAAATGGAATGACACATTTATTTAAGTTAAGCTATCACAAATCTTTGAAATCCTAAGGAAGGCAATTTTTTTGCTTTTGATTGAGAATTTTTCAAGATTCATTAGTTTCTGAAGTTGAAGTGATTTTAAAAGAATGGGCTTTAGCACATTGCTTGCTTCATAATGAAAATGTCTAATAGTTACTAGAAACACTTTTAATATTCTGTTCAGCAAACTGGGTGATCAGTGCAGCTAAGAAATGCACAGCACATTGGTGAATCAAAGCCTTGTGTTAAAAACAGTCCAAAGGGAAGAGGGAGAAGCTGTAAGTGACTGAAATACGAACCATTTTCTCATTCTGTCTTGGATGGGGTTTTGGGATTTTTTAAAGGATTAATTTTCAGCAAATGCAGAATAGAAGTAATAAACATAAACAGCAGTCCAAGATGGTCTCCAATGTCCTTTTCATGTGCATCAATCAAGACTTCAGACATCAAAACTTCCTTTCCTTTCTAATATTCATGAACCAACAGGTGCATATCATTGAGTTACTAGACTTGTCTAATGAATCCTTATATTGTCTCCAACAGGAATGTCTGAAAGCAAAATGTAATGCATTGGCTACTCAAACTATCTTAACAAGCTCTGTAGAGACAGCCATAAATAAGGAAAATGGTAAGACTGAACACATATGTGAACTTTATACATGGTTGCTTTGCATTCTTAAACTATCTTAAGTCTCTTCTTCTGTTGCTTTGAGATCCTATTATGCCTATTCAGTATAAATTCACCTATTCTGTAAAGAAACAAGCAACCATGCATATAATTGATTTTAGCTGAAAAAAGAGAACTTTTAACATGTAGGTGAAATAAAAAACAACAATGTATGTCACTGAATTTTCTATTAAGAAAGTGGATATAATACAAAAGTCATTATTCTTTTTATGTTTATTATTATTCAGATAAGTAATAACTTTTTTAGAACATCTCATTTTACAGGAATTTCAAAATCTCATTTAATTTTTAGAATCTATTTGCTACCAAAAAATAGATTAATTTCTCAAGGAAGATACATGTTTCTGAAGCTAAAAAAAACCCAAATCTTTCGCATTTAGGTCCACAATTTGCCTCGAGTAATTTCTTGTCTCTGGTACTTTCACTAAAGCAAGTATCCATTTCAGAAAAGTTGTACCAAATATATAAATTTAAAATAAAAATGCTATTAATTTCTGATCATCATGCTATTTACATTCTATAAAACTACATCAGGTATCAATGTGCTTTCTTCATATACAGACATACATATATGGAACTCTTGCTGTATCTGGCAAAGATGCAGCTGGGACAGAACAGGAATATTGATGCCTTCATTTAAACCGTTTCTTATCTAGAATGCTTTAGCACAGTCTCAGGACTTCCATGTGTTTTGCTGCTACTGCATAATCCCTTTTTGAGGAAGCAATTAGGAAGATTAAAGAATCTCTCAAGGATATTGTCCTTGTGAATTGATATAAAAACATACTGGTATAATCAGATCCTGTAATTGTGATATTTTACATCACACTATATCTTTTTTTAATGCCCTGTACACACACAGTCTCTACTTACATTCTCTTCCTTGCTTCATGTCCTCATGCATACGCAGTTTCTCCAGACCACACACAGAGAAATATACAAGCACAGGCAGACTCCATCCTGAACCCATTCCTTTTCCAAATTCCGGCATATTCCCACACCCACACATATACATATACACAATTTCTCCAGAATTACCATCAGTTCAATTTCTTTTAATCAAAAGAAAGGAAAAGGAAATTGACATGAATAGTAATACAAGTCTAATCACTTTACAAAGACACTGACACGGGATTACTTATTCTATCTACATGCATGATAACTTAAATTCAACATAATGCTTCTCAGTGAATAATAAAGGAATTAGTAATTGTTTAATACTTTTAATAAGTGCTGCCAATAGCAACAAAAGTTTTGCAGTTATTCAATTCCTTGGTATTCCATATACTTGCGGCAATTATGGTGAACTCCTTTAGTTTTAGTGAGAATGTAAAATAACATGTAATTCCATAATAATTTTCACATACTTCAGAATTGGTAATTGTCCAAAATGTTGCTTTTCTTCAGAGGAAGGGAAAGGTCAGTACTTCGAGATCCCTCCCAAGATAGTGGCTGGTAGATACATAAAACATGAGCTTACAGTAGTGAAAAGCTATGTAGATGGTAATTGAATCTGGAGTAATGTCTAGTGTATTACAGCATTAACTTGAACCTAAAAAATCAAAGGGGAAAAAAAAACCACACCCAAAACAGAAAAAAAAAGAAAAAGAAGAAAAGAAATATTTCTGATAAAAATGGAGTAGGGAAGACTGTGTTTTGAAACATGGCAAGCAAGGAAAATGCAAACATTTAGATTCCTCAGAATGAAAAAGCAGAAATATTGAAAGAAGAGGTGCGAGGAAAAAGTCAAATACAAATTTGCAAACAGATCCTTATAAAACAAATACATTAGGTCTATTGCTGCAGAAAAGGCATAAAGGCCTATAGAGACTCCCTCAACAAAAAATACAAGTGTATAAAGATAAAATGTGATGTCTCCTTATACTAGAAAATGTTTTCTTTATTTAAAAAGTAGTCTTATTTTCTTATCTAATTATTTGCACACTTCAATGTCTTAGTGAACTTGACTTGTTTTCACTGGATCTTTTGTAGATCCAGGCCTGGAGGTTGGTGGCCCTGCCTGTGGCAGGGGGTTTGGAACTCTGTGATCCTTGGGGTCCTTTCCAACCCATACAATTCTATGATTCTACAATTTATGTTTCTGTGAATTTTAAAATTCTTTGTACAAGTGATACAATAAGGATTCCCCTTAAACACTCAGCCTTTGCAATCCAGATTACTTGAAAAAATTCATATTTTAAAAAGCTTTTTATAAGCAAAAACAATGTTACACACATCTCATGAGCTGATATGAGTTGCTATTGGAAATGTATTCAAATGTATTTAGAGCCTTGCTTTAGTGTTTCATAAATATATATATATATATGAATTGCAATGGAATTAAAAGTTTCAAAACATACATATTATCAGCCAATATTTATAATCAGCAAAAATGAAGATATAGTACTGCATAGTGGACATGTTAAGTTTTGCTACAGAAGCAGAAAATAGGGGAAAGTTACCTTCTTTTTGTGTTACATAAGTTAAAAAAAAAGAAAGAATAGGCAAAACAAAAACCCACAAAAGCTTACCCATAACACCCCACAAAAATCTGAAGACAGAAGGGTGACCGCAGTATTTATTTGATAAAATATTGCAAGATCAAGATACTTGGGTCTCATATGTATTAAAAATGAAGGTGGGTCACAGAAGATCCAAATTATTAATTATTAAAAACATGAAGCACCATCTGTTTGTTATACTCTGTAAGCAGCAAAGAAAAGACATATGCAGTTTGCTACACCTGGAAACAGTTTCTGTAAGCATATTGTGCTTCTGCAGAGCCTGGGCCACCCTGAAGTCCATTGCTCCAGAATGTCTGAGCAATACCAGTACTGCAGACTGGTGCTTCGAAAGAACCTGCCTGAATACAATTAAGTGCTTCTTTCTAGTAGTAATGTACCAGACAGAAAAGATTTTCTTCTTACGTTCCTGCTACGCAGCTTTGAGTTCACACTCATTGAAATGAAAGAAATCATCCACTCACTTACCCTCAAAAGCAATTGGGCATGAAAGAATGGATAATAGGAATCTTGGATTCAACTCACTGCTGCAGAGCCAATAGGAAGGAGATGGAGTGATGCTCATTTATTCAACGTATAATAAAGCAATAAACGACTACCTATTTGGAGACAACAGATGGGGTTTTTAAAGGGAGAGTGTATAGCATATGTGAACTCCAAGTATTCCAAATACTGTTATGTCTTTGGATGGTGACTAAAATGCTAGTCAAGGCTTTCTAAACCATTGTTTTCTCAGCCTTTTTAATGCACATGCTAACCTAGCATTACAGAGAGACTTAACAGAAAGTGAGACGCTAGTATTTTGCTCTTACTTGTAATGGAGCAATTTACCATGCAAAAATTGCTTATTATTATGTGTTGTATCACAAGACAAATGAGATGTTCTTTGGCAGCTTATAGAAAGCTTTCCAAATATACTCTGTCTGTTACATTTATTTTCTCTTTTCAAATCCCTCTAATATTCTTGACTTTTGTCCAAAATTCAACTGCTACGGGGATTATTTCCATGTTTGTATTCAAAAATGTAGGAATAACTGTAGACCAGGTCTCTGTTTTTTGCATCTGGTACTATTCATTTGACACCTAATCTTGAAGCCTGTCTCACAGAGCTACATTATATTTCTCTCAGCATTGGACAAAACCAGCTATTTTAATTTTTCATTATTAAATATTAATTTAATTTGATATTGGTTTAGAAGGTATTTTGAGTCAGTGAATAGATATTTTATTTTCCTATTTTATGACACAAAAGATATCCACTACTTTGACATTTGGCTCCGAATGCAAGAGAATAATAAAGGATTACTTCTGGTGTAATTTCTATTAAGGTTATGCTACTATTGCTTGCATAACTGTAAAATATTACTTATATTTACAATGAGAACTTAGAAAGCACAATGAAGAGTCATAAGACTCTTAAGTCTTAAATAAAATATCATATTATATGGTTTGGATTTGGATATAGAGAGAAGCCTTTAAAGTTTCTATGAGAAGTAATACCAAGGAATCTATCTTAGGGAAATCTATCTTTGGTCTAACAAATTCTTTCAATTCTAATAGCATCCAATTTTTCCTGCATGGAAAAAAATGACAGAATTATCCATGAAATAGCAATTAAAAAAAAGTAAAACTATTATAGATGCAATGCAGTAATTAATGTACATTCTTTTTTTGTACGCATATGTAGTATGAAAATGCTCTCTACTTATGGCTTTGTAGCCATAACAACTATGACTTTTTCTGAGGGGGTATTTTGAACCTTGGTGATACACAAAATATATAGATAAATACTGCAATTAATACAGAATTAATGCAATTTCAGATGCATATAGCCACCTTGTGAAATGTGACGATATAGTCTCAAATCATTTTTATCAGATGTTGGTTGGTGGCTACCAGAGAAACTTGTGAAGACACAGGTATAATTGAATTCTCAAACTCTTTTGTTTGACAGACAGACATCTGCAGAGAAGTTTAAAGAGGCAGGCATTCAGGACACCTCCTACAGCTGATCCAAAACTTAACAGAAGATTAAGGTTAGCAATTATTTTTCTCCTATTATCTATGTAGAGTCGCATATCTACATACCTATCTCCCTATCTACATAGGGGAAAGGAAAGAACATGAAAGAAATAATGCTATCCTACGGTTTCATTTAGGCTATTTCAGGCACTGATACCTGGTTCAACATTTAGCTGTTTCTTCAAAAGTACAACTCTTTTGTAATGTAGCAGAGTAGCTCACTCCGCATTGAATGCACAGCCTTTTGTGAGAGGTGGTAGACATTTTCTAGGTAACTTTGATCTTATGAGGTCTGCTTTAAACATTCTGAATTCTGCTCTTCTAAATCTAATCCACTCTTTAGGAGTCATGTATTTCACAATTTCGAGTATTTCTATTTTCCTTTTTTCCATGTAGGTCTACTTAACGGGCTCAGTCATTCTAATAAAAGAGATGTTGCAATTCTTCGTTGTCCAACCCTAAACCTAGCTCCCACATTCAGATATTCTCTATTTATTCTATTTCTATTCCCATTGTAATTCTCCCTTTATACCCAGTTTGTTGACTTCAGACTCTGCAAAGTGACACAACACCACAAAATGTGGTCTGCATCTAATCCACAGAATTTTAATCCTTTTTTAAACTGAGTTCAATGATAAGTGCAAAAAACATTAAGCAAAAAAATTTAGGGAAAGCTCACTTGTCTAGGAAGTAAAGAAATCACTTTCCTTAGCAAGCTTTCTGTGTTTACAGATAAGATATTATAACCTATGTCTTTAGTTCTACTTAGTGAGTGTAGTTAGAAGACTGACTCTGTGGGAAAGCCATTCTGAGTAGGAAATTAGACTTTACCAACAGACACTTAATTCATCTGGATTCCTTATTGACAACACTCAGAGCAGGAGCCTCTCATCTGAAAACACAGCCATCTAAATGTAATAACTTATCAACTATTTTAAATAAAAATGAGCCATAAATATAAAAATTAGGCCTGTAAGGGTGGTTTATATTCCTAAATTATTGAAATGATGTCAAAATGACAGCCTAATGTTTTCATTTAACTTTTCAAAACCCCATATTGCTTTGTGGGTGTCACCTTTATATTTTAGTTTATTTTATTTTTAATAAAGAAATTCTTCCCAGGAAGGCATTCTGAAATTAGGTGCTTGTTTTGGCGGAAGAAAGAGACAGGAAAGGAAGGCGGTAAAATTGCTACTGATATTCATATGAACTATGTCATCTGCAATATCTAGCTGTTATTTTCATATACATAGGGACATTAAAGTAAATTAAAATCTGTCCATATGCTTTATTACTATGTACCATATAAAAAGGGAAATTTGAATCGAGTACATTAAATGCATGACATGTCCCACATAAAAGTTTCAAAGAAAATGCTGGCAATTATATATATTAAAAAAACAATCTAACAATCTTTTTTCCCCCACTACAAAGCAATTTCTATGTCATTCAACCATGCCATTCCTTTTGACCCAATTTCATTGTAGGAAATCAACTCCATTTTGCAATACACCTTAAAGAGTGGGCCATTTAGTGATTTGGCAGAAAGATAAATGAAAGCTTCTACAGTTCATAAGATAATACTTTTATTATTTCATTGAAGTTGCTTCATAAATATAATGATAAACAGAAGGTCTTGCTATTTTTCTAGCAGGAATAACTTAAAAAAATGTATAATTTCCCTTGTGGTTTTCCCACACCATATGGATTTTTCTAGGAATATATTAAGCAGGCAAAAAAATAGGCTGGATGTCTTTTACTCACTGGCAGCTAAGCTATCCTATTACTAAACAACTCTTCAGAGTTCTATATAGCACAACTACAGTGATTGTAAGTATTCTGATTTTTTTTGATGGGAGCGCTACTTATTGTATCATTGTCTGTGGAAGTAGATTGTGGTTTCTTTCCACTTTCTTGGAAATAAAGCACAGTCTGGATACATGTATTAGAATGTTTAATAGCAGTTATTAAGACCAAATAGAGATAGGAAGCGGTAGAAGTAGATAAGGATTTTTGCTGGATCATGTATCGAGTATTTTAGAGTTCACGTATGAAGATTTGCTACCTTAGAGTTTTAATCAAGTTTTGTTCAAATACATACTACAGTTGCTTTTTGCAAGTGGTTTGTATGTACTGCCTTTATTCATTAACAATGTCTATTATTGATAGTAGCAGACAGCTATTAACATCAAAATTCAAGCATTTACCTACTGGTCAAGCACTCTCTGAAATCAATAATCAACTGCAATCTTACATGGGATGGAGATGTAGTGCATCATGGGGAGCGTATAGATGCAGATATATTGTGAGATATGTATGCAGCAATATAGAACAATAGACAACTGTAGTTTAATGCTGTATTAAGACAAAATGAAATGTCGCCACCTCACAACCAAAGCAGCTTTTTACTGTTCTTTGACAAGTTCCAATTTTTCAACTCAATTAGGTACAAAAACCAAGCTTTGAAATAGCTGAATTTC
The DNA here is from genome assembly GCA_027925045.1 of Hypotaenidia okinawae. Lineage (NCBI taxonomy): Eukaryota > Metazoa > Chordata > Aves > Gruiformes > Rallidae > Hypotaenidia > Hypotaenidia okinawae. The sequence continues at coordinate 21,239,021 of BSDF01000001.1, read as the reverse complement.
CCCGTGGAACAGTAATTTCAATTTTTGCTCAGCTCTACTTAATGTTACCTCAGCAACCTTCCTTTTGGCCTGTTATGCAGGTTTGTCTGCATTACCAGTGGGAAAGCATCCTTCATTTATGAGGTGGGAAAGCAACCTCTGCAGAGCCATTACTTCCCCTTTCCATAATGGTGTGAAGAGAGTAGGCTGAGCCTTGATATTATTTCTTTACCCAAGAATGTAACTGCACTAACACAGTGGCACCTGACCATATAATTGCATAAAGTATAAAGCTGCTGTATTGCAGTCTATTCTACCCAGAGGTGATGGCAGAAGGTAGATTGTGGCTGAGCTGCAATCTGTGTCTGGGGCACTGCAAAAAAAAAAGTAAAATCCTATGCTGTTTGCTCTTTCTGTAATGCTGTTGGCACAGTATTCGTACAAAGCTGCAGTTTAGTTATTAGCTATAGACACTGCAAGGACTATGGTCTAGTAGTATATCAACTGAATAATTGTTTGGCTGGGATAACAATGTCATTAATTTCAATAAAATTATGGTTTTACCCTAGGACAGAAAAGAAATTTTCAATTTTAAAATATGATCTCTCTACAGAGGAAATAAATAATTTACAAATCATCTGCACCTTTGGTAGATTTCAGATCTATCAGAATTTCAGTGTAGCATCTTTTTAAACTAGTAAATTTTAGTTTCTTAGAAAGTCTACATAGATTATTTATTATTTCTTGTCTCCAAAAATTATTTTTAAGAATAAAATTATTCTGTAAATAAGTGTTTCAACATTTATTGACCTGATGGCTTCACCGTAATGCAAGCCAATATATTAATATTGCAGATTTCTGCATTATATCATTTAACATCTCCTATGTTCAAGCTGATAATTAGAAGGAAATAGCTTTTTGATAGTTGCCATATGTTGCCTTTAAGCAGAAATCTAAGACATCAGTTTTTGAGCATAAGGGTGTTTTCTTCTCTGTGAAATTACACTGAAGTTGGCAGGACAGTCCCAGGACAGTGCCACTGCTCAAATTAGGGACATTGCATTCCAGACCCAACATGCGTCTTTATTATGTGTATGTATATGTACAAAATATTGAAAAACAATTAGCTAAGACGCAAAGAATAACTTTCTGAACAAATTTAAGCCAATACCAGCTGGCCTGACCGGGGATGGACCTGCTGCTGACCAAGGCTGAGCCAATCAGCACAGGTTATAGTGCCTCTGTGATAACACGTTCAAGGAGGAAAAAAAACCACAAGTGGAAGCTTTTTGCTGCCAGACAAAGATGGGAGTAAGAAGATGTAAGAAACTCTGCAGATGCCAAGGTCAGTGAATAATCAGGGGGGAGGTACTCCAGATGCCGGAGGACAGATTGGCCTGCAGCTTGTGGAAAGGACGATGGTGGAGTGAGTTGTCCCCCTGTAGCCCATGGAAGATATTAAAGAGTAGAGATTCCAACTGCAGCAAGTGGAGGACCCTGCATTCAAGCAGGTGGAGACACATGAAGGGCCATAAGACCCAATGAGAAGCCAATGCTGGATCAAATTCTGGCAGGACCTGCAGCCCATGGAGAGAGGAACCCACACCAGAGCAGGTTTGCTGGGGGGACTTGTGACCCCATGGGGGACCATGCTAGACCAGTCCTGAAGATCTGCACTGCATGGAAGCCATACTGAGGCAGTTTGTGAGGAACTGAATCCCCCATGAGAAGGACACACGTTGGAGAAGTTCACAGAGGACAGTTTCCCATGAGAGGGATCCCATGCTGGAGCAGGAGAAAAGGGAGAGGAGTCCTCCCTCTGAAGAGGAAGGAGCATCAGAGACAACTTATGATGGACTGACTGAAACTCCCATTGCCTGTCCCCCTGTGCCACTCTATAGGAGGAGGTAGAGAATTTGGGAGTAAAGTTAAGCATGGGAAGAAGGGAGAGGTGGAAGGAGGTGTTTTAGGATTTCATTTTATTTCTCATTATTCTACTTTGTCTTGATTGGATAACAAACTAGATGCATTTTATTCTGTGTTGAGTCTGTTTTGCCCATGACATTAATTGCTGAATGATGTCTCCTTGTCCTTATCTCTCATTATGTATTTTTTCCCCCACCTAACTGAGGAAGGGAGTGATAAACCAACTTTGATGGGCACCTGGCTTCCAGCCACTGTCAACCCACCACACCTGTGAACATATCAAAATTCATCTTCTTCTACTATCACACTAACTAACTGTAGAGGTGCATACGTCAAGTATGATTAGGTACAGGGAAACTCATAAAAGTCATTATTCCTATTTCCCTTTTTTCTAAAAGAAAGAAGAACCTCATAGCAAACTAAGCATACCATTTTATGAGAATCAAAATACTGCACTTGTACTATGTCTGCCTAGCTACTTAAATGAAATTTAATTACATAGTTTTGGTGTCACTTACTGGTGCAACAATCTCAAATTTTCTTTGCAATGTGGCATGCTAAAGCAGGCTTCCAAGGAGTCATGGCATTGATAGAAAAGGTGCCCCAAAATTTTGCCGCCTTGCCTTGAACAGGACCTGGTCCTTGTTCTTTTCTTGTTTAGTTGTTCTTTAACTTCCTTGCTTAGGTTTTTCTGGGGCTTGGAGCTGTTTCACACCAAAGGCATTTTTCTAGCCCTGTACAACAGGGGGGAAGATAAAGGAGGTGCACCCCTAGGGCAGCAGTCCCAAACTGGTCCAGGGCATGTGAGCACTGCTGAAAGCCTGCCCCAAAGCAGGGTGTCCCTGTCTCTGGTGACCACCAAGGTCATCCCCCCAACCTCCTGGCTTGAGTAACAAGACCTTGAGGAGTAAGAAGACGCTGCCCAGACCTGTCTCACTCACATGCCTGACCCAGCCTCTTACAAAATGCTTGTCTGGATGGAGCCCCTGTCCATGTCAGGGGGGTTGTAATTAAGTTACCTCTAAGGTCCTTTCCAACCCAAACTAGTCTGCAATTCTGTGACACTAGTCTCTACACCATGATTCAATGTTTTCATGTACTTACCAGTTCATTGGTATTTCAGACAAAGCTATGACATGGTAATGCTATATTCAAAAAAAGATAATTAGGCCTTTTAGGAGATGATACAAGAAAGAATAGTGAAAAGAATTTCTACAGTGGATTACTGTATTTATACTAAAAGGAATGTCTTGGATTGGCACAGGTGTACAAAGGATTGAATTTTGTCAATCACACTACTTTATATCTGAAAATTTAATTTAAATCTGTAAGAGTAAGGTGGGTTTGGGTTGGTTTGTTGGGTTTTTTTCATAAACAACTTACAGCTCAATGTGTTCCTGTGTATTAACTCAATAGGTTACAAATGGAGACTGCTGAGTTTCACAGTCAGGGTACACAGCTCCAGAAAGGACATTTTCTCAGAAAAGTACAGTAGCTTCAATACTCTTCTTTTGGCTGCCTCATCATTTGTCTCGTCCCACCTATATAGCTGTTTTCTAAGAACAGATTGATTAGATAAGATCGGTCTCTAGAGTCTCATTACCCAATTGGTACTGAGATCTAATGGTGAATTACAAAAATGTAAATGTAAACCCACCGTAGAACGTTTTGAAATTTCAGAGACATGTAGAAAGTACATTTTCTTGGAAATAGACAGACAGTCTGCACAGTTAACAGGGAGAATCCAAGTACTTAAATAAAACAGGAAAGAAGAAATAAATTTCAAAAAAAACCAAACAACACTGGAAGTACTCAATATATGAATTTAAGCATCGCATATGGCTTTGCATATTCAGTGCCTAGAAGATGAATAAACAGAACCATACCAGGGATTAGCCAAATAATCCAGTCCACCTAGAGAAAGAAAAGTGAACATATTGATCTTGGACATAATAAAAACTTGATCTTTTGAAAATTCGTCTGATTATACTGTCTGATCTCACTCATGAAAGCAGAATCTGCTGCTAATATACTATTGTCATTAAAGCAAATATCTTCTTAAGCTTTGAAATAAAAGTTTAATGGAGTTGGATAAATTTTAGATTTGTGAAATTTTAGACTTTAATATCTCAGTTGAGAAAATTGCTTATGTGCTATGTGTTCTTGAGATCTGTGCAATACTAGCCTCATTTACTTTTGTTGTTCTAGACTCCTGAAACAATGTTACATGGAGTTTCAATTTGCCTTATGACCAAGTATATGCATCTATTTGCTACCAAAAGTATGCATTTCAGCAAACAGATTTGTCTTTTTAAGCTTGCATGCTTTAGAACTCATTAGGTATGGATACTTTTTCATTTTTATTTCAAAACTAACCTCGACTTTCTCATATAAATTACTGATAGTGTATTGCTGCCATATATACACAACTCTTCTTACCCATCTCAGACATGCAGAGATCTGAATCCTGTCTAGCAATTTAGTAAACAAATAGAAAAAAAATCTGTATAGTTTGATGCATATGATCTATTTTAGGCCAGATAAGTGAGACAAATCAGCCCCTAGAAACACAAGCAAACCTATCTTTACAATAGGTACTTGGCCTGTAGACAGCTAGGTTAAGCAAGCTACAGTTTTTCCATGGTGCTTAGTCACATATTCTTGGCTTGAATGTAAAACTAAGGAAGAGATAATTAGAAACAAGACTGAGCTCTACTATCTTGAAATAACCAGTCAATTCCCTGTTATCTGCATAAGAATTCATTATTATAACACACAATTTAACGATGATATAATCAGTTGTTTGGCTGTCTCTCTCACTGAAGTATTTCCTTCCTTACTTTTCCTATAAAGAGTAATAACATTTAAAATTGTTTGTTATTCACAAATATTCACATATGTTAATAGCACATCAAATGCAGTAAGAATATGACATTGTTAACTGTTGCCTAAGTACTGTGGTGCCTGCCAAGACATTGACAACTATTAATATGAAGGAAAGAAAAGTTAAAATAATAACATTCATACAATAGGGGGAAAAAAAGATAAAGCAACTCACAACAGCTGTTAATTAGACATGGACAAAAACTGAAATACCCATGTGCAAGAACAATAGAAATTCATTAGTGTGAAAAATTCATGAATTCCAAGGCATTAGTTTCTTCCTCTGTGTGTTTCTAAAGAGCACTCCACCATCAAGTCTTTCTTCTTCTGAAATAAAGTTTTCCTGTGTAGATAGATAACCCTGACATTGTAGAATGATGTACTTCTTTGCCAAGTATACACAAGCACTAGGTTGAAGATAACTGTGAAATGATCCCATTCATCTCCATGGAGTGTTAAATGTGAGGCCTAATTAGCTAAATCAGCTCACAATTTCACTGCTGATCACCTTCCTTTAATTATACAACTAAAGCTATCCCTTTTGATTAAATGGCACTATTCAGCTTAGAGTCAGAGAAGCTACTGAAGCCATAAAAACAAAAAAGCATGCAAGGTGCAGAAACTTTTGTTATCTTCTTGGCCTTTGAATTTAATTTTTTTTTATGAACTTAAATTTCTTAAGTAGTTGATTGTTGATTTTGTTGGTTTTCCCATGAGTAAACATTCATACATTAAAGAAAGTATATCAAACTATGAACTACTTTCAAAACTTTTTCAGACAGCCAATCTGTGATCATATAGAGGTGTCTCTCCACTGATACATTTTCAAGATATTTACCACTGTTAAGAAGTTGCTAATACAGGGCTTGTTTGGTTTTTTGAAATGCTACTCATAAAAACAGCATGGGGAAAAAAATGGAGTGAAAATGAAGGACAGACTCGGAATGCTCCTGAGAAGAAAAAAACAAGGCAAGCCTAAGTTTAAATCCTGAGGCAACAAACTACATATGTTCACCACATGAGCAGTAGACATGATTATGGTGGGTGTGAAAGTTATTCTGTGTCCTTAATATAGACTTTGAACACTTCCTTTGAGCATCTGCTAACATTTTAACATCTGAAGTGGAAGTTTTAGAGAAGCCGACCAGGTGGTAGCAATAGCTCAAAAGCTGTGGATATGAAACAGGGAGACGGAAGAAGGAGAAACAAGAGATCTGAGACACCTATGTATTCATACAGCTCGGATCTAGACAAATATATACTCTCATGGGCAGTAGATGTCTGGATCAAAGAAACAAAAAGTATCCTTCATGACTTCCTTAATTCAGTTTGATTTTCAGTGCGCTAATGATTGTGGTAGTAGGTAAGAGACATGACACCTCAACGACAGAAAGCCAAAATAGGGAAAAAGCAAACTGTAGTCCTGTGCATGACTCTGACAGTCAATCTGTCTGTGTAAGTGGCAGACAAAATACTCTTACATCCATGAACATGGATCCTCTTGGACATATTCTACTCCAAATTTGAATAACTCCTTGGTTAAGCAGGGATTGAAAGTATTCCAGCCTTGAAATCTAGATCTAAACCAGTCCAACTTTTGTTTACCGCAGCTTTCCAGATATAAAATAGGGCTAATGCCACTGACCTAATTCAGAAGTCTTGTAAAATTCTTAACAGGCTTCAACACTGATATTTATTTATCCATGCCCTAGTAGAAAATATGTGAGTTAAATAGCTACCTGGTCTGTAACTCTGAAAAATTCCTTAATTGAATATACTCAGTTATAGCTAACACAATCCAAATCCTATTTACAGTTGTGTGAATTTAATTCAATATCTAACATTGCTGAGCACCAGAGAACAAGGAAATATATATATATATATTATGTGTGAGAGAAAATAAAATATTTTTAAAACATAATTTGAAGAGATGAATTAATTTGAAAGTGGTAAAACTTTTATTTTTCAAAACCTGATTTATGAAAAATATTCATGTGTAGAGATGAATAATTTAATATTTCTAGTTAGTGTTACCGAAGAAGGACACCTCTGACTGAGGTCCTTGTTACTATAGTGATGCAGTTCTGGTCAACGTTACCATTGAATATGTTTCTTACAGTAACAGGAACATTTTAAGAGAATAGTAAATCAAAATATTTTAAAGATACGTTTTTTGTTGAGGAAGTCACTGAATAGTTTTTATATCAGTCTCAGGGCAGTCCTTCTCTTAGTGAGCATTACCTCTGGTTTCACATAAACAGAAGTCCAACACTGATGAAATCTGTAACAGATTACTAATTCAACATATTAGAAAAGCTGGTTTTAGTGATCCCTCCCTCCCCTTTGCCTTTAAATGACATAACCTTTAAATTGAGGTAATAGTCAAGTGCTCTGAGAGACAGGAGGAGTCTATTTTAATGCAATATTTAATCAGTGATTGTCCACTTTGATTCGGATGAAACATAACCTCAGTTGCTTCTGTTACACATTTCCTGAAAACACAATTGTTCTCTTGACTGTAGAGTGGGTTTACTGTCTTCTAACAATTAATTCAGATTCATAAATCCTTTCCCAGAGATCTGTTATTGATAAGTCTTCTTTTTGAGTTGGAAGGGAGGGTGAGGGTAGTCAGACAATCATTATTACCCCTTTCAAAATACAGAGAATTTTATTTTTCTACTCTAAAAACAATTGCATTCAAAATAAGCTAGATTTAGAGCTGTGGTTTCTAGTCTGGCAAAGTTTCATGACTTAATTAATCTGCATTATAATTATCAAAACTCTGTACCAGCTAAGACAGTTCTGTTGCACAAGCTGTTTGTATCACAAGACCAACTATGAAATAGTATAACCAAAGATCTTCAAGGATCTTTAAAAACTATGTATATAATGTGTTCCTTGAAGCCACAGGTGGCAACAGGAGAATAGTAGAGTACTTTGTTTTACCAAAAAAATAAAAGTATGCCACCTCAGGAAATAACTGAGGTTTAATGGTAATAAATACCATTTATAGTTTCTGGTGAGCTTAAAAGATAGGATAAGAACTCTGTGTTCTAGGGATTCAGTTGTGTCTGTTTAGTAAAGGGAGAGAATAAAATAAGCTATGAGAATTTAAATAATTATCTAGCAGAGTCTCATAGTAGTGGATTTTTGGCAAGTACATAGAAGCAGGTGTTCAAAAAGGGTTTTAATAGAACAGTTGAATTTTTAATCACATCTGTTTTGGTGTGGTAACTATGCTGCATCTATCACAGGTAAGCATTCTGCAAATTAAGACTACTTTGTAGCGGTTTTCAGTTTTTCTCTGCAAAAAATCGTGCAGAGAAGCAGAAGAGATCATGGTGGGAGTTCACAGAAGGCATTTTAGCAAACATGCAGCAGCAAACAGCTGTACGCTTACAGCCTGGACCTTTCTGCCTTTGCATATCTGGCCTGACAATTAGCAAAAGAAGCCAATGCCCGCAGCAAATTGCCCACAGCTACTGTCTGTTTCACAACCTAAACCTCCTCAGATTATCCAAATCATAAGACTAGTTTGAATGTTTTCAGATAACTAGTATGTTTTGGATTTCTTTTGGTTTCAATTCTCGGATTCTTTAGGGACTTTTTTCCTTATAAACAGTAAAGACAGTAGTATAGCAGTAGGAGGTAAAACTAAATGTTTTTGCCATAAGAAAGGCTTCTTGTTAAACCTTCAGTTGCATAGGCATAATTTGGTCAAACAATTAAGAGCCATCAATGATAGTGGGTGTAGGGTATGTAAAAGTCTTTTTGATTCGAGGTCTGCCTTCTACGTACCTCAGCTTCCCAGCAGAAGGTGGAGATTATAATGCATTGTAAGAAAAAATAGTAAATGTGTTAAGCATTCATATTCTATCAGAAAAAAAAGATGTATAACTGCCTAAGATAACAGATCTGTGGGATGATAAGATTTATTGACTGAACTTATATATTCAGGTGACTTTGGAAGCATGGACCCTTTAAAAAAGAAAAATCTACATCATATCCCAAGACTCTGAAAAACTAGTAATAGTAGGCAACATGGGCACAGTAATGCAGAGATCATCCCTTCTGCTGAAGAAGTATTGGATTAATTTATAGTAGTAACTCCACTGTAAGTAGATCTGGAAATACTCAGCACGTTCCATTCTCTCTCTTATTAAAAAAAAAAAAAAAAAAAGAAGATATTAAATTTCCAGCAATTGATCACAGAAAATACCAGTCTGGTAGAGTTACCTTTGTACTTTGTAAGTGTGCATAATATTACCGTGTCACCATGGTTATGGAAATCTTTCTTTGCATGGTTCATTTTAAATACACAAATAACATGGAGAGAAAAAGCCGCAGCACAAAGGAAATTCAGCAATGGAATGCAAAAAGACGACTGAGTGATACCAAAGATACAAGCGTAATAACATGCAAGATCCAATTACCAACAGCTGGCCTGCATCCGGGCTGGGTTTGGGAAGGAGGTGTGAAGGATACAGCCAATACTTTATCACACAGCATTATTTATGAAAGTCACTAAATCCTTAACTTCACATTAGGAAGTATTTGACATAAAAATCTAAAAAGAATTCCCTGAGTTTATATACGTAGTTTAGAGATCATGCACAGAGCCGCTTTATTGTGAACAGGGTCTATTTCAAATGGAGGTCACATCTATGTTTTGCTTTCAGGTATGTTTTTAAGAAGGGAGATTACAGCAAGTGTATCCACATGCTAGAGTTTCAAATCATGTTCTGTCATTCTGACCTTCTTCTGAATTTAGGCAGCAGCTGAATTCTTCTGAATTTAGGTGTTTTCTCCAAAACAGAATTTGCAACTAATAAGCTATGCATAATTATTCTCCTTTGATTGCCATGTAATGTATATGTAACAATAACTCAAGTAAAAAGCTCCTGTAGGTTTCTTCTGCAGCAAGAGCTTATGCATTTCAGTTACTTTCCAGAAAGTCAAAGAAATGGTCAAAAATGAAAAAGATTGACACTGGCACTATGTCATGATCTTTCACAAGGACTTTAAATTAGTCATTAAAATATTTTCATAGAATAGAAAAGGCATGATCTACACATAACTTTTTTTCTTTTTTTCCAAAAATGGTGTTTCTTTCCTTCCTCTGAAGTTCATTCCTAATAATCCAAGGAAAGTATTGTAACAGTTTTTCCCTTTCCAATGAGCCGATGCTACTATGAATGTACTATTGTTTTATTTATAGTCTACATACAAAACTTTTTTTATTTATGGTCTGCATATGAAACTGTGCTTGCCTATTTCAATCAGTGCAAAATTACAGCTTTCAAGAATAGGTTCTGGCTGTTTGCAAACACTAATAAGAAGGTGAAAGAGTATCTGATAGTGGCAGATTGAAAACTCTAACATTTCTTATTCTTGATACCGAGTTCAGAATTTTCATAATTTTCCTCCAGTGGTAATGTCCACTGTGAGACAGCTCCATCTGAGAAGGGAAAAATAAGACCAGCTCCCTGATTATTTTGGTGGTTCTTCAAAGAGCTTGCTCCAGAATGCCTATGTCTTTCTTGCACAGGAAGCCTAGAACAGGATACTATTTCAGCTGTGATCTCACAATAGATATCCAGTAGAGGGAAAGGATCACGTCCCCAAAACTCCGAGTAGAACTCCTAATACAGCACAGGAAGTGGTTGAGGTTTTTTTGCCGTGAGGGCAGGCTTCTGAATCATGTTCAAATTCTTGTGTGACAGAAGCCTGAGATACTGAGCAAAACTGTGCTTTCCATCCAGTTTACTCCCAATTGGTGCAGTTTCATGGGATTATCCCTCACAAGAGGTAGACTTTGCATTTGTTAAACTTTATGAATTCTCTGCTAGGCCATTTCTCCAGTCTGTCAAGGTTCCTCTGAATAGCATCCCTATCCTCCACAGCACTGATCTCTACTCACAGTTAGCTAGAACAACTTGCTGGTCCCACCCTATCCCATCATCCACTTCATTAATAAAAGCACATTATTGCCCCTGCAACCATCACTGAAGAACATCATGTGTAACTAGCCAGCTGTCGGACTGATCACATCTGCTTACTCCAACCAATGTTCCAGACAAATTAATGCCCACTTATCAGTCCATATCTCATTAATTTGCTTGCAACAATATTATGTCAAAGTGTCAAAGTCCTTGCTAAAGTCAAATTACACAACAGCCACTGTTCTTTCTTAGACTTACAGCAAGTTATCTCATCAGGTAAGGCAATCGAGTTAGTGAGGCAAAATTTGCACTCAGTAAATTGATACTGGCTGTTCCAAAACAACTTCTTGTACTTCATGTGGCCAGAAAAAACTTTTGAGAAATTCTCAGTGACGAGGCTGACATTCACCATACTGTAGTTCCTTGGATGCTCCTTTTCACCCCTCCTGAAAATGGCTACAACATCCATGCTGCAATCATTCATTTCATAAGACTGCAGATAAGAACCTGATTAGAAATTTCACTGTGTCCCACACAACCTTATATTCAGAATAAGAGTTTATGTCTCATGCAGTTTGAACTTCAGTGACTGAAAAGGACACAGAAAATACTAGAAGAACTTAAACATAGTTTTAGAAAAGGAGTAAAAAACAGTTAAATCAAATTTCAGGCCTTAGAAGTAGATAGAAAAAATGTTCACAAAATATGCAGAGGAGCAGGATTATGATCCCTAAACAGCTGCATGAAGGTTTTAGATGATGTGAATATCAATTCTAGTGTGTTGCTTAAAAATAGTGAGAATACAGACACTTGTCATCACTTCTTTACAAAGTTGTAATGGGTTTATAAGGCAATATGTTTTCAGCTTCTGGACCTCACCTCTTCCATGAATTAAATTTGTACACTTCACAATTTCTGGGAGTAGTATTCACAATCGTCTTTTAAAAGCTGATTGTTAATAAGATCTAATATTGAAAAGAACAGTTGGGCTTGGTTTGTTTCTTTCTTTCTTTCTTTCTTTCTATCTTTCTTTCTTTCTCAGTAAATTTTAATTGAATACAAGCAAGCTGCAGATAAATGCAAACATTTCATTTGAACTACATCTTTTATTAACATCCTACAATATGTAAAAGAATGTTTAACGTTTGTAAGTTATCTAAATTTAATGTCATAATCATCTCCAGTATTCTTTCATGACCCCAGCTGAGCTGCGATCATGAAAGGATTAACACTTTATCTTTAGGTTTTCCACTTTATGCCATGTGTTTATCTCTCATATTCTCAAATACATTTCTGACTAAGTCACTATCCAAGGGTACATCATGTATTGCAAAGACACGTACCCCCTTCTTGGTGTGCTCACTAATTTTTCTTGTAAGTCCATACGTATCACTCGGCAGTTCCTGATGAGAGAATTAAATGGCTACGTAAAACAGGTTTCACTGTCGATATCAGTTGTCACTTGAAAAAACCCCAGAAAATTGAATGGAGAAATATAATAATTTCTCTATTTACTTCTCACTTATCATCACTATCCATAGGAATTATCCCACAGTTTATGTACTGACAGCACAGATTATGCATGCATATTTTAAAGGTGCAATTTGATGCAATAATTTTAACAGAATTCAGACAGACACTAGATTGTCTTGGTGATAAAATTTTTGCCCAACTTTAATAAAATCTAATTACTTTTGTGTGTGTACTCCAAAAAGATTTCAAGAAAGCTAGGGAGCACTGTGGTCTGTTTCAGTATATTTCCCCTATGGTTTTGAACAGGTTACTTAAGGATAGATGTATGCTGCAGCACTCAGTATTCATGCAGCTGGCCCTGCCACAGAACCCACTTTGAGAAAGGCATTCCAGTAAAGATTCTTAATCCTGAAACTTCTCATAGAAGAGAAGTTTGAGCCCACGAACTTTCTGTTTTGAGAACATGGAAAGATGCAATTGTACCAAATGAGAAAGAGCAGCCAGGACTGATAGCTTCAAATTTCAAGGAACAGAAACCCACCTTTCCAAGAGAGTTCTCTACCAATAGATGGTCTTGTGAGATGGTTCCATCTTTCCTCATAGCTTTTCTTTCCATAAGCTTGTAGCAAAATCCTTAGGCTTTTTGTTTGAAGCAGTACAACCTCAAGTTTAATTTTCTTTCCTAAGGAATTCTTTGGTATAGAGATGACTGAAGCAATGGCCTGAGCATTGAAAGTCCATCTCTTTGAAGAAAGTCTTTTATGCAAATGCTTAGAAAAATTCTAGCACTCTGTCTTGTCTGGGATATTCAAGCACGGGTATGTTTTCTACTTATATCCTGAGTATTATATATAAAAAAACCCAAACAAAATTGAGGCATATTCCTCTATAGTATTGTGATTCAATGAAGAACACAAAATGCAAGTCACCATATCACCATGTCTGTGGTTTAATCACTGAACGATTCCTAACAAAGGACAGCTGTCAACTGTGCTTTGTGACAAGCATGATTCATTGGGTATGCAAAAGTCAAAGGTGTTTAGTCTGTGAGTTCTTGGGAGACTTAAGCAAAATATATATACCAATGCTCTCAAAGCTCTTGAGGTTGAGACCCCATTGAGCATGCTCCAGACAGAGAGTTGCATGTCTATTCACTTTAGACTCCCTTTGAGTTCAAACAGCAGGTAACTAGTATATTGAAGAGTAAATTTTCTTCAGATTCCTATATACAACTCATTGTGGGAGATAGATTGCAGCAATCAGTGTATCTGGCTACATCTACAAAACTTTCATTGGTTGTAGCCAAGCACAGATTTGTATTTATGTATCACATTATGGGGGGTCTAGTCAGTAATGTCCATACTGATTGTAGGGGATTTCTGACCCTGATTCAGTACTCACTCTTTCAAGACATTTTCTCCCTTCTTGGCTTACTCTGAACCTCAATCATAATACAAGCCCCAGTGAAGCAATATGGCAATCAGAAAATTTTTGATCTGGAGCTCTGAGGTAACATCACAGGAGCTATCATTCCTGTGTTTGTTTCAACTGCTCTTAATGCAGAATAAATTAACTAATGTCAAGACAATAAAGCAATGTGACAGAGGGGGAGTAGACTAAATGTCATACAGATAATTAAGATAGATGGGGGGAACTCAAGCGTTGTGACAGTGTCCTTCCCTAATTGTCTATCTAAGAATTCCTGATAGAAGAGAACTTCCTAGAAAAATTAAAACCCCCAGAAAAGCAGTTTCTCTTTTGTCACTCTCTTGTATACAAAGGAACTGTGGAAGAACAGAGACACTATCTTGTTATTAGGAAGAAACAGGAGAAAAAAAAATTATTTCCCCATGACAGTAGACAAACCAGCAGAATCATGAAGAAGCAAATGAGATTATTTTGCCTATCTTGAGGAAACTTTAGAAGACAGCTAATTTAATAGCTAGTTTATCCTCTGTTCTTAGATCCGACTTTAGAGCTGGACCTAAAAATCAGATTTATGTCCAGGTTCTGTTCCATGATGTTTGAATTCTGGAATCATGCCTTTATGCCATCGGCAGCTAGCATTAATAATGCATCAAAGGTTATAAATTGTTCTTCGCAAATCCCCATGTCTATCCCATTCTCTGAACTACACTTTATCTGCACCATGCACCTTCAGGATCCAAGCTATTATCTTCAGAGAAAAAAAAAAATAAAAAGAAAAAAAGAAAAAGCTTTGTTACATAAAAACATAGTAAGAAAAATTTTAATGTATTTCCTAAGGTTTGCGAAAGGAAGACCAGATGTGCATTGAATCACATGTCTCCCTTTAGTATCTTAGTATCTTAAATAATGGTCTTTTCCACTAATATATTGACAGCCTTCCTACAAAATCTGCATGGAAGTCTTACAATCTGCAAAATTTGATTTCCATGGATTTCTGTAAGATGCACTTGAAAATTGGAAGATATTCCCAGAGGAAATATTTAACAACCTTGTTATAGGCATAGGTCTTATCACAATGAGTTCCTAGAATACTTGATATGCAGTTCTAGTTTACAGACCAAAATGGAGAAATGAGGAGTTCTGTCTTTATTAACTTCCACCGAGTCTTTTAATGAGCTCTGTTTACAAGAGACATTCTTCTAATTGTCTGTCCTATTCATTAGCCTGTGGATACCCAAAATTATCCATCTTGACATCTGGAAACCAAATTGTGCTTTCAGTTTTACCTGTTTAGTTTCATTATCTTCACTTTATGCCCTCAATTATACATAGGCAAATCTTCAGTAAGTGATAGAGGTGGACTCCCATACCCCTGGTCCTTTCTAAAGAAGTCCTGTCTATATACTCTGAAATTATACCTCAGCTGTACACAAATATGGCATTAATTTAATTCGGTTTTGTTTTGTCATTTAAGTGAGTAAGGAAAGCTAAAGAGCACACTTGTCATAAGTAAGTAGGCAACTCATTTCCATATGTTCACAGAGATTTACAGTGGTATAACTAGGCCAACACAAGTGAGTTAAAATGGAACATCTAGACTACATGAGTAAGATACTGTGGTTAAGATACCTTCCTAAACAGGAATATATTCCGATTTTAAATTGAACAAGAGAAGTTTTATATAGCTACTTATTGGTGGTATACAGCAGTGGAAACTAGGAGATTACCAGTAGCACGTTTACTCTCACTGAAGTGGGGAAATACTGTTCTTGCCATTTCAGTAATAGAAAGTTGGGAGAGATAGATTAAGAGCCAACCTCATAAATGTATTTTTTGCATGTGGCATGTGGCCACCAGTTGAACTCAAAGCTTCAAATAAACTTCCTATGGCATGCCTGAGGAAAATTACGTATTCAATAAAAGGATACATAGCAGTCAGCATGCTGAACCAGGGATATGCTTAAACTGGAGTATAGGAAATGATAGAGAGGGCACTCTCACCTTTTTTGACATTGATATATCAGCTTAGTAGACTGCAACAGAGTATGGCACTACATAGTCCAGCTCTGTACTGAAAGCATCTCAGCATGAAAAATAAGCCAACTCTTAGATTCCTTAAAAGACAATACAGTGCTTAATATGAATATTTTAAGTCTTTCTTAAGTTTACATTAACGCATTATTTTAAGATGGAATTTGAAGTCCTGAACCTTTCCCTTGAAGTGAAAAACTAAGCTGCTCCCCTGAGAGAAGAGAAGCCAATTTCCCTTTTCTTTTAAAACATGGCCAGTGGTAAACCTGTATTTCATTACAGCGCTTAAACTCAAGGCCTTCCTCAACACAGGAACAGTCAATCCAATTTTTTTCTATCTCCTAGATGTATGTAATAAACTTTGAGGGCAAGCACTCTGCACTAAAATATAGAAACAGCCCTAGAAAAAAGCAACTGGAACCAGGGCTCCTATTTTCATGAGAACTGTGATGAGTAGTAATGGACAGTAATATTGCCTTTACCTTCTCACACGTATGTTGGGGTTTTTTTGCCTAGTGGCACCATGATAATATACTAAGTAGAGTTTTCAGGCCCCATTACTAAACTTCACCCTTTCCTATATCTGGCAATGTGTTTTTTTCTGTACCACAAGCATGTATGTAGAGGAAGAAGCTGCTTTTTTAATGTTTTGCAGCCACACAATCTTGAAAGAAAATCCTGGCACATATCCTTCATTTCTTCCTCTAGATTTGTGGTATAATACCCAGGGTATGAAAACATGAGAATTTTAAAAAAAAAAAAAAAAAATTAATTAAAAAAAATCTATAATAGCTACCTGTATCCAGCTTCCTATATTTGTGATAAACTTCTGTGATAAATTATATAAAATATGTATGTATTTAAAGACATGTGTATATAACTATACAATGTATTTAGCATTCTTCTGTGTTCTTCACATTAAACTGAAATTTGGTTTTCAAGAACACGGAACACAAAGTAAACATTTATTACCTTTAAACACCCAGTACACACTTACTGATCAACCACATCAATACAATGAGATTAGATGGGCATAATTATTTTTTACATCTTTCAAGAAAGCACTGCAGTCATGGAAACATGTAGACTCACTTGCAGGCTTAAGAAAGAGTACTATTTATAGAATCCATAATTCCATTCTTCGTAATTTCTAACAGTTTTATGAACTGTTGAGATGCATGCATGCCATTCAGACCTGTAGGTATTAAATTAATTCTAATTTTGTATGCTTATATATTTGCATATGTGTGCTAAAAATATCTGTGTACTGCAGCTTTTAAGACAACATCTATACTTTGTTCATAACTTTTATTAATTCATTTAAAATTGGTTTGGGAAAAAACATATTCTTAATTTTATGTATTGGCAAGTGCACATTAAAGTTAACAGAGATAAAAGCCCATACTTTATCCTAAGGTTAGAGTTTTGAAATTCCCTTGTAAGACAGATATAATCCATTCTACTGGCTACTGTCCTGTTTTCAGTTGGGATAGAATTAATTTTCTTCCTAGTAGCTGGTATAGGTCTGTGGTTTGGATTTAGGATTAGAATAATATTGATAATACACTGATGGTTTTAGTTGTGTTAAGTAATGCTTATGCTATGTCAAGGACTTTTCAGCTTCCCATGCTCTGCCAGTGAGCAGGTACATAAGAAGCCGGGAGAGAACATAACAAGGACAGCTGACCCAAACTGGCCAGAGGGATATTCTATACTATATGAAATCATGTTTAGTGTATAAACTTGGGGGAGTTGCTTGGGGGAGCTGTGATTGCAGCATGGGAATAGGCTGGGCATCAGTCAGCAGCAGTTACATTGTGCATAATTTGCATTATTTTATCTGCATTCACTGACATATTAAACTGCTTTTATCTCAAACCACAAACTTTACATTTTTTCCCCTAGTGTCTCCCCCATCGCACTCAGTGGGAGGGGAGTGAGGAAGTGGCTGCGTGGTGTTTGGCTGCCTGCTGGGTTAAATCATGACAGTTACAAACATAAGAATGAAAGCAATTACATTTAAAAGTCAAAGACAATTTGCAAAAATACATATCTGAATTATCTAACATAGCATAGTATATATTATGAATTCATTACTCTGTGTTATTACAACACAACTCTCTCTTGTCAGGACATGGACAGGGTTACTGTTCGTAGGTCTGTAAAATTATTTGCACAGAGAAAGCTTAGCTGATGAATAATACAAACATGTTTGCAGTTTACTGTTTTCTAATGTTACATGATTTTTTTTGTCTAGCCATACACAAATAGAAGTAAACTAAATGTCTTGATAGTTCTTTTTTACTTAGTGCACTTAACTATATTTCAAATTCTGCTCTTTACCATATTGAGGAGGTTTTGATTGACAAAGGGTTTTCTACTGAAGAATGGTGGTATCTGGGCTCCCCAAACTGTTGTCTTTCTCAAAGACAGATGGTAAATCTGTCAGCGGTAGCATTCTGCACAACAGCAGCCCAGATGCGTTTAAGCATTCTGTGTGAAACCTCTCCAGCCCTCAAGAGTACCAATGGGCTACTTGCCAGAGGAAGGTCCCAAAGGCAATTAGCTGCCTCTGAATTCAACTCCAGCTGTCTGGGAAGTCAAATGAACACAGCTTGTTTGGTCATACACCATTTAATGTGAAGAGTCTGCTTCTTTATAATTAAGGTACCCTTCTATATACCAGTCCAGCTGTGTTCTCAAAAAAAACCCCACCTATTTGACTTTAATTTTTCATCAAATTTTTGTTTATATTACCTTTTATTTTTTATTTAATGATAGCAAATGTCTTAGCAATTATTATTTTGTAACATTTCTGCATGTTTATTTTTGCCATTCAAAGGACCTCATAAATTTGGGAGTCATTTAGCATGAACTAAAGAACAAAGAAGACAGTGGAACCTTTTTCACAGTACTCTTCAGAGCTGAAAGCTATGCACTTCAACTTTACTAGATCCCTGGATCTGTCTATATCATGATTGGGACACACTGTAAAATTGATTTAAAAGTGGAAACTTAAGTTAGTAATTAGAAATTACAAAGGGACAACATTCCAAAGCTAATTACCAGATATACCCAAGCAATTGGAATAGAAACTATATCACTTATACACTACCAGTACAGAATTATGAGTTTTTAGTTATGCACCCTAAAAAAAGTCAGCAAAAGAATGTTTTCTTTCAATGATCACAGTACTGGGTTTACACTGCAAAGTTTTCACAGCAGTGGGGCGGCAAGGGTGGCTTTTGTGAGTAAACACCTGGACTTGTCCCTGTGTTGGACAGATGGGAAGGACCCATGCTGGACAATTTAGTGAAAAACTATATCCCATGAGAGGGATTGCACACTGGAACAAGGGAAAAACATGAAGAGGAGGGAGAGGTAAAGATGAAGCGCTTCTAATGAACTGACTGCAACCCCCATTCCCTGTACTCCTGTGCTGCTCAGGGGCAGGATGTAGAGGCGTTGGTAGTGATATTGAGCTTGGAAAGAAAGCTAAGGTGGGGGGAAAGGTATTGTTAGGTTTTTCTCTAATTTCTCATTAACTTGCTTGGATTAATTGGACAATAAATTAAACTATATTTAATGCATTTTAAATATTTTTTTTAAAAAATAATATTTTTTAAAATGCCTTCTTATGCAGAAATGTATTTTCTGCAAGAAAAACATAATTCGAGGGAACATAAAGAAAACAAAAAATGTAGAAAGTATCTCTACAGAAAACATTTTCTAAAGGTAATTCAGATAGCAAAGAATTTGTAGATATATATATCTGCAAATCTGTATCCATCTACATAAGTATTTGTGTTTATACAGATACATGTACTGGCAACATGAAAAATAAGGATGTTTGGATCTGTGGGTCACATCAATTCATTAGTTTATTGGTATTAAGATAAATGGCATTTCAATCAGCCATGTACCAGCCAACTCACTTAAAGAAAGAGATCCTGTTCTAACCCTACCTGCCTTATAGCTGGTTAAAGGAATTTCTCTCTATAAAAACATATACCTATTTGCAAAGTTTTACTGCTTGACTGTCTTAAGACACTGAGGTGGTATAATTTCCTAAAAAGGACCAGTCAAAATACAAATTACATCCAAAGAATACTTATATAGTTATTTATTCCCAAAGTAAAGTAAGAATTACCAGTTATAGAAATTTAAAGAATTATTCTTCTACTCTCCTCAAATCAGTCATATGCTCTGTCTTTTTTTTCAAACAACAATCACCTGTAATCAGTTCATGAGAGAGAGAAAATCCATTGCTAGATTATGGGACAAATCTTACTTGCATCAAAAATAGTATTAAAACTCTCCTGTTAGAAAGTCAGTGCTAAAAATTTAATCCGAAAAATAAGGAGATTTCTATAAGCACAAGTATATGTGCTACATAAGGTCTTCCAAGAGACAAACAAGACACATTATGGAGGAGACAAGGTGATAATTTGATATATAAATTCAGTATAATTCCTTCAAAAACAATATAAATGCTCTGATACCAGATGTCTCCTCTGCTTGAGATTTTATGACTTAACAAGTCCTCAAAAAAATAATGTGACTGTAAAGAAAAATTGTGTTGTAGTTATATGAAGTAGAGTATTAGTGTTACTGTTTGAAATTAAGAAAAGGTAATGGAGACTGGTAATTCCAAAATCAATGAGCCAGAAGATGTCAAAAAGATCACAGCTAAGAAATAGGGAATACAAATTATGCAAAACAGAGAGCATCCACATGCATGATTTTTCAGCAGGAAATAGCCAAATAAGTAATGCTTCACTTTCTAGGAATGGAAAGGAAGAGGAGAAGCCTTGAGGCTTATGAGATAGTGGTGTAGCATCAGTCACACAACAATGATGTTGTCAGGAGCACAAACTGAAGGGAGAGAACTCCACTGAGCTCCCAGGTTTTCTTCTTTTTCACCCATTCTTGTTAGGGTCAGCACAGCAAAGGAACTGTAGATGTGTTAGCTTGGCTGCAACCTAGCACTTGGCATGGACGTAGCCCTGCAGTAGTAGCCTCACAATACAAAAACCACCAAGTAAGGCCTCTCTTTCAGGCCCATTGTAAGTATGGTATGAGAACTCATTTAAAAACTAATTTAACAGTCACCACAAAAATGATGGGACAATCAATGATGGGACAATAAATGTCACAAAAAGGGGAACCACGCTTTCCTGCATGTCTAAATTGACTCAACACTGTGACCAGAATTATCTTCTATCCTTTCAATAAACTGCTGATTATCTGCAGTCCTATCAAACCTGCATAAAACTTCATTCATCTCGCCACTATAATGAATAGGGTCTGCACCCTTGGTAACTGAAGACAAAAACAACCAGTAAAGCAGCGCAAAATCACAGTATATTGATCCCAGTGACACACAGATTTTAGAAGCACAGGCAATTTCTAGTCCACAACAGTCTAGCAAGGTGTACACCAGTTGGTGTACACTAAATTCAAGTTGGAATTAAGCTTTAAAAATGATTTTATGAAGCATCTACTCCTTTTTTATGCCTCACATACTTTTGCTGATATGAATTCCTAACTCTGAATGTTGCTTATCCAGACACAGAAATAGAAATAACTATCAAGTGAAAAATGAGGCTTAAAGCAAACAAAAAAAAAAACCCCAAAAAAACAAAAAAAAAAAAAAAACCCACTTACTCCATCTATTTAAACAAGCCAAGTCCTACCTGATTTTTGTAAGTGTTTACCCTAACTATGTCTTTGTAACTGAGAATGCAATTTTGACATCTCACCTTTTGGAGTAGACAGAAAGAATACAATGTAAGAAAGAGACTGTTTTCCTTGTGTTACTGATCAGTTACTTTGCAGACATGACCTCAAGACTGCATGTCCCAGCCACTAGAATTACCTAGAATTAAGTTTTAAATTTACATACTTTAATAGATGCCCATTGGATGTGAGGAAAAGATGGAAAAGTATCTTAAAGCATAATACGACTATAACTTAACGTGTGCTGTTAATATGTGCATCCATCCTCTAATGATAGAGGACCCATGTCCCTGAAATAGATGGAGGTAAATTTGTAGGTTTTAGAGTGTTAGATGTGAATCCATGCCATCAAAGCTTCCTAAACATATAATAAAGATGACTGCCATCAGTCACTTACCTCAAAAAGACCACAGAAGTAAGAGGAGGAAGAGGAGAGGAGAGAGCAGATTTCTAGTCATCTGAATAGAGGGAAGAGTAAATACTGAAGTCAGAATTCAGATTTTAGAAACTGTAATCTAGATTAAATTCTCAGTGCATATGTATATTATGATTTAATCTTTTAAATAAGAGATTATTTTTTTCTTTAACAGGAAAAAAAAATAGTGGCATATTGGAAACTGACCTTAGTTCAAGTTCCATGTCAGTTTTCACTCAGTAACAATTTGTCCTTCAGTAGGATTTTGCAGAATGTAAATCATATGTCCTAATACTAGTGAAACTTGTTAAGCATGACATTTTTACCAAAAAACCCAACCAAAAACCCCAAAACAAACACAAATCCCCCATCAAACACAAAGTCATTAGAAGTCATGCTCCTAATTTCATTAGGCTTCTTTTTAAAGTGAAGGATAATCTGCATTTTTATCATATGGAAAACACTTCTTTGAGAAGAATGTAATTAACATATTATGAAAGATAACCAAATATAACATTAAAAGTAACTTCATCAATTGCAGGACATGACCCTGAAATTGAAGCAAGCTTATGGCAAAGTGGAGACAAGGTTGCTACTTAGGTTATTCAGTCAAATTTTCTTTAAAAAAGCCAATAGATATGTTATTTTAAAAGGTTCTTTTTGTTCAGCTAAAGATTGCAGTAAAGAATGGCATGTAATCCCATCAGAATGCTGCCCTGATATGTTAATAGAGAATTTTAATGATTTATTTACACAAATTAAACATACACATCAGATTTCCCCCCTCCCCTCCCTTAATTAAAGAATATCAAACTGTGGCCTAAATGAAACTCTTCCAATCTACTTTTAGTTAATGACTAGCAGTGTTAATATAATGGTTAAAGATTATAGATTGCTCATAAATAATGTTTCTACTTGTTGCATTCATAGCAATCAGGAAATTGCCCTGTCATTACAATTGGTTGCCTTACTGTATAAATTAAGATTCACAAATGACACAATTGAAATAAACATGTGGTCAAGACATGTGGCTAAATCATTAAGCTGCCTCTGGAAATATTTTAAATCATTTGTATTGATTGATTGACCAGACCATAGCTGGGATAAATCAAAATAATATTAATGACTCCAATGAAGCTATGTCTTCTAATAAACAGAAAGAGGAACTATTTCTAGAAAAGTCATGAAGATTTCCCTCATCCCCCAAGGTAGGTCTTCAACTGGATTATTTTGTCCAGTTTTGGACAGTGAGCTTTAAGATGTCATGTGCTGAACCACAGTCCAGGGAAAACCAAAACCAACCACAATAGAAAAGAATAAATATTGACGTCAGTAAATAATTGAAGAGAAATATTTATCCTAAAAAAAGGGACATTTACAATTAAGCAAATACAGCTTCAAAAAACACACTAGCAATGTTTTATGTGTTTATCATGTAAGAAAAGAAACAATATGTTTAATTGCATCAATAATGATTGAACATTAAAAAAGGTTTTCTAAAAGTAAAAGAAGTAAAGCATGAGAATAGTAGAATAGCAATGAAAAATATGTCTCTAGGGGCTTTAAGGGGGATTAGGTAAATACACACTAGAAATCATATAAACATAAGGAATTCTGTGTTGTATCAAAAGAGTGGGTGAGATGGCCTTGCAATGATCCTTCCAAGATTTTTCCTTTTTTCTAATATTTCTGTTCTTATTTAGCCAGGTATTCTTAAAGCAAGTTTGATTGAGTGAACTGGAAGGATATTTTTTCCTGATTTATGAATACAGACTGCAAATTTTGAGACGTTGTCATGTGCTCAGGCCTTTTATAAACCGTAAAGAAGAAATTAAAAAGAAGAGTAAAACATAAATAAGCTATACATCAGAAGTTACATAAATAATTTTTTGGAGGAAATATTGCTAGGGTGAGCAATGATAAGCATGATGATCCTGAGATGACCATCCTTTACATCATTCCTGCACACTGAGTTTGGTGTGAACTCAAATGTTCCTGTCACTGGGCACCACTGAAAAGAGCCTGGCTCTGTGTTCTTTGCACCAAAATTTAAAAGTTTTCATATACACTGATAAAAGTCTCCCACTGAAATGAGGTAAGAAGTCCCAACTATCTTAGCCCTTTCTCACAGGAGAGATGCTCCAGTCTCTTAAAGAGCTTTGTACTTCTTCACTGAAATCTTCAATATGTCTATGTAGGTTGTACTAGGGGACCTAGAACTGGATACAGTACTCCAGGTATGGTTTCACCAGCAGCTGGTAATACTTTGCATAGTGCAGCCAAGGATATCATTAGTCACCTTTGACACAAGAGAAGGAAATGAGAAAGAGAAGGGAAAAAAATAAAATTAAGGGCATGTTTTATTTTCATAGAATCATAGAATCATAGAATGGCTTGGGTTGGAAGGAACCTTGCAGATCATCCAGTTCTAACCTCTCTGCCATGGGCAGGGACACTGTCTACTAGATCAGGTTTTTCATCAAAAACACATCAAAGACCTTCTTCTCAGGGTTGTTCTCAATGCATTCTCTGCACAGTTTTGCTTGACATTGCCCCAATTTATGTGTAGGACATTGCACTTGGCCTTGTTGAACTTCATGTGGTTTGCAAGGACCCACTTCTCAAACTTATCAAGGTCCATCTGGATGGTTTCCCTTCCCTCCTGTGTGTCAATGGCACCACACAGCCTTGTGTTGTAGGCAAACTTGCTGAGGGTACATTTGATCCCACTGTTCATGTCTCTGACAAAGATGTTAAACAGTGCCAGTCCCAATACCAACCCCTGAGGAATGCCACTCATCACTGATCTCCACTTATACGGAAGCCACATAGAATAACAGAATCATAGAGTGATCTGGCTCGAAGGAACCTTAAAGACCATCTAGTTCCATCCTCCCCCTGCTATAGGCAGGGACACGCTCCACTAGATCAGGTTGCACAAAGTCTCATGATAACTTCCAAATCAAACAATGTATTTTTTTCTAAAAGGAAAAGTTGTTTAGTTGCAACAAAAAATCACTATGTGTTAGTGCTTTTACCCTACAACCAAGAGGCAAATCTTCATCTCAGTAACAGTTGTTCACTGTACAGAAGAGAATTAATTCTGGTTTAGTAAGTATCAACCTGGCATTCAGTATTTGTAAATTGAGGTCTTCATGTTACAAGCAAGAAGAAAAGACATTTACTACTGAAAAAAAATGCACAGAGAAGACAATTACCACTACAAGAATGCCAGCTATAATTTTACCTGTAGTTATAGTACTGAGAGGGTAAAGATTTGGTCAGAAATCATTACATGAACATGAAGAAAGCAAATCTGGATTTATTTCTTTAACTTCATTGCTGCAGTTGTTGTAATCTATTATTTGATTAATATAACCGACAGAAGACCATGCCACTGAAATTTCAATTTGCATCAGGGAAAAAATAATCAGCAGACTGAGATTTCACTATCCCTGGATTAGGCAAATCAGTTTCAAAACAAATATTTCTCTTGATGTTCATATTCCTGTCACATAATTAAATTCTCTGTTGCTCAGAAAGGGCATCACACTCAGAGTTATGAAAAATGATATTCTTAAAAAAGATCAAATTTCATTCATTATTTATTCTCTAAGCACTGGAATTAAGTTCACAAACCAGGTTACACTGTTCCTGATTTTCAGATATTTTGTCACTGTCCACAGCGCTCTGTGTAGTCAGAAAATAGATACTGGATTCTATGAGCCCGGGATCTAATTCAGCATAGTACTTCATAAATATTTAAGTCATAGGTGTGATTCCTTAAACAGGTGTAAACGAAGTATGCATCACAAAGCCTACTCTTTTCTGCTGTCCCATCCCAAACATTTGAAAGCTGCCTTGGAGCAGAACACCAGGAGAACTGTGGAATGCTCTTAATAGTATGATCAAAGTTGCTCAGAGGTAGAGAAATCAGTAAACAGAAATCAAAGCCAAGGTGATGGTGTTAACTCCCTTCTTAAATGACCAATTTATAAGAAGACAGTTCTTTTCTATAATACACAAGACTTCCCTTCCTCTGTTAAACTTGCAGCTGTTTTACCCAAAATGTGGCTTTCTGGGACAAAATTTACTGTAATTTCCCTCAGCCACAGGGAAGGCTTCTTTAAAATGCAATCCTTCCTTGAAAGTGATTATTTAATTCTCTGTTCATTATGCCTCAGTGATTCCAATATTAAAACTGCTGGCAATGAATATGAAAAAAGAAATTAACTGCCAGCCACACAAACTCAAGCTGAAAGTCAACCTGCTTCTTCCCTTTAATAGAGTAATAGAGTTTCCGCAGACCTAATTATACCTCAATTACAGATGTGTAGCTTCGTTGTCTTCTGATTATGTTTTCAATGTTACCTGTGGCACCCTTTTGCCATCAATGTTTTTATGCATGTGTAATCTTAGGTAACTTACTGGAATTTGCTTTACCTTGCCCTAGCTAGTGCAAAGTTAATGCAGAGGATCATGATTTTAGATATTCTATATTTTATTGAGACTACAGTTAGTAGTCACTGTATAAAATGCAATAATTTTTGAGGACAAATAATTAATAATTATTTTGAAAACCACTGTCTCAAATAACACGGTTTTCTTTTAAAACTTTTTTTAATTAACAAAATAGTTGAAAAAATTTTGAGGGAATGTAATTTTTTAACCTTACACTGATTTTTTTCAGAAATAAGAAAATTGAAACGATTCATCTTTTCAATAGACAAGTAATTTTTTTTTTTTTTTTTAATTTATATATTATTTGTATTTGTCTCTGCTCCAGTACTGGTGAATACGTGGAACTAGAACAAGACAAACTCTAAATATACTCAGAGTGTAGATAGCCTAATTTTCCTTCAGTGGTAAGACATCTGACATCTGCTGCTACTCGGGAGAAGGGTCATCAGATTTATTTAATTAACAAAGCACTTATAGCTGTTCTAAAGGGCTAACCAAAGTTATAACCTGAAAAGCACATTCATGCAAAGTAAAAGGTTTTATTAGCATAGAAAAAAAGCCAAACATGTATGTGTCTTTGTTGATTTAAGGCTAATTAGTTTCAAAGTATGGTCTAAATGGTTTCACATAGATAAAGGATAGAATAAAGCATGTGGAAAAATAAATCTTATGTCAAAAAACTAGTCTGGGAGTTGCCAAAAAAACCCTTCAGTAATTATGTCTATGTTATTAAGCTGACTTTTACAGTCTTAAGAAATGAAATCTGATTTCTTTTGAATACCTTCATTGTCATCATGTTCTGTTCCATCTGCCAGATACTCCAACGAAACTGTTACATTTCTGCTTCTATAAGTTTTGAACTCATAACTTTAAATATCCTATCAGCTCTAAAGTCCTCTGAAAGTCCAATTTTCTATCCATGACTGTTTCGCTTCATGCCATAAAATCATAGCTATATCATACAATGAAGCCTGAAGTCTAGCTGAAGGGCAGGTATAAATGTAATGCAGTGCAATAAGAATGAAGAAACTTCATTTAGAAAACCACTTTATTAAATTTAATTTCCACAAACAAACCAAATATAAATCAGGAAGAGACCCGCATACAGGTATTTTGTCCCTTTAACAGATGAATTATTGCATACATACAATTTCAGCTGTATTGGAACTGGCTCTGAACTTAGTGCCCAGTCAATAATTCCCTTTCAAGTAGTCTATTCCACACAACATATTGAAACCAAAAAACCAGACTTTATGTTAATGAGACATTTGCCAAAGGTTCAACTTCTTTATATGTCGCCATACTATATTTAAACTGTTATAACTACTCTTCACTTATATTGC
Organism: Hypotaenidia okinawae; assembly: GCA_027925045.1. NCBI lineage: Eukaryota > Metazoa > Chordata > Aves > Gruiformes > Rallidae > Hypotaenidia > Hypotaenidia okinawae. Next base: position 21,211,401 of record BSDF01000001.1, on the reverse strand, counting down.
CATTTGACAGCTTAAAATGATTCTTTGTATTGTTGACCTCTCTTACCGTTATAGAGAAACAACTGCCATGTCTGTGTTGCTGTGCACTAACTGTGAATGAAAGTAACTCAATAAACAGAATGCTCATTGAATTTCATTAAATAAACCAGCATTTTAAATTCATGAAGAAGGGTAGAATCAGATACAGGCATAAACTTTCTGTCTCTTTAACTCTATTAAATATCTTTCACTGCTGCTATTAAAATTTTCTCCGGTAAATAAATTAAGCACTACATCCCAACAATTTCCTAATTCAATCTCCAAAAGAAAATTTGTCAGGATCTTATCTGGAATGAATTATTAAGAAAAAGAAGAAAAGCTGAAACTGGAGAAGTATTGGTGAATTTAGTTCTTAACTCACATACTTTGGAAGATTTCACAATACCACTATGAAGATAAAGCATCCCAAAATATAAATGGTCACTACAAGAAATGTTACTTGAAGATACATGAAGAAATTCTTTCTCTCTAGAAAGAAAGAATTAAAAGGTGTTAAAATGGTAAAAATGGAAAAAAAGAAAAAAAGTTCAGAAAAACATGTGCAGCTTCTGAGCAGAAAAGGAAACTCAGGTAACTGTCTGCGGTACTTGAAAATCAGAACAAATCAGTGATCCTCAACATTATACAAATAAGATAACAGCAGAAAGTTGTGAGGTAAAATAAATGCTCCAAAGAAAGATAAGCATAGGGATTTTAATATAAAAAATAGGAAGAAGTAACTGTGAAAAGGACTGTAGAGGTGCCAAACAGATAAAAGAAGACAACAAATGAAATATGGCAACCATCTTGACCCCGGGAAAGATGAAACAGGCAGTATTGGAATTTTACTCATGGATTTCTGGAATGCTACCAAATGTGGTATAGTCAGTAGAATACTTCTACAGCTGCAAAGAGATGTTCAAAAGCAAATTCATGCTCATATATCATTACGTTATATTTCAAATTTGAACAAGCTCAATACTTAAGCTTTCTCTAACAGGTTTGGACATGATATACAGTGAATAAATGGTATGATCAATAGAGAAAAGTCTATTTACACTTGCATATTCCAGCTTTGTTTTCTGATTGCTGTTGTTTTATCCATTTATAAAATTTTCCACCCAACTGTCTGTCATTCTCTCCATGCTTTTAGCAAAAGAAAATAAACCACTTAGAATGATTACAAACTAGCAATATATACTTTTCAACCTTTGTTTTTGTACATGTTGTAAAAGATGACCTTACTATAAAGATTTAAATTGCTTTTAAATCATTCAGTATGGTCTGGTTACACTTCCAGAGGAAAACAAAGGAAACATTTCTTCCTGACCCTAATTATTGAACAAGTTGTGTTCTGAAACTTGACTGGTAGCCCTTAAAATTTTATCTTGGAAGTAACAGGAGAATGCTTTTCTCATTTATGTGATGTTGGAATGCGTTTTTTAAATTTACTAGGCTGTACACTTAATTCCTATCTTGTGTTTATGAGTCCCACATAGTAATTCCCCATGTAAACATTTCCTTTCCTACACATGTTTAAATAAACTTTTAACATTGAAAACCCTCTTTTATTTAATCATGGATGGAGGTAAATATGTGTCATTTCTCTGTTATTTTTCATTGCTTTTTATATCACCCCAAAGCGATTTATGTATGAAATATTAAGGCAATATGCTTACAGTTCTTGAATCTGAGAACTGAATTGAAAGGAAGTCTGAATGAATACTCAAAAACGTTGAGTCAGTCTTGATTCTTCCTTTGAAATCAATGAGAGTTTCACAAGTGATCCCTTGGGAACACGCTGAACTTTATTAAAATCCAAAGGGCATAATTGTGCTATGCCACTACAAGTCACAGACAAACACTGACATCAGGTCTTCTACCATGGGATGTCTAAAATAAACAAAAACACATGAAGAAATTACTGATATTCCAAAGCATTTCAGAACAAATGTTCTTTTCCTCCATAATGTATTTGCAAGAGAAATCAACACATAGATGTCCAGATCAGCATACTGACACACTGCAGCCTTTTTTTTCCCCTGTTCTCAGAAGCACAGTAGCTTTGTTATATCTCCCATCTAAGCTGCTGCTATTCAATAAAAATATAATCTGAAACAGTTTGTCTTTTTTCATGTCCTGTCTGCAAACAGCCAAGTCCTGCTGCTGTAGTGATGACCACAGACTCAGCTTCAGGAATGCGCAAAAGGTATTTGACTCAGAAAAAGTACTATGAAGGCTGTGGCAACCATGAAACTGATTCTCATATCACCATACAAACGGAATACATGGCTTCTAAAAATAAGTGGCTAGTTCAATTTCCCTGCCTTTCAGTTTCCATAAATTCTAAGGATTTCCATTGCTGTTTCTAGGTAAAGTTGATGCTAACATTAATATATAGCCTACAACTGGGTGCTAGACTTAGAAAACCAAGCCATGGTATGGATAATTATCAGAATGTTTTCTCCTTAGTAGCTGTTATCTAGGATTTTCCCATAAAGCTAGTTAGCTAGTGTTTGTTAGATGCTTAAATTTCTTAGCAGTAATGTATTATAAATATTGCATACAATAATGTATGTAAAAATTACGTCTGTGAATAAATTTCCTTGACTGCTGTTGACACCTCTTTTTAAAAGAGCTTTTGTTTGTTTGCAGATTTAAAACTATTTCAGATATAAGTCATTCAGGCTGAACTGCTTTCTGTTGCAATATGTTTTTTAATATTTTAACAAATCCATGTTGCAGAGCAAGAATATGGATTCAAATTTCAACAAGCACATCAAAAAAAGCCAAGGGGTGTTCCTTTGCCATTCACTTAATAATCCATGGAAGGCAGCCTGGACAAGATGCCAAGGTACAATCCCTTGACAGACTGTGTCTATCACATACTCCGTACGAACTGCATCTGCTTTGGCATTTTGATTCAATGTGGTAATGTGTTTTTCAGACAAATCATCCGCTCTTACTATAAGTTCACATAGTAGTTTTAGTATTCATGAGCTGGATTCCTACCAGGGAAAACTCAAACAGAAGCTCCAATACAGATGCACATCAATTGTTCTCAAACTTCTTCTGGGTACATAAGGGTCTGAGCCAAAACCTGTTTCTTTGAACACCTTCAAATCGTACCCATAGAGACATTCACTGATTGGAGTTACTTGAGATCAAATCTTATCTCAGCATACGCTGGCTATCTCAGTGAGAGGTCTCTCTGAGCACTGCTGCACGCATCAGATTATTCTCCCACACCAAACTAGTTCCTAATGATATTCCTGTATATATAAATACAACAATAAACCATCTTAGACTTAAGGAACTAAGTTCTCAATATTTCTGTCATGTGTCTTATGAGTTTCCTGGTTCACCTTATTTATAACTTATCCATGTGTGAAATAAATTGCTTACAATATCAAAGTATTTATCTTGATTAGAAATTCAAATTTCTCTAGTCAAAATTTTGGTTACTTCAGCCACTCTTTTTTCCAAAATGCATCTTCTCAGTTTTAGTAATTTCCAGACATATTATGGATTTGAAGGATGAGTGCTGGATTAATGAATAGTTACCAAAGAATCAATCCAGTAAAGAATTTGAGAAGAAATAGATGGAAAAGTGAATTTTGACATTTTTTAAAGAAAAAAAAGACACGATAATAAAATCAATCTAAATATGATCTCCCTTGTGGAGATTAATTACATGGACTCCAGTGGGGTGTAGACCACAGAGACTTTTATTAATATATGCATGCAAGCTTTATACTTTTGCAAGATGTTCACATGCTATCAGTAGTTCACTGATAGGGTACTACCTTGTGTTCACATGCCTTAAACGTGAAGCTGTTAAGTTCTTTCTTTTGTTCATGCGCGGCCCTGAAGATCAACTCTCTCAGCATCAGCATCCTGGAATTTCTCTCAGTATCAGCCTTCTTGAGGTTGTTACTTCTTTCCCTTGAGAATAACTCCAAACAGTGTTTCTCTACAGATAATACTATTAATATCAATACTCTTGATTCCCACACTCCCTCATTAACACTGAACTGGCCACACTCAATTGATTCCCCCAGAGTTAAATAACGTTTATCACTCACTACATTGTCCAGAGATTAGAAGTAACCATGCAGCTTCTTTTTTAGACATCATACTTCCAAAGTTGATATTTTAGACATAACTAGAAAACACTGCAAGCTGAGTTTTAGGGAGTATGAGAGGGCAAAACTAGGCTACCAGGAAAAATAAAAAGGGTAAACAACAGAAGTAAAATAGGAGAAATATTTAAAATGAAATATTAGCTACATTTTGGATAAAACTTACTGATTTGCTACATGAAATAAGCCAAAATAATAAAATATCTCAAAGAAAATTCAGTAGGTATGAGACCTCTTAGTAAGCTGCTGTTCAGATGCTACTTCGATTCCATCTCTAATTTACAATGACAATTTGGGCTGGCAACTGTTTCCAGTATAGTTGTCAGATTTTTAAAAGCATTAGTAGGTAAGAGCTACCACAGTTTCTTACAGTTATATACTGCAGCAGTAAGTTGCAAGAAATTTTCTGTAGCAAGCTGCATTACTTTATTATACTGGTATACATTCCTAAATAACCTGTATTTATATAGTTTGATAAACTTAACGTGAGGTGTGAAATGACACGTTTCCTGACAGTCTGTTTCTTTGGCTTAGCTAAAAACCAAGCCTAGTACCATTAACCTAATGAATATTTGTAGCACATGTTAAATTTCCTAATACATACTTTTCCTTACCTTATTGATTTGAGCAGGAATAGGCATGAACTCCTCAATATATAAAAGGTTATATGAGATGCCTGCTTTCCAACTTTTCTTTTCCTTTTTTTTTTTATGTTTATATAAAAACATGTTTTGAGTTGAATGGCAAATTAGATTTTCAGAAAAGGCTCTTTCAATCATATCAACATGGATACGTAATTTAAAAAAAATACACTAGGCAGAAATTCTTATGCAAATTTATATTGAATAAAATTACTTTCAGTAATAAAAATAATGTTTTAATTTAACTGTTTTGCCATTATAAATTTAACCTCTGTTTGCTTGTGTGTGCAGCTGAAGTGTTTAGTGATGTCTCCTGCATTAGACTCACATAACTCTGAAGATCACTGAATGCTGTTGAGTGGCATGGCATTTTTTCCCACCATGTATATTCCTGTCCATACACACTTAATTCTTCAAGCTCTAATGATGAGTGGAACTGATAATTCTAGGTCTTCTTGTCAGGTTATTTCTGAGTATTCCAAAGAGTTATGCAAACCAATCAGCCTGGCAACCCTCTGAATAGTGTAGGTTGTCTAAAGTAGGTGAGTGGCATGTTTGTTGCTCTCCAGACTGGCTGAAGGCAGCCTGTCTCAGAGCGTCAGCCAGCTTTGGAGGAGCTCTGCCAGTAACACCTCCATGTGCTGCAGGTTTGGAGAAAGAGAACAGAGTGCTGCAAATATCATTTCCCCAAACAAGTCATTTGAAGCAGTGATAATTTAATATGCCCTTGCCTTAAATTTTGGGATTGAAGATCAACCTTAGCTGCATGTCATATTTACATATCTGCTATCTCACTTAAGTCTGAGGCTATTTTTCTGTTTCCTATCAAGTTACTGTTCTAAACTTATTCACATTAAAACACTGTCTGCCTTAATATTTTCCCCTGATGTTAAACTCTTGTTTCATTTGCTGGCCATTGTGGATGCCTTGTTCTCTCTTCTCAGTCAGTGGGCTTGCAAGCCAAATTCAGAAGTGATATGTAAGGTGCTGTAAGATAGATTGCATAATATTCACCTGAATTCCCTCAGTATTTCATACTCTGCTTTTCATAATGTGAAAGGCAATGTAACACAATATAACTCTCATAGAAAGTAGTTGAGAGGACTTGGATAAGCTAGAACAGCTCCTGCAATAAATTAAGTTTTCTCACTGCTGTTTATTAAGTGAGTTAACTTTGACTTAAGTACAGGAGGACTGAGGAAGAGAACAACGTAGTGGGCACAAGGCTAAAGTCATTCTCTACAAGTTATGGGTGCATGGGCAGGGTCACAGACAAGCCATGCAAAAGCATAGGCTTCATGTGGGCTAGTTCAGCTCAAAGGCAGTTTAGCTATGTTAATTACAGATCTGCCTGGCTCCATGTATTTATGAAGTCATTGTGCCCCTCAGTCAGCAGAATCAAGCCATCAAAGAACCACTTTTTGTGGTAGACACAAATGAGACACCTGTTGCCTCAAGCTGACTTTAAAGGAGGTTATACTGAAAAACTATTGAACAGAATTGTTTCCATTATTTTCAGTATCTCATCTTCTGAGTAATGATAACGGAGTTGACTATAAAACATGCTGTCTGCTTTACTCCTCACTTTACCTTGTGTATCACTTCTGAATACTACTCCATTACTTCAATTGAAGTGCTACATGTGTTTGAGAAACAAAAGTATTTTGATGGCAGTCTTACCTCTTACGCAAATAAAACATTTGTTAATTTTACTTTCTAAAAGATAATTTTAAAAAGAGGGGGCTTGGGGAGTTTGGAAGGATGGGTTTTGGTTTTTTTTTTTGCTTTTGGGTGGTTTTTTGTCTGAAAGAGAAAAAGGGGGTTATTTTATGCAGTGGCTTCAATGAACCAGTACAAATTCTTGGGATATAGAAAACATTCTTATACACAGCAGCTGGTAAAAGAGAGAGTGAGAAAAAAACATGGATCAGAGTGTCAGGAAGCTCTGGATAGGAGAAATGGAAACTGTGAACATGAAGGCTAAAGAAAAAAAAATGTGCAGGTAGGTTCTCTGAAATATATTACTGCCCTTGGTGAGAAAAAAGTTAAAACTCAGAGAAAAGCTTCTAGGTACCTCCTCCTTTAAAAGTTATTGGAGGGAGTGACAGGGAAAAGAAACCTAATTTCTTAAAAAAAGAAAAAGAAAAAAGAACAAGTCTGCAAGGGTGAGTTTCTGCAGACTTTCACTGCTCTGGTGGCTCAATGTTGTCTGCCTGTTTCCCCCAGGGATTCATTGTGTTTCATGACATTTCAATCTGACAACCCATGTTACATTGCAGGGTAGCTTATGGGAACTGAAGGCTACATTAATAGTCTTTCCATATTCATTTTTCACTGAAGGAGGATGTGTTTGCAATAGGTACTTTTCACTCAATCCTTTGTCACAGGGAGATTGCAAATCATGTCTTGATAAATTCAAACCTTGTTATGGATCTTTTAACAATAAAAAAATGATTTGCTAATATGACCTTATTATTAAGGAATGAATATCAAAGAAAGAAATGGCATTCTATATCCCACACAAATTCTGTATATCTGAGAACTTTTTACCATAAATATATATATAGTCATAGAAATTAATGACAGCAATGCCTTTTTGTTTTCCTGAATATAAAAATGTTTGAATGCAAATCTCCATCTTCTGTGTGAGTCAGTTATCACTCTAGAATGTCCAAAAGCCATGTCCATGATAAAGAGAGCTCCTTCGATACCTGCCTTGAGCAAGCATGCTGTAGACATTGCCTAACTTCAAATTGTTTTTGGAGGACTACTGGTAAATTATTTTAGCATGCAGTCTCATGTTAGGAAACATGATTTTTTTCATGTTTTAAACTTGGATCACATATTAATATGTTCATCTTACTCAACTTCAAGTATAAATGGGAAGTGGAATAGCTGCTCTGAAACATGCCATACATTGTAGGTTTTTTTGCATGTATTGAACAATTGCATTTGTGCATCCCTTGTTAATAATAATAATAACAACAATAATAAAATATATACATTATTGTTCCTATTATCTTCTTCCTTTGTTATCTTATTAAACTGTCATTATCTCAATCCACAAGTTAATTGTTTTTCCATTCTCATTCCCATCTGCTTTGGGGACAGGGAGGGTGATCAAGTGGCTACATGGGGCTTAGTTACTGTCTGGGGTTAAACCACAAGTAGTAATTTTTTTATTGTTTTTAGGGAGAAAAAAGGACTGTCCAAGTACTTTGAGTTGTGGTTCTTTAATAAAAGGTTACACTCTTTGCCACCTTTAATAATTCCCAAACAACCTCTTGTCTGGCAGTAGCAACACACAAAGTATAATCTGGAAGGAACATCAGACTAATGAGAACTGACATTTTGTGTATACAGCAAATCTAGAATTTTGCAGAGTCAAGATGAGGAGAAATTCAATCTCCTTCACTAACTTGATCATGTTGATGTGAAAAGTCTACTATCCACATAAATATATGCTTGGCTTTAATAGTCCTGTCAATATCACTTTTTCCTTGCATGTATATAATCCTTATACATATTCCATAACCCAAAAAAATTAAAGCCATCTAAAATTTTATAAGGTATCCATAGGTATTTAAGCTGTTTAATTCTGAAAGTGCCTTTTCTTCTATGTGGCATTCCCTCAGTGTACCTAAGGTTGGAGAGTGGAAAAGCCCCATTATATGCTCCAGTTCCTATTCAGTCAATTAGTATACACTCAGAAGTTATTGTTCTGTGGCAGACCTACCCATAATTGAATTTATGTCAGATAAGATGTTGTACTTATACATCCACTGGGAGCTGAAAAGAAGACATCAGCCATAAGGCACACAAAGATTTCTCTTCCCTATAATCTCAGTGAAACAGCTGCTATTTGTATTGTGCAGATGCTTAAATAACCTACTGCCTGATTTACCTGGCTCTTGTAAGAGTACTCAGTCATTACCCCAGCTGAAATATATGAGGTCAGACTACCCCACTGCATGAAGATGGTATCTGACAACGTTTTCCCAACTTATTGTAATTGGCATAAGAACCACCTATGTACTATTTCAGTAATTACAAATGTTCGGGAATTTTACAAAGGGTTTGGGGCATTGTTAATTAACTTAGATGTTTTCAAACTTAAAATATTAATTGGTATACCCCTACCAGTTTTTCCTCCCAAGAGAACTGATTTGTTTGCAAAATTACAAGTCATTTTCCAATTCTAAACTGAGGAAATCACAGTAGGAAAACAATGTTTTTAATGGTACTGTGTCATTTCTCTTTCAGATGTAAATTTCATTCTGAATATATTCAAATGGGAAAAAAAAGTTGTCTTTATTAATAAATAATGTGAGTGCAAGATGGCATCTAATTCCAACACATTCCATTCAAGGTCACTCCCTCCCTAGCCCCCACAGACAATGAAGTCAACCGGACAAGCTGACACCTATTCATCCACATGGACTCAGAGGTTTCTTTGTGCCGAGAATCATCACTTGCTTGTTTTTTGTTTCTTTTCAACCTCATCATATGCTTTTGCAGCGCGAAAGGGAAAAGAACAAGGTCCTTGGTGGTAAGGTGATACACAACCAGAAGTTAAAACAAATAATAAATTACAATCAACTCAGATAAACTAAATTAAATTGCAAGAGGGCTTCCATATCATTATAACAGGGCATTCGGTTATTACCCAAAAAAGGTAAGCGATTAACAAACCCATGTACTGGCTCAATTTTATTGCATAAAAATAAAACAATGGAAAATGACAATGTGTCTTTAATGCTGACCATGTTGAACCATTAAAAACTTTCATATTCTGAAGGATTTATTCAATTACAAGAAAAGATTCATTAAAATAAATAGAGCATTTTAGTTCACCCTGTGAGAAACTCCTATTAAGGACAAATGTTTGAGTCAGAAAATTTCTTAAGCTTCAAAAATAAACCATATGGCTAAAGGAGATTCTTTAAAATGCACACTGAAAGTGTTTGATTCCTCTTCTGTTTTTACAGATGTAAATCACATTTTATTTAACCTAGTAAATCTGGGCCATACTGTCTAACCACAGAGTACTCCAGTTTGAAGCTTATAATCCTTTTTTTTTAACTCAACATAGGTAGCATTTACAAAAAGGCACGGCAGTTGGAATTATAAGGAAATGCCCTACAGTCAGTGACTGATTGTCCCTTGATTAGATTCTGCTCCAGACTGCAGTTGTTCATATCACTTGTTTTTTTCTATTTTCAAGATCCACAATTGTAATCAAATCTCAGACATAAACAAATAATCACAGTCTACTTCAGCTGAAAAGAGATATCTCTTTACACAGAGGGGAGTCCTACTGTCTTTTTTAAGCATAAAGAAGGGGGTTTTGCCACACACATAAAGAAAAGAATCCAAACCCTTCATTTTTTTTTCTGACTGAGTGCCACAAAGTTTGTAGAGGTATGTTAGACCAAGTGAAGTGTGTAATACCCTGCATTTTCCACTCCCGTCCTACCCCTGTAGATCTACTTCATGCTGATTCCTAAGGAAACATTTCCAGGCTCAGGTGTCACCTGCCTTTAACACTACTCAAGGGTGGTCTCCTAGTATCTGGCTGATATGAGCCCTGTCTTAGAAAGTACAAGCTTCCTTGCCTTATCTGATATTATTGCCCAAACGAAGCACTTCAAAACTGCCATGCAAGCCATCATCTTAAAGGAATATTTTTTAAATTTTGAGGATGCTTCAAATTAGTATAGACTAATACTAGTCCAAAATAAAAATAAGGATGCTGACTGATTGTAAATGCTGCAAATCCTCTTCCTCTGGCTATTGTATAATTTTAATGCCTTTGCTTATGAGTAAAATGAAGTGTATTTCAGGATGTGAGCATTTTACTTAATTGACACATTTTATTTTCCACATGTTCTGCAATAACCGTCAAAAGCTGAGACTATTCTTTCACTATGGGATTAATCATCATTAAACATTAAACCATAAGAACATAAAGCAACTTGTCAAGCATTAACAAGCTCTATAGGTTTAGCAGGAACTACCACAGAATCAGTGCGCAGGCCACCTTTAATGGCCACATGTTATTATAAATGTATTCAAATTTCTGTGTGCAATCTATGATTGATTCATTTTACAAATGTATTAAAGCCACTAAAGTAGCTTGCTCAGGTGATTGCCAGAAATTAGATAGCTGAGAAATGAGTTAAGAATTAACTTGTTTGTCGAATGTGCTCAAATAAATATGAAGTTTTCATGCTCATAAAATCGATTAACTTTAGTACGCAGCATATTTAATCATACGGCACTTTCAGGATTGCTCATTGTGTGGCCCCTGTCCATATAAAGAAAGAAGACAGGACATTTTTTCTTTCATTTTCAGGTTTTCACCATGCCCATGTTCTGAGTGTGATAGGATATTTCAGTAGCATGTATAACACAGTCTACCAGAAAACATGCTAAAAATGAGCTTTAAGGAAATTGCCTTACTTACCTAAAGAGTGTTTTTACATCTCCCAGGCTGCCAATCATCCTTTCCTGGTCAAACACACACTACAAGTAATACTTTTAGCTGAGCTGAAGGCTCCATTTACAGCAGATGCTGAAATAGAATATGTGACATTCTTTGCAGGCCAGGACAAAGATATGGCAATAGCAATTTATTTGCTGAAAATACCTTGGACAATGATTCCCTTAAAGAATAGGGAACATGTGGTTAGAAAATGCAGAACTGTAGTTAAAGAACAACATATTTTTCACCTTCAAAAATAAATGAATAGGAGGAAGAGTCCCAGAGCCATAGAGGCAGACCACATATCTTGCTCCCGGAGGAAGCACAGGTAACCAAGAGAATTAGGCACCATGTAAGGGTGAATGCTGACAGCAAACGTGAAAAGAGAGCTCGACAGTATGCAGAAGCAAGTCATGAACTGTAGCTGAAAGACTCTGGAGATTCAAGGAGCATGGAACGAACTGCAATGCAGTCAGAAAAAATAAAATGTATTTTGCCTCTGGATCTGTTTATCTATGTATAATCCTAATAAAAAGTAACTGGAACCCTCTGATCCACCAGCACATGCTTTGTATTTGGTATTTAATATTAACTTTTTAAAAGTTAACGCATAAAAGCAAAAATTCAAAGGGTTCAGAAACTCCAGGGGATATTGACAGTCCCAAGTAGCTGGGTCATGGGCTGTCAGTTCTCAGGCAAGGTGCCTCAAAGGATATGCCTTCTGTCCCTGGTGAAGGGAAACTTCATGTGAGAACAGTCACAGAAACCTCAAAAGTGCTGAGACAGGGAGGACTCACAGGGTCCCAATATTCCCATGTCCCTTAACACGTTGCACTCAGGGAAGAAAACGAAGATTCAGACTTAGCCTTGTCTTACAGTAAGAGCACAGGATAGCCCCAGAGATTAATACACTGGGTACCCTTTTAAATGTCCTTAAATCAGTTCTCCACAAATCAATTCTCATCGAAATTACATTCATCTAGCCTTCTGCTCATCCTGCTCTAATACCTAATCTTATTTTCTGCTACTGTCAGTGACCCCTGGGATAAGAACACTTCCTTTGCTTGCTCCAGACATCTCTTCATAGTAATGAGTTGCCCTGCGCACTTGTGCTGTTAAACCCAGGGTTAATAAGGCAATCACTTGTTTATTAGAGGCAATCACATGTGCTCCTCTCACTTGATGTTGTAACGTGACAGATTAAAAGAGATTTTTTATTTTTTATTTATTATAATCATTGTCCTGAAAGACAAGCCTTGCACAGAAGAGGTTTTATTTTCTTTACTGTCTTGTGTGGGACAATCCGGAATTCAATCCTTATTCATATCTATAAAGCACTATATGCATAGCTATTAACAATGAAATATTATTCATATCTTTTATAATTTAAGCAGTTTACATAGTATATTTTTAACAGAGAAAAAAACACAATATTATTTAAATTTTATTTATTTATTTAACATATAAGAATAAGTCTACACTCCTTAGCCTTGATTTTTGCAAGGTTACTTAGCGCAAACCATTAAGCAATCAGCAAAAGGAAATGAAATATCTTTTTTAAAAAAAAATCGTATCCCTCTGACTCATTTAAAGAGCAAAATTGATCTTTTTTAAGAAAATACAGGATCATGGTCCCATAAATCTATGAAGTAAGCAGCAAAATGTATTTGCCTGTATTTCAGTGACTAAAGGCAATTTTATTACAAAACTAACATTTTCCTCCTAAGTCAATTCATAATTACCACTTCCTCCTACTCTTCCTCTGAAAGACACCATAAGAGACCTGAAATGGGAATATTGAAGCTATTATTAAAGCAAAACTCCATCTGAAACCATTTTGACCTGTCCTTAAAATGAAAAGTTCAAGATCACCTCAGTTGAAAATCTGGAGAAGAAAATTAACAGACTCCAGAGTTTTTGGCATGTTCATTATATCTGTCCATACCATAGAAAACACCATAGAACTGCAAGTCCAAATCTAAACCCAAATCTACAGAACCCTATGCGTTTTGTCCTTGCATAATTTCCCTTTTCCACTGATTATTTAAAGGGACCAGCTAGGTTTGAAGGTCTATCTTTAAGGTTGTACTTTTATAAATTATCTAGCAGTATCAGGACTGAATATTTTTTGATGAGGGGACTGGAACATCTCTTGTATGAGGAAAGGCTGAGAGAACTGTTTTACTTTAGCCTAGAGAAGAGAAGACTGAGAGAGGATTTCATCAATGCTTAAAAATATCTAAACGGTGGATTTCAAGATTATGGGACCAGGCTCTTTTCTGTGTTGCCCAGTTGCAGGACAATGGGCAATGGGCCCAAACTGGACAAAGGAAGTTCAATCTGAACATGAGAAAAAAAATTTTCACTGTGAGGGTGACAGAGCACTGGGACAGACTGCCCAGAGAGGTGGTGGAGTCTTTGGCTCTGGAAGTATTCAAAACCTGCCTGGATGCGATCTTGTGCAGCCTGGTCTTGGTGATCCTGCTTTAGCGGGGAAGTTGGATTTGATGTTCTGCAGAGGTCCCTTCCACCCCCTACCAGTTGGTGATTCTGTGATTCCTAGTGTGTAGCAAACAGCACTGGTATTGTGTTTCATTGCCAATCAAAATATCCATCAGTGACAAAATGATAAATTATTACAGTGCACAAAAAAGGAGTCATATATTTGATACAAAAATCTTAGGTGCGTAGAAATTTTGGCAATCCGTTTTCTGGGCCTGTAGGATCGCAACTAGGAAGGCTAAAGCCCTCTTGGAAACGAAGCTGGCAAGGGACATAAAGGATAATAAAAAGGGCTTTTTTAGATACGTGAATAGCAAGAGGATGACCAGGGATAATGTAGGTCCCTTGATGAATGAGGAGGGTGTCCTGGTAACGGGGGATACTGAGAAGGTGGAGATACTGAATGCCTTCTTTGCTTCGGTCTTCACCTCAAAGGCCCCCTGGGACCCACAGGCACTGGATGTAAATAGGAGTGTTTGGGATATGAAGAATTTCCATCTGGTTGAGGTAGGGGAGGTCCAGGAGCGGCTCAAAGGGATAAACGCACACAAATCCATGGGACCGGATGGGATACATCCACGTGTGCTGAGGGAGCTGGCGGAGGTGATTGCTGAGCCGCTCTCTATCATCTTCAACAGGTCCTGGAGAACAGGAGAAGTGCCTGAGGACTGGACGATAGCCAATGTCACTCCAGTCTTTAAAAAGGGCAAGAAGGAGGATCCCAGCAACTACAGGCCAGTCAGCCTCACCTCTGTCCCTGGAAAGGTAATGGAACAGCTTGTTCTGGATGCCATCTCCAAGCAATTGGAAGAGAAGAAGGTCATGAGGAGTAGTCAGCATGGATTCACCAAGGGGAAATCGTGCTCGACCAATCTCATAGCCTTCTACGATCTCATCAGCGGCTGGGTAGATGGAGGGAGAACAGTGGATGTCATCTACCTTGACTTCAGCAAGGCTTTTGATACTGTTTCCCATGACATCCTGATAGCAAAGCTGAGAGAGCATGGGATAGATGAGTGGACAGTGAGGTGGGTTGAGAATTGGCTGTTGGACCGAGCCCAGAGGGTCGTGATTCATGGAGCGGAATCTGACTGGAGGCCTGTGACTAGCGGTGTTCCCCAGGGCTCGGTGTTGGGTCCAGTCCTGTTTAACATCTTCATTGACGACCTTGATGAGGGAATAGCATCGACCCTCAGCAAGTACCCGATGATACAAAGCTGGGAGGAGTGGCTGACACGCAGGAACACTGCGCTGCTATCCAGCGAGACCTGGACAGGCTGGAGAGCTGGGCAGTAAGAAACCAGATGAGGTTTAACAAAAGCAAATGTAAAGTCTTGCACCTGGGAAGGAACAACTGTTTTTATCAGTACAGGCTGGGGGATGACCTGCTGGAGAAGAGCTCAGTGGAGAAGGACCTGGGGGTCCTGGTGGATGACAGGTTGGCCATGAGCCAGCAGTGTGCCTCGGTGGCTAAGAGAGACAATGGGATCTTGGGGTGCATCCGGAGGAGTGTGGCCAGCAGGTCAAGGGAGGTGATCCTCCCCCTCTACTCTGCCCTGGTCAGGCCCCACCTGGAGTATTGTGTCCAGTTCTGGGCTCCCTGGTATAAAAAGGACAGGGATCTCCAGGAAAGAGTCCAAAGAAGGGCTACGAAGATGATTAAGGGCCTGGAGCATCTCCCCTATGAGGAAAGGCTGAGAAGATTGGGACTGTTCAGCCTTGAGAAGAGAAGACTAAGGGGAGACCTAATTAATGTTTACAATTATCTTAAGCAGGGGATGCAGGGGGAATCAGCCAGCCCCTTTTCAGTGGTCTGTGGAGACAGGACAAGGGGCAATGGCTGCAGGTTGGAGCACAGGAAGTTCCACACCAACATGCGTAGAAACTTTTTCACAGTGAGGGTGACAGAGCCCTGGGACAGGCTGCCCAGGGAGGTGGTGGAGTCTCCTTCTCTGGAGATATTCAAGACCCGTCTGGATGCCTATCTCAGTGAAATGTCCTAGGGAGCTGCTTTGGCAGGGGGTTGGACCCGATGATCTCTCGAGGTCCCTTCCAACCCCTACAATTCTATGATTCTATGATTCTATTTGTATAACTGTATCATCAGTAAATGCAATAGCACAGGTCTCTAAACCTGTTTATGTAGAGGGTGTGATTTATAAAATCTTCACAGAAAATATTTTATATTAATTCCAGAACAGAAAGTTTCAACATGAAGCTCTGTATTCATGGTGAGAGCTCAGAGTATTTCATTCCATGTAGATCATAAGGGACCATATCCCAATATTCACTAGCACAGCCTAAAAGAAATTTGTATACTACCCAAAACATCCACCCAAAATCAACAGAATTCAAGCCTAAATAATCATACCTTTCCTTATTTTGTAACAGTTGGTCAGAATTAAATTTTGTCTCACATCACAGCAGAACACAAGCTATATTGATAACTCATTATAAACAGTGAACCACTGATTCTTACACAGTTTTATATAAATAAATTTCTACACTATTGCATTTTTAATGCTTCTTGATGATAAAAACTTCAGCCTGGAAGAGACATTTTTAAAATGACTGTCCGTAAATATTCATCAATCTTTGGAAATCTGAGCATAAAGAAGTTTAGAATAAAAGAGTGAAACATCACAAGCCAAGCTCTGATCTTCTTCCTCAGCTTCCATTCAGCTTTCCTTTAAGCAGGCTTCTCCTGAAGACAATGGAATTCAGAAATTAATCATTACCTACTGCTCAGTGTGTGGCTTCGTCTCCAGTATCTGCAGGACAGTTAGACTTGCATTGTTTTCTTCCTTGCGTTGGTCAGATTTGCACACTTGTGTGTGTGCCCTGGGTTTCTTTCAGGTTTTCCATATTAAATAATGCTACACTTTCTCAAGAATGTTCCACATTTTCAGGAAATATATCCTCCCCATTCATTTATGCTGAAATGGCAAAGCTGCATAAGTCAAAGCAACTCCACTACAACTTCGATTCTATGAAGCAGAAAGGTCAATCTTACATCTCACTACTTGTATCGCAGGACTTGACCCTATAGGTCTAGTGCCAGAACAGAAGCAGATGTCTGGTAATAATAGGAGGTCCAAGAGCTAACTGGGTGTACCACTCAACAAAGGATTGTTCCTGGTATGCACAGTATCTGTTTGTTTGGAAACTCATGGTAGTAACAGTCCAGACTTCTGGAATAACAGAGCCAAATTAAACAGGTAGCAATTATTGAAAAAAATGGTGAACTCTTTTCCACATAAGCAGAGATGAGTATATGCCTCCAAGAATACTCTAGTTAGCCTATTCAGGTGAAATGTGAAAACAATA
This sequence comes from Hypotaenidia okinawae, assembly GCA_027925045.1. Taxonomy (NCBI): domain Eukaryota; kingdom Metazoa; phylum Chordata; class Aves; order Gruiformes; family Rallidae; genus Hypotaenidia; species Hypotaenidia okinawae. The sequence continues at coordinate 21,194,287 of BSDF01000001.1, read as the reverse complement.
TATGGAAATGTCTGCTGATAGTGGGCTGCTGGTGACAGACATGTCTGCAAATGTCCCTGACTTGGAGATGATACCCGAATGCAGATCTTCAGCTCATCTTGTCAGCTCTTCTTAGGTAGATTTCTCTACTGGAACTGTCACAACCGGCAGAAATAGTTTCATGTGTACTGCAAGAAAGATTTAAGTCTCAGATTCCAGCATCCTATGTTTTCCTGGTTTTGGCTAGGATAGAGTTAAATCCTTTCTAGCAGCCAGTGTAATGCTGTGTTTAGGAGTTCTGATGAGAGCAGTGCTCTGGGATGTTTTAGTTGTTGCCAAGCAGTCAAGGACTGTTCAGCTGTTCATACTACCCTGTTAAGAAGGGAGAGGACACAGCCAGGACAGGTGACCAGAACTGGCCAAAGGGGGTATTCCATGCCAATTACATCATGCTCAGCATAAAAGAGGGGCTGGTGGGGGGAGGAGCAGGCAGCTTCAGCTCATGTGGTTTTGGGGACAGTCCAGTTTAGGGACAGCTCTGAGCTGTACGGCTTGAGTTGTGCAGTTCAGTGAGAAACTGCATTGGGTAGCACCAGTCTTGCGTATTTTGCTATAAAGTCATTTTGTTATTATTATGTCACTCCCTTTGGCCTCAACATTATTTAATTATTTGTGTAGCTCTAACAACAGTGCCAACAGAAAAAGTTGCAGACTTTCACAAAAATATCTGAGACTTTGGTTGTTATCAATGTAAATAGGGAATTACATGATTTTGAACTGGAATTAGCTGCAGGCAAAACAAGACATCTTATTTACTATTCTGATATATGTTACTTTTCTGCATACTGCTTTTCTTGTGTTTGTCAAAACACCTATGCTTCATGCTTTTTCTCATTTATTTTCATTCTACTTAGTTCATTTTCTTCATTGAACAACCTGTTCTTTTGAATTTCTGTTTTGAACACCTAATAGCTCCTGTGTGCTGTGCAGTGATGGAGAGGATCTCGTTTAAAACAGGGACTTCTACTAGACAACGGAGAAAATTGAAATAATAATAGCTGAACATTTAAGCTCTCCACAGCTAAGCATCTCCCTGACAATGGTGCATAAGTCATTAACTGTTAGATGTTTTTATCCTTGGCTCCTTCTGACTTTGGTGAGGCATGCAGGAAGTCAGTCATGTACCAGACGAGGCCTTGAATTCCTATTCCTTCAGAAATTATACTCATTTTCTTCAGTCACCTTTAAGGCACGTGGGAAGCAACTTGCATTTTAAAGGTCAAAGATGTAACAAATCTAACCACTAGTATGGAGTATATCTGGCACAATGATACAGGGTAATACAGTTTTTGTAGCTTTTTTTTGTAAGAAAAACTACTAGTTAACAAAATGCTATGTGAATATTGCTTTCACCACATCTTTCTTATACTAGAAACACATCCATTACAAAAATCAGCAAAAAATCCAAGCTACATTATAATTTTTTTTTTTCTATTTTCTTCTGTTATTGTTCTTACTACTCAACAGGTCAGTTACAGATTTCACCTCATGGAACCAACTGCAAGCTTGTTGAAATCAATAAAGCACCACTTGGCTCCATTTCTGTCAAAAGTGCTAAGTCACATTTCCCAAGTTCTAAAAGACGTTATTCGTAACAAATGTATTGATCTGTTTATGACCATTTTAGCTGAAAGACTGATCCATGAAAGGAACCTCCACTGTCTGCATATTTATAACCCCACAGTAATAAGACGTTTGAACTGCATGAGGGACAGCCAATGTTTTTTTGTGAACCCATTATTTGAAGCTACTGTACTTTATTGTGGTATCCAGAATGGAATGAAAGGGTTTCATTTTATTTGTCTTACTTAAAACTTTCCACTTATCTGTGCAACTGGGAGGTTGAAATCATGGATTTCCTTACACATCCCACAAAGCAAAGCCACTAGCATAGCCAGCATCTTCCCTCTTTAGCTGAAAAAACATATATATCACGTCTGTATATTGCAGTCTATTTTCAGCTAAAGTATTTCAGCAAAACCTCATGCCAAGTTCAGTATCTTTATATATTTCTGTACAACTTGCATACCATTTCTTGGAATAGTCAGATGTTATTTTTTAAATGTTATGACATGTATTTTGAAAACCATGCATAAGACAAGGTGGTCCAGTGAGAAAGCTTCCATTTCCACAGAAGAGAAGTGACCAACTGAACAATGTGGGCAGTCTCTTCATTTGCTGAGTGGGGATGGCTAAAGCCCCACATACCTCTGCCAAGCCCCTCTAGGAGGATGGGGTGAACAGGAATCCTGCTGTATTAGCAGTTTCATCTCCAACCCACAGTGCTGTCAACAGAATTTGGGGCAAAGTCTCAAAACCAGATCGGGTGGCAGTGATTTCTGAGGTTAAACTGTGTATAAATGCTTGTATAATGTACTGATGCTAAAGAGTAAGAATCTGCTATTCTCCAGCAGAATTTGTGCTGGGAGACAGAGGGTGAAGAGGGGAATCTTCTTAGAAGAATGGATCTGAAAACATCCCTCACCAAAGCAACAAATTCCTGTGTGCCCTGATCACCATCAGCATTAGAGATGTGTGACCATTTGGGTCAGAAAAGTTGAAATTTTTATCCCTGATAACTGAGGTTTCAATACACTGCAGCCCTAAATAGCTTCTCCTCTGTTTGATTTTGGGGTCCTAAACTCAATCTGTGTTATATTTAATACATATTGAATCTGGTCCAGTGTATTTTAGATCTGAACACTTTTAGAAGACAAATCACAGGCTTCCAATAGAAGACTTTGCATCCCGTTGCAATGAGAGAGCAAATGTTTTAATCACACCTCCTCTGGCAATCAAACAGCTGACACTCTGCTGCAAACTGGAAATGTAATTTAAATAAGAAAATATAGTTAATAATTTCTGATATGGGAAACATCCACAGCTGTTTTACTGAGAAGGAATGAAAGATGAAGGACAAAAGGAAAAAGGAAGAGAGGGAGATGTCATTCATTGAGTAATGATTACTGTGTGGTCCTTCTACTTCTTTCTGGTTTCCCACCTTGGTGTCTCCAGAAACTATTCCTGACAACAGAGGGCAGTGGACAATTTCTTAGAAGTCACAGAACTCACATTCTACTTTGTTTCCTATGAAGGATATTAATTTGAAGAGCTTAGCACTGCACACAGCAAGCTTGGCAGTATATATTTATTCTTATATTTAGAGGGTTTCCATGGCTCTTGTGGTATTTTGCTTGTTGAAATGTTCTGTTTGCCTCAATATTATTCCTCTCTCGTCAACATGTAGTGAACAAAACAACAGAGGATCTACCTTTGAGTTAAAAGGAAGTCTTTGATAGCCCCAGGATAGATGATAATTAGTTTCATGTATTTTGCTTCAATTATTCTACCCAACATCAATTTTGTGTACATATAATAAAAAAATATAAAGCAAAGGAAATAGAGAAGACTTAAGAAAAAATTACCAACTGGAATGATCCAAAACAGCAACCACTGAAAAGAGAAATATAGTTTCTTATCAATTTGTCTCTCTTATTTACCCTTCCCTTCTCTTTTTCATTCTGTTTTAGTTTATTTATTCCTTACTGACTGAGATTATTTGGCTAATGAGCAAAATTAGGTTCATCCCCTTGCTCACACATTAGCCTTACTAAAACAATCACCTGCAAAACTACGTAACTGCACGGCATTCAAAAGTATGAATCATTGCTTCACATGCATAAAAGTACCAGGAATTACGTTTTCACATCTCAAGTTTAGCCTCCACTCTGTGAGATTCCTGCAAGACCATGAAGGTTTTCCCCCTGATCCCAGGATTTCCATGTAGCACCTCACCATTCTGCAGCTCCTGAGACTGTTCCACCATCAAGTTTCCCAGACTGTTGAAATTCTGAACGTAGCACATACCTTGCTTGTCAGAAGCCAAGATTATACTTTAATCTCAGCTGCTAGGCTTCTTCATTTTCCCCATTCTTCTCTCTTCCATGATATATTTCTTCATTGAGTCACTTTAAACATCTGATTACCATTTGTGAGGATTCTGGTGCTGCAAATACCACCACAACTGGTCACCACTGGCATACTCAGAAGGGAAACTAAGTTATTGCCATTGTGTGTTATTATGTGTTAGCTGAAATGACGGCACGTCTCCTCCTCTTGTTTTATGACCTTATAGGTACAATAGCTAGAAAAATTGATGTACTTACTCTGGAAAGGTGGCAATAGGATTCAAGAAGTTAATACAAAGGGTTGTTTTATCACAAAAGGCACATGAGCTAGGATAGTTCCAAGGTGGAGTGTCGCCACTCTAGTGATTAGCGGTCCAAATTCCCAACCTATCAACATGTGGGAAGGTCTAAAGCTGCAGTGACAGCTTTATAGCTGTCTACATGATAATCTGTGACTTACTGGAATGATCCCATCTCCACAGCCCCATCATCAACCCAACAAACCCAGCTTTTTTTCTTGTGAATTGGGAGTGAAACAGAAAACAAGGAAAAAGTAGACAAAAGTTATTGGCAAGTGTAGTCAGTAAAAATATCAGAGAGTTGGAGGTTTTTGTTGGGGTGGGGTTTTTTTTCCTCTTTTGACTTATAGAAAAGACTCAGAAAAGTTCCACTATTGCAAACTTGGATGCATTTGCTGAAAAATGTATGAGATTTATGAATTGATCTTATGGCTTTTGACATCCATTTTTCAAAACAAAATCAAGTGCTATTTCACCCAAAGTGCAAAAGTGAAAAGGGCCATCTTGTGAGGATTTCTCCTGCAGGGCTTTTCATTCATTTTTAGCCCAAATCTAGTTGTGCTTTGAAAAGGAAAACCAAGAATACAAAAAATGACAATCAGAAGTGGTTTAACAAAAGGGTTTCTTTTCTGCCCTTGATATAGAATAAATGTTTATCAGATGCTATCACAATGTCCTCTCCAGAGAGGGAAGTAAGAACTCATTGGCCTCTCCAGGAAGAAGCAGCCAAGCTGACACATCATGACTCCTTCTCATGGACACGATTGTCATCATTCATGCTAGATGATAGAGGAATCAACTGGTCTGAAACCAGCACATAATTTTTCGTTCTTCCCTCGGCCTTTCAGAAGTAGCTAGCAATTAGCCTGGATCTGCACAAACTTCTAGAACATCAACAACAGATTTGATCTTAATAAGTATATGTAGAAGATAAGAGTAAATCTGAATGAAAGAGGCTTCCGTGTAGATACAGCTACTTTCCTTAGATACTTGGATAATAATGGAAACTATTAGCTTAGATTTAAGGCTATGTAGTGAGGGAGACTCCCCTCAGGTCTTGTCACATCCTTTGTGTTTTCACAGCAGTCGGGTCCAAGGTTACATGGCTGCACCATAGCAAACCTGGTATCTAGCACCGGCAGTAAAACCCTAAGGAATGGGGGGATACACTTTGTCTGCAGTGAAGAAATCCACAAAGATCATCATTCCAGAAATGTGATGATGGCAAACATGATTTTATTTTCCCAAGCATTTCTCACATATTTCATTCCTGAGACTTGGTCTATATAGTTATGAAAAAGATCATCACTGAAAATGTGTCATTGATTAGCAGAAATCACCTGCCTGTACAAATGGATATGGATATACTGCTTTCAATTAACACCTTCAATAGCAAAAGCTAAGTAAAACACCTTGGAAACTTTGTTGATACTATCAGTATATTGACCAGCATCTATTGGCACAGAATCTTCAGCAATAATAACATGTTGGCATCTTACTTTAAGAAGTAACGTTTCTTACTGTACAGCAGAATAACCAATAGTTATCAAAAGACCGGAAGGTCAAACTTATCTTGATTAAACCCTACATAAAGGTTTATCCCAAGTCCATAAAAAGCTGCAGAGTCAACACAATTTGACAGAAAAAATGCACAGTAAAACTCAAATTCTGGCTTGTTCCCAGAATTGCAGAAATATGCAAAAAGGATAAATTAGACATGCTAGGTAAGAAAGGGAAATCATACATTTCAGAAACAGAAAACATCTATCTTTAGTACTGGTATAAATGTTTGTATAAGGGTGTGATTTCATTTAAACAAGTTTTGTCAGACACAGTAAGTTTGATTTGCTTATATGAAACAAGAAAATAAGATTCAGTGTGTGACTACCAAGACTGAAGGAAAGCACTGGAGAAGTAATCTAAGTTGTGTATACATTGTACATTTAATACGAAAAAATAAAATTATATAATAAGATTGTCTTCAACAGCAGTTCTCCTGCTAATTTCAAGGGTTTTTTTTATAATTTTATTGTTTCCTAGGTGTCCCAAAGGCTTCCATACTGAGGCAAGACGGGAACTTTTGAAAACATCCTTCCAGCTCTTTTGAAATCAGAATTGTGTTTGAAGACCTCTAGTAGCATTGCAAAACCTTGATTAATTTTCCCCTTACATCTAAGCACATTTTAAATTTGTTTAATAAACTTTTACTTCATAACATGCTTTAAAATCATGCACATAAAGCCACAAAATTACATGTCTCTTCATCAACATAGGCTGCTGGTTATGAATACTGTTAATGAAACTCAAACTTGACACTTCTCATAGTGCTAAGGAATATTCACCATGCCTCTTACCTTCAACATTCAGTAATAACCAGGCTACGCATCAGATATACAGTCTGAGACAACAGCTATAATTCAGTTTCATTCAAGAGGCAGATCATTCAAATGTCAGGAGAAAGTATGTCAGAACAAGAGTTGCCCTTAACAGAGCACTGGTCCAAGTAGTCCCTTGCATGAGGAAACAAGGACTTCTTATGCCTGAAAAATTACAAGCATCTAGAGTCACTGATTTTTTCTTATTGTGTCCTTCCTTAAGAAAATTTGTAAAACTGAGATTTAACACTATCTCTCAGGAAACTTTCAGAAGCTAATAATATTTAGCAAAAGTTACAGAGCAGCACCTGTGAAAAAAGGAAGGAAAAAAAAGCAGAAAGAGAACACAAAAGGGAAAAACAATTTAGCATACCAGGCTTGGTAGCCTAAAGGAAAATAAAGGAAGAAAGCACAAAATACCTATTTTCCATATTGTTTTTTAAATGATGACAAGAAAAATTCATAACCCACTAATTTAAACCCTGAGGAACAAGACCTAATGTTAAAAATTATAAAGCTGTTCAAGGATTTTAGATCTTTTTCTATTTTATACTACTCCAGACAGAGTGAAAAATAATCTGAAGTGAATCAGATTAAACAGATGTCTCTGGAGAGTGGTTGTCTTTTCTGTGTCTTATTCATCTGATGGCCAGCACGATAAGCCTTTGATTGAAGCTCTTATATGCTTCAATAGTGATAATAGACTGAAAATGCAGAGAAAATTAAAGCTTCCAATGTCAGATTCTCAGATAAAATTTACCAATAAACTCAAACTCATAATTTATAAAAGCAGCAATATTCAATATTTTTGTGCTGTTTTTATAGTACAGGTAATAGGTTTGGGGATTTTGGGACATTTTTCATTGTCTCAGGAATTTTCTTCTCCAATACTTTTGATTCTGTGTGTTTACTGGTGTTTCTACTATTTTCCAGGAGAGCCCTGAATCTTATTTTATGTGACTCTTGACTTTCCTTTTGTTTTCTCACTGCCTTCTGAAGCTGCCATTATCCACAGCTCTCTTCAGTCTTCCTAGTCTTAATGTAAGGGTAGGACTTACCCTTACAGGTATGAATAACAGTAGAGTGATGCAAAAACCTTGCCCCATCCCCTGGAAGGATCCCAAAATGCAGGCTCCACTGCAGCAACACAGAGTTCAGTCCACGGTATTTTCCCAAACTCCAGTTACCTTTTTTCCTTTTGTTTCAGCAGCATAACATTGAGGCATCATGACTCCCTTTACTTTTTATGACTGAGAAGGAAAATATTCCTCCTGGAAGTCTTGGAAACTCAGATGATCAGGCTTTTTCACCCAGTTTTCTACCCTTGAACGTGGCCTCCTGTTTCCATCCAATTGTCCTGAATTTATGGGCTTTGGGCAGCTCAACCAAATGAGTCCCCAGGCTGCTCTGAAACCAGACAAGCTCCAGAATCCCATCTACATCCTTAAGGTTTGGTACAACAAAGGGGAGAAGGAGAGCATAAGGGAGCCAACAGGTTAGCAGGACTTCCCTTTATGATTCCTTGGGGGAAGAAAAATAACACTCTAATGATTTAAACAGCCTTATGTGTGTTGTCAAGGCCCATAAGTCAGCACCAAAGAGTTATATGCAATATAACCGTTAGCAGCTAAAAAATGCATTTGCCATAAAGCAATGCCGTGTTATTCACCTAATATGCTCCACAAATCCAGCCCAGACCCTTTAGGAGGTGACCAATTTAAATAAGATAAAGCCTGGAGATTGGTTATTACTATACATTGTACTTTGCAGAACAACTCTATACTAATGATACCTGAGAAAAATCTCCTTTTCATGTGCTCTTTCTCTGGCCTCACAAACCAATTTCTACAATATGGAGGTATTTTAGAATGTAGTTAATTTTCACTACAAACAGAGTAAATGCTTTTCATTTAAGGAATTTCCAGTGTTAAACATGAAATGAATTGGAATAAAATACTTAGAAAAAAACTGACAATCAAAATATTAATATTGTGTTTAATTTTAAATTTTAAAACAGTACAATATATGCACATTTTATTGTACCTCCTTAACATCATCAGGAAAATCACTAATCTTGTGGCAGAGAAAACTGCAGTGTACCTCCATCCATCTGAAGCTAGCACTTCCACTCTCTGACACACACAGGATCAGTTAAGAAGACAGGAAATTGATTATTGCTGCTGTTTCAGGGACATCTGGCATAAATAGATTTCCAAACTCAGGGATGCAGGGAACCATGTTAGTGCTGCCCAACAAGGTGCATCAAATGCCAAATATCTTGGCAAGCTGTGTCTATCCCTCACTGCTGCTGTCTTCATGAGGCACTTATCACATCAATGTGATATTTGCTCCCTGGCCAACATGCGTACTGCCCCCCCCCCCCATCACCTGCTCTCATGCAATCCTCCATCAATTTGGTGTTCTTCCCTACTGAAGACCTAGGAATCTGCTCAGTGTTTGTTGTAAAGTCCCACTGAATTTGGCTCCAATTTGAACAGGACTACTCTTCATCTTCAAATGAAGCACCGTGTCAGAAGAGAATGTGAGCCAAGGAAGGGTTTGGCTCTTAGCATTTCAGGCTTTCTGAAATCAAATCTGAGCTAGAAGGCGATGCAAATCAGTAATAATGCTTTCCATGTAACCAGCTATTATTCCTGTCACTTTGCCAAGCAGGGAAGTTGAGGGTCACTACATTTTAATACAGGCTCTCTTAACTTTCAGTGTTATTAAGACCTTGTGAGTCAGTCAAGGTAATGATTCCAAATGGGGGGAAGAAGTAAGGCAGATAATGGAGCCTGCAGGCATGGAAGAGATTTTATTATTCCTGGGAGACACTGTACAGAAATGTCAGACTGGACACCTACTGAAAAGTTCTGGAACCAGTGTCTTTCTATAAAAGTGAGTAAACACTCAAAATAAATTAATTAAACTAAGGTTGATTTTTAAAAAAGCCGGGGGGGTTGGAGTGCAGGGGCAGGGGATTCTTATCTGCTATTTACTCTCATCATTATTTGTTTATAGACAAATATACACATTACTTTTACTTTTTGGATCTTAAACCACTATAAAAGTACTATTCAACTAAGCTTAGGTGTGATGAAGTGCAGCAAACCTTTTGGGGTATAGAGGTAACTACTACAGTCCAGAAGTTCCTGCTACCAATTTTTCCAGCTTATTTCCTATTCTTTCTATGAAAGCTCTTCCCTACAGCTTCAATTTTGTTTTGCCTTTTAAATATTAGACAAAAAATTCTCGGAGAAGAGACGTAATTTGTTTTTTGTGTCTTTGCTTGGAAACAAGCCCAGTTTCCAGGATTAGAAAATAAACACTATTCTACTTGCTTTTCTAAGGTAAGAAGCAATACCTTTAATACCCATTAGATTCCTCAATTTCAAAGTCAAAAGGCTTAATTAAGAAGTCATTATTAATACCGATTTTACTAACTAATCAAAGGTCAGAATCAAAATTTTCAAGTTTCAACTCATTTGAAAGTGTTGCAATATTTGCATATCTAACTAAAAAACCAAAATTAAGGACATAATAAAAAACACACTTGCCAGCTCAATAGGTAATTTATTAAAAATTATAAGAAGTCTGCTAGGTGTTTACATTTGACAGCAGATATCTGAGGTGTTCTGTTATAGTCATGAGCAAAGGATACTTCTTATAATGGTCTTTGGTCTTTCCTAGTCAGTGCTCCCTCTAATTGTGTTCTGCAGGCTAATACTTTGAAATCCTGTTAGAAAATGCTAGAAATACTTTTTTCCTCTCCTCTCCTCTCCTCTCCTCTCCTCTCCTCTCCTCTCCTCTCCTCTCCTCTCCTCTCCTCTCCTCTCCTCTCCTCTCCTCTCCTCTCCTCTCCTCTCCTCTCCTCTCCTCTCCTCTCCTCTCCTCTCCTCTCCTCTCCTCTCTTTTCCTCTCTTTTCCTCTTTTTTGTCAGAAGTTTCTTTAGTATGCACAGAACAGATATGATGGATATTATTGTGGTTGTGATGATCAAGTTGATTTTCTTTTTTATTTCAGAGACATATAATTTCCTGCCTTCTAGTAATCTATCCCGGAGCAAAAGAAAGTTCCAAGAAATCTCCACTTCATCACATTTCATTGCAGGTCAGGTTTGTGTTCCTAAATTTTATAGGAGACAATATTAGTCACACAGGTCCTTGTGACTGATTACTTAATATATTCATACTTGAGATTTGTACTTGAGCCAGTCCTGAACAACCGCTGGCAGTTTGCTACATCATTATTTAAAGACATGAACTGTGTCTCCATTACATTTCATGTCCAGTTTACTTTTTGTTCATATAAAAGCAGGTAATCTGGCAAGTAGGTTGCCAGGCTGCTTGTAAAGTTTTTTTCTGCTTTTTTTTCTGAATGCTCTGTGCAAGTTTTTGCTTATTTCTCATTCAATTTGAGATGCCATATTCAAATGTTTTATTGTTATTTTAATAGAAATTACATCTACTTGTCAAACACATGCAATTAAGATTGATATTGTTCAGCATGGCTTAGAACACAGGGAATTTTTTTGTCTCGTACTGCCAATGCAAGTTGGCAAAAGTAAGCTGTCTGTTTCCAAGAGTATTTATTTTCTTTAATAATAATATTTTATTTTTTTTAGCAACCTTCCAGTACCTGGATGGAGACTACAGGAAATATGGAGAGGGACTGTATACAGGGGCATGTAGTGATAGGACAAGGGGTAATGACCTTAACTGAAAGAGAGTAGTTTTAGATTAGATATTAGGAAGAAACTCTTCACTATGAGGGTGGTGAGGCCCCGGCATACGCTGCCCAGAGAAACTGTGGCTGCTCCCTCCCTGGCAGTGTTCAAGGCCAGGCTGGATAGGGCTTTGGGCAACCTGGTCTAGTAAAGGGTGTCCCTGCCCATGGCAGGAGGCTGGGACTAAATGAGATTTGAGGTCCATTCCAGCCCAAAGTATTCTCTGATTCTACAGTTCCGTGACAAGTGGTATTTCTCCAAAACATTGTGAGAATTCAAGTTTGAATAGGAAGAACTTTAGTAATTTGTATCCTACAAGCCTAAAAGATTGAAAACAATCAATATCTCAGACCAGAGAGCATTTTCTGAAGGAGTCCTATCTTTGCAGCTAGGAACAACCTAGAATGTGCCTGATATACACCAAAGCTAAACGTATAAAACAGGGTTTTACCTGATTAGTCTGGAAACAGAAACAGAATGAAAAGCTTATTATAGGTACATGAAAGAGCCACTTAAATTTTATAAATCTTTACAGTCCTCTGTGTGCCCACCACTTTAGGCAAGACAAAGAATCTCTTGCAAATTATGAAAATAAAGCACGTGCCTGAGCTTGCATGCCTCACTTTCTATTTGGAGCATGGACATATCACACAATTGATGGAATTTATAAAAGGAAACTGGAAGTACTAGTCAACATTTTTATTGTTTTTTTCTTTTACCTTGGAAAGCTACATCCAACCACATAGAAGTCTACATCAACTAGAAACACACATACACACGCGCACACACACACACACACACACCCCCCAGGAATCTGTTGTTAGTATGAAAATATGTTTTCTAAAACAAAATGAGTTTGTGCCAGAAGCTTGTTAAGATTTACCAAAAATTTGTAGCATTTGAGGTAAAAATATGCACCTTTTAACAAATTACAATAAATACATCTGTGGTCTGTGTTAGTTTTCCTAAACATGTGAAGTAAGATTTAAAACTATTTTCCTTCATATCAATCAAAATATATAAAGTATAAATAAATACAGATTATATTTTTTCAGGTAATAAGCAACATATATCTACAGTTTACTTTTCTTTAAAATGTTATATTTCCATGTAGAAACCTTACAAATAGAATGGTACAAAAATAAGTACACAGCAAAAAGCCACAGTGTCCAAAAGTTAAGGGCCAAAGTCAGGGATTACTTATATCGACGAAGTTCCACTGAATTCAGACATTTTTTAATGTGAGGAAAATCTGCAACAATCAGATATACTTCAACTATTATGATAATTAAACATGAAAAGGTTCAACAAGAGTAATGTTTGTAATGGTCCAACTGTTTCACAATGAAAAATCATGATCTAAAGTCAGCATTCCCCCATTCCATGTTCTGTGACAGAGATCCCAAGTCTCCCACAAAGAAAGAAAATAATTTGGTGCAATGTTATTCTACAGGAATAAAAAGTCACCATGAAATGCAGATTGTAGACTGAAAGTCAACTGGGGTTTCTGGAGCTACTGAATATTTAAATACATTTGTCTGAGAAGGTGCAAAAGGGAACTATTCTACAAGCAAAAGCACTATGAAGACAACCATAGTGCAAAGAAATCATCTAATCATTTCTCTCTCTTTCTGTACCTAGGACAGATTTTTATAGTGTTTTCTTTTTTTCTATAGTGTTTTTTTTTCTATAGCGGTTTTTTTCTTTTTTTCTATAGTGTTTTTTTTTTATAGTGGTTTTTTTTTTTATATAGTGTTTTAGAGTCTTTTCTTTAAATAAAAAAGAAAAGAAGGTGCAAAAGTTGACTATGAGCCATAACTTTCTCACTCAGCTATAGTTTTCACGTTCTGCTGCTATATTACGTTCAGGAATTCTGTAGACCGAAGCAAGCAGAAGTTAAGCACATGAGAATTCTCAGTGTCAATGCGTTACTTTAGTACTAGTGACACCATAAAAAAGTTGGATACTTTTTTTTTTCATCTGGCTGAAGACTAGCAATGACTAATGCAATACTTTCTCTATTATTTATTTTTCTAATAAAATATATTGCAGCAATAAAGGTATATCTTTTTGGCTTCTATCTAGTTATGTATTTTTGTACTGACATATTACATCATATACTTACTATACAAAAATCAGGGAGTAATCATACCTAGATGCTTGTTCTTAAGGCATAAATTAACACTGATTAAAGTAGTAACTCCCATGAAGATTACAGAATCACAGAATCACAGAATCATAGAATCACAGAATTGTAGGGATTGGAAGGGACCTCGAGAGATCATCGGGTCCAACCCCCCTGCCAAAGCAGCTCCCTAGGACATATCACTCAGATAGGCGTCCAGGCGGGTCTTGAGTATCTCCAAAGAAGGAGACTCCACCACCCCCTGGGCAGCCTGTCCCAGGGCTCTGTCACCCTCACTGGGAAAAAGTTCTTCTGCATGTTGGTGCAAAACTTCCTGTGCTCCAACTTGGAGCCATTGCCCCTTGTCCTGTCTCCACAGACTACTGAAAAGGGGCTGTTCATACTTATCAAAAAATAGTCATTTAGATTGTTGCAGATTCTGAGAAAATATAATTCCTTAAAAATGGCTGGTGTTTTTAAGGTTTGCATAGCAAAGGAAAGTGATAGAAATGTGTTTTTACTTAGTGAAAACTTAGAAATTTGAAACAAAATATGACACATGAATTTCCTAGTCCACTGAGTCCACTGAGTGTAAAGGAAGGAATAAAACAGTACCAGTAATAGTAAAAAACCAAAAGGTCTTGTTTTGCAACACCTTCAGAACTGAAACACTTCCTCATGAGTCGTTTACAAAGATGGAAAGCAATACATGTGAAGAAACACACCCTACTGATCTAAAATTGGAGGGCATCACAACTTCCGTGTAGTCCTAAACCCTATTATAAGCAAGAAATTAAGCAAAGAACTGTGTTGTGAAAACACAAATTAAGGTGCTGCTTCAGCCAGAAGCTGGAGACCAGTACACAGAGGCCACTTCTATTTGCCTCTGGACGGAGCTGTAGTTAGTTCAGATAAGGACCTGAACATCGGAAGGATCTGGACATTCTGTTTCCATATCAGAAAAAATCTGCAGGGTTTTCAGGCTACCACATTCATTTTTTAGTAAGTGTCAGGCACTCATAAAGAGACAAATGTCTCAAGGTTTTCTAGGCATTATCTCTATTTTCAAAGATGTCTCTGAATTTACATTTAACTTGTGTATAGAGTATATTGGTATTGCACAAGGCACTTCCACTTATATTTCAGTGTGTCTCAAAGGATGTGAATAGGAGACAACACATATATTTGAGAAAACCTCTATCCCAATTAAGAAACCGCAGCAAAAATAAAGCTAATAACATCACAAATTTGCAGGCATGATTTAAACTAAAGTGAGATTCATTTGGTATATTTCATTTTGTATCTTGTATGATACAAAAAACTGATGATGTATTTCATTCTTGTATCTTATTACTCTCTAATCTATTTGTTTTATGAGAATGCTTAAAAAAAAGGCAGTATTGTGTAGGAATAAAAACTGAAAATAAGTTTACAAAAACTAGAAATCTTTTTTGTTAATAGAAAAATTAATAACCAGCATGAATATTATATATATTATATAATAATACATTATTTTGTAAATAACCTTTACCACTAACTTTACAATAAAACACAAATTAAATGCTGAGAAATACACAGCATTCTATTGATAAACAAATGGATTTTCAAAGGACTGAAATAGTTCATAATTTGGAGAACACTTTTGGCTTTAACTAAAAGCTTACAACTTTTTAAAACTTCTGTACACCAGTGTACCAGAACAACCTCCACAATTCAAGAGGACAAACAGGTGGTGCATACAGTTTTTCAGTGATCTTGTTGAACGCAACTGGGGAAGGCTTTTCACGTGAGGATGTACGCAGGAAAAAAATGAAGATGGGATAACAGGGGAGGCAGATCATTAACTTGTGCATGGTGTGTACAGGCTTTGATTTCACAGAATCACAGAATTGTAGGGGTTGTAAGGGACCTCCAGAGACCGTTGTGTCCAAACCCTCTGCCAAAGCAGGTTCCTTAGGACATTTCACTGAGATAGGCATCCAGATGGGTCTTGAATATCTCCAGAGAAGGAGACTCCACAACCCCCCTGGGCAGCCTCTCCCAGTGCTTTGTCACCCTTACTGTGAAACAGTTGTTCCACATATTGGTGCAGAACTCCCTGTACTCCAACTTGAAGCCATTGCCCCTTGTCCTATCTCCACAGACAACTGAAAAGAGGCTGGCTATTTCCCCCTGTGTCCCACACTTAAGATATTTATAAAAATTAGTAAGATCTCTGATTTATCTGCTGTATAATAATTTTTTCCAGAGTGCATAAAGTATGATAGGATGTGCCAGGGAGATCAAATATGAAACCAATAGATGAAGAATACTGAGTTTCTGTTCCTCAGTGGTCTGACCTACATGTTTCCAGAAAGACTGCAGACAAATTTTGCCAAGGCCAGAGTAAAACATAGAACAAAACAAATCATTTAAGTGCCCCACCATGAGGAAAAAAATGGAGGAATAAGAGCTGCTTATCAGAAAAAGAGACAAGCAGAATTTCCTTAGGATGTTTTTGAGACAGCTGTGCTCATTTCGGCTCTGAGCAGATGACAAGCTGCCGGCAATTGATCTAACAGTTTGAACCCTTTTTCTCTGACTGCTGTGTTCAATTTCTGGGTGAATAGAAAATAGGTCTGTTCGTTCCAAACTTAATCACAGATGCTTTAAAGGTAGGACTGCCTTAATTGCAGCTTTGCCTTCATGTTAATAAAGAGGGAAGAGGTAGGGAGTCTCACTTTAGTGTCTCATCTAAGAAGCTAAAAGAGATTTCTCTGACAGACAAATACATCTGAAGGGCATATATTCGACCAGTGGCAAGTTTGGGCTATGGAGAAGGGGAAAAAAGGCCAATAGATGTTTGACGTTGAGAAAAGCAAGCAACAGTCCATCACGGCAAAGAACATCTACATTGAAAACAGAGGACTGAAGAAAATCACATTCTTCAATTATTGAAGTTTCACTGTGCTCTCAGGAAAACACAAAGATTTCCCTAGGGAAGTATTCCCAAGATATATTTTACCACACAGAGTTTTTGTCAAAAGAGGCATCCATCAGAGGACTATTCCCTCCTTTTAAGAAGATTATTTATCATGGTGTTACTTTATGAATTAATGATCTTTGTGAACTTCTAGGAGTATCTTACACACATGGAGCAGCCAGTTTACCTTGCACTGCAAATTTCTGAGCGTATTTTGGTTTTGATGGGAATCATAACTAATTTCATACTCTGAACAGCTCAATGGCAATGTAAACAGATATAGCTTGGTAATTCTTTATAATGCTGCTAATATTTCAGTCACAGTACCAAATAAGCAATGCTATTAGTAGTAAAGGTGGACTAGGATTTTTTTTTTAATGAAACCAAGAAATCTGTGAGGGGTAGGTAGAGTGGGGAGTGGTGGAATGAGATGGATTAGAACACTTTACAAGGTGTTGACAAAAATGCAAAAAACACTGGAAATTAATTTTTGGGGTGTCCTTGGAGTATTTTAATGATTTTTTACCTTCTTATTTTCTAATTTTCATATGGAAATCTGAGATAAATAACCTGTCACTTGAAAAATAAATGCCAAGGATTTCAATTTTTGAATGTTGCTTGCATGCTTCTACAGATCCAGAGTGAATTTTTTTTAGTGCAAAAAAAACTTTTAATGTTTTGTTCTTTAGAAAAACTTCTCTTTCACTGTTTCTACTGATTTAAAACAAACACACCAACACAGGTGCCAAATCAATGCCCGATTTTAGTCTCAGATACAGCATTTTCCACCAAGTGACTTCAGTGCTATAGAAAAATTGTTCCACTCTAAATGCAAGAGTTATTTTGATTGTCTTTCATGCTTCACTCCCCCTCTCTGAGGCATGACAATGTTCACGGTTGTCACTTCTAGCCTTGGCTTGCACTGTGTAATGATAAGAGGGGACTATGCTACGGCAGAAAAATTAGTAGGTCAGAAATGTAAATTAGAATGGAAGGTTTGCCGTCTTCTGAGGGGATGCCATGTGCAGCATTTTCCTCCATGATAGTTAGGTAACCCTAGTTTTTGTGACATCTTCACAGCCTTTGTATGGAGAAGTGGCATTAATTCTGAGCAATCGTCCTTAATTCATTGTGCCTGTCTCTGTGTACAGATCACATAAATGTGCAAGGAGATGTTTTAGCCCTTTCTTTATTCCTGGAGAGGGAATGCAAGGCACTCTAGCTACAATCTTTGCTCATACAATTTTTGGTAAAATTAGTTATTCTGCTCCTTTCTTGTGAATCTTTTCAACACATTGACCATTATAACTACTGTAAACAGTGCCAGCACAAAAGACAAGTTTTTTTAATTTTACCAAGCCAGTAACAGAGTGTGCTTGATGTCCAAATCCAGTATGCTGTATGTGAATCCAAATGAGAGCCATCTGTAGACATACAGCAGGATGTATGCTATCCTGTAAGCCCTAGAGCACATATGAGGTTAATTGTTTTTCAGTTCAAAAATACCACTTTTCTAAATGCAGTATTATTTGTTTTGAAGAAAAATGGAAAGAAAACAAAAAAGGAAACAATAGATTGTACAGAACAAAACAATTTAGTTAGGAAATAAACATCAGAAAAGTGGGATATGTGCCATACTGCAAAGCTCATTTACCAACTGGGTATTTGAAAAATTACCATGAGCGTGTCTTTAGTGCATATGAGTCTTGTAAGGAACAATAGCATGTAAGACATCCGGGGGCAGGGGGAGAGGAAAAATCCTTCCCCCTTCAACTAGGGGTGCATGTCTTAGCCAAACCAAATACTCAGAGTGCCAATTCCTGTACCATGATGCCCTGCCAAGCTCTGACTACGGACTGGCTTACCTCTATGTCTGTCTGCCTGCCTCAGTGTTTGTAAAATGAGTTATTGCACCAAATACCAGACTGATTTTTTAACTTGTGGTAAAACAATGTTATATAAACAACTCTATTACTTCTTGCATATCCTATCAGTCTGGATAGCACTCTCTGTGTTCTCCCTTAGCTTTTCTACAAGCAGCAAGAAGGAAGGACTTAGATGAAAGAAACAGATCTCAGATCTTTCCTTACAAAAGGTCTCATTAATTTTTTTCAGCTATATTTTGTAGGCTTTTACATTTCCATTTTGCTCTTAACTCATAAAACTTTATACTGCTGCTTCCATCATTAGCAATATTCTGATTTTTTTTTTGTTTCTCTGCACCATCCAGATATGGCTGGACTCATAAGTAACAAGAAAACAATTAATACAATACAAATCTTAGGCTCCTGCCTTGGAAACATACGTGAAATTTGGGAGGAAAGCAGAAACACAGGCTTCAAGAGGAAAGGGTTTGCAGAAGGCAGTAGGAAGTCATGCATATTTAATGCAAACAAAATAGCTCCCAGTTACCCACAGGCATCGAAGTTGGAAGAGATGGATTTTTGTCTGGTGATTAAGACAACTCCTAACTCCTCTTCCAGCTGCTATCCGCTCCTAAGGAGTTATTTACTGAAGAGCTAGGAAGACAGCCTAGCCTGAGGAGAAGTGAAAACCTTGGATTCAAACTAAATTTTACAGGAAATTTAAAGATAGATAGTAAAAAGAAGAAAGAGTTTGAAGGAATGCAGTTTTAAATAGAGGAATATTTAGTTTAAGATTTTGTATTAGCAGGAGATGCAGAGCCTATTGAAATGCCTTTCAAATGCCATTATTCTTCATATTAGTGTATATACTTACATACACATGCAAACAAACATATTCCTCTTACGTTGTTGCCTCACATTGGATGTCAGAAAGCAAATGTCAGATTCCTAAGTGTCTTTGGGAGACTAAAAATAGGAAAAAGATTATGGTTATATCAATTTGCTAAACTTAGTGAAAGCAATTCGTGTAACACAATAAGAGGAAGTTATTTTTTTTGTACAAAACACTGGAATGGTTGCATATTTAGTTAAATAACATACCTAATATTTGTGGCCCATGTATAAATTATTCATTTCTGTCATTACTGTTATCTAGCACTTTTAATTAGTTTATACCTACACAAACATTCATATGAATATGACTTCTTTCTAGTATATTTCACAGTATTTTAAGGAAGTCTCATATGGATGAGGAAGCTTCAGAAAAATGTCTTATTTAAAGATTTCAAACCTACTGGTGTTATAGCCAACCCCTTCAAAATAAACCAAAAAAAACCCCAACCTGCTAATCTCTTCATCCCTGATGTAGCTTTCCATGTCACCATGGTATACTGCAAAGTGAGCTTGAGTTTGCAGGAGGATGATAGGAATTTCCATTTATTTTGAGTTAGCTTGCTGCAGTTCAACTGTTGTAAGAGTGGATACTGAAGAGTTTTTAGTAGGTGAAGTGCAGGAAGTGAAAACTTCTTCCTTTAGACACAGGGTCTGTACACCAATGCCAAACAAGAAATGAAATTCCCCAGTGTGAGCTTAGTGTGAATTGGAAGAGCACAGAAGAGCTGCTTCACTCATGTTTGGTATTTCAGCTTCTCAGGATTTTAAAAATTCCACCGACTGGCAACAGCAGAGCAGCATCAGCCCCTTCTATACTTTCACTTTAATCACATTCTTTCTTTTCCTTAAGTAATTTGGAATAGCAATGTAGTTGCACTGTGGTCCCTGCAATGCTCCAGCCATACGATCTGATACTTACCCACTATGATGGCTCTGCTGTTCTTGAGGACCTCCGGATTTTTCTAAACTTCAGTTCAGGATTTCAGTTTATGACATAGATGTGCAATATGTTCAGCACATCCTGGATGCATAAACCTGTTAAGATTTCAGTTGTAACTCCAGTCTTTGTAGATGTTACACAGTTTGGTCAAAGCAATAAAAATCAAAACCAAAGATCATTCCATGCTGCCTATTTATCACCAATTTATGATAAATATATACATGGGTGAAAAAACATGGCCAGTTATTTCAGTGTCCCTATAGCTAAATAAGAACCTATTCTGTTTGTATAAACCTTAAAAAAACCTCCAAACATAATGAAATTGGTTCTTGTCTGAACACTCTAACAGATGAGAACTGTATTTGTCAGATCCCAACTGTGGCACTGAAATAGAAGAAAAATCTAATTGCATCAGCACCCTCAGATTCCAATTAGATATTCCACCAGGTGCTAATCCTGCCAAAGTTACACACTGACTTCTGCATATGCCCAAATTCTCAAACTGCAGCAGACATACCTGGCAATGACAACAGCACATCTTTCCATCTAAAAGTAGGAGAGTGATTTCAGGAAAATGAAAGGCAGGAAGTCACATTCATCATTAGTCTAATTTTTTTCTGTGAACTGCAAGAAAAATTCTCAAGTAGCCTCCACAGATTTTGGGAACTTCTGATACTGCCAAAAGAGACATTGGTCTTCACATTCAGTCTGGATGCTGTTTTAAGCTCAATTTGCACTGGCAAACTAAATCAGATTGAAGACAAACAAGAAATTGATATCTCCAAATAGCTTTCACCACACATTGTAATAACAAAACAGAATTGTAATAATGCCAATCCAACAGCCAGGGGTCAAAGTGGGGTACATACTCTATATCATTATGGTTAAAAGTGTTATATTCAGTTTGTCTGGTCAGAGCTGAGCTATGCTCAAACTCATAAAACCAGACATGAAAACATAGTTTTTTACCTTCTATGTCAGAGGATTGTAATTCTTACATAGTAAAGACCTAACCATTGAACTACAGCTCCTCAGCTTCCAAGACAATTTAAGTGCCTATGTAGAAACATTTCAGGAAGAACAAAAGAAAAGACCAAACAAAATGCTCTCCAGAGAAGTAGTGTCCCCAAAGGTATCAAATCTTGTCACAGATTGTTCATTATACTGACATTTTTTCTCATCTTATAAACATTTACCATGAGTTTATGTTCATTTCTGCAACCTCACCAAGCTCCCTGAAAGCTTCTAAGCAGCAGATTATGTTTTGTCAATTCATTATGAGCTTAACTTGCATAACTTTTCTGACCCCATTACACATTTTCTTTCAATAACCGTTATTCAAACAAGTTTATAGATTTAAGTGACTTTTCTTTTACCTTTCTCCTGCTTTGAATAATGTATTTCTTCACTTAATAGTAAGATTCGAGATAGCTCTTCCTCCTTCATTTATCATATGCACTGATTGAATTAATTTCAAATAAGGCTGCAGGCTAATTTAGGCTATTTTGGGGAGGGGCATTTCCAGCGGGGTATTTGCAGAGCATTCAGTACAAACAGGTCTGCTACCATTGGGCAAGAGCAGAGTACAATAACAGTTGTTATTAACAACAAGAGCAACTTTAGGTTCAAAGATCAGGTGGGGTGATGTCTAAAAACAAATGAGACAATTTCATTCTGCTGGCTAGCAAATAGTGATCACTTCACAGAATGAATTCAGCATTTGCAGCTTCTGCTGAGAATACCTGATTGATGTCAGGCCTTGCTGATGTCACTTTGTCAGAGCTGTCAGAATGTAACCTTGATATGGATGTTTCAGCACTGCCTGCTTCTCTTTGTCACTTTCACTATGTGTCAAGCTCTAATTTGTTGATTACAAATTAATGGCCATTTTGGCATTACTCGATTTTCCCCATTTAACATTCTTGATGCTGCTTCTTCACCCTATTCTTTATACAAACACAAGAGTTACAAAGTAAAAGCTGCATAAAGAAACTTCAGATGAATCTGGCATGCTTGCAGAATTGTGACTGGAATTTAGTAAGGATACATTTCTTTTATGCATGCTGATTTTAATTTTTTGACTAAGCAATATTCTAAATTGAAATAAATTCCTATAAATTCAGCACAGAATGCAATTAGTCAGGCCATTTAAATTTTTAAAGCCTAGAATGGCAGCATATTATCATTTTAAGCCTAATTTATAGTGAACATCAATGAAGAACTAACCATGTGAAAACTTTAATAATATTATGCAATATGTATGAAATGTCTATCTATAATAGCAAGAGCATGACGACTCATGGCAAATTAACAAATTTATTAGTCAGCAAAATTTGCAGTACAAATTGCTGGAGAAGATCAAATAATATAATGGACAAGGTGAGACTTAAAACAGATGGGATTATCTAAATGAAATAGCACTGGAATTAATGTATACATTTTGTAACATGGTACAATATTGGAAAAGTGAGAATATGCCATGAAGGTAGAATACTTGATGCACAGTAATTCTTATAAACTGTAGAAATTTGTAAATCTTCTGATAATAATATAAATATTTCATATCATTCAGAGAAAATACTCCTAAGTGACTGACAAAAAAAAAACCAGTCTCAGAGAAGAAAAATCATAGAAGAGGATGTTGTATCATATGTTTATTTTTATAACCTGTGTACATAGTTCAGTCTGTGAAGGAGTGAAACTTCATATCTTCTGGGAAACTCATAAAAGTAATAACTTGGTAGACACTCGGAGAGCATTTCAAATGCCTAACTGTAGGGATTTCGTGCCATTTTCGACCCTAGAAAAATTGCATCGGACCAGCTCGTATGACTTATGACCCACAAAAATCACAGATCCTTTGAAGAAACAGCTGAGTATCAGGAATGAGACCCTAGCACATCTAAAATGGCCCTAGATGACTAAATTGAAACATCTGAATCCTGTGTTCACCCTTGCTTAGCTGTCTTGCTTGAGGAGATGATAGACATTTGTGCCACTCCTAGCTCTCCGTGATTTTGTCCCCCTTCAAGTGACTTGCTTGATCCCTGGGGAGGTGGTGGAATAATTAATTCCTGAAACCATTTCTAGGTAAATGAAGGACAAGAAGTTGATTGAGAATAGTCAGCATGGATCCACAAAGTGGAAGTCATACATACCCTAACCTGATAACCTTCTATGCTGAAATGAGTTGCTTGGTAGAATATGGGAGAGTAGTGGATGTTGTCTAACTTCAGTGCAGGTTTCACACTGTGTCCCACAACATCCTCACAGAGAAGCTGTTGATGTATGGGCTGAATGAGCGAACAGTGAGGTAGGTTGAACACTGGCCTAATGGTCAGGCCCAGAATGTCTTGATCAGTGGCAAAAAGTTTAGCTGAAGGCTAGTAGCTAGGGGTATAACCAAGGGGACAGTACTGGGTCCGATCTGGTGTAACATTGTCATTAATGATCTGGATGATGGGGCAGAGTGTACCCTCAGCAAGTTTGCTGACAATATCAATCTGGGAGAAGTGGCTGATATCCCAGTGGGTTGTGCTACCATCCAGAAGAACCTTGACAGACTGGAGAAATGGGTTGACTGGAACCTCGTGAAGCTCAATAAGTGGAAGTACCAAGTCCTGCACCTGGGGAAGAACAGCCCATGCACCAATATATGCTGGGGGATGACTGTCTAGAAAGCAGTTTTACTGAAAAGAACCTGTGGGTCATGGTGGCCCCCAAGCTGAACATAAACCAGTAATGTGCTCCTGTGCAAAGGTGGCTAATGATATCCTCAGCTCCCTAAGAAGTCTGTTGCCAACATGCCAAGGGAGGGGACCTTCCCTGCTATGCAGCACTGCTGAGACTACGTCTGGAGTACTGTGTCCAGTTCTGGGTTTCTCAATGCAAGACAGACATTAGAGAGAGTTCAACAAAGGGGCACAAAAATGATTAAGGGACTGGAGTATCTTTCCTGTGAGGAGAGGTTGAAAGAACTCAGACTGTTCAGCCTAGAAAAGAGAAGGATCAGGGGTGAATTTCTTCTTAATGTGAACAAATTTCTGAAAGAAGGGCGGAAAAAAGGCAGACCCAGGCTGTTCTCAGCAATGCTCTTTAACAAGACAAGAGGAAACGAAGCACAGAATGTCAGGAGCCTTTTTTTTTTTTTTTTTTTTTCTTCACAATTAGGGTGGCTGAGTGCAGGCACAGGTTGCCCAGAGTGCTTATGGAGTCTCAGCCCTTAGAGATATTCAAAAGCTGTCTGACCACAGTCCTAGGCAATTAAGTCTAGATGATCATTTAAGCAGGAGCTTGGACACAGACCACATCCAGAGGTCCATTCCAATCTCAACTATTCTGGGATTCCATCAAGAAGAAATCAAAAGACCTCTTGATACTGAAAACATTCAACCCACATCCCTACAACCTAACAAAAAATAACACCAGACAAGTCCACAGGCTGTGAACATCCTGGCATATGAATTCAGGAGTCATTAACTCTGAAGTCTCTCAGAATAGAAGACTGTACATCTGGAATTACAGACCAACAACTATGTGTAACTCCTGAAGGTGTTCTCACATGCTTGGAGAAGCTCAAGCATTCCTACAGATATGCGGCCACCTATGATTCAGGCACACCTACATAGCAGTGAATGTATCAGGCACACCTTTGCATAATCATGCAAAAAACTCAGACCTTAAGATGTAACAGATAACAACTCTAACATGCTTCAAATTACTTTACATGTGGGTCTTCTCTCCAGATTAAGAGAGTTCCATGGTTAGCTCTGCAAATATTGTTTCAATTACTATGGGAAGGGTTCTAATATTTTGCAGGGGTAATCTCCATCATGCATTTTATGCCAGTAGTTTTGTGGATATTACATGATAGCATTTTATCTTCAGTTTTTCTTTTTGTGATGCAGTTCATTAAACACATTTCTTCCTAGATCCTGTTGTATTCATTCTGATTCACTAAAGCCCTCTGAGACCAGGAAAAGCCTCCAGGGTATATACACTCAAACCAAACCTGAAACTCTGGAGAATATGCATTTTTCTTTACACATCAACATACTCAGCTCAATTTGTTGCAGCAATATTAAAATCAAACAATGAAAAATCAATGAATAGTGCAGGAACTGTTTCCCTTACACTGCTTGAAAGACTTTTCCTTTTCAAACAAGTAAATGATCTCTATCTTGTTCATTACACTAAAAAAAACCATAAAACCTTACTGCAATACAGTGACCGTTGCCCAGATACCTATCTTACCTATTTTTCCACATGTCCTTTAAAAAGCAGGTGTAACATTGCAAAACAGCAAAAGGCTACATAAAGAAACCATGTTTGAAATGGAATGCTACTTTGTTAATGAAAATAAATAACTATATAAATAGAAAGCTTTGTTTCCAAAAATGGCAGCACACCATTCATATCAGCTAAACTCTGAATCTGTTAGATATTTGACAGGTCTCAATATTTGCTGAAAGGAAGCAAGTGAAACAGTAGGTGATACAGATATTATTCTAGCTTGATAATTTTGACAGCCTTGTCATGGTTGAACAATTACTTCATAAATTCTGATGTTTTTTCCACTATTTTTTTTAAGAAAACTGGAAATTTCCATAGTTTTGAGTACTTTCTGTCTACTTAGAAAAAATCCAAACTTAGAAAAAGGAAAGGTGTTCTTAAGCTGTGTTCAAGCTATGTTGCAGTCTTACAAGACTTCACTAGAATAAATTAATTTAGAAAGGGAGAGAGATAGATAGAACAAATGCTGTATCTTTCAAATGCCAATAAAGATGACAATGGCCTGTACTACCATGTATAGTCCACATCTGAGGTATGATTATAAACCAGTTCCTAGATTTCCTTTCCTACAAAAAAAAAAAAAAAAAAAAGCAGCTTTCTGGAGACCTGTGTTTTTTCAGTTCTTTATTCGTATTTTCAGTCTTCAGATAAAATTTACATATAGAAATAGGGAAACAGAAAACACAACCATTACACTCCCTTCAACTCACCTACTTCTTACATTTAAAGAACACAAAATGGAGCACATAATTGTCTGATTTTTTTAAGTAAAAAGTTACTTTAAATTAAAAAGGTATTGAAGAAAATATTATCAATTATTTTTAAATTTTTCCAAAGTTTTTTGTTATTTTTGAAATAATCAAGAATATGTGGTAAAATATTGACCTGATCCTGTAATTTTTGCAGGAAAATTATAAGCATTTCATCCATCTTGATCAAGAATTTGTAAGAAACAAAGTCCATGTCGTATACTTGAAATTTGTTACTACACCTCTTGGACTATCCGTAAGGCACTATACTATCCATATGTTAAATACTAACACACCAGGAAGTTTCTCATTTATTCACTAAGGTATGCTTGGTGATGTTTGAAAGTTCTGCCAAATTACAGTCTGCTTGTATGGAGCATTCTTCTCTTCTGTGAAACTCCCAGAGACTTATTTTGAGATTAAAGGGTATACAACAGCATGTACATTTTATTGGGTTTTGGGTTTGGTTTTTTTTTGTGACCAAGAGAGTTTATTTCACATGTTGAGAAACTATTTTATTGCAATATATTATACCGGTAGTTAGGTTTCAGAGATAACTTGTGCTGCCTTCATGTAGTGATTCCACATTGGCTCCTTGTAAATGATCTTTTGCATTTTCATACTGTCTTGTTTATACAGACGTGTTGTCATTTGTAGCTGTATAGTTAAATGCATGTCAGGCAATATATGGTATGTAAGTAATAGATAAAGAGGAGAGTATAACACAAGCTGGGAAAATTAATCAAGAAAAATAGCTGACAATTGCTGTTATCTCCTGTCAGTGACATGTGACTTTTAGAAATGATCTGTGAATGAAGAATTTAGCAGTAATTTATCTGGGCAATGTTTACCCACAACATCATGAACATCTGAAAGCTGAAATGTAGTAGGCTTTTTACTACATTTTGCAGTGATTTCTGTGTAAGTGGTATCAGAAGTAGGACAAATATGCATGCTAAACATCTATGTGTTTCATACCAGTAAAATCCTGAATCTTGCTCAAATTTCAAGTAAGGACTTGATCTACAGTATGCTTTCGATTAATGACACCTATTTGTAGAGGCTTCAGTGGGCTCTGGCTTAGGCCCTAAAAGGTCAGAGCGGGATCTGAGGAACTGAATCCAATATCTCCAGGTAAGCCCAGCACTACTGTTTCCTCAGCATCTGTATGCTTTCTTGTGCAGGATAATGTTTTCAAGATGGATCCCAATAAACGATTACATTGATGTACATATGTTGGTAATAACATGACTGGGGTCACTCTTCTGTACCTAACTTTCATTACAGAAAAAAATGATATATTCTTAGAGAAATGACGTGTCTCATTAGGCTGTGGTATAATATTCCTGAAGGTATAATAGCATAGATGCTGTACTTGGCTAAGCCAACTCTCAGAAGAAGCAGTAGTGATGACAACTTAATTCAAGCTTTCCAACTCTGATATTAGCACAGCTGTGGAATGCTGCTAGGGACATTTTAAATTTTAAAATTGGTCTTCAGTGAAGTGATGCACAAATACAACTCTGGTGACATTACAGCTGCTTTCCTTAGGCAAGCAAGGTTCATGTGCTGCATCTTTTAGACCCATTAAGATATATTTAGACCCAGCTGCTATAGGGTTTGTGAGAATAAAAAGATTAGCACAGTGCATTTGCCACAGAAATCTTGATCCAACCTATGTCAAAAGGTCTTTAGTTGCTATTTTCACATGACGAGACCTGTGTTTTCTGGTATTTGTATTTAGTAATAACAGGTGAAAAACCCTAAAAAAAAAAGCATTGTATATACTGCATTACCTGAAGAAAAAGCCTAAAGGCAGTGAAGCTTGGAATTTGGACTGTTAAGTCACAAAAACATACAGCTGCCAGTGGAGATGAATAATACCCATTATTTTGAAATTAACCTATTGCTTGAAACTGAAAAGATTGATCTGAAGAAATTCTTTAAAAATATTTTTTGTCTTTTTTTGGGAGGGAGGAGGGGGCATGTGCAGGAAGGGGGAGGGGGAGTGTTTCTTTTTTTTACTTGTTTCCAAAGGCCTGGACTACTTCACCTACTCTCTCTCTGGGCAGCAGATTCAGTATAAGGGGTGATTACACTTGCTGTAATTCATCGGCTCATTTGTGCTGCTTCATGGTGCAGACCCACAGCTTGAATCCATTAGGGTATTGTTTTGGGTTGTAAGGATTTTTCTCCTGTCCACATGGCAGGTGGTTGTATAGTACTTAAAATAATTTTTAACAGTGTTATTATTAATTGTACTCATGAGTCAAGACTGTTGTCTCATCTATTACACAGGAGACTAATACCTGCCCAAATGAGACCTTTGATTTTCTTACTACTTAAAAAACCTGCATTTAAAGGATGATGCATTTAAAGTCAGCATTAAGGTCAAGCAACCTAACTAATTCTCACTCTTCCCTTCATGTGCTAGCACAAAAGTTCTTTCTGAATGCTTTTTGTTTCTTAGTTTTTGCCACAAATGTTCCAGGTGGCACTAAAACCAGTGTGAACAGGGTTTCAAGGGAACTGATTCTAGACCTCTACTCTGCTCTTGTGAGACCCCACCTGGAGTACTGTGTCCAGCTCTGGTGTCCCCAGTACAAGAAAGACTGCTGGAGTGAGTCCAAAGGAGGGTCACAGGATCAGAGGGCTGGACCATACTCCCTCTCCTATGAAGACAGGCTGAGAGAGTTTGGCTTGTTCAGCCTGGAAAAGACTCCAAGAAGACCTTACTGCAGCCTTTCAGTCCATAAAGGGAGCCTACAAGAAAGCTGGAGAAGGACATTTTGCAAGGGCATGTAGTGATCCAGCAAGGGATGATGACATTAAGCTAAAAGAAAGGTAGACTTGGATTAGATATTAGGAAGAAATTCTTCACACTGATGGTAGTGAGACACTGAAGCAGGTTGCCCAGAGATGTTGTGAATGTTCTCTCCCTGGCAGTGTTCAAGGCCAGGTTGGATGTGGCTTTGGGCAACCTGGTCTAGTGGAGGGTGTCCCTGCCCATGGCAGGGGAGATGGAACTAGATGGTCTTTAAGGACCTTTCTAACCAAAACCATTCAGTGATTCTATGAATATTTTTTATTCATTGAGATAGTGTTAATTCAAGGTATTTCACCAAATCTGGTCTATTGTATAGCTTTATAAATGCTTATATCAGCAGGAGGGAGGGGATAGAGGGTGGTAAGTAGGGAGCTGTGGTCAGAGCAGCAGAATTAGCTGCTTAGCCTTCCTTAGCCTAAAGGCATTGCGACTACACTGTGAAGTATGCAGCCTTTCTTTGGATATTTTAAAAAGGTGGAGAGGAAAGTAAGAGTTGGTTTTGTTTATCTAAAGGTTTGGATTCTGATACTGATCTTCACATGCACACAGCATGAAAAGGCACTTTGGCTTTTGATAAAGACCATGGCTACTTACTACATCCATATGGCAGATTTTCAACTACAGAGTTCAGTTTCTATATGAGTTGGAGACTTTGTACATGGATGTAAGTCAAAGGAATGAACTTCAGAGAGTTCAAGGAGGAATTCAGGTGTCCATGTAGACTTAGCCTTACTTAGGTCTGTTCATATTGGATGAGTGGTTAGATCAAGTAGAAATCAATTTTGGTCAAAAAGTCATTGTGTGTTCTTACAACCAGATGTGAATCAAAACACCTAAGTTGAATAGGGCATCCAGTACTATGGAAACTTAATACAAATGCTCATAATAAAATAATAATATTTTAAGCAAAATTTTTATTGGCAGCATGAGAATCAATAATGTTTTCTCACATTCTTTCAGTGCTCTGACTTAGGTTTACAAGGATGCAGAAGGTCTCCTTTACAAATTGTTTTAATATTTCTGTGAAGGTAACATGAGTGTGTAAATGCATATTGAATAGTTTGGATTTTTTTTTAAGCATAGAGTTTAAAACTGAAGTGTAAAGAATACGTTTTATAAACTTTTTTTCAAATGCTTTTGCTGCACTTAGAAGAACTTATCTGTCAGACCTCTTCCCTATCACATAAGGAGGAAGCAAAAAAAATCAAAAGCCAGTATGGCTCTGAGCCTATTTTAATAGCAATATCTCAGTCTTATTCATTTCATAAACTGCAAAGTTACTCTGAGAATCAGTCCAGAATTTGAAAATATTTTAAGTCAGATACTTGAATTACACTCTCTTCCTAGATGTGTTAGCTAATCTTTATCCACATGAACAAGTCTTAAAAGATGCTGCCACATCTTTCACAAAAATCAGTATGAAATGAAAAATCCTGATGTATTTACCCGTGCCACTAACGTTTTTACCATGCACAGGACAGGCAGAGACTGAAATCAGAAGGTTTGGGTTTTTTTTTCAAAATGCAAAAAGGTACTGTTGTGTTGTTGCTTGAGTACGAAAAGTTTTCAAAACCTCTTTCAAAAAATGTCTCTAGATTATTTTGTGCTTGAAATATTGCAAAACTGAAGGAGATCATAGTTAAAGCACACTAAGCACCCATTTCAAACATGTGGTTGCACTTAGAAAGAATAATGTACATAACATTTCATTAGTGGACTCAGACCTTATTGAATGGATCCAAACTCATACTAAAATTGTACAGCTTCTTTGTCCTCCAAGACACTTAGGAAATGCTAGTTGCCTTTTTAAAGGGTCGTACATCCCCCCTCCGAGTTATTGTCATGTATAACCACTTTGTAAAAAATAATAATTAGGAAATTTTTCATTTTAATATTTTAGTAACTATTTACAATAAACTAGCACTTTAATATTGAATCATCAATAACCTGGAAGCATATTATATGCTGCTCACATCTGGAATTGCACTGGCAATCTAACTTGTCATGGCAAGAAAGATGTTTCTCTGTACATGCCACCTGTATTTGACAGCTGACAAGCAAATGATTCAGCTACATGAAAAAAATGTGCAAAATTACATACAGCTGCTAATAGAGGAGTTCATTTACAAGAATTAACAGGGGGACTTGGGAACATATTCAACTCATTAAATACACAAATTACAAAATACATGAGAGAATAGAAAATAGATACGATTTTTCAGCACAGTGAAAAATGTTAGATTAGGGATCCAAGCATGCCATTGCCAGATTACTTCAGAGTGCGAAGGATCCTCAGGTGAAAGATCCAATACATATGTAAGGTATTGTGTATTTTTCTAGTGGTCACATTTGTGATCCACTTGTAAAAGAAGAGAAAACTATACTTTATTACTAGAGATGGCAAAAGATTTGGATAACCCTGAGATGAGCCACAAGAAAAGAAAAGCATTAAATGAATAGTAGCCATCCTATTTCAGTCGTGTTTAGGACTGCTGTATTAACCTCTGAAGGTAGAAAGAAAGAATTAAAAGAAAGAAACTTCAGGATAACTGTTTCCAAGACTTATGGCAGGACTGTGTGAGGTTTCTCACTTGTCATACCTATTTTCATTTCATGTCTGGCAGAGAGAAAGGAAACAGTTGTTTCAAAGAGAACTTTGACAAACATAATGAAAAGGCCAAACAATAATCTTTATCTATCAATCAAATCTATCTAAATTTTTAATAAATTCCTCTGTCATTTTTCTCCTTTAAAATATCTACAACTGACTCAAAAATTTCAGCAACTGATTCCAAATAGTTTTGATATGTCATCAGACTTGTATCATGTTTAAACGTCAGTCAGATATAGGTGAACACTCAAAAGTGAAGATAGATACATCAATTGTAAACTTTGTTCTACTAATAATTTTCATATTTCTTTCTAGCAAATGACTTGCCCATGTATGTTTGTATGTAAAGAGGTCAAAATGATACCTATGGACCCACAGATTCCCTACTCCAGGACTACTACTCATGGTGCAAACACACAAAAAAAGCATTCATGCTCACTGCTTATCCTAAGGAACCATGTGTGTGGATAGGAAAATGAAAAATGTTTTAGGATTAACTTAGTAATGAAAGTCTGAGGAAGTATTTCACAATAACATGGGAACTAAATTTTCAAAATTAAATGCACTTAAGAAATTGAAATTTTATGACTAGATCCATTAAGACCTGCTCCTGTCTTGATTGAGCGGACAACTCCGTATCTGTCTTATAACCAGGCCTGTTGGAGATTCAGGAATTAGGTGTTCTTTCATGTCAGTGCTTTGAAGATCCTAAACCCTTTGATGTATTTTGCATGTCTCAAAAATATGAACAGTACTGAACAGAAAATTATTTATTCAAAAACATATTGATGGCTGTGACAATAGGTGGTGACCTGAAGTTGCAGGTTGTCACCCCGGGGCTTATTCGTGGATCAGGGAGGTGAGGGCTTAGTCACTGAAGGCTTTACCCCTTATACTAACATATGACAATACTTCCCTTCTGAGTACCTTCATTTCTTTTACGGGCAAAAGCATTTCGAATTATGGGCATGCAGGAGGTTAGTCTTCTTACATTTCTGAGTTTTTTATATCCAAGGACATAAATCCAGTTCACTTTAAGAATTACAAAGATATCATTTTTATATCGGCAAAGGAAAGGTTTAACTCTGATAATAGAAAGATAAGAAAGTGAGCAGTTGAAAAGCTAATATACCACTAAAATGTTATGCCAAATAGGACTAAGAATAAGGTTCATCCTTTGATACAGAGGGACTAAGATGATTCGGGAATCTGGCTTTGCCTTTCTGACAGTTTCTACCTTCTCTGTCATTGTGTTCAAATACAATCGCTTTTGTACAGCTTTTGAAAAGTTATTTCATTGAAAGAACAACTTTTCTATTTATACTGCCTTAGGCTATGATGACTCACAATTTATCCATCTCCTGCTTCATGTAATGCGTCACATACCAGATAAAAGTGTAAGACTGCATCTATAGCACACATACCTCATTTAATTCATGACAGAAACTCACTTTCTTCTCATCATGGAGACCACATATAAAATATTAATAATACTGTGGAAACTTGGTATTTCAAAGGTCATCCTCTTTAGTTTCAGAAATTTTTGGCTTCAGAAGTGTCTATTAAGTAGTTAGGATGCATCATGAGATTTTCTTGGGTTTTGTGGTCATTTATCTGATGCATCAGTCTTTGAAGAATTTATATAAATCAACAGACTACACACAGGCCATGATACTCTTCTCAGATCTCTTGTTTGAGCTAAGATACTGTTCAGCAAGGAATGTAAAATATATATGGAGAAGAGCAGACAGAGGAAACGAGCACATAAATTTCAAGCAGCTTGATTTTATAACCAGCTGATGAATTAATTTGGGTTGTAATTATCAAGCACATGGGATTGAGATACAAGAATATTGCAAATTAACCATCATAATTACAAAAAAGTTGTATTATTTCTTATTTATAGGTACAGTTATGAAAGGATAAGTTAAGGTATGAAAATATTACATTGTTGAAGCACAAGTGTAGTACGTAAGACTGCAGGTCCATACAGATCTGCGTCTGTCCTTTCAGAGTAACTATTAAGAGATACCATAGGAAGGTGTTTATGTCAGGATATATAGACAACAGTTACACCCTCTAAATAGTGTTCCAGGACACCTTCCAACTTCCACCCATACTTTAGAGTTTTCCTAAACTAGTGGTTTATCTACTAAATGTTTTTAATAGCCATGATGAAACTCTTACATAGATACCATCTGGACTCTAACATTTGCTAAAATACATTTTATCAGCTTGTTCTAAAAATCACTTCTTTTAACAATTTATTCTGAGAAGTGCCAATGTGCCCTCATAGTCATTCCCTTGTAAAGAAAAAGTCTGATGTCATAAACCTTCTTAATCTTCGCTTCATGAGACTAAGCTTCAGCCCAGAAAGGAAGTATCAAATATTGCTGCCATTAAAATTTTATGAATATTCCCTTTTCATCTATACTGAGACTCAGAAGAGCAACTCCAACTGAAGCCTGATGGTAGAAACCATGTCAGCAAATCTGCTAGAATAATCATCTCTGTGCATGAATCTTTTTGAGAGCTTCCCTGACCAAATATGAAGCAGCATTCTCACTATTCTACCTCTGGGTGGTTAATGGAATATTTTATTTATGAGAATTTTTGTGTCTTCTTATTCTTTCCTTTTTATTACTCAACTGTTTTGATCTATTGGGATATATTGTCTCTTTTCATTAAACTGTGGCTTAGCTATTGTTCAGAACTCATAGGTCTAATGACAGAGGCACCTGTTAATACAAATTTTTCATTATTATTCTTTCTAATACTGGCACATATTATATAGTTACTGCTTTTGTTTAATATAAGGATGATCTATCAGAAATGAAAAACAAAACAAAACAAAACAGTTATTTTCAGTAAAGAAAAAAGAAAATTAAAGAAATAATTCAAGGACACCAATTGTAGTATCTACTAGGAACATGAGAGGCAAAGAGCAAATTCTACTGGCAAGATGAAATCAGGAAGAGATATTCTATGAGTGAGGAAAGATTTGCATTTTCCTTGACCTCAATCCATTGACTCAGACAAAGTATGAGGAACGGAAAAGCATTAAACAAAATGTTCCCATAGATTAAATGAAATGCTTTTAATGAATTTAATATTTTAATGTAGAAAGTTGTCATTCAGAGCTGTTGTTCATAAAAATAGGAGATATTAATTTTGATAAATAATAGAACTTTATTTAATAGTGCACCTTTCATAAAAATTGTATTCAAAGGCACTTCATATTGTTAAATAATACTGTATCAGATCCAAACAATAAATAATACAGGGTGTGAAAAAGAGAAAATCAGGTATTATCAGTAAATGGATAATTTTTCCTTCAAAGAGATATACAAGCTAAAAGGAATTAGAGAACATAGGCATGGATATATTGTTCTGCATGATAGGAGCTGTACTGGAAGCAATTCCATTTGTGGCCAAACTGTGCTATGGATAATTTTAAGTGTTTAGTGAGTGTTGCATATAAACAAGACATGACAGTATAAAATGAACCACTGAAAATCCTCAGAGAATGACCAGGGAGAATAAAACATAGAGTCTAGGCTTTGGGGCTGTTGTGTTTATTTTTAATCTGATACCTGATGACCCATGTCTTCAGATTAGGACCATGTTACATATGATTTTGGCTGTTAAGAGAGGTAAAAAAATCACATACGGAATCAATAGTAAGGCATTTAAATCCCCAGTTTATCTACCTACCATCATTTATGCATTCAGAACTGGAAAACACTCAAGCTGATATGAAAAGAGAAAATGGTATTATTAGTTATAGTTCAGGTTCCCAAATATAAGTAAGCACTCAATTCAGATGGGGATGAAAAATAAGAACTTGGATGAGTGCGTCCTGTCATCCATTCACCTGTCAGCATCCATGCCGGAAGTCAAGGCCAGACTTCCTTTGATTGGAAAATATAACCATGAAATTATTTGTCATGGTATGGTAATATTTATGTAAAGAATTTATTTAACAAAATTTGTAAGACGAACGGTAGAAGATCCCAGTCACTTAACAACCATCCTCATTAACCACTCCCTTGGGTTCTCTGCCAGATAGAGTGAAAAAGATAGCCTGTGCAGTGCTTGAAGTGAATCTGAATCCATGTTTATATCATTTTCTTTTTAGAGACATCTCTGCTATTCTTTAATTTTAGCACAATATACTTTAAAATTACTTTATAATAAAATAAAAATAGCTAAGTATTACTTTGCTATTGATCAATATTTTATTACCTGTTGAATCCTACAAAAAAAAAAAAAAGAAAAAGAAAAATACCTCTGTGGGAGGTAAACAACATCTGTATAACTTTCAGAATTTATATCTTTGTAATTCCTCTGAAATCACTTTATCTTTAGATACAAGACTCCTATCTGACTATGGTCACAGCTTGTTCACCATGACAAAATTTAGACTGATAATACAAATTGTTAATTAGAAGCTATTAGGTCTTCATAACAAAAGCATTTATAACAGAATATTAAACAAGTTTATTTCTAGCAGGTATTATATTATGAAGTACCACTATTTCTACCCCATTATAACAATTTTCATTGCCAGTATACCCTTTTTGTAACAACAATTCCTTATGTAAAAATTATTGTACTAAAACTATGCATGTTTATGAACTTCTAGAATATGTTTGATCCTCCCTTTTAATGAACTAAAGAACATAAGAATATTTTCTTCAGATAAATTTATTCATTTTATTTTGCAGAACTGCAAATTATATTTCGCTATAACAAAGAATAGAGAAACAGAAACAGTTCTGTCAAAGGCTGTTTTTCTTTAATACTATTTGTCTAGCAATCACTTTTTTGGAAATAATTGAGATTATTTTGCTGAAGTGTTTTAAGAGTGTGGTGGTTTGGCCCTGGATGGAGGTCAGATGCACACTGAAGCCTCTCTGTCACTCTCCTTTTCAGCTGGACAGGGAAGAAAGTATATATTGAGAGGCTCAGGTGTCAAGATAAGGACAGGGAGAGATCCTTCTGCAATCAGTGTCATGGGCAAAGCAGGCTCAACATGGAATAGTAAAAAAACAAAACATCTAATTTATTACACTACACACGGTGAAACCAGAGTCAGATAATGAAAAGTGCGACCAGATTTCAAAGAAACTCCTCCAAGCCCTCCCTTCTTAGCAGACTTCACTTTAGTCATGATTTCACTCCTTCTTTCCCCTCCATTGTGGCACTGGGAGGGGCAGGGAATGGGGGAATGGGGGTTTCAGTCAGTTCCTCACAAGCTGTTTTCCTTCTTAATTGGGTGAGACATTCCTCACACCCTTCCCCCTGCTGCACCATGGGGTCCCACCCATGGGAGACAGTCCTACATGAACTTCCCCAATGTGAATCCTTTCCCACAGGGCTTCAGCTCTTCCCCAGCTGCCCCCAGCGTGGGTCACTGCTATGGGGTACAGTCATAAATCACAGAATGTCTCTCAGTCTCTCAGTCCCAGACTGCTCCAGCCTGGTCCTCCATGGAGTTACATGGAGTTACATGGAGTCTCCGTGTCTGTCACCCACCCCGCAACAAACCTGTCCTGGTGTGGATCTTTCTCTCTTGCTCATCTCTGTGTCTCTGTTTCTCTCCACCATCTGCAAGTGCTAGCAGAGGCTTGTTCCAATCCAGATAACAACATCTTCTGTCTGTCTCCACCTGCTCCAGTGTGGGGCCTCTCCACGGGCTGCAGGTGGGGTCTCGGCCTTTTCCATGGGCTGTGGGGGGACACCTGCTCCACCATGGGTTTCTCCACGGGCTGCAGGGGCATCTTTCTCTCCGGCACCTAGGGTACCTCCTCCCATCCCCCTTTTCCCTGGTCTTGGTGTCTGCACAGTTCCTTACATCTTCTCACTCCCTTCTCTGGTGGCAAAATGCAGCTGCTTGCATTTTTTTTTTCTCCTAAATGTGATTCCCAGAGGTGCTGTGACCGTTGCTGATGGGCTCAGCCTTGGTCAACGACTGGCCTTGAGCCCAGCTGGTGTTTGCAGAGAGCTTCTAGCTGCATCTTGCAGAAGCCACCCCTGCAGCCCCACTTCTCCACCAGAACCCAGCCACACAAAACTACTAAAAAGAGGTTCTCAAATTTGACCAACTCAAAACTTTTCTTAAACAGCTGCCTTAGTTTCCATTTAATCCCTAAACATTAAAAAAATAGTAAATAAAACAAGTAAGTTTGTTGTTTTTTTTTTTTAACTAAAGTAGTATTAGTACTCTTAACCAGCTGCTCTTTGAGTGGATTTGTTTAGCTAAATTAACCATACATATATGATCACTGTATTTTCAGTTCCAACCTTGAAGTGAGTGTTG
Source organism: Hypotaenidia okinawae (assembly GCA_027925045.1). Classification (NCBI taxonomy): domain Eukaryota; kingdom Metazoa; phylum Chordata; class Aves; order Gruiformes; family Rallidae; genus Hypotaenidia; species Hypotaenidia okinawae. The sequence goes on along the minus strand of BSDF01000001.1, from coordinate 21,156,353 downwards.
CATCAAGAATATACTCAAATATTGCACTTTCTTGCCCTTTCTTCTTTTAATAAGCTCAACCTGTCATAGCAGGGAAGCATGGCCTACCTTTTCACCAACTCTACATCTATCTTAACATGGGTTAAGAATGGAAAGTGGTACTATGGAATTGTACTGTTTGAAGAATATAAGATCATTTCAGTTATACGTTTTCCATTAGGAAAAATATAGGTATGAGAAAGCTCAATAGTCTAAATGTAGCGCTTGTTAAATGTATATGAACAGGATTGCTCAAAATGGCTGTTGTTTGGAACTGTGCTGAGAAAAACCTTCTCCAGTCTTGTATTCCCATATGCCTGAAAGAACTTTAAGGAGATCTCCCCTCTTCCACATCAGCAACCCTGAAGGTCTCCTTTTCACTTCTGTTATAGGTTTGAAACAACTTGCCTCCCTTCATAAATCATTTTTGTGGGCTTAGAAATTATACAAATGCTTGTGTCTTTTGCTACTCTTCCTAGACATCACTGACATTCACTCTCCAAACACATAAACCAAGAATGTCCTAAGACTTCTTCTCTGCAGTCCTGCAAAGTACATATTTCTTCCTGGTTTAGGATGTCTTTCAACTTGCTAAAATCATCTCAATTTATTAAAGTCATCTGTGATTGTTATAATTGCAAAACTGTGAATTTTCACCTCATAGGGGCCAAAAAGGTAAGAAAAGAGCAATTCAAAACAGTAATTCTGTTACTACTTTAGCCAGCTGTGCCACTATTGGGGAATATTTTTTCTTACCTAACCACAAAATTGTGTTTGCCCTACGTAGTGTCATGCATTATGCTCATGCATCATCTACATTTAATAACAAATAGCATCTAATCACATGGATGAAACAATCGCAGATAGAGAAGAAACAACAAACCCAAAACCTAAACGATCAAAGAGAAAAACCTTAAAAGATCGAGAAATTGTTTAAATGTCAGAGAGATATATATGTTAACAGTACATTGACCCATTCTTAAACCCAGTTCAGATAAAATTCCCAAACATAGAGTATCTAACCTAATGTACACCAGATGTACAAGGACACAGAACTCCAACTTTCATATATAATGGCTAATGCAACTTTATCAACTCATAGTACCTGCATCATGTGTTGAACAGATCATAATCCACTGTAGAACTTGATACAACAGCACCCTGCCTGAAGAACATGAATATCATTCTTTATTTCTGTGGGTGTTACAGACCAAATCTCACAGTTATACCCAAGCCAAAATTGAAGAAATATCTGAGGTTTGATATGCTTTCATTTGGATATAAAAGGACTATCCTACACTGATAACAAAATTGGGGGAAAATTAATTCGTTAGGATGAAAAGATTTTGTGGTGGTTTTGGCCCTGACTAGAGGCCAAATGCCCACCAAGCTGCTCGCTCACTCCCCCTTCAGCCAAAAAGGGGAGAAAATATATTTTTGGAGGCTCAGAACCTGAGATAAGGACAGAGGGATCACTCTCCAATTAGTGCAATGGGCAAAACAGACTTACAGAATAAAGGAAAGTGATTTATTACTACTACAACTAATACACCCAGTGAACCGGAATGAGATAAGAGTAAGAAGCGTCCAGGTCTTAAAGCGCCTTCCCCCCCACCCTTCTCCTTCTTAGTAAACTCAAACTTCATCGTCATTTTACTCCCTTCTTCCCCCCAACATGGTGGGTGGAGAGGCAGGGAATGGGGAGTGGGGTTCTGGCGGTACAAGCTACTTTCCTTCGCCAGATTCTACTTCCCCCCACCCCTTGCCTCTTCACACACTTGACTTTAGTCATCACTTGGCTCCCTTCTTCCCTCCCATCACAGCACAGGGAGGGGCAGGGAATGGGGAGTGGGGGTTTTCAGTCCATTCCTCCTGAGTTGTCTTCAGTCTCAGCTGGGGGAGGGGGGGGGACATTCCACACCCACACCCACACTTCCCTTATGGTGCCATGGGGTCCCACCCACGCAAGAGTCATATCCACGAACTTCTGCAGCGTGAGTCCTTTCCATCGGGGAGTCATCTCCTCACCACAGGCCTCTCAGCAGGACTCCCTTCCATAGGGTGCTGATGTTCAGGCCCAGACTCCCCCGGCCTGGCTCCCTGCAAAGTCACAAGTCCCCTGGCAAACCTGCTGAGGCATGGATCAATCTCTTCACAGGGTGTAGATGTCTCTGTTCCCCGTCTCCATCCATGGACTGCGAGGGGACAACCCACTTCACCATGGTCTTCTCCACAAGCTGCAGAGGAAACTTTCTTTCCACATTCCCTTCCCCCCACCTCCTCCTGGGCCTGGCCTTGGCTATCGCTGCAGCTGGTCACATCTTCCCACTCTGTGTTCCAGTGGCAAAGTGTGCCAGCCTGCAGGTTTTTTTCTCTTTGATTCACAGAGGCGCTATGAATCCATCTCTGATTGGCCAATAGCAATTTTGGACTTGAATTACCTCTTGTTTACTGTCTGGAACTAACAGCAAACTGTAACTGTTGCTTTGCAAAAGCCATCTAAGCAGCACAGCTACACCAAACATCTTCATTGACGACCTTGATGAGGGAATAGCATCGACCCTCAGCAAGTATGCCGATGACACAAAGCTGGGAGGAGTGGCTGACACGCAGGAACACTGCGCTGCCATCCAGCGAGACCTGGACAGGCTGGAGAGCTGGGCAGGGAGAAACCAGATGAGGTTTAACAAAAGCAAGTGTAAAGTCTTGCACCTGGGAAGGAACAACCGTTTCTATCAGTACAGGCTGGGGGATGACCTGCTGGAGAAGAGCTCAGTGGAGAAGGACCTGGGGGTCCTGGTGGATGACAGGTTGGCCATGACCCAGCAGTGTGCCCTGGTGGCTAAGAGAGCCAATGGGATCCTGGGGTGCATCCGGAGGAGTGTGGCCAGCAGGTCAAGGGAGGTGATCCTCCCCCTCTACTCTGCCCTGGTCAGGCCCCACCTGGAGTATTGTGTCCAGTTCTGGGCTCCCTGTTATAAAAAGGACAAGGATCTCCTGGAGAGAGTCCAAAGAAGGGCTACGAAGATGATAAAGGGCCTGGAGCATCTCCCCTATGAGGAAAGGCTGAGAAGATTGGGACTGTTCAGCCTTGAGAAGAGAAGACTAAGGGGGGACCTAATTAATGTTTACAATTATCTTAAGCAGGGGATGCAGGGGGAATCAGCCAGCCCCTTTTCAGTGGTCTGTGGAGACAGGACAAGGAGCAATGGCTGCAAGTTGGAGCATAGGAAGTTCCGCACCAACATGCGGAGAAACTTTTTCCCAGTGAGGGTGACAGAGCACTGGAATAGGCTGCCCAGGGGGGTGGTGGAGTCTCCTTCTCTGGAGATATTCAAGACCCATCTGGATGCCTATCTCAGTGAAATGTCCTAGGGAGCTGCTTTGGCAGGGGGTTGGACCCGATGATCTCTCGAGGTCCCTTCCAACCCCTACAATTCTATGATTCTAAACTGCAACAGATTAGAAATTTGCCAATAGATTCAACTTTAAAATAATTTTCTTCAAAATCCACTGTCACTTTTGCGGGAAGAATTGCATTCTGGAAGAACACTGCATTTCCCATTGAGAACTAAGGGGGACCGAATCCCTGACACAAGGACCTCGATGAAGTTTAAAATTAAGCACAACGAATAGATAATTTTCATTTAATGCATTTCTAATGCATTCTTGACACTAATTTTTTAGTGAGAAATGAAACTCCCCATAACTTGGGTTGCAAATGTTGCTTCTGAATATCTTTTATTTCTAAATGGGCGGAATTTAATACCCTGGAACTTCCCTTTTTTTGCAATGTCTGCCCTGTGTAATATCACTCAGTGACAGTGATCAAAAGCAATCAAGCTGAAATAATTTAATTTCATAAGAAATAGCACCTGTTACTAGAGAGTTCTTTGAATTCTGAAAATCAGTTTGCTCAGTTTGATTTTTTGATGCAAGACCGAAAAGCTCAGATGATATTTTTGTTGATGACCGCTGAAATTTTCGAGGACAGCAAAGTTTATATTATATTTATTATGTAATTTATAAAATCAGGTTTTTAAACACTATTTTGGGTTAACAGCTGCTCTCATTTTGGATCATCATTTTCTCAGATAACTGCTAAAAATACTTTTCAGAAATTTTTTTTCCATAAACTGTGAAAATATTATTAAAAAAAATTGCTCTAACATCTTACAAAGTTCTTTCCTTGTTTGGATTTTGTAAACATAATTTTTAAAATGTGGTTCATGTTTTCTCAACCACTGCACATTCTGAGCTTTATGTGCAGTAATTCTGATGCAAATACTGCCAGTAAAAACTTCTCTGAAAATGGTGAACCCTGTACTGAAATTGCAATAAAAGGCTATTTTTCCTCAGCATTTTAGTCATGAAAAAATTTTGGAAAAATTGAATTACTAATGAAATAATGATTTTGAAAAATAAGGACAATGTTATATCTTAAATTTAATTTCGTTACTGTTCCTGTCATTTCAAGCTGATACGCTCATCTATCAAGCACAAACATATAGTAATAAAGAAGTCTCATATATTAAAGACAGGGCCCTGGTCCTGCAACAATCCTTCCCCATGCAATATGCCACCAATATTGAAGGAGTTTGTCCTGATCATAGGGTAAGACATTGAGTTGTCCAAGCTTCACTTGCAGTCCAGAAAATGAAGGTGTTGCTGCATCTCAAGATACACTATGAGATACTTATTTTCTTTGAATTTTTCAAGGTAATTCCTTAGTGGAGATAAATACATTAATCTTAAAATATAATATTAAACAGACCTTATCCTTTACCATCTATTCATGTTCATCCTTTCTTTATCAACTTGGATATTTACATGTTCCTTCTCTGTGGTTGGGTAGGAAGTTGAGATAAATGCCATAGGAGACTTGAGATGTTTAGATCTTGGATGTGTACAGGAGAAAGGAAAGAAAAGGAAAAAGAAAAAAAAAACCCAACCAACTACATAATTTATTTCTGTATGACAGCTGATTACTTAAGTGAAAACTTCCACAGGTATTTTCAGACTAACTCTTATTTTGAATTCTAAACTGTATTATAATAAGGTAATACAACATTTCTAACCCAGCTTTAATGGTTGCCACCTACACTATGTACTTTATGCGTAGATCCCATATTCTCACAAGTAAGAAAGAGTTATCTAAACAGCTTGACAATCTAGGTTTAATACTTTGTTAAAACAGATATCTGAAAAGATGTATAAATATCTGTAGTAGAGATATTTTTATTTCATTTCTCTGAAAAGGCTAGATGACAGTTCCCACACAGATAATTAATTTCCAGTTTTCTAATGTTGATCCATCAATTTTAAAAGCATTTTAAATAAAATTTTAATAAAATGTTTGAAAGTGTTCTCAAATTCAAGGCAATGGATACAGCAAATGGTCTATATAATTACTTGTGTGTGTATGTATATATATATATATATATATATATATATATATCTCCTGCATAGACTGGATATAGATAGGTACCTAAATCTGTACACATTTGGTATATACATGTGTCCTGGTTTCAGTCAGGATAGAGTTAACTTCATTTGTAGCAGCTGATGGAATGCTGTGTTTGGGAGTTAAAATGAAAGCAGTGCTGATAACACCCTGATGTTCTTAGTTGCAGTCAGACAGTCAAGGACTTTCTTAGCTTCTTCTCTTTCTCTATTCTTGAGAAAGGAGGGGCGAAGCCAGGACAGGTGACCCAGATGGGCCAAAGAGAGTATTCCATGCCAATTACGTCCTGCCCAGGATAACGGGGGGCTGAGGGGAGGAAGAAGAGGGGCGGTGGCGGGACGCGTGCTTCTTGGGGGGACAGTCGGGTTCCGGGACAGCTCTGGGTGGTACGGCCTGAGTTGTGTGGTTCGGGGAGAAACTGCATTGGGGATCAATAGTTTCATATTCTTTTGCTCTAAAGTCCTGTTAGCATTGTTATATTTTATCTTTCTGTTATCTTAGTAAACTATCCTTATCCCAACCCATGGGCCTCTTAGTTTCTTGGTTTTGGAGCTATTTGCCCCTTCCTTTTCCCTTCCCTTATTTCCCCCCCGCCCCCCTTTTTCCCTCTTCCCCTGCTCTTTTACTTTAAGAAGCAGGCAGCTGTGTGGATCTTGGCCCACAGCCGGGGTGAAACCCCGACAACATGATATGAGCAGATAGACAGAGAGATAGATGGATGGATGGATTAAATTCTTCCCTAGTAGTTTCTCCCATTATGTATATGCAGTGAGAGAAGGTAAAGCTTTTCTTTCAAAAAGAGTCATTTAAGAGTGTCTGTCATTCACTCAGAGAGACACAGTCCCTGAGTATCGCATTCTAACCATGATGGGAACAACTTCTACAGTTCTCCATTAATGTTAATTTTACTTATCATATTCACAAGGAAACATCATGTCACAGGTACTAAGCAAAGAGGTACCTCCAAAGTACCTTACTCTCATTAAAGGCTTTCAGAGAGGGAAGTAGTTTCTGCTTAATAATTTGATGCATGTCAAAAACCCTGGAAAGCATTTCCTTTTTTCATTTTGATTTAAGTTTTGGTTGGTTTTTCAACCTCTGCCCTGCTATTCTCAACACTATTCCAGTAATTTTTATGTCTTTCATTCTCCCTAGGCTTTTCTGAAAGTTTGCTGACCCCTGATGTGACAAGGAACTTCTCCCCTGCCCTGACTTCCGATTCATTCCTAGACAGAAACTAGTTCTCTTCTTTGGGACTTTGGTGCTTTTTCAGATAAAGTCTGCAGATGTGCAAAATGAAATAAATTAACAAAGAGAATAAAGAAAGCCTTAGAATAAAAGGTTCTGGAAAGAGAAGGGTATTTTCACTCTTAGCACTTTCCCACAGACCCCTTGCAGCAGTACGAGGTTTTCCCGGTGACTCCTTGCTCTCTTCCACCAAGACCAAAATTGGTTTTTGTTATATGAAACCGCTATTAATCTGAGCACTAGCCAACAGTCAATAAATGACTGGTATCTAAGAATCCGTCTAGTCTGAATCTAAGAGAGAAAAGCTGAGGTAGGCCAGGAAACAGTTACAGCTTCAATGTCAGGGACAAGCATGGAGAAGTCCAGGTTCTCTACTGCTGGAGGAGGTAGATCATCCTCTCTACTAATGCTAGTGGAGGCAGATTTATTTTCTTCCTCCAAGCTTATGCAGAGAGTATCTGGATGTTCCTACCTCCAAATAAATACAGGCAATCCCTTGTCATTTCTAACTAAAAATACATGTAAAATGTAATTCAGAAAAGATCTGATCTGGAACAATGTAACAAAAAATTTTGCTCAAACACTGCAAATGTCTGTACATTAATGTCTTGCCAGTAACAGATTTTTTCCATGGTCACTAACAGAGCCAGCTGGTTTAACAGTCTTACTCCATGTCTGTTTAGACAGTTTCTTTCCTAACCTTCTTGTGAACCTAAGGGAAAGACTCAATTGGCTGGTTTTAATTTACATTCTAAACATGCCACATGACCATTCAAGTAGGAGAAGTTATTCCAGTCTTGACTTATAACTAATATAATTATCTGCAATATATATGCATGTGTCTAATTTTCCAAACATTTGGCTTTGCTTGATAAATACATATATGCACAAAATGTTGATATATATATTAAACATAGATTATATACAACTTTTAAAATTATTTAACAATTAAAATATTCTTACGGTAATTATAATACAAGAACTCTGTGTCAAGGCATTGACATTTCTCCATGGGATATTTTTTCTGTATTGTTCCATAGCAATGAACCCTTAAGGAATTTTGTAAGTAAATGTGGCAAAAACATTGATTGTGAATTTATTTTTCTTGTAATTTGTGTGTGTTTTCTTTCTCTTTAGAACTTCTGCCCTTGTTAGATGTGGGATTTGAACAATTCCTTTTACAATTATGCCACAGATCCTGAGGTCAAAAGTTTCCAAAGTTTGAGGGTAGAAATAGACAGCACAGAACAGCAAATGTATGCAAAAACATACAGAAAGTTTAGTGACCATATACAAGAAAAAGGTTGGACGTGCATATCGCTTAGCTGTGAGAGCCCTCAGTGGTATGTCCTGCTGCTAAAACAAGTTCAAGAAATCGAGTATTAAAATTGTGGTGCCAGCTAAGCGTGGGATCATAAAGAAAGCTACTGACCTGTTACACAGTGCTAGGGCAGTACATGCTACTTTTTCATAGGACCGAATCGTGGCTTCCCTCTATAAAATTAAGATCAGCACTCTCCCTTAAAAAATTTCTTCTGTTCACACTTGTAGAGTATTGATTAAGACTGTGACTTTTCAATAAGCAGTTAGTTGGAGCAAATGCTTGCTTGTGAAAAAGTTTGGAGTGTAGACTTGCTCTTTAAGACAGTTTAAATTATTCACATTACAACATATAAAATGTAGATACATTTTTTCCTCTTGCCATGCCAGTGTGGTCCTGCAGCGTGTTGCCAAGTTATGCAGTCCAACTTCATTGAGATTCATTATTTTGCATAAATTCTCAGCTCCCCAGATTAAAAGATCTGAAAATAAAAATAAGAACAGCAAGAAGGAGAAACTATGCCCTCAACTTGGTGTTTCCAAACAATGACCATTCTGGGTCATTGACTTTTTTCTGGGTAATAGCAAGAATACTTTGCAATCGGGTAATCTGAACCAGAAATTCCAGGATCTATAAGAATCCAAATTTCATAACACACAGAACGACCAGGTTCTTCACTCTTCAAAAGAGGCTTGCAATGATGTTCAGTGGAGTACAGAACTGTGCAGTTCAGAAAGAAAAAAAATAAGATATACAGCTATAAACAGTGCCTTCTCTGAGCAACGTAATAATTCAGGTCACTAGCACAATCAGTATTCAAAAACAGTTTTACATCTACAAAAATTAAACTTACATAGCTGTAAGTACTTCCTGAAATACCTCCACTGTGAATGCTTCTTACATCAGTTTATAGCAACTGTCTTGCTTCTACAAGATTAAAATGCCCTGAAAAGTAAATATGATTTTAAGGCTGCCTCTTGAAGAACAGGAAGCATCAGCATTCACTACACCCATCCCTGTAAGTATTAATAGGAGCAGTTGCTGCTGAGTGTTCCCAACGAAGTCCTTCAGCTCACTGTGAGAATAAAATCATTCAGCTCTGGAGAAAATAAATTTAAATAATGTGATTTTGCTAAAATGTGGCCTAATTGTACATAATGTTAAATGGCAATTATAGAAGATGGAAAACAAGCCTCAAATGATATTTATAATTTGAAAAAGTCCTTCCTTTTTCCCTAAACTCTCTTCAGCAAATCATGTAAATTAATGATTTCTTTTCTGAATTTTGTAAATGTATTCAAGGAAAAAAACCCTAAACAGATAAAAAACAGATACCATCTGCCAACTGTGTAACCATGACAACTCCATATCCAGATGTAAAATGGCTTTTTCCACAGCAAACTCTCATTAAAAAGAAAGCTATTAGTTGTTTTTAACTTAAAGGTCTAGGGGAAGTGAGATAAAACAGAAAATTAGTACAGATTTATGTTGTTTCAGTAAATGTTGTTTCTACGTTAGAGTATCAGCTGGTATAAACTGGACTGGTATTAAAACACATGCAATAGGTAGTGAACAATATAGACTTCTTTCACAGCAGATGGTCCAACCCAATAGCATTTGCATAAATCAGAGGTAAGTGGAGTTATGGGAAAAATTATGTTACTACATAGAGTAGATTCTGTGCTGAGGAAGAAAATCTTTCTCGGGAAGAGACTGCAGCTACATTTAAGTTCCAGGGAGTCACAAGAAGACCATGCAACACTATAAGCCTGAGGAAGACTGGCTGGAAAGCTATCTGGCAGAAAAGGACATGGGTGTGTTTATAGACAGACAGCTGACTATGAGCCACCAGTGTGGTCAAGAGGACCCTGATTTGTATCATAAATAATGTGGCCAGGAGGACTGGTGAAGTGACTATTCCCATGTGGTTGGCAATGGTGAGACCACACTGTGAGCACTGTGTTGAGCTTTGGCCTCCTCACTACAAGAAGGACATTGAGGTGCTGGAGTGTGTCCAGAGAAGACCAACAAAGCTGCTGAAGGGTCTACTGAACAAGTTTGATGAGGAGCAGCTGAAGCAACTGGTTTTTTTTTTAGTCTGCAGAAAATTATGTTGAGGGGAGACATTATGACTCTCTACAACTACCTGAAAGGAGGTTGAAGCCAGGTGGGTGTCAGTCACTTTTCACAAGTAGCAAGTGAAAAGAGAAGAGCATATGGCCTCATGTTGCACCATGGGAGGTTTGTATTGGATATTGGGAAAAAATTCTTCATTAAAGCATTATCAAGTCCCGGAACAGGCTGCCCATGGAAGTGGTTTAGTTACCATACCTGGAGGTTTTTAAAAGATGTGTAGATGTGGTGCTTAGGGATATGGTTTAGTGGTGGATGTGTTAGTGTTCAGTTAACAGTTGGACTTGATATTGAGTCTTTTCCAGCCTAAATTATTCTATGATTCAATACTTCTGCATTATCCTGAATCTATGCCAAGTGTAATGTTATGGGTACTACTTTTGATATCACTATCTTGTCTATTTTGCCCTCTGGACTCTTGAAACAAGAGGAAATAATGCAGGATAAGAAAACTAGATGTGAATGCCTAAACTAGACATTGTGCAACATTATTGTAAAGGCAGCCGGTCTCTTAGAAATGAATTGGTTTCCTATTGAGAAGAAGAAGCTACTAGGCATGAATTTGGGTAAAGCGTTTTGGCCTGAATGGCCCAGCCTCCATTCATCTCTGGCAACTCAGCTAAAGAGATTCTCTTTGGACTGAACACAGGCTAAGTAAAAAGATAAAATATCTTTTCTTTATCCAAAATTTCTTCAGCTTTGAGTGAGAGATACATCTACTGTGGAAATAAAAATGAAAGCTAAGAAAATAAGAACACATCTTATAACAGTTCTGAAAAAGACTTTCTCATTTTCATTTAACTGTTCCCTTTCTAAAAAGTGTTATCCAAAACTTCTATGGAAGTTTCTTTGCTTTGAGAATATCAGAAGCTAGTAGATATTTGTGAGATTGTATATTGCTTTAGTATAAAGTTACAAAAAGAGTTTACATTCTGAATTACCTAAGTCAAATTTGCCCATAGCTGTTGCTAGCAGGCACCTATCGTGTGAAAGACAAACAAGGTCTTTCCAAACATTACTCAAAAATACAATTCCCTTGACTCATCTACTCCATGGGCATTTATAAATCTTCGGATGTTGCTAAAATACCCTTTTAGTCTTGAATAGGGAGTTATAAGAGAGGTCTTCAGTTCACTGTGGGAATAACACTTTTCAGTTCTGGAGAAGCTAAATTTGAAAAACATCATTTTGACTCTTCTCTTTAAGTTCAGGGTAATCAGGTGTCTCATCCTTCTTGACATAACAATATTAAGGTAGGCACCTATTTTATATTGCCAGTAACTTGTCCATGTAGTGGCATTTCTTAAAAGACTCACTCTGAGCATCAGTTCATACTTCAAAGATACTTGAAAAAATTCCATTGTCAGGTTTAATTTCAAATGGAAAATGTATTAAAAACCTGGGAAAACCTATATATATGTGTACACACACACATCAAATCATAAACTGAATTCTGATTTATTCTTTCTTTCTATTTAAAAAACCTGTAGCATTTGACTACTTTGGCAAACATCCTGCCTGGTGAGAACACAGTATTGACAGAGCACAGCAAGGATGCTGATTGACTGCTTCCGTGCAGATATAAGCTGATTTAATTACTGACAAGAGTTTGTAGCCAGGAACCGTGGGCTGGCTTTTTTATATCACCAAACTCTCATTCTTATTTTCATTATGTTTAGGAAAATCCAAAGAAAAAAAAACAAACTAATGCAACTGGCAATGAATATATAGGATAAATTGGATTACAGTTTGACTATAACACATCTGCAGCAGGTATAAATATGCATGGTTTTGTAGATTTAAAGAGAGTTATACCTATTTACACCTTTACACCAAGCCACGATGCCAAACTTCTAAGTTCTCGTATATTTTTGTGATATATTTGGGGTTAACTAATGGCTAAGCTAATTACAAAACTTACTATTTCTTTGTAGAGACCTGTTTTGGATAGTTGTAGTGCTTTGACTCAGTGGCATTAATCTGTAATGGATGAGAAAGAGATAAAGCAGAGGGCAAAGGAAGGATGGTTTAATACAAATACCCATATGCTGATGAGAAATGGTGACAAATGATGATTATGTTAGTCTAATGAGGAATAGTTAAGTCACAGTCAAGTCACAGAAACAAAGAAAATACATCTGGCAGGATTTACATACCTTGCCAGACAATACCACAGTTACTTGGATGAAATGGCCAAGGCATGACCTGATTCAAGTGAACAAAGACAGATACAAAATTGTGGATTTTGAGGTCAATGCTGAATGCACATCAACTGCTCTTTCAGAAATTCTTATCCTGAAAATGTTGTCCCTACTGCTGTACAGAAGTTACTTTTATTTTCAGAAGACAGTTTTTGTTACAAATAGCTGTGTATCACAGTCATGAAAGGGAAGAAATCTACATAACTAAATCCAGATGAATCTCACAAATATCAGCCGTTGATTTAGACTGTTCTACAGTCCCAGTGCTGCCATATGAAGAAAGACATTCATGGAATTCTACCTGGGGGTATGTGAAAAAGTCAGGCATGACAAATAAAAGGAGATTTCAGAGAATATAAAGTTAGCCCCATTTATTGTGTGTATTTTTCTTATCTTTAGAAATATATCTGCAAATAATCCTATCCTAATTACTACTTTTTTTACATCATAATACTTAAGAAGCCAGCAATCTCAAATTTCATTAAAGTATAAACTAACTCCTGCCTAGGTTTTTGTTTGTTTTTTTTTTTAATCTCAATGTTTATTTAACAGTAATTTCTAGAACAGAAATGGTGTCACAGAACTGTATTTCTGTTTCTATTCTGTCATAGTCCAAAATCTGCTTTAAGGCCAGATGTGCATGTTGTCACCATGGGGAGCGGAATATCTGTGAATGGCACATTCATTCAAAAAGACAAAGGAAAACACAGTGAGTGACATATTTGCTGCATACATGCTGGATGAATATCAAGATCAATGATGGTCAAGACTGAAAAAACCAGCGAGCACACTACACTTTTCAACTCTAATAGAAGGTATATGGAGAATGTCATATAATTTAACTTACCTAAGGTAGGTGAACGTGGCTGAGTACAGGATGTTGGGCTGCTTCTGTCCCAGCCCAGTAGATGTGAGGCTGTTGCAGCAGTTCCTTATCACCAAGGTCAGGCAGTAGGGAGGTTAAGCACAGTTCTTCTCTCTGTCTCACACACACAAGTCAGTTAAGAATAGGGTTTAGTAAGAATATAAAAAATAATGTGGTGATGAAGCCCAGGACTCAGACAGATACATGTACTGAGCAGTCAGCACCTGCTTACATGTGGCTATGCACTTATATTATCACTCCTTCTGTTTTCCCATACTCGCCCCACCCCAGGTTTTCTTGATCCCTCCTTTTCTCTGCCTTAAAACCGTCTCCTAAAAGTCCAATAGTAATTTCCTGTTTGTCATTGTCTCGTTGATCCCTGTCAAGCCTTTGTGTAATTAGCTTAGCCTTTATTTAGATAATAATATCTGAATTTAGTTTACAAAACTAGCATTTACAACACTCGTTTTCAGTAACTGTTTCAAGCTAACAAGCTGGACATGATAAATAGTACAAACACAGCTGATCAAAATTTAACTGCAAGACTAGTAAACTCCAGTTAGCACTTGAGAGTTCCCCAGCAAGAGAGCAAGTGACAATATTTTTGCTTCATTAAAAGATATACTCCTTTTTGAGGGAAATAGTAGAAACCCCCACAAAACCCCCATATAAGGTGAAGAATTATATTTTGGACTTACATTTGGGAACACGACAAATTAGGATGTATCCCAGCATTCATTTATAAAAAGAAAGACTGGCATATTTTTATTTGAATGCTAGTCATTGAGCTATTTGAAGCAATTGTAATTTTAGGCATTTGCTGGACTATTTAAAAAACTGGTTTTTATTAAAAGTTAAACCTCAAAATTTCTCCTGAACCGAGTCACAGAATCACAGATCTAACCCAAGCCCTCAGATTAAGCAGGTTGCTTAGGGTCATGGTCAGTTGAGTTTTGAATAACTTCACTGGTGGGCACTTCAGAAGCTTTCAATGCAACCTGTTTGACTGTTTGAATGAAAAAAAATATTTACTATGTTCAAATGGAATCTCCTGTGTGCCAATTTGTGTCCATTGCCTCTTGTCCTATCAGGGGGAACTAATAAGAAAGAGTCTGTCTCCCTCTTCTTCAGCCACTTCATCAGGTATTCATAGATATTCATGAGACCCCCTGAGCATTCTCTTTTCCATGCATAACAGTCCCGCCTCTCACAACATCACCTCATAGGAAAGATGTTCTGCTCACATGACCGCTCAAGTGTATTTTAAAACATGACAATATACCTACACCAACCTAAGGGAAATCGAGGCAGTAGCAGAAAAATACTAAGCATTTGCAATTTTCAGACAGTGAAGGATTTTCCCAACAGCAGAAACTGGGCAATGGCCTCACTTGGAGAAGCCATGAGAACCGCTAGGAGTGCCTGGGAAATGCCAACACCCAAAGGAGAACAATTATTTCTATGGAAGTAGTAAAGAATCAAAGAATGGCACAGAAAAAAAAACCCAAAATCCACTTGAACTCTATCTTAAACTGTGTCCATGCAAAACCAAAACCAGTTTGTTTTTTTTTTTTACTTCAAATTCAAAGATACTGAAACACTTTACTGATCTCCTATGAATTCTGAAGGAAAAGGTTCTTCATAATTTTATATATAAATCGCACAAACACTCAGCGAGTCTAATGTTCTAGAGGGTAAAAATTATTTGAGAAATCAATTTTCCATACATGTTTAACATTCGGCATTGTTTTTAGAAATATGGCTGCAACAAAGTGAAAGGCAGCATGAGGATCAAGCCTCAGTCTATAACCAAAAGATGCTATTTTACCATATAATTATTGTTTACCTTAGCCTATCTGCAAGCGTTATTACAGAAAAAAAAATGGACCTGGTTATGTTTATCTTCCATCAGGCTGATAGTGTCTCAGAGCTTTTTCAATTAGTGTTTCAGACTGAATTGCAGCCTGAAGCTTTATGAGATTTTAATTGCAGGTTATTCAGAAAGTTTGTATTTAAGAAGTAAAAATTATATATTAAAAAAGCCTGTCTGAGATTATTTAGCCCTTATTTACTATATTTTTAATGATTAATTTTATTAAAAACTACAGATCTTTTTTGGTTTCAACCTTTAACACCAGGTTTTCTCTAGGAGAGGGAAAACTAGTATTTGAGCTTTGATCTTTCAGTCACATCATCCAACTTTAAAATAACATTAGTTATTAACCAGTGGTGTTTATCCTAATTTTTCAATTTATCAAAATATCCAGATGTTCATTATATTCATCACTTTCCTTCTTTTATTTTATCATTTGTCAAAAATGTCCAAGTTAATACACACCTTCAGAAAAAGGGCCTTGAATGTTATTATCTCCAGACTGTCTTAAAGCTAAGAAAGTCTATCACAGTTTTCAGAGGATTAGCAATACTAATTTAATCCTTGGAGGTGTTTATCACTGTGCCCCGTCAGCCAAGAGGGCAAACTGCATCCTGGGGTGCTTCAAACACAACATAATCGATCAGTCAAAAAGAGGTGATGGTCCTGTTATGTTCAGCATTGGTGCAGCTTCACCTGGAGTACCTTGTACAGTTGTAAGACTCACAATTTAAGAAGAATGTGAAAGGCTCTTGAATGCATCTAGAGGGCAATAAAGCACGTGACAGGGCTGGAAGGCTGCTGTGAGGAGCAGATAAGGACTTTGGATTTGTCTAGTTTGGAGGGACTCTGGATTTGTCTAGTTTGGAGGGGACTAAGGGGTGACCTCTTTGCTCTCTGCAGCTTTCTGAGGAGAGCAAGCGGAGAGGGAGATGCTGAGCTCTTCTCCCTGGGATCCAGTGGCAGGGCACTTGGGAATGGTTCAAAGCTGCCTCAGGGAATGTTCAGACTGGACATGAGGAAGCATTTCTGTACAGAGAGGGTGGTCAAACACTAGAACAGTCTTCCCAGGGAGGTGCCTAAAGCTTCTCAGTGTCTAAGAGTCATTTTGTCAGTGCCCTTAACAACATGCTTTAACTTTTGGTCAACCCTGAAGCAGTCAAGCAGTTGGATTAGATTATAGTTGTATGTTCCTTCCAACTGAAATAGTCTATTCTAATCTGTTCTGCTTGGTTCACCAGCAGAGTTCTGCCAAAAACACTGACTTGTTTTGCCTAGGCTTCATGGTCTAAGAAATAACTGGACAGGTGTTCATTGGGATGGCACCTCATCAGTCCTAATCTCTTATGATCCTGATGTTGAGTGTTCTTTCTTTTTTTCTTTCCACTTATCCTGCAATAAATGTGTAAAATATTAGCCTGCATTTTCTTTTTTTTTTTTTTTTTTCCTCTTCACAACTGCATCCTCACCAGGCAATTGGAGTAAGACTTTTCCATATGACTGGCTGAAGTAGACCAAAGTCAAAAGAAACTCGGTCAGATGTGAGACAAGAAAATTTTGAGCAACTCAAAGACTTTCCCTCAGCTTTACACAAAGTACAAAGCAGGGACATCCAGTAATTTGCTTCTAGAACAACCCAGCCAGAACATATCAGCCAATAAGTAAATTGACTAATCCATTTTGCCCTTGGTTTGTTTGTTTGGGGGTTCTTTATATAGCTATATGCTTTGTAATTATAAAGATAAGAAATTCAAGTAACAGTTGTAACCAAGTGGAACAAAGGTCAGGATTCTAAACTGGTTATTCAATTATAATAGTGGAGAAGCACACAGAAATGGAATCTGAAAACACGTCAAAGGTATATATGGGAATAATGCGCTGGCCTAAACAATGAGGAGCAAAAAAGTATTGAGGGTCTAGTCAGACAACTTGTTTCGGTTTTTTATTTCTATAAAACATTTTTGATTAAAAAGAAACAAAAATAAATAAAAAAGTTGCTTATAAACTAATCAGTTTCATAAAATAAAACAGAAAAATCCAGACAGAAAGACTGCAGAGCTGGTAAACTTCAGTCCTCCTTTTCAGTTGTTGCCTGTTTCATTAAACACCTAATTTACTCCCAAAAATGTACTTTCTAAATATCAAACATTGACCTGAAATTCATGTAGATCATCAGCATTTCCAAAACATCTCACACTTTCTACATATGCACCTGGGATTCCATATGCACTTCCAGAAAGTATGTGATAAAATATAAGCCAGTAGTAAATCCTCATTTCCAATAAGCTATCAAATTTTTATGGAACTCCCTTCTGGTGTCACAACCCCCAAGAAACATCCTTATTTAGTCAATTTCATAAATACTTCCATTGCAGACAGCATGTTCATAACATATTTGCTTTTACATATTACAGGCAAGACTTCAGAAATCAGATTCAATAATCAGCTACATTAATTTTTAATTTTCCAAACCATAATACAGCCACACAAAACTGCTCCAAGTCTTTGTTAAATAATTGTGCATGAAGACGAACAGAAAACTTATCAACAGCTTATTTTATAGTTTATATTATAAATTCTCTGTAGTCCAAAATTTGGGTAAGCCTTCAACAAACCATAAAAACTTGTTCTTAAGAAATTCTTGAATGTAGTCCCACAGATACCACATTTTTGTCTTGTATTTGTCTAGATAAATAGATTCCTTAGTGTTTTACAATAGGCAGGTGTCATGAATATGTACTGTCAACCTTCTCTGTATTTTGCAGAAGACTGGAATGCTTTTCTACTCAACAATTATTTTTTTTTTTCCTAGTGAATGGTTAAGTCCCACCAGACCTTTAGAATAAGGATTGGAAGTGTAAGGAACATCAGCATTTCCCTTAGCTGTCGGGAGTTCATAGCTCGTAGCCTTCTCATATGTTCTTTCTTGTAGTTAGACTTGGAAATCTTTACATGTTCAGAACAGGAAACACAATTCCTTATTAACTTATTCTCCCTTATTAACTGGCACATGAATCAGCATGGCAGAGACATTTAGCCATTTCCAGCAGTCAGCAGCCACGTGGAAGATCTGATTTCCTCTGTCTGCCATACCGGTCAGGAAATGCTTTACTTTGATGTCATTATCGCTGTTAAGAGCTATGAAAGTATATTAAAAAAAAAAAAAAATAGTATAAGTGAATGTCTTAAAGCATTCAAATTTGCATTTCATGATGCCATAGACACAGTACACTGCTTACAATGTTTTATAATGAAGCTTTGCTTTAGCCCTTTAATGGTGGACCAGAAATTCTTAACCCAGTTCTCTTATAGCCATTATAGAAAGCAATGGTTAGAGTTAAGATTTGTTCTGTGAGAGACTACCAAACTTTAACTTTTCAGCAATAGTTGGGCCCTCAAAATGTGCAATTCAAACGTTTCAACACATAGTAAAATATTTTAATTTCCTTCACAAGGCTCTTACTTGGATCTTTAATTCTCTTTGTCACGCACAAGATGCCAGGAACTGTCCTTTCCAGAAGCACTTTTAACTTAAAGAGTTCAGCCTTGCAGAGCTGTTATTTATTGAATCTTGCCAGAGCCAGCAGCTGATATATCTTCCATGCAATGACAGTCTTCAGTGTATAACATAAAGCTGGTGGACTCAACTCTTGAAAAACTTCCTAATTTGTTTGGCTTAGAAGACTGATAACAGGATAATCCTTCACCTCTGCTAGTTCTAACATTGGCTAAGAACAAATTCACAGAAGCAAGAATCTGTGAGTACGTATCACTTTTCTTGGAATATCCAATTATGAGACTCCTCACTGAGTGGTTTTTCAGTAGTTTGGTTTCTA
Organism: Hypotaenidia okinawae; assembly: GCA_027925045.1. Taxonomy (NCBI): domain Eukaryota; kingdom Metazoa; phylum Chordata; class Aves; order Gruiformes; family Rallidae; genus Hypotaenidia; species Hypotaenidia okinawae. Next base: position 21,137,394 of record BSDF01000001.1, on the reverse strand, counting down.
GCATGTCTTGAAACTTCAACTCCTCAAAGAACGCTCATGAAGGAGAACCAAAGTAAATAGTAACCTTTCAAAATCCTGAACATGATCTTTTCAGGTCAGCAAAAGATTAAATATTTTCCATGTGGGAAGCATTAGCAGCACTTTGCTTTGTGTATAGAAGACAGTTAATTTCTGTCAGTCTTTAATCTTTTACGAGCATTTGGATGGATTGATGGTGATATCAAAACAGTTTGAGAAATTGCAATTGTTTTTAACTCTCAACACTAATATGAGTATTTAAAACATGTGTTTATGAATTTAGGAAAAGGTAGTATCAGTAATTAGAATTTTTGCAGTTTAAATAATCTAAATAATCTTGGGGATTCATTTCATGTCCTTAACGTTTGTAGTTTATATAATTTACACTTAAGCAACCAAAGAATGTCTTATTTGTAATATGAGGAAGAAACACTCTATCAATTTTAAAAAGTCTTGGAAGAAAATTCCTATGGAGGTATTTAAAAATCTGTGTTAAATACCATAACCAAAGAAATTCTGTTTGGCTTCTGTAAAATCTACTGTAATTCAGAGGATCAAGTTCTCCTTTGGTTTGTACATATTGCTCTGAGAAAGCACAAGACCAAAAAAAGAGTAGTGTTAGAAATAGCAGACATCATGCATCGTATTTTCAGATGCTGATGTGTTCAAATACTTTTTATAGACACGCGCTCTTTTTAATTTCTCTTTCAGCTTTTTCTTTTATCAAGATTCAAATGTACCATGCAGTTCTCTTTCTGCACATTTTTTAATTAATGAAGAATAGGTGTGCTACTGGAAATCATAATTAAGCCTACATTGATGGTTTTCTGTATCTGATGAACCTATCTGTATTTTCTGCTGTAATTCTGCAATATTACTAGTAGTAGAAATAAACTTAAACACCATAATTTCACATCTTAATTCAAAAAGCTGCCCATGTAGACAGATCAATTATACACAAGAATCTGGAATATATCTTATGCAACTTATGTCTCCTTATTATCAGATAGACACGCAGTTGTCATCGAAAGTCTGCTTTTAAGAAAGAGAATACTGATTCTTGTCAGGCAATATTTCACTGCCGCATCAACACATAGCTAACCTCAAGTCATCTGAGCTAGTCGGAGCCACGCACGGTGGTGCATGATTCCAACTCATACCTTTTCACTCAGTGTCATGGAAAAAGAATGTGTAAAACGCCAACTCTGGGATCAGGCTGGTTGTAACTTCTGAAAACAAGCTAGATCACTACAGAGTAATCGCACCATCAAAAAACTTTACAAATAGCTCACAGCAGCCTTTGAATGATACAAATTCAAATGGAATACATAAGCTACAGTGCCACATACTTCAAAAAACAGAGCCTAGAACTGAAGTCTATACTTCAAAGCACATAATAAACTTGCTTGATTAATTCCTAGAGACTTATGAGACTGTAGAAGATGAGCCCCAACTTAGAGATGGAAAACTGACAAATTTTGTTCTTGTGTAACAAAGACTCCCACTGATTTTACATGAATATCAGTTCCCAAAGCCAACATAATTAATAAGGAGGTAATGGTGTAGAGAGCTAGTGAACCTTTCTCTTTAGAATCCAAGCTGATCATTTATTGCTAAAAGCAGAGTTCACATCTGTCTATTCATCCATCCATCCATCCATCCATCCATCCATCCATCCATCCATCCATCCATCTATCCATTTATCCATCTTATCATCCCCTGAAGGATCAGGTGATTAGATTATACTCAAATTAACAAGCAGCAGCTTCCTAGGAAGAGATCTGTATATTGAAATATTTAAAAAAGAGGTTTGTAAATATTTCAGGGAATTTATTTTGTGAAATTGGGAATGGTCCTGTTAGCTGCTGAAATAGCACACACCTGAAACGCATGTTCCAGTGTAATGTCATCAAAAGAAAACCCAGTTCATGTTCTTTAGTTTCCTTGGTAGGAGTGTGAGAACGATAGACAGATTTCACATCTAAAGCAGAGTCCTCATGTAGTGTGTCTGATAAAAGTGGATAAAACCTTAGGTAGCACAATATATTTTAGTAATGATAGAGTGGCAAAAATTAGTCCATGTTAAGTCAATTATGAATATGAGATTTTACATTCTTAAAAGAAAGCATCATTTTAAGATTTGGAAAGAGAATGACTACTTCCATTTTGAATTTGGCTATTATAAGTGAACAGTATAATTCATGTAAACCCCCCTTCATTCTTAGACACTGATTTCATAATCTAGAATTTTGGGAAGGTCAAAGAAAAAATTAGAATTTATTCTTATATTTCTAAATATGAGCAGTAACGGCATTTTCTATGTGGAGAGACTAATGTGTCCAGAAAGCTACCAGCTAGAAATGACTGGCAGCAGCAGGAAGACCTGAGTATCTTATTAGCTGAGGTCAGCAGAAATAAAATGGATAAATCAATTACTGCAGCCCTTTCTGGTCAGTGTCACTGTTAAGCAAGAAGTTAATATGTGTCAGCTATCCATTAGAGTAAAACATGCAGTAATAGAGGGACCTCTGCCAACTACATAACTGGGGCCACATCTAGTACTGATATAAAAAACAACCACCATGCTGAATTTGTTATACAGTATGAAATTGTTGCATAGGGTTACTTTGCAAATGCTGAAGTAACCTGAAGAGACTCTGTGTAAATCAACACCTGGACTATGACTTCACCTTGAAATCCAATAAAGTATTCTGTCATGACACTATACCTGGGAACTGCATTCCAAGGTGTGCAGGGGGAATATAATAACAGAATAAAGGTTCATCCAGACACGAGTTAGCTGAGACTTGTAAATCTTTGGAGTTCAATCTCATGATTCAATGATAAAATCAAGATTATCTTTTTAAGCAAGGTTAGTTTTCATACTGAAATTAAATCACTACAGAAAACCTATCAAAACAGAACTGGCTCTCTTCTTCCTAAATTATCTGAATCTGTATTAATTCCATTCCTGATACCAAATGTATGGTATTACTGTGACGTTCCATCAGCACTCTGCACATGATGTAAGTAATTTCATAGGAAAAGAAGGAGGGATGACTTGGTAATATCCTGAAAAATCTGTGCAAATCAAAGTTTGTGTGTGCTGCAATAAGTTCTGGAAGTATCCTACAACCTGTTAAGGGGTAATGACATAATGTGGCAGGATCTGTAAAGCTGCTTGATAGATAGTAGCTCATTTTGATATAACTGACATCATAAACTGGCCCCAGCTTCACAAAATATGCACACTCAAATGGGAAAGCCTAAGATGTCCTTTTGCCTCTTTTCTTCTGAATCAGAAAGTGTACTCTCTCTCTTCTTAAGGTTTTTGAAAATGCCATTTTCTGTTGTGTTTATGTTCTTTTACATTCCATACACCACAACCTTTTAAAAGCACTGAGATTACCTAAAGGAAACTCTCTGAATAAGTCACCGTAGGTGAGTTATAAAAGCTGTCTATTATTTCCTGATCTGCATGTTAGTGTCCTGTCAGCTACTCAAAGCTACATGACTCACTTAAAACCTAGGGAGCTATGGTGTTTTCCATGAGGTGACAGGTGAGATTGCATATCCATTCCCACTGATACCTGGTCACAAGCAGATTTTCTTACTAATCTTTGGAGTTAGGTGACAAGCAGCAAAGCTTTGATTTAACTGCACAAAATCAGAGTATGATCTGTCCCTTACTGCTGATTTTAAGAAAATGTTAGTTAAAAAAAGGGAGAAATTCAGCCTTCTCAATATGTATCCACTAGTCAAGTTAAAAATAAATCTGGTTTGCAGCAGATTGACAGCATTGTTTGACAAATTACAAAATTAATTTTCTTGCTCTATATTCAAAAGGAAAAAGAAAAAAAATTCGTATAAAAGATGCAAAAGTACATTAAATATCTTTTGGTTATAAAAAAGCTTAATAATTTTTTACTGCTCCTATTTTTATACAAACTTATAGTGCTAATCTCTCAAAGGAATATTTTGCAGGTAATACTAGGATTTCAACATTACAAAAGGCAAAAGCTTGCTCCAAACCTAGCTCCCACTCTTAGGACAGAATTTCATTCAGGACAAAATTAACGTTTATTCCTAGATTTATTCCAAATGAAGAGTGAGAAAGCTTTTAAAAACAGGTAATATATTACTTGTGTGTTTACAATGTTGATCCCAAAATTGGTAATGTATCTCTTTGTAGATCTGGCTTGACAAAAACAAGAAAAGCATTTCTTTAGGTCTATGCCAGTCTTCTAAATCAAGACCTTTATGCTTGCCTCTGTCAGGTATCCATTCCAGTTCCTAAAAAAAAAAATCGCTAAGGCTTCCAGATTTACAAGCCTGAGAAATAATGAAAGCTGCAAACCTTTAGGGCAGGAAAAAGACTTAGATCAAGTTCAAACAAACTAGGCAACTCAACATAAAGCAGCCCTATCAGCTTGACATAAAGTTGATATGGCCCTATCAGCCATATGAACTTTCAACATAAATTTGATCACAGCTCACCATAATTCAGCTGTTCAAATTAGATTATTTTCCTCTGGTTTATAATACCTCAGATGGGCTATGGATGTCTTCTCTATTTCCAAAAATCATGATCTGCTCCATCAGCATGGTGAAACTGCTGTCGTTGCACATTATTTTCACTGTGATATGTCTTACTGACAACATCACCTCCTTTTGATTTACATTGACAGGACTTAAAATACATAAGTGGAATATTCTCCAAGGCATTTAATCAATAGCATCTGCTGCATTTCTGGTATTTCCTTTGCCCTGTTTATACCATTACTGTCTCTGCTGAAGCTATATCACTATAAATGTTTCCAGGAACATATGCTGGCATCAGCTCACAGTACTGTTTCCACAGCACTAACAGCTTAAAACCTCAGAGGAATCTCAGAAGTATTACTACTTTATTCTTCTAATACTTAAGTTATTGTGATAAATAAGATGAAAAACCATGCACATTAAAATCCTCTGTAGCATATTCTTCTTGTGTGCAATAAAAGATAATAATGGCAAAGCATTTTCAAGAATAATAAAAAGTCTTATTATCTTGGAAAAATAGTGATTAGTGTTCAAATATAAAAATCAGCTACTCCTGGAAAATTACTGGCATAAAAATAAATATTCTGCAGACCTATTTAAGACAAAAGGACTAAACCCGAGTATATTTTTAAGGAAATGTGTGCATATGCATTAATGTAATAATGTATTTTCTGATATAAATATTCACATGCAATTAAAAAGCACAGTTAGAAATGAAAGGATTATGCTAAAGATCAGAGTGTAGAAAGAAAAATTGAAATAATTCTAATGAACTACAGATCTGTAGCTGAACAGTGGAGAGAAAAATCTATGCATAATTTAAATTAAACAGCATGGTCTGATTTGGTTTTAAAAATTGTATCAGATGGAGTACTGTAAAATACATTAATTTTGGTGATGTGCTAAGCCTAAGCACACCATGATTTATGAAAAATATTTCTGATATAAATATAATCTGTTTAACTATGGGATAGACATAATTGTTCCAAATGTTTATAAATTCAGAGAAAAAAAAAACAACAAACAACCCACAACATTAATGTGTTCAAGTGAAGCAAGATTGCAATCAGTGCAGCTACTTTCCATTAGGCAGGTGAAGAAATGTTTTGCTGGAAAAAAGCAAGCTTACAAGGTCAAATTCTAAGAGAAAATGATTGCTTTTTTTTTTTATTTAAGAGATCAAATAAGGATCACTGGAAGTGATATCGGGAGCATTAAGACATAATGAAGAACTGAAAAGAGTTATCGCAGATCATTTATCATCTGCGTACACCTCATTGATGATTGTACTGTACATGCGGTAATCTCAGTTGTATGCAGAAATGTGTATGTACAGGGCCTGTGAAAGTTCAACACATTAAACCTTTTTTCCTGATTTATGTGCATAATTTGTATTTCTTACAAATTACGTGTTCTACCAAAAGACAGCATTTCTTTAGAATAAAATAAGTCTCTATTAAACTTATTTCAAGTTAAATTTCAGAAATTATGTAAAAGTTACTTAAATGACAATTTAAAATTGTCTTTAAAAAAAGAAAGAGAAAAAATATTATGTGTTATCACTCTACTAAGAAAGCAAGGCTATCAGTACTTTCAGGGTAAAAGAACGTATTTCTTGACATGTAAATTTTTGATTCGGTGTATAAATCTGGTCCCTTTTCTTGAAATCTATTGAGATTACACTGTCAGTTATGTCAAAAATGTATTTCTGTGCTGTTTTTAAGAGTATTTCCATGTAGGCATGAATTAATTGGGGGAACTTATGCAGCAGTAATCATTCTGAAATCTGAAATTGCATATTTTCTAGACCTGGTCCATTATCTAAATGTGTTGGACCTTTTTACTGCTGTTAAAGAAGTAGGTGCTACATGGACAGAGAAACATGTCTCGGAATTGAAGACAGATAGCAAATCACAGGCAGGTTAACTTAAGGACATACCTAGTGATCCACAGATGCCTCAGCAGTCACAAGGAGGGTCTTGCATGAAGCTGTACCATGCTGCAGAAAAGAGAGAGTAGTTGTAGTATTCATCAGTGGAAGCAGAGGAACGTTAAGAGAAAGTTTGACTTTGTGGCACAGAGCATTAAAGTGTTTGTCTAGGAACTCAGAAACCTGTTCTCATGCTCTAATTTGTGGCTTTTGTCTTTTGTACTAAAAAGGACCAAAAACCTAAAGCTAATGCTCCTCTCCTCAAACTGATACCCCTTGCTATGACTGCAGAGCCAGGCATCACACATCTTCAAGTACATCTCCTTCCAAGCATGATTTACATTTTACTGGACAATTTGAAGTGGAAAATACAAAGATTATCATCAGAGAATAGACTGAAGCTTAGTGATTAAGATGACCTCCTTGATAGCAGATCAAATTGGGGAAAATGGGTGGAAATATCCAGATGTCATGGATTATGTTCTAATAGGGGTCCCTAAACAACAGGCCCGTGCACAGTAACAGCATCACCAACTTCCATCACTCTGAAAAAAAAAGCAGTGAAGAGCTTGTGTTCGCAAGCTCCCTGAACATCTCCTGGATTGCACCTCATCAGAAATGTAAATACACTGGGTCTTTAAGTCTTTATCTGGCCTCAGAACATAAATTATTCCATGAAAACTAAAATATTTCTAGGCACAAGGCTGATAACTGTAACACAGTCAGAAAGAAGATGTCTAGAAACTTTGATGTTGAAGTCCAAATTATTTGATTAGGGACATATATTTTTGTGCTTAGGCAATAGTATGTCATAAAAGTCCTTATTGGCTTAAAATACCATTGTTATGGAGGTATCTACAAATGCTTTACTGATATATGGTAAAGAATTGTTTTATACATTCATTCTTGGCAAACCAGTATGTTAAATGATCTCGTTTATTAAGTCAGTTAAATTAAAGTCTGACTTTGACCAATTTATATAGAAAATATTCCTTCGCATACTTTAATGACAAAATTCCAGCTGCTAGCAGTTCATGTTAGTACATTCTAAGTACATATATCAGCTAAATACTCTGTCACAAGACTGATCTGGGCCCTTTCAAGATTAATTTTGGAACAATGTTTTCTTTAAGTCAAAAGTACAGCAATTGTTGGCCTTATCATGAGTAAGATTAGTTGCTTGATTCAAACATAACATTCTTTTTTTAGAGAAAATAATGCCTAAAAATGTTTAAAATTCGGATGGCTTCTTATCTCTATCTCTGTTACACCAGTGAATGTATCAATGTTTCAATTACTACAGTCAAATGAAGGCTCCTGACTAAAGAGAATTAGTGATCGAAGTAACTCACTCTGGGAACATCACTGTTCAGAGTAGATCTATCCCTATATCACCATTTTCCACAACCATGAAAGTATCGCTTAGGAGATTTGAATCCTATTCTTTCTTAGAATTAACACCGAGATCATTCAAAGCTCTGCTCAGACTACAAATACATTCTTAAATCTTGCCTCAGAGAAAGAACAACTTGTCAAAAGTTGTGCTTGCTCCCAAAAGGTATAGTGATACAGGAACAAAGCTGAAAATTACTGTAGATAAACTCTATAAATAATAGATAGATAGATACTACCAGCTTCTATGTGGCTTTTATCAGTATGTTAGACAGCAATAAAGGTGGATCTGTCTCCTATATATGAGGCAATTCAGCTTCAGCTTTCTATGTCTTCAATTCTTAAGTTTGCAACTGTTTATTTTTAAGGTTTTGGGTATGGTTTACTTCTAAAATACAGACTTCCTCTATAAAATTTCTCAGATATCATTCTTGCATCCCCTAATACTTCCACGTCAAATGTAAACTGAAATGTGCTTCAAACAAGGATCGGTGCTGGAAAAGAAAATCAAGAAAACTTGGTCTACATGTTCCCTAGAATTCTGTCACCTTTTCAAGGAAAAGTAAAAATACAGTAACATAGTTCAAGAAGGGTAGATACAGGAGATGATGTTTCCACATTACAAGATCATGATTTTCCTTTGGAGGGCACATACTCCTCCTTAACTCCTAGAAGAATCCAGGTATTTGTAAGAGGTTTCCACACAGATGCTCATGCACTCAGTTTCTGCTGCCTACTTTCATTGGCTGACTGGAAACAAAGCTGTCTGCATTTTAGGCAATGTTACCTACCTTCAAAAGCCTCCTCTAAGACAAGAAATGCAGTCAAGAATTAATGAATTATAAACTCATCACAGGATCCACTAAATAACAGCCTTACAGTCAAAAAACCTCACAACATCATCTGAAGTAGAAATTCCCAGCACTAGGCCTATTTCTCATTGTTGTGAGGTTATGAAAACAGATATTAGCTTTAAAATCATATTACCAACTGGGAAATTACAATTATTTGTCTACGATTTTCCCTACTTCTCCAATCTCAACTCAGATTCAATTTCATATTGTGCAAACATCAAATGAAAATTCCTACAGTGGCTTTGCTAGCAGCTATGCTTATATTTGTATCTTGATTGGCAGGCCTATACTTACAACAATTAAGTAAAGATTATATTTTAAAGTGGTTATTAAACTTGACATGTAACTTGTCTAGTGTTCTGCATGTTTTTTCTTACATTATTAATATTCAAAAAATTATTTCTTTGTGGGTTCACCATTGCTCTAGGAGAGTTAACTTGCAGCCCAGAACAAAGAGAAATGGCCAGGAATATCTTATTTTGATAGTAAAAATGCAAAGCTTCTTTGAAAGAACCATGGGGGTATAGGTTTCACACCACTGTTTTAGCTCCTTGAAAGTACTTAAACCATGGCTTTTAAATAAGGAATTCCAGCATTCCTCCTACATAGCATGTTTTTTAGTGGAGTCAGCTGCAAGCCTAAAAGGCACCTCCAGTGATCTGGATTTTTTTGTATATATGAGCAGATAAGCCCATAGGCAAGTACTCAATGTCTTATAATAGGTGCTTTTAGGACCAGACAGCCATCACAGTGTAATGTCCTGGATTGTTGTCTTTGATTTAGGTGCCTCTGTTCTACCTGAGTCTAATTTTAAGCACTGAAGTAGAAGGTTTATGGCCTTACTGTATCTTCATGTATAAAATATGTTAGTGCCTATTTTTTAGATATGTTTATATATATATAACAGGGCTGAAGTACAAGTCAAAATGAAAACAAAGTATTCAGTAGACTATTATGAATTGATATTCAGAATGTCAATTTTTAATCTTAATTCTCATAAGGAATGATTTTCAACATTTCAGTCTCTCCTTCCCACTTCCTAGGACAAAAAATCCAGTTGTCATTCCCTCCACCCCAAGAATTAATTTAGTCTGAGATATTTGCAACCTGTATGTTATTTCCTTTCCTTATTGCATTATTTAATTTTGGTTTTCCTTCTTCTTTAGGAATTTAAAATTATATCAGCGTTGGGATATGTTTTTCTATTTGCCCTTGTTTAGGTGTTACTCTTAAGATGTTCTAGTGTTTCTTGGGAAAATTGTTTGTATATCAGATATGCATAAGAAAAAAGAAAATATAAATACAGATGAGACAAGCATAAGTTTAAGTCCTCATAAAAAATTATTATGAGGATTTGAGGCCACTCAAGGTCTGATTATCATACAGAGTGCTATAATTTGTTGTAAAAAACAGATCTCTGGAGCAGTGTTGGCTTGGACATAGGTAGAGAGGTACATTCTAATGACAAGTCTGATTGTAGAACAGAATTTCTTTTTCCAAATACAGTTTAATTTCACAGCTGTTCTGCCAGTTTATTTTTTCTTGAATATTTAAATGTCTACACCCAAGTCTTTCAGAAATGTAGGGCCTCCACATGAAGCATTAAAGTACAAGTAAATCTATTTTAAATTGAAAACAAGGAAGTTTAATCAAACTCACTTTAGGCTTCTGAGTCTGGAGAAACAAGTAAAAAATAAAATAGAAAGTCAACTCACCAGGCAGGTCTCCTAATCTCACAGAGTATTAATCATGTCCCTTGTAATGAGAAAATTCTATTAACTATTGCATTTAAAATGATGTGCAAAAACATTGAAAAGAGCTGATTTTAGCAACTATTTAATCTTCAAAGTTTTTAATGGAACAATTGGATTCAATACAACATGAGATATAACACATTTGGTTTATATACGTTAGTGTATAGAATTCAAGCTTAGTATTTGGGTGCCTGGATATACATTTGGACATGTATCTGGGCAGTCAAGTTGTGTGTTTCTTCTTGTTCATAAAGTGACTGTTTCCCTGCACTACAGCTCTATTAATCAAGCAATACATTCAGACTGAAAAGATTTTTATACACTGGAAACATCATACTCTGTGAAAGAACCAAGATAAATAGCCAGTCGAGATCATTTATGTCTCAGCTCTTCAAACCCTCTGCAACAGAAAACAGTTCCTGAATGGTATCTAAACTGCTACATTCACACTGCAGCCAAAAATACGATCTAAATTACAGCCCAGTCCTGCTATGTTTTAAGTACTTCATTAAATTATTGGATTCTATGTCCTTAACAAAGCCAAACATATTTAATATTGGTCACTTAAGGCAGTTGGGCTATATTATAATCTGCATTCACCATCTAAATGATGTGAAGCTTTCCATTTTCTTCAGGAAACTGAAGGAACCCTCTGCTCCTCACTTCCACACAGGAGTCAGAAGTTCCCTGATCTCTGGCATCACGCCACAAACCAGGTCTACTAGCAGTTTCTAACCAGTAACTTTTCTGATTGTAAAGTACTGAATGCAAAGGTACAGGTATCTCTCTGCACCCTCTTCAACCAACAACTGCATGAATACACAGCTGAGTTGCATGTGGCTGAAAAAAAAGTTATGTGGAAACTTTATGTCTCATTCCTCTCCCCAGATACATTCAAATATAAAACTTTTGGCATAGAAGTAGCAGAAGGGATACTGTAGTAATGATGTTTTCTTTGAAAACCTTACCCAGTCACTCTCTGCAATGACATTTCTCTCTTTTCCACACTTGCACAAAGAAAGTCATTGAACAGGCAGTCTGTGAGTTGTGGCTGCTTAAATCGTAAGAAATGCTTTGTGGTTGTCTCACTGAGCATAATCACTGAAACTGAAAAATCTCAATTCAATAAATGTGCTTCAATTTTTGCTTTTTTTTTTTTTCCAATATATGTCTTGCATATATTGGAATTTTATTTTATTTTTAGTTTGGTTACACTGGGCTTTTTATTGAGACCCTTTGAATGAGAAACTTCTAGTGCCACCTCAAATGAAGGTTTCCAGTTATGAATTTAACTAGGCAGTTATTGGACAATCAGTAAATACGAACTGCTGAAAAAAAATGTAGACATGGTTAGCTGTATAACAGATACATATATATTTCAATACTATAAACCCTCAGTTTTATAAGGTTTTACAAACCAACCGCTATTATAATTGCTTATAAAAACTAACTACTCTATGAAGTCTAGTTCTTTATCCTGAATGGGATGGATTATGTACTATTCAGTTAATATTTGTGACTGCTGTACGTCAACCTGGATATTGAAATTGTTAGCATACACCTGTGTTTTGTTGTTGGCAGACTTAAATGGGCATTGTCTTCCCTGTTGTACATCAGTGATCACACACCATGCTAAATAAAACTTGTAAGAGAGAAAACACAGTGCACAACTGTCCTTTAGGCAAGCCTTAGTCTTCTGAAAAAGAGAAATTAAGACCTGAAGATGACTCATACTGACCCTTCAAGGTGACTGAAATACAACTTTTGCATCACAGATTTAGGGAACTGTTGAGATTGGAAGAGACCTCTGAAGATTGAGCACTCAAACTACTCTGCTCAAAACAGAGTCAGATGATGATGTCTTCTAATACCAGCTACATTAGGGAACATATTCTACCATTCAGGGTTGATTCTCGACAACCAAAAGGACCCCCTGCCATTAAAAAGTCTTGCCAAAAGAGTCCATTATGAAGGTACTTGTCAGATGGATAAGGGCACACGTTTTCAGTCCCACTGAGGCTGTTACATTCTGACAAAAAATAAAGTGCTGTTGTCCCTGCATATCCTGCTTGAACTCCATAACTGACTTTCTTTTCTAAACGAAGGGCCTTTGCACAGGATTGCACACCTACAGCTTTGGGAGTTAATCTGCCTCAACTGAACAAGAGCAGCTAACTGCATAGCCACAACACAATGTCCAACGTGTCAATAGAACCTCAAGGGAAAAGGCTTAAGCTAACGTGTAATAGTTCAAGCTGGAATACATGCACAGTTAGTAAAATATGCTCATCTGACCCTTAGAGAAATAAAGGAAATCCAGCACCCTTTGCCACTGGAAGAAACGTCTAACAGAATCTATGCTAAGAGAGTTACTGACCCTTCAAAACGTACCGCGTCACCAAAATGTGTCCAGAGTTTCCAGATGCTCATTTCTCTCAGTAGAAAGTTTTCATTCTTACCTTATAGATTTTAAGTGGTGATGACTTGGGACCATCCATATAAATGCTTATACACAGTGAAAAGTGTGTCTGGGGTGAATGCCTGCATAACTACTTGCTAGACTTGAGCTGTGAGTGTGAGGAAAATGCATGAACAATAACTGAATCTCACACATTTCCATTTTTAGTCTTGAATTCCCCATCTCAGTGTATTCAGAGGGGTTTCAAATTTTATTGTCATGGTAGTAAAAACAATGACCCAATAGCAAGTTCCCATCCAGCCAGTGAATATTCCAAAACTTAAAAGTCTGATCCAGTAAGACATTTAAACCCATCTAATTCCTTAGCACGGGAGTAGTCCCACTGAAGTCAATTAGAACTATTTTTTTTCTTAAAATAACGTATGGGATAAGTATTCTGCCAAACTGGGACCTAATAGAAAGTGTCTCATAGAAAAGAAAACATCTATAATACCTATTTTCTGTTGGGGACTATCAATTTCCCCCCTTCCCCTAAGTTTTCACATCTGCGCTCAGACTTCCTTACTTAAATAATTCAACTGGCATTAAGAACATGTAGACTTTTCTTTTTTAAGGAAAGCTGAACAGAGGCCGAAACAAAAAACTTATAATGACAACAAAACAGCATGGCTGAAGAAGACCGATAAGGAAAAACTTCCCTAAACATTCTGAGGCAACTCTCCAGGTTCTTTGTGTTCCAGGATCACTTGCATGCAACAGATTACTTCATCACAATTATGGACTAAGAAAATCGAACAGACAGTGATCTCAGATTTTTCATAACAAATAAAGACAAAATTATTTAGCACAAATTTCTGGGGAGGCTTTCTTTGATTGTCTATCACCTTCCCTGACTACACCTACAATACATGCTGGTCTTAAGAGAACTTTAGATGTTGCAAGTGATCAGACGGAATCCTTGTTCAAAACTTGGTCAGTAATGCTAACCACTTTAGCAGACATAAAACCCTAACAGATGGATATCTTTCCAGCATTTGCTGTGTTATTTCATCAATTAAAAGTCAATTCCTAAGAACAAGTCAGCATATAGAGATGCATACTCCTTGTAATTTAGTATATACTGAAAATTTAGGGGTTTTGCTAATGTATTATGCAGTCAAGTGACATTGGGCTTTATTTTGCTTTTTGCCCTCTTTATAGCTCTCTGACAAACACAATAGTGAATTATTGCTGGATGTCTAGTTAATATCGTACATTTTCAGTGGGAGTTTTATGACTCATTGAGACCATGTAATCATTTCTATTAGAAGACTCATCCTATATTATTTTGTCAGAAAATACTGATCTATGCATCATCTACTGAAATTTAGTGAATTCATTCTGCTTTTAGTTTTAGCACAAACAGGGAAATGCATCTTGTTTTCACATCTACCCCATTCAATATCCTGTTCTAAAACAATTATCTGTAACACTCTTGTGCACAGAGTAGCATAAACACAATATTCAGGAACAACTAAGTGTGCTTATGGCACAATAATGCGTTTGCAACAAACAGATTTTGATGCTCTTTGGCCCTGGGAAGGTAATTATGCAATTTGATGGGGTCCACAGTATCTGCAATCTGATTAGAGGACTGATAACATTAGTGTTGGTCATGAATGTGTCAATAACTTCCTTGTATCATAATGTTTTATACAGCTGGATTATATTTTTACAAAAATCTATTACAGTAATTTCAATCTGATCATAATGTATAAGGTAAATATTAGTGTCATTAATATCTTGCTAACATTTTTTCTTCTATTTGCTGATTGGTTCATTTCTTTTAGGCCTCAAGTAAAGAGGACACTATAAAGGTCTTACATTCAATCAAAATGTAACATGAATGAAGGTGGAGTGTTGGAGTGTTATGGTCCACTTCTTCATGAGAGAAAAATATAGACTGCTTCTGAAAATTATGAAAGTTACTCTATGGAATCAGCTACAGTAGAATTAAGAGACCTTGCAACTTTTATTAAATAACATCATTGAAGAACTGTTCACTTGATGCTGTATTCAAAAAGGTGAAGATGACGGAATTTAAATGTATTTTAACCTTCTGTTTCTTACAGATGCACCCAAAGAGGTCAACTAAATTCTATATCTGAGAGTTAATGAAGCACATAATCTAAAGTAAATATTCTATTATCTAAAAGATCAAAAGAAATTCACCTGAGTGGAATTTCATTTGCCTCAAAAGGCATTACTGTATTCATATAACTGATTTTTGATAATATGTATAATTAAAATCCTCAAATCCTCTCAATTATTATTAAGTAGGTCAGTTTTGTAAAGAAATCTATATAGAAGCTACATCTGGGTGTGAGGATAAGAAAAAAACCAGTCACATATTTATATTTAATCTAGTATTGCATGAAAACTATGCTGCTAGAGAAAACCACAAAATTGAAATGTATAATCCATATGTACAAATACGGCTTGTGTGCTGTTTTCATATCCTTTCCCAAGAAAAACCTTGACTTTGAAGAAATATTCATTAAACGATAAATGTAAAACTATCAATGTGTAATTTCACAGGCAATGCCAGTGCAAATATAGCTCTAACCTTAAAAGATGATGACTTGTAAAGAGGGTAACACACAAGGTAAGTAGTTTTCTTGCTGGGTTACTACTGTGAACTTTCATATACGGTAAAACATGCTGACTTCCTGTCAACTTCAGAAAAACACATTGTTATTTTTTGCCTGGAAAGCTAGCATTTGGTTACTGAAGACGTAAGTACTGTAATGGGGAGTAGTCATATTGGATGCGTAACTCCAGATAAACACTAAGTTCCTAATAGATGTTGATAATAAGAATCTGAAAGAGCCACACAGTATATCAAATACACTTTCTTCCTTTTCAAGTAAGGGACATGATGCAGTCCTTTTTATGTTACTTCAAGCTTCACCTTAAAATTATTTAGGCATTTGGGCTTCCAGGGCTATGCATGCAGTAGTAGTTTGGTCCAAACTCATCTGATCGTTAAAAACCTTTGTACTAATTTCCGTCTTTGACTTATGCATGACCACATTGCTTGCCTTTGTTCACACACGAAACACCGCTTTTCCAGCTAAAATAGCGATTTTTACTGTGTTTAAATTCATGAGCTTTTTACAGAGAGAAAAAATGCTAAGTTTCCACTTTTTCCATATTTAAGAAAAGTTGTTCTAGCCTCCTCTCACAAAATTAGCCCTCCAAATTAGTAATTAGCCAATAACTATTTTCTATTCTTGCAAGAGTCTGAACATATTCTGGAGCATGGGGGAGAAGAACCGCACAGATTATTCCTCTGAGATGAACCCAATATCTTCAGCTACCCTCCCTTGTGTCAATGCCTCATTTTGCACTACTATCTCTTTTTTCAAAGCTGCATTATGTTGACAGCTCACAGCAAACCTTATATAAATTAAAACACACTTATTATCTATTGTTTAAATTATCCCTATTCACTAGGTCGTGCAGTTCTTCATGTAATTGCATTAAAATGGTGATTATGCCTTTTATCTATGTGTTTTATTCTTACTTTTCTACCTTTTGTGGCAAAGTCTTTTTGAAATTTTTAATCCAGTCAGTCCCAAAAACAAACTTTGCAAATCTTTCTAAAGTAATGTATGCATGCAGGCTGCTGCTCCTCTCCATTATCTTGTTCATCCTCTTCTGTATAATTCTTCCAAAGTACAATTTAACTAAAAAAGAGTCATTAAGTTAAATAATTACTAATAAATATATGACATTTGCTTTGCTTAGAAAATTAATTATCAAAAGATTTACTAGTTTTGTCATATACAATCAACCTTTGGTAAATCATCTTTCTATCTCCTTGCATGTCTTAATTTGTTGTCCTTACACTATCTGAGAAAAACAGTGAAAATAAGCTGTATTTGCCTAGAGTTCTGAAGGACACTTTCCTTTTCAGCAAAAATAACCAATGTTAACAAAGATGCAATTGCTGCTGAGATGAACACAAAAACAGCCTATAAATTTAATGTAAACTCTTACCTACATGCTCAATTTCAACACTTGCCATATATGTCACAGTGCAGACCTCTAAATTTGGATTTATTCACAGAAACAAGTACCAAATAAATAGAAATGGTAAAAGTTTTATTCGCTGCTACCATATCCATGCCATTTAACTTCATCCTGAGGTAAGAAAGTAACAAAATTAAAAGAATGTATCTTTTAAATTCTGGTTTTTCCTGCCCATAGTCTTCCCAAGATGCCTAAAAAATGTGTCTTTGTGCCAGTTATGATGGTGTGACTATTTGTATGCTTATATGGAATGATTCTATTTCTAGCTGTCCTCTTGCTCAGTATGGATAAACAGGCATCAGCTGTTGTAATTACTTGTTGTGCTGGAGAAGTACAACTGGGAAAGTTGTCTGTGCAAGTACAAATACATAATAACATTGCCAGATCCATTTGTTTGAATTTTAAATATTCTTGAAAGACCTATTTTTATTTTTTTTAAAAAAAAAAAGGAAGGTGGTTCTCAAGCAAATCAAATCCAGCCTTTGGAAAATAGCAGTTTGCAGCCTGTTTAATCCACATGCTCAACCTTGTAATTAATTTCTTCACTGGAAAAAGCCCACAATGATTTCAATAGAAAATTTGTCTAAAAAAAAAAAAAGCAAGGCATTAGCCAGGAGCTTAGTGTATTCTTTGCATAATAGAAGAGAAGAGGAAGAAATAAAAGATGAGGTAAGAAGTGTTCCCTGAAGAGTTTTAGCTCATATAATATTAGTAATTTTGGCAAACATGAGCAAATGATTAAGATGTATAAGTTAAAACATCGAAAAGGTATTTCAAAAGAAGAAAATCTTGCCACTGTTATTTAAATGCTACTTAAACTTCCTTCTTTCCTTAACGATTGATTTAGTCTGTAACCTTTCTTACACAAGTATTCATGAACAACATGAAAAGCACATTGCTTTATACTTTGAAAGTATGAATAAAGCAGTAGCTAGCTAGTTATAGGAAACTATAACTATAGGAAACTATAGTTACAGGAAACTATATAGGAAAGGTCAGATGCTGAATATATTAAAATTTGGAAATAGAACACATTGTATTTTTATTTTATTATTTATATTAGAACTAGATAGTGATGTTTTTACTTATTTATAGCAAATACAATATGAATGTGCTTTAAATTATTTTTTTAAAAGCGCATATTAACAGATACCAAAGTGGTAAAAAGAAGAAAATATACGTTATGTAAATATCTTTAGCTTGCTTAAGATAAAGAAAGACCTTTAAAACCTTCCCTCTGCTAATATCACCTGCTAATTAACCACAAAAATTCCAGTGGTATGTCTGATGATGAAACATAGTTTAACTTTGTGTGACTTTCAGAGGCCTGTTAAAAAATGAGCATTTAAAAATAAGCATTCTAAAGCCACATCCTTAGTGTAAGGAGTTGAATTTGCCTTTCAGTGAGTTTGTTTTCTTTTCTTTTATCCTATTCCCTTTAGGGGAGAAAGTCTTTTCCTGGTTCTATCAAGTTGTTCTTTCTCCTGATCTGAACCCTGCTGTGTCTGGTCCCCTAAAGAGATCTCAGCCTCTCTCTGTCTCACTCACCCTCTGCCCATGCACACACACCCTTTCTCCATAGCAATTCCCTGTCTTAATATGAATTCATTCACTCTGTGCACCACATTTATGTGCCAGTTAGATACATATTAAAGATTAGCTCTGACTCAGTACAAAACCATAGCAAAAAATCTAGTAAAATAATAATTAAATTCTATAAAAAAGAGTGATATTTTATGCCAAGACACCAGGTAGGCAGTAAGATATCCTCTATCATCTTGAGACAGAAAAGTCATAATGTTAAACCAAGCTTAAAGTTAAAACTTGCTACTTTGTTCAAGGGTACCCCACACAGCATCCTGTCTCAATCCAATATACTACAGAACAGTTCCATCATCAAAACCAAAGTAAAAAGCTACACAGCCAGTATGTGTCTTGCTGCTCTTAAAAATGGACACTTCGATTTTTTTCAGACTTCTTTTCTAATACTCTTTCCCAAGACTTTTTTTCCAGGGCAACATTTCCTTTGAAGTCTTACATAGCTTTCAAGCGCCAAACTACATTCTCTTGAGAGATGTCAGTGGCCTGCTAGTAGAAGAGAAGGCAGGAGAGGCTGACACAGTCAACGTACTTTGTTTACAGAAATTTTGCCTCAGTGATCAATAACCATATGTAAAAGAACGATGGTTTCATTCTCCCTTTGACATGGTGCTAGCTACATTGCCTAAGGACTTTCTTCACTGTCAAACATGTTTTATTCTAGTATCAATAGCCAGTTTAGCAGCAACATAAAGTTTAATACACATAGGTGCCAGCTATGCTTTCACATTACATTTGTATTTATTCCATCACAATGTTTATATTTTAATAAGCTGTAGTGCCTGGCTTTAAATCACTGTCAGCAAAGTAAACCTGCTGAGCAAGGAGCTCAGACCCACAGAGGAGATTTCAGGCAGTGGAGGGTTTTATTGCAGAGTTTTGTTTTCTAGAGCTCAAGATCTTCACAACAGAACCTCAAAAAAAGGTTTTTATTATTCCCAAAGTGTTCAGTAAAAACAGCTACTTGTGGGATCTACAGGTAAACCAGGCAATGCTGCTGAGAGGTGCTCATTCCTTTTCTTCATTTAGGCAAAAAAAAAGGTGTGAATGTGGATAGAGTAAAAAAACCCACACCTAATCTGATTGGCCGGCAAATGAACCATCCATTCACTAATCCGTATGTCAGGAAAATCTTTTTTGGATTTATGACTTTTAAAAATATTTGCCTGTGTTCTTTTTCTTTTGCAAAAGCAGTTTATCTTCCAAATTTTCATAACTATGGTCTCAGGACTGAATGTTACTCTCTTACCCTGACTCAGCTATTCCCATGTCAAGAGCTGAGCTGACACAAGTGACCAGTAATCCATGGTTTTTTCCTGCCTTGGTTGTGAGATAAAATGCATTAGCTCAGTGTTGAGGCATGCTAAAAGCATGATGGTAAGGAGATAGACCATTTAATTTGTTCAATAGCTATAATTCAGTTAGATACAGCCATGTGTCCGTACCTTTAAAATAAGTCTGTGCTGCAGATTGTCAAACATGGAGGTGTACTTCTGGTTGTGGTAAGTAAGCCCGTGCAGAAAGAAGTGGGTGAGCATTTTTATGAAGAGAAATTATTCTAGAGAAATAATAGGTTGTTGTACTAAAATGGTAATATAAATGAAAGCTGAATTTAACGACTTAGGTTTAATAAGAAATCCTGGGTAGTTTTTCAGTTTTGATTCCTTAAGACACAAGTCTTAGAACTTGATCTACTGATGTTTTAGCTAAGAAAACAGAGCTAAGAAAACCTGTCAGAAATGGTAATTGTGTCTGTACAGACATGCTTTTAACCAGATGAGTTCAGATTTTACTTTCATGTGAGATCAAGTAACAAACAGCCCATTTATTTCTGTCCAGATCCTAAGGTTAATTCCTTATTTTCTTTTCTGTTTCTTTCCTCATTGAAAATTAAGGATGCTTTTTTCTTAAATACTTACCATATAAAATATATATACAATTATAAAATAAATTGTCATTAAAAAGAGAGAAATTTGCAAAATATTTGCTTCTACTTTCATTCTAGTAATGTAATATTGCCATTTCCAAGCACTATAACTTACTGCCTGGACAGAATGGACTTTGGGATGTAGGGGCCAGAATTTATAATTATTTTTTACCCACTGTATGGATCAGCACTGAGGCAAGAAGACAGAGAGGAGTGTTATTAATACATATTTTAATTCAGTCTTCCGTACTAAACCAGTGCTTTAGGGATGAACTGTTATCCAACAGTGGCTCACTAGTTAGAAGAAACAGATTAATCCCCAGCCTGGAACCTGTGGAAGACAATCTCTGTGAAAATCGCCTTATCCTGTTACTGGTTTTGCTCCTTTTTCAATTTGTTTATTCAGGTCCGTCCACTTATCAGTTCAAGAAGCCCACCAGAAACACACCCCAAGTTTCAGCTCTGGTTACTTAAAACCAGCAAACTTCTGGAAAAGGGACAAGAATTTCCAGTCACTTGAAAATTTTAAAAGAATCTAAAGTATGTGGAAATTTGGAGATGGGCAAAGAACATCGGTGTAGAAATCTTATTAGTTCTGAGAGATTTTCTTCTTTTGAATTATCAAAAATCTCTTACTGATACTTTTGCGCCTTTTTTACTAGAGAAATTATTTCATTTTGGATATGACTCAGAAGGAACATCAGAAACCTTGAACTGGAATTTCTTCTGTTTGCCAGAGCTTCACCGGGGTTTGGAAATCAGATGCATGGAAAGAAGCTGTTTTGTTTTTTAATCAAGGAACACAACAGAAGGAAATGTCAGGGCCTGTAAAAGGAAAAAGTTCATGGCCAAGTGTTAAAGAAATCAATGAAATAATTAGAATTTGGCTCGGGCAATTACAGTGATGATAGCACATGTGCATACGTGATTGTATGGTTCTTTCCTAAATCGTTTGACATGCTCTGTGATTATAAAAAGGCACCCAAAGACGATACAATATTTAATAAAAATGAATATAAAACCTGATGAAATTATTTAGCCACCTCACAGTGCACAGGAGACAGTTATCTCACATCTTGAAAAAGTGATATTAAAGGAGGTTACAGCTAATCGTTTTTCATTTTTATCCTGTTGACTCAGTAATGTTAATATTATGCTTGATAATAACAAGGGTATTTTTTTCAGGAAATGGAAAGTTTCTGTTGTTTTTCTTAATTACTCATTTCAGAAAATAGTGTCTGGAAGCAACATCAGCCTCATTTCTGCTTATAATTATCAAGGGCTTAAAATTTTTCTAGAGATCTTTTGGGAGTTAAAATAGTGTCCTCATATTTTCTTGATACTAGAATAATTCCTGCACTTGGTTTGTCTCTAATTATTGGAAAATCACCTTCATGCACAAGGAATCAATAGGAGAAAGTGGGATTTATTTTTTTTTCAAAGATGCAAACATCTAGGTATTTCCCCTGGATCATGTCGTGCATTTGAAGTGTGTTCCCTAGAAGCTTCTGTAGTTTTGCTTTGTTGTTCTCTCTGGGGTGTGCAGAAAAGCAGGGAAAGCTGTGTGCAAAATACCCTGAACACTGAATAATTTTGCAAAGGTGTCCTGATCATGGTAGTAGCTTCAAACCATTTTGCTATTATTTTTAAAGGAGACAATGTCATAAAATCAATCTAGCTAGTTTAATCCATCTGTTCAATGATTCTCATTGTGAAACACAATTACAGGGGTGATATGCAGGTGATTACAAATCCGGCAATCTAATATTTTTCTCGTACTGATACAGTAGTTGTAGTCAGCATGATCACTTTTGTACTTAGCTAGGAAGAACTGTTCAACTTTTAATTACAAGTATAAAGTTATATTGAAGTAGGAAAAATCTGCTTTAAAAATTTAGGAAGTGAGAGTTAAGGGTCCCAACCTATACATATGAAGGGAAATTACTACCAAATCCTGTCCAACACAGGGTGAAAAGCTAGCTGAAAAGACATGACTGCTTGGCTGAAAACAGGGCGGGTGATGAGAAATCACGTACCACTTTTACTGGTGGTGGTGTGTGTATTTCTGAACACTGAAAAATGCAAACAACCTTTCCAGTATACAGTAGCCTTAAATTTGACCTTATTGCCTTCCTGACTTTTTCTACTTTACTTATTTCACACTCCATGTCAAATGTATCAAAAAAATAAAAGCAGTTTCTAAGAAGAAGGAATTAATGCTACAGGTATCATTTTACTTCTTAAGCTTTGTATTTTACAGTTTTCATATCTGCTTATCAGAGATTTTTTTTTCCTTAGACTAATTTTCTAGGTTGAGAGTGCTGCTGATGCTACAAGTTACCTTGTGTAACTGCTGTGAATTAACATATGCAGCTGAGGAATAACTCTTACCTTGCTGTCCCTTGTTAACCTTAGAAATACTCTTTGCAGAGGTGAAGCCAGATGCCATTTCCTGAATAAGAGAATGGGATGGACTGGGTCGAAGAACATACTCCAGCATTTAGGCATCAATTTGGGATACCTGAAAATATGGAAGATGGAACATATCAGCTGCTAACAGTCAATCAAAGTATTCATGTGAATATACAGCTGGAGTAATTTAGATAAGCACAATGCAACTAGCAGAGCTGGAATTAAGGTAGAACAATGGAGCTATCCCTCTTCCTCTTGAAAATATCATCAAGAGACTATTTTTAATCACCACAGATAATAAATATCTTGATTACACTCTTCAACCAAACAAATTAAACTCCAAGATCATGGGTTATTATGCAGGAACATTAATTTAGTTAATATTGACTCGCAGTGAACAATATAATCTATTAAAATGCCACCATTGCTTTTTTTAGAATCTGGAAATATCCTATTTGATCTAAGTATGTTTTGTACAACTGATGCTCAAGGACTTTATTCTGTGATGCCCTTTTTTTATAGGTTTGTAGAAAATAGAAGTCCTTTGTTGAAGGAGAATTTATGTTTTCTGCCCTAACACTCATATTTAAAGAAAAAAAGAAAAAGCATCTTACACATAAAATAAAAAGTATCTACTATACACCTTTAAATTCAGAACAGTAACACTATCCTGCTGCTCCTCTAACCAATAAATTACCCTTTTCATCTACTGTTGATTCACTTCATTCAAAGCAAAATAGTTTCCAAAACAAGTTATTCCTTTCAAAGAAAAAAAAATAAAAATCACTTTAGACTTGCCTGATCACAGGAACACATCTTGTCAACAGCTCTGCAATAAGATCCAGTGGGATGGATAGTGTCCAAAGAATACTAATCAGGTTTCTGTATAAACAAAGTGCATTCTACACTTCAATTTCTGGAAGCTCATTGTCCAAATATTTTACTGAAGCACTAAGTGCCTTAAAAAAACTTTTGCACAACAGCAAGACCTATCAAAGTGTCTGTGGTAAAAGATAAGATTGCACTTTAACTTTCATGATGAGTTTTTTCAAGTCCCAAATCTGTTGGTGCTATGAAGCTGTTGCTCAGTATGTGCAACTTCAGCGTTTCCACAGTCAGACCCTCTGATTCTGCCCTTCTAAAACTTTAGCATTGGAGGAACATGTGCATGTGGGTGGCTTTGGGGCAGAAGAGAATCACTTCTGTGGTCTCTGTGTTGGTCTTTAAAATACCAAGGTGGATTCCAATAAAAATATTAGTAAGGAAGGGCTGCACACTTAACTCTTGCTCATCTCATTTCTCTAAATTGTAGAACAGAGGATGCTGAACACATATACAGCACAGCCCGCTCACTGAATTGCTGAATACCTAATCTCAAACCAGCACTAGCAAATGTAGTAAATTCCTCTGAAGGCAGCACGGATTCAGCAGCAGGTGGTCCAGTGAGTCCAGTCTGACCTCTGAGCTCTCAGAGTCCAAGAGACAAGAAGGCTTAGGCAGACAAATAACAGATCAAAGTAGAACTGTGAAGTTTCAAGGCTTTCCTTGTTTAAATATTGAACTAGAGTAACAGACGGATGCTAGAGGATGTTTGGTTTGTATTTCATCTGATTACTTTTCAAGCCATAAATTAGAGCCTGCAAGGGGAACAAATTTTCTGCAAAACAGCTTGACGTGTTTTAGAAAGAAGAGGGAAAGGGCAACAATTGCACCTTCTCTATCCATGCACAAACTAAATGCTGTATGGATTCCTGGTCAGGGAAGGGAAAACCAGAAGACCTCCAAACCCCAGAACCATCCTGCAGAAGCTCTTAACCCCAAACTTTCACTGCCTCCCCACACCTAAAATTTAATTCCAGTGGTTTATCTCCTTGGTAATTCTTTCTAACAGTAGTCTAAAGAAAAGAGTCATAGGGAAGGAAAGAGGGAACCTGAAGGTGTTTGGGGACATCTCCTGTTGTGAAAAATAGGGATTGCCCTCTATTTCCTATCCCCCTTGTTTTTCCGCATGAGCCACCACTCCCATCCACTCTTTCTGGGTTCTTAGTTCTTACAAATGACTCTGGGTGGCTCTTTACCCCTGAGTGGTTTAGAATGACTCTAGAAAAATCTCATCTGGCATTACTATGTCTTCAAAGCACTACGCCACTGGATCCCTGCCATGAAAAAGATCACCATCCCCTCAACCCTCCAAACACCCATCCTACCATTAATTCTAGACCTGAAAACACCTCACCCTGCTGACTCCTCACTTTTCTGTATCAGCAGTACACCAAATAATCCTTATCTCTTTCCCATTTCTTGCTGAAGTTTCTCATTCCAGACATAGGCTTATTCACAGTTTTATAAATGTCACCAAAAATTGAGTGCAGCCCTGAGCCTTCTGCTTCAAAGAACACATTCAAGCAGCCAGGTGTAATTTCTTATCTGTTTCCTTCAAATTTGGTCTGTCAAGACACTGAATCCCCTAATCAAAGTTGCTGTGAATGCCTAACTCTTCTGTCACCAAACAAATCTTCTATTTGGTTCAAAATCCTCTAAAGCCTCCTGAACCATCCCTACAAAAGTTATTGTTCACTAAATCCCTATTGTCGCCCAACTGTTCACCTAGAATTAAAGTTGCGGACCCTATTTCTCCAAGGGAATTGAAAAATACAGATATAAAAATCCAATTGGGTAGGACCCCATAAAAGGGAAGGGTCAGTAAAGAACACACCTGAAAAAAAAAACCCAAAACCCGGTAATTCTCCTATTATATCTGCTTAGTCATTAGGGAAGAAAACAGAAACTTGGATACAAGGTGCACGGGCTGAAATTGCAGGGGTTTCCTTTCTCTTCCAGTAACATGATAAACGGAATCCAGGCAATCACAGCTGTGAGAATTCCCTCACTTTGTGTTTCACCTATTAATTTTGTCTGCATCTCCGGTTGCCTTCTACAGTGCCTGCAACTCATACACTGGGCAGCTTTTTCTTTTTCCGTCTTCAAACTGCCAATTACTTGTACATGACCTGCAAATCTCAAAAGGGAGAGAGGCCAGGGCACTGAACAGCCATGAAAACCTGTGCTCCTTATTGTCCTAGGCACTCTTGGCATCCAATCCAATGCACAAACCCCTGCAGCCTTCACAAACCTGTGACCCGGTGGGCAGGGACAGGTGACAGTGAGGTCTGGCCTAAGGTAGACTGTGGACCAGAGGGGAAACTTGGTAGGTTTTTCACAAAACCCTGAGTAATTTCAAGCCATGCATACTACTGACTTTCAAATAGCCCTGCATCTTTACACAGTCTGAGAACATTTTCCAGCTTCTTGATCAGGTGGAAATGGTAAGTACCCACCATTTTTCTACAGGTGCTCTAAAGACCATGGCAGAAGACCCCACCTTTGGGCTGGAAGTCTGCCCCAGCTCATTCCAGCTACATTTGCCATCAGACCAGACCAAGACAGACCAGACTAGATAGCAAAGTCCCAGGTGCCCAGCACAGAGCATTTGGAGAAAAGGGAAATCAGGATTCTTGAACTAATAATGATTTCCTTTTAGGACAGCCACTGTGAACCTTCAGAAGGTTGTTAATTTTCACCCACAACTTCTCACTGAGGTACAGTCTAATAGGTAACTGCATGCAATTATTTTGGATTAAAACTCCGTTTTCTTAGATGTCTCAATAAGGTTAACTGGACAAAAGCTTTAATTTCAGAATCTTTATGAGTAACTGTTTCAGAACAGCCATCATGCTTGAAATCCAAACCAATCAAATCCACAGTAACTTCCATACAGGAAAGTTCCCCATGGTCAAGGAACCTCTAAATCTACACTGTCTTGCAGCAGCAATAGGAATTGGAAATCAAAGTCTGTTGAGGAGTCCAGATGTCTTGTACATGTGATGATTTGCTACCACATATAATTGTTTCAAACTTATTTTTAGATGGAAAGTAGATGGTATTGAAAACATTTGTATTCAGCTGCAAGCTTAGCTCCCATTGATTTAACAAATACTTTTCAAGTGACATGTTATTGGAACAGGGTAATGTAACCTTCTTGCACAGGTCCATGCAGTACTGCATGTGTAGTAATGTCAAGGTGGTAGCACCTTGAATTAACAGTCTTCAATAGCCTCTTTGGGAAAAAGCTTTGGTTTTTTAGCTTTATGAGAATTGCAATGCAAATAAACTATTTATAATGTCATTGACTTTATTGCAGTATAACTGCTGGAGACATTTGCATTTTTCTAAAGACTATCTCCACAGAATTGACAAGTTGTTTTCCCATCAAAAGCTCCATCAAAACCACATCATAGTACTATTAAGAATTGTTTTAAAATTACTAAGATAATGTCACAGGAATATTAATTAATGTGACAGGATTTCTTTTGAAGTTGTCATAAAGATTCTTTGTTAGAAATTGAATAATAATACCTGCCAAATACATGCCTTGCTTCAGCAGAACTCCACTACTTAAGACCAAATTAATGTACATACTTTTATGAGATCCTGAAGGCATCAGCTGGGCATTTATAAATTATTTTAGATGTGATATTTTGAGCAGACAAGAATAGGAAATGCTTCTGTGATCTCCTGAATTTTATTTCCAACACTTTAAAATAACCTTAATGAATGAACACATTGGCCCAGTTAAAAAATTATTTGGATTAAGGAAGACTGATTTTTAAAAGCAATAGCTATTCTAATTTAAAATGCATTTCACTCCCAACAAAATTAACTTTGCAAATGTGTTCTCATGTGGAATTATTTAGGAATAGCTAATTTCTTGTGTTATCAGGGTCTGACAAAGTTTCACAACTCACATAAGATGCAGGAAGTATTATCACCTTTGCACAGATGCTGAATTTGAAGCAAAATGCCAAGGGGAAAATAAATTTATTAGCATAATTTGAATTAGACTTTGACAATCTTATACACACACTTGTGATCAGCTCATCCCACTTCTTTCCTTGACAGGAAGACAGTCTTTTCCAAGTGCTGAAACAAACAACAAAATCATGTGGTTGAAATTAAAAGATATTCTATCTGAAGTACATTTATATGAGAATATATCCTAGCAAGTTTATTTATTGGTTATTCATAACTAAAAAGGAGTTTCTGTTTTAAATAATATTTGCTTATAAGTAGAAAATTCAAGAAAGCATAAAGATTCTGATTTGGATAGGGAATCCCAGCCATACATATTTCTGAGACTACAAATCAATACTGATCGTTAACATATAGAGCTACCTATTCTCACTGCTTAAAAAAATAATAATCATGCCATAGGGTGAATACCTTCTTACCTCTGCCTGTTCCCCTAAAATTACATTTCACGTCTCCTTTTAGGTTAACCTTATCTACATACCAAGAGTATTCATAAATGATTAAAAAGAGTGTTGTAAATACTTTCCACATGGCAGGCTGCAGCAGTATATTAAATAAATAAAAACACACTTATACAAACAGAGGTTAACTTAGGCCAATGAATATTAGAATAAATGTAGAGTTTTACTTTAAACAAATAACATCATTAGAACACTAATCTCTCACTAGGATTAATAATTTAATATACATTTTCTTTTCACAACTGAACAAAACCTTTATCCAAAATTCAGAAAATCATGCAAATTTCTTAAACCCATAGGCATTAAAATTGCTGTTTTGCTTTTAGTTACAATTAAATATAGATGTGGGTGTGATCTTTCTTCAGATGAGAATTATTCAGTGTATTTGAGTGAGATAAACAACTCCATCACAGAGGACACTACAGAGGTTTCACTGGTACCATGCAGAACTCCAGCTGCTAAACCTCAAATTCTTTAAAACAGTGAATAACTAATGCAATTTGCATGATAAGGTCCTTCTGTGTTCATTGAGATTGCTCGTATCATTAAGTGATTTGATGGGTGAATAAGGACTTGAAAATACGGCCTTGAGAAAAGAAGCCTCATTAAGGCTTATTTCTCCTTTCTGAAAAGAGAATGGATGTGAAAATATAATGAAGTATCTCTGTCAACTGTAGACCAGCAGTACATACACACAAATAAACATTAACTTCCCTATCTGCACAAATGGCAAGGCATTCATACATACTGTGGGAATGAATCCTTTGCAGCTCATTCCACAGTGAAGATGGAGATAGCGCTCTTTCTTGAAACTGTATTATTACATGAGTAGTAGATAATATTAAAACATTTGAATGAAGCCACAGATTATATAATTATATCTTGTTTCCATGGGGAACTGAAGGGTTGAAGGTACTCTTTGGCACCAGCTATTAGTGGTCTAAACTTTCACCTCTGAAGACATGAATTCAAGTCATGCAAAGAGTAGTTTTTGTCCCTGTGCCCAAGGACACAGTTTGGCATGCATATTTATAAAACTTGCTTAGAGCTGGACAAGGTATGCAAGCCTTGCCCTGAGGAAATCAATGGCAGCTCTCCTTTTGGCTTCCACTGTCCAAGCTTTCCCCTAAGGTCAAGAATATAAAAGTGTCACAAGAGATCTGCCTAAACTTTGGCTTCCTCTTTGGTTCTGTCACATCTTGGCAACATTTCCATTTTTCTTGGCCAGCTCTCTAAAATTCTGGAAAGGAGAGGACAAAAAAAAAAACAAACAAAAAAAAAACCAACCAAAAAACCCCACCAAAATTATTTCATGCCTCTGCAGTATTTCAGGATGCTGTTTTCCCGTTAAGTTGCCTCTGATTTGCTTTATTCTTTCTTGCGCCAGCCAGAATAGTCCCTTTGAGACATTCTCTTGGCTCAAGAGACCAGAACATTTTGGGATCCTTTCCCTCCTGACCTGGCAGATCCTCTACACCAAAGGGCCAGCAGTAAGTGGCCTACATCCAGTAATGCCATCATTATGCTACCCAGAGGTTTACCTAATGTCTTGGTTTCAACTGCAATAGAGTTAATTTTCTTTCTAGTAGTCAGCACAGAGCTGCTATGTTTTGGTTTTGAGATGATAACACACTCATGGTTTTAGATGTTGCTAGGTCGTTTAGTGTCTACACCAAGCCAAAGACCTTTCAGCTTTTCCCCTTACCCTGCAAGGTGCACAAGAAGCTGGGAGAGCACAACCAGGACAGCTGGCCCAGGCTGGCCAGAGGGATATTCCATGCTGTATAGCGTCATGCTGCATACGTAACTGGGGAAGTGAGCTGGGAGGCAAGATTGCTACTCAGAAATAGACTGGGTATCAGGTTAGATGTTTATGCATGTGGTGAGCAATTACATTTGTGTATCACTTTTTTGTGGGTTCAACCACACCACAAAATTAGAGGGAATATTGATACAGAAACACAGAAATGGGTATACAAGGTATATGATCCCATTAACAGGTACCATATTATACTTCTCACTGTTGTTTTTATAGACGATTGCAAAAGAATATAGCAGAAATATTGTCAATAATGTCTAATGATTGTCCTCATTAGATCTCAACCTAGTCATTGTCAAATAACTTTTGTCTTCTAGTGGAAGCAAAATCAAACATCTGTGCTCTTTGTCACATCCCATCTTAATTACCTTCTCCTGAAGATAAATGATACTTCACGTCTTAAATTCTGTCCCCACACCCAGGTCTTTGCATATCTTTTCACAGTCTGTCTAAAATATGCAAAACCGGTGTGTTTTGTGAAAGTCCTTGAGCTCAGCCTGTGCAGGTTGGCATGCTAACACAGCGGAACCCAGCATCACAGAGAGACATTGGGTCACTTCTGGAAGTAGCGCAGTTCTACCAGTGGCATACTGCAACTAAGCCAGTAAGCCCCACTCCTCAGGTTCAACAAAGCACAACCACTGAATGAAGCTATTATCCCTTGTCCTATCACTACACTCCCTGATGAACAGTCCCTCTCCCACTTTTCTGTATGACCCCTTTAATTATTGTTAGGCTGTAATTAGGAACCTTCTCTTTTTCAGGCTGAACAGGCCCAGCTCTCACAGACTGTCTTCATGGGAGAGGTTCTCCAGCCCTCTGATCATCTTCATGGCCCTCCTCTGGACTCCCTACAGCAGCTCCATGTCTTTCCTGTACTGGGGACCCCAGAACTGGACACAGTACTCCAGGTGGGGTCTCACAAGGGCAGAATATAGGGGCAGAATCACCTCCCTCAACCTGCTGGCCACGCTGTTCTAGGACATGGTTGGCCTTCTGAGCTGCTAGCACATACTGCTGGCTCATGTTGAGCTTGTCATTGATCAGCACCCCCAAGTCACTCTCCTCAGGGCTGCTCTCAGTCCATTCTCAGCCCAGCCTGTAGTTGTGCTTGGGATTGCAAAAACCCACATGCAGTACCTTGTACCTGGCCTTATTGAACTTCATGCAGTTCACATGGGCCCATCTCTCCAGCCTGTCAAGGTTCCTCTGGATATCATCCCTTCCCTCCAGCATGTCAACCTTACCTCACAGCTTGGTGTAGTTGGCAAACCTGCCGAGGGTGCACTCAATCCCACTGTCCATGTCACCAACAAAAATGTTGAACAGTGCCGGTCCCAGTACTGACCCCTGAGGAACACCACTCATCAGGGACCTCCATGTGGACATTAAGCTGTTGACCTCAACTCTTTGAGTGCAACCATCTAGCCAGTTCCTTATCCACCAAGTGGTCCATCTGTTGAATCCATGTCTCTCCAATTTTGAGACAAGTATGTCATGCTGGACAGGGTTGAATGCCCTACACAAGTCCAGAAAGTTGATGTCTATCATCCTTTCCTTGCCCACTACCTCTGTTACTCCATCATAGAAGGCCACCAGATTTGTCAGGCACAATTTGCCCTTAGTGAAACCATGTTGGCTGTCACCAATCACCTCATTCTCCATGTGACTAGGCAGTTTCCAGGAAGACCTGCTCCATAATTTTACCAGGCACTGAGGTGAGACTGACAGGCCTGTAGTTCCCTGGATCTTCCTTTTTCCCCTTTTTAAAAATGGGGTTACATTTCCCCAGTCAGTGAGGATTTCACCGGACTGCCAGGACCTCTCAAATATGATGAAGAATGGCTTAGCCACTTCATCTGTCAGTTCCCTCAGGACACATGGATGCCCCTCATCAGATCCCATGGACTTGTGCACCTTCAGGTTCCTTAGGTGCTCTCAAATGTGATCTTCTCCTACAGTGGGCGGTTCATCGTACTCCCAGTCCCTGCCTTTGCCCTCTGTGACTTGGGCAGTGTGGCTAGAGCTCTTGCCAGTGAAGACTGAGGCAAAAAAGTCATTGAGTACCTCAGCCTTCTCCATATCCCAGGTAACCAGGTCTCCTGTTCCATTCCAGAGAGAGCCCACATTTTTCCCTCATCATCCTTTTCTCATTGATATACCTGTAAAAACTTTTCTTGTTGCCCTTTACATCCCTGGCCAGATTTAGTTCTATCAGGGTTTTTGCTTTTCTAATCTTATCCCGGGCTGCTTGGAGAGTTTCCCTCTATTCCTCCCAGGTTACCTTCATTATGGTGTTCCATTATGGTTTTGACTTGAACAAGCTTTCTCGTGAGAAAGACTGAGCAAGGACAGCCTCTGTTGTCATTCTCTGTAAATACCTGTTCTAAGCAACGACCACTTTTAAAGTGTCAAGTAATAGTTCTCACAAGCACTGCTCATTTGTACACAGTGCAAGTGGGTAGCTAAAGTTTCTTGTTTCTAGTCTTGTTAGATTATTTTTGTGGCCTCTTTGTTCATCCTTACTGTTGAAACTCAAATTGTCCCATTGTCCCCCTTCCCTTCTTTGTTGTTTGTTTTTCTTTTTTAATTGAGAGGCTGGTAATAAAGCCTCATTAACAAAGATTATTACAGCTTGGGCTTTCTAGTCATATAGATAAAACTTTTATAAGGGAAATAAAAAGAAGATACATACTATTGAGGAAAGAGATTTACATGACTCAAATTTAGCAGTGTAACAAAATCTGTGCTACAAGGAACAGTAGGTACCGAGCAGGTACCAGTTACAGCTGGGCAGGCATTCATTTGTACTCACTTGGGGCTTACATGCTCTTTGGAGTGGGACATAGCTGGAGAGGACTAGACAAGAGCAGAAAGGTTTGGCAATATGGGCTTGCTCAGAAACATTTATTTTTATTCTTATAATGCATCTATCTCAGGATAGATCCCACAGAAGGAAAGCAAGAAATTAAGCAACTTTTCTAAAGAAGATGGCACAATTTTCTAAATAACGAGGGAGGAAGCATTTCTAAAGAGACTGCACAAAAGAGGTGACAGCCAGCCATCAACCTCTGCAAATTTGAGGGCTAATTTCAAGTTAGTGATGTTTTAAAAACTAATTTTATGTTAGGCCATACATGAAAAATCAAACCAATCAGGGATGTCTAACATTTACTTAGACTTGATTATGAAAAAAAAACCACCCTAAAAATAATGCAAATCATTACTAACCAATCAGCCTAGAGCACAGGGTGTGGGAAAATGTATAAAGAAGCTGTGCTGTGTGAGAAGTTCTGTTCTTATTTATACACGGTTGATGCCATTTATCCAGAAAGAATTGTATTTAAGGCTTTTAGAAATAAATAGATTGTAAGTGGATATGTATGAAACTGAGGGAGCAACTGATCTACAGATGGCAGTGAATTTTCTCTGCTTGAAAAATTTAGCATGCCAAACTGAGTAACTCTTCTGGAAAATTAGGAGTCTGTTTGCTATTTGCTTACTTCCACAAGCATTACTTCTATTCTTGTTCTTAAAGAGCTGTCAGTGCTGTTCTTTTTGGGAGTTTGTTGAGTTGTGTTGGTTTTTTTTTCATGGGAAACTACAAGGATTCCTCTTCTGAACTTCTCCTCTTAAAAGCAGATTTGTATTGCCAGGCACACATCATGCTCTGAACTTGGTTATATTCCCTGAAGGATTTGGTTCTATGGTCTACAAGAAGTACTAATGACTGACTGAAGGGGAATTTGTTGCTGCTCGTAGATTCTCCTATCTCTGTACAAAGTGGATACTGCTTCTGGAGTCAGTGAACGGGGCAGTGCTGTGTGATCGCAATTTGTCTTCATCACAGTACACAGCCAGTGACACAATAAAGATATACTCTTGAAAATGGAGCAGAATTTCAGAGGGAAAACTCTACCCTTGTTGAGCATGCAGTCGGTGTGGTTTGTAATAAAGAACACAACGGTACTCTTTCTTTGCATAAATAATTTAAATGCAGCAACTACTGTAGCAGCCACACAGAATATAAATTGCTAATTCCAGAGACTAAATCTCCTGATTTCAATATCAAACCGTTAAGAGGTTATATTTGTCAGACCACTGCCAGTGCTTTCATGGTAGAACTCAGAGAAACTAATAGGCCTTCTGCATTCAAATGGTAATTACAAGAAGTAGAAACCAAACCCCGCCTTAAATCTTTAGCTATAAATGTTCACTTTTCTCATAAACAAATAAAACAGCACCGTTTTGGGGTTTTTTTAAGAGCACTTTTGAAATGTCTGTACAATTAGATCTGACCATTTTGCATGCGCACTGTGAAATGTTCCTCCACGCTCTGCCAAATCCATTCTCCTGAGCAGACAGGTCACTGCGGTTTACAAGACTCCACTTCC
Source organism: Hypotaenidia okinawae (assembly GCA_027925045.1). Classification (NCBI taxonomy): domain Eukaryota; kingdom Metazoa; phylum Chordata; class Aves; order Gruiformes; family Rallidae; genus Hypotaenidia; species Hypotaenidia okinawae. The sequence continues at coordinate 21,102,930 of BSDF01000001.1, read as the reverse complement.
CCTGGAGAAATAGTCCTGCCTTCTCACAGGGCCCCAGACTGTTCACTCTCATGAGCATCTGACACAGTAAGGAAAGGCAGGACACGAGAGAAAAGAAAATATAGCAAAACTATTGGATACTAGAGGTGCAAGGAAAATAAAATATACACATCTGGAAGGCCAATGTTGACAATAATTTGAAAAATGCTAAATATTCCTGAAGACTGCAGATGCCAATGCAACTACCAGCCCTGTTTCTTTTATTCTTTTTTTTTTAAGGAGAGTTCTGAAAGCATACTTTTATCTGCTTACTTAGCAGTTTATCTGTCCGTCCCCAGGTGAGAACTGCCACATAATTTTCCATCAAATTCAGGAGAACAGGCATCATTATCTCCACTGCTTCTGACCCTATCCATTTTTTTAAAATTTGTTTTCAGTGCCTGTTAGGAAAACTCACAATGTCCCAGCACAACATCCTTCCAACATCAACCCTTTGCACACCCAAATAATTCTCTTTGAAAAAGATTTTTCATTTATTGATTGATCTTGCCTGTACTGGACACAGACTATAAAGAACAAACAGGCAAAAAACCCCATCCTGCTTCAAGTAATATTACTTCCACTTGAAAACTACACCTTTCTAAGACACTGGAAGGAATGGTTTTGTCATTCAGACACATGAGAGTGCTGAGAAAGTCCTTTCTTGGATCTAATTAAGTTGGAGTATTTTGCAGGAAATACCAATAATCAGCTTTCCTTTTGGAAAAAAAAAAAGGCAACAGTTCTAGTAATTTAAATTTCACCTAAAAATTGTTTGGATTTGTGATTTTGTGTTGATATGGGTATTTTTTCCCTAAAGAATCTGATTTTTTTTATGATGAGGAGAACCCAAACACTTTTCCATGTCTTTCTTTACATGTGGCCCTCTGAGATGGGTAGAAATACTGACAACAGATTTGACTTCTCATGAACAGTAGCTAGTGAAAAAGTTTTCAGTTAAGGAACAGCTTCTGCATAATGTTCTATGGAAAATATGAATAGCTATAGGAAAACAACAAACTGCATGGGAAGACATAGTCTTTACCAGTTCAAGTTGCTCAATAGGCTTAGATAGCATCTCCATAGTGCTACTTATGATACAAATTCCACGGTCCCTGATTGGGGAAACATTTTTTTGACCATACAAAATGATAGAATTGTTTTCCATCTGGAAAATTAAGTCATCAAAAATAGAAGTGTCCCTAGTACATTTACATGACATTCCAGGGAAAACCTGAAAGAAGAAACTCTTCTTGATGGCAAGTGGGTGTAGACTGTTTACACTGGATTAAGTCATCTTCTTTTAGAGAATGATAAACATTCCTTGACCACTTTGGCTCTTGCATCTGAAAGCTAACAATGTATGCAGCTTCTCTCTTCCCCAAGTGCATTTGGCTGCTTTATAGCTGTACAACATTTTAATACTCTTTTATATCCTTCTGTCTCGAAACCAACTAAGTGAAGATAGAAGTAAAAAGATCCTCTGCTGAGAAAAACCCCAAACCAAAACAGAAAAAACCACTGTATTAAAAAGCAGCTTCTGTTATATCCATTTGCACTGACTGTTTCTTTTATGCATGTCTGCAGCCCACACTGCATGTCTTTTTTACTGTTTTAGTTACTAATCCATGTTTTTTAACTACATTAAAAACTATTACTCTTGCAAGTTAAAAACACCGAAGCTGATATTTATCCCTGTGATGGGAATTCCATAGTTACTCCAAAGCTATATTCTCCTTACTTCTCTGTTTTTCCTTCTCTCATCTTTCTTTTTATTTCTATGATGAGATACGTAGGGTAAATGGAAAAAAGATTTCTGTGCTGTCATATTCAGGACAACTGCAAATGTTCATTTGTCCATACTAAATGCTTGGAAAGTAAGATCTGCTTTCATATACAGTCATTTATTAGTTTACAGCTAAAATTCACTGTCAGTTTTACTGCCTGTTAATAGGAAAAGATAATAGAAGCAAAATGGGAAAAATGATATCATCTGCTCTTGACAGATGTTTCTGCATATTTTAACAATCTGAGTTGATATTTCTTTTTCATTTACTTTTAGTAATGAAAACAGCTGAAATATTAACATTGAAAATTCTTACACAACTTTTTTGACTGTCTTCTAAACCCCTCAAAAAAAAATCCAAATTCGTAAGTGAAGGAGGGTTTAGAAACTATCCAAGTGACTGAAGGAGATGGGTAAATTAAGTGGGATCCTGATGCAGTAAATGTACATCCAGAATTGATTTACATGGGTACAATGAGGAAGATAAAGAAGTAAAGATGATGGACAAGGGAAAAAAGAAATGTATTATGAAGAAAAAGCAAAACGAGGATGTCATAAGAAACGTATTTTGGAAGAAGCAAACTCCATTTGATAGTTTTCAGGAAAAAAGAAAGAGGCTACAAAAAAATCCCATCATGACTAACGTAAAGCATAAAATATACAGTAATTTTTCAACATCTGAACCACTCAGAAAATTGGTATTTTATGCATAAGAGGTCTCATTATTTTAGTTGCAGCCAGTAAAGTATATTCAAGGGTATTGCAGAGTTTTTTGGTAAACATCATCATCACTAGCAAATCACTAGCAGCTCCATCCTCTGCACCAGCTAATGTTGCTTGAAAGACTTTAGCAGTATACGAGCACTGTTTTGAAGCTGCCTAATTTAAATCATTAGAAATCAAATAATTATATATTTTTTAAAAAACAGGTATTTAGCCATCCCTTTGGTACTATTTTTTGCATGTTTATTTGCTTTAGTAAAGCTGATTTCAACTCTGTTGTTGCGACTAGGTTGGAAGTAGCTTGCATGCATCTCTCATTTTTGGGAACACACATTTATCAATCTCAAAACATGGGAACAGACTGAAAATATAAAGTTTAAGATTCTGAAACTGCTATGGATATTTAAAGAGATTATTTTCAGTGGAGTATTAAAGAAATTTCAGAGGTGTCCTTTGGAATACTCCAGCAATACAAATTCATTTCCAGCACTGGGCTAACCAGCATGACCACATATTCTGTTATATTCTGACATTTCTTGTGTTCACCAGACAGTTGAATAAACTGGTTTCAGTGAAATATTCCTGATCCAGTATAAATGTTGGGAGGAACTTCTTCAACTCATCCTTTCTTCTCTATAAAAATTCTAACTTAAAAGAATTATTGTGAACTCATAGTGAAAACATTATGAGAGCATTTCGAACATATCAATCTGTGGCTGACCCAAAAGATCAAGAAAGAAACTTTGCTACTAGTAGCCAAGAGACACCTGAAATGACCTATTACCTATCGTTAGCATAGCATGATTTTCTTGGTCTGTTTTTAAGATTTACTCAAGTTTAGAGAAGAGAAATAATGAAATAATGAAATAGTTAAACAATACTATCATACTGTGTGAAGAGCATTATACTCTAGATGCGTCCTGGCTGGATCATATTTTCAAAACTGCTTATGCTAGATTTGTGCACCCAAATGTAGAAATTATACCTTGATACCAGGTCTTATTTTCATATAACTAACCAGAGGATATTCTGGCCAGTATCTAATACAGAATGAAGTGGAATTGACAGAAAATTGAGGTGGTTGTTAAGAAAGCATGTGCAGGAAGAGTACCTGGTTTTCTCTCAGCTTCTGTAATGCTTGTACTAAAGGAATACCAGGACTTAATTCTTTTTGAAAAGCAAAACTTCTCAAGTCTGGACACCTCAAGATATATTTATGACTTCCTTGAGTTGCCCTTAAAATTTGCTGTATTAGCTAATAGTATAAATAATGGTAAAACTGCCATAACCATCTTTTGTTGAATGTTAACAAAGTGGCTCAAGAGCAGTGTCAGTGTCTATTGCCAAATTGCTCTGGAGAAAACTTTTGCCAGGTAGAGTATGTTTGCTTTTTTTAAAAAAAAAAATTATAAAGTATGCATCTTTGTGGGGCAAATGAGTCTTTTCCTTCAGAAATTTATTCTTGGCTAGCTTCAGCCACATTTCAAGCATTGAAGCTTCTCTAGCAATGGCTTCCTAGAATATTTCAAATCATGTGACTAATTTGAGATAGAACATAAGCATCTTCAATGAACTAAAAAATTGTCATATAGCTCTCTGCACTCAGGGACTAGTATGATTCAAAACATGTTTGTAAGTTTTTTGAGGCCTTGATCATATCAGTAGCGATGCATCTCAGTGGTTCAGAGACCTCTTAGGAAAACTGAAGTCTACTTAATTTGCTCCCTAATACTATAAGTTCCAGCTGGAGTCTTCAAAAATGAAGTTCATTATTAAGATCTTTAAAGAGCATAACAATCAGGGTAAATGTCACACTCATTAATCACCTTCCTAAATAGACATAGCAAATAGCATGACTGTATTAACTCTGATTTCCTGAGAAAACACCATAGATTATGAAGATCAACACCACATGTGATAGTTTGCTAAACAAAAAAAGAAATATGCTTTCCAAAGAAATGAAGTATGAGGCACAAGCAAGTTACTTCTTCATACCTCTGATAATCCTGGTGAATCAAGTCATAAACAAAAAGGTAGAAAGGCAAATGACATTTTCTAGTTCACATAAAACACTGAAAACATCTCTGCTTGGAAAATTATGAAACTGAAGTTGTGTGGGACATGTAAAATAAGAGATCAATAGGTTTTCAAACAAGCTTAACCAAGTAAACAGAATCACAGACTAATAGGGGCTGGAAAAAACCTCTGGAAATCACCTAGTCCAACCCCTCTATCAGATCAGGATCACCTAGAGCAGGGTGCACAGGACAGCATCCAAGTTTTGAATGTCTCCAGCGATGGAGGTAACACATACAAAAATCACAAAATCACAGAATCATAGGGGTTGGAAAGGACCTCGAGAGATCGTCAGGTCCAACCCCCCTGCCAAAGCAGCTCCCACCTCATATTGCACAGATAGGCATCCAGATGGGTCTTGAATATCTCCAGAGAAGGAGACTCCACAACCCCCTGGGCAGCCTGTCCCAGGGCTCTGTCACCCTCAGTGTGAAAAAGTTCTTCCGCATGTTGGTGCGGAACTTCCTGTGCTCCAACTTGCAGCCATTGACCCTTGTCCTGTCTCCACAGACCACTGAAAAGGGGCTGGCCAGTTCCCCCTGCATCCCATACTTAAGATATTGATAAACATTAATAAGGTCCCCCCCTTAGTCTTCTTTTCTCTAGGTTGAACAGAATAATCAAGGAAACATAGGTTTCTCCTTGCATTTCAGGGAAGTATAAACAGACAAAGGTCTCAGCATAATCTGATCTCCAAAGTGGTTGAAGTTGCTTGAGGATGATTTGGCAGCAACCAGACCCAGCAGCTGGCCTAGAGGAGATATAGGTCTGATACCCATTTAATGCATCTCTTCATACTGTTCCAGAACAGGAACCAGTCCTTTCCAGCATTGCAACAGAAGCAAAGGCGTGGTAAGAAATCTGTATCTGTGGAAGAGCCGTAACAGTGATGTTCTGATACAAGAAGAGCTAAAAACCAAAGTGCTTCACTGAAGCAGCACACTAGTTGCTCAACAGTCTTTGAATTACTCACAAATTAATTTTCTTCACTTGTCTGGTTTCCAAAATAAAAGTATTTTGCTTGAAGCATGGATCATACACCAAAGACAGGAAACGGCGATTCCTGTACAGTAAATAGAAAGAAAGTGATCATCCAACTACATTGGATAAAGAAGAAACCTGTAGCAGAACTTCACCATTCCACATATTTCATGGAGAATGATTTCTTTGTCTAACCACCAACATTAAACAGTACAAAAAAATCACCATTTCATTCATAGGAAAATGTTTTGGGTGTTGCCTTCAGATAATTTTTTCTGTCAGATGAAAAGAAAGCCCTAAAGTTCCTGATAACTGCATTGCTTCTGCCACTTAATGGCACTTGGGAAAAGCAGGTTCTATACAACAAATTGTCTCAAATCCATATCATTTGATACATTTCACATCAGCAATGAGAAAAATTTTAATGCTGATGTAAGAACTTTCTAAGCATCAGGTTCAGCAGTCTGAACTGACAGAAGATACTTACCACATCATTGCTTTGATTGACAGAAATATAGGTCTTCGTGCATGAGGATCTCCTGCACCTGTTCTGTTTATTATCCACCTCACCCAGGTTGGACAGGGCTTTGGGCCACCTGGTCTAGCAGAAGGAGTCCCCGCTCATGGCAGTGGGGGTTGGAACTGCGTCGTCTTTGAAGTCCCTTCTAAACCAAACCATCCTGGGAGTCAGGATTCTAGAATGCATAGCAGAATTTGTATTTTCACTGTAGTTTCTAAAAATAGCCAAACTTATATTATCAAGCTTCAAATACCTTTACTGACAAAAACCCACAAACAAATCTCAGACACTCAGACTCCTCCTGTAACATGAGCTCTGAATGTGAACAACAGAAATAACCTCTCCTCCCTGCAGATAAAATCCATACATTATTATGTGGAGTCTGTTAGTTCAATTCAGTTAAGGGATAAGAAAAACGTTAGCAGAAAGATGGGGAGCGGGGGGCAGGGGAAGGGTGGTGTTTGTGTGAATGTATGCTCAAGATATGAGTGACCAGAACATACTGGTCACCATGGGGTTTTCAAGAGTTTGCATGGAATAATTTCTTCCACTCAGCATAGAAGCAATAATGTTAGAGTGTATAAATTAAAAGTAGGTCAGATGTGATGTTACAAGCAGCATTTATTTAGACCAGGAAAACATAACCTTAGAAGCCTAGAAACCTAGAAGTAACAGAAATTGAAGAGTGTTGGTGTCACTTCTGGTGTTATGATGCTGACTATGTTAACACTGGTTCTTGCAATGCAAATAAAGCAGTGAATATTTCACAAATTGAAGCAGTCAGGGTCATGAATACTATTCCTCAGGCCAGTGCAATGTGATGGAGTAACCAGCAGACAAGAAATTATCAACACAGTGCTGTAAAAGATCCTGTATTAGTAAAGAACAAACGTTGTCTCTTAATTCCTCAAACTTTCTCCCTGGCCAAGACTATCAAGTCAAAACAGGGGGGAGGTTATGGCTGCATTCCCTCCACAGGCTGCCTCATGCTAGGTTGCTTTCCACTGAATCAAAATTTTCCTCTTAACAGGCAAATTCTCACAAACAACGATGTTTTACAGTGCTTTGACTTTACTTGTAGCTCATTTATCATAGCAGAGAGGATTGACTGAAGAATTCCAATCAAACGCCTGCCTGCTTTCTATGCTGAGTGAAAATCTAAAGTTGCAGTTATTTACATAGCACTTTTTTAGCAAGCTTTTACCATCAGCCAGGAAAGATGATCAGTGTGCAGCTGAACATGACCACTGTCAACTTAGTGGCATGGAAGAATGTACCCCCTTCCTTTCTCCTGGTGTGGATATGCACACATGGGATTGTTTTTACTACTCCTGCTCTCTTTTGGCTTGCCTAACAGGGTTTGTAGTGCTGTCTTCTCTAAATACATTTAATCCTCATTTTGCAAGTTATTTCTTCTAAAAATAAACCAAAAATTACTTTCTTCTTATTATTGCAAACTTCACCATTACAACTCCAGGGCTGTAACAGAAGGACTTACAGGACTTAGAAAGCTGCAGCTGCTGAAAACATTTTCTCTCCCATGATTTTCTGGGTCATTTATCTTCTCATCCTCCTGCTATTGTTAAATCTTCTAAGACTAACCTGAAATTGGGCTGATTGTTGATATTTTTTATGTCTTTTCCTGCATTATTTCTACACATATCAATATTGAGCTCTATTTCTCATATTTTTCTCTTTCTTTCTCTCTCATTGCCTCCCTCTCTCTCTCTCCCTCCCCCACCCAACAGTCTCTCTCTCCCTCTCTTTCTCTCTCTGTCTCTCCCATTCATTTTTTCCAGGTAGAAGCAAATATAATAAATACAATATATGAATTATATCTTTAGAATCCCCATGGGGGCCTTCAAAGTACTAACAAATGTTATTTTCTACTCTGAGCAAATAAACTTTCCATAGTGGAAATAGATCATTTATTTTCCCAGAGAAGTATTGATTTAAGCTGAAATAAGTTACAACAGTATTGGAAAAAGAAATACCATCTGTCTGCACTAACAGATGTATTCCTTGCCCAAACGAAAGTTTATAAAAGTATTTTTAACTCTTTCTCATCCAGAGTATTTTGTGATCTGTGAAGCAAAGTAATTTTTCAATAAATGAGTGATGATAGTCTTTCATGGCAAAGTTGTCCTTTCTGCCCTGCTCCATCACAATTTTTGGCACAATAAAAATGTTTAAGTCTAGCGATACCACAGTAAAGCTCTGAAGTGAGCTAAAAGTATAGTCCATCATATTTCCACTTAGATCTGGACCTTGGCCAGATAAAAAACAGAATTGAATTTCTTATAAGGACAAGGAAATATTTCAGAAATTCCTGATCTGCACTAAAACCTTTTTTTCCCCCACCTATTCATAGTGCACTGTCTTGTATGATAGCCAGGCTCTGATCTTTGGTCTTAATTCAGCAACCCTAATTCATTTGTTTGAACCATCAAGCTTTCTATAAATAATTAATTCTTCTTAGGACTACAAAGGCTAAGACTAAAGCAAGGATTTTAATCTAGGTCTCCCACAACTTAACCAACCACTGGACTATTCAGGAATTTTCCTTGAGAAGAAATGCCAGACAGACTTTTTTTTTTTTCCTTCAAACATACAATTCCAGTAAAAATATTAGTCTTGACAAACTAACATTTTTGAGATAAATCATTTGCTGAAAGATTCCTGACCAGCTTTTCTCAGAAAAGTGACTTTCTTCAACATTCAATATTTGCTGTTTTTTCACCCCTAAGTGCTGTCGCAAAGCGTATGGTGGGACCAATGACGACCTGCGGGGTCAAAACCTTCTCTGAGAACCCCAGTCTGAGAACATCTGCCTTAGTGTCTCATGAGGAAGCCTCGGGGCCCTAAGCAGACATTGGTTTGGATTTAGCAAGACTATTTTGCCTAAGAAGCAACTCACTTGGGTTTGGAAGTTTGCTAGTTTTTCCTTTTAACTATAAGTTTAAAAAAAAACATTCAGTCAATTACTCCTGAAATACTGTTTCAAAGAAAAATTTTATTCTGAAGCAAAGCCCAAAATTATTCATCTTTAAATTGACAAAATGAAACATTGATGGGTTTTTTTCAGGGGTTTTTGTTGGTTTTTTTACCAACAAAAATTATTAAGCATAAATTCTCAAAGTGTTTTCCTTTGACGAAAATCTATTCAGTCAGCCACAAATCTAGCAGAGTACCTGCTCTGTACCCAACATAAGTAAAGACAGTAGTTGTTGAATTTATACTTTTTCTCAGATAAAGTATAAATCCATCAACTGTTGATGGTATTAAAAGAGCCTAGTCTTTTGTAGGGAAAATAAAGTTGATAACGCATTATCCTATTGAAAGAAACAAGCATTCATCTCAAATGTGACAAGGCTGCAACTTTTAAATTTCCTTAAATATGGACCAGGATCCATTACACTATTTAGAGCCTGACCTTGATAGTCAAGCATTATTCCACTAAAATACCTGCTAGGAAGCCTTAAATGGTGCCTTCTGTGATAAGATCTGAGATGTGCTGTGAAGTTTTGGGGTTTTTTGTTTTATTCCATACAACAAATTTCTTGCTGAACAAGGTGTTTTAGAAAAACTCTAGTTTTATGGGCACAATTCTGCACTTGCAGTAATAGTAAGTACCAATTACATTTACACATTTTCAACGCTCAGTTAGACATACAAATGCTGACATTTGCCCTAACAATTTGCTTGTCGAGATAAAACTGTAATCACAGAGCAGCACGCTGGATTACACTCCCTTTAGCAAATAACACCACGGCATCTTAAAAACTCCTTATTCCTGGCTAGAACCTCTTTCCTCACAGCCTTCTGACAAGCACAGGAAGATTATTTGTCCTCCTTCTTTTTGACTGAATGAATTAATACTTCCTAAGTGTCTGAATTGTTTCATCACATTCTACACCCTAAACAATAATTGGATCTGTGCAATGCTTTTTTTTGGCCTGCAGTTGAGTTAGAGATGTGGAATTAAGTATAAAAGGCCCATTTGGGGCTAATCTGTGCTGGTCTTACTTCCTAAAATGCCTGTCCACCAAATGATTACTAGTTCTATGAACATCCCTGCAGAAGGTGTAGGAGTCAACAGAATCAGCTCATTAACTCCCAGATTTCCTTACCTCCATTACCTCCTGAGGAAAAAAAAACTTTCAGCCATCCCATCACATGGTGCTATTTTTAGTATTCTTTAATGAGTAAAGTATTTAGTAAAAAAATTAAGAAAAACAGAATCAGAACTAAAATTCCAAGATTATACCTGTGTGTAAACACACACACACGGTCAGTATTGCCATTAGTCTCACGTGATACACATAGTACTGGTTCCTAAGGATGAACAATAATCCTATTAGGCAACCAGTAGAAATTAATTTAATTATGTTAAAGTTGAGACCAAAGATTCTCTGTAAAGGGTTGTCTCATTCAGTGATCAGCGTAACTGTTTCACTGATTTTGCTTTCTTTAAAAAGCACATGTACTATCTAAGAAAGCAGAAAATGGTGCTAAAAGTACAGCTGACTTTTATCTGAGCTTTTATTACTTTCTTGTTTAGTTGCATTCATGACAGAGTTTTTGCAAGTCTCTGGTAGGCATTCTTCCGAATGAAAAGTTACTGTGAGAAGTGTATGGAAGTAATTTAAAAGAAAAAAGTAAAGTATACCAATATAGTTACAGCAGGGGGAACAACCATGCAGTATTGTTTACCACACATTCAAACAACAGTAGATTAAAAGCACATACAGAAAATAAACCACCATATTTCCTATGTAAATTGTGCATCTAGTTCAGGGGGATAGCAGGAGGGAGACTCTTGTGGCACTCTATCATAGTACTGCAGATTGATGACACTGAACAACAGGAGGAAACATAGATGGATTTTGAGAATAAAGGAGGAAAGAAGGATAAGCTGTTACACAGAAATATCCCCAAAACTCTCTTCTCTATTTAATTCTAACAATGTTGTCATTTCACGGGACAGATTTATTTATTTTTTTTTAACCAGACAGGTGACTTTTTTATCTAATTCAACACCACTGTTATTCAAATTCCAGGTTGCTCCTGACACTCAAGTCAGGTTTCATTTAAGCTCACTATTGTGAACTGAAAAATGTATAAGACATCTGGAACCGTATTCTCCAGTCAGCCTGGTCTCCTGAATCTGGGAGTTTATAAGAAGGCAGAGTAGTTACATTTTCTTTGTTGAACTCTTTTCATCATTCCAAACTGTAAGTTCTCAACAACATATCAGATATTCAGGAGTTATTAGGGTAAGAGCCTTTTTTTGATTTTTGGGGAGATTTGGGTTTTGGGTTTTTTTGTTAAATTAATTTATCTTTATTCATTGCTTAGGAGTTTTTCTGCAGATCTGTAATCTCTCCTATCTTATCATTTAAATGAAAAAGCAATAAAAAGCAAGAATAGTCTACCAGGTTAAATTAAAGCGGCATCAAGCCTGGTCTCAACAGTAGCCATAAGTGATTAGAGAAGATTAAAAGAGCAAATAAAATAATTCTTCCCCTTAACACTCATAAACTCCAATCATTTTCAAGTTGGGGACATACTGATCTAGACAGGGTCCCTGACTATGTTGTAACTCTCAATTATTTTTTCCTTTACATTAATGAGTCCTTGCTTAAGCACCAAGAAACATTAAGCACCCACCTTATACTTGGCAAGAGTCCTCTTGTTTTGAATCCACTGTTATCAGTTTCATTTGATTTGCCCTTCCATCTTCTACTAAAGAGAATGAATTATCAGTTGAGCCCCTGCGTGCTTCTGAGGAGTCTATAAATCTGTATTATTTTCCCTCCCTTCCATCAAGTATGTCTTTTCCAGGCTGATGACTGCTAACATTGTTGTTCGTCATGCATAAGCCATTTCACACTCTTGATGGTCTTTGTTGCCCACTTGTTGTTTTCTAGATCTTGATCCAGGTCAAAATGATTGAGTGGTTCATTTAGAAGTTTGCTGCAGACATTCAGTGCCATTACTTGAATTTGCTCTCATTAATCACATATACGTACTGTGAAACGATAATTTAGAAAACCCAGGAGCTGTTTTGTTTTGATGACAATCTAGAAAATAATTCATTTAAATGATACCACAAGTGGATTCAAGAATTAACGAGTCAGATAACTGGATTGCAAGATTTTTGGTCTGCAAGGATGAACATTTGATTACTGATCTATTTTAAGGGCTGTGAACATCCAGCTCCTGGAGGTCTCACTGCTGGGGCTCAGGGACACCACAGTAATAGCAGAGACAAGGGCTACCCCTTTCTGGCTGACCCTTTCCACTCCATGGTTGGGGTTGAGCAGGGAAAGGTCTTGCCAACTAGGGTTCATCCCACCATCCTGTAGGATCCCCCACTAGCACTCTAAACTTACAGAAAAAAATAATAAACAAGGGGTTAAGTAGGTGGCTGTCCTGAGAGCAAGATGGGGAGCAGAAGAAGGGGAAAGGGAGCTTGCTGGTGGTGATGTGAGGAAGGGAATTTTCTTAAAGGAAAATTGTTTTCATCCTATGGGAAAAAAAGGGTTTAAATTAAATACTAATAGATCGTAGAGAGGGTGAACAGAAAACTTAACATTTAAGTTAGATGGCAATATTTGTCTCCATTTATTTTTCCCCTCAGCTTTTGCAGTCAAAAAGAACCAATGACTTTATATAGTGTATGTTACACTCACAAAAGAGATTGCATACAGAAATCACATGTAACACAGAGCTCTACTAATTGGTCATGGGATTGTGGTGACTGGCCAGAAAAGCAGACCAAGGAAACAGTTTAGCAGACAGAAATCCAACCACTGTTGTTTAAATTTTCAGCTTATACATGTGCTTGTTTGCTTATTTAAACCCTGTGTCAGTACTCCTCTGGAAAACATTACATCTGTGTGGGCCTACAGCACAGTTTTGGAAGAAATTCATGTTTGTCCTTAAATGAGTTTTAGGGATAGAGCTCAGCAGGGATAAGAGATGATGGGGTCCATCCTCACCTGAACTTTATAGCCCCCCCAACTCTTTCTAAACATCCATTCCCTGCTGGCATTGAGCCTGGAACCTCTGGGTATGTGCAGAAGAGCGGTCTGTGTGCTGCAATGACCTATGCTGGGTGTGCTTGCAGAGGGAGCCCCACCAGAAAAAAAGCACTAGAGCTGTTGACAGGCTGTACGTCTTGAATATACAATAGGAAAAGTTAATTAGTTGGCTTTACTAGGGCCTTTTATAATCCATGTTGCTAATTTAAAACATTTAAATTGCTGTTAAGAAAAAAACAGATGAAATTTCAAATGAGGGTCCAGAATCCTGCTCAAAAAAATAAAGCAACAATTCTTTGGCAACTTTGTTTTGGATCTGACGTTGCTCAAAAGCCTACTGTTAAGCGGTGCCCAGTATTGCCCCTGCCCACACAATCCTTTCCCAAGAAAGGAATCAGGTTTAAAGCTTGGCACCAGCATCATGTTCTCATCTTCCCTGATTCGACAATTATGAGCACCACATAGCTCCTTGCAAGAAAGGGCACAAGAACAAAGTTCAGGCTGTCTCTCAACAATAAGATCAGGAAAAAGCTTCCCTATAACATCATGGAATGGATGCTTATTCACAAAGCTCCAGGTGTAGGTTGTTCTCTGCATTCAGGTAATTGGAAGGTTCCCAGAGGCCATGTTGAGTGTTTTGGATGACATGCTGAAGAACTTGACTCTTCCTGTGCATTCTTTATTGCAACTGAGCACATGAAACGGAATTCTGCAATCTGTGGCATTCATCAGTAAGGTTTTGTTCTATACAGTTTGGCTTGTGCTAGATCTAGCTATAGCTGCAAATATGCAAGATCAGACATAGACATAAAGAGTAAAGGAAACAGATAAACTGAAGTTTACCCAGAGCACAAAATACACAAGGAAAATGCACAGCTATGAAAAATTAGCCTGGCTTTACAAGGTGATGGAATAATGCTTAGGTACAAGTCTGTCAGTTACTGAATTACAAGAATCAGACCTCCAAATTGATGATATTCAGGTTACTATTGATTTTTCTGGAAATTTAATAAAAAGCAAAGTAGTCTAATGAAGAAATTGTAACTCGTTAAAACTAAGAGCAAAGACAACGTTTTGTAAAACCAAAATATCCTAAAAATATGCAGAAAAGGCATGCAAACGAGAAATAATGCTGGACTGCTGGATATTCAGAATACCTTTTAATTTCCTAATATGAAAGAGAATATTTAAAACAGACAAGAATGCAATTAAGAAGCATCAGTGTGAATGATGTGCCTCCCTCATTGTTTCACTGCCCGCTAAATCAAGCTTAGCACTGTAAGCTGAAACAAGAGAGAATAGCGGCATGGAAAGGACAAACTGGGAATGCGTGATTCATCAATGAGAAGTAGATTCCACCACACTGTTGGCAAATATATCATGCTTTTGTTAAATGAAGATGAATTCCTGGTTTCCTTTTTGTGCTTTTTCTTCACCCTTCTATTCTATCTGTAGGGCATGGTTTGTTTTTCCTGACAGTTTGAGATTTCTGAGCTACTGCAATGTAGTGCCAACACACACTGTGCACAGTAAGTGAAGAAGAAACAATCTGGCTGTTGTTTCTTGCTTTGCAAATAGCAATTTGCTTCTCATGACTGTATTTTAGATCCTGGTACCAGAGGCCTGATTTTAGAAAGCTAAATGTTTCTGTCCCACTTTTATGTGTCCATTTAAGATTGTTTTTTCTGATGCAAAATGAATGTTGGCATCCAGTTAAAGTAGCAAACTATGCAAATGTCCAGAATATGTTGCAATACAACTTCAGTAATTACACAACCAAATTAGAGCTAAAGCAATTGTTGTTTCTACTTACTACTGGCCTTGTTTTTCTGAGGACTTTCTGAGGACTTCTTCTGAGGCTTCCAGTGACGAATGGGTTCATCGAGGTGAACAGAGTGTTAGCAGTTCATTCAATTATATTTAAAGCAAAAAGAAACATAAAAACATTTTTTATAAATCATCCTCTTATCTACAATTAAAATAATAATACAACAAATACCTACTATTTAACACAGATTAAGCAACAAAGCTAATAAATTTGCTATTAACACCTACTCTATTTAGACATCCACTAGCTATGGATAAAATGAAGCCAAATTTCCAATAACAAATTTTAGATCTTTAGCCAAATAGTAATGATATCATGTCAAGAAATTCTCAGAATAAATAGTACTATAAATCACATGCCATGTGCAATTAACTATACATTTCATTTAGGTTTAATAGGCTATTTACTGCATGATCTTCTTATGTCATAAATTATCATAGCTCTACTGAAGTCAATGGAGCCTGTTTATACCAGCTGAAACTCTTCTCCTTACAGTTGGATGATTAATGTTGCTTTTTAATATTCAGTAGAAAAATATGTTGTAATATTGAGAGACATCAAGAAAAGAACAGGCAAATAAACATCAGAACTGCTTTGGGACTTTCCAAGAGATGCTGAAAGCCAACATTTGGCTTTGGGAAGAAAAATAAAAGCACAAATCTCATCTTAATTGGTTTACAAGATATTCTGATTACTTTATTTGAAAAACTTTAAACTAACTCCCAGGGGCAAAAGAGGAGGGGAGAAAGAATTAGTACTGAAAATGAGTCTTGCTTAAAAGTAGACATCAATCACACATGTGAGGCAAGACAACTAATTGCCTAACCTAGAGATTATTGAAGATCAGACCGATTCTACATTAATGACCATTCTTAAACACTGGATTATATAAAATAATCCAGAATCATCCAGTTTAATTACTTGTACTTTTGTCTCTTCAAGAATGTGACAACTTGGTTTGTAAATGTTCTAATGAAGAATGTCAGCTGTTTACATATGTCAGTATTCGTTGCTGAGCACTGTTTTAGTCATTGAAGTAACACGTTCATTTTCTTTTATTCCAACAGCCTGCTTCACCATGGTTATATTTCTGAAAAAGACTGAACGCATAATGAGCTTTACAAAATAATTGAATGTGATAATTCTGGATTATCTCTTAATTAAACTACAGTTTTGAAACACCCATTGTGATTCTATCAACAACTGATGGAAGATAATCTTGAGATAAAACGATTAATCTTCTTTCCTTTTGATTGCCTTCCTTGATCCCTGTATGTAAAAGCAGTTATTAACATTATTTGCCATCATTATCATCTGTCGGTTTGAATATTTGGACCTAGTTTTATTTATAGGTGTATTCCCGTGCTTTTCAATGGATTGTGCCACCAAAATTAGTTAGGCACACTTTCACTCTGTTTCTGCCATTCAACAAAGGTTTTCACACAAGTAACAGCTCCACATCACACACGTGGGGCTTGTCTTGTGATAAACTCTTAGATAGGTTCCTGACAATAGCCATATTTTGATCTCTCTATTTCAACTGTCTGCTATATAGACGCTGTATTCCCAGTAGCATTCAGTGTGGCAATATCCAAATAGCTACTGTGAAGTAGTCAAAAGAGTAGTGGTGGGTTTTGGAAGGAACGTGTTAAGGAAACAGGAGCTGAAGTGAAATTTAACTACAAAGGATTTAAATTGCCCTGCTTAATTAATGGAAAACCACACAGAATGGCTTAAAACCCACCCTTACATTCTATATGACCTCATTTTGGGAAACTGAGCATCTGCCATTGGATTGGCCTGCCTGGACATAAAGGTTTTTGTAATAGTTTAGAAAAACAAGACTTACTTAAGACCTTTTCTGAAGAGGCTTACATATTTATTAGTGCTCTATTTCTCTTTCATCCCTATTAATCTCTGTAAGGGCTGTTCATAAAGGCCAACATTACACTAATAAGGCTAATCTCTCCCTCAACGTTCAGTTCAAGAAAGGCAGGGGGTCATTTAGAAGAGTTACATCAGGTCTATCTTTCCAAATTAAATTGTAGCAAGAGTCTAGGGAGTTTTATATCACCCTTGCTGAATATCCTTCTCCAAAATTTTCCCATGTAAAAATAACTAAAAATTTCAGGCTGTTTCCTGTAAGCTACACAATAATTACAATTGCTATTTGTCTTTCTGTTCATACATTTCATGTTATTCAGAAACATTTTAACAGCAAAAATAACCAGTTGATCATTAACAGACATATTGCAAAACCAAATAAATGGTGTTATAATAAATTTAGATATACCGAGTTATAACAAACCAGGGTCATGACTACTAAATAGCAATAGATAGAAATTATGGCTCTACCAAAAGCCATAAGTAGAAAGTATTTGTGTTACAACTTTCATTAAAACATACTTGTCAAATTGGTGTGTGAATTTTCTTGGGGATAAAAGAAAATGTAAATTTTGTTTACATTGATACAGAATTTATAACGCCTACACATTGAAAGTTCCCATCTTTGGATGAAATTTAACATAAGTATATTAAGTAATTTGTTAAGATGGGAGCAATATTTGATCCGTTATCTTAAAAGTCTCTGAAATATATCTGCATTCAGTTACATTTCTGATTATTATCACCAGGGAACAGAATAGAGAAATCATCATGTTTCAAATTGAATTTCTGCACATGAAATGCACAAGGAGTTTGCAGATCGCTGAGATTAACTGAAATGCATAACAGCATTGTTAAGTAGATTTATTGTGCATTAAAAGTGTTATGTCACCACTGAAAATCAACCTATGATTTTAATGGTACACTAAATTCCTGCAAATATTGAATGCATTATTTCATACCTATGCTTTATGAGCCATGAATGATACCAAAGAAGGTTCCCAAGTTTTCAGGAAAAGTCTTTGAAAGGTATTTCCAAAACCAAGCCCATTCCTACCATAAAAGATTTTCACAATTGGATCATCATCTCACTCACATACACGTGCACACACTTCTATTCACAGTAAAATAATGAAAAAGACCAGAACTTTTCAACCCCATAAATTGACAGCTGATGCTAGACAAACAGCCTCAGGTTTTTATACAAACAGCATATATTTTAGGTAACAAACACAAACTTACACATTAAATACATTGGATCTGCCATTTGGAGTAAGTTATAAAAAGGACATTAATTCAAGCAACAATTCTCATTGCTTTCACTTAAGTTTCTTTTTTAAGAGATACTTGGTAATAAGCTAGAAATGCAAGCTACATCATAAAATATTAATTAAATCATAGAAAAAGGGACTTCTTGTTTCTTGGACACAAAAGAAGGGAAGATATTAGGCTTTCTGAGAAGAAATTTCTCCTAATTTCTAACCTGAACCTCCCCAGCACAACTTGCAGCCATTCCCTCTTGTCCTATTGCTACTTATCTGTGAGAAGAGGCTGACCCCCAGATCACCACAACCTCCTTTCAGGTAGCTGTAGAGAGCAATAAGGTCTCCCCTGAGCCTCCTCTTCTCCAGACTGAACAGCCCCAGTTCCCTCAGCCACTCCTTGTAAGACTTGTGTTCCAGACCCTTCACCAGCTTCATTGCCCTTCTCTGGACATAGTCCAGGGCCTCAATGTCTTTCTTGTAGTGAGAGGCCCAAAACCAAACACAGTATTCGAGGTGCGGCCTCACCAGAGCTGAGTACAGGGGGATGATCACCTCCCTGGTCCTGCTGGCTGCACTATTCCTGAATACAAGCCAGGATGCCATTGGCCTTCTTAGCCACCTGGGCACCTGGCTGGTTTATGTTGACGTGAGTGTCAACCAACACCCCCAGATCATTTTCCTCTGTGCAGCTTTCCAGCCACCCTGCCCCAGGCCTGTAGCGTTGCCTGGGGTTGATATGACCAAAGCGCAGGACCTGACACTTAGCCGTGTGGAACTTATCCCATTGGCCTCTGCCCATTGATCCAACCTGTCCGGGTCCCTCTGCAGGACTCTCCTATCCTCTGGCAGATTGACGCTTCCCCCCAACCTGGCATCATCTACAAGCTTACTAAGGGTGTACTCAATTCCCTTATCCAAATCATCAGTAAAGATATTAAAGAGGATGGGCCCTATCACACAATCCATGTCTGACAAGAAATAATTTTATAATTTTATTTTTAAGTTTAAAGTCAGTATCACACCGCCCTTCAGGAAAACACTAAACTGAAGGCATATTAGGGAACTGAGTTTTATGCCTTGTTCAATCATGATTTTGATGTGTATATTCCTAAATCTTCTTTAAAAATATCAAACAGAACATAAACTTCTGTATAGGCATAGCTTAAGCTACTGCACACTAATCAAATACTTACAGGTTTAAAAAGATTTTTTTGCTGTTCTTGTAACACAGAGTTGGATCCTGCTTAAGGGTAAGTTCATAAATTCATAAGCTTGACCCAAGAAAATGTGACAGCCAGGTCGAGGAAAGCGATTCTGCTCCTTTACTCTGCTCTTATGAGATCCTACTTGGAGTACTGTGACCAATTCCTGTGCCCAGCTGAATATGGAGCTGCTGGAGAGAGTCCATAGGAGGGCCACAAAGGTGACCAGAGAAATGGAACACCTTTCCTATGAAAACAGAATGAGAGTTGGGCTTGTTCCACCCAGAGAAGAGAAGCCTGTGGGGAGCTTTCTGGTACCTGAAGGTGGCCTATAGGACAGCTGGAGAGGGGCTGTTTATCAGGGAGTGTAGTGGCAGGACAAGGGATAATGGCCTTAAGTTGAAGGAGGGCAGATTTAGTTTAGATATTAGGAAGAAATTCTTCACTATGAGGGTGGGGAGGCACTGGAACAGGTTGCCCAGAGAAGTTGAGGATGCCCCCTCCCTGGCAGTGTTCACGGTCAGGTGTTGGATGGGGTTTTGGGTAAACTGATCTAGTAGCAGGTGACTGTGCTAATGGCAGGGGGGTCAAACTAGATGGTCTTTGAGGTCCCTTCCAGCCCAAACCAGTCTGTGATTCTATGATTCTAAATCATGTATAGCAGGATACTTTTTTGATTACCCAGGATGTCTTTGAGTATTCTGTGTGTGAAGGTGAGGGTTTCCTTTTTTTCTTCTCCAGGTACCAAACATAAAACACTTTACAAGACCATAATTTGCCAAAGGTTCCACTTTTTCTTACTAAGTCTTCTCAAACCATTTAGTGAGATTTCTTCTAAATGCTTGAGAGGTATTTGAACACTGCTGTCTCTTCTAGTTAGCCTGTAAACTCTTTAGAGAAGAGAGCATTTTGTCTGTGTGTGAAGAGCACCAAACATGCTAACCATACTAAGTAACCAATGATGGCACTTTCCCTTGTTTATGCCTTGTTCAATGTCACTTGGCATAGCAATAGCTTATCTTTCACTGTCCTTTCCTTGGGGTGGAGGAAGAAAGACAGTATAACCAGGAAACTGAACCATGGGTATCTAGAAGGTGTGCCATATGAAGAGCTGCTCATATTCAAAGTATTACCCTATTCAGACTGTCACAAACTGATTTTTTCCTAAGAGCTGACTTGGTTGGTTTGTAAGAGCATAGTCCAACACCCCCAAAGTCAATGAGACTAGCACAGTGTACATTGGAAGGATGGAAATTGAACTCTGTGAGAGAGAAAATAGTTATCATGCTGCTTAGCTGTCCTTTTCCCAGCTACCAAAGAAAATTTCACATTTTTCTCCTTCAAGGCTGAAGAATGTGGGTGGATTGTATAAGTCTAGTATGTCTAAATCATATTGTTAGGCTTTAAAAGGAAAGGAGACACAATGAGCCACAGGTGGTTTGCAGCTCAAAACAGTTATCTGAAGATGTAATGCTCTCAAAGTATTCACTCAGTATAACTCAGAAAACTTTCGACTCAACATGTATAGACACATGATTAGTATTCCACTTGAAAGATCTCGTATTATCATCATACTGTGAAGTTCCTCTTGTCTCAACAGCCGCAACAAAGGAGGTTGCTGAGCAGTACCTGAAGTAGTATTTGGAAAGAATGAGAGAGTGAATGCAAAACATGGCATTTGCTCTATTTTCTAACTTCAGATGGTAAGTAAAGTAGGCTGTGCCATCTGCTGAACAATTTGCCTTCACGCTGTCTCGTCTGCCACTTGTTTAACATGTAATGTTATATGTCACTCTGACAGGAATGCAACATTAACAGGCCCTAACAGGGTATGTCTCTCAATGGGATGACAGCCGGCGTCTACTCTGCTGCTGAAATACTGCCAGTTTCATTTCTATCCTCCAGACTCATTTCTCAAGATTATTAATGATAGTTTGAGACTGAGTTTGCAGCACATTGAGTTTAGCTCCTGACAATTACTCCCTGTCCTTTCCATAAGGGAGGCCTGTGGGTGTTATGACAATATCATTTTATTCTTTTAGTTCACATCTTTTTTCTCTCTGTTTTTATCACACTCACTCTGTCATCCTCCCTGCCTTTTTAAGTGATTTTTCCCCCCCAACCTAACATTGCCTTCTCACAAAGAAACCTCAAGTTTCTATCCTCAGTCTCTTCCTCCCTGCCATCTCTACCATTGGGGCAGAGGCACACAGAAGAATCACTGCAGCAGAGCACAGAATTTTTGGACACTGGGTGGCTGCTCCCAGTTATGCCTGCTGTTAGCCCAGAACACTAAATTAGAGCTTGCAGCCATGTGATACAGTGCTATGATCCCTGCAGATACTTTAAACAGAAAACTGTTATCACTAGCTGTGTACTAGAGCAAGTGTCATGGTTGCTAGGTTTATCTCTCTTTTATACACACAATCCTACCAGACCAATGTCTTGCATTAAATTTTATGCTTTATTCACCTGATCATAGAATCATAGAATCACCTGGATTGGAAGAGACCCTTAAGATCATTGAGTCCAACCATCGTGTCTGGTTCTGTAGATCCAGAAGCTGATGAAACTTTCCATATAATAACAACTGTTGATCACTTTGCAAGTCCAGCAGCACATAAGACATTTCATGCTTTGTCTCTTTGAGAAGCAGTGATTTATGGTTCTGTTAAAATAGAGTATTCTATATAGTAGTTGGAACAAACCCTGGGAGCAACTTCATTAAAAAAACAGTTATAGAGAGGTTATTGAAACAAAAGTAGCCCTAGCACTAGTAAGGCTTATGAGCTCAAGCACAGCTATGTATTAACATGTCTTTATGGCTTCCAGGCTAGAGCTGGCTTCCATTCAGGCAGCTCAGTGTGCAAGCAGATCAAACGCATGACTCTCTGCACCCGTCTGTGCAGACAAAGCCTCGGCTGCTTTCTCTGAGTCATCCTGCTTAGACTGGTTTTGATGCTCCCCAATGAAAACACACTAAAGCCATTAAAAGTATTTATGCATGCTCTCCTAAGGCCCCACAAGCTAAGTGCTGGTGGTCAGCAGGGCTTCCATTTCTCTTCTTGTTGGAAAAGCTCTCCTAAGTAATCAGACCATAAGATGAATGCTCATTTGAGTACATAGCACACACAAGTGAAAAATACCAGTGACTGATAAAGAGTCAGAACTAGCTTTACTAAAGAAAAGTAAAGCTAGTGCTTTACTTTCTGAATTTCACTTACAAATGGAATTAACTACAGGGTTGTTTTTTTAACTCACTATACAGAGCTAGTAACTACATCATAGCTCAGGTTTGATCTGGAAGCAGGAGTCAGAACTGTGCATCTCACAAATCAGACCTGCAATTGAGACACACAACATAATAAAAGCAGTGCATTTTTTCAAGTTCCTAAACTACAAGGAAAGACAAGAAGACCTTAATTCTATCAAAAAGGCTTGTCACCACACACCACTATTGCACCACATGTGAACAGCAACATAATGTTCCTTTGTTCTTCTGTTGTGGAATCACTATCCCTTATGGAAATCCCTTACTAATAGGAACTATAGACTAGAAAAAGCATATCAAAGCTGTTCTTGGTTTTCCATATTCTTTCAGTGGACAGAGTCAAGTTTCAGGTCAAAGCAGCCAATATTCACAAGTTTTCAGATATCTATGACTAGCTTATAAAATGTTTACATGAACTGCTTGATAAAATCATGGTAAACAGTTTTGCTCTTCTGGCAGAGCAGAGCACTTCAAAGTAAGGATAAACCTTGCCCAACCAATAGACACCATTTTTCCACAGGATGGTCTGAAACTCTTTAACAGATTTCCTTATGTACTGAAGTGCAGAGCCCTTACTGGCTTCCACCCTGAGCATGTGATGCTTTTTTAGCATATTTTTTGCAGTAAAGATGCCCAGCATAAGCACATAACACAATATATTTGCTAATAATAAAAATATTTTAAAAATCTTATTAGAATTATAACTATAAATCAGGCTTTAACTATAAATTTAAGCCATTTGTGCATATTTGTACAGTCTTCTCCCTTGGGAAGAAAATAAAAATGAACTACAGGTCAGCTTTTCAGCCTGCAGTTTATGAACTACTGGAACATACTTAGATACTATTGTGAACAAAGTCATATTAAAAAAAAATAAAAATCACAGATAACAGAGTAGCATTGCCAGACATAGTAAACATAACATTAAATAGCAAGGTTGCATGCTCCCACTGAGTCTATACTTTTGCACCTCCCAAGCAGCTGCCTAAAATAAGGATAACCCCATTCGTTATGATTTTAAATAGTTTGGGATACATTAAGATGAAAGATAAAATTTCAAGATACTGTATTCCTGGGTGGCCAGTTCCTAGTTCACTGGTTTTTGACATTTTGTTCCTTGATGTCAGCTTCAAAATACAGTTTCATATATTGAAATATTTTTTGTTACAGTACTTTATACTGATCCCGTGACCTCCTTGATCTCCAAGAATCCTGTATTACAATAGGAAGTAGGTAACACTGAGCAAACAAATGCCGCTCAGCATCTCGAACATAAGACTATCAATCAGTAAACTTCAGAGGGATCCTCTCTTTCCAAGAAGAAATAAGAGAGAGGGTCTTCTCAGCAGTGTTTTCTAAAAATCTTGTGGATCTTTGGTAGAAGATTAGGGTGCTAACCCCATTATCTTTTAAAATTTCTAGCCACATATTCCTGTGGCAGATGCAACTGTGCTTAATAGTGTTTCTCTTTGACTAGCATAAACTGCCTTTTAGAGTTGCTCTGAAGTGTTAAATGCTTCTTTGTTTTGCTTCAAATGTATTTCCACCATTGGAAGAATTATTGCTCTATCACCTTTCCATAAGTTGCAGGAGTGATGGGAAGTTAAAATATTCTGACAGCCTCAGGAAAAGGTATTAAGGAATACACTAGTATTAAAAAAATAGTGAGTGGTAATTTAAATCTCTCTTACACCAGAGCTTCTAATAATGACACCGAAATCTATGGAACACACATTGCACAAGAAGGCTGCCAATGTTTCCCATTTTGTTGTGCAAGGAATGTGAGTTTTAGACATATCAACCACGCAACAATTTAATTCAGTGGAATATTCCTTCATGGATGGAAATCAGGTCCAAAGAACCTTATGTCATATAGCCCAAAACTGTACACTGAGATCGAAAATCTCAGGAAAAAAAATTGCTTGCACAGCTGAGCGTCTTTACTGTAGAAAAACAGTCCTGTGGGCTGCAGAACTAATGAGGCCTGGTTTCCTACGGCTTGCTTCTAATAGTCAGATCCCCTGATGTCTAAAAAGGTGCAAGCTCCTGTTTTCCCACATTGAGGTTCTCATTCTCCAATATGGATTTACTTTCAAGATTTCTCTCCCAAAAGAACTGGGGGAGGTGGAGGGTGGGGAAAAGTACAACAACAGAGTCTTTTTTCCTGTATCCAGCTGCCTATTTTCAAACTAATAATAAGACAGCTATACGTATGTCGCTCTTCATAGAATTTGGGAAAAAAAAAAATAATTTGCAAGTGGGTAGGAATGAGATAAACAGAGGGACATTACATAGGCCTCATCTCACTAAAAAAAGAAGGCAAACTTCATCGTATCCTTCTATTTTCATGAAATTCTTTCCAAAACTAGCTAGCTAGTGCTGCTCTTCTTTAATTGCTGTTCTTCATCTTACTGATCATAATACACTGTGACTCAGGTGTGTCCAAGAAAACATCCACTTGCATAGGCAAATATGTTTGCATATGCAAAACCAATAGGTGAGACAAGAAAGCAGTTATTAAACTGTATGCATGACAGTTGATAAAGCTGTGCTTCTACAGAACTTAAGGTAAGCCATTTTGTTTCCTGCAATTTGTAGAGGGGTTTTCTTGTTTGTTTTATATGCTTGTATATCAGGCTGGTTGGGGGTTGTTTGTTTGTTTTTCCCTTCTCTCTTTCTCTCACTTTGTATTTCTGTTAGTATTTGATAGTTTTTATTTAGATAAGTTCACTGGCTCTGTATACGTTCACTTACTCTCGGGAAATGCGATTCTTTTAATGTTGTCTATTACTTTAAAAACAAGATAGCAACAATGAAAGGTGTAATCAGACTGTTAAACATGGAATCATAGAGCCATAGACAGGTTTGGGTTAAAAAGGTTTTTAAAGACCATCTACTTCCAACCCAGCTGCCATGGGCAGGGATACCCTCTACTAAACCAGGTTGCCCAAAGACCCATCCAACCTGTCCTTGAACATTTCTAGGGAGAGAACATTCACAACCTCTCTGGGCAACCTGCTTCAGTGCCTCACTGACCTTATAGTAGAGAGTTTCTTCCTAATATCTGAACTAAATCTCTGGTCCTTTAGCTTAAGGCCATTACCCCTTGTTCTGTCACTACACACCCTTGTAAGCAGCCACTCTCCAGATTTCCTGTAAGCCCCCGCTTAGGTACTAGAAGGCTGCTCTAAGGTCTCCCCAGACCGCCAAAGCTCAAAGACAGGTTAACCACAAAGATAAAATAAAATCTACCCTGTCAAAATCGTGATTTTGACTTTGCTGTTAGCAGCTTCTGAAGTACGAGTAGGAGTAAATAATTTACTCAAATGTTTGAAATCAATTAACTTTAATGAAATGAAACTGCATAATGATTAGTAATCTTGGTACTTTAAAGTAATAGGAAGAACATAAACTTCTTAAAGAAACATTTACTGCACAATTTAAAATTGAAAATATTTTCAAACTGTAGTATCTTAGAAATGGATTACCTGTCATCCAATTCAATAATTCAGTCAAAGAGCACAGTGAGCAAGAACAGTTTAATAATACCCTAAACAGAAAGCAGGACAAAATTTCTCGGTAATGGTAAAGACTAAATTAAATGTTAAAAAATGAAACATCAGTGTCTCATACAGGCCAAAAAACACCTAGACAATCTTGGACAACTGAGATGAAGAAAAATCTAGAATATTTAACTCTTTTAGAATATTTAACTCTTTTCGAAACGAGTGCTATCTATATTAGACAAATATGAGATGTTGCACACTTTTTCATGGGGACAGCAGTGCTTCGTCTATGCTCTCTTACTACTGAAAATGTCCTGCTTGATGTTCTCCAAGCTGGAGAGAGAAGCAAGTCTGTTAAGTATCATTGCTAGGAAAAAAAATACATCCATTCTTAGTTCAGAAATAACATTCATGCATTACTCTTAATCTGAATTGGATATGTGGAAAGTCTAAGTACAAATAACTTCAATTATATCCAAGATTACTCCTCTGAACTTAGTGTTGCTATTTTCAATTTACAGTAAGTTGAAGACAGATACCATTAAACCACACAAGAGTAGACCTGTAGGTGAACTCAGATCTGTTCTCATTGTGAAAGAAGCATGATTCCTTAAGGTTAATTTTGACAGACGTGCCTTTTTCATAAAGCACCAGAATGCATTTAGCCAGCACCAAAGATATTGAGCACTCCTACTCTGTAGTTTGATTGCCCAACTCCAGTTAAAACTATCATGAGTCCACACATAAGGAAAACAGGAACCCTCGCTTTCAACCTAAGTGTTGCAAGATGCATTGCCTAGTAGAATTAGTGTCTCTAACCCACTGTAGAAAGGTAATTAAAGCTAGTAATTTCCATTTTCATCTCCATGCAGGAATTACGAAACAAGGATTAGCAAGTACAGAATCAAGCACAGAGCTGGTAGCTATTCAAATAATTTGGCATGTGTTTGTCATCACTGATTCGTCTGTAGTGAACAACAGATGCCGTTAACTTTGTACAATCCTTGGAAATAAAAACATAGCCTATTTACTAATACTTGTTTTTCAGCATGCTTTCCTCTTTGGGCTTGCTCTAACAAAAAAAGAACAAAAAAATCATTACTCTTCATAATTATCCTTTTTAATGAAGAATAAATAACATGACAAATAACAATAAAAACTCAGGGGTCTTAGGACTTGATTGTTTTCTTACACATGCTTATGCAACTCCATTTTTCTTTGGTGGAATTTCATTGGCATTATAGAGACTTACCCGAGACGGTAGTGGACCCCTATGATTTTTCCAGTTGTGAAAGTGTAATATGAGGATATTTTAATAGGATGCAATGGGTGTGGGAGTAATTCTTTCCTGTAATAAACAGCTAGCTTTGAAAAAGCTTACTCATCTAATCCTTATTACAGCACTGGGCTGAAAAACAGATGTGGTGGAGGGGGTAATTTTCTTATGTTTCTCTAATATATTCTAATGTGACATTCTCTGTCCTTGATGTATCCTATTGCTCCTAATAATGAGGAACTGCATGAGGCACTGGTAGCTCTTCTTTAACCAGTTTCAGGTGATCTCTGTATTTCAGTTAGTGTCCTTTCAGTTAGTTGCCTTTCCCAACATAATTTCTGTACGTCCTGTTTGGTATCACTGGATTTCATCATGTTCAACTAAAATAGGGAAGTTTATCTTAAAATTTGGTTTTACCAGTCCTCTGCTTTATGCAGAAATATTTTTAGTGTGACTCTCTTAAATACTATGCTTTTAAAAGATTAGAGATTACATATCCTGGAGTGAGTACTGTGATCAATTACATTAAGGACCATAAAGGGCCTATCAATCGATCTAATAATTTTGAGTTCTCAGATGGAATAACTGTCATCACTTGTGCATTGTAAGCATGAAAAACATCATCTGATACAATTATAGAAGTGGATTGGATAAAATTAATTTATCAATTTGTTGTGTTAAACCTCTCAAATACAATTCTAGGTCAGTCTAAGGTCAGACTGTACCACTTCTACTTATGTTAACTTCCACTTCACCAAAAAGTAGATTCTTGGTTTCAGTGTAGATAATATTACAAAAGTTACTGTAAGCCAGCTGACATACAGTAAGCACCCACGAATAAATGTTTAGAAATATCAAATGTGAGCTGGCTAGCCTCAAATTAAGATCCTGGCATTTTTGCTTGATTAAACTAGCCCACGTTTGAAGTGACTACTAACAGTGACTGAGCCTCAGCTGACAAATACCCTGTAATAGCCACAACAGTTCAAAGGCACATTTAGACCCCATAATTAACTGCAATGTTTGGAGGGTTTGTTTTTGTGTTTTTTGGTATTTTTATAAGAAGTTAAAAAGCAAATAAAAAAATCCAGGTTTAGTTTTCTCTGTAAGGTTGTCCCGAAAAACAAAACCTTCTGTGACCTTCATGCACCAGAATGTCCATTCTGAGTCTAGCAAAAAAGCTTGTAATCAGAATTTCTGTCATTGTTAGTAGGTTTGAGATTTGGAGTGGGAGGATTTGACATTTTAGGTATACGTGCTTAACTCTTTTATACCACCACAAGAAATTTAAGCCCTGATGCTTTAAGCTCCATAAAAGCTCACTGCTGCCATTGAACAGACCTGCACTGAAGGAAGGAAAAGCTATGGGACTGTGAGAGTCAGGTGCAAGTTAAGCCCTTGAGAAGCTGAAAGGTAATCTACATGGAAAACAATGATTAACCCTTCAACACTTCTTTGAAAAGGCAGGTGTCATTAATGTATAAGCAATATTAAGGCTGAAGATTGGGTATGATTAAAAGATTGCATTTTATATTTTTAAATAACCCCACCTAAGAAGCTAACAACTCACAAATTTTAAAAGAGCAAGTTTCACACATCAGTCATTCCTCAACTGAGTCTTTCAACTGAGCTGACAAATTGTTAGCTTTGCCTTAGGCTGTAAAAGTGAACACTGCCAGCTGAATAGTTAGCACCGATGCAAAAAGTGCTTAGCAAACAACCTTGAACATATTCAAGAGGAAGGTGGTGACGCTGTTAGAAAAATCAGGAAGGGAGATAATGCTTTTAGAAAAATCAAGTGAGTGTGCAATAAATCACAGCTGTGACATTGAAAGTAGCCCCGAACATAACTGTGAGAATGCAATCACTGAAAAATAAATAAATAAATTCAGACATAAAAAGACCTCCATTTATTTTCTTTGGTAAACAAATTGAGGTGCTCTTTTTTCATTAAAAGTATTAGCATTTCAGAAGAAAAACTTTTTCATCAAGTCTGTGACAGAGAAAACTAATTATTAATATTCAACAGCTTTTTCAAGTGGACTTTACAAAAGAAAAACAACAGCAAAGATTATGTGTATATTTTAACCTCACCCTCATGAGACAACACATGCAGAAATATATTTTGGTTTATACCAACTAGAATCTGATGGTTTTAGGACAGGCTCAAGGTAACAGAAACCCACATAATTTCAAGCGGCTTGGTTTTATTAGGGTGCTGATTGTATTTTTATTTTTCTGACTTTTTTTGGCGTCACCTAACTTTCAGAAATCATAGCTTTTTGTTTCAATTATATTTTTCTAAAGCAAAAATAAATTTTAGGCTGAGATACTCCCCCTCCCTTCATTACTTGGCTTTGTCCTATCAATCATGATTATGTTCCTGCTACAATAATTACAGTTTTTAATCAATTTTCAAACAGCATTGTTCAGTGGACTGTGAAGTGCAGTTGAAGTCCATTATAAGAGAGGTCATACTGAAAACGACCAGAAATAATGCTTTCTGCAGATTGGGAGGAGGGGTTATACATAGTAATGACAGAAACATCACCTCCTTATCAGGCTTTAATGCTCATTCAGTACAGCACTGAAATTATTATAACTGTGCACTTTACAACAGAAACAGGAATTAGTTGTCAGTTGGATACTCTAGTTGCCATAGTAAAAGAAGCTCTCCAGGCATTCAGAGGGAATATATCTTCCCATGAATTGTATTTTCCTAAACATAGAAGAAAAAAAATCCTTTCACAGAACAACCCTGTTATAACTAGTGACCAGCTCTTGCTCTGTCCCAGTAATGGTGCTTTAAAGCTGCTTTTGTCTTGGAGCTCTTAATAACACAGCTTCACATTGCCTGAATGAGGCAGTAGGCTCTAAAAGAAAAATATGGTGTACCTGAGAGGCTTCTCACATAAAAGTTCCTGAATAGAGTATGTGCAAGAATAATTTTTCTTGCACGAGGAGCTCAGAAAAATTACCAGAGGAACCAACACGTAAGTCCTAACAAGTCCTCGTCCCAAACAGTTGTCTACTTTGATATTTTAGCCACTCAAGTCAATGGCAAAACTGTTACCATCATCACCAGGGACAGGATTTCTTCCTTACAAGCCAAGTAAGCAGGTGAAAAAGACAGGCACATTGGCTGAAAAGCAGCAGAAACTGCTAGGCAACAAGCTCTGCTGGCTGGGGACAGGCCCTCAAGCAGAAGGACCCTTGAGAAGTTTTGTGTTTGAAATAGTGTGTTTGCTTATTTTTTCCAGTTTTGTCGCATACAGTGCTTTGTCTTGTTCTGTGTGGGTTTTGTTAGTAGTCAAAACTTCTCTCTTCAAGAGAGTCTGATTTATTGCCCACCACAGCCCCCACCTCCTCCCCAGTTTTCAAAGTACCACCAAGACAGAAATGGCTGGCCAGGGAAATTACTGCAAGAAAAGCACCGACATATTAAAACATTTATTTAAGATGTAACTATCCATACCTTTTCTAGCATTTCAGACACAGGATATACTGTATGCAATAATAGAAGTGTCAGAGCAAATCATTGCCAATGAAATTTGCAGTGAGTGAGACCGTGACCTTCAGTTCTTCTCACCGGGTATCCAACTGTTAAGCTCCTAGGACTTAGCCGTACGCACAGTTACTGTCCCCCTTGTAGCAGGGTCTGCTGTACATGCTCACAGTAATCACCAATGTTTAATTTAACAGATGGTTGGAACCTGCACAATTCCTCTTAAGAGGCACAGAGTATGGTTATACCATTCCCAATGTTGAATTAAAAGTAGAAATCCAACACCAAGTGATGCTGCCTATTCACTATAAGTCAATCTATCATTTCTACAGATCTCTGAGTCTCTCTGATCTGAAATGTTTGAGGCAATTTTACATTTTAAGTATTACTGCCTTTTTTCATCATTAAAGAGGCAAAAAGAGAGGTGCATATTAAAAATCTATCAACCCTGCAAGAAAGCAATCTATATAAAAGTTAGATTTGCATATCCTGCTATTCTTACTTATAGCCCCCTGAATGAGTCAGAGAAACTAATTACTCTTATTTATACAGTCCTATTAGAGTACTTTACAGCCAACTAGAAGAAACAAATCAGTGCACTCAGGGTAGTGCTGTCTGCGATGAGTACAGCAGGGCAAGCAGGGTCAGAAATCAGTGTTGGGAGTGAGGTTATGGGAAAACTAGGATTGGGGTAGTTCAGGATATGATCTTTTATGTTGTCACTTCCAAGGACTCTAAGCAGGAAACAGGAAAGCTGGGTGTGACAAATTGGGATATGCAAAAAATTTCAGGTAGTCCCATTCAACCTAAACTCCCAAGAGCCCAAATATCTGTCAGTATTTTTACAGTAAGAAGTAAAAATGGACAAAGCAGTTAGTTGTAGCGTGGCTTCCCACATCATCTGTCTGCATTTTTTCCCCTCAAGTTGTTAAGACTTCTTCCCTGGAATTATGCTTAAAATACAATAATAAAAAACTTGTCTACTTTATTAAAAGGCTGCTCTTCCCCTTGTTTTGCCATTGAATGCCTTCTTTATGCAGTTTGAGTTCAATTTTACAAGCCCACATTTCTCCATCATGACATTTTTGCTAGTTCAATCACTTTCTCATCAGAACTTGAACTAAAATGGCTTCTGTTCTCACACCAAATTTCATAGGCTTGCTGTCAGAAGCTTTTTTTTTTTTTTTTCCTTTAGGGCTAAGACTAAAATGGGAATTTCCCCCTACTTTTGTCTAACTGTTAGTGAGTTGTTATGGCTGCTCCTTAATCTTGAAAGCAGAGAAAAAACCCACCCAGGAGACAGATCTTCGAGCCCTCTAGCAAATGAAGACAGTAGGTTCAGGTGTCTGATCTACTGCATACAGAGAATCACAGAATGCATTAGGTTGGAAGAGAACTTTAAAAGTCATCTAGTCCAACCCCCTGCAGTAAGCAGGGACAGCTTTAACTAGATCAGGTTGCTCAGAACTTCATCAAGCCTGACCTTGAATGTCTCCAGGGATGGAGCTTCCACCACCTCTCTGGGCAACCTGTTCTAATGCCTTATTGCCCTCTTAGTAAAGAATTTCTTCCTAATGTTTAATCTAAACCTACCATGGTCTAGTTTAAACCACTGCTCCTCGTCCCATCACTACACAGTTTTGCAAAGTTATAATATTTGATAAAAAACAAGAGACCTTTTACACTTGCATGCTTTGTTACTAAATACTGTCAAGATGCTTTGATAGAGTTTTGATATCATTAGTTGTGTCCCTCAGACCTAATGAGGCCACTCCACCTCTGTGAAGCAAAAAATTAATGTAATAAACACAGATGGTCTTTTCCATACTGTATTTTTAAAATAAACTGGGTGAAAAACCATGCATGCTTGCCAACTTGCATTTGCTTCTGCTTCCTGTCTTACTATTCACTGGGGAACTATCAAGGTCCAACCTGTAATTTCTTTTGTTTGATGATCCTTATAGGTCCCTTCCAACTCAGGATATTCTATGATATTCTATGATTTCTCCTTAGGGTCAATTAATACTTCTCCAGCTTCTAAAGGTACTTACAGTAAACAACATGCTTTTGTAGCTCCTGTGTACCCTTTTCAAATAGACCTTGCATATGAAAGATTGAATCTTCACATACATGAAAGAAGCTGTCAGCCAGGCTAGTCAGCGAACCAAATCATACCAACCATTAGAAGGTGTTAACAGTTCCCAAAAAATGCAGAAAATAGAAAATTTTCCAATGTAATTCCTGCCATTACTCCTTTTTGAGACAGTGTATTATTTTCTAGATGTTCTAGGTATGACCTTCATTCAACTTATGCATTTCTTTCAGAAAGAGGCTTGATCTGGAGACTCAGATGGGCTCACCTGATTTAGCAAAATCATGGCAAATGTCCTGACAAGCTGCAGTTGGCAGAAGAGTCGCATGAAGATCCTGCTTCATATTTTTGTGCCTCTTCCAGTGAAACATGAGATATGTTTCCAGAGCTTCACTTGGAGTTGGCTGGTCCCAGGGGCATGCATCAGTTTTCGGTGGCTGGCTGAGAGCTTTGTACAGCTACTTGTATGTTTATGTAGGAACAAAGCTAAAAAAGTAACTAAATAGAATCAGAATATTTCTCTGTCCTTGTCCTTATTTCTAAACTTCCTTCAAAAGAAAAGAAAAATTAATATTCTCAAATTTGAAAAAATGCTTTAAATATATATTTTTTATAAACAGTGGATTAAAAAATGCACTATATCTGAAATTATGAAGGAAAAACAAAGTGAACAGCAAAACATGATAGAACTTTAACAAATATTTTTACACTGATCCAAGTAAAAATATTTTGAGTAAACTAATCTGGTTTTAAATCTAAATATTAACAATCCTATTTGTAGAGATTAGGATTCCTTCTCTTTTCAAAATCACAAGCTTCACTGAGGTAAACAAAAATCTACTTTCATAGGGTCACCAGTAATTGACATTTATATATTGTTACCAAAAGCCCATAAAATCCAGAACTGTACAGATCTCATTTCACATGGCTTGACCTCTTCTTCCCATGGGAAATAGAGGGAAGTTTTCATATCAACAGAAAAAAAATATAGCAAATAAGTTATTAAAAATCAATTGGGTGAATATATGCATTATGAACAAGGAAGATTATCAAAAGAGCAGTGAAGTGCCAACAGCACATGCATGAGTGCACATGCGCAGGAGGCATCTCTTTAGCATGACATGGTGCAAAACCTGTCAACTTGGTATCATGCTATTCTTAGAATTTTGAAGCCATTTGTAAGTCAATCACAATCTCCTGAGATAAGCTTGCAAACACCACTTGAGAGGAACTTAGAATATTTTTTAGTTTTTGATTTAAGTAGTTTCCTTTGGGGTTTTTAATCTTCTGAGTTTTGAAAATAAGCATGAAAAGGTTTGGTAGGTTTTTTTTAGTCATAATATTGCAGGCAGAAAAGTTTGGTCAATAAGAAGAATGGGCTGCCCAAACCCATGTGTACTTTTTACACCGAACAATGACGGGTAGCAAAGGTGGAAGAGAGCGAGACGGAAATATGCTCTCTGATTAGACATGCTGATAGAGTTAGCAAAGGTGGACAAGGTCTTAAATTCCTGAATCTTTAAATCAAGCCTTAAAACATATATTAATGAGAGACTCAGTATAGACCTAAACTGTGTGTAGTTTATGGTCTTTTTGAAAAAGAAAACCAAGTTTTATTTCTTTTTAATATTTTTGGCTATAAGACTCAAAACTGATGTAAGAAGCTCAATTCACACCCACAGGTGTCCTCTGCCTTTAGCTTCAGGGAAAGCAGTTTCCCTTCTGGTCTCTAAATCATTCATTAAAACGAACAAAGGGGAATAGAACGGGGAAACAAAAATTTCATGCAAGAATATCCTGACTATTCTTTCAACTAATGAGAACAATGAGATTTATTCCATTTAAAGAAAAATAAAAATCCAGAAGCACAAAACAGATTTACAGTTATATAGCTAAAAGATTAATTGCTGCTGAAACTTCACAGAGAAACTGCATTTCAGAGGGAGAAACAGTAATTAAAATAATAGATTATTTTTTTTTATGACAGAGCCACTATGCTCTATCCATTAATTTTAATGCATAAGTGCCGTTCATAGAGCTCTGTTGTTATTAATGGTATGGTTATTTTTCTTAAAAATAAAATAATCAATTGTTAAAACCTTTCTTTTGTTAAGGAGTAGCAAAGGATGAAAAATGCTATGAAATCACAGAATCAAAATTGTCTTGGTTGGAAGGAACCTTTCAGATCAAGTCCATCCATCAACCCAGCCTCCCAAAACCATCACTAAACCATGTCCCTCAGCACCGCATCTAACCGTCTTTTAAATACCACCAGGGATGGCGGCTCCACCACATCCCTGGGCAACCTGTTCCAGTGCCTGACAACTCTCTCTGATGATGATTGAGAAAAAACAAAAGATGCTATTCTACAGCAGGAATAAGACATATTTTTGAGCATCCTACATATCCACATTGTCATATAAAAATATTTGCTGCCACAATAGGAAGCCCAACGCTGGATTCCAGAAACTGTGGGTATACAAAACCAACTGTTGCAATGACTGGCATTCCATATTGGATAGAAACCAGAAGAAGGAACTGATTTCATATGAGGACCAACACACCGCATTCTTCACTCCTGTATGATAGAGAAGCTTACAGTCACTTACAGTTACATGACACAATAATAAGCAGATCAATTCTATGTAACCAATTTCTCATTGTAGTAAGGAAAAATACAAGGTGTCTAGGAACGCCTGTTTTCAAGAAAATTAGAGACAAATTATAATAAATATCTCCAGAAAAGGAGAAAAAATGCTTTGCTGAGAAAAAACAAACCAAACCAACCAACCAACCAACAAAATCTAGAGAAGAAATAAAACATCTCAAATAATCCCTACTTTCTGGGATTACTCAGTACAGCAAACGATGGTACTTTTGGGTTGAAAAATCTCTTCACCTTGGTTAAATAATTCCTGAAATCAAAACTGAATTCAAGCTTAGCCATCAAAGCCAGACTCCATTTCTGCTTAGTTCAAAACAGAACCTGTGGTTACACTATTCAAGCTCTGCAGGAACAGTGCTTCATACAGTCAGGCTCAGAGTTTCATAAAAAGAAAAATATCCTTGTAAAAACAGAATGTCAGTAGCTAAGGGACGGGTGATGCAAGGAAAGATACTCTTGTGCAAAATTTCTATCATATAAAACACCCCCACACAACTGTTCTCACTGCGCACAGCTTCCACACTTGTTTCTTCAGAAGGAAATCTTAAGGTTATATTTTTTTAAAACATAAATTTTGTGCTCAAAACCACACAAACTGATGTAAATTTATAAACAATAATTTTATATTCAAACCTTGCACAGAAATATCTGTAAGAGCAGTAATTTCAGTAAGTAAATGTAGTCACGCTCTGTCACTGAAACTATGTTCAAAATAAAGGAGCATACAGCTAGCGTACGTGATTTAATCTGATTTTTTCTTCCACCTTGCAAGAAGGCCCATCTTGATGTTTCTGCCCTTCTGAAATGCCTCCTCACATGTAACCTCCAAAGCTGTCCAACTCTAGAACAGCAGTACCACCAAAGAGCCAGTGCACAGCGACAGGGTAAATATGGTAAAATATGTGGGGAAGGGAGAAACTTCAATATGAAATTGTGAAAGCACAACCATAAAGGTTTTCTAGTCAAGTGGCACAACTTGGGGCATGCATTGAGTCTTCAGTGGGTGATATGTTGTCATGTCCTTAACTCTGTGATGCTGTCTTCCGAGGCGAGCATTTCTCCTTGGAAATGTTTGGGTTTGAACTTAGAAATTGTTTTAAATTTGAACTGCTTTCTTTTTGGAGCAGTTGAGGGTTTTTTTGTTTGTTTTTTTTTAGTTTACTGATGCTTACATTTTCAAGTTTATCCTAGCATAACTTGATTTTGGCATTCCTTCTTTGTTGCAATAAAGTCTGTCCCTCTAAAATTCCTGCTATTCCTTTAAAGACATCGTTCCAATATCACACTACTGAATCTTAGGGAGATTAATTGTTCAACATCCATGTGAAGCAAGGCAGGAACTTTTCAAATTGCAGGGTCAGTCCATCTGAGGGAACCTTTGCAACACCTGGGTGGAGTCACTTGCCTTTTTTTTTTTTTTTTTTAAAGTACCAAAA
Source organism: Hypotaenidia okinawae (assembly GCA_027925045.1). Lineage (NCBI taxonomy): Eukaryota > Metazoa > Chordata > Aves > Gruiformes > Rallidae > Hypotaenidia > Hypotaenidia okinawae. Next base: position 21,065,850 of record BSDF01000001.1, on the reverse strand, counting down.
AAAAAAGATTGGGAAAGTAATTGGCTATATAGTATTCTTTTCAAATTTCCCACAATTAATTTCTAAATCTCCAATTTATTTCTAAATCTCATTAAAAGCTCTCATTTGCAACCCTTAGAGATGCAGCAAAATAAATACAGCAATTCAGTTGTCAGTGACTGCTCTTGCACCTAACTGGAGGTGAAGTCTTTCATGCTACCTGCATTCACCCCTGTTGAGCAAAGCTGCTACAGGAATGCCCACAACAGAGAGTCCCAACCCAAATCCAAACAAGCTGGTCTATTTACACAGAATAATCTAGCGCCTTACCTTTGTACTAGTCTAAATACTAGAACTGTAGAATCACAGAATCTCTTGAGTTGGAAGGGACCCGTGAGGATCATCAAGTCCAACTCCTGGCTCCACACAGGGCCAAGTCAGAGCACTGACTGCATCATCCAGACACTTTTTGAACTAACTAGGAAGGTATGAGGATATATTAGTATTAGGTCCACCAAGCTAAGAAGACTGTCCACAGAAGATTAAGAGAAAACCAGAAGGACAAAGAATCTCGTCACTCCATGACATCACCTCTGTGGGAAGCAGCAGATTTGAAACTGATCATGGGACACTGCAGCACAGGAGAAAGGTGACTTCAGACACAACAAAGACCAGGTATGCAAGTGAAATCATCTTTCCAGATTTTGTAGCCGATAATACATTTTAGAAGCATTTTTACTGACAATGTAAAAAATAACTTATAAATGTATCTTATTCATCAGGTTTTATTCCCATAGAGTTTAGAAAGAACAAAGATAACAGTTACCATATCCCTTTGGCTAGATTGAGTGAGTAGAAATACTAGAAAATGCTTCACAAGATGCCTTTAGAAAATATCAGCTGAAGTATAATTGCAGTAGAGTATAGAAGAAATCCCACTGTGATAGATTGTACTCTACTTACACTATATAGTTCTCCCATATGTAAACCAGTCAATCTTACGCATTAAATCAGAATAACAAAAACCGTTGTTACAGTAACAGATGAAGGAATGCACAGTGTATTAGTTATCAATGCTTTATTATTGAAAACAAAATTGAAATTCTCTTATCTGGCACATAAACAATTATTTCTACAAAAAGGAAAGCCTACAAATCTGATAATTTATACAAATAACAGTTTTTCAAAAAATAAAATTTTAATTTAGTAAACTTGTCTTGTGCTCTTTTATTTTTTTTAGCACTGTCTGCAATAATCCACCATAAATCCCTGAGCAGAGAGACATATTTTAAACATGATTTAAATTTATCCCAAAAGAAGAAAGTTATCAAGCCCAGACCTATATTTAAAAAAATGTATTCAGGGACCTTCTTGTTTAATTTATGCTAGTCCTTTTCATTTTTTCCCTCTTTTTTTTTTCAAAGAAACAACCAAAACCAGTTCTCAATGCAAGCGTGACACCGCCTCACAGGAGTGCTCCCCCTTTCCCCACTTTTGTGCAATGAATAAAAATTACTAAGCAAGAATGATTACAAGTTGAAGGAGACAAATAACATAGTGAATGGGTAAGACCAAGAAGCCATCAAAGTTTGATGGCCGTTGAGCAAATAAAGCTGCAGGATACCACAGTTTTATACTGAGTTCAGTTACAGTTACTATCTAATTTATTTCTATACTTTTTCCAGAAAGTCAGTAAAGCAGGATAATAAGTTCAGGCTACCACTGTATTCTAAGACTGGGATCAATGATAAAGTAGAAATTCAACTTTTGACCCTTCAATTTTGCTTTTCCAGCCACAACATTATTTGAGAAAAAACTTGACACATTCCACAAAACCAAACAATCTTGCCCCTCTGGCTCTTCTGGTAGGCTAGCTGTAATCCTAGCAACTTAACGGTATTTTAGCAAGCAAGAGGAAAGAAAAGGAAACACACGCTACTACGATTTTTTACTATACTGACTTCGAAACAGCTATTCCCCAACCTACTTCAATACAGTTTTCAAAACCAAGTGTAAGGGGAGAATGACCAAGAAGGTAAAGTATAATTCAAGTGTCCCCTTTCCCTGTTAGGTATACACACTAACCACAAAAAATGCAAGGAGAAACAAATAAAAGAAATAGCAACACTTACAGAGACTATTGTGTTAATGGCAAGTAACCTTGCTGCAGTCAAGTAATAAATAAATAAATACAGCAAAGTATTCTTCTCTACAGTTTTGTTGGAACGGTGCTCAACAGTTAAAAAGAAAAAAAAAGAAAAAACACTACAAAACAAAAAAATCAATCCCAAAACCCCAAACCCTTTCTCGGTAATAAAGAGTTTTTAACATAAATCCTGAAGAAGCTTCAGTTCAAGGTGCTCTACCACTTTAACATCATACCTACCATTATGAAAAGAACACTGAACCAGATACTAACAGGTCATTAAATGAAATAGTACATTTTCTTACAAGCAAAAATTCTTATTTCAAAGAAAGAAAGCAGTTAACAAACGGCCTGGAAAAAACTGACTAAAGCTTCAATACACTGCAATTTAAAATAAATTATTTTTATATTTAAAAACTGAAGACTAAACCAGTAACTTGGCCAAATCATTCTGTAACAGAGATAAATTGAACCTCACCAAAAGCGTATTTAGACATTTGACAGCTCTTCTGCTAGCACACATGTCAGAATGCAAACAGAATGCTACTATTTGGTTGGAATCTGAATAAGCAGTATTTTTTAAAACGCCACCACCGTGAAAAGTAACTGGCAACCACCTCTACAGATTTCTCTTGATCTACACTGCTTCAAGCATGATCCAATCCAGCCCCCTCAGTTATTTTCTAGCCTCATCAACGTATAACATTCCCTTTTCTCCGAGTTGCTCATTAAGTCTCATTTGTAGCACATCCAAGCACAAATATTTTCAAATCTCACTTGGCTGAGTTATTGCAAAAACATTATATGCAGTCTAGTTTAAAGTTGGAAGTTGGTTGTATCTGACAGCAATGTAAAGAGAATCAAACACATTGTTCTATAATAGCTTTTTCTTTTTTTTTTTCTGAAGGTGACAGCCTGACCACACTCATTCGATATCAGGGAAAACATCGCTCTTGCTTGTTTTGCTAAATCACACCTCTGAACCATTTGATGGGTTTTTTTCCACTTTAGATACACATCTGATGTAGAATATGGGTGGTTCCTTGCTCATTCTGTCTAGTCTACAGCCATTTGACCGTGTATCTCAAGAAAACTGCATTAAGACTTAACAAGCAATATGCATATTCTCAGTAAACAATTTTGAATGCTGTCATTTAAACATGTGTCAGTTTTGAAAAAAAAAATTGGCCATATAAGTTGTGAAATTGATAAGCAAGTGGTCCTAAAGTGAGATACAGCAGCATTAAGACAAACTGCGAACACACTGGATTCAGTATACATTTTAATGAGTTACAGTATCAGCAAAATACTTCAACCTACTATTACCGCTTTTATTCCCATATGGCTTAGTGTATACTGCCCAATTTTCCCATAGTATTTCTATGACAGTATACTTTTCAAGTACCCACCCAAAAGTGAGCAATATGGGATTTGCAGTTATTTATCAAATATGCCAAAACACCTTCTTTCAAGTGCTATGATCCTCTATATTTTTGTGGGGCAACAAGTCCTTCACGAGTATCTCAAAGTCTCCCTTTTTCTATTCTTCTAGCGAAAAAACTTATGCCAAAAAAGCTGAAAAGCTTCTCCTAGCAGCAATTAAGACCTCTGATCCTTGCAGTCAAGTCCAATGACTTCTCTGATTGGACAACCGTGTGGAAGTTCTAGTTTGTGGATTTAATCAATTTGAGAAAAAAAAAAAAAGTTGAGAGTTTTCATCATCATCATGTTTTGGATGTCTTCAGACCTTGTTTCTCCATGATATTCCACAATTTGCGAAGATTGGACTGAGTAATGACATCATCAGGTTTAAGTTGAAGAGCAAGGAGGTAGTTTTCTTCAGCGTCTTTCAGTTTACCATTCAGATGGAGAATGGCTCCAAGATTCATGAGGGCAGCTGGATACTGGTACAAAAAAAAAAAAAAAAAGAAAAAAGAAAAGGAAGGAGAAATATTAGGAATATTTTCAATTTTTCTTTTCAGGCAATGTTCTTCCACTTAAATTATTCCCTTATGTTTGCACACTTTTCATGGGAGCAATGTAGCAATTTAAGCAAATAGAGATAACAAGAAAAGGTTTCTGAGCAGCTGCTGTATGCTTTGTGCTTTAAACAGGGCAATTGCTGGTGTCTACATAGACTTCTCTCCTTAATGAGAAAACACAGAACTCATCAAGCTTTACATGTGGCAATGTCAGACTAGCAGAGTTTCAAAGAGAAAATTAAAGTAATCCAAGAGTGGACTGAAGACAGGAATTTAATTTTAATTCAACCCATTGCCAATGAAGACATTGTAATCATTGGGACTAGTTAAAACGCTGGAACTCACCCTCTTTTTCTCTTTGTCTTAATTGTAACTAGTAGAAAATAACAGTCTGTTCTCAGATTCTAGGGATGTTCAAGGGTTCTAGGATATTCATTTAGATTCAGGCTGTGGCAATTCATTGTCAACGAACGACTGAATAAAATTAACAATGGTGGAAACACATGCTATTTTAATAAAAGAATGTGAAAATTTCATAACAAATCCATTAAAAAGTTTCTGATGTTACTAACAATTTGTTTCTTGTATCTCGTCTTTACATTATTCCATTATGAAATACTAGTTTGCTCAAAATAATTAAACAAGCTCAGTCAGGAATTAATGAATATTATGAGAGCAGAAAAGCAGATTCATGAAGGTGAAGTGACCAGCCTAGTCTACCTTTTTGTAAGTACCTAAAGCATTACACATGCTTTACCTTGCATTTCAAAGAAAAAGGACTATGTAAAGTTCACTGTGATTGTCCCCGTCAGGGCACAGTCATTTCCAATGAGCTTCAGAAACATTCACTTGTCACACAGTTTTGCCTCAGAAGACAGGTGTTTGAAGACCCCCACTCACCAATGTTCTGAATCAACATGCAACACTGAAAATTTGAAGTCACGTGGAAATTCAGCTTCAGACAACAGTGTGTGGGCGTTGGTGTGCTTTAGAAACCCTCCAGTGACAACCATTTCAGGAAAATAAGGTAGGTAGAAGGCTAAAATAATATGCATGAGAGTTGACTTCCCAGGCTGATGTGGTAATAGGAAGTCATTAGGATAAGGACAACATACTTATGTTCCAAATCTCTCCTTTATCAAGTTAAACTCATCACTCCTCCTGAATCAAGCTTCAAAACTCCCTAAACTTCGTGGTGGAAATACTATGCAGAAAATTCTCTATGTTTATATCATAGAAATATTTTTTTCAGCTTTCTCCCTGCTTCTTTTCACCTATTAAGATGTGTTCACAAAAACTCCTGAACAACTGAGACATCTTAAATTTTCAGAACTGGCTTCCATGGCTTCAAAGGAAGCAAACCAAAATGAATTCAGCCCCACCACCTCCAACACCACCCCCCACCTCCCACTGCCCAGTGTAAATATCATAATGCAAATGCAGTAGAAACTGAAGATGCTGTTTTTAGATTGAATTTTTCTTGCTTTACCATGGCAGCTTATGTCTACCAGTCCTAAGTATTTGTTCTACTAAAAAAAACAAAACAACAACAAAAAAACCCAACCCAAATGCATTTTCTAAAGTTTTCCCATCTAAACAATCTCTAAAGTTTCCTCTTTGGTCATTTTTGTACAGAGAAGGAAAACCAAGCCCCTGAAATCTATGAACAACACATAGTAGCAGCTGTGTTACCACAGCTCGCTTCAAGAGTCAGTCCCGCATACTGTTTTATAATGGAATAATATACTCCTTAATTACAGATGTTCTGCGTGCTCACTGAAGTGATGCAAGTGAAGAATGATGGGAAAACAGCTCCATTGTATATGGACGGCTGTCTAAATCTCCACATATTTTACTTATTAATTTATTTTTAGATTTAAGATTGTTTGAGAGAACTTCCACAAAATCTGAACAGGACAGTCCATTCCCACAAATTGTGCTCCTTACTTGTCTAATAAGTTTATGTATGAAACAGGTTGGGTTTTTTAAGAGCACAGTTATTGACACGGAACTGTCTTCTCACTTGAAATCCAACTATGTGTGCGTGTTTGCTTCTAGACAAAGCTTACAAAACCTAGAACTCCTCATATTAAATAAGACACACATTACAATGTTCTCAGGGCTAATTCTACAGCATCCACAAATTTATTGTGTGGGAAGTAACACAGATGTCTCATATGGCTTCCAGAATCCCTCTCCATTTCCTTCACACACCCCTGAAAATATGGTATGTGTATGGTACTAATCAAGAAGTCTAAAGAACGTCATTTTTATATGTATATATATGACTATATGCCTAGCTATGAAATCTCCTCTGCCATAATGTCTTAAATTTGATCTATAATTTCACTAGAGTAAGCAACAAAAACATCTAGAAAAATGACAAAATGCATGCCTTTTAACTGAACTTGAAACTTTTCAACATCTTGACATCATTCCCCATTTCCTGGAGACCTAACCCATTTTAGGTCACCAACAGTCTAAACAAATTGTATCCATGGAAAACGATACATTTAGTTATGTGAACTGATAACTCATTTCAGGTAGTGCTGAAAGTTCGTCCCAACTCCACCCTGTCCCAAATGAGGAAGTGCACAGGATTTTGGAAAGACTGGTCCCTAACTTTACAGGTTATCAACCACCCCCGGTATCGATGGTTCATTATAAGAGTTGCAGGAATTCTGGGTGACTGAAAAATTATATACGTCAGTACCATCTCTTTCTGACAGCTATAAACGATGGTCTGAAGATGAGAGCAAGAGACATTTGCTACAGTTTATCTTCACATACATTGTCTTTTATTAAAGACAGCTGATAAAACTTTTCAGTACGTTAACAAAGGCAGTCTGCAGCTACCAGTGCAATAACATGGGGCCTGTAGCACTGTGTAACAAATGACACCACCTACTACTTCAGAGACTTGAAAGGAGAAACAGGCCTGCCTTCATTTCCTTTTGGAGACAGATGCTTTACATCAAAAAAGCTGACTGGCATTTCTATCAGGGTTATAAATGCTGTCTCTTATGGTCTATTGGGAATTATTCCCTTTATTAGCATTTTTATCACAGTGCGCTTATTTCCTCAGTGTTGATTGGGGGTTTTTTTTGGGGGTAGGGGGTGGGGTGGAGAGGTACTTGTGGGGAGGAGGGGAGAGGAATAACAGAGTAGTTAGTGAATAACAAAAGAGTAAAAGGCATGCATTTAGCTGCCAGAGGTGTTTCTGATTTACATTGAGAGAACCTTGGGGCATGCAAAAATTTTAACATACATTAAAGTCATCTAGAAAACTAGAGAACTATGGAATTTCCAAATAATTCAAAATAATTCTGAGTAGTGTTTCTGGATTACAGTAATATAACCAAGTACAGCACTGGACCCAGAAACAGTATGAATCTTAATGGCACCGAAGATGAACTGATTTCTTGTTCCTGATCTCTGGCTCCACATGTAACAAATGCCGCATCAGAAGAACAGTCCCAAACTAAAGCAGGTAAGTTTACTCCTATGTATGCCTCAAAACTTACGGAAAGAGAAACAGATACATAAATACTTAACATAGCTCAAAAATATCTCTTGTGTGGAGGGCAAGTATGAACAAACAACAGGCCAAAACCAAGTAATAAAATATGAAATTGTTATCCCCAAAGTTCTGCTTAGAGATCACTTTCTTTGCTCAACACCACAGAGGCCCGGGCAGCAGATTCCACGATGAAAATACATTCTGTTGCTGCTGGTGTAGTTAAAAGGAAAATTGCGTTAATTTTTACTCCAGTAGAATCACAAGTGCACGCTACTTCTCACTTAGTCATTTTTAAAGGTCACTGAAAAGATGTCACCAATATTCATCTTGCTTTTAATGAATTACTGCAGTGCAAGATCTTGTGGATGTTTCAAAACAACCCCAGGAATGTTTAATGAATACTGTAATCAGCATGCCCAACCCATCAGAAACACAGAGGCTAAGTGTTTTGCTTTAAAACACTGCAATTAAGGACATTTATTCTTTTAAAGATTCCTGTTGAGTAAAGTCCACGCTTAAAGTAGGATACAAAATGTCATTCACATGTGAATATTTCATCCTAGCACTTCTAGATAAATACGGGAGAAGAATTTTGATACTTCTCTTCAATAACTGAAGACACACAGGAGGTACAATGTACTGAAGCAACGGAGTATTAGTTGTAGACTATCTCACTAAGCATGAGAGCAAAGCATGGTGGGCTGTTTCATTTTATCACTGACAGTGGGATAATGTGTTGTCCTGCCTTTTTTATCCTGCTGCAATGACAGAAAGAATTTTATTTTGAACTCCTGTTCCTGGTGTTACTGCTGTAGCACAGCATAGTATTTTCTGAAGCAAAATATCAACAGCTCTTCTTCTATTGCTAAAGATTACTGTGGACAAAATAATAATTTCAAGAGTACCACTTGCTTTTGACAGACCTCACAATTTTTGAATAAAACCATGCCCTAGAAGTTGCCCCATGATGTAAACATACTTTAAAGCACAGGCATGTGAGTGGGTGGAGAAGGCAGGACCGGCAGGGAAGGGACATGTGGTGAGATGGTTGCTGCCAACTGGATCTCACTCTCCAATGCAATACACTGATAACGCTTTAAATTCAGCAGTGACACATAGAAGTAGACCAGTTTACAGAAGCAACCTAGTGCTGCCAGATAAGCCAAGTGCCAGTTATTCCTTCGAGGGACTCATGTTTCTACCTGGTTCTCCATGCTATAAGGCTTCTTAAAAGCTGCAATTTGCACATGCCGTATCTTGTATTTCTTCTGAACAGCACGAGTCATAACTAAGACACTTAGCTCCAGAAATTTGGCTAAGGTGACAAGAGCAAATTGCATAGGAACAGATAACTTGGTGCAAAAAGCATTTTGGAACAAGATGACAGGATGCACGGCAAAATATTATGGATCAGAGAGAACAAAAAAGCATAAAACTCAGAGCTGAGAGGGATTTCCTGTGCCGTCAGCCCAGCACTCAGTTCTGCTGGAAAACAAACAAATCAGCATCTTTGCAAACTCTTAAAATGGAAGAACGCTCTGCAACTTTCCCTCTATGACAGTTAAGTACATTACTTAAACTGCAAGTCTGCTCATGAACAATTTCTGTGAGTACGCCTTTGTGTTGACAACAGCCTTCAGCTTAAATAATGAAGAGGGGAAATGGAGAGAAGAACATTCTCCCTGCAAGTACTGATTTGAATAAACACAGCAAAGAGCATAGTTTCTATGGCTGTATTAGTCAGAAATGGACCTAAACGTGTCTGCTGCAAAGGAAGCCGGCATCCCAATCTAATTACCTTAAAACTGCACATAGCTGTGCAAATCTAACTAAAAAGCCTTGGCTCTAGAGCGGCATGGATCATTAGATTCAGTCGTTGTCTTTAAGAATACTACGTCATCAACACTGATAAAAGAATAACCTTAGTTACTTTGTATACTATTATGTCTTTAAACAGAAAGATATTTCACTTAGTGCTCTATTCACAGTTTGTTTACCAAACGAACAAATTTACTACAGAAATGTTAGATCATGTTATCTTTTTCTTTTTTTTTTTTTTAATTTATGTATTATTTTACATTTGGACACTTAAATCTAGACATTTAAAGCAGATGACACTTTAACCTGCTTGGTGAAAAGAGGATTTACATTGAAACTCTTTGTATGCATCCACTCCTGTGCACTTTCAGACACTGAAGACTATCCTATCTGAAACTTCAAATTACAAGATAGTTACATTTAAAGCCAGAAATTAGTAAGTGAAGGAAGGGTTTATGTTATTTTTTTCTTTTATGTTTATGGATGGCAGTTTTCACCAACAAGCATAATGAGAAGCCATCCAGTTTACTTGCAGATTTAGACATCGGCATCATTAAGGAAACCCACAGCTGTGAGTACGGGAAGAGTTCTAGACTTGGCATGGGAAGGAAGCATCAAGCAGTCTACTTTGTTTCTCAAATTATCACATCAATAGGGGACATTTTATCATCAATGTTCTCCAGCCAGTGAAGATTTTTTTCCTCAACATCTTTTTCATCTTAACCTTCAGAGACTGCTCAGAGCTTTGAAAACATAATTACCCAAACCCAAAAGGAGATATAGATATATGTAACATCTTGCTGCTGAAAAGCTATCTACCACTGGCTTTTATATAAATTCAGAGAATACTGTTTTATATATCAGCAAGTTAACAAAAGCATGTGTTACAACTGGTAAAGGCTGCAGATCATAACAACAGCTGAAAAAGTCCCACAAAAATGTACTTACATTTGTAGTTTCTGTGTATCTAGATTTTTTCTTTCCCAATGGCCATGCATCAATTTCTTTGATTTATGCTTAAAAAAAACTCCCTTCCAGTAATCACTCTCAGTTTATATAGAAACCGTGATGGACATTTTTAGATAACATACTTGTATTACCATAATAAAAACTAAACAGGAACATACATTACGAGTATTTAATATTATGGTTATATTAAAAAAATAAACATTTTCCAGGCCTCAAAGTGTTTCTAATTAAACTTCTTAGCTTTCCAGCTCAAATGTTATTACCAGTATAGGATATGATAGTCTTGTCCAATTTTCCTAGCATTTTGGGGTTTTTGAAAAAAATCTTCGAATGACTTCATTTCTGTTTATAGAAATCCAACTGTGCTCTGATGTTTGCAATTTGATAATTTCAATACATAGCTACAATTATGGTATAAAACATTTAACAACTTCTTTACCTCACAAGTATGCTGCATGCTAATTAGGAAATCTGTACTCTCAGCAAGTGAGAAACTTAGTGAACAGAAATATCATCTGTATGACCATACTGACAAACAGAAATTCCTCACAATCTTTCAGAATTTTGGTCTTATTAAGAAAAAGTAAGGATTTCTTTTTTTAAATGAAAATGAATCTGTTAGCAAATGTATTTTTGCATGCACTTTCTTTCTAAACTTTGAAAACCAGATAAATAAATGTTGTCATGTTACTGCATTGGGATAAACCTCACTTGTCATTTAAAAGAAATGCAAAGAAAAATGCATATACTCTACTTCACACAGCATCACACATTCAGGGCTGATTAGAATAGCTGTCCATATTAACACAATCAAAAATATCTAACCTTCACAGAAAACTAATCTACAGATCATCTGAGATTATGATAACAATTAAACTCACAGTATATAGAACTAGAATTAAAAAAAAAAAATTTTAATTAAATAAAATGTCATTGCAAATTAGAAATAACTGCTGAGAAGGAATGCTTCTTCCATCAGTGATCAAATACATCAATACCCAGGGAAGGTCATATAGATTTTCAAGATTCTAGTCACAGGCATATGAAACAGTACATTAGAGCTTCCATTTTTGAGTAGAATAGCCAACTACTGACATTTTGGAAGGAAGAAATTTTAATTTCTGACCTTAGAAAAAAATAGCTGAAATCTAATTAAGAAATTCTCAAAATCACAAGATTCCTAGCGTCCTGACACAAGTGGTTCAGATGAATGTTGTCAAAAAAGGCTTTGCACTTCTGCCTTACAAGTGTAGTCTTGAGAACTAGATCAATCCTGATATTGCTGTATATTTTCTAAAACTATTCAGGTATCTGATATTGTAAGGTATAGCTTTCAGACACACTGTTTAAACCATTATTCAACTTGATGTACTTTGAGCACAGCGTATGAGAACCTTTTCAAGACTTGCATCATAGACAATAACTGTTAAGTCAGCTCACAAGAAGAAGTGTGATATTAAACATTACAGAAATTGTTATTAGTCATTGTAGGATGTTCTAGGATTAATTTTAGCCTTTGTTCCATTCCTCCAGAGACACAGGTTTTTTTGGTCTAACTTTTCCTAGACAAAAGAATCCATTGGTATTCCTCTATTGGTAATAATTTCATTGGTAAATAAGTACAATTCATGTCTATCACTTGAAGTGATGCGATTTCCGTAACAACATGGTATCAATAGTCTTTGAGGACATTTTCAAATTGGTCCAAAAACACAGCTTCAGCACGTTGAAATGTCACTATGGCAATTCTGCAAATAAATCTAAAAGTAACAAAACTCTTGAGATGATGGATTGTTCAAGGCACTACATTTTCATTAGACAGTAGACACAGCTGAAAAAGATTGAAAAAAAAAATCTTGTTCATAAACATTTTCTTTTCTAAAATTTCTGCATGGACATCTTTACAGTATTTAAACATTGATATTTTTTCTCTTCCCCTTTGTCCTTTTTCATCTGGCTGCTATCACTTCCATGCCTGTTTCATTGTGAAGAAAGGTTATGGCCACACTGTACTGACTTCAGTTTTTACCCACAGGATTATGAGAGCAGCTGAGAAAAGAGGCACATACTATCGGCCCTTTGCAAAATGCCGTATTATAGTGCTCCATGTAATTCATAGGAATTCATGCCTTACTTTTTGGCAGTCAGTAACCTGCAGGTGCTCCCTATATAGTATTTAGCAATTAAATCTACAGTACACATTAAAATTATTAACTTCCAGGGAAAGTACAAGGATTTAATTTTGATTCTTGTAGCTTAAAGATTTTAAGGCTGTAGCTTCTAAAATTTGGTCGCTAATAGTAAGACCACTGGGCACCAATTGCTCACTAGGCTTTTATGACGTTGCGACTCATAAACAAAGAAAACCACTTTCTGCTATGGCAGCATTGCTTACCACCACTGATCAGTGACAGGTATGTTTACTGTGTTTTCTGAATAATTCACGTCGGTAACAGCAAGATATGTTCAGTCATAGATCTACTCATCCTACACTGAATTGATTGTGCTGTTTATAGAATAGAAACTTTCTGTGTTCTTTAAGATTTTAAGAAACAGACATAGGAATATTTTACTTTTTAAAATACTTTTCTCTGAAGGCACAAGAGGACAACTAACATTTGCAGGAATATTAGAACCAAGGAATCAAAGTTCAGTTCCTGCCTCTGAAATCTGATGTCAAAAATTACTCGGTGGAACCAGATGGTTGCAACAAACTGAGTCAGAAAAAGCCCTCTATGGCTGGAACAAACTACAGTCCAGGGCCACTAGATTGGCTATGCAGTTCTGCAGTCAATGGTTCGGGTTTTCTTTCTCATATATTTTCACTACACATACCACCCATTCTATATGAAGACCACAGGATCCTACAGAAATTAACTTTGGGTTCTACCTAACAGCAGTCTTTTTGTTAAAGCTCATTTTTTCCTCCAAATCAAAAGGTTTGCCTCCTGTGCAATTTCCATAATCTCTGTTAAGAAACTATTTTCTTCCTTTATTATGGGTAAAACATCCAATTTGTGAACTAAGCAGCAAAAAAACCCCATGAATGTAGCAATCAGAAAAGAATTTTTCAAGCAGAATTAATGAAGTATCATGCACTGATTTTCAAAAATGATAAAGAATAAGACTGATAAATTTAACTGCATTTAAGTGGTTAGAATGTGAAGAAATGAAGTAGAACTTCTGAGGTACAGTAACATTCCACCAATTAACTCCACTATAAATACATCAATCATTTACCCCATGGAATCTGAGAGACATACAGCAAACCTTCATAAGGAATTTAATTTAGGGTTTTATTGTGGATTTTTGGTTTTACTGTTGTTATATTGGAAAAGATTTCTATTTTCTTTCACGCTGTAATTGTTTTCAGTGAGTTCGAGGCAGCCAGATGCTGAGGCAACTGGCACTGTTACAAACCATAATGTCAGATTAAAGTTACTTACTGCTACAGGAAGACAATCTTTACTGGAGCACCCGAAGAATTAGTAAAACTACCTCCGCTTTGCAACAGAGCTGTTCGTGATATGGAAGACATGTTTCAAAAGGGCAGGTACACTGGAACATAAATTTGCTCTCCAGCAAAATTAACTGTGATAAATAGAATCATGTGAATGGAATGTGGTAGAGTTGACCAGTATACAGTGGTTCAGAATGCCACCACAAAAAAGGACTGCCCTCTGGGGGAAAAACTATCTACCCCCTCCTCGTTGCATCTTCCCATTAGCAGATACATGATCTCTAGACTATAACTTTCCCAGGGAAAAATACATTCAAACTGGTACTTAAGTTGCTCTTGAAGACAAATTCCAAGAAAATTACTTCACCCAGACACCTGCCACCCATTCTCTTCCTAGCAGTCTGCAAACACACAGTTCTTCTCAGGCAGCTCCCAGGCCAAAACCAGCTTTATTGTAGGGCGTTTCTCATCTATACAATCACCTAGATACACCCCGAGCTGTGGGAAGGTGGGGGAGAAAAACAGTTCCATCAAAAATACCTTGTGAAAACAGAAATGTTAAGTTCTCTAGAAACTGTGGGGGGAAAAATTCTAATGGGATATGCTAACCCAGAACAAAAACAATTCCTAGAATGTGAAATACTTCAGAACTGCAGATTAGGAAGAAAATTAGGAAGTTATTTATTGCAAGACTTCCCACTGAGAATGTACTGTTACTGGGTTTATTTAATGAACATTAAAAACTCTTCCTTATCAGTTCTAATTGCATAATAAATTCATTGTATTGTTTCCAGAATCAGCACTAGAATACTCTATTAGGAAAAAAACTTGCTGGATTCTCTTTTAATTGAGTTCAAACAGATGGTTTAATTTCTGAAATGCTAATCTACTGCTGTGAATTCTATATTTCATGGCATTTTATTTTTGATTGACACTGAGGGCTACGTTTAAAAAGCAAAGGCAATCTTGCTCTCTCCAGGAACTGATGCAGGCAGCATAGTGCCCCCCGCCATAGTACTATCAAACTGTGAATCACAATCAAGTGCATGGGTGTTTCCATGATACACTGTCTTCACCCCCACAAATTCAGCAAAGACTGCATCTTTACAAACTACTGTCTCCCATAGTCTCAAAAAATAATGATTCCTTTAACTTAACTCAGTAATACAAATCTAGGCTGTGACTTCCTCTTAATTAGATTTGCAAACCTATTTTTTTAATTATTCTGCAAGTGAACACCATGGTTGAGTACAAGAACAACTGTTGCACAGCTATTTTCGTACTAAAAAGTAATCACAGGGGAAAAAACAATGTTATCTCTCTACTAAGATGTGGATGAAAACTACTTAAATGCTAGATGATGAGACAAATCTGCACTACCAAGAGACAGGTCTAGCTGACCTCACAGCCTTTTTTTTTTCACATAATTTTGACCAAGTGCTCAACCTATCTATATACCAGATAAAGACTTTGGCTTTGCATAATGAAAATACATATTAAAAAGAAACAAAACAAAAACCAAGCGAAAAAACATCAACAACAAAACCAACCACCACCCCCCCCCCCCAAAAAAAAAAAACAAACCAAAACAAACAGAAAAAGAAAAAGAAATCTGAGGACACCAAGTAAGGTTTCCATTCAAGTTAACTAAGGAGCAGTTCTACAATATTTCTGAATCAAGACCTTTAAAAAAAATAGTATCATTTGGTGTGAGAATTTCTCTTCTTTGGAGAATTTATGATCTACCCATTGAGAATTACAATTGTCCTATGGGATTAGAAGAAGAGTGTTCGGTATCTAGGCAGGTGCCTGAAAAGAAAACATGAGAGTCATAGAATAATTTAGGTTTGAAAAGACCTTTAAGATCGTCGGGTCCAACCGTAAACAGAACCCATACAACAATACTTGGGTGATTTAACTTCTTAGGAAACAGCCCTGAATTAAAAATAAACATACATGATTTCTGTGAAAACATGGTCTTTTACTTTTTACTGATTTAGTCACATAAACATTTTGAACACACCAGCCTACAATGGAAAATGGGTCCATAAAACATTTATTTTTCTTTTCTGAAGAAAAGACTTTTCCAGAAGCAACAAGCAGTGTAAGAGATGGCCAACAGACATACTGAAAACCTTATATGATCTATGTCCAAAGTGAACAGGGCATGTATTATCAGAGAGCTCTTTTCTCTCAATTCTATGTTAGGCACAAAATGACTCTTTCAACAGTTCTTGTCAAGACTAATTAATGATTTAATGAAGATCTAAGGGTTAAATTAAATTTGAAAAGTTAGTATATGGTTGCTTATCTCCAACAATTGTTCTCCTCATTAAAAAAAAGCATAGCTATACATTTTAGAGCTCAGAAAGATGAACGAATCAGAAAATACATTATGGCAATAATTAGACTGTAGGAGGATTAATATTTATGGGAAATTTGTAAACATTTTCATAGCTAAAAATGAAAAGCACTCCAAATTACCATGATAATTTCTGGCTTACTTTGCTGAGTGTTTCTGGGTATGCAGCTTACAGACTTTACATTAAAAGGAGTTCATAGCTGCTGGTATAATGTTACTTGAGGAAATCATGAACTACATGGCCTAATTTACCTCTTGCATATACAAGAAACAGAAGCAACTCTAAATAAGTCAGTGGTTCTACTGCAATGCACTATTTGTGTAAGCAGAAGAAACTCAAACGTGTTTTGATTTCAGTCATTTAGAGCCTGCACAAAGTACTTATGTATTGATTAGGATATCAATGTACAACAAATTATTCTACATGGGAAATAAACATCAACTCAAAGGCATTTTAGTTCTATTCCAAAGCTCACAAATTACACTGGCCCAATCGATCTCCTGTATTTACATATTTAACTGCTTGTAGTATCAGAAGAAGAGTATAAATAAACTTCCCATAATCTAACTCTCACAAAACTGAAGATGACGATTGCAATGACATCATTTCCAGCTTTCTCCTATGCACCTTACACAAAGACAGATCACAATATCAGAACCATAATCCCTGGAAGCACCTTCATTTTTTGCTTTCACAGAGCTGCTACAATGCATTAGAAATCACATGCAGAGTTTTCTGGGATAAGACTAGATATATTCCTCACATATTTCCCAAAGGAAATTCAGTGTTTTCCACAGCTGAGTAGATTGTTTTTCAAATTATACAACCCATCCTGATATTGTGCTTCAGTATTACAGCTAAATATCCCCATTCTAATAGCCTGTGTTCTTTCTTTGTCCCCTGATGGAGATGACCGGAGATGGGAAACGCTGTATGGGGGTTTTGTTTGTTTTGGCTGTTGTTTTTTTTTAAGGTGGCAGGCACTAATATCTGCTCAAGTAGGAATACGTTAAGATTCAGAACAACAGCCTGTATACTAGCCTGTTCTTCAAGCTGATAATTGTGTATGACAAAAAACCCCTAAAAGTATCTTTAAAATATTTTGGAGGACTATGAACAAGTGTAATTGAAATATAGGAAAAAAAAACTTTCATGTTCAACAGAATAGGTACAGTTTTCCCCAAATAGCTGAACAGAGATAAAATATCTGCCTTGCACTTAGCCCCAGACAAGAAGGATGAAGTGAGTAGAAGGACCTGGAAGGGATAAAGCAATGAGAACAACAACAACAACAACAGTAAATTGAGCTGAGAGCCCAAATTAGATATAAAGTTGTCCAGCTCAGGAGGGGCAGAGATAGTTCATGCATGGATAAATTCTTTACATGGAGAAGTGTTGTTATTTCTGTCCAAGCACTGAGGAGCCTTTCTACCTGAAATACAGGGCAACTTGCATTCAGTTAATACTAATTCTCTTGAATTTATTCCTTCTGCACAACCTTCTGCTAGACAGGCAGAAAAATGTCACAGCTATTGAATCTCAGAATCAGCCTTTTATTGTCTGTCAACAGGAAAAGTCTACCCAATTTACAGTAACCAAGAAAGTGTTCTCTCTTCTTTTTGAGATCAGAGTGGTGTCTTCTTTACTCTAAGGGTGTTCCACTATCTCTTCTCCCAGCGGAGCCAATCCATGCCTAAGCCACTCATGTATCTGTCCGAAGTCAAACTACAGAAAGTATGCCATCTGGGAATTCAGTTCACATCAGTCATGCCTGTCTTCTCATTAGGAAGCCACAGTATCCTTTACAGTTCCTAGAAGTCCAGCATGCCCTGTAACAATTGGTTCAGTCTTTAGGAAGCAACAGAGCAGGAAGAGAGGAAGAACCAGATCCTGGGAAGTTTTCTTATTCCTCACACCTTCACCAGGAGAAAAGAAAGGAGGCATTTTCAGGAGGCCAAGAGTGCTGCTGGGCTGGAAGGAATCCAGTGTCATTCATATCATTGAGGCAGAAAGTTTGGCAGACTTGAGAGGAAGTTTTAAACAATGTAAGGCTTAGCAGCAGCTGGTGCTAGTAGTGGGAAGCTGTGCAGCCCTGACACAGGGCAGAAGAAGCTGGGAGCAACTCTGAGGGCAGGCAGGCAACCAGCAGAAGCTCCACCTGCCACCCACTTTAGTGTTTTCTGTAAAGGCAGACACAAGTAATGTAAGACAACTGAAGAGATGACTCTTCTGGATGCTAACTATCTCTGAGGTTACTCCGTGCCACCAATACATAAAAGATTGCTGTGTGGCCACTATTTTCAATAAACAATAGAAGAACATTTAAAAACAAGGACTCCCAACTGAAAGCATCATGATTTATGGGCAATAATACATGGTGTAAAAATCTCTAGAGGACCATGGCAGCTTTATCTGTACTATACTCCAGAAACCAGGAGTACGATGGTAAGACACCCCAGTTGGGCTTGAACAACAGAGACTAGGTAGGTCTGCTCAAAAGAACTGTAGGAGCAATAGATTTATCACTGGTCAGTATCCCTGGAGCAATGCGAGGAGGACACTAGATCCAGAGGAACATGGAACAGTGACAGTTTTTTGTCAATTGAGGATCAGCTGTGGACAGTTGGAAGAATAACTATGTTAAACCATCCATTACTATCATCATTGGTAGAACTAGCATAGCAGGAACTCATAAAAGTTTTATCAAAATTCTTGTTCACAACAACAGAAAGAACCCTTAACGGAGCATGGAAAATGCACTAAAGCTGCCTCCCTCACAATTACTCCTAGCCTGGTCAAGCCAAATGGGAGGACTACTGGATGTTCAGAAGAAAGTCAAATAGGGAAATTTATCATGGAAACACCTAAGGAAAAAAGTACATATATTTTAAAACAAAATCCAACATCTATTTTATTTTTTAAATATGTACATACTATCAGAAGTATATTAATTTTTAGAGACCTTGCCACAAATAAAACACGTATAGTATGAACACTTTTCAGAAGAAGGCACTGAAACTATGTTATCTGTAATATGGTTATAAAAATAGTCAATTATCTGGAAATCACCACAGTTCTTTCAACGGTGAAACAGTTTGAGATAGAGCTTATTGCAAGCCTGGAGCCTTTGACATGAAATCTGTATTCCAGCACTGAGGGGAAAAAAATAAAAGAAGCACTTGTAGAAACTCCTTTTTAATATGAGATTGTGTTAACTGATTATATAAACCCTTCAAGTCAAGAAATGGTTTAGTCCCCCACATTATGATTAAACACCATCTAGTGGAAATTGTATTTATTTTGCTTATAGGTACATTTCGCCTTTCCCCCTCATTCTATGTGTTTGCCTTTATGTATGTTGTTACAGTAAGACATTTAATCAAGCCCTTTTGAAGTGGTAGAGTGGAAACAGCTGTTTCTGACAATGTGCCGATGACATGGGGCTTAAAGCTGTCATGAGCTCCAGATTGCAAGCAGCACTAATATGTGGTTGGGATGGAAGTGACTTGCAGGTCATGGCACCTCCTTGAGGAATGTTCCTAAGCCAATCAGCTCAAGGTGGTGTCTCAAAGTCTTAAGGCTCTGGTGAGCTCTCTTTCACTTAATACTCTTGAGGTCATACTTCAAAGTGCCCTTTCTTCTGAAGAGCCACTGGCCATATGTGGGGGTTCTAGAGCAGATTTTTAAAAAATGGCTGCTTCGATTTCAGACTTAAAAAATTAGAAATACAGTTATATTACACAAACCATGTCTTAAAGGTTGAATAAAAGCTGAAGTCAGGATCTTACATTCTTGCAAAGAACGCCAATTTAAAGAGAGTTGCTGGATGACTGATTTTTCCACAACAAAGTGAGCTTAAAGCTCGCATTTTAGAGTGCCTAACAACTTGTTAAAACAATTTCCTGGTTTGTGAACATTACAAGATGTAGGGCACCTAGAAACCATTTCTGAAAACAGACTTTCCTCAGCAATACTCCCACTCAGAATAATTACTGCATAAATGTCTTGCTGTCCAAGAAACTTACGCTTTCATTCCTTCACGCAACTGAATTTCTTAAAATTAGACTAATGTGATTAGCATACATCCAAGTCAACATTCCTTGAATAAACACATATGTGCTTCTCACTGATGAGGCTCTAAAATGATTTTGTTTTGATCACAGTAAACACACAACATAGGAATGCAATTTCTGGAAAGTAGAAAAAGATAGAGGGGTTAGGGAGGCTAATCTCTGTAGGTTACCTATTCAGTTGAGGGAGGAAAAGAAAGTCAGGTTAAGAAACGATTCATAGTGAATAAAAGTAGATTCCTTCTCCAAACCGTTTCAACTCTCTGAAGTCTATTTGGAAAAAAATAGATGTAATCTTGAGAATGTCTGCTTCTTCAGCGAAGTTTAAGACAAATGATTCCCATCTCTACAACAGCTCTGTATTCTACAAAAAAACACTGCTCTTCAGAAATTTGACTGCAAATTACTTTCGTTGGGGATAAATACACACCTAGTGCAAATAAGACAAATCATGCACATAATTAAGAGAACAGTTAGGTCTAAATCTGGAATCTTAATACTAGCCAGATTTGGTTTTGTACCCAAGCTCATTTCAGCTGGTGCTGCTATTGTACTGAAGTGATTTAATTCTTTCTTTCAGGCT
The DNA here is from genome assembly GCA_027925045.1 of Hypotaenidia okinawae. Classification (NCBI taxonomy): domain Eukaryota; kingdom Metazoa; phylum Chordata; class Aves; order Gruiformes; family Rallidae; genus Hypotaenidia; species Hypotaenidia okinawae. Next base: position 21,044,960 of record BSDF01000001.1, on the reverse strand, counting down.
CTGCAGAATGAAGGTGTATCTGAAAGCAAAGATGATGTTCCAGATGTGGATATAGAGTTTAACACACCCATGCTGCATTCAGTTGGCCCTTTACTGGTTTGGTTTTTGAGGTGGGTTTTGTTTTGGGTATTTTTTTGCAAATACTGTATTCATTTTAATAAAGCTTCTCACGTTTATGGTATTTTCAGTTCTGTCAGAATTAGTTCAGTGATGAACGAATCACCACCAATACTAAGAAAATAAAATCTTTGTGTGCTTGCTTTCTTAAAAACAACATATTGCATGTTTTAGAGAAGTTATATTTTCCCTGTAACTGAATGCTGGTTTTCCTGGAATGTTTTTAGCCTCCTTAGTCACAACTTTTTTATAAAAATGGATTAGTTGAATGAGAAAGTGACTCACTCAGACATTAAGGTATATTAGTTGCTTTCTGCTGTGCTTGAATCTTGAGAAACTGAAATAACATAAGGCTTAGGAGACAAATGCAAGAGTGGAAACTGCCCTCTGGAAACAAAACACTGAAACAGCCAACTAAGGAGCTCTGAGACTCATAACTCAGATGGCCATTTAAGCTGGACTTGGGTGTAGAAGAGCTCAGCAAAGCAGATTGTGGATCCATAGGACTTATATTTCGAGGAGCAAATGAGGAAGGCCTGTATGTAAAGTATTGCTTCATTCCAAAAGCAACAAGAACAGTCGAGAAAACAAAGAAAAGGATGCAAATGAAAACAAAGTGAGAATGCAGAGAACAAGTCGTGTCATCAAAGCTCAATGAGCATACAAATTTGCCAGTAGAAGATTGAGTTTTTAGTATTACTAACATCTCCTATTGCTGCTAAGGATGGAAATTTATAGTAGTGATATTAGAGCTCTTACTCAATATGCAATATTTGCAAAGAAAAGGGTGGAAGAGGATAGAAATCTGAATTTTATTTTAGGCTGCACTAGGTAAAGATACCTCAGAAACTAAGCATTGGTCTAATTCTAAAGAGTAACTGATAATTTAGTTGTCTTGGTACAGTGAATAAGAATGAAAGCAGTTTGCATCAGAGAAACGGATCTTCTACTTGGGAAGGAGAAAAAAAAAATCATGTTGCTAAAAAAACCTCAGAGAGCCAGTTTACTTGGATCCTGATCCAAAAGTCACTAATGTTAACAGGTACCATCTGAAGCATAAGAAGGGGGAAGGTTCTGATGCTTTTGGCACTTAATTGTTCTAGGTAGAGGGCTGATGCACTTCACAGACTCAGATTTCAGTACCACCACAGTATTCTCATTTAGAGGGAATTTGAGAACAAACCTCTTAGCAACTAATATTAAACAGGTGCACACAAATACAGATATATATGGAAATGTATCTACACATGCATCTGAAAATGCCATCACATTCGCACATCTAATATCTTGAATTCTCTACAAAGAAATGTTTCTAGATTAGTAGTGATGGATGCAAAAGAATAAAATGAACTCTACATCAGTAGTGATGGACAAAAAATAAACAAAAAATAAAATTAACATTCTTCAGCACTATGTTTGGTTTAAGGATATTTCTTTAGCATCCTGAGTTGTATAATTTTCTTGATCATTCATATTCTTAAGACAGTGAGTGGATACATAGGCTATATAAAATATAAAAAAATTAAAGTGTGGGTGTTTTCAAGCTGTGAGGATGGTTGCTTCACAGGTGTGGACTGAGCAGCAGGTTAGATCAATGTTAGAGAATAGTCCTGGGCACATTTAATTTAGCAGTACAGATGTAGCTATGAAGTCGATCAGATTTCACTCATTTGCGTTCCATGCTCCTTTGAAAAGATCTGGAGCTTCTCTTAATATGCCTGCATTGTATTGCTTAATATGTAGAAAACCTCCTTAAGTGGCTTCTTTTTCCTCCCACTCTGAAGTATTATGGTAAATTTGAGAATTAATAAAAAAAAAAAATAATATGAACAGTTCTGTTTTCATTTTCATTCTTGAGAGATTGCCCTTGTACAGTCATCAGACAGTTGATGCTGGCAGTGAAAACGGATACAACTTCCCCACTCTGTTAAAAAGTCATGAACCATATGCATACCATGTTTAGCTAGAAAGTTAAACTTTATCATCTTGAACATAAAAGTGAAATTACCTCTAAAAGCAAGCTGAACAGCAGTACCTATTAGATTTTAACTTAAGCTAATCGAAGTTTGAAGAAAGTTGCTATAATAAACGGTTTTGATGATCTTATGCTGCAAAAAAAAGGATACTTTGGTTTTAAACACGTAAAGCTTGTTGGCAATACCTAGAAAACCCAACTTTTTTTTGTATCACTGCCATAAGCTGGAAGCCCTCAGTTACTTTAAAAGCTCTCCAAAAAACCACAAACATATAATTATCTTCATATATGGTTATATACAAATAAATTGTGTTTCTGAGGAACTTCTTGAGAGTACAACGAACCATAGAAAAGAGAAGAGGAACTACCAACTTGGAGGCAACTGAAGGAATTCTTTCAACATTAAGGTATGCACTCAGAAAAAAACCCAAAAAGTCTTGCATGTGAAAGCATAAGGAATCACAAAGTCTAAATTCTTATTCCACCAAATATTAATTAAAGAAATACATAGATTTTTAGAGAGGGTTTTTAAAACTTGGTGTGAAAGTGCATAATTTCACACGAATAAGTTATTTGACGGTTTTTGAATTATATTTTTTTTAGTTTGCGTCTTAGCTGGTGTTGCTTTTGATTATGAGGTCGGAAAAGTCTTTAGTTTTTAACTTTTTTTTACTGAAATTGTTGTCTTGTATCCTCAAATTCGGCATTACAGACTTCTGTGACAGGAATGTGTTCTAGGTTTGATTTACTGCAAAGTATTAGGTATTTAAAGAAAATCTTTCCCATTTAAATTAATTATTTCCCTCCCCCCCAAAAAAAAAAAAATGAAGGAAATTGAAAAGAAATTTAACACTGATTTTAAAAAAGGGTAAAAATAAAATATTTCATTTAGTTAGTTTAGGTAAATACCTCTGAGGTAAAATAGTTTGTTGAACAATGTTGCCAGAAGTTTGTGACAGAAGGCATAAATGTATAAAAATTAAAATGCCTTAAACAGTAGATCACAGAATAGCCTTTCATTATCTTTTACTAGTGAAAATATAAATTAACATGTTTAAAGGTAGATAAATAAATTTAAATCTAGAAATCTTTTCCAAGTATGTTAGTCAAATACAACTTGTTGCTAGAACACTTCACTAACTTCAAAGTATAGTGATTGGTTTGACAAATGAATTACTTTATCTGACTATCCTATAATTAACCATTAAAAGAACGTACATAATATAGGCCAAGAGATCAAATGGTCCAGCAAGAAGTTTCTCCTCAACACAAAGGGTTGAGCACTGTAGAATGTTCATCAACTTGAGTAATGACTATCATTAAGAGGTTACTTACATTAGGTCTTAATCCTGCTGCCATTTCATAATACTTCTCAGCTTCTTCATTGAGACTGGCTTGTCTGCAAGGACAGTAAAAAACAATACAGTTACACATCATTTTCCTTGGGTTAAAAAAAGAAACCATGTCTAAAGAAGCACAGGGAAAAACAAATTACTGCAACTATTCCCCACTGTTTAAAGATACTACCTTAACAAATGCACAAAACATGTCAATCTAAAATTTTGTAGTTCAGAAAGTCCATTATCACAAATCCTTTTTGCGTACCTTATCTTCATTTTTGCTCAGAAATTATATTAGTACACACTGGAGAGAAATGCAGAATTCCAAACACTCATCTGCGATAAACACAGAGATGTACCAGTCTTCACCAGAGGAAAATCTGGTTCATTTTTTGTAATTAACCATACTTGAACACTAAGTTATGAAGTTGTAGATTATACAGTAGTGCAATTCCCTTTTTTTGTACCTCATCAAGAACATCAGCATTCTAAAAAAAAAAACCCAACACAATAATCAGAGAATACAGTAATTTCTTAAAAATTGGTTCCCATGACTCCAGGAATTCATTCAGACAAAAAAGTTCTGATTTCAACATTTACTCACATCAGTCTGAGAGGGGATTTAAACTTAGATTTCATATCCCAGGGGAATAAGTTGAGTTTCTGGGCGCCTGAAGCACTATCAACTCACTTCCTTTTCCTTCCCTTACTAATATAGATGACATCTACATTCTCCCAGTAGTTTACTTTTTATTTCTTCTTCTCCTGAGTTTTCAGTTTGATGCCTTCAAATGAAAATGCAGTATGCTGCCAAAGAAATCCAAACACAACAGGCCCTTTCTATCTATTGCCTCAAATTCATCTCTTTTCCTTTTGTCTTCTTAATTTCCTTCCAGCAATTCATTTTGGCTGCTGTCCCAATGAGTATCAGTTGATTACTTACATATTGTGAGAAATATCTAAGAGCAACCATGCAGGACTATCAGGTAGGTGACATATCTTCTGCTAACGTAATTGGGTTTTTTCCTAGGACTTTTTTTTCCTCCTCTCCTAGGACAGGAGGAGATCTTCAGTGTATTTGTGTTTGTTATGTGATTATAGATGCATTTCTGTGATACAAAATGGAAAAATTAGAGAACAAGGATAATGCTGAGTAGGGTCGATTGTTCCCCCCCCCCCTTTTTCTTCTGCTTTGGAGAACAGTTACTCATTCAAAGAGTATCAACTGAACGCTTGTATCTGGAGATTTTACCTTGTTCGTTACATGAGCTTTTACATGCTTTGATATTCAGTGATCAAACTCTGTTCTAATTTTATGTTTGCATCCACACAAATTTTAAACATTAGCCACAAAATACATGAAAGGCAATTAATCCCAATCAACACATTTTGACAGTTATTGGTCTTGGGAGGAGAAAGGGAGGAAGGGTAATCCCTTTGAAGTTTCTCACATAATTCATGTGCAAGTTGAAACCACTTCCTGACTAACAAATTGCCAAGTAGAACCTAGTTTATACCTGTTAACTGTTTTAAATTACTTTGCACATGTATCATTGTCTCAGTGGTTAGAAACTATCGAATGTCTAAATATATTCATTTAACCTGCTTCTGAATCACTTCTGCCAGGCATTAGTAGCACCTGAAATGACTGGAAAAAAATAAACTCAGACTTCACATTTCAAGATTGACTACAAGGCACATAGAATGAAACATGTAACAGAGGGTTGGGGTTTTTTTGGGGGGATAGTGGGGGGAGGGGTTTTTTCCTGTTTGCACAAAACTATCAGGAAACAAAATATTTCTGAGTGTCGTGACTTTTCTGTATGACAAACAAGGTGCCTCACACAAGAGGTAGGCACAAACAGTACACTTTGCCTCCAAAACATGTCACTGGCATGTGAACGTGGAGCAAAGTAAAGCCTTGTCCCCTTTTAGTGGAAATGCACGGCTTGATTTTCTTCTACGTGTACATCTTGAAACACGGATCATTAATTCCTAAGTTGAAATCTGTTTGAATTTATAGCTGTCTGTTAAAAAATGGTTTGTAGAAATGAACGCGCACACCACAGTAATCTAGTCAGGAAAATGCCAGCTCCATTTCTCTGGCATTTAGCAACAGGTCCTTTATAGTTAAGATACAGCAGAATTCTGGTTCCCATTTTCACTAGAAATATAAACTAGAAATTCATTACATTAAGCCCTGGAAAGGCTTTCCCTTGAGAAAAATTAAAGGCACAGAGGTAGGAAATTGCAGTAACCCTATGCCACTGAGCAGTAAAGGGCTCTGGATCAATGTCAAAGAATGGAAGGACATTACTAAAAGAAACATAATTCACATTAGAGTAAAACATGAGATAAATTGTTGATAATAAAACAGAAAGGAAGGAAAGCAAAGCAAAGAGAAGTTTGGAAGACAGAGTCCTTTTCATAGTTACGAGCTATACTTCAACCTCTATCCTAAATCTTTTCATGAGGACTGACCTTGAAAACACATCCGATTTCCCCCATTAACACCTAGTACTCAATCTTATTCTAAGGGACAAAAATGTCTCCTCGTTTTATTCTCTCATATCTCTTAACCCAAGCCTCCAGACCTACAAGTTCCCTGCATTTTGTTCCAACTGACTGCCAGTGACACCTCATAAAGGTGCTTGACAACACATGGCTCTTAGGTTCTCCTGACACTAGGTTACATTCAGCTTGCATTTATTTTATATCTTTATGTTGATCACTAGGGAAAAAAAATGCTTTAGGAGATGATTGGCACCTATGCTGACTGGTTTAGATACATAAACTTGTGAATGGGAAAGGGTTATTTTTTACCTGCCTATCACTTGGTATAAGACTTCAGACTGTTAACTATTTTTTACCATGAAATCATGGGTGTCAGTCCAACTACAAACAAGTTTCCTTCAACGTGATTTATATTTTAAAATACTGAATATTGATACTTGGCATTCCTAATGGACCTTTTTGTGTCACCACAAAATCACAAGCAGATTCCCTACATGTAACCCTTCATCAACATTTTTGTTTTACAACAGTTACAAAGTTTACATAAACTATATGCTCAGCCTTAAATACATTCATGTATGTATTTAAGCACAGGGAAAATACTTAAAGAATAACTAAGATTTTCTTATGCAGTAACATATGATGAGCTTGTGCCTGTAGGACTGTGCCAACAACTACAGTCTGTATTCAGGAATGGTACTTTGGAGAACCCAAATATTCTCATAAAAACCTACTGAAAAACAAAGACCGTGTCATGTAGCATTGCTCTAATTTAGACTTTTTTTTTCCAAATAGCCAATAAACATACTATAACGTCATGTAATATGAGTGTTTCCCAGAGACAGACCACTGTATTACACAAGCACAAAAAAAAAAATATTAAAATATTCCTTTTCTTCCCGTGCTTGTTTTCATTTGGAGACAACATGAAGCTTGTTTCCTTGTTGCTAAATGGCACCATGGTGTCACAACACTGTTATTCTTCATTCTCATAGTAATCATCCCCTAGATCTTATGGCACCTCACGTCAGTATACAACTGCAAATACTGACGCGAGCATGTTAATACATGACTCAGTTACTGAAGCTACAGCCACCATATGGTACTACAAACATATGCGTCACTACATACCATTAAAATGTATCTATCTTTGCTGAAAGGCTTCAAACTGAGCCTACAAGGGAGAATACAGCAAACACTACAAAATTAAAACACATGACCAGTTACTGTTTTAATAAGAACCAACACAAACCGCTACATGATCCTTGGATAAAGCTGTCTGGAAAACAAATTTGTTGAGAAAACAAATTTTACAGGCAAGTACGATGTAAGTTAAAAATTACCAGACTGTTGCAAAGAAATTAATTACATTCATCGCACATCTCACCCCTATTACAGGATGACTCGATTCATTTGGCATCGCACTATCAGGATCCTACAGAAGTCATCTAGGCAAAAAATTAATAACTGTGTTTGTGTAATTAGAAATAGGGAGGTCTCTCAATAATGCAAATGGAACTAACCCAGGGATTTTTTCTTGACTGTAGTCACTAAGAGAGGAAGCAAAGAGTGTCGCAATACCTGACAGAAGCAACAGAATCTTTCTTGTGACTGCTAAACTGAGAACAGGCTATCTACAAATGCAGCTGCTGTGGTTGGACACAATTAACAATCATGTTGCAAATTCAAGAAAAAAAAATCAACCCACAGCATTCCAGTTGCAATTCTCAAAACTTGTTAATTTTTATTTCAGTTACATTTTAATTTAAATATTTTTCTCAGAGAGTGAAGGGATTTTTAAAAAAGACAATATTTTAACACTAGAATAATTAAAAAAAAAATCAGACATGGAATGTCGTGATTGATTTTTCATTGAAAGCAGCTGTAACCCAAATTTGGAATAATTTTCTTGCAATTCTGAAGAAATATCTATGTTTCGTAATCTCATGACACACCTTGAACAAACATTGAAAACAGGAGTGTAACAGGAGGTAAAGATGATTCCTAACTTAACAGCACATTACTGGGTAGAATATTTGGTCTAGAAAAATAAAAAAGAACATAGACAAAAACCTAACTTTCTGTTATTATCTCCCAGTTACTTTGGACACCTTGCTTCATCCACATTAATATCAATTTCTGTCTCTTAGTTCACAACACATTTAAAATTTATCCCTTCTCTCACAGCAGCCAATTCACTTTCATGCCCTGTGAACTTCTATAATGTATTTTCTACCTCACAGCTGTGCAGTTCATTCAAAATTCTTACTCACTTACCAGTCAGTTTTTATAGCTCTCTATGGTACCTAAAGAGCAGTTGGTCACCTACATGAAACTGTTATATTTAATAATTTCAGCCTTTCATTTGTAATTGTCTTTAGCATCCACAGTTTCTAGCTGTGTCACCATGTCAGTCTAAGTACTCCCTTCTTTCCTTTCTTCTTTGATTCTTGGTATCTGCTTTCCTCTTGGAATCACCTTGGCTCTCCATCATTCTAAATATCCTGAAAATCAGCTGCTTCCGAAGTCCCACAGACTCATGATGGATTTGTAGCTGCTCTGCCCTAATGTATGAATATACATTCCCCTTGTCCAACTGCTATTATGTAAGCAATATATTGAAGAAAATCCGAAGTAATGCAGTGAACAAAGGCAAACAACAGAATCATCACCTTTCAGTAAAAATCAGTCAGATCATGACACATGCAGCTTTAAGCACCTTCTTGCCAGTACTGAATATAACTTTACCACCCTGACTCTTGCTAAATCCTCTAGACAGCTTTAGACTCCCAGAGCATATCAGGAAGACATTACAATCTTCCACAAAGAAAGCAGAGTATTTATATGAAAAATTAGACCAAGTGGTTATCCCAAAGGAGCACAGTTGAATTCTAGCTAAATTAAACCACCAGAATTTTTTTTGTTGTTGTTTTGCTGTCAAGAGTTTTGGTTTGGCAGATTTTCTTTTTCTTTTCCTTTTATTATTTTTATATATATATATATATATATATATTATATATATTTATATATATATATATTTAAAGTCATTTTGGTTTTACTCACATCTAAGAGACTGCTGTTAAGAATCATTGATCTCCGTGCTGGTCAAAACCTCCCAAAACAGGTACACTCCCAAGCAGATCAGGTAGGGTAACCATGGCTGATGTACTACACAGCAGCATAGCTCAGAATTTACATTGGTGCATGAGTAGACGTGTGTCTTGTAGACCTGGGATGCTTCATTCAGTGCTCACCGAGACAGTGAAATATTTATTAAACCTATTCTCAAAATAGTATTGATCTACACCACCACATTTTGAAATACCCACTAAAAAAATAAAATCATTAAATCATCTTCCATGACACATTCACCAAAATCAGGAGCCTGACACACTCTGTACCACTCTAGATTCAGCTTTCATGCTTAACTTGCTATGGTTCTGTCTATGAATGTCACGTTAATATAAATATTTCAAATTTCTGAGTTCTCTCTTGAGAGATATTGTTCCGAAAATAATCAGGGGACAGGAAGGATCCTCATAACAGCTTGTACACCTGCAGCAGGTTAAACTGTTGTTTACTAGTAAACAGTTTGCCTTGGTTTCCTTTCTAATCTACCAGCAGTGAGAGTTATTTCTCAAAGGGCATTTTTGGTGCTTCTTTCAGTATCACGGTATGGAAATGTCATGATGAAACACAGGTCACTTGGCTGAACCTGATTCTGCCTTCGCTTTAATACCATTTTCTTTTCATCTTGTATTTTACATGTTAAAAGTACGAACAGCTAAGAGGGAGATCTTCATTAGAGAAATTATCTCAAAAACTGGTTTGGGCTAATGAAGTATATTTTTTATTTCCTTTTTCACGCTTTTCCTAAGTATAGATATAATCTAAATGAAATCAAGTATCCTCATAGCTGCTAAGCGGACAAAAGACAATAATTAGATCACTATCCTAGAAATAAGCACGGAGGATACCTATTACAGTAATGTGAGTTTAATGGTAATGTTCAGCCACAAGTTTAATGTTCCTGAATATCCAGGTCTGGCAGCTTTAAAGGAAAAAAAGATGTCTAAAATTTTATTCTATTCAGATTGGAGAACCGAATTAAATATAAGACTACACTTTAAATCAGCAGTTCTGATAATATCACCCTATGAGTCTTAAAGTCATCATTAGCTTGGGAATATTTAGACTTCTAATAATAGTAGTGTTCCCTACTAATATTAACACAAAATGTGATATTTTCAATGTTCTCTTTTTACATCCTAGATCATTATTTTCAGTTGCTATGTGTCCTAAATATTTAAAAATCAGGTGAAAGGAAATCCTGCAGAAAGTTCTTCATAAAAGAAACATTTGCTTTTGTATGCAAGCAAAAAGGATTACCTGCTTGCAAACAACAGAAGTTTTAAAGGGTAAGAAATTACAAGATACTACATAGAAAATTAGAAATAGAAAGCGCTAAACGCTGCAAGAGTTTCAATTAAATTCTTTTTATCTTATTAGCAACACTGGATTATTCAAGAGTTGCTGGGCTTTAAAAAGAACTCTGGGTAAGCAAAGGCTGTAAAGACGTACCTCCTCCAAAAGTGGGGATGAAAATCAAGTAAGGCAGATGGAAAAAGCACCAACCTGAGCATATGGGCTGCATTGAAAACAACATCAAATTCTGTATGATCAAGTTCAGCTGCTTTTTTGCCATCTCAGCTGCTTCTATCAGACGGGATTCTTCTAGGAGAAACTGACCTGCAATAGAGTGTACAAATGTGAGCCCACAGAAAACAACTGATGGATAATGCCTCAGACAATACAGTTAGGAAAAGGAATCTTTAATAAAAAATAATTCAGATGTCTCAGGTTCAATGTTTAGTCATTTGTTGATCTGCTCCGTATTTCAATACTTTTAAAATGTAGCAAATACAGAAAAATAAATATGGCATGTAATAACTAACTTCAATATTTGTAGAAAATATTTATGAATAGTAAGAACGATACAGTAAAACTCAGTCATCAAGAAAGAATACTCCCAGTCTGAAAAGCCAATGTTTAAGAACTTCCCCTTATGTCTATATGCTGATCTTCTCTTTCTCAAATCAAAACAGAATAAAATAGCATCTGCAAATAAAATGTATTCCCATTTTAAAAATGTATCTCAAAAACCACATAAGCATATATGTTTTCATATATATATATATACATGAAAAAGTATTTCTTCAGCTTTAGAATGATAAATGATCCTTTAAAACGATGATACATATGCATACCTTGATGAACTGTTATTTTATCATGTGCTTCAGTAACACTAAGCAAATCACAACAGGTAGCTTTTTACATGTTTCCTACATATTTACCTTTCATGTAATAGAAGGTGGCTAAAATTAAGTGACTGATTTTTTACAAAGGCATAAATATACTATTTAAACCAACTTAAAATTGGAAAGAATGAATAATTCAGCATCATCCAAACTTTAACTGAAGTACGGTAGCTTTGAAACAACCAGCTGAACTCTATAAAACATGACTTTTCCTTTGAAGAAGTGGGAAAAAAAACTATTTTGGAATGTACTCAAACCACCTTGTTTCTACTGCTTTTAATGATTTTTTCACACCTAATTTGTAAAATGTGTTATTTTTGGATCAAGGATTTTTTCAAAGGGTTTCAGACATCTAGACTCTGTGTCTACATAACTTTTTATTTGGAAAAGCTATCTTAAAGTATGGCATCCCATCCTTCCTTTTTTATCTTACTTTGTAAAGTAAAACGAGTCAATCAAATGTCCAACAACACATCACTAGCCTCTACAGGAACAATGGATTTCCTCTCATCACGAGGAATTATTTTTTTTCCTTACCTCCTTTCCTCATTCATTCTGTTAATTCAATTTTTGCTATACTCTTATGCAGAAGATCCATTTAACCAGAACTAACAAGGTCTGTAGGGGCATAATGAATCCAGTGATGCTTTGGTACAATAAACACCTCTGCAGAAGAAATTCTCTCAATACATAACGTTATGAAAGACAGCCTTCCTAGGTTCTTGCTTTCTCTGTGGAGACATGTAGAAGACACCATGACCCACATTGGAGTTAGCCTCTCCCAGCACTTTAAGCCCGTGGGGAGAGAGAGACACTGAGATGAGTGAGGGAGAGATCCACACCAGAGCAGCTTTGCTGCAGGGGGAAGGCTTGTGACCCCATGGCGGACCAGACTGCAGCAGTCTGGGCCTGAGAGACTGAGAGACATTCTGTGATTTGTGACTGCACCCAATAGAAGTGGCACACGCTGGGACAGCTGGTGAAGAGCTGAAGCCCCGTGGGAAAGGATTCACGTTGGAGAAGTTTGTGAAGGACTGTCTCCTGTGGGTGGGATTCCCCGGTGCAGCAGGGGAAGGGTGTGAGGAATGCTTGGCTAAGAAGGAAAACAACTTGTGAGGAATTGACCAAAAGCCCATTTCCCCATTCCCTGCCCCTCCCTGTGACACAGTGGGGTGGGGGGAAAGAAAAGAGCAAAATCATGACTAAAGTGAAATCTGCTAAGAAGGGAGGGTTGGGGAAAGGTGCTTTAAGATCTTGTCACACTTCTCATTACCAGAATCCGTTGTCACCATGTGTGCAGTGCAGTGTGATAAATTAGAGAGTTTTCTTCCTTTTATTCTGTGCTGAGTCTGTTTTGCCTGTGACACTAATTACAGGATGATCTCTCCCTGTCCTTATCTCAACACCTAAGCCTACCAATATATATGTTTCTTTTCTCCCCTTTTCAGCTAAAAAGGGGAGTGATAGAGCGATTTTGGTGGGCACCTGGCTTCTAGGCAGAGTCAAACCACCACACAAAGGTTGGAAGACTATTTACTCAAGCACCAATATCTTTGTAATCCAGATGTGCAAAATCTTGTAAAAACATTTAGGCGCCTTTCTGCATTCTTAGCATAAGGTGTGCTTGCTTTAGTAACATCCTCTTTCTAGTATGTTCCATTCTGTCATGTATTATGATGCTTTGTCTTCACTGTATCCAGAAACAGGTGATTTCCAAAAGAGCTTTCTCACAGAGAACAATAAGTAAATAAACAATCATGATTAAAGAAAAAGTAAAAACAAAGCATAGCTTGAGAACAGTTTGGAGAACAATAAATTGTCTTCAAAATTAGAAACCATTTCTTGAACCATTAATGGAAGTCTCTTATGAAGGGAAAAAAATGTTGACAAAAGCTACCAAGTTTGCTGCTTTACTTTTTTCCTTCGGGTAGCACGTTAGGGAAACAAGAAAAACCTCTCATTATTGTCTTCAATTAAAATTACTCAAGAGTTTCCAGAGATGGATGTTTAAAAATATACTGCTAGTTTTCTGTACGAAGTACTGAACACGAAAGCTCAACAGAGATGTTACCTTATGTATATTTGTAACTACCCCTAATGTAATACAATGTAACTGATACATTTTACTTCAGGTGACATAATCAACAAATTTCTTGAGCTTAGATTCATTTTATTAAACAGTAAATCCACATAATTTCTAAAAATATAACATTATTTGAAGCCATTCAAACCAATATTAATGTTCTACTGGTGCTCCTAAGCAACATGCTAAACTAACTCTTAGCTCTTTAAGAAGTCCATAAGAACTGAAGATGCAGAAATCTAAAGCATTTCATAATTAAGAAGTCTAATTTAGAACAGGACAATGTTATATATATTTACTGAAAAGCAAGTGCACTGCTAGATGCTTTAGTTAAAACTTTGCTTTTACTAATTTTCTAGGACTTTGACTGCATACATTCCATTAATTTATATGGACACATCAGAAATGTCAGCAACAACTCTAAATTACTGTTTCACATTGTTAAAACCAGAATTCACTCTCCATTTACTAATTAGGTCTCGAAAAAAAGTCTCTATAATAGATTATTTATATAAGCTATTAAAGGATTATATTTATTATTAGATATCCAAAGTTAACTAAAAAAATGCAAGCACTGCATGACACCAACCAAGTATGAGTAAAACTTTCAGTTCTTCAGGAAATAAGGATTCTGCATTAGGATGAACAAGTCTCTAGCTTGTACTGGAGATGGTAACAACAGAGACAATAATTCATGCTGAGTGGGTAGGTAGCAACTGATGCAGAGCACCCTACTGACACCAACTGTAGCATTCTTTATACCCAAATCCTTACAGAGTCCTTACAGCTCCCAGCAGGGTGAGGGGAGAAAACAGGAAGAAAAAAAGAAAGAAAACTTGTGGATCAAGATAAAGCAAATTTAGTAGATGAAGGAAAGAAAAGAGAAAGAAACCCAAACAAAAACACAGAAGTGAAGGAAATCGTTCACCACTTCTCATGTGTAGACTGATAGGCAGTCAGTCTCCACACAAAGGCCACCCCTCTTCTTCACTGAATCACTATACCCCAATTTTATTATTGAAAATGCTCTTACATGGTCTAGCATACCCCTCTGGCCAGCTTGGATCAGCTGTCCAAGCTGTGTCCCCTTCCAATCACCTGCCCATTCCCAGCCTACTCTCTGAGGCACAGCATGGGAAGACGACAAAGCCTTGACTTTGTTCAAACACTGTTCACTAACAGCCAAAATATTGGTTTGTTATCAAAGCTGCTTTGGCCACAAATCCAAAACACAGCATCACCCAGTCTGCTACAAAGAACATTAACTTTTCCAGCCAGACCTAGGACAAGGTGGAAACTTTCAGTTGAGAATGACTTGCCAAGTTCTCCTGAAAGGCAGACTAATTTTATTTACACATTTAAATTTAATTTAAATGACCTAAGGAGAGATATCCCATTTTAAAACATTAGTCACAGTTCCTTTTAATATGATATACTAAATTCATACAAGTATGAACTGGATTGGTGGTTTACTGCTTCCCTTTCTTCATTAAAAAGCAGACTCATGAGCTTTTCCTGTCAAAACCATAAAGATGTGTTTTCCCAAGAGAGGAACACCAGTAGGGCAGAATATTGGCAAGGTGTTGAAGGTGGATCGGAAGGTCTGATCCATAAGACCCTCAAACCAGTAACCACTTCTGTGGGTCTAAATTTACATGCAGGATTTTCTCCTCTGACAGGTAGCTGGCAAACTGCATGATTTATGAGACACTGCCCAGTATCACATACAGAGCTTTCTTATTACAGGTGTCAAGACTGACTCTTGCCAACAACATAAATTACGGTAGCCTGATTGGTTTTTGGAATCAGAACCAGCTTTTGAGAAAACAGCTTTCTAGAAGCCCTGAATCCCAGATTTGCCTTCTTCATGGAAAGCATATTTCTCATTACTGTTCTAGAAGGGGAGTGGGAAATCCACCGTCTAGGTTCAGGTGGGATCCTCAACAACACTGTTTCTTTGCCTGGAATAACATTACTTGTTTTAAACAGATGTTTCTACCTTTCTTGTTAGACAGCACACAGAGCTGAGTGTAAATACGTAGTCAAGACTTCTTAAAGACCTTTGACAGCGGAGAACTGATGCAATACTTCACTATCCTCTTAGTAATTTTTCCTTAAACTATCTAAGGATCAGAAAGAACATAAACACTGAAGAAATCTGTGCCTGCAGTCTTGTCCAAGCTTATTTTTTTTTTCAAAATGCCAACAGTGGTTTTGAGTCTGTATTTGACAAAAAAAAAAAAAAAGAGGAAATCTACTGAAAAAGAAGATTAAAATATATATGTAGTTTAAACAAAAATGAAAATTCCAGTTCCTAGGAGCTGGAGAAAACCCAACAAAACAACTTATTTTTATCTTCTGTCAGAATTTTAACAAATATTCATTCACAGAGTTGAAAGTGTACAGCGCTTTATCCTGCGTAATTATTGCTCTAAAATGATCACCAACATTTGTAAAGCATATTTTTAAGACATCCACCAACACCAGTTTAAAAGTCATACATCTGAATTGGTAGTTCTGCTGCTTTATTGTAATATGAAAGGTATTAATTGGTTGGGATATGCCTGTGTGTAACGATCTTCTATGTTCAGAGCACAAAGGAATTAGTGCCTTCCTCTAGAATGGGCTCAATTATTCCCTACAGGCACTATGAGCTTTTATTTTACTAGATAAAAGTGCAAGTTGCACCAATCTTACTTTAATTGAAATGTTCTCTCTCTTTTGCTCACTGGCAAACATTCAAAGGTACCCGAACAGAGTAGGTTTCTGAAATAGATCATCTTGCTACTGCTGCTTTTAAGAAGAATCATTTTTGAATGTTCTCAGAATGCTTTCGGTTCTGCACGTACTCAAACTTCTATTACTCACACTTGTGCCCTTAGGTCTTTAGTAATCCACACAAAACTTAGCAAACCACCTTCTGAATAAGAAGCAAAAAAACCTTCTAATCCCGCCATAATTGGCAATAGTTAGCACATAATTATTTTAATACATGTTTGTCACCAAGTCTTTTTCATCTTAACCTCTTCAAAAGTCTTCTCAACTTAAACAACTATGTTAATATGAAAAGTGGATATATCAGGACTACTGACTCAATGGTCATACCTGTTTATAATACACCCCACTAGAAGTTCTTTCAGCACATTCAACACTGAGGGTTCGAAGCTGAATACTTGTGTAGGCTTTCAGAGCATTTCAGTTTTCAACAGAAACCAAAGTAGGCTCTGGCTGACACAATGCATCATGTCTGTCTCTGAGGCACACAACACAGCTGAAAGATCATGCCTTGAGAACTGAAATGCATTCTCATCAGCATGAGCAGAACTGCCACTGAAGTCACCATCAACTTCAACTCTGCTGTGGCAATGCAGAGCAGATGCAACCAGAGATTGCTGAATGGAAAATTTCAGTGATACTCTGTGGAAGAAATGAGAGCAGAGACCGTGTCTCCAAGTTGATTTGGAAAGCTTTTCAGGTGATGAATCAATGTTGCAAGATGCCACATCGACAGACATGACCTAATGTAACTGTTTCCTTTATGAGTTTCAAAACAGATTCATTGGCTGTGAACGTGCAGTTCCCAGAGGAAGGGAATGTTTGCTTAGAGATCTTGCTTTTCAGGCCTGTTTAGACAACTTCTTGCTGAGTATGTAGGATGTGTCAAAAGGAAGGGGAGCTTACATCAGGATCACCTAGATGGTAGCGGCATTCCAGTTAGTTTCAATGTTCCTTTTATCCCATTCCACCTTTATATAAAACTGGTCTATAGCTTTCTTGCTGGAAGGGCTTTTGGGGAGTTTATCCTTTCAGCTTCCCATGAAGAAGGTTATTCCATGCAAATCAAATACACAGACTATGCAAGCCAGTGGGTGCTTCAACATCAATATATGAACTGACTTGGAAAAAAAAAATATATCTTTTTTATTAACCTTTTTCTTTGTCTGAAAAACTTGTCTGTTGCAATTGTGCTAAATATAACATTGGATGTCATCCAGAGCATGACCAGAGATAAGAGAGAAAAAAATTAAATTGCAAGCCTTTGGGACCTGATGACTGAACTTGTGACCGCATCTGGAACACTGTACGCTCTCACTAAAACAAAAGATGAATGATGAAAAGATATAATACAGAGGACCTCATGTTCTACAAATACTAAGGAAGATTCTGGACCCTATATCATTCCCCTGACAGCTGGTAATGTCTAACTTTTGGAAAAGTCAAATTTAAATGGAAAAGAACTGGAAAAGTTGCACTTTTGTAACAGCTCTGTGCTTTCTCTTTGGAAATATAATGAGATGGCAGTCATAGGTCAAAAGATACAATCATTAAAAAGAGGTCACCATGGTTGGTTGTACCACAAGCTTTTTCAGTTCCTAGAGAAACCCCAAATTTTGGCAACATGAAAGAAGCATAAAGCCACATTTCTAGCCCTGACTCTGATGTTCAATTTCTACATCACATCTCTCCAGCAGTCTTGTATATTGTGCTGAGGAAGCAGAGTCAACCATGTATTTGGGATGTCAGAATGATTAGATTTAAGGATAAACTCAAGGGAAGAGCCAGAAACATGGAAATTCCACTGTGTTTAGGGTCAGTGACCTATCTTGTTTGGAAATACTCCACTGCATTCCATTTATGTGATTGGTTCTAAAGGGAGTTTGGAATAATAGTAATTATAGTGGTTTGTAATAATCTACTTCTAATGTTGTGTGATAGCAATAGGCTAAAGAGCAACAAAAATGACTTGACAATCTACATACATATGCCTCTGCACACTCCTCATTCACAGCTGCCAAGAAAACCACAAACAAGACTTCAAATTGCTACATTCTTCTGAATAGCTCAGTTTCTTGTATAGTCTTAATTGTTTCAGTTTGGAAGTAAGAAATACTCTCTGTGTTAATAGTAACTGCACATTTTCTCAAATCAGTTATTGGAGAGTGTTCTGAGAGCAGAAGGTTCACAAGTTTAAAGTCTGGGGGTCAGATACATCTGTCTTCCTGTTCCGGGTCTAGAAATCCCATCTTCCTGGAATTACAACCATTGACATTGTAGAATAGCCAGTATCTTAATTTGATGCCACTGTGCATTCAAAATTGAGACCTCCTTCCTCCAAAGAATGCATATGTTCTCTGAACATGTGTTATTTGAGTATCATGACCTTGTTTTATAGTTCCCCTACAAAATCATTATATATTTAATGTTAGGATTTTCAAAGTATTTAAAATGGGAAAAAAAATTTTCATTTGCTGAAGGGTTCATAAGTGTGTACAGGGAAGGCTGGCAAAGTGACTTTGAGATAGACATACTGCATCTGGTTGGCTTTGACCCCATCTCATCAAGGAATTTAATTTCTCAATACATAATTGCCATGTAACATCTGGTGTTCCCCATGGAGAGAATCTATGCACTCTGTTTTATTTAGCATTTGGAATATACTTCTTTTAGCTAACCTGTCAGTCAGAAATGGGCAATTCATTCACTAGAATTAAGAATTGCAAAATCAGTTTTATTTATTTCACTGACAAAGATAAAAACTGACCTTCCTATTGACTAAGGTGACATTTCTTTCACAGGCATAAAACTCCCTCAAAGAAATGAGCAAGACTTCATTACTAGGTCATGGTTGATAGTTCTCTTTCTTATCAATACCAATTTAGCATTTTATTTTTCATTCTTACACTATTTTCTTCAGAAGATCTTTTCCTTAAATATATAGGAGAATAATTAAGCTTTCCCAGGCTGCTCTTCAAGCAATGAAGAACAAAGAAACAAAGCTCCAGCACTGTGAACAATGTGACCACAGGGATCCTCCACATGACTGAAGGATTGTGATGGATGGCTATTGGCTGTTCTGTAAAGACAGGCAGGAAGAAGAGGTGGAGAAGTTGTGCTCTATGTTAAGGAGAACCTCACAGACCTAGGTGAAAATTTAGGCATCAAAAAAAGCTAAAATTTTTGTGCTGAAAAATTGATTAAAAAGACTTAGGACAAAAGTAAAAAAATAAACCAGGAAGTTAACAAGTTAAATGTCTGTAAAAAAAAAATTAGATAATTTGGGAAAATCTATAAAAACAATTCCTAAATTATCACAAATCCAGAAGTGAAAGATAATGTAAAAAGAAGATTGGTTGGGAGCATGTGAATCTGTTCTTCCTTCAATGAGAGTATAGCTAATACATTTCAGTTTTACCTAATCTGACAGCATGGTTTGTTGTTTTATTTTTTATATCATTATCTGGGAATACACTGAATACAGATGATGTCTGAATTACCTAATTAAGTGAACGCATAATTAATCTAATGAGAATAATACATTTTTATAATGAAAAAGGAATCATTAAACAATTTAGAGTTATTACAAACAATGTATTGTTCAAAGGAAGATATTTTAAAAGGGGGTCTCAATCATGATTAATAAAATAGAGTTAATTTCAACTGAAATTCCCCTTTCCAATTAAGCCATTACAAAAGTAAGGGAGGAGGGACATCTGTACACAGATTTATATTGAAACCTCACTCTTACGTTCTCTTTTCTCCCCAGTTAATTTCCATTATATTGGAGAGTGGCCAGTATATACATTTTAAGAGGCATGGTAATAAAACCTATTTTTCACAAGTGAAATGAAACATGTTTGGTGGTGGTGGTTTTTTCTTGATTTTTTGTTTGTTTTTAAAAAGCAAATCATAAAGGAAGTAAGACAGTTTTGGAGGTAACATGTTTGCAGAAAAATTTCACTGTAGCTTTATTGGGTTTTTTTGTCTTCTTGCTTGTTTAAGTGAAAACTAGCACAGAAAAACTTCAACAACTTCAAACTTCTTAACTACACTGCATCCTACAGCCATCTCAGTTAAAAGATACTGAAGAATTTCTTTGGGTTTCTTTTCAAACAGAAAAGCCCTTAAGTATTTTACTGCTTGAAATTAATCTAATGTCTCTGCATTGATAAATCTTATGAAGAATCTTTCTTCACCTTCTCCTGAGAAGTCTGCTTACCACAGACAGCAATGGGAGATCTGTATCTCTTTTGTGAGTGGTCAACACTGTATCCAAAACTAAATAATCTCCGGGCCACAATGTCACTGCTCTGACCTGGTTGAACACTTTATGTTTGTCACCCTTTTTAACAACTTTGACTCTTTAGATGCAAACATGTTCTTACAATATATGAAAATTCCTTTGGAATCGGTTCGTTCATAGGTATCTCTCCGTGGTTTCTCAGATCGATGCTTGAATTCATCCCACCTGACCATAAGCATTTAATTGAGGCACCTAGGTTAGATCCTTTATGGCAGGAGTCCCCTTTATGACCAGTGGAGACCATTCCACTTATGTCATAGATCCGTTAACAAGCAAAGTTAATGAGGTCCTGCAGGATCTAAATGGCATACTTGAGTTAAATATTGGAAGTAAATTGGGAAAGAAAAGAAGGAAATTCAAAAATGAGTAAGCATTTATGTTCAACTCAGTGAAAACTTTTCACTTTCAATCTTCTTTTAAAAACCTATATTAAATATATCCAATTAAAATTCAAACTTCATAGTAATATTCAAATCTAGTATCTGAAATGGTTTCCTCCAGTGTCCCAGTTTAAAAAAATGTAGGTTGTGACAAAAATAAGATTTTCATTGGTGTTTCTGTAGTCTTTCCTCTGCCATTTCTTCCTCTTCTTTATTCATATGCAATTCCTTTCTTGCATGTTATGTGTTTCTGGTGGTGTATCATGTACCCAAGTAGCTTTTATCAGATCATCCATCAGTACCGCATCTTTGTCAAATGTTCTGCACAAAGTTCAGATGTTTGGATAACTGGCAGTTAAGAAAGGAAAAGGGGGAAAGCAGGAGAAAAGTGGAAAAGAAAGGGAGGTGAGCAGCTGATTGTATTTCACCCTGAGAGGGGAGTGCCACTCTGGTCACTAGAGCAAGAGTCACTTACTCTCATGTCCAATGAAGCGGCATCATGTTTACAGTGTGCAGAGATTTATATCTGTTCAGCTTCTCCACTAGCTCTTCCTTCAGACATCTCCAAGCAGAGTGAATGTGAGAAACACTTGTTTATACCTAAAAGCCAGGATATTGCCTACACAGTACTAATCATAACATTAGCTTGATCAAAGAAATGTGCTTTTGTGGTATTATCCCAAGAAGGAATCATAAATCTTTTCACCTCTCTCCAAATTTTCATGTGATCAAATAAGCTGACTTCTGCACCAAATCACAACATCTAAGAATAGCTTTGGCTTCAGGCCTGAATTAAAGCACATTGTAACATTAATGTGAGCCTCTTAAAAGATACAGGGTATCTACAATTTTTTCTGATGGTTCCAAAAAAGTCAGGAGTCAAAAAGAACACTTGCGCATGCTGGAAGCACAAATTGTAAGTGCGTGCATGCATGTGCACTTGGAAGAAAATCTTCAGTCCATTTATTAATGCTATTCCATCAGCACACTGTTGTGCCTCAGCTGACCACTGTTTTCATTTGGCTGTTCCATGAGGTATGCATTTTTTTAGGGCTGATGCCAATTATTTTACTCTCAGTTCCAACATCTTCATGCTGAGAAAAAATGTAATCTAAGATTTGCATGCAAAATACAGATGTATTTCCCCATAGTTTTGTCACACAGGATATGGACTATACCTACAACAAGGTGCTAAAACAAATTAATGAAATATTAAGTTTTCACTAAGGATTCCTGTGTTATATTTTGAATGTCCCTGGTAACAGATATTACAGATTCCTGATCAATACAACAAATAGGTGGAAGGGAAAAGGGAAAGAAAGGGGGAATAAGAAGGAAAAAGGGGGGAGGGGGCGGGGGTCGTTAAAAAAAATTAAAAAGGAGAAAACAGTGGGGGAAAGGGGCAAAAGAGGAAGAAAGGAGGGTATAGGGGGAGAAAAGGTAGTGTTTTTCCAAATTTTAGGAAGTTCTGTGTATGAATTGTTAAGGTTTTGAGATCGCCTGTACTACACAGACACAAAAGCCAAGCAGAATGAACCTCTTTCTCATAGCTTCTTTGATTTCAGCGTGGAGCAACACCACTCAATTTGATGATGATGGTAAGTTATGGAAACAAATGAAAAGGTTTCACTGGCATTCAGCAGAACTCTGTGTATAAAAATAGTCCACAGTAGAGACCTACTGACTAGTGCAGAGAACTTTGTTGTGTTTACAGCCCTTCAGCATCACGTTTTACCATGCTGGTATTGCAAACACTGATTTAGATTTAACCCTTCCCTTCTAAACTGCCAAGCAGAATCTCACTTACGTTGCAATAATGACCTCTGTACAAGGTTGTGGAAACTACTTTTTGCCAAAATTTTTAGGGGAGAATCTTCATTAGGAAACAGTACACCAATCTGGTAATGAGGAAGTCAATGCATTAGAGATGAATTAAGACTTGAATAGCCTTGCTTTTATAGCACACCTGAAAATGACAGGGCGAATATCACAGGAAACAAGAGGCAAGTTGATGAAGTAAAAACAGAGTAAAAGAAAAATGTCTAGACCAATCACAACTTCAATTACCAGGATGGATTGTTGAGAGCTACCTTTGAATTTGTATGCAAACAGTTTTTCTAACAATTAAGAATAATTGTTATTCTTATTAAAAGGCTGGAAGGGGCTTGACTAGGATTTCAAGAAACAATCTGCTGTAACTTTTCCTCATTATTTTAAGATTATCAATTATACCAAATGGAATTAATGGAGTTTATGTGCACAAACACCCCTATTAGATTCACCTGTGCAGGCATAAATATGTCACTAACTGCAAAGATCCATAATGCAAAATAATGCGAGGCTGGGCTACAGTAATTTAAATATCATGCATGTTGAAAGTAACAATGTAGACATCTATTCTGGGAGCCTAACATACAGAACTTTACACTACATAAGGCCAGAAAGAAATACAATGTGTGAGCGATTCAGACAAAGAAATCACACTAAGTAAAACCATGGTTATTTTGTGAAATTAATTTTCCCTTTTGGCTACTCATTTTCATTTATTTTACATTTAGCAGTTAGAAGAGGAAATTAAAACAATATAAAAAGTATATATGTATATAGTATGTCTGTGGTTTCCTACCTTATTCCTTAACTAAGATGAAATTTATTACCTCTTTCTATATTTTCCAACTGGGACTATATAGCTTGCATTTTTAGATTTGTCTATTATCAACTTTAAAGTAAGAATTAGTCCATAAACTTAAATATTTTTGGTTCCTTGGGACGAATCACATCTGGAAATATTTTTTTCTATATCTAGCAAAAAACAATCCAAGGTTATAAAGGTACCTTCAAATTAACCATGTGCTTTAAGCAGATGCATGCTTAGTACAACAAGGTATAGCCAACTTGTCAAAACCTTCTGTAATACTTACCCATTTCAACCCATGATGATGCTACAAAGGAGCTAGCTGTATGGTCCGTAAGTCTTCAACAAAAAGCAAACACTTTGCTGTACAGAACTCACTCACACTGAAGTATAACTTCTAGCTGCCCACCCACCAGCAGCCAGTAAATTAGGCCAAAACTGTTAATAATGATAACAATATTCCAGGCCATGAAACTTTGACATATGGCAATAGTTGACTTTTTCCTTTCCCAGAGAGGGAGCAATACCGAAAATCCCTTCACAGGAGGAAAGTTATGCAAAATATGAAAATCTCCACCTCTCCCTCTGCAGTGATTAACAAATTGAAACAGAGATGAAGTTATACATGATAGATTAGTTTCTTCCCCTTTAAATAAGGTATTTTGCCAGTAGCACTTTTCAAATCCTTAATCACTTGGAGAGATTAACAGCAATCCTGGAATACGCGTGGAAACCCTATCTATCTGAAACATACCATAATGCATGTAGCAGTTTCCTTTGGTGGGATCCAGCTGAATAGCCTTCACAAAGTACTTTTCTGCCTCACTCTTGCGTCCCTTGGAAAAAAAAGAAAAAAAAAGAAGGGAAAAATGATTTTAACAGTGTGTCACCATGGAGTGATCATGTGCAGTTACAATTTCCAAATTCCAGGCACCAGAGAAAAACACCTACTATTATCACTGGACTAAACCTAAGTAAACATGAATGTTTAAGTGTTACAGTAAGTTTTGCGGTCAGCTGCTTTCTGCTGCAGCTCTCCCAACTGAGGAAGAAATGTGTCCAACATTGTCAATGTCCAAGAAGTAAGGAAGGACTGGAAATATTTTGCAAAAAATATTGTAAAGGGCTTTAAGTGAATATCAAGCATCACGCTACTTTTCTGGACGAGCATCAGGATAAGCAGACCCAAGCTAAAACCAGAAGGGAACTTTAGCCATGCTCTTAAAACCAACAAAAACCCTCTCAACACAAAACAACAACAAGTAAAAAAGGGGGGATGGGAGGGGGGCAAGGATGACATGGGTTGTTTCTATGAAATCATAGAAACATAGAGTTTCTCAGGTTGGAAGGGACCCTTAAGGATTACCAAGACCAACTCCCTGCTCCTCACAGGACCACCTGAAAACTAAATCACATGTCCAAGAAACTCACTCCTTGAACTCTGAGAGGCTTGGTGCCATGATCACCTCCCTGGGGAGCCTGTTCCAGTGACCAACCACCCTCTCATTGAGGAACCTTTTCCTAATGTCCAGTCTGAACTTCCCCTGGCACAGCTCCATTGCATTTCCTTGTGTCCTAAATAACACTGCATATACAGCCAACAGTAGAGTCACCACTCAAGGAGGTATATAAATAGAAAATATTTCTGATTTTAACATAGAAGTAAGATTTTATGGGAAATCAATTCTGTCAATCATAAAACATAACTGAAATGTAAAAGGTAATTTTTAAAGACAATGATAAAACAATCAGAAGAAAACAAGGCAATCGGAAATGATGGTAAAAAGAACAGATGTGTTTTAGACCACAGTTTTTCTTATCACTGAAATTACCACTGCATAATGCATACAAGTGCCAGAGCAGATCCACTAGTGGTCATCATTCTTTTCCTGAAGAATGGAATGATATTGGATTAGCCTTGCCTGATACTCAAACACAAATGACCATTATTCAGTAAGATACCTGTGACCTGTTCATCCCTATCCCCATGAAATTAGCTGCTGTGGTTTGTGTTATGAAACAGAAGGCCTCCAGAAAAAAGGTTAAGCTTAACCACTGTGGAAGAAAGGCATTGTGGTCTGCACCTCTCAAGGTTGCCTTGAATGCTATTTCACAGATAGCCTATATGGTCCTTTCTCAAGTTTTGTGGTCTGGAAGCAAACATTGCATACATCCTGCATTATCCCACAAGTTAACATAAGAATAATACTGAGGTCTGTTCATGATTACAGCTGTTCCAGATACTCAGTATTTTCCTCAAGGGCCTTAGAGATAATAAAATAAACAGAGAGAAAGAAGTTGTGCAGCACACCAAGAACTGTGTCAAGACCAGGTTCCATCAAAACCAACATAGATGCCATATTTCCAAGAGATTGTCCTGGCAGAGATACAAGCAGGCTTATCATTGACCATATTCCAGTTTCACAAAATGAAAGGTCATTGGAGGTTAAGGGTTTTGCCTTACTATTTAGTAAAATTTATATGGTAAATCCATATACCTTAAAACCATATCCACATGACACAAGGCTTCTGTCAACCATATGGTGCAACTACATGAGAGAGTACACCATCTTAGGCAGTGCCTCTTGTTTCTGGACTGGGGTTTTTTGTGTCTATGCTTTTTTTAAAACAAAACCAAAAAAAAGCCAAAACCAAAAAAACCACTCATATGACACATAGCCCAGATTGGTTTTTTTTTCCTCATCTTCTAGTGCAGTAAAGACACATCTGTAGATTAAAAGCAATTTTATCTTTTTAATAGCATACAACCACAGTTGAGAATAGAAAGTGAAAAAGAAAATAATCTCCAACAGAAAACACAATGTAAATTTTGGTCCGTATACAAATAATTATTAAAATAATTGGGGAGAGAGAAGGGTGATAACTAAGCATGACATTTTGCATATTTAACTCCAAGGCTGGCATTCATAGTCTGGCAAAAGTCACCATGACATATGTATGTCCAGCCTTGAGGCTTCAGAATGACAGGCACCGAACATATGTGTCACTAATACTGACAGAATAAGCATCTACAGATTTTGCAACATTGCTTTTTTAAACAGATTAACATCATTAGTTTTATCTGGTTGCACTCTGTGTCTATTTTTAGAACATAAAAACACAGTTCACTGAACATAGTCACAAAATATGTAGCTTCTACCTAAAGAACTATAAGGCCACAAACATTTGTCAAACGTGATTAATTTTCATTTACTGGGATCACAAAAAATACACAAGTACTCTGCTCTTTTTGGCACTTTCCAAATGGCATATTACACTCAAGTTCAGGCCAGTCAGGAGACCTGGAGTACATAATGATGACAGGTGCCAGCATACATAGCATCAAAGAAATAACTGCGCTATTAACTGGCTCAAATACTCATCAATAGATAAAGGGAAGAAAAAGCATACATTTTACCACCCAAGACAGAATGACATGACTAGCAATGGTCAGCAGAGCTACATTTGTTCATGTTGGCCATCATTTTCTTACATTTTAAAAAGCAGAATGATAGCATTTTCTTTCAGAACAGCATTCTGAGGAACTTTGCAGCGCACCATCTAAGATGTCCTCTTCAGTGTCATCTGCCTGCTGCTCAAATGTCAATACCTCAGGATAGATTTCTTACACATTACTTTTGTGTCAAATGATATAAAATCCAATCACTTGGCAGAATCAGGCTATTTCCAAATAAAAATTTAGCTTTTATCAACTTTTTACCTCAGCTATCCGATGCACACCTTAACTACCATAACAGCATGCACACGCTGCGTTGTTGAAGACAGCAGCCGCAAAGAAAATTCTAAGTTTTAAAGAAGATCCAAATAATTGTTTAAACAGCTGAAAACTACAGATTCGGTGCAGGAAGGCAATTTATGTGCATGTTCATTTTATGTGTACTGACCCATACAAACACAGGCATTGAGAGGCACTGGAAACCTCCCAGCTCCTAGCAGCAGGGTGTGTGTGCAGTTGTATATGCACAACCACGCGCTTTGGCAATTTTACAAAGCAAAAAATATAAGTTTACAGCTGCATGCTAGCAGACCTATTTGAAGGATAAAAAAATAGTTACTCATGAGATTTTAATGGAAGGACTTGACGGCTCTGAGGATTAATAATGGGATACAAAATACCTTTCACCTGTTGGTCACCAGCTCACATCCAATCCAAGGCAGTAGCTAATGAAAAGGTGCTACCTGACAGCTACTTGTTTGCTCAGGAGAAATGAGTGGGTGGTCCTAGTCCAAGCCCTAATGGAGATCCTCTGCACAGACGCATTGGCATATTTATGGCTTTTCAGTGCACAGACCAATGAGACAGAACCATAAAACAATGAATGGTAATCTCTTTGCTGAGGGGAAAAAAACATAATGATGACGCTCGAATAATAGATTAGGAAGATTGTGATGATATTCTCCTTACTGGACCTTACTCTAATGCCTATAATAAGGACAATCTTTCAACAATTTTCCATTAATAAAGAAAACATCTTTTTTTCCCCCATGCCTAAATAAAAGTAAATTGCTCATGATTACCACCTGCCAGCAACACCAGCGTATTTAAAAGGGAAACAAAAGTGAATGTAATTGAACTGTGGCTTTTCTAACCTAGCATACCAGTTGTCCTGGTATTCAGAAATACTCCACCCTCCACAAATCATGCAGACTTCAAATCAGAAGTCTGGTCGCTTGCAGTTTTGGTAGCCTAACAGTTAAACATTTAAACATGAATCCAGGAGCTCGATTTTATAGACCAGTTCTCTGAAGAAGTTGACCGCAAGGCATTTTTCAGTTGGTTCATTGTTTCTTCCCTAGAGACCAGGACAATGAATCCAACCTTGCTAATATGGTCGAAGTATAATGCTTAACTGGGATTTCCAATAAAAGACTGTTATGATCACCACAACAAATGAGAAAGCTAGCTAAAGGCAGTTGATGCATTAGTATTTCTGTATTTCTCCTTAAGATACTAAAATCCTGAGGGAAAAAACCTACCATTTTTATATCCACCCCATTTTTTTCCTCACTCTGCTGGCAAATTGTGCCAAATTCATGTTGAGTCAGCTGTTATACTTCAGGCTGCTGGAGGCCCAAGGACCCTGAGATGCTAGTAAAATTGGAAAAGATTAATACAGCTGAGCAGCTCTGAATAACACTCTTGTGGAAACTATGATGACACAGTGGCAACCAGTAAGGTAGGTCAACAAATTAGGTGGTCTCTGCAATTCAAACCAACTTTATGTTTCGTAAATATTCATCATTCTTCAAAGAGTGCAAGGGTTTAACCAGTAGGGCAGAGACTTCACTCTTTGATATAATTTTACCAGCTTTAACTGGTAATAATGTGATTGCATTAGGAACACAATTTGTGTCACAAATACAGTTGATTGTCATTCCCTACATCTGCTCAAGTTTCGGTTTATTTTGGCAAGCATTTGCATTTTTAATAAAGGAATTGAATTATGAAAAGGTTTCTTTATGGGAGATTGATTAAACTGTGACACTAAATGGAGAAAAAAAATTTTTTTAGACATTTCCTTCTTCCTCTCTAGGACATTTTAAAGTCACAGAGAGACCACACAAGGACAGTGAAATGTCTGAACCAAAAGTATGAATTAATTTCATGTTAAGTTATTGCAGACCTATATATCTGCTTCATAACCAGTTCTTTTTGCCTTAACGAAAGTTGTCACAGGACAGGCAAAACACAATTTAAATTGCGTAGAGCTGATAAAAAGTATGATTGAGTCTTGAAGATTTTAGTCAGCTGGACTAAAAAAAACAGGAACTAGAATGGTATCTTAGAATGAGGTCACTGACATATGCAAGCTCCCCATCTGTCCTCTAAATATTAAGACTGAAGAAATTACTTTGAAAACAAGTATTTAAGTATCTAAATGGGTAGATTCTTCTTTTCTCCTCATTTTGCTGTTACTTTGAGAGGATTGAGTGCACCCTCAGCAAGTTTGCTGATGATACCAAATTAAGTGGGAGTGTTGATCTGCTTGAGAGTATGAAGGCTCTACAAAGGGATGTGGACAGGCTGGATCGATGGGCTAAAGTCAATTGTATAAAATTCTACAAGGCTCCACGCAGGGTCCTGCACTTGAGTCACAACAATCCCATACAATGCCATAGGCTTGGGGAAGAGTGGCTGGAAAGCTGACCAGCATTAAGGGACCTGGGGGTGTTGGTTGACAGCAGGCTGAATACAAGCCAGCAGTGTGCCCAGGTGGCCCAGAAGGCCAACAGCATCCTGGCGTAGGTCAGAAATAAGAGTGGCCAGCAGGACTAGGGTAGTGATGGTCCCTCTGTATTCAGCATTGGTGAGGCTGCACCTCAAGCACTGTGTTCAGTTTTGGGCCCCTCACTATAAGAAAGACACTGAGGTACTGGAGCACATCCAAAGAACGGCAATGAAGCTGATGAAGGATCTAGGGCACAAGTGTTATGAGGAGCAGTTGAGGGAACAAGGGTTGTTTAGTCCATAGAAGAGGTGGCTGAGGGAAGACCCTATCAACTCGCTACAACTACCTGACAGGAGGTTGTAGCTGGGTGAGTGCTGGTCTCTTCTCTCAAGTAACAAGTGATAGGATGAGAGGAAATAGCCTCATTTTGTGTCAGAGGAGGTTTATATAGGATATTAGAAAAATATCTTCAAAACGGTTGTCAATCACTGGAACAGGCTGCCCAGGGAAGTGGCTGAGTCACCATCTCTGGAGGTATACAAAAGAAGCATAGATGTGGTGCTTAGGGACATGGTTTAGTGATGGACTTGGAAATGTTAGGTTAACAGTTGGATTTACGGTCATGGAGTCTACAGTCCTTTGCCCAACTAAAATTATAAAAGTTGTTATCTTTTCAAACAAAGTTTTCCTCTCTCATATACTTAGATGACCATGATAAGAAACAATACTGTTACTAGCACTGATCCTCTCAAGTTTTGGCTCTCTAACAACTTAAAGAATAAGAGAATATTATTTCTCTTTGGTGTAATACATTAATCTCACTGCACTAGAGAAAGAACTGGATTATTTTGGAGGAAATAAAGGTATAAATCTACTATGTATCTATATATCTACTAATCCACCATAATGCATCATATACTAATCCTTACCTCATAGTAAATGTGAAGCAACTTTCTCATTGCTGTCCAATGGGACACATTCACAGACCCTTGGTCCTGAGGTCATGATGGATGCTCTCCATCCTAGTCATTTCACTGGACCAGAGACCTCACATGCAAGCAAATCTCTGCACACTGCTTGTGCAATTCGGCAAATCACTTTTAGAAATAAGGATAGGTAGGATCAGTAAAATGCAGTGTCTTTAGTTTAATTCTCTATTTGCACCTTAAGTGGTTTGCTTGTATCTAAAAATATAAACTTTCAACCAAAGGTGTTTTTTTGTTGACTAAAAATCCAACTACTAGCCAGACTGAGATTCTACTGAAGCCAGTGTAAAAAGGTTATTTTAGAGCATAATAACATAAACCGGGTTCTTGAGTCTACATCTATGGGGATGATTAATGACATGATAACCAGAGAACTGAGATTTAAGCATTGCCCACTGACTTTGGTGGGAATCCACTGGAGCTTAAGCATTTCTGAATGTGACATCCATGCTTATACGTAGATTTAGGAATCTAAAGCACAGCTCCTAACTTTACTGGCTTGGGGAGCATGATTGAGAGCCTATTAAGGTGATATTTTCTTCAAGTAAAGCAGTATGTATCTGATTAAGCAGTAATATATTAGAGCTATTTGACATCCATTTTCTTGTTTTATGGGTCGCATATCACAAAAAGCATTCTTGCTTTATTAAAGCATTCAAAATGATATAGGAAAGAAACATATGGATACAAATTTCTTTTCCCTTTAAGTTTTGGGATTTTTTTCCCCCCAGTTGTTTTCTTAGGGCTTTTTTAAAAATATGTAACTTTTTTTAGACTCTCTTTCTGTGCAACTTGAAGTCTAGAAGGAATGTACTTCATTATGTCACTGTTAAAAGCAAGAAAGATTGTGTACATTGTTAAGTAAAGTTTAAAAGAACAGATTTCATTTCATACTTTGTGATTTATTCACTGTCTGGACCCATACTGAAATGTTTGCCTCAGTCATTAAGCTTTAGATTATTTTATATCAGGAATATGTAATGAAATGTTAAGTAAATTTCCATGTTAGGTGATTTCTTTTCCATTCAGTCGTAAGCCACATTTTATATTTTCTGATAAAGTAGTGTATTAATATCTATTCATATTTTACTGTCCAGATAGTAGAATATAAATTCACTATCTCCACATACTGTTTTCACTGAGACCTATGAATTTCTACTAAGCTAAATTTGGCCTGTATCATGCATTTTTCTATGATTACTGAAAAAATTACTACATACAGAGTAATTACAGGTAACTGGCAGCTATATTTGACCATGTAGCAAAACGAAAAGATCTCTTTTCTTTCATGAAACCAGTTCATCCTGTGTCAGTGATGTTTTCTATAACAAGCTTTAAATGTATGTGGAGTAAAGGGAGAAGTTTAGGGCTCTCCTTTTCCTGCCTAAAGGAAGTCAGAAACAAGATACAGAAGATGAGATCCCTGAAGGAGGTTAGCGAGGGGTTACATGCCTAAATACCTGTTCCAAAGTCATGCACCAATGAGTTAAACGGATATGTTATATTTAAATGAAAATACTCAAAAATTACAATTAATTCTGTTATATTTGGCATGCAGCCAAACATATGTCCTAAGGGGAAAAGCATATTTATGGACGCAATATTTACGGCATGTGGCCAACCTCAGAAGAAATACTGACTCAATAGATGTCACCTATTGAAATTTCTGTAGTTAGGAAATCCTGACACTCAGCCTGGAGGTGTTGATGCTCCAGATACATCAGATAAACAAAATTTAAGAAACAGGTTCATGGTTCTGATATCAACAGACATGCCTTTCCACACAGAAGGAGGAAACCTGCCCCTCCCCATCCCTTACAAGCAAATTTCTTGTAAATTGGAAACAAAAGTGAAAAAACCTGACATTTTGCAACTTTAGAACTAAATCCAAGCTTTGTGCTTGCATCAGTCTTAAGCCTCAAGGGATTTCAAGAGGCAAGAAAAATTGTAGCATCTGTGTCAGACTCCAAAGACAACCTGGATACATGACAGAAAAGTAGCAGTGGCTATTGTTTGTTTGGCTTAACTTCGGGAGGCCCTGCTAAAGATTCAATGTCATTTATATGTTGTTATGATGAGATTTTAACTGAAATATCCAATTGTCATTAAAAAAAAATATTCCTAGAAGCGGTTCTAACAGACAAGGGATTTAGCTTCTCAAAATGAAATATATAACAAAGGCTTTGCTGCTTTAATTAAATTGACCTGCTCAGAAAACATATTTTCATAAATTAAAGATTTCTGTATGCATAGGCATTTATTTATCATTCCCAAAAGAAGTATTACAAAAAATATTTTTGTTTGTTTTTAATTAATTGGTTACTAAAAGGGATACACTGCTCTAGAAAATCATACCTTAATTTAACATACAGAATTTCAATTGCTATGTCTTAATAGTCATGACTCTTTTGACATCATGACTGTTCTACCTCATCTCTGCTTTCTTCCAATTTGTGTAAATCTAGAGAGACAGATAAAGAGCAGCAATCAACCAGTGACATAAAAATTACAGTATGACAGAGTTATCCAACAGAAATGCAAATTTACTTTCTCTGCTGGAACATCAGCAGCAAGTAATTACAGATGTACTACATGTTGAATCTGTTTATTCTTTATTGCGCTCTGTTCCCTATTTCCCCTGCTGTTCCATTTCTGTCTGTTCTTACTACCTTCCATTGATTTCTATGTTGTCATTTATTTATATTTATTTTTGAGATGACTTTCAAGGACTACAGCAATTACTGAATACAGTAGGGTATTTGATAGTGGCACTCTGAAGCATTTCACAACTAACCAAAAATGGCAGAACACCTCTCTGGCCTTCTGTTTGTCAGCAACAGAAGGAACAAACAACTGCAGGCAAAAATATGGCCACCCACTGAGGAGGGAGTTTTTTCAAAATCAAAAAAAAAAGTATTTAACTCCAGTGTTGATAATTGAAAGACACAATCCTGTTTCTTTTATTTAAATCCCAAACACTACCAGTGCCTATCACGTCTATGTCTGCTTTCTTCCTATCACCCTTTAGAGAAACCATTTAAAAATAAAATATTTTTGGATTTTAGGGCATCTTCTAGGGTGATTATTACCAAATTTAATATGGTCTGGAGCTGTATCACAGAAATTTTACAAGGCAAAGTAAATATTTTCTTACAGCACTTTGGGTCATTTTCCAAGCAGTAAAAAAATAGGAGATTAACCGCACTGTGTGGTGCTGTGTAAAATGCAAGAAAACACTGGGCGATTTTTTCCCAAAGCCTGTAATTCCTAGATGCAAAACACTAAATGTTGCAATATGGGGCTGTCCCTCAGTACTTTAGCAATTATAGACACTACTGCAAACTATGAGGGGTGGTTTGTGGGCTCGAGTTCACTCAAAACAGATAAACCTTCAAAACAGGTTTCTTTATAATAGAAATAAAACTTCTCAGGCTAGCATGCTACTCTAGCAACCATTCACTGCCTGATGACTGAGAGGCCAGCTGTCAGGAAGGAGGGTTTCTTAGTCTTCTCTTGAAGACTAAAATAAAAGGAGAAAAAAAAATTAAAAGCCTGATTTTTACAGCATGATAGCCAAGCCTTTTCTTCTAGAAGGTCTGCTCATAAAATGGAAAATGAATTAGAGCACATGCTCAAGGCCTCACCTGGCAGTGTCATTTTTGACAGACTCATTTTTATTTTAGAACTGGGAGACTTGCAATTTTAAAGCCTCTTACAAAAATTATTATTTTCTTTGTGATACTGAAATAAATTAACTAAGCAAGGGATGAGGCTCAGATGCTGTGGTACCAAACTCCTGTGCTACCAGTAGACTAGCTAGGTCAATTAACATGTCCCATTGACAAATAAAATTCGCAAGTAATTAATGCAGTTTAGCAAGTTAAAAATGTGTAAAGCACTTGGGAATACGTAATGGTAAAGCACTGTGGTCCTTAACAGCTACGTGTTCTTTCAGAAAAAGAAAAGCACAAACTTAAGCCCCAGACAACTGGATATTGTCCAATTATTCTACTAGCTGAGCTTCTAATCATGCTTTTCAACCACCAAATTATGCTGTTCTAATATATTTTCAGGAAAATTGTAGCCTAGTGAGCTATAATTTTTAGATATGAACATATAACATGCTACAATATAAGGGTGTTGTGGTTTAACCCCAGCAGGTAACGAAGCACCACACAGATGCTCATTCTCTCCCCTCTCCATTGGTACACAGGAGAGAATTGGGAGTGGGAAGTAAAATTTGTGGGATGAAATAAAAACAGTTTCATAGGTAATGCAAAATGTGTTCCCTCGCTACTTCTTGTGCACCCCTAGCCTACTCACTAGTGGGGTAGTGGGGTGAGGTGAGAAGCAGAAAAGGCCTTGATTTTGCCTGAGCACTGATCAGCTGTAACAAAGAGATCTCTGTGTTATCAACACTGTTTTCCACACAAGCCCAAAGCACAACCCCATACCAGCTACTACGGAGAAAATTAACTCTGTCGAAGATAAAAGCAGCACAAAGAGGGAATGAAGTACTTGTGACTTATGACTGTATCATTCCCTGGTTATTCCTTTGCAGCTCTTAAGTTGGTCTTTTTTTCTTCTTGTGCACACAGCAGTATACCCAAGGCCACTTGGCATTTCTTGTACCCCAAAAGAGTTAAGATGATTCAAGACAAATATTTGCATTAAAATTAAGAACAGCAGAAATTGACTTCGCAGTAGTGATTTTTTACTCCAAAGGTTTTACTGCATGCAAATTAGAACTGTATCACTTAATGCATTTCAAGAATCAATCAATGACAAATTAACAGCAAGTTTTCATTTGTTTTTTGGGTTGGTTGGTTTGGTTTGTGTCACTGGAAATTACAGCTATAAAAGCCAAACAGCTTATTCTGAGTTTTATGAATGTACCATTAATGTTCTTAAAGGCATAACCTGTATTGAGAATTTTTTGCAGAAATTCCTTGTTTAGGATTTAGAATTATTAGTGATAAGTAAAAGTTTGTTACCAGCAGGTTTTCAGGATAGGGAAGTGAATCTTGGGGTTTTTTTTAAATTTTATTTATTTTTTTTACCTTATTAAGTTGCCTTGGTTTTGCCTCTTTCCATGTTTCCAGATACACAGATGTGAAAATTTATGTAGGCTTTGGGGATGAAAATATTATTTCTCCAAGTTTGTCTAATCACCTGGCAGCTATTGGGCTTATAACTCTCTTTTATTCTCAATTTTCTAAACTCAGAAAAAATAAAATCCTTTCCCAGGAATTCTCCTGTTCTTGAATACATTTTTAACTGTTCACTAAAACATTTCTAGAAGTAAGCAAACTACTTATTAGTAACTTATTTTACTAGCTCATAAAATCAACCTGAGATGATGACATGAATCACCATGACACTGACAGCATGATTATAATAATTTTCTGTTTAGCACAGCAGATAAATTGTGATTTGCCTTTACAGTTTTACATGCCACTGGTGACCTTGTAAAATCTAACTCTGATAGAAGCTAATCTTCCTCTAAAATCTGATTTTAGTAAGAGAGGATAATAGGGGTTTATATTAAATATGTGTTTATACCTTAACTCTGAATCAAAACACTGCATTTTAGCACACTGGAATTAACTTCAGCATGAAAACAAACAAAGGTCAATAGAATCATAGAATGGTTCCCATTGGAAGAGACCTTGAGATGTCATCCCCTGCTCAAAGCGAACATTTACTTAGACCAGATCACTCATGGGGATTATTGTTCAAGTTGGAAATAATAATAATGTAAAAAACCCACAAAACTAAGCATATTTTTTCCTTGCTAAGTTAATAAACTCATTTAATATACAGTGCCTTTATTTTACATGTGCTGTAGAACTTAATATTGAAAGAAAAAAGAAAAAGACAAGACAGGCACAGGTCATTGTGGAATTAGAAAGGTGCAGAGTTCCTAGTATGAGTTTGACAGAAGCAAGGCTGGACAACATGAACAAAACAAACCACTTACACTCAATAGCACTCATTTATTTCTATGTCCCTGTTTATGAAATTTTGAAAAGCTTTCACTGAAAGCTGGAGATAGCTTGCAGTAACAAGCAAGCAATTTTGTAAATCTCTAGTCTACACACTGGGCATGTGTGTCACCTTCACAGTTCCTTATTAGACGGCAAAGAAAACAGAAGGAACAAGCTGGTGGTCCAGGTATCCATACTGGCACTAAGGGAATACATGAATCATGCCATGCTTCTTTTACTAAGCATTAATATTGGTAACAGACCTAAGGAAGCAGAAAAGCTGGGGTTAAAGTCAAGCCACTTCATTGGGATTCAAGTCAGGATGTAAAACAGCTGAATTCGTGAACTTCACAGATTTGACTTCACTGCTGTAGGTTTTTATGCTAGAATTGCCTTTGGCCTGAACTTAGGAATTTGTCTGAAATCTTCCTTCTCTACTCTCTCAACCCCCAATTTCACTGACAGAAAAATTTTCTATCTACACTAGCACCCACTTCTACCCTTCACTTCATCAACCATCTCACACTTCTCCCCTGGAAAAGAGACACAAAGAAATGGCTTTGAAAGTTTTGTTTCAGCATGTATATTCAGAAACAGGATTACAAAAAGTTTCAAGGTTTGATTCCAACAGATGGGGAAGGGGGAAGAAGCCTCTAAAACAACCCTCTTCTGACATCTGAAAACTAACTGAAGTACACGTCTCCTTGCTGTGAGGATACCAGCACAAGCCTAGGTAGCAAAGTTTTAACAGAAGAATAAATCACATAAGTACCTCAAGTTAGATATGAGCTGAAACACCTATGCCAAATGGAGTAGCTCTCATGCTACTGAATCCCAAGGAAGTCTATGCAGACTTCCAGGAAGCACGTCAGTTACAACAATTACATATTTGCACTGAAAACTAATACTAGTAGAGTTTCAGTACATTAGAAGCTAGAAAAAAAATCCATTTATTGTGAATCACTGAGCAGATGGTAGGCTGCAAAACTTATTAAGGATAAATAACTAACATGGAGACAAAAATCCATATTCTACTGCCAAATCTCTTCATCATCAATTTTCCTGATGAATATCTTTTCAGTCTTTGTAATCAAAAAAAATAAAATAAATGACAAATTTCTATAGATCAAACATCTTTTTTTTTTTCCCCAATGAATGAAATAACCACCTGAAAGTTTTTCTGCCATCTCTAATTACTTTTTTATCAACTCGTTGCATTGTTATGTGTTTATGAAGTCCTATTCCACTACAAGCCAGCAGGACATCAGTACCATCTTCTCAATTTATGCTGACATAAACCCTTTCTTTACATATTGTTGTGAACATGAGAAAAATCAACAGCAATAATGAGAAAAAAGTGCCAAGAGATGACAACAGACAAATGTGATGACAATAGACTACAATTATGGCACAGAGAAAGTACAGGTAAGAAAGTGTGCATTGGGAAAGGATAGGCAAAGTATTTTATTGCCTATCACAGTGCAGTATTCAGTGTTGCAAAGTTGTATACAGCTGCTGTCCTTTTTTGCTAATGAGATGCATTCTTCCACAAACATAGTTCAGATCTTCAAGACACAATCCACTTTGTATCTAACTTACGTTTATATCCCTGGAGAAAAGTAAACCGTTCAATTCTACTATAAGGTTTCACATACATTTTTTATCACTTCCTTCCCAAAGTTGGGGAATGACACCCTATACCTGAACTTTCATAGCGAGGGGAGAAAATTTTAAAATTCTTTTTAATGGCTCACAATGTTTGTACACAGTTATGGGATCTGGGGAGATTGTCTTTTTGAAGAAAACTGAGAGACTTTCAGTATTTTCCCTCGTAGACCTCACATTTCGTGTACTCAGCAGTTCAGAAAATATGCAAAATTAACCAGAGGAGTACCAGGATAGGGGCAGGTGGGTGGAAAAAAAAATAAAGAAAAGGTATTTTGACCTTAATTGAGAAAACTCTCTCTTTCCCCTCAGCAATTCTAATAAATTAGAACTTTTGTGTCAAAGATCTGCTAAGAAACCAACAATTGTGACTTTTTCCTATTATTCTTCAGTGCAAGATATAAAGATATCTGCTAGAAAAACAAGGTAAATTAGGAGATTTTGTTGTATAACCTACCTGCAGTACTATCCCAGAGGGAAGTAATCAGTGAGTGTATGCATTCATCAATATCTCAGAATTTTTAACTATAACTAAAAATTGTAGCAAAAAACCCCAAACCTTTCCATTACCTGAAACTGGTAGGCAGTGGTGATGTAATGATACCACCTTGACCTTCACTACAAACTAAAAATTCCCATCCAGGCAGTTTTTAATCAAATTCTGTATTTGATATGACATGATAACAATGAATGATTTTTAATTTTCTAATTATGTTGTCATTTGTGACCCATAGAGAAAACTGCTAATTTCTCCCTCTTTTCCAAATTCAGATATTTCTAGCACAGTGGATCTGTGGCAATTAATTATGAGCTATTTTTCTTCACTGGATCCCTACTGTGTGTCCAAGGACATTTTTTGCTTGAAGACTGGATGGTGCATAAGCAAGGTCAGAGTGAAAGTTAATAGCTAGGTGAAAAGTTGAGGAAGATATTCAGACTGAGGCACAAGGACTGAGGCGCCATACAAAAGGATTAAAGCAAGCAAATGTGGAAGAGAGACAGAAAAGAGGATATCATCAGAAAAATGGAAAGGAGAAACAGAAAACAAGTGAAGGGCAATTTTGTAACAGAATTATTTTAATTAATAAAATAAAAATCCATTTTTATCTTGCAAATGTGTGAAAATCAAGAAGGGGCTATAACTCTGCTGTAACTATCATGGGGCTAGTTTAACTGGAGCTACAAGTAAATTTTGAAGGAACTAGAAAGTCCAACTCTTCTGATTTTTTTTTTAGAACC
The DNA here is from genome assembly GCA_027925045.1 of Hypotaenidia okinawae. Lineage (NCBI taxonomy): Eukaryota > Metazoa > Chordata > Aves > Gruiformes > Rallidae > Hypotaenidia > Hypotaenidia okinawae. Next base: position 21,005,449 of record BSDF01000001.1, on the reverse strand, counting down.
AGGTCATAGTGGTTGAGTAGCTATTTCATACACTCAAAGAGATGCTCCTAAAGAAGTGTAAATTCAAAGCATGAGACATGTAATTCACAAAGTACAGGTGACATGCTTAGCTCTGCCACAAGCCGCTAAAACCGCTACAACTAAACTGAGTAGCTTTAAGCATTAATATATCATTACTTGTGATCTAAACTGCTTACAATAAAAGCTTTTTCAATCAGAGGACTTCCTATTATCTGTTATACAGGTAGCAATGTATTAGGAATGGGTGCTGTGAAAACCCTTAGTTAGAACACACAACTGAAATACCACAACAAATAGAGCAATAAGCAATTTTCAAGCAAATATTTTCCTGTCTCTTTACCTCCCCTACTCAAAGGGTCTGGTACTATCTCCCATGAGCTGCTGAGAAACTCACCGTTAGAGCCAGAAGTTTTCCATAGGTGAGGTGGGCTGGGATGTGGTCGCTCTTGGATCGCAAGGACTCCACGTACCAGCGCTCCGCCTCTGGCAACCGGCTCATTCTCATATAGGCTTCTCCTGCAGGGTGAAACAAGTGCTAGTCATAATGTCTAAAAGTTCTCAAAGTGTCCATAATTTATTATCTCATTTATAATTTCCTGTTTATTAAATGAGCAGAGATGTTGAAAAGAGTGAAGTGTTTTGAACACGTTCAATGAAAAATCAAAACAGCCTTATATACACTTGAGTGAGAAGGTCGAGTTATGGCCTTATTAGGCCTGAATGAGCACGGTTAAGATGAAAGTCTTGTTGGAACAGAATTTCACAAGAGATCTCCAGCTGTTAAATTCAATCAAAAGTCTCAAAATGACAGAAATTTTATCACATCTACTACAGACAAGTTATTTCTTTTCCATCAGTCTCTGTTCATAGAATCATAGAATGGTTAGGGCTGGAAGGGACCTTAAAGATCATTAAGTTCCAATCCCCCTGCCCATCACAGTGTGGTAGGGAGAATACAGTAATTTTTTTTATTTTTTTTTGCTATCTTTGTCACTTCAAGATAGGGATCTCAGGCAAAATGTGGCACATAAGTTTGAGTTTCAGGACTTAGGGTGCAGTGCGTGCAAAATGAACAAACCACAGCCTACAGATAAATTAAGTGTTGTGTACAGTCAGAAGTCATGCTGAGCCAATGCTAAGGGAAGGCAACATAATTTTTGAGCAAACAGAGTTTTCCAAAAGGTGTGCAAGCCTGTAAATCTAGCAGACCAGGATTTCTAATTCAAGGATCTACTGAGCATTCTGAACTCATGCACTGGTCTTGGATATCTGATTACATACACAGAAGTAGATGATGTTTCAGTCCCCAAAGTACTCAAGTTATTCTATTGCTGGTTAGGGCCAAACTAAAAACCCCCAGCCAAATAAAATAAATAAATAAATCCAAATAGGAAAGAAATTCTAATAGAACACAAACACTCCCCAAAACCCATGATCAAATTCAGGGATATCAATGTCACATGCACTATATCAGCACTAACAAGTGACGTAATATTATACCTAACTATGCACAAAGCACATGAAATCAGGTGTTGAAAGGCTGGAAGAAGCCAGAAGCCAAGCTGCATGCTCCCCTCAACTCCTCTCCCCAGATGCATGTTTTATGGCAGAATGCTTAATTATTTGATTGCATATGATTTTTCCCACAGGCCCTTGCCTCATTTAGCATACAGAAAATGAGGAATCCATATTGTCCTTTTTTTTAAGTGGAAAATTCCAGCCCAACCTGCTACAGCTTGGCAAAGTTTCAAGCAATTAACAAGAAGATCCTTTAAAAAGTAATGTAAGCAGCCATAAGAGATGGAGTTGTTATCTGCCGGTAGTATACACTGAATGTACTGCCAAATTTCAAAAAGATCCAAAGTTCTTGTCTATTTTCCATGATGGATTCTGATATAAGAAGAGATTAACATCTTCTGAGTAGTGGCAAATTCAATTCTTAATAGGTTTTAAGAGCTCAACTACTTTACAAGCTAACCTCCTGTAACTTTGAGAGTATTGGAGTGGTGCATCTAGAAGCTACAATATGTCAATCTAAATGTCAAATGGCAGAGAAATGAATTTTATTCCCCTGAAGACATTACAGGGAATTCTTTATAGCTGAACTTTTTCTTTTTTCCCCCGAGGAGTCTGGGGCTTTGCCCATAAGCAGCATACCATCAAAAAATACTATAACATAAGCAATTCGAACATGTCATTACTACAGAAGGAAGTACTGTTATTAATTGAATCCTCTAAATGATTTACAGTGACACCCCAATCTAAAAAGAAACCAAAGTAAGTTGAAAACTGACAAAGGCTCTGTCGCCATCCTCAAAGACAAGAATAAAATCAAGCAACCGGTAACTGAAGCATTAATTCAGTCAAGTGATATTGTGAGACTTCTATAATTTTAATATTAACTATTCCATCTTAAGATAGTTTTCCAACAAAGTTACAGAGAAAACAACTATGAATTGACTTCTGTCATTCAGGATGCATTCATATGTCTGAGATGAAAATAACATAAATCATTATAATTTCTGCTCATGTATTTTAATAAACTTCCAACAAGAATTATTTAGTCATTAGGAAGAGTGTCTGTTGGCAGAAAATGTGCAAACCAATGGCACATGTGAATAGCTTTCTATATTTAACAAACCCTTAATCTATAAAATCTTTTGAAACTCATGTTAAAAATTCAGAAAGGTCACACACACAATTTATCAGTGAAACTTGTCCAAGCTATAAAGTTCAAGAGAGTTGTATTCTACTTTTCTATTAAAGGTAACAGCAACAATGAAAGAAATTCATGGCAGTGGAAACCTTGAGACATAAATTGACAGTTATTTCAGTTTCCTAATCCGTATCAACATGCACTCATGTGCAGTTTTGCCTGCACAATGAGTAGTGGCAAGACATTCAACAACTAACTGGAGTAAAAGGAGATAAATCAGCACTTCAAATGTTTTTCAATTTTATAGAACAGTTAATATTGTCTGTTATTTATGCACCCATTTCTTATCCTATTCCAAAAGGAGGAACATAGATTATTTAATTGCAACACTCATTTATTAATGCAGTACAACAAAACACACTAATACGCTACTGAAACACTACTTAAGGGAGTGTATACATTGTTCATAGTGTGTACAAAGTTGATATATTATGACAAAGGAATGAGAAATGGGCTACCTTTTAACTCAAATGGATTGTCTTTGCCATAGAGATTGGTAGTGTTCCAACTGATCTTTCTCCAAAGCATTTCTCCAGAAACCTCAGGTTAAAAAAATAATGTTTCAAAATCACAGATTCACAGAATCGTAGGGGTTGGAAGAGACCTCTAGAGATCATCGAGTCCAACCCCCTGCCAAAGCAGGTTCCCTAGAATAGGTCAGACAGGGAGGCGTCCAGGCAGGTCTTAAATATTTCCAGAGAAGGAGACTCCACAACCCCCCTGCGCAGCCTGTCCCAGGGCTCTGTCACCCTCACCGTGAAAAAGTTCTTCCACATATTGGAAAGAAATAAAAAACAAGAACAACAAAGAACCTAAACCCAACAAACTGAAGCAACAACACCACCCCTACTAAAATGATCCCAGGACAAATTAAGTAACTATAACTAAAGACTGAAAAAATCATATTAAACATTAAAGATTTATATTAAATAGTAATACTAATAAATGATCAAGTTGCTAGCAGCTATTTCCCCCGAAGGTCTAATTTTTTACTCAATAATGAAATGGAATATAAGCTTAATACATATCCTAAAAAAAAAATAAAAAAAAAAAAAAAAAAATATATATTACACATTGTTTAAAAGCAAAATTAAGTACCATTCACATGAATGTATCTTATATGGTCATAGATTAACCTCCCATCTGATGTTTTTAGATTTGTTCTATTTAAGATGCACATTGTCATACCAAGCAAACAGAGTGCTGCCCAACACAAAGACTGACCTGATATCCCAGCCACACTCAGATTGTCTGGGAGGCACCCAGGAGCCCCCTCCCCAATCAAGCCTTTTTATGGGGGAGTGATGTCAGGTGGTGTGGAAAACATCCAGGGCTAACTCAGCTCCCATGTGCTGGCTGCTTGGGGAGGTTAACTCTGGCCTGGCCAGAACCAGGACAATCTACCCTACATCATTCTTGTATCTGCTAATTATCTGCCACCCAAACTGCATGGTGGTAAAAATCTAACATAGAAAATACAGATTTTGGCACAGACAAGAACAGAAGTCTAAACAGAAATTAAGATGGAGATGCACTTCAAAAAGGAAAATCTCAAATATATACATTCAGTCAAGATTTAAATTTATTTTCTCCATCATTTCTTTGAATTGGGAACATAAATGGGTTGCCTCAGAAAACGACGGAAAGCTCTGCATCCTTGTGTACCACCATACCACAAGGGGCTTGTGTCTGTCTTAATGCAACCATGCAGCCTCCTTGTGTGAGTCAAGGCTGCAGATGCACTCTCATAAATGCACCTCCCTAGATATACAACTTCCTTCTTTCTTCCCTTACGTATCAGAGCATACAACAACACAATAAATATAAGAGCACGATCTCATGTTATATGATGCTGATGTTTAGGATATACTGCAAAAGAGTAACAGTCTTGGTGATAAATATGCAATGCATGCACATCTTCCCCAAAACAGCTGAAGCATGAGAACTTAATGAGCATCAAGCTCCGCACAGACTTAGCATATTCTGTTTGGGTTTTTCTCCTTTTACGGAACAAATGCCTTGAAGATTTCAAGGAATGCATTGTATTTTGAGAGCGCTTTTGATGGATGGGAGTCAATCCACATTTACTTTGGTTGAGCAGATTCTTATAGGCCTCAATTAGCTAAAGCAAAGGCTTTGATCTGATTTAATGAGACTACTGAGCTACTTTGCAAGGAAAATACCTACAGTGGAAAACAGATATAAATGAAAGGCAAAATAAAATCAATTGCTGCATGGAACAGCATACACCTTGCACAGCTAATTCCTGTGGTACAGACTTCCAGTGAAAAAAGTATATGGGCACAGACTCACCTGAGATAGAGAATTTCAGTTGTTTTCCAACAGATGTGCAATCAGCAGTAAAACATAAGGTACAGACTAAGAATTCATAATTGAACTAGTGATTTCATTATTTTCTTGCCTTTTACTTTATTTACATTTTAAGGATTTTTTGTCAGTAAAAAAAACATTATGCCACTGTAGGTTTCTTTAAAAGACTCTTAATAGAACCACTTGCCATTAGAATCATATCTGTGATCCCTGTAGTCCAATTTCAGAATCGGATCATATTTTTGGTCTACAAATGTCATGATTATACTAATTTTCATACAAATATGAATAAAATATAAATGCATTTCAGTGGTCCAAAGAGATAAAACTAAGAAAATCTGAGAACCTGTAAAACAAACAGCCTAGGCTCAAACACCGTGTCCACTACCTCCATCAGCAATCCACTGCTGTCACCTTCATATCCAGCTTGAATCCCTCAAACAAAAGTGAAAAGAACAGGAAACACTGCAATCAGCCTCAAGATTTATACCCAGCTTTAGGGCAGCAGATATAAACAAGTTACTGTAGTCTGCAAAGTCTCAGAGGGGGAAGAACAGGATGGGGTTGGAGAAGGAAGCACAGACTTTTGCTCCTATCAGTGGTGGAGTGGATGCCATTCTTATTTCCTTAGAATTTATAATAAAATATACATCTGAAAGAAAAAGAAACCCAAACAAACAACCCTTTTTTTTTTTTTTCAACCAAGCTAGTATCAAAAGGAAAAAAGTTTGTTATCTACATGTAGTAAGAAAATACCAGTATACGTGCAGACAAGTGCAAGTACCGCGCTCTGCATAAGTTATGATGTGGGGTATGTATTTCACAGCTTAATCATCTTTGGCTCTTAAAAAGCAAGTCTTGCACAGCATCAACTGTAAAACTATACCAGCAAAAGTGTTTCTTGGAGTTCTAAACAATATTTAAAAGTAATTCAATAAAAAAGCCTTTAATGGCAGTAAGGGGCAAATGGGATAGGAGCCTTAACAATATTAACAGGTTTGTACAAACAGCCACATCCACCCAAAAGCATAATCAAATAAAGCAACAGTTATGTTATAATCATCAACACAGAAAGCCTCTCTGCATGCTAAGCCTTTGTATTTATGATGCAAACCTCTGCACCAGATGCAAAATCCAGCTCCCCTTTCCTGTTCTGTGCCTGGCTGCCACTTGTATGATTTGTGTTCTGCTCATGTGCAACCTAGCAGATTAGCAAGCAAATCTAAACTCTAATCTTTGCATCATTAACTGTATTCACTCCTGCAATGTTAGCTTCTTTTGCAACTGGAATTTCTCATAAAAAAAATTGTTTGTAAAACCTTGCATTAAGTGTATTTGAGAATAGACATTCAGATGTTAGTTGGCAAGAACAGATGAAGTACAATCAAGATGTTTGTTTTTATGACAGCATATTGCCAATCTAAACCTGGACAACCCTACCCTGGCATCTTTCTTGTTACTGCTCAGTATTAAAATAAAGCCTCCACGTCCACCTCACACCACTTCACTGGCTCAAGTATGAATTACTGTAGCAGGTGGGCCAGCGTGGTTTTAAAAGCAATGTAATACAATCAACTGTACAATATCAGGTTTCAAGGAACGCAAAAGACATCTAGAGCAGAGGCTGATCCTTAAGCAATCCTAATATTGGCATTAAAGTGTTCAAGATCCCATCGGGACCATTTTATCTTTTGACCCCAGGTTTTAATTGAAACCTTAAACAAAATATATAACCTATTTAATGCAGCTGAGCTGGACTCTGGCCTTTGTAGTGCATGTTGCCATGCCAAGCAAATTAATCTGTGTAACCTTAGCATGTACGTTTTAATTTACATCAAAGAAATATGACATAGAGAAAATAAATACCAAGACAACCCTATACAGCTTGTTGAATAATTATTTTTATTCTAGTTTTAGATTTTTAATTTTTAGATGGTTTGGGTTCTTTTAAGGAAAAAAAATGTTTTACTTCTTGGTACAAAGCCAGAGAAACATATGGTTTCCTTAGCTGAGTTGTTGCACACCTGGCAAAATAAATCACAGCAACAGGAGACCAAAATCTACCCTGTAACTTTTCATACGCACAAACTTAGAACATCTGATGCTGGTCTTCTGGTCCTGCCATGAATAAAATGCAGTCAAAAGTATGGCTTGCTTCTTGAGGCCCAATACTTTCCTTTAAGAGGCCAAAACCTTAAGAATTTTCAAGGATGAGAGTCAGTGGAGCAGGCTGGCACACTGGAGGAGTGAGTCACTGGGCCTGTCAGAGCAAAAGGCCAATAGAAGCTAGCAGGGCAGGAAAAGAAGTGTAACACAAACAGGGAAAGCAGGTGGTGTAAAGGCTTAACACTGCTGGAGTGTTAATGCTACCACACTCTGAGAGCTGGAGTTCAAGTCCTAATTCAGTTTAAACAGTTTGTCTCCTGTTTACTCTCTTTCAAGTATGTCGTGTACATCATATGGGGTGCCTCCATAAATCTTCAATGAAATGACTGAATAATGATTAGAAAATAGATACAGCACTGTTTTGTTACAACACATGCCACTATCTAACACTGACCCAAACAGTGCAATTGCCAGAGACTCAGTATATATCAATCACAATGACTACCGCAGCAGATAATCCTCAAAAAATGTGTTCTTGGATTTCGAGATAAGCTGTGAGGACTTTTTCCACACATAGGGAGACAGGGGAGGACCCTTCCTGAGAAGATGGGGAACGCTCCCCAGCTTCTCCCCAGCAATGAGAACACAGTGAGTGGGCACAGATCTGAGTCAGGTTCCAAGCACATGAGACAGGACTGGCTTACTTCAGTTCCTCTAAGTCTCCTTTTTAAAAGCAAGAAGTGGGCAGACAAGTTTTTGTAATGCTGTTTATCAAAGAAAGCATTAGAGTGAATGTGTTCATAATTTTATCTTGAACATCAAAACAGAAATAAATAATCTGGTCGGCCTTCTGGTGCCCAACGACAAGGTATGAGCTGCCGAGCGGATGCACTCCTGATAATGGATGTCGATGCTTTGTTCTCCTGTCACACTCCACGCAAAGAGAAGACTGAATAGGTGTTTAGGATTTACCTCACCTAACTTGAGCTAGCATGTCTAAGCTAGTCATGTCAGCTCCTTTTACAGAAGTATGCTTGCATAATCTAAAATAGATGCCTAAACCAGAAGGCCTAACCTGTACACTGATATCTAACCTGTCATCTAACCTGTACACTGTTAGAGGTAGGAGAGACCAACCTAATTCAGCGTGTCTGAGATCATGTACACTTATGAACTGATGTATCCAGGGCAGCTTTAAACAAACCAGCTTGTGTCCCGCTGTTAATAATGCTATGCTGCCTTCAAGTCACTACCCTACTCTGCGGGTAGCCTCTTGGACTGGCTCTATAGCACAGCCACAGACCACACCTCAGCAACCAGCACAAAGCAAATTCTGGTTTCCCTGCAACAGCTGCCATCACAACAGCAACCAAAACACAAATACATGCTACATTTGGGGTAAGTTGTACTTTACCAAGCTTCATAATAGCCTGTTGCTCTTTGCAATAGGCTGAAAGGGGCTAAGGTAAGATCAGCTGACCCTAACTTGTTGTGCCATTAGGACATCCATGAAATGCTGGTGGCTGCCTAAAGGAAACAGAAGCCAGAGTGTGGGCTACACAGTAGAGGGAGGAAGTCTAACAGTAGCCAAGCCTGGGCAAAGGAATGAGCTGGTCTTTGTGTGTTCACTATTCCTTTGTGAGTTAATAAATGCAAATCCCAGGAACAGAGTGAACTCCGACGTCATTGACTGTGTTTATAATGGAAGCTGAGAAAGGCCTCCTGAACCTAAAAAATTAACTAATGGGCAAAAAGAAAAAGTAAAAACCCCAAAGATTCTTAAAGGTCATGATGGTTCTAAAGGGAGCATCTATTCATGCGAAAAGAAAAAGAGTGATACAAGCCTCTTTTCTAATGGAACAACCATCTTGCTCAAAATCCATTTAAAAGCATCGCTGAAACAAAGAACCTGCCTCATCTACAGATCTGAATACTATAAATAATAATTCATATTATCTTGTTTCTTTTATCTTTAATGCACTCCGTATAAAGATGTGATGAAAAATGTGAGGAGCTGAAGCTTAAAAAAGACAACACCTCAGCTAAATTAGTGTTTCTTCCGTACTCAACAGACTCTGCTAAATTTTAAAGGACAGATGGGCTGGTCCTGGAAGAAGAATTCTCTCCTAGATTTCTAACTAAAAGTATGTCAGATAGGAAATAAGTTTTTGGCACAACCTGCCGAAAAAAAAAAAATCCAACTATCTCTGCAGGCGTCTCTGGACATCTTGTTGGTTTACATTGAAATTTAACATCCACATTAGATTTCATGTTATAGTCATTCAATTTTCTATGAATTCAATACAATTACTTGTTTCAGATGACTAAATGGGAGATTGAAAAAGACTGTATGACTTGCACGAGATCTCCAAGGTACTGGATGAGAGAGTACTGCATGGAAACTCTTAAAAATATCCAGTAGCTAACATCTGTTGACCCTACCCAGCATTGCAGCTATTGGTCTTTAAACTCTGAGCCTAGTTTGGCTCATGTCTACTAAAGGCAAATATTTTTGGTTTTATTAGCTAATTCATGTGAGCACCAGTTGCCTGGCTGAGCTCTTCTGTTTCACCCTGCCCGAGTCCTCGAGTATCGTCCTGAAGCACTAACAATACACTTACCCATCATGTTGTATAAGCTCTGTGGTGCAAACTGTCTTGGCATTTTCTGTATTGCTTCTTTGTAAACCACAAGGGCATCCTGAAAAGAGGCACACCGGTGGGATAAATCATTAGCAAAGCACCGATTTCAAAAGCAGTCTTTCACATAGAAAGCAAAACCAAACTATCCTCCCTCCTCACATACAAGCTGTGGAAAGAAAGAAAACAGATTGGTGTCATCAATATCACAAAAAGTTCCCATTTCTCATTTACAGAAGTTTTGCCAAATTCAGTGAAGCCTATTGACGAGAGATCAAATTACTTCCAATATTTTGATTCTTTGCCCAGAGGGAAATAAATGGAACATTTTTTTTTTAACCCCTCAGTGACTCCTGAGTTTATAAACATATATAAAATTCTATCGGTAGCCAGAGAATACGGAATAATATCAAACTGCAGACAGAGGACTTTCTGATGACTATGCTACAGTAAGTGACCTAAAAATAAAGAGATCATTGTCTACTGCCAAGTAATAATAAAACGTAATCGTGACAACTGAATCCTGCTCCACGGAAAGAATGAGGTGGCGTATGGTGTCACGAATGCCAAAATTTGATTCCCCACACACACATGCTGTGCCTTGAATTACTTGATCACATATTCATAATTCATTCAGCACTCTGGAAGCTCGCTGGTCAGGCTGTTAGCTCGGCATCATTTTCTATCTTGTCCCATCACGTAGCTTCAGCTTGTGAAGGCTGAAATATGCTTGAAAAAATATCTAAGTGTATGATCAAATCAAGCTTGGGGCAAGACTGCAATGACCACCAGGCAGAAATCTGACCTCCCAGTCACTGTACTCCAACTCTACACTCTATCACCCATGCAGACAACATGTGGCTTCTCTCTTATCTTTACAGATATATTAGCTGTCTGTGCCAGTGTTTTAACCAGTTAGTAACTGCCACCTGACAGAGCTGGATTTAGCAGGCAGATGACAAATAATCCATACAGCGTGCGAGTGCCAGATCTTAAACAGCTGAGGTAACTGTTATGGTCAGGAAGAGTTATATGGATCAAAACCATGCATAAATCCTGCTCTGAAGTATGCCTGGCAATGCAAAGAGAGAATTCTTTCAAATTCTGCTAAAGGTGAAAACTTAAGTGAATATCCAGTTTTAGTAATTTCATCATGGAGAACAGAGAAGAATGACAACAGTCCTATTTGCAAACATAAATGATATGGGATGGGTTGGGTGCAGCATCCGGTTACATGAAAAATTTCAAACCCGCTTCAGGATTTAGGTAAATAGCATATAATGGGTATGGTTTTAATCATTGAAGCTTTGAATTGTTCCAACTAAGTCTTACCTTTGAAGACTCAAAGGCAAAATTCATTGCATTTTTTCAACTAAAAATGGATTTCCTCTATCTTAAATTAAAAAGCCAGTATACTTTAGGTTGGTGGGTCTGTGATCTGGCTGTATTTTTTCCACAGCATCCACAGGGACAAAGCCAGAAAGAATGAATTGACACAAATCACATATGACCACTGCTAATGGTGACTCTGTCAGCAGAACATCACGCTTTACACCTGTGGCTGTAAAAACTAAATATTGTCTGTAGAGAACACTAATCTTGATATGGTGAAATTTAACCAGTTTTTGCCTGTCATGCATTTTGAAAGTAAAAAAATCAAAGCAATAGGTATTATTTATGTAAGAAGGTTCTATTGTGATATTGTAGACAAATCTGGAGTCTTACCTCATAGTGTCCTTGTTCATGAAAAAGTTTTCCTAAGTTATAAAGACAGCTAGTAACAGAGCTTTTATGAGCATGAGGATCTTTCAAATTTTCATCAGGGATCTCTGAACACTTCAGGAAAGTCCTCCTGGCTTCCTCTGTCTTCCCTTGGTTCATCAGGATGATACCAGTATTTAAATAGGCAGCTGTGAAAAAAAAAAGTTACCTTTTAATGGGCTTCCATTATGTTTTATCTAATCTTTGTTTTACTTCAAAGTAATATCTGAGAGAATTCCCATGGTTATCTAAGCTTGGCTTTTGCATAATATAGATCAATCATTGCTGTAACAAAGAACATACAAGAGGTAAAAGTTCACAGACAAGGGAAGGACAAAGTGGTTACAAAGACTGAGGAAGGAGGGAAGTGAGCACTGATTAGGCAGGCTACTCTGTTCCTCTTATTAAGGCTGTATCAAGAATATAGCATCATTGTTTGAAATGTTACAAAATATATCCCTATGTTTATACCTACATATATATATATATTTGTTTATACAAATATACATGTATGTCTATATATATGCATACATACATACCCTCACCACCAAGCTATGTGGTGTGGTCAGCATGCTGAAGGGAAGGAATGCTGTCCAGAGGAACCTTGACAGGCTTGAGACATGGGCTCATGTGAACTGCATAAAGTTCAACACGGTCAAGTGCAAAGTCCTGCACACAGGTTGGGGCAATCCCAAGCACAAATACAGGCTGGGCAGAGAATGGATTGAGAGCAGCCCTGAGGAGGAGGTCTTGGGGGTGTTGACAGATGAAAAGCTCAACATGAGTTGGCAGTGTGCGTCTGTAGCCCAGAAAGCAAACCGTGTCCTGGGCTGCTTAAAAGAAGCATGGCCAGCATGTTGAGGGAGGGGATTTTGGCCCTCTGCTCGGTTCTGCTCTTTTGAGACACCATCTGGTGTACTGCATCCAGCTCTGGGGTCCCCAACATAAGGAGGACATGGAGCTCTCTGCAAATCCAGAGGAGGGTCATGAAGATGATCAGAGGGCTGGAACACCCCTCCTATAAAGACTGGGTGAGAAAATTGGTCATGTTCAGCCTGGAAAAGCAAAGACTCTGAAGAGACCTCAGAGAAGTCTTTCAGTACTTGAATGAAGTCTTCAGGAAAGCAGGAGAGGGACTGTTCATCAGGGAGTATAGTGATAGGACAAGGGGTAATGATTTTAAACTGAAGGAGGGTAGATTTAGATTGGATATCAGGAAGAAATTATTCACTGTGATGGTGGTGAAACACTGGAACGATTTCCCAGAGAAACTGTGGATGCTCCCTCCACAGAAATGTTCAAGACCAGGTTGGACAGGGCTTTAGGCAACCTGGTCTAGTGGAGAGTGTCCCTGCCCACGCCAACGGGGTTGGAAGTAGATGATCTTTAAGGTCCCTTCCAAACCAAACCATTCTATGGTTCTCTCTCGATATAAGATACCGAAAAGTTCAGCAACTGTAAAAAGCACCCACATAATTTTGTTACCAATGACTGGCAACATCCTATAGATTACTTCCCATTTCCCTAGGCAAGAAAGGAAAAATGAAACTACTTCAAAAATATTTGTATTATTCACACACATCACTTACAACAAAAATCAGGGACCAGCTGTAAGAAACAGAAAACAAGAAAATTTGGGTAGTACCATATATGGCTTACCACCCCAGATCAGAAACATTTTTAGGTTCTATCAGTGCTACCCAGTGTTAAATCATTATCTGCTTCTTCCCTGAACCATGTTAAATGTAGTTTTTTACTAATAAACACTTGCTTTCAAGTTCAAAATCTCCCCTTTTGTTTTCCAAATGTAAAACTTCTGAAAAAAAGGAAAATGTTATTAAAGAGTAGGAAGATTTCCTTAAAAAAACAATAGTCAGTATTATGCAAGCTTGTATAGATAAAATACTTACAAGCTAGTGTGGGTCTGCTACCAATTGCCAGTTTATAGTAATGCAATGCCTCTGAAAACCTGCTGTTTTCCTGAAGTAGTAATCCTCTGCATAAGGACACAAAAAAAGAAATTAAAAAAAAAAAAAAAAAGAAAAATAGAGAGAGGAAGGTTACTGGAGGTTACTGCAAAGCGTAACTTCAAAATAAGTATTGAAAACAAAACTACAGTAACAAAGACAAATATTCCAACTGGTATATCAGAGATGTAACAACTCTTCATGTTGCTAGCAATTCAGGGTGGGGGTGGAAATTATTTTGTCTGAAAACAGGATTAATTCATAGACATCAGATGCATCCGTAACATTTTTAAAAAGCAGATATTAAATACAATAGCTTTGGTTCCTTGGAAACGGGAAGATTCATTTACTCAGTTGAGAAAATGGTAGACTGAGAGACTTTTTAAGTGGTGGAGTATGGTGGAGCTATTTCTAACATTCATGTTTAGCCTGTTGTCTTTTCTTCAATTGAAATAAGCAGATCTTTTATAAATGCATGATAAAAGTTAAGCACATAACACTCCTCATGTATTACCTTAACCAGCACTTGCTGAGCAATTTTACTGGATTATTCATCATTTAATAACTGAAGAGGTATAAAAAATTATACCAAATACTTCCAATTATCAGTGAGGTTCATAGTCCATGAGCTTTAATTAAAGCTTTTAAGACAAGCATTCTTGTGAATTACAAATTATATCAGCCACCCAAAAATTTTTGAGAAACAAGCAATCTGGACATTACTGACATGAATTCACAATTGTCTGCTTAAATGAATGCTGAAAGAATTACGGTTCCCAAAGTTTTAGGAGACTGAAAAGGGTTATGCAAATGTATTGAAATCACAAAGATCTAAAAATCTTTACATTTCAGAACGTGATTTCAGAATGCAGACTCAGACCTCATTATCCAGGTATAGATGTCACTCTTCATACACCTCAAAGTATCCATGAAAAAATAAACGTAGCTATTTCTTTTAGGTGGGAGGGTTATCATATCTATTTGTAGTTTCCCTAACCTACAGCAATTTTCTCTTCTTCCTCTCTGCTTTTATCTGCTAGTAGCTTTTTGAACTGCAAAAGGTTGGACTTTTTCCATTTGCAGTCTCTAATCAGAGACTTCTTTTCCCTCCAGATTCTCAGGAAACTTTTTGAAGTAAACCAGTAGACTTCAGGGGAAGAAAAGAGTAGGGCAGATAGCTAAAGAAGTAACTACCTGTGTTTGCTTCCTGCCATTAGGTTGGGACTTAATTACTTAATTGAATGGAGGAATATATCCTTTTTTTTTTCTATACTATCTCTCCATCTGCACCATGTAGCCTTGCTTTTGAAACCGCCTCTCAACTTACCTCAGATTAGGTAGTAAATAATTTCTAATGCTAAAAGAACTTAGATTCAGTTGGTACTTGCAGTAACGTTAGCAATGAAGGAAAAGCATTCACGATACTTTCTGGCATGGCACCGAGGTGTTCAACTACTGTCAAGTGTCTTGCAGGTGGCAAGAAGTATGACTGTCAGGATAGTAATAACATTTTCTAAGGTTTCTAAAACCTGAGTATGGTTTACTTTAAAAGAAAATGTATAGATTGCAATTACTGCAAGGAAAAATATTATTATTATGTTATTCCAATCTAATTTGCTATTGATAAGAGTAGAATTAACATAAAAATAAATTAGTTGCAAGGTCTGATGTTTAAGCTGCTTCTTTTTAAACAAAAAAAAACCCAAAACACTATTTTGGGACAAATTTATCAAAGAAATTCCATTCTTATTTTAGTTATGGAATAAATTACTTTACATATTAGGAGAAGTAACACAGTAATTGGTCAACTTGAACATAATAAATTACTTTGGTATGTGTACAGCATTTGTGCTTTTTGGATTAAAAGAACTTTTATTTATAATTATTACCAAATTGATCTTCTGTGTTCAGTACATACTCTAGCCCTGGCACTCTTGTTTAGCCACTTGATATTTCAAGGTTTGTGGTTGTTTCCCTACTCCTCTTCCAGAATACTCTTCTTTTAAAAGCTGTTCCATTAACAGACAGATGCTCTCTCACATGCATACATTTGGGGGGGGGGGATGGACACGACGTGGCACGCATGCACGTTTATATATATAAAAACCCAAACTGCTTAGATACAAGATTGACTACTGAATTACAGAAAATAATTAGTGTTTTATTTTTACTTGCTATGAGGTTTGGTAGGAGAAGGGGGGAAGAAAGGATATAATCTAAAAAACCTTCGACAAGGCATGAAACTGCCTCTTCTCCTTTTGAAATGGGTCCTGATTGATCACTGTTTTTCCCTGTGGCTTCTGACAGTACAAAAGTTACTAGATTTATGAGTCTTTAGCTCCAGTTTCAGATTAAAAATTTGTCAGGAAAAGGCTGAAAAGAAAATTAAAAGAAATATTTTTTTTAGCTGAATTAACACTTACAGGGGTATACTACTGAGAGATAACTGGCTTGGATTTTTTCACCTGTAAAGGGTTAAATAGTTATTTAAACAGATAAAAAAGGTTAAGATGATGAATGTTCCATTTAACTGGCAACGCATTCCTGAGTTTACAGTGAATATTAGAAGAGTTTAAAGAGCAGATATATTTCACTTCCAAAAGGAAAACATCAGATCCTCTCTAGCTTCAAGCTCAAACAAAACGCAGCCTTATAAACATTCTCACCAACCTCTACCTAAATATTCACAAGATGCAACTAAAACCAAACACTTCAAAATTAGTTACTGCCAAAATTAATACTGCCTGTGAAACATCCTTTTTAGAGCATGCTTCCCAGTCTCTAACTACATTATTGCTCACTATCACTTCTGCGGGTCTACTGTCTCAGTCACCACGCAGAAGGAATATGAATGAGCAGTAGTTCAATATTTGCTTTCATCTCCAGTTTCTATGAGTAAAACACTACCATCTTATAAATATTTAGCTTTTGAGCAAATATAGAACAAGCCCCAAGACCAAATGAAAAACTATTGTTTACTTAAAAATTAGTTGAAAAAAGTCTGCAGATCCTCAGGTCCTATATTCGTCTTTCCACTGCTCCATTTCACAGCATCTAAGACATTCCCAAGACAAAAATCAATCTGATTTTCTGCTAGGTATTACAACTGAGAGGCAGACCTGCAGTTCTGAGAGACAACGCGGTTCAACCTTGCCACCACATTGCTAAATCACTGGAGTTGGTCAGCAAAGACACCAGGGTCAGTGAAGGAACAGAAGCCCAAGGGAAGCACCCTGAGAGCCAGCCGCTCTGGCAATGCCAAGTTCAGTCAGCAAATCCAAGGTTCACCTCTGAAAGTGGCTGGCCCTGAAAATTGTTCACCATTGTCAAGACAAACACAAAGCGAAGAGTTTGACTCGAGTCACTAATATCAGAAGGGAACGTGTCCTTCACTACGTTTGCAAAGAGATCATCAGAGCAAATACTACCAAAAGGTTCTGTTCAGCACCTGAAGTTCTTTCCAAAAAATGCTGAAAGGTTGAACTCAATTACCTTTGCAGTCTGCTAAGTTATATTAACAACTCTTCAACAAGCTTCACATGGAAGTTTAATTATATATCCTTTCCTTCTCCTTCAGTAATAGGTAAAGTATGGGTTATTTTGCCACAGAAATGCTTCCTTTTTTATTGGACTTTCATTTAGACTCTTTCACTTTAGAAGGACAGCCAAACCACAAGAGGAAAGTTTGACATGCCTCCCATGTCTTATTTTCACATGATTTAGCATTTACTATACTCCAGCTTGAGAATTTTCATCAAAAATACTCAAAATTACTTTAAAATCACTGAAAATAAAGCTGAAGTGTCTTTATAAAGATACCTTAAGAAAAAAAAAAACAAACCTAAAATTAAAACTTTTTCATGATAATTCAGAGAATTGCAAAATGTCCTTCAAGCAAACTGACCATGGTTGTACAGAAAGAAGGTGTTGTGTCACAAGCTGGGAACTGTGTAATGACCATGATCAGCTAAGCTTGTAAGAAATTAAGTGACTACCTACACTAGCAGGAACCAGGGATAGAGGGAGATGAAGTGGAGCCTATGGGTGGTAATAATGTGGTGAGCTGGGGGCCAGGGGGAGGAGAGGGATGACATGACACTAAATATTTAGCCAAAATTTTCTAATTTGGCTAGTATATGTATCTAATTGGAAAAAGAAAGAAAAAGAGGAAAAGGAAAAAGAAAAAAAAAAGTCCTCCTCTGCTTTGGTTTTGACCTGAAGTCACTGAATGCTAATGGCACAAGACTGTTTTCAGGGCCTGAAAAG
This sequence comes from Hypotaenidia okinawae, assembly GCA_027925045.1. Classification (NCBI taxonomy): domain Eukaryota; kingdom Metazoa; phylum Chordata; class Aves; order Gruiformes; family Rallidae; genus Hypotaenidia; species Hypotaenidia okinawae. The sequence continues at coordinate 20,987,642 of BSDF01000001.1, read as the reverse complement.
CAGTCACAAACTATAAACAGGCAGTAGACAGTCTACTGTTTTTTCTCAAGTTACATATTAATTTCTTCCTGGTGCATCTCTATTAAAGCCAGCTGCTCTACTAACAAAACAAAGTCCTCAATGACTAAAAATGGCATTAATGACTAAGTATAATACACAGGAACGTACCCGTCACGAAGGTAAGCATGTAGATTAATGAAATATTTATAAAATTATCAGAGCAGGTATAATACTGAAATAGTTTTATCAGTTTTGTTTACTGATTGCTAACAGCTAATAGAGGGCCTGTTAGCTGTTATTTTGCCATGACTGTACTTCTTCCATGCCTCAAGCTACATTCGTCCTGTTGATGTCAGGTGGGATTATCTAACAGGAACTATATTTACCTAGATGCTACCCTGGCAAAGAAAGAAAGAAATGGAAGAAAAGCCTCTTTTATTCCCCAGACAGATGTGTCTCTAGTCACTCAGCAACAGAGGATGTGCTTTGCCTAAGGCAACTCTTTCACTGTCATTTGTAAAACTAGTGGACAGATAGACAGGTATGGATGCTACAGCAGCCCCATACATGAAACCATTAAGTCTGGTCTTTAGTTAAGGCTTTTTGTTTTGTTTTGTTGATTTTTTATAAAGTAATTATGCCATTTAACTACTCAAATAAATGAGTGCTAACCTTTTGCAAACATACCAGAAAGCAAATCATTAAGGAAGAGTACAAAGAGCAAACATGTTTATTGTTTCCCAATAACATCCTGTTAGCAAATATGTAAATGGAACATGCATCCTGCTTTTTTAATCAATAAGAACACAAATATAGCCAGTAGGCATTAAGATGGAATGACCATTCCCTTTACAGAACTCACTAAGCACAGCCATACACAGGTCCATTAGTAAAAAAACCCCAAAACAACAAAAATCCCCAAACAAAAAAAACCACCCCTCAAACAAACCAAAATACAAAACAGAACAAACACCCAAAACAATCGCCACCTAAACAACCTCCAGTCTTTCAGATGGAGCAGTCACAACTCTGTCATGTTCTCCCAGTTCTAGGGAAGAGACTTCCAATACACAAGCAAATTGGCCAGCAAATACAGTGCTGTCCTTTTCTCTGTTACTGGGGCGGTTTGATTACCACCGTTTCAGCACAACCCTGAAAACCCCTATTTCCTTGACAGAGGGAGAAGGGCTGCCATAGGAGTAGCATTGCTCTTACCTTCCTCCCTCCTCTATTGCCCCTCACGTGTCCCAGCAAGCAACATCGGTTCAGAGCTGGTGACAACCTCTTTCTAGAGAGGCCTTGAGCAAAACTGAATGGCAAAGTCTCCTGGAGTTCAACAACTATTTCCCTAATTTTATCAAATGGAAAAAGCTTCTGTCAGCTTACGACTAGGAACCAATGCAACTTCAAATACTGAAGCACGTAGCTCAATAGCTAGGTCTCTGAATGTGCTCCAGCTCCAAAATGACAAGAATATCTACTTCTTACAGGCCCTACACACAGCCGTGGAGCCGAATTCTGTGCTGCAGGACACCACCAGTCACCAAGTGACCTTTGGGGCCAGTCTCACAATTCAGCAAGATTTTATGAAGACAGCTTTGGTTACAGTAAGACACAAAATTCAGCTGCTGTCTTTGACAGAGGAAGAGCTAGCTGGGAAAACAGAGATTAATTCCAAACAGGTTTGTTACAAGCTTGCATTCACATCCGAGAAAAAAATATTCAAGTACTTGGACAGCGGATGACACATTCTCTGCTTTTTAACTCCACATCCTGCATTATAAAAACTTGTGGACTCTCAAGGAAGAAAGACTCATTTCCTACTACGTGAAGTAGTGCAGCAACTTTGTCTAGGGCAGGTTCAAATACAGTTCAACACAGGTTAGTAAGATACCCTGTTCATAGTGCTTTTTGTCTCTGATAACTCAGCAAAGGAGACTTTTATGCCAGTGCCCTTAAAAGGCAGAAGCAGAGGGAACACAAATTCAGATATGTTGAACAGGCTAAAAACAATGAACAAGGAAGAACTTTGCTCATACTGATCTTTACCCAAGGATTTGGAGTCAAACTCTGCATATAAAGCACTTCTGCAATCATAGACTCTACAGAATTAAAATTTAAGGTAATGTTGAAGACTTTACCTAACAGATACTTAAAAAAAAAAAATAAATCCACATTTATTGACATAATATCCTAAGTTTGCCAAAGTAAAGTTTATGGAAATTCATACTTGGAACTTATTCAAAGAAATTAAATTAATTGAATGATAAATTTGCCCTATATCACTAAAGGCAAAATGAGATATTGCAAGAGAGAAGCAAGGGGATTTTTTTTTGTTTGTTTGTTAGAAATTTATCCTTTATAGGGCACTGTATATTCCAAAAATACAATATTTAAAGTAGTTAGTAGCATTTTAAAGGTTTATTCAATATTTATGTTAGATTGTAAACATTCTTAAAATCATCTGAGAAACTCAAGCTAATAGATTACTGACAGGAATGACAAAAGAATACTCTAAGCAGAGCTAGGCCTAAATAGAAGTGAAATAATGTATGCAAAACTGTCTTCTGACTGATAAGCAATTTTACTTCAGGCACTAATTAGAAGCAATTTGAAACAATATGAAAAACCCCATGAGCTTTAGGTAACAATCATAATGCAACAAAGACTGAAAAGCCAAAACAAACTAAAAATAGTTTCCTTTTTAATCTACTGAATATTGCTTAGGTTGGAAGAACAAAGACTGTTTTCTATCCTCATTACTTGACTGTATTAAAACACGTGGATTTCTCCCTTTGTTTTAAGAAAGGCATGGAAAGAGATCTCAGTTTATGCTTATTTACTACCCTATGAGATCTAGCTGAAATCAGCAGTGTTGTATAGCCTTAAGATGTTGGCTTTGAGGTTTATTTGTAAAAACTACCTGCAGTGCAGTTTCAAGATGTCAGAGAATTTATTTATAGGAGGCCACTTTATATGTGTTTTTGAAGTACAAACTACCTTATTAAAGCCATGTTCTAATACATTCTCCATCTACAGTGTAAAACAACTGAAATCTTTTCTGCACTGTTATTACTATGAAAATATCAAATGCTTTCAGAGTTGGCAGGAATTCACCCTCTCGAGTTTTTCATGAGAGCTTCAGAAAACAGACTTCCAAACAAGAATGCAAGATGTGAGCCTGGGCTCGTTTCCTCAGCTCCAGGCCACAGGTCCTATCTTCAAGACAGAATGGGCCATAAGCTACTCTGAGATGTAAGCTATGCTTAAGTCTCACTTATACTTATTTGGACCTGAGAAAATGTCAACAGAACAAACCATTTTAACCCAGATCTGAGATAATGCTATCAAGCTAGAATTAATACAGCAAGAGCTTTCTTTTTTTTTCCTTTGCCTTTTTCCTCCTTTCCCCCTCCTTTTTAATAAATAAAAATAATAATACAAAATTCTCTGCTAGTCTCTAGAAGTTTAAAAATTTATTTCAGGTTTCAGAATTTACATGTTTTAACACATTTGAACACTACAGGAAATCACATATTTGGAATCAGACAAACCTTCAAACAGAGATTATATAATTAGGTAATCTAAATTAAGGCAGTTTAAATTGTCTTAAATGGAAAAAGCAGCTGTAACTCAGAGCCATGATGTGTAAGAGTCAGAAAATAAAGTACACCACTGAAATCAGCTATTCATCTAATCTGTTAAATTATCTGGATTGTAGTGTATTAACAGCCAGCTCCTAAACCAACCTCACATTTCAGTCTTGAAAAAGAAGGAAAGGGAGATCTTCAAATGCTTCTGTTTATGTATTTTCTCTCTTTGATTGTTATCTATTAAGAACTGTGAGTTAATCCTTAATAATTTACTCCTCTATCAGATAGCACTTTGATTTGTTATTGCTGCGTGAACACTGGGCTGTATGTGCCAATCAGTTTTTATCAAATACTGAGGCATAAGTCTTAAAGAAAAGAAAAAAAAAAGGCATGTGAGACCAGGATGTACTTGGGATATATTATTGCCAAAATACAGTAATTAGAATGACTGTAAGGGTGCTTTTTTTCTTAAATTCTACTAAACGACTGTTTCAGTTTCAAAGGCATAAACTAAAAACCAGGAACAGCAAATCTAACTGGCATCTTGTAGGCATATAGGAGGCACATTATTCCTTTACAACATTTTTTGTGAAAGGCTCCCATAGAACTTCATACCAAGGAGGGACCGAACTTGTAAGGGAGTTCTTCAGAGTTATGCTTAAAATAATCAATTTGCATAATATCAAAGCCCACTCCATTCAGCATCTAGTTTTCATATTGGAATGGAAGCATACAACACAGGAAAAGACTAAAAAACCCCAAAAGTTATGCAAGATTTTTCGAGTAACTACTGGGTTTGTAAAATTTTTAAAAAAAGGAAAAAAGAGAAAGGCTTTATTGCATTGAAGATAGTAGTAGAAAGGTTAAAAATCAGAGATCCTCTCTTGCATATGTGTATTTATACACATACAATATAGGAAACACTTCTTTCTGAATATACTTCCCTTACTTTCACAGGTATATATGTAAGGTAACTTCATGCACTATATATGTTCCAACCAGCATTTTCGTTAAATTCCTTTCACACAAATAGAAAAATTCTTGGAATTCTACTGAATTTTACAGAAGTGAGGGTTTGTAGGCATATATTTTGTATATCAATGAAAAGCTGGAAGAATATCATCTCATTCTGAGAACAGAAAAAATACTGAAATTTGATTTCTTTTATGACCCCATCTTTACTGCCCAACTCCCCCTCCCCTTTTTACCCTGGTATTAGCTTCAGTTTCCCTCTATTACACAGTAAGAGACAAAAGTACTCCACAGGCATACAAAAACTTCTAAATGTTATAATTTTCATCTGCAAAATGAATGGTGTATGAGAAATTCAGGAGTATGAAACTCGTCACTTGTTTTCCTACAACCTTCTGCTGGGTTCAGAAATTATTTTCTAAATGTAAGCAGCAGGACCTTCTTCTTAAAAATATGTTTTTCACGGTTTGAATTGCTTAACAGAGACAAAAGAAATGTGCATATGTGTATGTGTATAAGTGTACGGTTATTAAAAACATACATACTTTGAGATATCAATTTGATTTTGGAACAGAAATTCTACCCTTAAAGTATTTTGAGTTTCCCCTATGCAAATTAATGAAATGGGCACCTTATTCCTTGTTAAACAAGAAAAAAAGAAGAAAAAAAATCTATTATGGTAAACTTAAATTTTCATATATAATAAACAACCATTTTAAACTGGACTCACAGGCAGAAGATTTTTATTTATTTGTTTATTTATTTATTTATAGGGGCTTAACTATTTGGATTTACTCTTTCCACACCCTGTTTCTCTCACATACATGCTTTTCTGTCTCATCCAAGAGATCCTTTTCATACTCCTACCTAACGAACGGCAGGTCCCCAGATTTTGTTCTCTTGCACAGATAATGAGAAAACAGTGCATGGAAGGTGACAAGCCTGTCTCACAGCAGAGCCCCGCTCTGGGGGCTCAGGCTGGGTGAGTGATGGCAGGAGGGGAAGTGCTGAGCTGCGAGACGCCCAGCCAGGACACCCACTGAACCTGCTCTCTCCCTGCTGTGGCAGGATCTCGCCTCACTGAGAAACTTAGCATGATGCTAGTTTACGTGTTCACGATATGGTACATTAATGAGTTGGGAAATCTTTTTCCCTGCTGCATAATTACTTTGCTACTTGTGGTATTTATTCTCTTACCCACCTACATCAGGGTTCTAGTAATTAAACTTTCCTGAACCTCTGCTGCTCTTGAGCCAGTCACGGGAGAAAAGCAATTTGCTATTTTAACGTTTTTGACCTCTGCAGCTAACCGAGGGGCATCAGCTTATGCAAGGAAGTGCATACACCCACCCACCCCTACTGAGTGTTATTCAGGCTTTAAAAAAAAAGTCTAAATAACACCTCTATATTTTAGAAGAGTCAGAAACAGATGGAGTGTTACGGTTGCCAGCTCATCTATCTCTACCTTGTTCGGTGTGGGTTTCTTTTTAAAGCAAACAAATTTGTAAGTTTACCTTCTCCATACCCAATACATGAATATACGGTAATACTGATCAAGAAAAGGTCCTGTCCACCCCATAGTTTCAGGAACACAAATAATTAAAGGCCTATTACAAAGCAACAGCTAACACCATCTCCATTTCCAGCAAGTAAATCAATAGCTCCATTCACAACAGGGTTCACAGACGATCCAACTCCAGGAAAGCCACGCATACTTACAAATTATAAAGCATATCAGCCATGTTGCTGCGGTAGTACAAGGCATTTCTATAGGCGCTTTCAGCTTCAGAAATCTTGCTCTGGCTCTTGAGAACATTTCCAAGGTTACCCCATGCTGTCAAGAGGAGAAAACAGTATTCATAAAGAGCTACAATCCAATTACACATGACAGAGTATCAGGAAGTTCCTCAGGGAGACAAACCCCACAAAGAAACTATTTTTATGGAAGGGAAGAGGAGGTTGGTTGGTTTTTTTCCCCAGTTCTCTGCATCTTACTGTGAGACTCCCATTTTGTAGCAGTGATTTGCATACATTCAGCTTTTGGGTGGGAAAAGGATCTTTAAGAGAAAAATGTATCTCTGTGCTAGAAACTACTATAGGAGACAGAAAGGGTCATTTTATTTCATATCACCTAAATAAAAACTCCCAGAGTGAAATGTGGAACTGGGGCATCTTCATCATTTTATCCCTTTTTTAAAGGCCTATCTACTCTAAATGGCAATGAATTTTCCCAGAGTAGACACAGCTCTCACTGAAGTACGAAAACTGAAAAATGATGCAGAAATTGAAAGAATGGTAAGGTAAGAAACCAGGATTAAAAGTATGCCATATGGATATAAACATGCTACACAGATCAGCAACATGCATTTTCTTCTACTTGAAAAACATGTGGTTCCTTTCCATACAACTTATTACGCTATACACGTTGGCTTCCCATCTGTAAAGGACAAACCCTGTTTAAGGCTCCATATGTGTGCCCTTTGCAATTTTGTGGAGTGGCACAAAACCTGTAGTTACAAAAGAAAGTGGAACTAACATTTTATAGAAAACGCAGTCTATGTCATCACAATTTAGGAAGCTGATTTAACTGGCATTACAGTCTATGTGGACACATGAAAGAAACCCCCACATTATGTTTATAAATACATCAAAGTTGTGTCATAAAACAGTTCTACTTTTACAAGGATTTTTTTTATGAACAAGAATAATGGAAAGATGATGCATATTCTTTCCACCAAACACAATATATGGCAAACTGTTCTTCTGTCCAAATGCACTAACCAGAAATACCAGCTCAAGTAGCAGTTTAATTTTTCTTCTTCAGTTATTCAAGCCCCCTTTTTAACAGGAATTTCTATCAATCCTAAGTAAATCAAACTTCCAATGTAGTTTTAACATAACAATGCCTAATAGATTGATAATTATTTCAGATTCATGTTTTTTTCCTTAGCAAGTGAATTGTTTTCAAACTGCTGAGGTTTGCTGCAGAAAGCATCTTGCCATGAGGATGGAAAGAACAGCAAACACAGGATTTCCCTTTGAGCAGAATAAAATAATTATTTATGGGGGAAAAAAAAAGATGGGATACTTTTAGGATGCACAAAAATGAAAGTCTGAAAAATATGAATTCTATTTAATGAACTAAAGCTGCTAAAATATTCTTCTGTTCACTCAAGTTTTCCATTCTTTGCTAGCATATATGCAGAATTATGAATTTCCTCACTGATGCTACTATTCTTTTTAATGCATAGAAAACATTTTGGAAGCAGCAATTAAGGTGAGCAGCCAGCTTGTAAGCATTGACGCTTGTAAGGGAAACATAGATTTATTTTTTTTTTAAACTAATTTGTGAAAACACACTCTGATCACGTCCCTTCTGCAGTACATGATCAGTATGTTCCATACAATCTGTAGCTTCCTTTGTTTCCACTCTGATCTTCATAACAGAGCGTTACATCAAATGACCATTTGGACTACTTATAACAATTTCCTGCTATACAGTCACTCACTCCAAACCACTTTGAGGCTCACTAAATGAAAGGATCTATAGAAGAATGATTTGGTTCATCTTTTCATCTGTTAGGCTGGAAAAACCCTATTAACTGTTAAATGCAATAGTTTCTCCTCTAGAATTCATTTCATGCTCTACGCTCTGTTATTTATCTGAGTTAATGTAATTTTTAAGGCAATACTCTTATTTTACATTCTGCCAAATAATCTGTGTCAAGTTTTTAAATATCAATCAATATTTAATCTGCATTATTTCATTTGAAATGCATTCCATTTAGACTTTTGTCTAAACTTGTAAAATTACAAATGATTAATTTAACTTAACGTGACACTCCAAAAGGAGCAATAGTAGCAGAAAATATCAAACATAGAACACAGTAATCTCACAATTTTTCATTGAAAGAAACATGAAAACCAAGGTCTTTTTACTCCTCCAAACTGCAAAAACTCGGTATAAATCTTTACATCTATTTAAATACAGAATTAGTTAGATGAATTTCCTAGCTCTTGTTGGAGATGGAGTTATAAGAAACATTTTATAGAATATATGCTTATTTGTAGAGATGATGCTAATAGGCCTAGAAGTTACAAAACAGCAATTATCTGCATCAGCTACATCATCTTGTCTGTTGCTCTAGGAGGGACAGAACAAGAGGATGGTCTACATAGAGAAGATACATCAACCACCCAAGGAACTTCACTCCCTTTTTGTCTTAAACAGTGCAACTACCCTTAGGAAAAACAAAGAATTTTAATTATTAGCTACATCCAATTTCTCAATCCATACCTCAAGACAAATTTCTCCTCCAAAATGGCAATAACATTGGTTCAACTAAGTGCACATTCAGAAATATAAACAATTATCCCTGAATGAAGCCATAGCCCTATTAAAGACATAATCCATGACTCCAACTAAATTTCAGCACGTGACTGTTTTCCCTCTCTACATGGTGAGAAATAAAAAAATGAAAATTAGGTCTGTAATTCTGGAGTTTAAATGGATTTTAACTCCACTGATTTTATATGTATAAATTAAAAATGCAAATACTTTATATATATATATATATATATATATATAAACCTGGTAATACCTGAAATTGCAAAAGGGAATATTTAATAATCAGAAGATGCTAATGTATATATACACACCACGATTTAATCTTTAATTACAAATTCAATTTTTCCCCCATTGGAAACTCTATTCAGCACGAGAGAAAAAGCAAGCTGTGAATGAAACAGCTTTGTAATATTTGCTTTTTCCCTGCTGCTTAATTCCCTGTGCACCAAAAACGAGACCAAAATAGTCCCAAGTCTTTTAGAAATAATACTCCATCATAGCACAGGGACAAAGGTAACATTCATATAAATATCACACACCTACAAAACAGTCAATCCATTCAAACTTTACTTCATTGCCTACTTTTCCAGAGGTCATATTCAATATAAATGGGCATATTAAAAATTAAATCCATTTCATCATCTTGCATTCTAAGCCAATTATAAACTGAAAAATCTCCTAAAGCTTCAGAATTCCTAGGCTAGCAACATTTCTTTGCTGGAAAAGGGAACATTTTAAAGGGGTTTTGTTACTGCTGCTTTTAAATAAACAGCAGGGAAAATGACATACCGCTAAGTAGGAAAATAAGCAATTGTTTAAGTGTTATCATTTTGGCCATATCAAACCAGAATTTTATTAAACTTTAAAGATTATATTTGTGCTACCCTGCAGTGAAAGTAGGTCAAGTTCTCAGGCATTTAATTGCTTTCAAATTTGTTCAAATGAATATGACAAATTTTAGCTTGAATTTTAACCTGATTAATGTCTCAACTATCTCACTGAAACTGAGGATTAAGATTTAACAAGCCTGAAAAATACCAGGTTGGCATATTAAACCTTCTCTAAGCACCTTCATTCTCGACGAGAACAAGACAAACAACAGTGAAGCAGGAACATCCTTGTCCAATCTAATCTGCCTGGATTTAAAAAGCAGATCTTGCTGAAGAGAACAGTTGAACTTCCAGCTTTCAATTGAATTATGAAAACAAATGAGAAATGGAAATGAATATGTGCAAACATCTTCATTTAAATAAATCTTTTGCTTTCACCTCAATCAAGGACTATGCTATGTTATTCAGACTAATGGAAATAGCAAGGCACCAAAATAAAGTTTCAAATAAATGTATTGAGGTGATATTGATCTAATAGTTTGCTTAAAAGAAATAGTATAAATTAATTACAAATGTAACCCAAAGCATTAAAGAAGAATGCTCCTTCGGACTTGCAGAGATGGGATCAGGAACTCCAAGGCACAGATGGAACTGAACTTGGTGAGGGATGTTAAAAACAACAAGAAGGGATTTTACAGGTACATTGGCCAGAAAAGACAGGCCAGAGAGAGTACCCCCTTTGGTAAATGAGACAGGGGAACTGGCTGCAACAGATGTGGAGAAGGCTGAGGTACTGAATGAGTTCTTTGCCTCGGTCTTCTCTGGCAGCCAGGATTCTTGTAATTCTCAAGCCCAAGAACCTTGCGTCCCTGAACCTCTAGGTGGGAACTGGGGGAGTAAATCCCCCCCACTGTAAGGTCGGAGCAAGTCCGAGACCACCTCATGAGTCTGAATGTCTAAACATCTATGGGGTGGGATGACATGCATCCCAGGGTCCTGAGGAGCAGGCTGATGTGGTTGCCAAGCTGCTCTCCATCATATTTGAAAAGTCGTGGCTTTCAGGAGAGGTCCCCAGGGACTGGAAAATGGGTCATGCCACTCCCATTTATAAGAAAGGGAGAAAGGAAGACCTGGGGAATTACAGGCCAGTGAGCCTCACCTCTGTGCCTGGGAAGATCATGGGACAGCTCTTCATGGACGACATATTAGAGCATATGAGGGATGAGCACCTGATCCGGGACAGCCAGCACGGCTTCACCAAGGGAAGGTCGTGCCTCACCAATCTGGTGACCTTCTGTGATGGAGTGACAGCATCAGTAGACAAAGGGAAGGCAACCAATGTCATCTACCTGGACTTGTGCAAGGCCTTTGACACAGTCCCCCACCACATCCTTATCTCTAAATTGGAGAGATGTGGATTTGATGGGTGGACCATCCAGTGTATAAGAAACTGGTTGACCGAATGTAGACAAAGGGTGGTGGTCAATGGGTCTATGTCCAGGTGGAGGCCAGTGACAAGCAGGGTCCCCCAGGGGTCTGTCTTGGGACCGGTACTCTTTAACATCTTTATCAATGACATCGATGATGGAATTGAGTGCACTCTCAGCTAGTTTGCAGATGACACCAAGCTGAGTGGTGTGGTTGACACCAGAGAAGGAAAGGAAGCCATCCAGAGGGATCTTGACAGGCTGGAAAGGTGGGCCTGAGTGAACCTAATGAGGTTCAACATTGCAAAGTGTAAGGTGTTGCACTTGGGCTGGGATCACAGACATATATACAGACTGGGAGAAGAGGTCCTTGAGAGTAGAGACTGGGAGAAGAGGTCCTTGAGGTGGATGAGAAACTTAACACGAGCCAGCAGTGTGCTCTTGCAGTTCAGAAGGCCAATGGTATCCTGGGCTCCATCAGAAGAGGGGTGGCCAGCAGGGACAGGGAGGTGATTGTCTCTCTCCCATTTCTACTTTGCCCTCGTGAGGCCCTATCTGGAGTACTGTGTCCAGATCTGGGGCTCCCAGTACAAGAAGGACGTGGAAAGAACTGTTGGAAAGGGTTCAGAGGAGGGCCACAAAGATGATTAAGAGGGCTGGAGCAGTGCCCTTATGATGAGAGGCTGAGGGAACTGGGCTTGTTCAGCCTGGAGAAGAGAAGACTTTGGAGGGAGCTCATTGCATCTTTCCAGTACCTGAAGGGAGCATATAAACAGGAGGGGAATCAACTTTTTGAAAGGGTAGAAAATGGCAGGACAAGGGGAAGGAGGGAAGGTTTAGGTTAGATATTAGGGGGAAGTTCTTTGCAGAAAGAGTGGTGAGGTGCTAGAATGGGCTGCCCAGAGAGAAGATGGATACCCCATCTCTGGAGGTGTCCAAGGCCAGGTTGGATGGGACCCTGGCAACCTTGTCTAGATCCATGATTCTATGATTCATACCCATCACCCCTACATAATCCATGTAAAACTAAATGAAATCTATTTGGAAACTTACAATCTATTAACATAGCTGTTGTCCAAACATCTCTGCAGAAACAAGGAGGAAAAGAAATCCAAACCAAATCCCCTATTAAATCACTGAAATACAACCTGATAAACTTTAAAAAATAATATAGTACAGAAAAAAAAAAGTGCTGTCTTTCCCAGAGCGTTATGCCAGTAGGCAAACACTGTCTTTTGCAATCTTACTAGGAACATACTTGAAACCTGATGAAATAAAATGTAGGACTCAGAGTTTAAAAAAAATAAATAAAGATATATATATTTCATTCACAATACACATCAAAAGTTACTGAAATTTTGTAATATTGTTCTCACCTTAAGCTATCAAATTTTTTATCAAATAAAATTCATAACAGAAATTGATGAATACATAAAACAATCTGAACTAGATTACTACTTGAGTGAAAAAACCCTACTTGGACAAAGATGGAAGTATTTGGAGAACAGCCAAGTTCCAGACTAGCCATCTTACTTAGTTCACAGAAAAATGCGTATCAAGTCAAGAAAACTTCTTTGGAGCTTTGGAAATGTTTGTGCATTATTTACTATTGTTTACTGACATTAGTAACAGCAGTTCCAGTAGTTCCCTTGTTTCAAAATCTTCTGTATTTCTCCTGACTTATCTGTGAAAAATAAGTGAATGTGTACAATTACCAATTCATTTTTTTCCAGAGTTTATGGATTAAGAGATTCCTGTCCAGAAAAAAAGCTTTTGGATTTCTTTTACTGCAATGACATCTGTTTTTTTAATTTTTGCAAGAACCCTTTCTATTATCACAACTGTGTTTATGCTCCCATGTAACAGCCATGAAAAAGACACTCCAGGGCAACATTTATGATAAGGGTGACTGACACAAAAGTATTGATACAGTGGAGTTCAGAAACAGAATTTTTGATTGTAAAAAAACCCCAAACACTAGCACAGCAGAAAATCTAAAGTTTGAACAAATAACACATTTCAGAGCTGCAACAATTTCTTGAGCAATGTAAATATTTGCATGATCCCATTACAGAGGGGGACAGAATAATTAAAAAAAACCCCAAGCAAATAAAAAAACCCACCAACAACCAACCTGTCCTATTTCAAAGCTGAAAAAAATATATATAAATTCCTTAAATGTTCAACTTCAGTAGAGAAACAGCATTTCCTTTTTTTTTTTTTTTTTTTGGTTAATTCTGAGTAGTACTGATCTCTTTCCTGATCTCTGCCTTCTGTTTGGAAAGAAACTGCCTGCCACATTCAGCAAAGGATGAAGGGAAGCAGTGACCAAGAACAGAACAAGCAACCCACTTTAATCTATGTAAAACCCATTAAAAAAAGCAAATACAGGCAATTTTGAAAAATCCTCCACAATTCCAAGCTACATGAAAACATGATAGTAGAAAGTATTTTTGAGTCTAATGCCTAGAGGTCATTTTGTTTGTTGCATAAAATAGGCTTTTATTTGACAGGCTTTTGAAGAACATTTTAAGAAATACTTTTTAAAGAGTGGGAGAAGGGAGATACCCTTGCAAAATGGAAAAAGAGCTATGATTACCAACACAGTTATCAACACTTCAGAGATGCAGTTAGTTTTATTTTGTGAAAGTAATGTTGATTGGTATCAAAACCTTCATCAGGCTGATAAACAGTGGAGCTCCTCCATATTTCCCTACTACTTTACACTTAAACCAAAAGGACTCTGAACATCATGAAAAATTTATTTCTGCTCCCTTGTTTACTTTCCAGACATTAGATTTCAAGACTCATAAAGGATGATTAAGTATGTAGGCCAAACAGATGCTGTAAAGCTCTCAAGAAGCATCCTTCTCAAAAACTGTTTGTCGTGGTTTCACCCCGGCTGTGGGCCGAGATCCACGCAGCTGCCTGCTCCTTAAAGTAAAAGAGCAGGGGAAGAGGGAAAAAGGGGGGGGGCGGGAAACAAGGGAAGGGAAAAGGAAGGGGCAAATAACTCCAAAACCAAGAAACTAAGAGGCCCATGGGTTGGGATAAGGATAGTTTACTAAGATAACAGAAAGATAAAATATAACAATGCTAACAGGACTTCAGAGCAAAAGAATATGAAACTATTGATCCCCAATGCAGTTTCTCCCCGAACCACACAACTCAGGCCGTACCACCCAGAGCTGTCCCGGAACCCGACCGTCCCCCCAAGAAGCACGCGTCCCGCCACCGCCCCTCTTCTTCCTCCCCTCAGCCCCCCGTTATCCTGGGCAGGACGTAATTGACATGGAATACTCTCTTTGGCCCATCTGGGTCACCTGTCCTGGCTTTGCGCCTCCTTTCTCATGAATAGAGAAATACGAAGAAGCTGAGAAAGTCCTTGACTGTCTGACTGCAACTAAGAACATTAGGCTGTTATCAGCACTGCTTTCATTTTAACTCCCAAACACAGCATTCCATCAGCTGCTACAAATGAAGTTAACTCTATCCTGACTGAAACCAGGACACAGTTGTAATTCCTAGCCTTTATCATTGGCAAGACATTCATTTGGGTGATAACTAGAGGGTGAAATTTACTTAAACACTTTCTTCTGTTTCCAATACTGTCCAAAAGGATTTTTCATTTGGTTTTCTTCCAAGTCTTACAAGTTAAATGTAAGATATGCACATTTTATAGAAATCAATTCTTTAGTACAGCACAACAACAATCAACACTAACAGCATCAATATTTGAAATGTGCATTACAGTTGGTGCAAAGTTTTAGTTTTTCTTTCATTACAAACTTGTTTGGTAAGAAAATCAAGAGGGAAACAGATTAGAACAGTACAACAAAATTAAAAACATTAAAAACAAGGCGGAAACAATGTTTGTTAGTAAGCTTAGGAAGTGTGGGTTGGATGAGTGGACAGCAAGGTCAATAGAGAACTGACTGAATGGCAGAGCCCAGAGGGTTGTGGTAAGCAGTAAAAAGTCTAGCTGGAGGCCTGTAGCTAGCTGTGTGCCCCAGGGGGCAGTGTTTGGTCCAGTCTTATTTAAACATATATATATAGATAACCTGATTGCATCCTTACCAAATTTGCTGATGATACCAATCTGGGAGGGGTGACTGACACACCTAAGGCTACGTTGCCATTTGGTGAAATCTTGACAGGCTGGAGAGTTGGGCAAAGAGTAACCTTATGAAATTTAACAAGGACAAGCTTAGGGTCCTACACCTAGGGAAGAACAACACCAAGCAGCAGTAGATGTTGACCTGCTGGGAAGCAGTGCTGTAGAGAAGGACCTGGGAGTCCTGGTGGATGACAAGCTCTCTGTGAGCCAGCAGTTTGCCCTTGCAGGCAAGAAGGTTAACAGTATCCTGGGGTACATCAAGAAGACCGCGGCCAAGAGGGTTATCCTCCCCCTCTACTTTGCCCTGGTAAGGTCACAGCTTAAGTACTGTGTTCAGTTCTGGGCTTCGCATTTCAGGAAAGACAGGGAACTACTGTGGAGAGTCCAGTGGAGGCTCTACCAGGATGATTAGAGGACTTTAACATATTCTATACGAGGAAAGGCTAAGAGAGCTGTGTCAGTTTAGCCTAGAGAAGACCCATCAACACTATATACAGGAAGTGTGGGTGTCAACAGGAAGGGGCCTGACTCTTCAGTGGTGCCCAGTGACAGGAAAAGGGGCAATGGGCACAAGCTAGAACACAGGAAGTTCCATCTCCATATGAGAAAAATTTCTTCACTGTGAGGGTGACAAGAGCACTGTGGGACAGGCTGCCCAGGGAGGTGGTGGAGTCTCCTTCTCTGGGGACATTCAAGACCCGTCTGGATGTGATCCTGTGCAACCTGCTCTAGGTGATTCTGCTTTAGTAGAGGGGTCAGAGGAGATGATCTCCAGAGGTCCCTTCCAACCCCTATGAATCTGTGAATCTGTAATTATACTTCCCGCTTGGAAATGTGAAGTCTTTAAAGAATTTACATCACGGTAAGAGTTACTTTCAGTGGGTTGTTTTTTTCCCTGAAATTAGTTACTAGTGGAATTGAATCAAAACTGAAAGAACTAAAATAACTGTATGGAAAACCAGGAGTTTTTACTACTCTCTAGCTGATGCTTCTGCTAAAATGACAAAAATAGCACAGGTAAGATGCCTTTGGTCCCCACTACACTGTGCATCTTAAGGGGTGTCAGTCAGTTTATACAGGGCTGTCCCCGTAAAAGGTTGGATAAACATTCAATTACCTTCCAAAAGTCTGGAGCATAAAATCAAACCGAAAGAAAAAAGAAACAATGTCTTTTGTTATTAACTTTTATATGGATTTCATTCCTGGAGAATAACAATCCAGGTTTTTAGTTTAGGACTTTATTTTTTTTTCCTTTTCATTATTTTTACCATCTATTCTTAACATCTTTTCATTTTGCACTCTAACGTGCTACTTTACAGCTATCAGTATGAAAGTCATGAATTACAAGCATTCACATTGCCACCTCACCCTGTGGCAATATCACACGACGAAGTAGGCAGAGTCAAGTGCAGCAGCATGCTGTGAATCTCTCAGCTCTGTGGTAAGAGGGAGCAAACAGAACATTGAATATTCTTGGAACTTTCATGAAGTATCTTTTTCTATTTATTCTTAGCACCTAAGATGACTGTTTCTAGATCAGATATTTTATGAACTAAATTGTTTCAGTTTATCAATCATCTGTCCGAAGCTCGAGACTAACAGCGGATAGGTGATAAAGCCACATCTTACCCTACATAGAGCACTGGCCCATTGATAAGGTTACAGACTATTCAAAAATCAGAGAATTTTTTTCAACAATGTTGACAGCAGAGGATGCCTCAGTAAAAATACACTTAGTGTACTATGTGGATTGCAGAAGAAAAACCCTATTCTCATGTTCTTCAAGTCTATACCTTTAAAAAAAGACACATTCCTGTCATTAAACTCCCTCCTACTGACATTACAGATGCTGAACTGGGTATTAAAAGAGGTATAGTCTGCTCCTAGCTCTGTCATTGGTCTGCGGTTCAGATCGGTTGCTCAGGAGGCTTTACCTCCTGATGCCTTTCTGCTTGTACTCTTGACATTTGTTAGACATCAGTTGCAAGTTTTTTCTGCTGAGGATTGTATTTCAGTACGGGTTTGCACAGTGCCTACTGTAACAACGCAGCTAGGCACTAATGGAACATAAATGCACAATAACCTCCAGAGGAATGAAGTAAAGGAAGAGGAAGTGTTTCTCAAATCTCTTTTCTGTATTTCAAGAACACTTCTCACAACATGTGGGCTAAGAAAACTAACTCAATTACAGTTTAAACATTGTAGGATCACTTACATTAGCATATGCATTTTATATTTTGATCCATGTTTTTAACTTCTGTTAAAGAGTCATCCTTTCTAAAACATACCTGGGAGCAGACAAAGCTTGCTTTTGATTACAAAAAGTTTTTTTAAAAACCCACAACTATTAAATCAGACATTCTTTTGCAGACTTCTGAGCATGGTCTACTCCGTGAGAAATAAAGTGAAACTGTAAGACTAATGTTCATAAATGAAAAAATGAAAAATTCATCCTACTGGGGGGATTTATATAGATATAAAAATATTTTTACAATATTCATATATAATATATATTTATAATATTTTATATATATATATATATATATATGTGTGTGTGTGTATATATATCTATATATCTCTCCAAGAGTGGTCAATAAGTTTCCAGTATCAAACTATTCTAAATTACCTTTGTTGGGTAAAGAATGAAGAAAGAACACGGCACTAGTTATATCATTCATATTTGAAAGTTTATAACCATAGCTACAAAGAACACCACCTTTTCCTCCTTGTTGAAAGGTTAGATTCATCAGCAGCTTATGCTTTTTTTCCTTTCAAGGGTGCTACTTGATAAAGCAGAGTGGTGCTCCAGTCTTTAGCATTCACATTTCATCAAGCAATCACTTTGTTCTGGAGGGGGAAAGAGTTTCACAAATGGAGCCACGATAGGTTTCTCCGATAAAAAAAATTGAAAGCTCAGTTGCACACTCCAAAAAAGACAGTGAAGAGAGCCTAACATTTTTAAAAGGGGTTTTGGTTTTTTTTATAATAGACACACTATCACTCACAAAGATATTCAGAAGATAAATTAGATAATGTTTGTTAAGTGGTTTGAGAACAGAAATGTTCATATAAATGCTAAAGGTTACTACTCCAAAAGTGCAACAGGTTTTGCATAAGTTCTACACTATAATTTGTACAAGGTATTTATATTTTTTCTATTATTCCAAAGAAATAATTATTTTTTTTCAAAATGTCATAAATTCACTCAAATCATTTGCAATATTTTCCCACTAAAAACTTCACTTAATAGACAGATTTTTATCTTTACCTCATTTTGCTAACCCAACAGCAAAAGGGCTTTGTTTCATGTTTCCTAAAGGGATAAATGGTTTCTATATAACTATTATTTATTAGTTTAATCTACTTTATACGTTGACCTTTTTTTTATATCAGTGGGTATGCAGTACTGTTGAGACAGACTGCATTAGAGATTTACCACCTCCTAACTTTTATATATTATTCTTCTTTTTAATAAGAGCATTATTTATGTCATTTGTTCAACACTTCATTTGCTGATCAATTCCAAGGCTTTTGGAATGACAGCAGGTGAAAGAAAAACTATAACTGAAAACTATGCAGAGGTCTGAAAGCTATCCAACACGACGTCAACATGGGTACTGAACCAGCTGACTTTTGACAGGCAGTGCTTCAGCTTTGTTTCTTAGTATCGAAACCCTGATGCAAATGGGGTATGTGAATGCATGATGCTCACCACTCTGCTCAGCATCACTGCCTGATATACCCGCTCCGCTTGCCATGTCACAGGAAATTAACTTCTCCTCCTCAAAGGAGAGGACAGTGGCTCCATCAGCTCAATGAAGCCGAGGCATGAGACTGAGCAGCTGGTAAAGTGTCCTTAGCTTCACAGTTTACTTTGCTTAGTCTAGGGTATGCACTCCTCATTCTGCCTAAACCACATTTGCAAATTTTGGTAATCCAATTAGTTTTAATGAACTTCATCTCAAGAGGGTGAGGGGTCCACAATCTGGATGATTAGTAAACATCACATTAACAGTCTTTAGAGGGTACCCAGAATCAAGCAAGCCATCAAAGAACAACGTTAGGTAGACTCACATACTCCTGCTAGACACCCTGATTCACTATACGATAGACTACTGTAAAAGAAATTCTTGCCACTTTATTTGAGGTAACTTCATTTGAGGTGCCACAGGACCAAATAACGCTTCCTTACTGATTTCAGTTACATATCAACAACATAAAATGTTTTCAGAATAACACTAGAGAAACTTAACAGCATAGCCCTCATTCAGTATTAGTCAACAGACAAGTTCAGGAAGAAACATGCTTCCCAACCACTCACCTCTCAGATGGAGGTACCATCTCACATCTCCCAGGAGCTGCCTTGGTGCAGCCAACGTGCTACATGGACAGTCCTACCACTTCTCCCACAAAAGACAGACAATAGTCTAGAGAAAGCTGTCCTGGAAATCAGATTCAGCTCATATAGCCACTGCTTATATTGTGGAACCTCTAAAAAGATTCAAATCAGAAATCATCACCTCACTGCAAATTTGTAGGCATTCTTTATAAATAATCAAATAGACACAGCAACAACATATTGTCCTGGATATGTCCTCCCATTTCCCAACCTCTGTACATTTCAGTTTTACTAAATGTTGCAAGTCTGACAAAGACATTCTGATTAAGCTAAAACTACTACAAGATCGCAGACTTGTTGACAATACAGCAGTTTGCTACCTTCCGAGCTGTGCCAGCACACCAGAACA
This sequence comes from Hypotaenidia okinawae, assembly GCA_027925045.1. NCBI lineage: Eukaryota > Metazoa > Chordata > Aves > Gruiformes > Rallidae > Hypotaenidia > Hypotaenidia okinawae. The sequence continues at coordinate 20,967,607 of BSDF01000001.1, read as the reverse complement.
CATCCAGAAATAGCTTTTCATTTGTCAGAAAGGCTATAAGATTATATTTTATTTCCACAGAAATCCCATTCTCAAGAGATAACTGCTGGAGGTTAATTCAGGACAGTGTTTCATGACACAGCAGCTCTGATGGAATTACCATTTTAAGGAATTCCTGCACCTACCACCCATGGCCATTCAGTTCCACCATTCCATCCCTCATGCTAAGCTGATTTTTGGGACGGCTATGGTATGAAACAGACAAACAGAAAAAGCAGATAATAGCACCTTTATAATCTAATCTAGCCACTGCCCTGATTCACAGCAGAGCCCCATCACACTTCTGTTTGCACAGCTTCATCAGCTGTACGTGCACTGCAAGAGTGTGAACATCGTGAGCCATTACTGCCATAAAGTGCCCATATCGTGAAACTTCACAGGGGTCAGGAACCAAGCAGTGAACCAGTGCTTACTCAAAGCTTTCATAAGGAATTATATTTTGTCAAGTTGAAGGACTCAAATCATTTAAGAAAGTGAGAGAGCAACAGGAAAATACAACTGGAAGAGAACTCTGGCACCCGAGACAACTCAGGATTAACCCCAAGGAACTCTGAAGAGTTCACTAAAGCAACTCAGACAAGGAGGTGACCATGTACTAAATCTGTCAAATTACATAACTTTTTTAATAGCAAGCAGAGTTAAAATTAATTAATTAATTAATAGAATCTATGCTAGATTTCAGAATCATCATTCATGAGTCGCAAACTGTAAACCAGCCTCCTGCAGAAATGGAAGGGTGCACTTAACTAAATGAAACAACAGCCCCAGTCCTCAAAGCTAAAAGTAGATGTATCACGTTGGCTCCTTTCCCAGAAAAGGTAACAGAGAGGACAGCGTCCTGGAAACATGGCTCCTCACAGCGGGTGGGATGGGGTGGGGTGGAAATGAGCACTAGGGCTTGTCAAAGCAAGAGAATTGTCAGAGTGCTCGAGCAAAGTAGGTCAGCCTGAGAAAAGGCAAATGAAGGCAAATCCAGGAAGCAGGATTTTCACAACACTTCAAGTTGTACGGTTTTGTTTTGTGTTAGACCACTTATTAAGCCAAGACAGAGCCTGTGAAGCTTTGCCAGACAATACGTATCCACAGTGGTATGGATATATAGGTGGCAGGGATGAAGGTGGTTCATAAAATAACCTACTTCATTTTTTGCCAGTAGTGGAACTAATTAAAGGCACCGTAATTATTACCTAGCATCTTTAGTGGTCCATATTCCAAATACCTTCTGTTTCTTAAGAAATGAAAGAAAAGTTCAGTGGGTTAGAGCATCTGAAGAGAAGGAAATGACACTGAACACTCAGTCCCTCTATTTTGGGATCCTTCCTGCAATTTTAAACAAAACTATATGCAAGCCTTTTGTGCATACTATAATTGCATCAGCCATTATTTAATTTTTGCATGTGTGAGGGCTGGCAATAACAGTCCAAGCTTAAGTGTTAATAAAACTCCTTGTTACAAAGGAAGGGTACTGGAAATTTTAATAAAATACTTGTATTTATCTACACTGGGACTTTACATTGGCAGAAGACTTATAAAGCATGTGTGTAAATCACTGTCTGTCCACATTAAAAGTTAGCTTCTCTAGCAGATTTATGTATGGGGACCTGCTATGAAATCCATTACAGATAGAAGAATGAAGACATGTAACCCATAAAGAAAAAAAATTCACAGTTGACATATTTTGTAAAAAAAGATAAAATAATGAAACAACTGGATTATTATCTATGTTACCACATTTAAACAAGTATACCCAGCTTAGTAGCCAACTCTGACAATCCTGTTTTCCTCTAATTAATAGTAACTTGCTCTGAAAAAAAAAAAGGGCAGGTTCCATAGAATACACAAATATGGACAGAAGGCCAACTGTTAATCAATCTGGAAAATAAAATCTATAATTTTCTGGTAAAGAAAATATCAAACATGCCATTTTGCTTGATACGTTACAAACCCCCCATCTTTCCAAAGCTACTCCCTCCTTGACCAGCAGTTTTTTCTCTGTAGCTTTTAGCACAGATAAGTTTGTTGAATGATTTTGCAGAGCACTTCAGGGAAGGTGGGGGAAGAAATAACAGTCTGATGAGTCCATGTCTCAAAACAGGGTAATAGAGACCATGACTCAAAATTGTTTATTTCTTTAAATTCTTAGTTTATGCAAAGGGGAAAAAAAGGTCTCACTAGTAGTTAGCAACAGATTCTCTTCCTACGCCTCCCTGTTAGTTAGGGTTCACAGATCAGAGACGCTGTTGGACTGCATGAAGGAAGAATATTGAGCTTTCTGGTATGCTGCTGAAGAAGCAGCAGATATCTATCCCACCGTGGCTTGGGTTTTGGAGGAAATTACAGCACTACTGACGAGCTGAAAGAGAGAGCACTGTCACTGGAGAATAAATTCAGACTTGGAACTGAAGTCTAAATCATTTCTTTCAGCTCCCCAACAGATTTAGCATAACCAGACTGTTTGCTGAGGCTGGGCTGCCTATGGGATGCTCAAATGCCCTGGATAGCTATGCTGCTTCCCAACAACTTACTAATGGCCAGTCCTTCTACACTTACTGATGATCCTGGGCAGCAGTACCACCCATTAAAAGATCCCTACTCTGTTCTCAGAGGGCAGTCTTTTCATTTAACTTTTAAATAATTCTAAGATGTTCACTCACTAGCTGAGCTTTCTCTTGCTGTTATGACTGGCAGATAGAAAAAGCTGTTATGACTGGCAGATAGAAAAAGTATTTCCCATTTGAAGAATTCTGAAGTGTCTTGTACAAGATTTATCCTTCAAATTCCAACGTTTTTGTTATGGAGGAAGACACCAAACTGATCACAGTATAACCCACATAATTTAGATATGGCAGTAACAGGCTTACATAGCCATACAATTTTATGTAATCCTAATTATATTTTTATTACATAATTATTTTGAATATTTGAATTTTTAATGTACACAAGGTCATTTCATTATTTGGTTCATTTCCCCATACAATGGCTATTATAAGGATTATTTCTGATGGTTGGGTATATTTCATAAGACTGAGAGAAGGCATACTAACTTTGAAGTAATTTCTTCTTTAAAAAATCCGTGCATCAAAAGATTAAGTACCAGAAAGTTTTGGTGAAGGAATTGGGAAGACTGACCATTAGCTGGTGCTATGCTTCTCTGAAAACTGCTTCTAAAGAAATTAACTAAAAAGTTGCCAAGAGTGACTGAAATGACTACCTATCCTGATATTTATTTAGTAACTAGCTTAGTGGGAGCATTGTACAGTCATAAATAGAAATATAAATCTAAATATAAAAATATTTAATAATTAAAGTGTATAATTTAAATATAATATTTAAATATCTAAAAGGTGGATGTTGAGAGGATGGTAGCAGAGTTTTTTTCAGTGGTGCCCAGTGACAGGATGAGGGGCAACAGGCACAAGCTAGAACACAGGAAGTTCCACATGAACATGAGAAAACACTTTTTCACTGTGAGGGTGACAGAGCACTGTGACAGGCTGCCCAGAGAGGTTGTGGACTCTCCTTCTCTGGGGACATTTAAGACGCATCTGGATGTGATTCTGTACTACCTGCTTTAGGTTAGGGTACCTGCTTTAGCATTGGGGGGTGGACTAGATGATGCCCAGAGGTCCCTTCTAACTCCTACAAATCTTTAATATAATATTGAGTCACCCAAATAAAAAAAAAAATCAAAAAATCCAATGTCTAATGACCACAAGTAGTACAAGTGTCATTCCAGGGGGAAAAAATTGAAATTAAAGTGGCTTGTTCAAAGGTTACAGAGCTTATTAGCATATCTCAGACAAACTTGTGAATACCTAATTCCAGATGCTGAGCTTGTATCACTGATACGAGCGTCTGATATGAGCATTCCTTCTGTCCTAAGGAACCTGCTTTGGCAGGGGTGTTGGACTCGATCTCTTGAGGTCCCTTCCAACCCACACGATTCTGTGACTCTGTGATATTTCTTAATAGTGATAATATAAAAACTTACATGCATAATTATAAACAGGTTTTATATTTTTACAAACTGCTGGTTTAGGGCAATCTGTGCACTGAAATGACTTTCTCTCAAGCTTTGTTTTTCAAAACCAGCGTTTTCCATTTGCTGCAATATTATTTAAGACCTTTACTACTTTTAGAGTGATTTTATTATTATTGAAGTGAAATAATACAAAGAAAAAAGAAATCATTTCTGTGGGGAATGCAATTTTGGGCTTTTGGCCTAAAGATGACTTGGGAGTTTTACTGCCAAGTTGGTGCAAAAAAGGAATATATGCACCAAAACACTGAATGCAATCCCAAATGATTGAAGTATTTTTAAGAGCCCAATGTAGTGTTTGTCAAAAACCACACTACTCTATTTAGGAGACATAAAAAAAAGCATGGTGAACTAGCTGTGTGCCACAGCAATAGCTATCAAAACCAAAACACTAAAGGTATCACATTGGAATCCAGCTTCCTGTCAGTAAAACATAAGCTCTTAACAATAAGCATATTCAAAGAATGCCACATCATAAAAGAGTTCTCCTTTTGTCTCCAGTCTTCACTAGTGATGAAAATATTAATACTCATGGAAAATACTGGTTTATTGCATCCTTTTTTGCTTAAGTACCGCTTCTTTACCTAGTTTACTAGACAGTACTATAACTACTTCTCCTCGCTGCACTATTAGTTCATATTTTCATTGTCTGCTGAAGAAGTGATCTCTTACTGACAGCTACTGTTAGCAAGAAATCATTTTCCAAGAGTACATAAAGATAGCAGCATCAAGCCATCAAATCAGATGGAAGCAGCTTCTAGTATTTACTTCTACCCAAGTGCATAGAACTAGAGCATATAATCTCTACAATGACAGGCATGGGTTTTTTGGGTGTGGGTTTTTTTTTGTTTTGTTTTTTTTTAAATCAGAGGAGCAAGTCCTGGGTGAGAACAAATTTGTGTGCCTTTTTAACAATAACAAATTTAGGTAAATGGAACAAAGCTAACTCTCATCATTTAATCTTTTTTCCCCTCTCTACATTAACAGTCCATATAGCAAATAAATTTGCTTGCTACGTTAGTAATGGGAAAGAGAAAATTAACATTACAAAGCATTCAACATTGGTGTTTTAGAAAATACTAAAGAGTATATTTTTTGCAATTCAGATAAAAAGGTATTATGCTACATATATAGGATAAAGTAAGCTAAATTCAGCTTTAAGAATTCCTTCAATTATATTTAGCAGATGTTATTAGCAAACTAAACAGTAAACTAATTACATAAAACGTAATTGCTACTGTTTTATGACTGCTCAGATGAGCACAGTTTCACACATTTTCATTCAACTAAGATGCTTCACAATCTGAATTTCATATTTGTATCTTTGCCTTCACATAGACATACTGAAGCAGTCCTTGCCAATCCTATGCTAAACTGATTATAAGGGGGAGTAGAAAGAAAGAAAGGAAAAAAAAAAAAGTAAATATCCATGAAGTTACAAGATGTAAAACTGATCAAGGCTGAATGCTATGCCAAAGATGCCCAAAAAAAGCAAAGGAAGTTCTTTAAATATTCTACAAGCATAAATATAGCAGAAAGAGGCAGGAAGATCTCACAACCCTCTTGCAAAGGAAAAAAAAAATGGGTAAAGTAGGACAGGGAATAGGAACACTGTGGTCTAGAAGAGTTTTTCAGTATTAAAATATCTTCTGAAAACATTAAGCGAAATTGAATGACTCACACTGGTAAGAATTGTATGTATGAGGAAGCATGGAAAGCTGGAAGGCAAGTGGCTCTCTGTATTTATATGGAAAAACTTCCATATTCCTATGGGTCATCATGTCTTGGTCTTCACTGCTGCCCACTGAGAACAACAGGGTAGTTGACGTAAGAAGCAAGATGCAGAGAACAGGATTTTCACCTTGAAGTAGGGCTATAAGAGGTTAATACTAATCTTAAACCACAGGTAATCTGAATGATTTTGACAGATTTTAAGTTTTCATGTCAATCACCCATCAGGAACATCTAAGCCACCTGACTCAAACACGATTACCCCAACTTTACGTAACAGTTATTAAGGGATTATGGTTGTTTGGGTTTCTTTTTTACTTCAGAACAGACTCAGGAAAGGACTGAAGCACATATTCAAGGACCACTGGCTCGCCAAAGATGTGAACATATGACATTTGACTACCACTGACAATCACCTGAGCAACATGTAATACTGGTTCTGAAGCCAAAAGATACAAAGCCAATTTAAATCAGTGCCACATTCGAGGCAGGGCTTATCAGACCAGGTGCAACACCAAAATACTGTGGTGATACTGCTTTTGGAAACAACCTAGCATCTGTTTCTTACTACAAGTTGCAAAAGAGGAGTCGACATAAATGAATTTAGGAAGACGTGAATGATTAATGTTAAACACTGATTTGGTCTAGTCGATCTGGACAGGCTGGAGAGCTGGGCAGTTAGAAACCGGATGGAGTGCAAGTGTAGAGTCTTGCACCTGGGAAGGAAAAACTGCTTGTATCAGTACAGGCTGGGGCATGGCCTGCTGGAGAAGAGCTCTGTGGAGAAGGACCTGGGGGTCCTGGTTGATAACAGGTTGGCCATGAGCCAGCAGTGTGCCCTGGTGGCTAAGAGAGCCAATGGGATCCTGGGATGCATCCGGAGGAGTGTGGCCAGCAGGTCAAAGGAGGTGATCCTCCCCATCTACTCTGCCCTGGTCAGGCCCCATCTGGAGTATTGTGTCCAGTTCTGGGCTCCTTGGTATAAAAAGGACGGGGATCTCCTGGAAAGAGGCCAAAGAAGGGCTACGAAGATGATTAAGGGCCTGGAGCATCTCCCCTATGAGGAAAGGCTGAATAAGCTGGGACTGTTCAGCCTTGAGAAGAGAAGACTAAGGGGGGACCTAATTAATGTTTATAAATATCTTAAGCAGGGGATGCAGGGGGAATCAGCCGGCCCCTTTTCAGTGGTCTGTGGAGACAGGACAAGGGGCAATGGCTGCAAGTTGGAGCACAGGAAGTTCCGCACCAACATGCGGAAAACCTTTTTCACAGTGAGGGTGACAGAGCCCTGGGACAGGCTGCCCAGGGAGGTGGTAGAGTCTCCTTCTCTGGAGATATTCAAGACCCATCTGGACGCCTATCTGAGTGATATGTCCTAGGGAGCCTGCTTTGGCAGGGGGTTGGACCCGATGATCTCTCGAGGTCCCTTCCAACCCCTACAATTCTATGATTCTATGATTCTATGATCAGCTAGTTCCATGAAGGATCCTCAAAGCTTACAGATGTCATGGAAAACACCAGGAGAGTAAAATTTTGTCAGTAAATATGACCAAGCAAGTAATATTTCTGCAGCAGTCTAACAGTCCAAGCCTCTGTTATTTTCTACCTCTTTAATCAGTGTCCAGAACAAGACAGCAAATATATCTGAACATCAAAGATCATTATGATGTGGACTGCAAGGTACAAGACAGTCTGAAGGAAAGCTGTGCTTTCTGAAGCCTACTTCTGGTACTACAGAGAAAACTAGAGATAAAGAATGAGAACCATTACCTTTTGCATCATTATGATTTTATATTAAGTGCCAGATAATCTCTCAGTCTAATTGAAAAAGACATGACAGCTACACCCATTTTCAACTTTTTTGTTTGCTATTACATTTTGGGAGGCTGCCTTCAGTATAAAGGAGCACTCAAATAACTTGAGCTGGTTTATATCAGTTGGGCTTCTTCATTAAGTTGACGGCAGCACAGAGAAACACTTGCGCCTTCCCCTCCCTAGCGTCAAAACATGTATACAGCCACTTCAGGATTCATAAACTACATTAATCAATCTTGCCTATTCTTCCCTCAAGTGCTGACAAACTGTAGCGAGGCAAGCCTCAGATCACTTTAAAGATATTTGAAATACTAGTCACAACCAAAACAACAAAAGAGCGAGCCCAGTAACGGTGGCAGATAAGGCATCCCAAGTCCTCATTACGACTCCAACAGACAAGGACTTGGCAGCTGCCTGCTGCACAGCGAGCCAGACAGGAAAGCCAGCACACAGATGGTGGCTCTAAGGTGGCATCGCTGCCTTCTATTCACTTGACTCTCCTGTGGTGGGTTTGGGGGGTTTCCTTTCATCATCCTTGCACCACACTTTTGAGTATTTTTTCCACTTTGTCAGGGATTGAGAAGAACAGCTGGGAGGAATGTAAATTGCAAAAAAAAAGGCTGTGGCTGCTGCCGGGGTGGGGGTAGAGGCTTTCTCAACTGAGGCCGAATGCTATTCCTCTGCCCACAAGGTGACCATGAGGGGGTCAGAAGAAAAGTGGTGGCAAGGCACTGATTGCCTATTTCTTACTGGAGATTGAAGATGGAGAAGCCACTGAAAAACTTGGCCTGTAAATCCCACAGCAGCAAAGCAGATTATATTTTTATGCATACTACAACACAGAGGACCTGATAATAAACCATTGCCACGTGAGACAAGCCCATTTCCGAAGCGGTTCAGCCACATTACTACACAAATGCACCTGTGCTAATAGCTTGCCTCTCAAATGACCTTATTAGCAGAGCACATCAGCTCTGTGTTGTCACACAGCATCCAGCTGCAGGGTGTCCGCTTTCATCCTGCTAGGCCAGAATACAGATGGATCTGGAACAAAACAGATCAGCTCCTTCCTTTAGCAAAAGCAGTCTTTGCTGATTCCTGTTCCTTTATCGGTTCCCACATGGGGAATGTTCGAAGGGATCCCTCTGCTTTTTAGCCTGGGACAGAAGCTTTTGTTCAGAAACTCTCTGCAGGAGGAGAGAGGAAAAGCAGAGCCGTCACGGAAAATGATCCCCGCAGCTCAAAAAAATCATCTGAAGTAAGGAAATACTCATGAGGAAAACCAGCTAAGATTGAGGAAAACAGAAACAAGGAGTGGCAGCCTCTTCTGAACAGCCTAAAAGGAAGGCAAACACTTCTCCACTCTACCATTTGACTGAGCAGTACATTGTCTCACTGCCTGAATACCCTATTTATCACTAGCATTCATAAAACAGAAAAAAAGAAGAGGCAAACAAAAATTGTTTTTTCTACGTCAACCTCATTTAATTACTGAAGAGTAGTTTGAATTGTTGATCTCCTAATGCTTTGGCGGGATTGGCAGCCAGTCTAGTCCAGTCAGGCTTGCCTGATTGTATGAGAAATAGAAAATAAAATTAGCATAGTCAAAGCCAGGGATAATCTAGGAAGTATTCACAATAATGAATAGAGTTGGGTGACAGGTTGCTTTAGCTGGAAGTTTCCGATACCCAGCCTTGTTACAATGTGTGTGGGCTAGTAAATATTCAGCAGAAGTTTAACAGGATATTTTAAGGAGATTTACAGTCAGCTCAGTCATGTCTATATCATCAAACTGACACACTGTCTTTGCTTTTGCATATCTTACAAAAAACTTAATGTCAGCTTATATGGCAAGAAACCAGACAATCATATATACATAAGTCTGTGCACACAGAGATGTGTATGACGAAAATAGCTCTTGCCTTGTCTCCTGGGAGCATAATACCCAGTCGTCTAATTTCCAGACAACACTGAAGCCAATCCTGCTATTGAACAAAAGCTAGAATTTATTTTTCCTAATCACAAAAACTGGCTTAAGCAGACAACTACTAATGCAGTCTAGGATATCTGGGGATCTCCATCAAGGACAAAAATTAAATATACATTAACTACTTAAGTACACACACATTCTATTCTTTCCAAGGAATGCCAACATTTTAATGCAAGCTTCATATCATCACTAAAATGGTCTCACAGCATCATATAATCATTCTGTTGCATTGTCTTGCTGTTCAGTTACTTCATTTCTTGTCCTCCTGCTCTAGTTTTGAAAAAAAAAAAAAAAAAAAAAGGATGTGCTTCTTTACAGTTAACAAAATTTCACTTCCTGCAGCAAGAAGTTTAATAATTTTACCTGGGGTGACAAACCACATGAAGAAGAGTTACCAAATCAGACTGAAGATTGACAAGCTACTATAATGCTGATTTGCAAAGCAGCATTATCTGCCAAATCTACTCCTTATCAGCTCATACTAACACCTGCATTTGCCTCGTACTATCACAGCTTTTACACTACAACATGATAACTGTGTAACCAAGAAGCACACTTCAGTCACCAGGTGTCTTTGCATCATCTAACGGGCTTCTGAGCAGAGAACTGGAAAAACCCAAGTGCAGTATGTTTAAGCACCATCAATTTTTTTTCTTGCAGAGAAAGGCAAAGCAATCAAGTGATCCCCTCTCCCTTCTGATGAATTGTGAATGATGGTTTAGTCAATGCCCACACTGCACTCAGAGGTGGTATTCTGACCGCTCTTGTATAAACTTGCACGTGCAGCCAGGCAGGATGGAGGTTCGAACCCAGCCAGTTCTGCCCTGTATGCTGAATCCACAGAGCCACAGCTAAACGTTGCTCCTGATTCCTAAACTAGCTGCTTTACTGCCTGTTTGGATGTGTTTACGCTAGCTGTAGTCACATTTCATTGCAGCATAAGTACAACCTTTGAGAGAAGTAGCTGGGCAATGTTACGAATAGCTGACATTCATACATTAACATGAAGGCCTAAGTATTTGACAATAACTCTTTACAGTACTTGCATGCAGAAGGAACTACAGCAATTTCCTAGGCTGCATAATATGACCTTATTACCTCATTTTTATTATGCAGCATTGGTGATATTTGCATCAGACAAAATAAAAAACCAGCACCTCCTCCATGCTGTCCTTTACTATTTCTTGTATTTTCTACTCACAGAGAACAGAACATTTGGTGAAAATATGAAAAACCTTCATTAGCATGACAGATACCAGGCTCCAAATCGAAAACCACCAGGGTGGGGTCTGTAATTCTAAAAATGTATCTTTGATTCCAAAATACAGAACTAAGATCAATGAAAAAGAAAATATCCTCTTACCTTACGGACTCATTTTCTCCATGTTTATGCCAAACCTGCAACACCTAATCAAAAGGCATTCCTGCTTTTCCTCATTTTTTACTAAAGTACATACTACTCCAGTTTAAAAGAACATTTCCTAAAGTATCCTCTTTCAATACAGCTGATAAAATCAGACAATTCAAAGGGAGAGATAGGAATAAATAGAGCATTCAGCATAAAGAGCAAAAATTACCTTTAGCAGGGTTTACTTTTATCCCTGACCTATACAGCATCTCCTCATTCTGCCAGTCCCCATTTCTGACAACAGTCTTGAGTCCATAGAAAACAATTAACGTGGCAGTGGAACAAAAAACCAAGTTCTTCAGAAAGCGCTTTTGGGCTCTGACATAAAGGGCCCTGACACCTACTGTAACCAGCAGGCAGAAGCCCATACTAGGAACATACAGCACACGCTCTGCTATTACAAAGCCAACATAGAAAAATAGGTTTGTGGCAGGAACAAAGGGCACTATTAACAACGACAGAGACAGAATGACAATGTTCTCAGTTGAAGGAAGCTGCACTTTCTGCATTTCATGCTTTTTTATACCATTCTCTTCTTTTGATGAAAAGCTTGACTTCACCTCCAGTGTCTTATACTCCACGTCCGAGTGGCAGCTATGCCCATTAGCATTCTGCCTGCCGTTCATTACAGCTCTCCCATTGCATTCTCTCTCATTGCTGGAGCCCTTCAAGCTAAAATAGGCAAGGAGGAAGAGTCCAGCATAGAAGGCCACAGTGTGTAGGTTCCTCCAGTCACTGACTGCTTTCAGAAGAGGCACAGCATCCATAGACCAGTCAAAGCTGAGGGTATCTGGGCACAGCAACAGCCAGAGGTTCTTGGTTGGCAGGTAAAAGAAGGTCAGTGTACGTGTGAGGAAACTGCCCGAGTCAGCCGCTGGATTGTCAGAATTGGAAAAACTCGGGGGCTTGTTGCCCATCCAGTACAAACGGACACCCAGCAGTGCAGTCCCCCAGGAGGTCAACAAACCAATGCTGAACAGGAGGGTCAAGTTCTTTCTCTGAAAGAAAAAAACCAAAAAATAATAAAATCATTGTTATGAATCAATACCAGGTGTTTAACCATGTAAATTATAAACAAAAGGAACCAAGAAATACCTGATACAGCTTTTTTTTTTTTTTTTTTTTTGGTAATGGGAAGAAGCACTACAGATCATGGTCTCTGCAATTTGAAACACAAAATGTTGGGGTATTTTGTTGATCATAGACTAAAAGAACAGGCTCTTTCATTTAAGTTTTATCAAGCCTGTATCAGAGAGAAGCCTTCAGAGATCTTGGGGCTGTCAGGCTTAATATTTAGTTGTGCAAACCTCTGAAGAGTCTCAATTTCCAAGGAATTTATGAAACCTTACAATGGTTCCTACATAACCTCCTAAATCCTTTCTTTCCTCCTGGCTATAACCAGCTCGGCTTAACTATTTTTTAAAGTTTAAAGAATGTTCCAGTTTCATTTCCTTTAATTTGTTTCTCTAATTAAAGTCTCTCCTAAGGTATTTTACCTAAGAATCAAATAGACTCTCCATCACAAGAGAGGAAAATAGACACAGATTCCCTGTTTCAGTCTTCTGGCTCCTACCTATTAACCACAGTGATCAATTGGAGCCTTCAGATCTGCTACTGCTGAAAGCCCCACTACATTTTGCATCTCACAGCCTAACAGAACAATGGGGGTTTTTTTCTTCAAACTCACCATATTAAATAAGTGCTCTAAAGCCTTCCACATCTCGATACCCATCTAAATATGTGAAGCATGCAGCTGCCTCCACCTACCCATGTCACCATGCTAGCAACTCAAAGAACTCCACTTATTTATGGAATAACTCAACATTCACCAGCTGGAGCTGCTTGTTGGGTTCAGCCTCACTGCATCCGAAAGCGTTTACTTATTCAAATGCTTGCAGAAACATACCACTTCTGCCTAAATGAGAATCAGGAAGCAAGATTTTCTCACCTATTTCTAGGACTGATAAGCCTAAATTTTGCTCTCAATTACATGGGGGCCCTAAATGAAAGCTGTTTTGGATTACTCTCTCTTTGCAGTAGAATCTGTAAAAGCTAAAATATGTGTATTTTTATATTTCAATTTCTCAGATGCCTTTTCTAAGAAAAGCAAAGCTATTTGCCAAATAGCTCCAGAAACAGTGTAAGCACTTTGATAATCTTTCTCCCCCCTTTACAAAGAATTATTTGTCAATCATTTTTCATTTTATTAGGTCTGGTTTTTCCATCTCACACTACACATTCCTGGGATGGTTATTCAGTGTTTCCCCATTCAGAAGCAGGACCTCACACTGGAATGCTTTATCATATTTCTTTCAAACAGCTCATTTTTCTCCTTTGTGGGCGGACTCTCCCCTTGATATCATGAAATACAGATGATTGTGCTGCTCCACTCTAAGTCAATTATTAATAATTTTCTACCATCAGGTTACTGATGTTCCAGTAAGAAGATGTGGTCTAGTCAACCTAATTTATCTGCTTATCTCATGAAGAAAGAAATTCACAATTTTATAGACTTTCTCCTTCTGAAGTTTAAATATTAGATTAATTAAACAAATATTGAGGCAATATAGAAGAATTCAGTGGATGCATCAATTTGCAACAAATTTCTAACAATAATATTTAGGTACCCGTATCAGAGCTACCTAAAGATGTTGATACTTTTTGTATATGAAGTAAAGCCTGAGTCCACATATTTCATTTGCCATATTAATTCGAATCTGATTTACTAATATTTCTGTATCCTAGAAAACCAACATTTTTTTGGTAATATATCCATCAAAATCTGTATCTACACTTCATGATGATTGTATTTTCTAGAAAATCTACTGAAAAAAAAATACTTTTATTTGTAAACTGGATAATTTTTTTGAAACTCATCTCAGTTGTGGTTTCATTTCTCCCTGCCAGGGCTGTTTAAATGCTTATAATGTTATGCAGCTATGTAAACTGGTCACCACTGAAACTCCAAGCTAAGTTTATATTTGGAATAAAAAGATTTTTCAGATTTCATGGATTTGCATGCACACCCTCATAGGAAAACCTTATGTCCCTGGTACAACTTGTCCTTTCATTCCTGTCATATTTTGCTACATGAACATATTTCTGCCCACCCCTCTAGCTCAATTATTTTTGAACTCATTTCCTCCAAACACGCATATAAACAACTCTCAAATGTTAAATGTGACCTGCTTTTTTTTTTTTTTTTTTCTTTCTTTATGCACCCTTCTCCATTTTCTTATGAGGAGACTGCTTAGAGGGAAAGAGGCTGGGTAGAAGAAGATTTTTTTTTCTCCATTTGTTTGTTTGTTTTAAATAGAAATTCAGAGCAGGTCTTTCTTGGAAGACTATATACCACTGGAAAGATTAAGACATCACAAATACTTAAACTGCTATTTTTTTAATTAATGCTTAACAACCAGAAGAAAACTCCCTTTCCTAAAGATCTAGCAATTGTGCTTTTCAATTAAATGCTAAGCAAGTTCCTATTACAGTGTTCTTCAATAAAACCATGCTAGAGCAGATATGCAATTCCTCGTGGATAACAGAGAAACCTCCTAAAAAATTTAAGATCTTCATACATCATAAAACCAGGAAAAATGAAAAGCTTGCTTCTTTCTCCTAGCCCTAGAATCCAAATAATCTGCACCTTGGAGTTAATACATCCCCACTGCTGGACTAACTATGTGCAGTCTCCCTTTTAAAGCCAAATTTAAGATCTGTAAGGTCCGTATCCTCACCCTTCCTGGTTCTGTAAAGAATACAACACATGTATATGCAATATTGTGCTGTATGCTTTAACAAAAATGCATTAAAAAAAAAAAACCAAACAAAACTAACGAACAAAAAACCCCAAAAACAAAACATTTTCTAACAGTGTCAAATGAAATTCCCAAGCATTCACTGGTGGAGCTCAGAGATATGCAAGAAGGTCAATTTCCACACTATTGTATCTAATTACCATGCTGTAAAATGCTTGTTAACTAGATAAAGAGCTCTGATGAATTCTTTATCTCCATCCTCTGACTACAGGAATGGAGTCTTCTTGTTGCCTCAGCCACAAATAGTTTGCATCCTGCCCGAGAAACTTTTTCAGACACGGGTCTTTTCAAGAGCCGATGGCTTTACATCTTTTGAAATGAACTACATGTTAACCACAGCCAGCAATAACCTGTGTAACACTGAGGTTACACTGTGAATTTTCAGACTTCAGAGAAGATCCTCTGGACTGAAGTTAAAACCAAGACTAAAACTGTCGTGAACAATTTTGCCACAAAATTTTAAAGTAGGATGCCTTTTTTTTTTTTTTTTTTTTTTTTTTGGGGGGGTGTCTGATTTTGTCTTGCTTTTTAATATAAATTACACATAGATAATGCTGGCTCAGAAAAAGTATGACCAAATCATTAGCTTTTTTTCCTCTCAACACCCATGCCTTCTGCACCATTTTTATCCCTCTGCACTTACAAAGTCAGAGATAATCTGAAAGGTTTAGCTCACATTTTGGCTTTACTTTCTTGTATAGCAAACCAAAGGAAAAAAAACTGTTGCAGCAATTTATTAAAATTAAGTAATATAATCAGTTCCCCAGTAGACTTTTGCTTGCAAAGAGAGTGCTTTCAAAATGAACTCTGCTCAGATGAGCACTTTCTCCAGCAACTCTTCCTCTGAGCCTCCTGACAGCCCATGCTCCTCTGGCTGTGTACATTTAGTGTAGCCCAGCAGCAGGAAGAGATCCTCTGTAATGCTTGGCAGAAAGGATTTGGATTACTATGCTCATGAGTCCTAATCCAGCCCATCTGCCATATGTTTTGACACTCCCATAAATCCTCTAACCTTTCATAAGTAGTCATTTTCATCTGGGGAAAAAATGAGCACTGATTTAGATCAGATTTAACATCTCTCCTGCCTGCTAACAGTCAAGTACCACACTGCAATTTTAGTGTTTGTGACTGCAGAAAACCTTTTCATCTCCCTACCAAAATCCATCTGCATGACCCACCCACATTGCACGTTTCCCTCCCATTAAATCGTAATTCCTCACTCCATTATACTGCTCTTAAATAAGGCACTGCAGCACATTTCTTGATTGGGCAGCCCCTGCCAAAGCTCAGTCATCACCTAAGCAGTATCCAAAGCATTTTCAAAAGATACTACTCTTTCACCCTCACCTTGTACATTTCACAAGGCAGCATTAAATAAGGCACATGGTCAAGACAGTCCAGATATCAAAATCGCTGGTGTTAACCACACACAAAATGTTATTTTTAGAACTCAGGAAATGCAGAAAAGAAAGTGGTTAAATCACCAGGCATTACTCAGAGGGGTTTCTTTTCCAACTTAGAGCTCCTTGAAAATATGTTGGGGCTTGAAAACTGGGGCTTCCCAAAGTAGTTAAACACTGCCAAATCACTAGACTGACAGTATCTTGTTTTCACGATAGGTAGAGGCTCCTGGATCACAGCTCATTCAAGTCTGAGCTGGACTAGATTTCAACACCTAGTCCCATCAGGGACAAAGCTATTTGCCTGGATCGTAGTGCTGAGCTCAGAGTTGCCTTCACCGCTCTCTCTCCAGCTGCCCAGCTGGGTCCTGCTCGCATGACCCACTGAACAAGGTTCACTCATGTACACTGGTGATATGACAGCGGCTGGCCCAAAGGGCTGTTCTTCCTCTGGGTTGGAACTCTGCCTAAAGCTTATCCAATACTGTGACCAACTGTATGTATCAAATGACATTTACTTCTAGGGTTATAAACGGACAAAATTCTTCCTCATCGGGGAAGTCGGTGGATTCATAAAACAGCTGAAGATTATGTGCACCTATTTTTATTGTCAGTAGCAAGTAGCACAAGCTAAGCAGTCCTTACTGCTGTTGACTTGCCTTACTAAAATTTAAATTGAGTTATAAATACTGGCAACTTAAATTGCCCAAAGTCTTCCTCTAAAGTCTTTTTTTTTTTTTTTAATATGAATCTCTAAATAAAATAAAATAAAAAACCAACCACAATCCCCTGTCTAACCTCTCACCTGGAAAAATAGTTATAAGGACTACATGGGAAAAGATAAATTGCATTAAGAGCAGAAGCTGTATGAATGACTGGAGGTATTACAAGAGCAGAAGGGACAACATTAGCTTGATAAATTTGTCAGCATGATCAGGGCAACAGAGAAGGGTCTCTGAGGATAGGTATGAACAGCCAAATGCACATGGCAATGGTGATGCTGTGATACCTACCCAGGGTTAATCCATCTATCTGTAGCAATGAGAACTTAACACAGGAGGTTAGAGGTCCACTGGGACCAAAAGGCATTCCTGAACTGCCAGATCACTCAGGAATGCTGTCTAGCACTACCCTGAGCAGCACACAGGTTGATAGGTGGTCCGACAGTCACAGCTACATTTCATTTAACAAGCATTGTCTCATTCGAGTGGTTTTGCCGTGAAGGAAGGGTGCTGCACTCCCTGCACTAGACATAATGCTGAGAGCTCACTGGTCATGCAAGTAAATTGGAAGGCAGACCTGGAATTCAAAATGATCTTCAAAAAAATCAGAGAAATCTTCAGAAGAACCTATATAAAAGGCAGGGGCAACTCTGCTGAAAGCTACACAAGTATGAGGCATGCAACAAGTGGCTGGCTCATCTTCAGAGAAGTATCAGGGATTATCACAGATCACAGGCAACTCTTTTACACCTCTGCCAAAAGGTAAACGCTATACCAAGAGTACAGATGAAGCACATCCTTCAAGATGTGCAAAGTAATCCTTCCCTTCTTCTCAATACTAGTAAATCCTGGTTCTAGCACAGAACTTTCAGAAACAAAGGAACTTTACAGAGGTCAGAGGAGGGGAATGAGACTGATTAGTTATCTAGAAAAACATGTCTCATGAGGAAAAAAGAACATAAGCTGTTTGCCTATAACAGCTGCCTCCTAGTATATAAATGACTGCTACAAACAGGAAGGGAATAATCTGGTATCTATATCCACGTCCAAAGGATAAGAGTAATAAGCTTCAGGCCAAGAAAGGATGATTCAGGTTAGTTATGAGGAGATACATTCCCTTGCTCAGTATATGGATGCACTGCAAAAATCTGCCATGGAGGTTGGGTCTGTGGCTTTATGCTGCCTTTATGAATATTTTAATGGATAAATTGTGAGAAAGACAGAAGTATTGTTAGTCCTGTTTTAGGCACAGTATGACGCACTATATGGCCCCTTGAGGTAACTTCTAGATATAACTTTCTGTGACTACTGTAACAGTATCAGCAGCATCCTTACTGAAAAGCAGCATAATTTTCTAGGAACATTTTTTCTTTGTGACTTTTAAAAGTATAACCCATTGATGCTTTGGCCATTTCTGCATTAATACCAGAGCCTCCTGTAATCCTACTCAAGCAAAATGTTAGTTAAGATGATCTTCAAGTTTTGTTCCCCCCATCACATTAGCATCTGAACATTTCTAAAATCCTTTTCTTACAAACTAACATGTTTTTCTCTCCAGTTGTTCTAAGTGCAAATACATGACATTTTCTCTAATAGAAAACCCTCAATCATATATACTGATGGTTTGCACTCTTCATCCATCCATGTAAAGGTGATTGCTGCCCCTCTCTGCCCTCAAGAAGTTCTCTCATTCTAGAGCATGTTTCTTAAATCTACTTTGTATAAAAACCTCTGCAAAGTTATAAAAAAAAAACTAATAAGAGAAATAATAAGAGAATCAATTCTTTCTAAACTGCCCACCATAATATATACTTTTTTCTTTTGCTACACTCCCTCTTCTGCCCTCCTCCTCTTCATAAGCACCCTTCTACCCCAAGATATATACATTCACAATGTTGCAAAATGAAAAATGAAACAAACAAGATGACAGATACTTTGTATTGACAGCTTTAGTGCAACATCCAACAAGGTAAATACTGGTTTCTATTTGCTAAATAATAATTATAATAACAAATAGCATTATAGCCATTATTATAGTAAAACCCAATAATAATTATAATAATAGCTATTATTTATTATTGTTTTATTATTCAAGCTTTCTGGTTGGTAGAATAGTATGCCATCTACACGAGTTAGTGGCCACATTTCAAACTGCACAGTGAGAATGCTAACAGCCAGTCAGCACTATAACTTCCTGATGGCATGCAAGATATAAAAATGAAGCTGAGGAAAAAAAAAAGAGTAAAAGTAAATGATCAGCTAGGACTGTGAACAGCTAACAGCGTACATAATGAAACAAAAAACATGCTTGAATTTTTTAAAACCTGTTATCGACATGCTAAGAAGGCCAACTAGCACACACAACTACACAACTCAACAGAGCAGTTCCTGTAAGTTCAAAGGGAACCAAAGGTAAAACTCCAGCTGTGCAAACCGGCACCAGCTCACCTCTGAGCACACACTACACTACGAGGCACTGGGGCAGTCTCACAGGGGAGCAGCATGGCTCAGGCGGGCAGCGCAGCTCAGCACGCTGCTTGAGCAACTTGATGAGCAGCCCTGCAGAGTCCAGAGGAAAGACAAAGTTTTGCCAGGTCCTAATGGGAAGGCAGAGGCTGTACCTGCTGCACAGCCGGGCTGTCCTCTAGAGTAACAGCTACCTGAAGAATGAGCGCCCAAGGCTGAGACCCACCACGGCATCTATATCTCCACATTAAGAAAATCAGACCTGGCAATGCTTTTGCACTATTCATCCTCTTTAAAGTGTCAGAAACTTACTAAAGCCCTGCTCTCCAGAATGGACAGATATGCATTTTTTCTTCTAAAGGACATTTGTTCTGCTCTTCTGTACAATGTACAGGTGTGTTTAAGGAAAAGAGAAGAAAAGCATAAGAAGTTTCCTAGAGCACACAATGGCAATCCTATATAAAAATATTGGAGAGTGTCCAGAGGAGGGCAACAAGAATGGTGAAGGGTCTGGAGGGGAAGACTTATGAGGAGAGGTCCCTTGGTTTGTTCAGCCTGGGGAAGAGGAGGCTGAGGGAAGACCTCATCATGGTCTATGGCTTCCCAACAAGGGGGAGTGAAGGGGCAGATGCCAATCTCCTCTCTTCGGTGACCCATGATAGAACCTGAGGGAATGGCATGAAGCTGTGACACGGGAGGTTTAGGTTGGATGTTAGGAAGAGGCTCTTTCCTGAGAGGGTGGTCGGGCACTGGCACAGGCTCCCTGGGGAAATGGTCACAGCACTGAGCTTTGCTGAGTTCAAGAAGCATCTGGACGATGCACTCAGTGCCATGCTCTGACTTGGCTGGCCCTGTGTGGAGCCAGGAGTTGGACTTGATGATCCTTGTGGGTCTCTTCCAACTCAAAATATTCTATGATTTTGTAATTCTACCTATCACCCTACTGTCAAAATTTACTATGGCACATTTCACAGGATTCCTACACTAATAAGATCGCAATAAAGGAAAATTAAAGCCTAAGCACTGGTTTAATATGTAGTGGGAGAAAAACACACACTATA
The DNA here is from genome assembly GCA_027925045.1 of Hypotaenidia okinawae. NCBI lineage: Eukaryota > Metazoa > Chordata > Aves > Gruiformes > Rallidae > Hypotaenidia > Hypotaenidia okinawae. The sequence continues at coordinate 20,947,118 of BSDF01000001.1, read as the reverse complement.
AGAATCTAAACAGACACATACTTTTTAACTGACTGAAGCAAATAGAAATTGATTTTATGAGCAAAAAAAAAGTAATTTAATCCCAAATTAAGCCTCTGGCAATGACTAAGCAACTTATCAACGAATCAATTCAGTAGAAGGAAGTAATCAATAATCTATTTCTGTACATGGTATAGATAGCAAGTTGGCTCTAGCTTTGACAGAACAACCTATATGTAATAGAAGTCAATCAAGTGGAAGCCCATCAAGCTACAAAAGTCAGTTTCTACAGTGCAAAACAAGCAGCATGTAAGGTGATTTTTTTTTGTTGTTTTCCTCTTTGACAACTGAAAAATTGAGGTGTTTTGTTTACTTGTACCTTTAAAACACAGCAAAAGAACATGCAGCAAAGTTATCTTGAAACAATGTTTGTAAGAAAGAAAATATATTACAAATGTGAACACTTAATTGTAATTCTTCTGGTAAAGCTTAAACACCTACGTTATTTCCAAAGAGACACAAATACTGAAAATTCAAATGAAATACAGAACCTACTTACCAACTCAGAAGGTATTTTATATTATCAAGAGAGATTCATTTAAGATCATACAAGAAGGCACTTAATTCCTTTGAAAAAAAAGAGTATTTCAGGCTGCTTTTGGTGCAGGTATTTTATTTTCAGTTATACCAATTCAGTAAGATGGGGGAAAAAATTACTCAGAACCTCTTTCTGACAAACTGAATACAAGACTAGATTGTAACTAATTAGAATACCCTGAAACAATACAAAAAAACCAAACAAAAAACAAACCCCGCTCTCTTTTTATACCCACTCACCCACAAAATACATTTATTTATAAGGATGTACAAGAAGATGGCCAAAAGACACTCACAAGCAGCACAACTGTTATGCCTGAAGTCATTACCTTTAGAAGTAGGAGTGAATTTCTCAGTATGAGCTATTTACTAGTTATTCATTTCAGATGCAGAGTGTATTATACATAACAGCCTAAAGGTTGCCTCCTAGGCTTTGGATGCAATCTCTGTATAATTTCTACTTTGTGCTACAGTAGCATCATGTTTCAAACGATGGGAACCACAAAGATCTGGAGAAGGTAAAGGAAACTTAGCAGCGACTATCAGTCTCAGAAAGCCTGAAAGTGACTTACAGCAAGAACTACATGCCTTTGAGACTCAAAATCACTGCCAATAGCAGACAAAAAGTAATTCCAACAGAATGCTAACTCATAGTAGATCACCATCATTGATGAAAAGTTTGGTTTCCAAGTATATGGACAGGAAGTCCTCTCATACTCCTAGTCAGAATAAGTAGTCTGAAGCACATCTACAAGCCTCCTTTGTCATCTAACCTAGCCTTGTTCCCCCAGGTTTCAAACCAGGTGGCTATGAAGCACTAGCAATAAAATTCCAGATATTCACACTTTGAAATTTGAAGAATAACACATTAGAATTACAAAATCAATAGAACACATTCATTTTTTTCCAGCAAATAGCACTGGCGAGCTATATAAGTAATGACTACAGAATGGTAGCAAAGAGTGTTGCAAAGATTTGCAGTAATAGAAATGCAAGAATATGAGAACATTTAGCCAATGATAAAGTCTGCAAACACTTCAATAGAAAAGATCCTCAAAAGCACATTTGATAAAAAGAATAACATTTAGTGGGATGTTGTCTATCCTGTGTTCCTACGAGTGAAATATGAAGATAATTTTTAAAAAATTAAAAAGGTATTATTGTTATTTTTTTAAATACCTTAGTCTAGATATCTTTTTAAGGAGTGTTTAAAAGATTATTTGAGCATAGCCCTTTTAAGAACACAGTCTGTATTACTAGGGTCTGATCCAGAGACAGAGGTAAAGCAATTACTGACCTCAGTAATGCAAAACCAAATCCTTAATAATCCAAATAAAGAGAGATGAAAAATGGTGAAGCAGAATATGGATGACAAAACTTACTTCATATCATGGGATTGTAATTGACGTGGTGACTCATTACTCTCCATTAAGCTAATGTGAAGAAATGAGGCAGTTAGCAATCTCCTGTGAACCAATACCAAGACACTTCTCAACCAAACTATTAGGGGGTGAAGTGCTTAAAGGAGGTCAATTACTGATACTGTAAGAAGTACGCTGAAACCCCTTAACCAATTACATTAAACTTACTTGAAAGCCTGCATAGTTATCTTGTTTAGCTTAAAATAAGATCTTTAATATTTCCCACTAGACAATGATCTGTGATCAAATCAATTTAGCCAGTAAAACAATCCAGCTTCTCTGAAAGAAATGGAACAATATATATTCTTTTAGAAGAAACCAAGAAATTTATTTTTTTGTTAAATACATTCAGTACCATTATCAAAACATTTGTTTTAAATAAGTTTCTCTGCTTTTTGGATAAAACAAAGGAAGTAATAAAACCAGTGCAAATGGAAATAATTTTGCCTGCACATACTCATCCATAATCTCACACATACACACACACACACACACAGAGCCCTCCTTATTAATTCCTGGGTTATAGACTTGCTGTATTGCAAAGGTGTTTGAGGCATCAAGAAAGTAAACCCAACGGTCTTTCCTGAGCATGGCTCCAGTGCAAGCAGCCAGCCATTACGAAACTCATTCCAGTCTCATTAACGAGCAAGGTTTGGAAGTGTAGCATTTTGGAGCCATAAAGAGATGATTTATAATGAGACTTCACTGGGTAGGAAAGCTGAAGTACAGCAGTTCGCTCTCCAAGTTATCATAATAGAAAGCTATTTAATGAGTGTGGGATTTCTTTGAGAATTCAACAAAGGCAGGATTTGGAAGAGGATGTGTTACATTATGCAGACACCCAAGTCACTGAATGTTTCTGCTACAGCAAAATCATAAAAATAAAAGTCCTGAAAGTTGTTCCTATATTGAGGTTTTTAGTAAGTGCTTTCAAGTGTAAAACACAGGTTTTGTAGAGATTAGCAAATCGACATAATTCAGAATAAAAAAGCTACTCAAACCTTGGTGACCTAGGATCAAGCACTCCATAACACAAAAGAAAAAAACCTGTGCCCTGAAGCAAGACACTGGCTGGCAAAGCAGCAAGGAAAGAGCAGAGAGGTCACTTTCCTCAATAAATTCAGCAGGAGGCTGTGGCAGCTATCTGCCTCCTTACAGCACCCTCACCTAAGCACTAAGCATGCTGGTGACCCAAATTCGATTGCTCACAAACTTGGGTCCTCCCCTTAATCCAGTTCTGATGAAAGCTACATCCAAGCTTCCAATAAGGTTGGGTTGTTGGGTTGATTTTTTTTTAAAATACATTTCAGTAACCTATAAGCCATATATTCATGCACAAATTTGGCATATAAGGACTTTACATATTAGAAACTGATGACTTGGCTTTCAGGTTACGTCACTGAGTTTTCTAATGAAGGATGGCAGTGGGAGGAAGACAACAATGGAGCAGAGTACGCCAGACTTTTTAAAATCGAAATGCAGACATAACTGGACTAACACTCAAGCCACATTTATTTGTTCACTACTAAATTTAGACTGTGGCTTTTTCCTAACATGAGATTAAGACAGCGATGCTACTTTAGGAAATTTTGTTTATTTCTCTTCTTATGGTTTTAAGGGTGATCAGTTCCTTTCACAAAATTACATGGTGTCATCTCCACAAAGGGAACTGCATGTGGGGGTGGAAAGCTGAAGGATGCAGTGCAACTTCATTAAGCCATGAGTGCTACCAAAACCACCTATCAAACCATGACTTCCAAGAATATCACTAGCACAGCTGCACTCTTGCCACACACTGTAGAAAAGCACACAGACACATCCCTACTTCTTCAGTGAACCCAGACTTGTAATGGTAATACTTACATGGGAGCAGTTGCAATTATGATACCTTAAATAGCAACATTTCATTTTTCTGTCTTGAAAAGAAAAACAAAGTTCCACTAAACATAAGATACATAACTTACATTAAAACCAGAAGTGCTTAAGCCATCACACATAAAGAAGAAGGATTACACGGCCACAAAATTCCCTCCTGCCTGGCAGTCTTAAAAACATCCATTCTATACAAGCTGCTTGTTTTCAAGGTCAGTTCATAGATTATCCAGGTGTCATGCTAATAAATGTCTAAAGTCCTTAGTCTTGCAGAAAGTTCTGTGACATATTTCTGTATGCACATCTTCAGCTCCTTGATAATCCTCAGATAATAAGATGAACTCCACTACTAATGTTTTTTCTATGCTTCAAACCACCTACCCAACCCACAGATGAATCATCAGCTCATCATTCTTCTGTCAAAAGTACTTTAAGACTCCCTCTGAAATCTTCTCCGCCTCTCCCTCATGGATGAAATAGCTATCTTCAAATGACTAGAAAATGTGGAGATTCTTCCAACATTTGCCTACAAGTATGATGACAAAATGCACCTGATATTAGATCAAGATGCTGCTTCTATCAGCAGTTCTGATATGGAGTACTGCATCCAGTTCTGGGGTCCCCAGTACAGGAAAGACATGGACCTGTTGGAGCAGGTCCAGAGGAGGTCCACAAAAACGACCCGAGGGCTGGAACACCTCTCCTGAGGAAAGGCTAAGAGAGTTGGGCTTGTTCAGTCTGGAGAAGAGAAGACTCAAGTGCCTTACAAGAGAAACAGGGACAGACTTTATAGGAGGGCCTGTTGTGATAGGACAAGGGGTAACAGGTTTAAACTGAACGAGGTGAGGTTTGGACTAGATATAAGGAATGGATTGAGTTTTTTTATGATGAGGGTGGTGAGGCATTGGAACAGGTTGCCCAGAGAAGTGGTAGATGCCCCATCCCTGAACACATGCAAGGCTAAGTCAGATGGGGCTTTGAGCAACCTGATCTAGTGGAGGGTGTCCTTCCCCATGGCATGAAGGTTGGACTAGACAACCTTTAAAGGTTCCTTCCAACCCAAACTATTCTATCATTCTATGATTTCATGACACATATTCTGAATTATATTAAGGAGATTTCTTAATCAACTTCTATGTCCTTTTGCTCTAATCCTTCCCTGCTACCCCTAAATTCAGATGTTATCATAGAATCCAGGAGGTGTTCAAGGCCAGGTTGGACAGGGCTCTGTGCAACCTGACCTAGTTGAAAATGTCTCTGCCTATGGCAGATGGGTTGGACTAGAAGAATTGTGGAGGTCCCTTACAATCCAAACTATTCTATGAAATGCAGTGGTGCTTTTTGGAATGGCGGTTTCCAACCTTAATTCTAAAGTCTTGTCAAATCTACTATGACCCAACACTGCATTTTAGAAATACCAAGTGTGATATTGTCTACCATTTACTTTTCCAGAATTTTATGATTTAAATACTCAGGTAGACAGATATGCCACAAGTGGATGCTGAGACTAGTTGGACTTGATGATCTTAAAGGTCTTTGCCAACCAAAACAATTCTACAGATCTATAACTGAGGTTGTAGCCTTTAGCTGACATTTTCATCGACTACTCTGCTACAACAATATTTATTTGAAAGAGTTAAACAGTTTTAAACCCTGATCAGGGGAACACATGGGGTAAAAAGCTATAAATACAATGGGAATGGAAGGAAGTTTCACAAATAAAAAACAATGGTTGAAATGAAAGAAAAATCAGAAACCAAGAGAAGGAGAGATGACACAGACATAAAGGACAACAGGAATTGATTAAAAATGAGAAGAAATTCAAGGTCTTAATGTTTCCTTTCCCAAAGAGAAAGGTATGGTTTTTTTTTAAAAATGGGGGCTGGGCTGAAAGGGTGCACAAAAGTCTGCAATGGTAGAGCTCTTCAATATAAATCACAAAGTAAAGGAAAAAAACTGAAATAAATTTGACATGACAACAAAACCAGAAAAGACAACTTCTTGTGGTTTGAGAAGCTCTTCTGTGACCTTTCAGCTTGTCTTTGAACTTGCAAATATCTTATATCAGAGTGACTACCAGTTACTGCAATTTGGCTGGGTCTCAGGTTTTGGTTTTTTTTTTTAAATAGACCCAAACTCTGTCTATCCTGGGTGGGTACAACAGACAGACATAACTGCAGCACTTAACGTGATGAGATTCTCCTACTGCCAGCTTCCCTCCACCTACTCAGCTAGAAACCTGTGCGGTCACAAAAACACTGGTTCCTAGTGAGACTATAGGAGATCTAAGAGGAAAAGAGAAAAAGACTTGAAGGGGACTACTACACCTTGCAATGAAGTGCCAAGACAACCAGCTGACAGCACATCTACATTTTTATTTATTTTATCCCTCCCTCAGTGGGTGCTGCACTGCGGCACAGACATCACTGGTGTGTCAAGGGTTTATACTCTGTTCTTTTTTCCCCCCCGCAACCTCATGAGGACATGACTAACTTCCATGTAATGAATTCCAAACTTCCTTTTCTGCATGTAATTCTGGCTCAAGACAAACCAGCATGGCAGGCTACCTGGGATTTTTTAGCATCATGCATCCTGAGATGTCACAGAAACAGACTGACCACGCTCAATTGATTTTTAAGACAGCAACCAGGCTGCAAAGTCAGAAGCTGTTAATCATTTACGCACTTTGCAACTTTGCCAATCAATGCAGCAAATACATTTCTTGACCTTGCTTAGAGAAAAAAATGAGGATAACCTTTGAAGAGTAGGAGTACTCAAGCATTATGGATTTATCTGGGAAGCAATATTCATTTCAGTGATGAAAAATTTGACTGAAAAGGCTAAAATTTTTAAATTATAGACCTCCAAGTTTCATTAGTATTCCTTCTTATCTGCAGAAGAACATAAAAATCATTAACCAAAACACATGCAGGGACAGAAAGAACTGGTATATTTTTCAAGAGTCCCTCTGAAGGGACCTTGACCTTCTTCCAGTTATTAAAAACTAGATCATCTACAATTCACGTATCTAAACAGGAACTAAACTGTAAACACTACCCCATCGAAGCATTTGTACTTCTCTGAAACAAACTGTTTCAGTATTACTGCATTTCTGAGATTAAAGTTTCAAATATTAAAATGATGAAAATTAATTTAAAATTATAAAAGCATCACAATGACAAAAACTCCAGTGACTCCAGTTTTAATCACCTACCAGCCTGGAAGCATCAACATCTTAAATGTTTGAGAGTGAAATGCGTTAAGCATGGACTCTGCAGAAACCAACACCCCAAGCGAAGTTATGTCTAGTCTCGTCTTTAAAAACCGCCAAATTTAGTTTCTTAGAAACCTTACTCCAGGCTCAAATTTACAAATGGAAGAATCAGGTGGTTGGATCTTCATTTAGAAAACAATGTCTTTTCCTTGCTTTTGCTCAGTGACTTTCCAGCATCATGGAGATGCCCTCCTTTTCAAGAGAAAACTAGAATTTCCACATTTCAATCTGTATTGAGTATGCAGATTCTCATTTCCTTCCCTCAAAGTTGATTGATTCTACAGGCAATGATTAGGTTCTCAGTTGACAACAATGAGCCTGAGTAAGCATGACTTGAGTCCTTTGTTTTATAGGAGACCTGAGCTCTGGTATCTCATAGAAAAAGAAATGAAATTAGTATCTGAGTACATACTTATTGCTCGGAGCTCATGCTGCATATGGCAGTCAGAGCATGCAAATGGGGCAAAGCACTCTTGAAATCCTAGTGGCACAGAAGTAAAGCAGGTTGCTACATGTAGACCTGGGTAGGCTTTACATGTGCTCTGTATATAAATTTGCCACTGTATGCCTAAAAGCAGCTGCTTAAGGACATAGGGGTGGTGTCTAGGGACCTTATTCAACAGGTAAGATGAACAGGACCTGAACATCCACCTTTTGGGTATGGGCAAATGCAATAATTTAGAATCAGCTGTGCCCCTATGTCTGTCTTTGCATCTTGGCTCACTATTACTAAATGACAGGAGGTTTAAACCAACAGTTAAATTATGAAGAACACCTCCTACCGCCTGCAAGAGACCTCCCTCAGACAAGAATGTGAACAGCTGGTGGTGACCTCACTTATGTTAAACCCACAGCCAGCCTTCGAATCTTATCACAGAAATTACTGGAAAGCTAGAAAACCCACTTCATTTTAAGTTTTGTCATTTGCTTTCTGAAATCCCAGATTAAAAAGGTTTACATTCTCAACCACTGGCCAAAACCATGAGGACTATGTATATTGGTTTGTTGTTTTTGGTTTTTTTTTCCCCATGAAAGCTGAGATTCTCACTGGGACAGATGTTACAAGTGTATAATTCGTGGCTCACAGTTTACAGTAGGCATATGTTTTGCTGACGGGCTGTGGCTTGTCAGGCGAGCATTGTGCTGACTGCTTGTCTTACCAGGCAGCTACGGGCTAGTTCAAGTGGGATGTTGGGAAGGAGCAAGGAGCTCTCTCAGCACCAAACTGGGAAATGTTGCTGCAGTGCAGGGGATAACTGGGGAAGCTGTGGAAAACAGTGAACCATGAGGATGAGAAGATGCCAAAAAATGCTATAAAATTTTATAAGTTTCTTGGTGCATTGTCTTTAAGGAAAAGGTCCAGACAAGACATACATCAGCGGTCGGTCTGAGACAAGCCTTATGCCTTAGGCTGGTGAGGCTGAAATGCTGAGAAAACTGGCACACCAACTGGAGCTGCACAAGATACCTTCTTGAAAGTACTGTCAATAAATTGTTCTTTGCATACAGAGGGTCACCTTTACTCTAAAAAAAGTGTCACCAATCCTGGCAGAAAGAAACCTCATTCAATAAAAGGGTAACTTATCTTTGCATTGTTTGATTTTCCAAATGGAAAGATCAGCCAGCATATGGGATTTTGCAACTAACAGCAAAAATCTAGCCTTTCTCTAAGGTCAGGAGTAAAACCAATCTCAAAGAAAATTCATCTCTACTGGGTAGAGATTAAAAACCAACTCCAGAAACATGGGCTGTCTTTACCTGGGATCTAAGCAAGGGTACAGTCTTGGAGGGGTTTCCCTGAGCAAGGGTTACAACATCAGTAAGATGTTAAGTACACTTGATCATGACCTGCCACTTCCCCACCAGACTCAATTACTGGTTTTTAATCATTTTCATTGAGGACAGGAACCTGATAAACAATCTGGATGTGCAGAATCCAACTTCACCAAAAAAAAAAAAAAAGTACAACTAGAAAGACCATCACATCAATGCCTGCTTGTTTACAAATGGTTCAGCCTATCAGAGGATTAGTCCTACAAATGCAAGAGTGACAACACTGGCAATTTGATGAGGAGGTGAGTGGGGAGACATCAGAAATGTGCATTAAGATCCATTAAGTCACTGTGGCCAAGTCCAAAATAATGCAAATATAATTCCTGAAGAATTCCTGAAAAGGAATACAGATGAAGAAAGTGTTTGAGCTTTGCTTTTTCAATACTACAATTTTTCCTCTGAAGATATCTGAAACAGCATTTTATGCCAATTCACCTGTCTCAAGTATTTCCTGACCATTTATACAGCCACACAGTAGTGAGCCCCAGCAGGAAGGTATCTAACCTTTTTTGATGCTGCAGCTAGTATTGCTTGAACATTTGCTAGCTTCTTAGACAGATCCTTTGTGTCCCACAATTGCAATTCATAGAGAATTTGTATTTTTAAATATCATTAATGCTAAGCATGCTGTCCTTTTATAGCTGTAGCATGGAAAAGGTCATTTTACAGGTCAGTGAGAAATAAAAGGATATCCTTCATATCCAAAATATGGACTTCCACATTCAGAAAAAAATAATATATATATATCTTGCAGGAATTCCTGCATTATTCATCTCTAGGTCTTTCTGTGACAACATAATTAGTCAATATAAAAAGTCTTGTACAATCAGGAGCATGTTTAAAAGGAATATACATACAGATGAAGATTACAGATATTTATGTATGGTTAGAAAAGGAAAAGAAGCAGCTAAGAGACAGTTTATTCCTGAAATGTCATTTAAGACCCTGCTCCAAATAAGTCACTCTAATACAGCCCCACAAGTGTGTTTCAGTGCCATCTAGCTAACGCTCTCGGTATCTTGCATCACTACATAGTGATACTTTCTTTCCTTCTAACATCCTTCCCTCAATACAAAATAAATGGAGAATTGGAATATTGTCTTTGCTTCAGATCCATCAGTGTATTGAAGCAGAAGTAGTTTGGGCTGCTCTTGAAATACTTGCGGTTTTGATATATATAAGTGAAGAATGTTAAAAATATAACCCCAAAACCCTTTGTGCTGTGACTGAGTTCTTGATCTGGACAGATCCACATGACTGAGTACTTTAAGCACTGTTCTTTCAAGTATAAAGATACTAGGTGTCATTATGCAACCATTCTAATTCTTTAGTGAAACACATTAACAGAAGGGATGAGAAAAAGAGAAGGAAAAAAAAAAGGAAAGAAGATAATTTAGATAATTTCAGCTTGTTTTAATAAATGGGAAAAGTATTGATGTCCAAAGAAAAGAAATTTGTAAGAGCAAGTGAAGGACATATTTTGAAGAATGGAACACTACAGTTGAAATCCTTCGAAACTTCATTTTGTCTCCTCCACAGAACAGGTTTCCAGATAAAATGATATTTGCAGTCCTAACCATGCCACTGTAACTCTGTTAACACCAACTAAATATGTGCTGGCTCTTTCTGCACTTTAATCAAAATTCTCCAAGTTAAAATAATTTGACAGTCTAACACCTTTCTCTCCAGCCCATAATAGGAAAGGAGGGGGGGGAAGGAATTATTTCTTTCAACTCAGCAATGGGATTTTATAACCTCTAAAAAACCATAACTGAATCACAATGGCCCAGCTTTAAATCTTATTGGTTTTCAAGTGTACTATTCAGACATCTTCAGAACTACCTGGATAGCCAAGATATACCTACTAAGTCAAGCTACTAAAAATCTCAGAAAAGAATAAATATATAAACAAAATCATGCTTGTTTTCCTCTGCACAGTAACAGCATTTTGGATTGCAGATTGTGAGACCATGCAAAATTAATACCCTTAGGAAGTAAATAAACGAAAATCAGTAATTCCAAGTCTTCTAGCTAAGTGAAAAAAAACCCCATGAAGTTCCAAGAACACAACATAGAAGGCTGTGGAACATTGTACCAAGGACAAGTGTCACTACTAGATAATTCTGACCTAAAATTACTTTTTACTTCTCTTGTTCCTTTTCTTTCACTATTTAATCCTCTTGACCATACCTTTTTCTTTTTCTTTTTTTTTTTTTTTTGCTATTGCTAGTATTAAATTGCACTGCACTTACCTAGCAAAACTTTTTACTAGTAGTTTAATAGTCCAGTTTCCTAAAGACCATTCAAATACATTTGATACATTCTGCAGAGCAAGAAATGTCACTAAATAAAACATAGGTGGGATTAAGATGTGACACAAAAACCTGCTGCTCCTGAGACCTGGTGCTTGCTCCAGCTGAGCAGAAGCAGCAGACAAAATCTGGCCACAGTGAACTCTGTTTCCCTCCCTGCCCTCCCACCTCAGCCCCAGTTCTTCATTCCCTGCCCACCTTGACTCTTAGTGTCATACAGATCCCTCTTTACTCCTCACACTTCCTACTAGCTGCCCCTCTTTGGCAGCCAGCTGAGATGCCTCTTTTGGTTGCAGATTGGTAGGGAGTAAGGGAAGAAGAGGGCAGGGCAGGAGAAAGACAGAGAAGGCAAAAGGACCTTGGCAAGGCACCTGAGTGACAGTAAAATAATACAGCCTGAAGCAAGCCTGAAGAAAAATGAAGTGGTAAGTGGATGAAAAAATTGTCTAGAGCAGTGATGGTTTTGATAGACTATCTACCCTTGTTCAAATTGGAGAAAAATTTTGGATACTGAAGGCAGAGAGGGGACACTCATACAATGAATTAGCAGGGACTTGACTGGATGTACACTATAACAAAACTAGGCACTTTCCCATCCTTCCAGACATACAGACAATCTCCACAACACAGAAAGAAACTGCCTAAGTTTTCATAGATTTGGGGGGTTTTGGTGGTTTTGTTTGGGGGTTTCTTTACCATTACAGCAGTAAATTTATTTGGCTGAATAAATCAGCTGTTCTTCAGATGATCATAATCATCTCCAACTGACCATACCCACCAGCTTACACTAGCTGATCTCCTTTTCTGAATTAACTACCTTCATTCTTTCATTAACACTGACTGCTTAGTGATAAGCCTGAAAGTTTCCAGCAGGTTCTAAAGACAGTTAGAACAGCTTTGGGAAATCCAAGCTTAGCTTTTGGGGTAGATAAACAATTGAAGACTGAAGGGAGCTACTTAGAGATATTTTTGGTTAGCTAATCGTCTTTATGCTATCCAAAGTCAAAAACTTCCCCTAAGCCTTCACAGATTTGTGTGTCTGAACTGTAAACAGACTGACAAATAAAAAGGGTTACTGAGCACGCCTACCTCCTGTTTTCACAGCCATATCCCTACTCCTTTTCAACAGTCTCACCCATAAATAACCAGATACTAGAAGATGTGAACAACTGAAAAAATTAGAGCAGCTCCAACCATCCACCCAAACATGTAAGCAGTCTCAAATCCCCCTCCACGTTCCTTCACTGCATCTAGAAGCTCCCAGACAGTGAAGAACTTGAAGATAAAACTGGGTACAGTTAATGTGTGTTTCATATGCTGACACTGATGTCACGTATGTCTACGAGAGTTGTACTTTGCAAGGCAGCATCTTTCTTCTTTATGACCAGTCAGCTGTTCTTACAGGCCAAGATGTCTGGAACAATGATGGGTCTACCTTTACACCTAGACAGAGGTACATACGTGCATCATGCTTGGTCATGGAGCAATGGTCAGAGACAACTCATATAGTGTTGTTTTGTCCTGTAAACAAAGTTCAAATATAAGCCTGGAATGTGTAACGCATACCTCTCTGGGAATGTAAAGCCTATTTTAGGAATTAGCTCAGGGTTGGTTTTTTTTTTACCTTATCATGTCTGTCTCAGATATGACTTTGTACAGACATTGGGCAACTAGAAATAGCTTGTACAAAACGTTGCCTTCCAAAAATTTATCATAACAGTCTACTGTTGGGGAAATATTTTTATGAATAACTTAAAGCAATGGTAGGCGTGTTTGTTTCTACACTGTATAACAAGCACTTTGTATGTGCAAAACAAGGTCTTGTGTTTCAGTGGCTAAAAAAGATGAACAAATAATTTTCAGAAATTATTTAGAAAGTGATCTCCTGACCCCATTCCCATTTTTCCACAATGACTGCAAATCTGTGGCATGTGTTAATTATGCTGACAATGCCGACACTCTTACGGACACCTTCTCTGCTATGCAAAACAATGAGATTAGACAACTTGTCCAATGGATTACAGTAATTGTTTTAATTCCCAGATAAATACGTCTAGTGGGAATTCTGCCTGGTTTGGCCATCATGGTCCAGCTGAGGCACTTCCATCAAGTTGTCAATCATCTCCTGACAGGCTTTCAGCACTCATGACCCTGCTGGGAAACACTGGGTGGTGCTTTATCAGGTGTAGCACTTGTATGGAGAGCAGGAAGAGGGAAGCAGCAGGGGAGGTGCTGGGTAAACCCATGGAATCTGACCTTTTGCTTTGAGCACCTCCTCAGATTTTGGCCTTGTCCCAGGTGGCCAACAGTCATGCTATTTTATAGAAATCTTTTGTTAAGTAAGTGTGAAGTGTTCAGTGGAAGTTCCTGATGGATTGCACATCTGGCGCAAGGGGTGAACATGACCCATGTGAGGCAGTGAATGTGCAGGCCAGCAAGGAAGCCTGTACAGGTGGGAAACAGCCATCTCTAAGAGAAAACCTCTACTGCACTGAACTAATGCAGTCACAGTGAACAGCAAACTACTGATGAGCAACTTTGAGCCTTTCAATACGTGAAGGGGACCTACAAAATGTCTAGACAGGGACTGCTTACAAAAACATTAAGTGAAAGGATGAGAAGAAATGTTTTTAACAACAACAACAAAAAAAAAGGTAGAGATAGAGATACTGGGAAGAAATTCTTCACTGTGAGGGTGATGAGACACTGGCACAGGCTGCCCAAAGAAGCTGTGGCTGCCCCCTCCCTGGAAGCATTCAAGGCCAGGCTGGATGGAGCTTTGGGCAACCTGATCTACTGGAGGGTGTCCCTGTCCATGGCACTTCGGCTGGAACTAAATGGTCTTTAAGGTCCCCTCCAACCAAAACCATTCTGTGATTCTATGACAACTGCGAGACCTGCTAATAGAAACATGAAGATAGTTTTTTTAGATACTGTTACAGTACCCAGTGCAGCAGACACTTAAGAGTGTATACATCTCCTCCATGCAAATCACAACATTTCTCTAAAGACTGAGGCATTTCCAAATCTTTACACTCCTATCTTCACAGCCATTGTAAAACTTACAGCTTGGCAGAACTGACTGGAGCCTAATGAAGTTTACATTCATCAAAGGAGGGAAGATGCACGACCTAATTTAACTGGCATTCCTTCCTCTTAAGATCAGGGAAGGCTTAATGTAGTCTGATAAAGTGTTAGATGAGAAAAGTTACTAAACATCTCTACTGATGTTCAATTCAGGATGTAAAATTACAAATGGAAGAGACATAATTTTGCCACAAGAACAAATTATCATATTCTGTAATTCTTCTCACACCAGGCCTTTCTTGACACAAATTAATCTTCAAAACTTCCTAAGTATAAAGCTTTTAAATGGTTGCAGATCATTTTCAGGACTCTTTTTCTGCAACTACAATCACTGATATAATTTTTAAAGTAAAAAGAAATATATATTCTTTTAAAACTCTGAAGTAGCTTCAGAAAATGTGTAAGGGATTGAGAACTTTAATCAAGTAGATAAACAGAATATTGTATCTTAAATATTACAAAGGAGGAAAAAAAAGACAGAGAAAACAATTGCCAATAATTTTCCTGGTAACATTTTTAAGTAGATTCTCTTAAAAACACTTTGGGGATGTCCTACTCCCACATGGACTCCTCTCTGTGGTCATGCAGGTAAAACCACAGGATGCCTTATGGCATGCACTCTCTTGAACAGTGTGTCTCTTGAACAGAGAGGAACACTTACTTATAATAGATGACATACTGGTCTGTACAAGTGGGGTGTAGGATTTACCCCCTTTGAGTTGCTGGACTAGTTTCTCCACAGCCCAGAGAGGGAAGAAGAGAGATTAAAAAGAAAAAAAGATTAAGTGAATCAGTGTCAAACAAGAGATGAAG
The DNA here is from genome assembly GCA_027925045.1 of Hypotaenidia okinawae. Taxonomy (NCBI): domain Eukaryota; kingdom Metazoa; phylum Chordata; class Aves; order Gruiformes; family Rallidae; genus Hypotaenidia; species Hypotaenidia okinawae. Next base: position 20,931,930 of record BSDF01000001.1, on the reverse strand, counting down.
TATCACTGCTTGAGAGTAATTAATAAGTACTAGCAAACCTGAAGGACACTTTGAATTGCTACTGTAAATATTTAAAACTTTGGTCACAAACTGCAGAATCTTTAGCTAAGGCATGAGCGCTTCTCTTCATACTCTTAAAATGGTGTTTTTGTACACAGGCACAATGCAAAATCTCCTAAGAACTGTACACTGACTACTGTTTTGGAATTCTGTGATGGTTTAACCCAGCTGGCAGCTTAAAACAGCCACACTACCATTTGTTCATACCGCCCTCTGCATTGGGAACAGGAGAGAGAGTCCAAAAGAAAAAGATAGAGCTCACTGTTTGAGATAAAGACAGTTTAATAAGACAGAAAAGGAGGAGAATAAGAGTAATAATAATAAAAGAATGTACAAAACAAGTTACACACAGCACAACTAATTGTTCAGCAATGGAAACCAATTCTCGGCCAACTCCCCAGCTTATACGCAGAGCATGACATCATATGGTATGGAATATCCCCTTGGCCAGCTCTCCTGGCTGTGTCCCCCTCCCATTGCCACCTTCTCATTGGCACAGCAGTATGAGATGTTTACAAGTCCTCAACCGTTTGGCAAAAGCTGAAATTAGTGTGTTATCAACATTATTCTCATCCTAAATCCAAAACACAGCACTACACCAGCTACTAGGAAGAAAATTAACTCTACCCCAGCAAAACCAGGACAAGTTCCCATCACAATTTATCTCAGGACAACCTGATGTCTCTTCTATTCAGAGTCCCACTCTAATGATGTTTGTAAGAGCTCCACCTTTGAGAATATTGTTCCACTGTCAAATTTCCTTGTCCTTGGATTGACAGAAAAGTGTGGAAGCAGCTTGTGTTTGTTGAAGTCACTTTAGGAGGATCCTGAGACGAAAGTATCAGCATCTTTATTTTGTTGAAGGGATGGGGGAAGTTAACACTGAGTTGGCTCAAGTATCAGGAAGAGTTCTGAAATTTAATTCCCTCTGGAATATAAAGCTGAACTTGAAGAACTGGAAAAGGAATATACACAGAAGGAAGAAGAGCTGTGCTAATCACCTGCAGCTGGCAGGCATGGGGGTTGATGTATTTCTATTTGTCTGATTCATAACAAATGGTCTACTTCCAGTGCTTAGCATGAAGCATGCTCCAAAATGTGTTGTCCCCATGCCCCTCTGCAGAAGGCACAATGCTGCTGAACCAGCCCACTCCCTCAGTTCCTGCAGCCCCTTATGCCATGACTGCGACAGATATCCTGGTACACCCTACAGTGCTGGACTGGCGAGACTGCTTCCCTACTTCATGCCTGGAATGTGCTACTAGCAGTCATCTGTGCAGTTGCAGATTAAATGCTAAAACTGTCAGCTTAAGACTTATCTTTTCCCACTGGCTTTTTCCTAAGCCATCTCAGTGATGTGGATCACAACAAGCTTTACTCTTGCTTAATAATTGAGAAGCACCCTGGGGTCTGAAGACTCAATTATAAATATACCAACTGATCAACATTCATTAGTGGTTACCTACAGACTGACAAGTTTGGTTTTAAGTGGCATCATACATAAAGAAGTTCATAAAACAGAAGGCAGTGGACTTCAGCTTTCTGTAAAAACGTATCATAACATTCACTAATTTGGAAGAATGATATTTTCCCTTTTAGGTTTGATGAGTGCAGGAAGTGAAGAACCGCTCGTGCTTAACACACACATTTTTATGACAATTTACTTGACAGGAGTGAGACATGCCAGCATAACCTTCTGAGAGGTTGGTATTTTCCAGAGATACACAATAAAATGTTAAAATATGCTAAAAGTTCTTCAACTTATCCTGTGACCTCAAAAAAAACCTGCTGTCACTCAGACGTCTAGGCTTTCTCATCAGTTGCTGTTTAACATTTATCTAAACAATAGTTGACAATAAAAAGTAAGATTGGTCAAATGCATTTTAAAATCCTTCATAATAAAAATTTCTAGTAGCCCTTGAGAGACACATGCACAGCAGTTAATCTCACTGGCAAAGGTGACAGAGATTCTGTTGACAGATACATGAACAATTAGCAGGTCTTTCAGGTTCAGCAATTTTTTGCTACTTCATTTTCTTGCTGGAATATTAAATATTATATATTTAGATAAGACTTTGAAATTTTCACCATTATATTATGAGTGATCAGACTGAAACAGCAATAAGCAATTGTATCCTTGGGGCACTAAAGAGTTCACATGAGAGTAATTGGTTTTGTTTTTACTGGAAGAAAGCCTTCTAAAGCAAATTTACTGTCTTGGTATGTATAAATGAATTTTGTCTATATTTGGTGTCTATGACATTGAAGTAAAGCAAAAGGCTCTTTCGCAGGAACTACTCAAAGAAAAATCTTGTTCAGGTCTTGACCTGACCTGTTGTGTGGTTATGGCAGAGTCTGGACTGACCTGTCTTTGCCAATGTGCTTATACAGCTGATTCGTACTTTCTTCTCTCTCTTCTTAGGCTTCACATTTTTAAAGGACATGTTTCTTCTGACAAGCATAAAGGTAAAGACAAGATCTAAAGATCCTGTATAGTTCATTATGAAACAAGAATGCATTCCACTTCCATAATTTACTTAGCTTTTTCCTCCTGATGACAAACTTTTCCAATCCATCTCATACCATATGATAAGCTTCCACCTTTAACCTGAAGGAACATTCCCACAATGGTGTAAAAAAAGAGACTCATTCTTTGCTGGAGGACATGAAAAAATTCTCTTCAAGCATTGCATTTTTATTATTTAACTATTTATAATTTAACAGTCAGCTCTCAGTCACCATTATGCTGAACATGTATATTTTCTTTCCTGGCTTCCACTATGAAAAAATATCAAAGCATCTAACCCCGACTTTCTACTGCTTGTCTGGTTTCTGACTTTTTTTTACCAATAATTATCTCACATGGAGAAAATTCTTAAAAAGGTTTGGCTTTCAAATTCTAAAACATTACATACGAAGGAATAACTTCATTCTTGCAATACGGCAGAATGCCATAGCTCACAGAGTCTGTTTTAATGACGGTTTCTATCCTTCTCCAGCACACAGATATTCAAGTTGCATTCACTGATCCTTATCATTTTTAGGAAGATACTGTAGGACACTCTTTTGCAATAATCATCCTCAGACTATTGCACCCTTAACGTCTGGTTTGTATTTCATAACACCACCACCCAAAATTCTTTTACACAGTTGGCCTTCTTTCAAACAAATCCACTGCATTAACTAGCATTTTAAAAAAATAATAATAATTCATATCCATATTTCTAATCCATTTGTGGCAGCAGTTCCTAAATGGTTACATACAGACTCATAAATTATAGAATATCAAACCCTTTCTACTTCAATCCCAATGGCACTTTTCTGAAATAATAGTTAGTAGCATAAGTTAGCACTACTTTGAAATGACAGGTGGAAGATAGGAAGGGCAAAGCTGTATCCCAGCTTTAGGTATGTTAATTATTTCTTTTACCTGAGTGAACATCTGTGATCATTAGTTTTAGATTATCATTTCTTACAAGCAAATTCACTCTAATCTCTTAAAGCCACTTTGAAATTTCACATCATTAAGTTTAGGTCCCCCCTTCCAGTTCCAAATGTATACTTGAGCACAACAGAGCACCTATTAAAGAAGCACTTGGCAACATAAAAATCACAGCAGATGGCCAAGGTGCAAAGAGACAGAGAGGTTGAGTTTAGTAGCCCAAAAAAAAACCAAACCACCAACCACAAACCAAACCAACACCCTTTTCAGATGTTCTGTTGTAATAAAAGGACAACATACATAAAATAGATATTTCTTAGTCATCTGGAAATGTTTCAAACAACCTCAAAGAGTTACCTCTGTTAGCTTGAGAGCTGCCATTTGTGTAATCTCCTTTCACTTGTGGTATATCTGAGTCCTTTCATTTCAAAATCCTCTAAAAGCTTCCTTAGTGCATTTTAAGGAACTCTTATAAAATATTTACAAAGACATAGAATAGTATAAACTGAAATATAAGCCTCCAGTATCCCAATTATTTGTGACAAAGTCATTTATCCCTCTGGTTTCTCAACTACTCAGATTTTCATCCATGTGGTAACAGTTTTAATAAAACCAATATGAATTATTTTTAAAGCAAAATTGAGATGGATAAAAAAATACATGCTTGAAGTGCAGGATTCAGAATTCAAACTTTTTCTTTAAACTATCAGAAAGAATGTGTGTATTTTTAAATTTAATCTTTTACATTGAAAAGTTCAGAATTTTTACATAAGATGAACCATCATCCCTTCAGAATTTTACTACTAGCACTGTGTATGATCTACCAAGTAAATTAATGCATATCAAAATATGAATGCACAACACAGTCCTCTCTGTATACTACCAACCTCTACTGAATGGGAATTTAAAACTTTAAAGCCTGAGCTGCAATTGAAACTGTGACGTCCAGATTCAATGACATTATGGATTCATATTTTTCTTATTACCTTCCATTCTCTTCATCATCTTGTTTTACTTTACAATCTTTCTAAATAATAAAAAAATAAAGGATTAAACTAATGTGTGTCCTTCCTTCTTTCCCAGCTGCTCAAACTGGGCTGTTATTCTTGGAAAATTATTTTAGTGACAAAGTCTGCATCTTGGGTTTGTGTGGGGTTTGTAGGGGGTCCTAGGTTTTTTTCAGCTCCTTCTCATTGTCTCTAATGAAGTTCATCCTTTTCTCTGTTCTTAACAGTCTCTCTCACTTCACTGACTTTGGGAAACATTTTTTTTTTTTCCTTCCAGTTTTCACTGCCCTTGGGTTTCTTCTGAAAAAATTACTTATCCATGTATTACTTTATTTCCCTTGTGCAAAAATAATGCTGCTTGCTATTAAAAGTGTTTGTTAACTTCATGAGAAAATACCATGCGGGTACAAAAATCACGCCTCATGATCCTGGTATTTCCAGTCACTTACCCACAGCTCTCTCTTATTTAAGCAGCCCTGTAACAATCTTGTATTCTTCTCTGCAACATATCAAATCTGGATGTCCCTGACAGGCAGCTCAAATGGGCTAAAGCAGATTAACTGTGATTCAGCAATAGGAATTTTGACTTTGCATCAAGTGTTTCAATGTGATCTTCATCCAAATATTTTTTTGTGCATGGTTTGAAAAACATCACAGCTTTTTAGAAACAGGGATAAACCTTAAAAGACAAATCTCAACTTCCAGATTAAGGCATATGTACAACAATCTCATGCTTGGATATCAGAGAAATCTCCTTGCAGAACAATAATCCTTTAAAAGCCATTGCTGCTGTTAATTTCAGATGGCAAGTCCCTAGTAGCCAGTAGGGGTAGGACAAACAGAAAGCCTAATGTAGAAGTTGATGTGAGTGGCAGTCACAGCTGCACGAGTATTTCCTATCTGAGGTAGCTATGAGTAAACATTCAGGATTTATTTACCTTTATTCCTTACCACCAAATTTTTTTACCATCCAAAACACAATTGTTTCCAACAAGTGAAATATTTTCTCTCTGCAATAGTGAAAAGCTACCCGAAACACAGTAGTCTCTCTTTCCTGCTATTTCTCCAGTAAGTTTAAAAGTATCAAGAGAACTTTGTTGCAGATGAACTTTGAAAACCATGCATTATCTTGTCAGGAGAAAAAAAGAAAAAAAAAAAAAAAGCCTTTTTATCAGTGCTGTGGCAGTTTAGACTTTGTTTAACCAGCCTCTCATTTTGTGGGGAGTATCTCTCAATGCTCCTTCTTCAGGCCCAGTCACTCATGGCCTAGCCACAAAGAAAACAGGGTCAAATAGCAACCAAAGCAGAATTTGTGAAGCAGTCTTGATTAAGAACTTGCAGGATCCTGCAAACATATTTTTCCTTCAAAAAAGTTTAGCATTCATCATATTGGAACTACTTTTCAAACTATTTTCACAGACAGGAAGAATGTCACTATTTCCCACGTACAAGTGGAGTTGCACCTATGTTGGCTTATGATATCATAAGGAGAGCTTCTATTACATCATCAAGTATCTTAAGGTAGAAGAAAAAAAAAAATAAACCAAACAAAAGACCACACCAACAACTCCTGAACATGAAGCCCTGCTTCAGGGTTCAGTAAGATTCTTTGCAGGACACCACACTCCGAAAAGACTATAGCCCTGTGTTAAACGTGGGTTTCACTCTTATGGACAGCACACAGAATAAGGACATACCATTCAAGTGCAGAACTGATGAAGTTGTGATAACGTTAACTGGACATTTATATTTAATCAAGCTTACACGAGGAGCAAAGCAGATTAACTGATAGACAGACTTTGAAAGCTCCCGGAGGGTTGGCATCTGTCTGCTCAACTACAAGTAAAACAAATAACTGCATGAAAACATGAATGTATTACCCCAGTGAGGCAGTATGGTGGTTGCTAACCACCAAGTGTCACAGACTGCAAGGTCACATAGCAAATTTTATAAAATTAACTGTTAATTAGTTTGCCAAAACTTGTAAGAAAACATACAAACACTGTTTACAATAAGAAGACAGGTGCTGCATCTTCTGGTTTAGAAGAGCAGCTCTAGATAATTAATATAGGAATGGTTAAGCCTGTGCAGATTCCCAAATTTTGTTTTCTATATCACACACTCAGCTTTGCAATCAATTCTTCATTTTTTGTCATCATTACTCATTTCTCCCTTTCTTCCCTTACACTTAGGCAGCTAATCCAAAGAACTGGACTAAGACAGGCACTGGAATTCTTGCATTAGAATATGGGGAGTGGAGCTTTAATTAAGGTTGGTTTAGACCTGACACTAAAAAACATTGAGCATTAAGGACGATGTCAAAGAGCTCTGCCTTCGTCAATGAACATACGACATCACTGCTGCTTCAGAATAAAGTTATTTCAGATTGAATTTATTTCCAGTAGGAAACTAGGCTGTAGCTGGGAGATCTATGCCATGCAGCTATTACACAAAGATACCACTTCTTTACTGAACGTAGATTTGTGGCCACAAATAAGAACAAGGCAGAAATAGGAAGCTACAATGGCACCTGTACCTTCATTATTTCACCTGCTGAAGGCAGGAGTTACTATCAGATTATCAGAGCACAAAGGAGCCATCTGGGTACTGCAGAGCCTTGGAGATCAACCTGAGAGCACAAGTACACATAAACCTGTTTGCTACTACGCAATCACAGATTGCTGACAACACACCGTATCATGAGCCAAGGTAGAAGCAGTTATTTGCAAGAATCTAGAGCTAACATAGTACCGTATCTCTCATGATCTATGATGCAGTGAACACAATTTTCTAGACTGAAAATTGACGAAGAGGGGTGTGTTTTTTAAATTGTTTTAAGAAACTACAAATCTTCAAAATACATACAGCAACACAGAGCTATCAAAGCAACAATGAAAATATGAGCACAGATGAATTGAGGGTTTCTGGGTATTTCTGGAGGTTTTTTTTTTTTCTTCTTTTTTTTTCCCTGTTTCTTTTTGTGGGTTTTCTTTTTGGTTTTGGTTTTTTTTAATTTGGCTTACATGTAACACCTAAAGTGTAACAGCAGGTACAGATTAAGTAAATTGCCACAACTGCAGCCAGCTCAGAGTTTTGTCTCAGGGTACTCTAGCATCAAGTAAGAAGCACTATTTTCCTTGTGCAAATAATGTTTCCTCCCCCTTTTCAAAATTCAGGATTAAAGATGAAATCCTGAAAATATTTACTCTATAGATTTGCAAAACAGAAACCAAATGAAAACTTTCCAAAGTTATTGTTTACCTCTTCATTATTAACACCTCCTTCTGAATTTGGAAGGCCTGAGATAATGACAGTATTAAGTTATTTTGGCTGACGTGTCCTGACGAAAAGAGGGCTCCTAAATACTCAGGTGAGATCATAAGCAGTGTTTATGTATCTAGTTGGCTAGCTTTAAACTTTGTGCATGAATACTAATCTAGTATCAGGCATCCAAGGAACCTATCTAGTTATTTTTGCCTTTAGACCCATTTTTGTAGTGTGTACCAAGGTCCCTTGGGTTAGCTAGCTTGGATCTTTCATATCATACCATTATTGCTAGCTTCATAAGAAGGGTGCAGATAGAATTTCAGATAAGAGTTTCTTACCACTAAGAGATTTTACAGAATTTTATTGCAATAATTAATTGATTTCCTATTCCAAGGAAAGATGCCACCACCAGAATGAAGATGCTTGGATGGAAGATTGGGTGTTGTTTGGGTTTTTTTAAGGGTGGGGTTTTTTGTTGGGTTTTTTGGGGGGGTTGTTTTTAGATTTTGGGGGTTTGGGCCATTTATTTTTTTGCTTGGGTTATTTGTGTTGGTTTTCTTTGCCATGTATGCATGTGAATCAGTAAAAGACCAGTGAAGAAAGCGAGGCAGAAATATGTATTATGCAGGTAACTCCTCACTGAATAAGATGCAAGAGGGAGCTCAGCAAAGCTAGCTGAAAGGCATTTAGAACTGGGATACAGATACATCGTTTGATAGTTGGTTCTAGAAGAAATGGTGTTTGGGATTTTCTTTGAAAATAAACAGGATTGCATAATTAAGGAGTCTGGTATTTTTGAAATCTATTCTCAATCAAAATTGCCCACAAAAAGTGAAGTTCTTGGTTAATAGCACAGGTTAGAAGAGGTAAAATTTATAATTGTTTAAAAAAAAAGCAACAAAACCAAAAATCACTACAAAACTGTTAATGCTAACTTTACACAGATTTCAAATTACAAGACGCCAAAAGCGCTGTATATAAACTAGTCCAAAGAAACAAGAACTAAAGTAAAAATAAAAATAGTATTACTTCTGTTTTAACACTCATGATAGCTATTTTATCATGGTGTTTTGCCACTTCTAATAATGTTTTCTAAGGAGAAAAGTCTCCAAGTAAGAGATAGAACTACAATAAATGGATATTTTAAAAATAAACTAATCTCACAATGCCCACTAAATAAACACTGCTGCTGAGGCAAGCTTCATTGTGCTCTCTAGCAGTACAAGCTGCCCAGGATACTTTTAAAACATGCAGGCTAAAACATGCAAAAAATATATCAATAACCCCCAAAGTCCTGTTTTCTGGAGAGAAAGTATTTACAGAGACTCAATACAATTCTACCCTCTCTTCTCCTCTGTTTCCTTATTGCCTTTATTAACTCAATATGTCCCCTACACTTTAAAGACTTCATTGCTATGGGAATTTATTTCCTTATTTTATTGTCAAACAGAAAAAAGAAAAAAAAAAAAAAAAGCAGGATTTCAGTGATTAAAACTCACAGAAGCTCTGACTTTTGCACACTCAATCAAATGTACAGCCTTATACCTAACCTGTGTATGCATCTAACTCTTACCATTTTAGTCATAAAAAGGTAAATATGTTCTACCTGGCATTCAAGAGCACAAAATACACAAATTCTCTCTTTCTTCCCCAAAAAGCTTCTGGACAATTTTAACATCATTTCCTCACGTGCATTTTCAATTAGTTTCCTAGAAACTTAGGAACAAAAATTACTTTGTTTCCCCCCTCCTCCCAATGCGGACTATTTACAGCATCAAGGGATTTTTCTTTTTTTCCAAGAGACATTCAAAGTTAGTGAGGCTAGAATTTTACCTCCTACCAACTGACTCATAAAGTCAGCTACAGGATTGCAAGCCTGCATTCCCTCCCTCCCCCTACCTAATCTACCTTGCAGCTGGAAAAAGAAATACAGACACATGCACAAAATATCATTCGGTCCCTCCAGTAAATATGCCAGAAAAAGTTTGCTGCCTTCTATCACAACTGGCTGTTTCTGCTGTAAAGCTCATACACTTATATTTTCCCTATTTTTAATACTGTAACTGTCTACATAGGTTAATGTTTAGAATCACTCAGCTTGGAAAAAGCATGCACGTAATCATTAATCATTACGACTTCAATGAAAATGAGCATAAGCCAGGAAATTGAAAATTAAAGCTAATACCAAGAGAAATGTCTCCCTCATGGCTCAGGGTTTGCATATGTTCCTTCAAAACATGTTCCCCCAGGTCTGGAATCAGAGCTCAAGCTCATGAATGAGGAACATCTCTTCTCTTGGGTAGGACTCTGGGAAGACAAGTGTCTCTGAGAGCACAGTTCTACCAAATGCTTTCCCAGCACTACAGTTCTGAAACTTGGGTGACTACAGTTAAGATGCTCAAGAAATCAAGAGTCTCAGCAGAGTGATCTGCTACTTTCCTGACAGTATTAGTGTGTGCCCTGACTGCTGGGAGCAGACAGTCTATCTGTCTGCTGTTCAGCTGTGATCAACCAAGTGCAATAGGTTCATTCAGAAAAGCTCTTCAAGAGCTACAAGCATTCAGCACTTCATCAAATCAGGACAGTTAGGTGCCTAAACATGACATTAGGAGGCTAATGTAAAGTACTCATGATTGAACATTTGCATGCAAGGCACAGGAATAAACTTTCTCTCTGGCTTTTCACAAACGCAGGGACTACACGCTTGATGAATATAATCATGAACGCACGCATTTCAACCAAGACACCAAAATAGGTTTGAACAGAATGGCCTAACGCCTGAAGCAAATCCACACAAAAGGAATTACACCAGGACACATTTAACTCATGAAGACGCCACTGAGCTTTAGCACTGTATACTATTTTTCCTGTTTTGTGGCCAGTACCCCAGACAACTGACTCAAGGGAGCAGCAGAGCTAGAGGGAAGAGCGACATGGCTTCCCTGCTTGTGAACAAACTCAAAACTGAAGATGGGCCAAAGATGTATATATTTATCCCTCAAAGTTCACTAAGCCCCCTTTATCTCAGCATAAAATACTTAATACATTAACCATCCCTACCAAAAGGCATGAAATTTAGCTGTTCTTTAATACCAATATTTTAAATGGGAAAATTGCCAGCTGTTAGAGAAAAACACAGTTTTGCAAAGCTTCTTCAATTAGAAAAATCAACACCTGCAATGCTCTGAAATGCGGTTAATACACATTATGGCAAGTTTGGTGCTGCTTTCACTTGACTCATTAAATATTTTGAAAACATAAGAGATTAACATTGCCAGTTTGACATTATTTGCACAGGCTTTGTAAACTGCAAGGTAACAAACCCACCAATACCATGTAATTAAACTGCACCACAAAAAAAAGTCATACTGTTCTTGATATGGGTAATTGGCATGTAACCTCAGAATGAAAAGTAAGTGCTAACACCAACTGTGCAAAGGCTCTGGAAACTTTTTCACCCTCTGCCTCAAGAGAGACCCCTTTTAAGCCAGGGTAAGAATGGAAGAACACAGCATCTTTTGCATGCTACCAGGCAGTATAAATCTTAGGCAAGACTGAAGAGAGTGACAACCTTTCTCTAACAAACTAACTTCCCTGCTAAACTGAAAGTTCTTCATTTCTTCATTCTCTGTAAATACGAAAAGGGTTCTCTTTTTAATTTACTTACTCATTTATTAAAGAACCCTTTGACTTTTCCATCTTTCCGGAGAGGAATTCTCAAAAATACACTCTCCAAAATATTACTGCAGACTTCAAATATGTAGACAAAAGTAGTGCAGATTTTAGTAGCAATTCCAATAAAGATATTACAGATTTAATATCAAAATATAATCCATTTTAAGCCAGTGACTTTGTCAAGGTATCTTATGATTCCTCATTTTTCGAAACAGACATTTGTTAAATTTGCCTTGGGATGCTGTATTTCTGTCATATGTGATCTGTTTCAGTGGTTTGAATCACCCCATGAAAATATTTTCAGGAAACAACAGCTATTTATAAATATTGATGTCTAATTCAGTACCACTCCACTGACATGACAGGGACCTGCAGGAGATCAATATCTCTGAGACGAAAGATAGCGGAGGCCAATCTTGCTTTTCTTATTTCAGGATCAAAAGGAAAAGCAGCAAGGAGCTGTGGGAACTACAGGAAACAGCAGTAATAGCTACTTGAAATTGTCAAGAAAGAAGTAAATTGCAAAAAGCTTCTTTTGTCTAGGAGATATCTGCTGGGGGGAGGGCGAGAGATGGTCAAGACCATACCGGCCTCACGCTGCTGCCATCCAGCAGAGTGAAGAGAAAAGCACTGGGCTGGCTCATCCGCAAATATGAGCAATGTATGTGCAGGCACATTTGTCTCGCTGTTTCCATGATTTTGTACAGGCTTAAAGCTGCCAGAAAAATTAACCCCCAGCTGACCACTGGGGAATGAGAGATCACAGCTATGGAACAAAGTGGGCCCCAGCTGGCAATGGAGCTTTTCCACAGCTCTTGAAAAGTAAAAGGTTACAACTGCACTATTTACCAGCTTAGCACACTTGAATACACAGCCCTCCTTAGTTAGACAAAATGGACCTGAGAGAGATGGGCTCATGTTTTGAAGCTGTAATGTATTTATTATTTTTAACCAGGACACAGACAGTATCAGGGAAACTATGTTTACTAAATATCTGGCTAAAAAAAAAATCTGATTCCAAGGATGAAGCCTGTCTTGCCAAGGAGCAGCTGCTGCCCTACCAGTCTAAACACTGTGTTTCAAAGAGATGGGACTAAGGCTGGACCCGGACCCTACCACGCCATTGTCTGCGAAAAGTAACTTACAAAATAGCAGCTTACTGATCAGGTTATAAAATAATAGCTTACTGATCAGTATATAGGCTCGTGCATAAATTCAAGCGTAATAAAATTCCTTATATTATAGAACATAAGCAGAAGATGAACTATCAAGCTAGAATTTAAACTGTGGTAAAACGTTGCTCCAAAATGGCTTAACTTGTAGCTGGAGGAGAGGTGAAAAAAACCCAGCAAGACCAACCACTGCATCGCTACAGCTTCAGAGCTCCTCAGAAGAGAAGGATAAAGCTGCAAATTTAAATCAAGAGTGGCATTTTATTCCGAAATTGCTTTCCAAAGCATGATAGTTCTAAAAGTAGAGACTTCAAAGAGTAAAGAATGTAGAAAGTGGCTTATTTCAAGTCTGGAGTGTTCTGAAAAATCAGTAGCTTTATCTAATAGCCAGCAAGTCCTATTTTGAGCAGAAATCATACATATCACCCACAACTAAGGCTGTTCCAAGACCATAAAAGAGAGTAGTGTTTTATAATCTTGGTTTGGTGGTTGAACATGTCATCCATCGAGGCCCTAGGTTTACATCATTACCTTAAATAAAATATAGGCCTCCAATAAAATTGCTTTTTACAAAACCAATACTGTTATAATAGCACAGAAGGTTAGATAATGCATCCTGCAATCCAATTTGTGGTTCACGTTAAGCTATAGATACCAATAACTAATTCCACATGTGAGACAGACCTCCCTGGGGGAGATTTTAATCAAATAAGTGATGGGAAAAGAAAGGTTTCCTTATATTAGTATAACAAACCCCCTGTACTAACAATATGTTGACCTGGTAAAACATTACCATTCTGTAGCAGTAGAACATTAGTAGAACATACATCTGGGTTTAGGTATTTCTGTAAGGCAGTTTGTATAGCTAAAGCACAGAGCAATAAATATTTTATCATTACTATTATATTAAAAATGAGCTTTACATGCATGTGCCCCATCTTTTTAGCTGCTAATGTTGTCCAGTTCCATCCCTACTTAAAAAAAAAAAGAAAAAGAAAAAAAGAAGAAGAAAGGGCAGCACAGTGGGGTTTATATTAGCTTTGTACTACTAATTGGACAGAAGACCGTGTACTGCAATGCTGATTAATGGTTCTGCTCTCAAACTGGAGATTACAAGTACAAAAGAATTAGGCCTCTGAATTTGCATATTTTATATAATTACGAGCTTGAAGGCAGCTCTCTCCTGTATTCAGGTTTCCCCTCCCACCACTATGTTTTTGGTGGTTTAACACGCACAAGCGTAGCTGCTGACAGGTACAATCATCTGATACCTATGGTACATGACAACTTAATCCATCTGCATACCTGCTACGCAGCTTACACTGGGAATGACTCAAGGTCTAAAACACTGAAAAACCAAACAAAAGCCTAACTTTCTTCCATAAGGAATGCTTTGCACCAGTAGAGCATCACTTTTCTTTTCTTTTAATTGCTCTCATTTCGGACACGCATTTATGGCCACGATAAATGCACTTCCATCCAAATCTGCTGCCTTAAAGACAGAGAATATATCCTTGCCAGCGTGCGCTTCGAAACCCAGTCAGACAGAGTAAAATAGAGCTAACCAAATGAAACAGGGTCCAGACTGACAACTTTGCCAGCCAGAGAGAAAGCATCACAGGCAGACAGGAATATAAGACTTGGCAAAAGGAAAAAAAAATCAGCAGCCAAGTTCTACTGAATAACCAATACGCAGATGACAGGGAAAAGAGCTGGATAGTTTAATAAGTAGCTACGATATACGTTTTTAAAGTGCATAAGAATAGCTTCTAAATAAGGGGTAATATTCATCTCCTCTGCTGGTGGTCCTGCTCTGCAGCTGCCTTGTTCAGATGCCTTGCCAGTCTACTCAAATCACACTGGGATGCTGTCATGTACTTGATGTGACAAATCAGGACTCACATGATAATAGGTGTGAGCCCAGTAAACAGCTACTGGTCTTGTGTGGTAGCCACCATTTCGTATTTATTGGACATAGCCCAAAGATAAGAACAAAATGGAAAAATAAAAAACCAACAGCCTTGTCACCCCAATGCCACCTCCTACCATCTGCTGGAGCATAAGAAAGCCACAGTATGGCAGCAAGCCAGCCCTGGTTCTTAACCACCCACTCCTCCAAATCCCTCGCTCCTGCTCCTTGCTTCTGCCCCCACACCTCAGCTTTCCTCTCAGTACTTGCCAGGACAGCTGTGTCTGCAGGGCAATGATGAGGACTGGATATAATTGAATTGATTCTAGTTTAAAATAACTCTTAGACATATCTGGGATGTTTTGGTAGGGGGATTTAAGGGTTATTTTTTACCTGCATTCTCCTCTCAGTTGTAGTTTGCAGCACAGCCTGGGAAACAGTTCTGCCAGCTCAGCTGGACAGGGTTTAGCTGAAGGTTAGGTACATTGCAGGGGGTAGCTCCTCTCTACCAGTCCTTACAAAGCTACAGCGGCGTGCTGTTTATTCTGCATTCAGTTTCATATGGTTACTGCTCACTTATTTAGTTCAGGTTTAAGATAACCATTCCTTAAAATTATTTTCCTTTCTTCTCTGGTTCCATGATACACTTCTCCCCTCCAATGCACTACAAAAGACCATAACTTTTTCCTGCACTGTCCTTTGTTATGTCTTTTTTTTCCCCTACTTTCTCCTCCAGTTGCCCTCCCCCAGTGTTTGCACTGGGAAAACACAAAGCACATATTCCAGAATAGGTAAATGGACACAGTTCTAAGTACCCAGACAGTCTAATTAAGACCTCTCCAATAAAATGGTGTTTTGCTTGCTGGGAGGTGTTTTTTGTTTTAAGCCATACTCCATTTTTTTTAAACGTTCAAGCCAGCTGGGTAACACAGGGTGACTCAGCTGTAGATGCCTACCTTCTCAGGTCTCATGCAATTTGCAGTGCAGGAATGTCTTTCCAAGCAAGGAAAAAACTGTAGGCAACAACATTAAATAATAGTAATAAAAATATCTTCCTTAATCCAAAAGTTGGTTTCATTTGCCTAAGGAGACTTTTTCTAGGAGAAAGAATTGGTCAGTTCTTACTAGGGATTAATTTTATTTAATGCCAAAGCAGGAGCAAAAAACCCAAAAGATCCTAAAGAGAGGAAGGGTTGAAAGCTTTCTTCATTTTTGTTTGAGCCTGTGCTTTAACACAAAGATTCATCTGTTGGCTTAGCACTTTACGGTCTTGATTATTTTAAATACAAAACTTAAAAGCCAAACCAAACAACCAAAAAAACCCACCACTTCATCATTGTATATACAAACACACAGGACAAAACTAAATCCAAAGCTTTTGGAAAGAAAACTTAGTTCTGTTCTTGGTAATGATTTCAGAAGAGCCAGCTTATCATTTTGAAATGGCAGTCTTGCAGTGTAATCTTCTTCAGATTCTTTGAAAATAAATCTAAAGAGTAATTTCAAATCAACAGGACAGCATCTAACTTGATCTTGTGGCCAGGACTTGTCAAATACTGGTTAGACATGCTACAATGAAAACCCAAATTTCTCAGCTGCCAGTGCATTGGTCATTCTCAAATAATCCATCAGTACCAACTAAATAGCATCCTCCAAAAACAATTTCCAGTCTTCTGAAGGAAAAGGCCAGAGAGTCTCACTAACCTGAATATTCTCTAAACTGTATTTCATGATAAAGCGTAAAATTCGAAGACCAAAGGAAATATAAACACTGTAAGAAAGTGCTTCAGAAAATACTGACTGAAAAAGACAGATATGCACTAAAATAAATAATTTCATTCTCTTTTTTAGGTAAATGGTAATGTTTTTATTGCCCTATAAAGTTTTTATCATACAAATGTGAAGCTCTCCTGAAGACTGCAGCATTTACTTTACTTTTAAGGTGCTACCTTTGTTCCTCTTTGAGACATCCATCTCTCTTTATTTAGAATTTAGAGCAATTATCCTTAGAAAAGGCTTGCGTTTCACTCCTTTACTTTTCATGGAAAGTAAAGTGCTAGGAAACAGAACTGATAATGAAGGTAGAGGCCTTGTAATGTTGGAGTACAAAAGACTACACACAGGTACTCAAAGAAACACTTCACATAGTAGGCTAGGTCAATGAAGATTTTCATAGAATCATAGAATCACAGAATATCCTGAGTTGGCAGGGACCCATAAGGATCATACAGTCCAACTCCACACAGGGCCAGCCAAGTCAGAGCATGTGGCTGAGTGCATCGTCCAGACGCTTCTTGAACTCAGTCAAGCTCGGTGCTGTGACCACATGCAAGTGAACCTCCCCTTCCATCCTAGTGCAGAGCCATAATGGAACTACTTCCAGGTCTGAAATATTTTTTTGGGTCTTCCAAAGCCTGAGCCACCCCACTGCAAGAAGCCACTCCATGGGAAGACCCTCCTTGTTTACCCTGCATCTGGGCTACAAGTTGCAGGCAGGCAAGGAGCTGCCACCTTGCTTACACAATGGCAAAGCAATCCAGCTGCCCACCCACCAGACACCAAAAAAAGACCAGGCATTAGCCACACAGATCCAAGAACTGTCTATGCAGACAGAAGAGGGATCAGCAGGGAGAGGGGAGAGGGACGAGCCCTTCTGCGTAACATGGATCATCCCAAGCTCTGCAAGATGATATATTCTTACAGAAATTTATGTCATTCACCACTGATTTTTGTAATACTTAAGGAAAAATGGTTTACTGACAATATTTTTTAAGTGAAGCTACCAGCTGAGCTCATCACTGTAAATGACTGAAGAGAGGCTTCCCTAGTATTGAGGTAAAACTTGGTGAGGAGCACTCAGCCTGAGCAGATGTACAAGGAAAATGTAGCCCAGTAATTTACTGAATAAGAAAATTCATTTTGGGCAGATTAAGCAAAACAGTCATATTTTTTGTTCAGTGTGGTCTCTTCCCATACAATTCCATCCAGGTAAAATCCAATCTCCATAAAGGTTTGCAGTCTACAAAGCACAGAATTATAATATCTATGATTACAGATACAACAAAATTGAAGCATTGACTCTAGTTTGCTGTCCAAGTCTGATGAGGGGTGAAAAAACCCACACAAACTGGGTGTCCAAACAAAGAGCTCCACACTTCAAGGATTTAGGGTGTGGAAGTCTGGATTTCACCTGTTTTATTTAGGTATCTTCTAGAGCAGTATTACCCAGAAGGGGGAAAGAGGGGCAGGGAGGGGCTGAACCAAACCCCAAACCAAACCAAAGGCAAAATTCTCCCCATGAAAGATCATCAGAAATGTCTACAAAGGTTTTCTTTTTGAGCAATCAGTGCTCTATAATAAAAAAGCTTCCTAGCTCCGTGACTCTATCTTGGTCATTGTAGGCTTCAGCGAGGAGTGGCTGTGAGGAACATTACATTAGATTTGGTGTGAAGTCATGCAAGATGTGTTTAGAGCCTCCTGCGTGCCATATGAATGTTTTCATCACCCATTAATTCCACAGGATAGCCTAACATTTGAGTTATGAACCAAGCTCCTTTACAAGCACTTTACAAAAAATCTTCCTGTATCTTTCAGGATAAAGTTTGCTGCTACAGATGCACTTTTAAAAGAAAATAAATTAATACATAATTAGTTTACCATTAGTTTCTGCTCGGCATTAAGTGCACAATGTAACATGCAGAATTTGGCTGATGTCATACAACAGAGGTCTTAATACTCCAATATATGTGAGCCAAAAAAAATATATATATACATATATAAAAGAAATGATGCTTTCCTTTTCAGTTTTGTCAGAAAAGACCATGATAACTAACTCAGCATGCCACAGAAGTTTAGGAGAGAACTACCAGGGACTACTTGTTAATTTGACTCTATACTGCAGATTATATTATATACAAGCAGAAATTGTAACTTCTTTATCAAAATCTACAGTTTCTTTTTAATTCATTAGAGTGAGAAATAAAAATTTTAAAATAACCATGTTTGATAGATTGCAAAGATTTATTTTGTTTTGTTGCATTTCTTGGTTATGTCTCACCGAAAAACGTGACAACGCACCTCCCTAGGAAACATTTTCCCTTTGTTAAGTGAGTATTTTTCTAAAAGAAATCTGTTTCCCTGAAAATAAAATTACATATACTCAGCCTACACATTTGTACAACAACTGATGTAAATAAGTCTTGATTTCATCTGGGGTTTCTGTGTACCACTAATACACATGAGGTTGTGGGAGAGGGAAGTTAGGGGGTTTTGGTGGGCTTGCTTGTTTGCTAATTTTACTTGTTTGGTTTTGAGCAAGAAGTTAAAAAACAAGAACCTTTTCTTTCATTAAGTAACAATTTTGAGCCATAGCTCCTACTAGGGGAGAAAAAAATGCATGCCAAAGGCACACACCCAGGTCCTATGCATCTCTTAATATAGATCAATGGGAGCTCTGTCTGCCTCGGGGAGCCTGCAGATGGTATCAGCTGCCACATTTGCACGCCCAACCAAACTAGGCTGAGTTTGCAAGATACAGGAGGATAAGAGCATGAATTAATTCTTTGCAGAAAGCAGCCAGATATACAGTGCTCGTATACTGAATTGAGGGAGCTGCTGGAAGCAAAGAAAGTAATTGGGAAAAAAAAAAAATACACCCCCAGCTCAAGAATAGCAATGGATAATAAGGCATTGTTTAAACAAGATGTAAACACCCATATTAAACTGCTTTAAATGTTCTTTCACCATTAGACATCTGTGCTTATTTTTGGGAGTTGACTAAACTACTAAGAATTACTGCATGCTTGAAAACTCATTTAGCACCTGTTTAACAGCTATCCTATGCCTTACAAAGAGCTTCTGGGAAAGAAAAGGAGACTCACCTTGTATAAAGCAGGAACGATCTGATGCATTTTCAGCCGATGAAATACAAAGATATCATACACTGCTGAAATGGCCAGAACAGTCACTCCTTGCTCCTTCCACAGCATGCTGCAACCTGCACACAGCCCTGCGCCCAAGATCCAGCCCCATGTACTCGGTGAGGAACCTCTGGTAGAGCAGTGTTTCATATAGCACATCAAGGAAAGCAGAAAGAAGAGGCAGGCTCCAATGTCTGCCCTCCCTACGATCCCAGCTACGGCTTCCGTGTGGATGGGATGAGATGCAAACAGCAGGCCTGCTATCAAGGTCCAGTACCCATCCCCAAACAGGATCCTGGAGAAGTTTGTGAAAAGGCCTGTGACTGCAGCATGTAACAGGACGTTTACAAGGTGGTAGCCCCATGGGTCCATCCCTCCAACCACATGGTTAATGCGGAAGGAGAGTGTGCAGAGAGGTCTGTAGGACTTGTGGCTTCCACTGTGAGTCAGCAGTGTTCCCCAAAAGTCATTGTAGAAGATGTGGGTCCACGGCGTCTCAGGCAGAAGGTCCTGGTTTGTCTTGATAGCTCGACTACAAAAGACAAACAAAAACTTCTTTTCAGTGGAAGGAAAAAGGTACAAATGAAAAGCTGTAAAAATGCAATCATGCTGCTACCACAAGAAAGAGTGGCATCTCTTTGGTCCTGCTTTAATTCAAGTTTTGAATTTTTACAGGAGATATTAGAAAACTACATATCTATTGACTTCTCCATAAAGCAAAATTTCCATATAAATTGGCTTTTAAAACATTAGAAACAGATGTTGCACTGCTTCCATTAAATTAAAACACCCTTCAGTGACATTCTTTTGAGTATAACCCAGGAGTAATCGGTTAAGATTTGATGAGTTATAATTAACATGTAAAAGAAATATGAAAAACTGACAAACATTATTGTTGAAACAACGGATCCTCCAGTAATTCAGAACTGAACTCCCAACTGACCTTTTATACTGAAAGTTTAATTTAGACGTTGGGATGAATCTCACTGACATGGATGAACAATAAACACAGAAGTTGGTAGGAGCATGCAAACCTCTAGTGTTGTACATGGCACTCCCACAACTGTCTCATACATACATTGACTGACAACTTTCCTGCTGAAAGCAGACAGCACGTGTGTGTGTACATATATGTATGTAAACATATATACGTTTTATATATATATACACATCTAAAATACACACATCTCTAAATATCTCATACTTTAAAGTGAAGAAAAAAACATTTTTAGGTTGTATGCGCTTCTGAATCCAAGTCTGTGTCAGTTTGATTGGGGGGTGTAGAAATGCTGCAGCTTTCAGCATTTGTTTCCAACCACCCTGGCAAGGACTGGTGCCAGCCATTAGCGGTCTCTGTGTCTAATAGACTATTGTAAAAATCTGTCCCCTATAGCATTAGTACAAATCAAATCATTTGCATTTAAAATTTATGCTGTGGGAGAAGGTGTGAGACCTGTTTAGTGTAAAAAGATGACTAGAATTTAATTAGTTGCTTGCCTTCATAACCAAAGTTGTGTTAAAACAATACTTTAAAGATGCATTGTTGTTACTACTGAGTTTAGTTCATTTAGCATTTATTTTTCCAGGGTAATTAGAATCCAGCCAGTTTATTTAAAAATATTAAACAAGGGAGATTATTTATATCGAATGATTTATTCATTCTCTCCTTCTGCTTTTCCAACAAATATCTTCCTGTAATTAACAATTTTTCAATGCAGATCAGGAAGAAAGAAAACTGGTGTGAAACTCAGGCCCATGTTTGAAACGCTGCACTCTAATTCGTATTGTAAGACTCCCCTCACATTCTCACGCCCCATAAAACAAGTCCCTTGAAACCTGTATCCAAATCCTACTTTTTTTTTTTTAATGGTACTAGTTTCAGGAATGTTTTCTTGTTCTGTTAAAAAAGCTCAAACGCTGATACACTGTGCCACAGAATCTCCATGCAAATACTCTAAATACCAGGCAGCTCAGCATTTCCATTGTCCGGAGCACATTGCTGTAATGCTTTTAGACATGCTTCCTCTCGGCATGTCCTTTTGTCACTTCACATATGGAGGTTACTGAGAGGTCAGCTTAAATCCTTTAAAGATCTGATGATGCTTTCTAGAACACTTGAAAATTTTCACTTGGACTTATGCTGTGGATCAGGTTGCTTGCATTTGTTTTCCCAACCCCACACACATTTTTCTCATTTTAGACCAGTCACAAAAGAACAGTGGAAGAAAACAAGATCTTTGTTTTCACATTATTTATCTTGTCCTTCAGTGTAGTCCTTTCCTGAAATCTAAGTCTTCTGTTTGTGATTTCAGTTTGTAGTATCACTCTCAGGCTCACCATAAGAAAACCAGGAATTCAGCAAGAATAAAGCAGGTGTTAGGCTAGAAAGAGGCCTTTCTCTGAGAAAAAAACATACAATGTTAGACTACAGACTCCCAAACACTGAGCATCACTAAGAATGGCTATCAGATGCTAAGATACAGACCTGAAACCTTGAATTACAGAAGTGTGTTTTCTTGAGAAAATGCTAAATAACTAAGTTGCAGTAATATTGCCAGCACAACTGTCCTCCCCTGAGGCAGAGCTTTCTGGTACAAAGAGCCTAGATGGTGTACTGGTAGCTCCCAGGAAAAGGTACATTTTATTCTACCTTTTGCAAATGTGTGCATTTCTAATATTTGAAGCCATGAAACCACTTTAAAAAAGAAAACAAAAACCCATGGACAAAACCCAGGAACAACCACAGAACTGCAGCTCTGAGTACACATATATAAACAACTCCATGCTACACTTGTTAAGAGACCAGCAAACACCTGTCACACCCATCATTTTCATGCAGCACACACTCATACAGGCCTATTCCCCATCAAAAGTAAACAGCCTTTCTGCAAATCATAAAGAAACCTATTGTATATTCTGAAGGCATTGAGTCAAATATTATTCACAGCCTTAGCAACAAATTTGATGCAACCCTGATCCTTTCCTGTTCAGTTCATATTTTAAAAAAACCAAAACATCCCACACACAAAATAGTATTGATCACCCTGTACTTGGGTATACATTTCAGCAAGCAGTTCTGAAATACTCCTAGTTTCTCATGTGTGTAAAGGCAACAGATTCTAATACCTGCAAGTCAGCACAAAAAATACAGAAGCTGCCAGTTCCGAGTACTCGGCGATTGAGCCAGGCCAAATGAGTCAAAATTTGAAATAAAGGTAAAAGCTCTTTCCATAGGATTTGGGTTTTTTTTCTAAATGTTTGAAACTAAAAAGTCTCACTAATGTTTTGGGATATTAGAAAAGTCCAATATAAGAGTGAAGCTACATGTCCTACAGCAAAGAAGGAAGTCTCACACAGGTTGCTTGTAAACATTCAACAACTACTCTGTTTTACAGTATAAAATGTAATAAAAACCACACTTGGCCAACAGAGTACTTGACTGTGCAGGAGGATGCAGGAATAAAAGCTTCAGTAGATAACAGAGCCAGGCAGCCCTGTGTATTTTGACCTCAAAAGTAGAAGTGAAACAGGCCAGAGTAACACTAAGGACAGAACCCTGGATACCATGACTGTGGGTAACAGTCTGTGGGTTGCATCCAGCCAGTGCTTATGCCCAGCTGTACCCCAGCCTGGCTCTATAATCAACATTGACAAAAAAGTCTTGCACCTGGGGAGGAATAACTGTTTGTATCAGTACAGGCTGGGGCATGGCCTGCTGGTGAAGAGCTCTGTGGAGAAGGACCTGGGGATCCTGGTTGATAACAGGTTGGCTATGAGCCAGCAGTGTGCCCTGGTGGCTAAGAGAGACAATGGGATCCTGGGATGCATCCGGAGGAGTGTGGCCAGCAGGTCAAAGGAGGTGATCCTCCCCCTCTACTCTGCCCTGGTCAGGCCCCACCTGGAGTATTTTGTCCAGTTCTGGGCTCCCTGGTATAAAAAAATACAGGGATCTCCTTGAGAGAGTCCAAAGAAGGGCTATGAAGATGATTAAGGGCCTGGAGCATCTCCCCTATGAGGAAAGGCTGAGTGAGCTGGGGCTGTTCAGCCTGGAGAAAAGACTGAGGGGGGACCTAATCAATGTTTATAAATATCTTAAGCAGGAGATGCAGGGGGAATCAGCCAGCCCCTTTTCAGTGGTCTGTGGAGACAGGACAAGGGCCAATGGCTGCAAGTTGGAGCACAGGAAGTTCCGCACCAACATGAGGAAGAACTTTTTCACAGTGAGGGTGACAGAGCCCTGGGACAGGCTGCCCAGGGAGGCGGTGGAGTCTCCTTCTTTGGAGATACTCAAGACCTGCCTGGACGCCCCCTGTGCAATATGAGCTAGGGAGCTGCTTTGGCAGGGGGTTAGACCCAATGATCTCTCGAGGTCCCTTCCAACCCCTACAATTCTGTGATTCTGTGAAAAACATGACCTTTATATCTAATGAAATAAAGGAACATAAATAAATGGTATTAAACTGCCCATGTCAAAGCCCTGAGGGCACTAATAAGCCATGACAGCCCTGACCCCTCTTCATGGGCTCCCCTCCACCCAGCCCACAGCCCAGGACCCCACATCTGCCCTTGTCCCAGCAATATTGCAGCATGGCTGGTCTCCAGCTCCTCACAGCTTTGCCCTGCTCTGCCATGGGTCTTACTGAGCCATGCTCACCCAACCAGGGCCCATGTCCCAGCCCATCCCCAGGGAGATGCCTGATGCCTGGGGCTAGGACCACCCCTGCACCCCTCAGATGCCCTGATCCTGCCTGGTGCAAGGCCCTGTTTTTCTTTTATTATGAAATTAACAAACAGTTAACTCTGCTGCAACTTTGATGCTTAGTTGCCTATTTCAATGGCAATTTTGAAAGCAGTCCCTCTTCACTGCCTGGCAGGCAATGCTGATGTGTCCTTTACAAAGCTGCCTGCGCTGGCAGCAACCTGGGCTCTCCACAGATAGAAAATAATATTAATTGCTGGCTCCAGGAAAGACTCGGGGATAAAGGAAACTACAAAACACCTTATTAGCCTTGTCTTCTCCTTCACTCACAGTTTACCTTCAGGTTACGTCCCACAGATTAGCCCAATCTTGCTAATGGGCATAACAAGAGAAACTCTCTAACTGCACTCATCACTCTTCAACAGAGCTGTACACTTTGCTTTCACTAAAAGGCAGCGGGTCACCAGGGAAAGTCATTTTTCAAAGCTCCAACACAATTGGCATTTTTACTTTCAAGCAACCTCAGATAAGGTTTTCAGACTCCGTCAGGGAACTTGATTTCTTCAATTTTTAATGCCTGCCCATTTCACGCATCCCGGGAGAATGGGATATCTTATTCAGTGTACAACAAATGGATGAGTTTGGGGAGAGGACGGAATCAGAAGTCAGCTATCAGTTCTTCAAAATGGAAGTCTGAAGAAAGACAAAAGCTGTAAAGGCAAAAATCATAATTTCTAATCAACTCAAAAGCATTTTCACCTCCTGACATAAAACACTTATTTGCCTGTGTTGGTACACACCTTGAGCAGAATTCAGTAAGATTTTTTTTCATCAAGCTTAAAAACGCTGAAGATCCAGCAGTTCACACGTGCACATATACATGCATGCACACACACAAAAAAAAACCCAACAACCCAGATGTTTTTAAAATTAACAGCTATATATGTCCTAAACTTCTGCACTAGTGCTAAACTGATCCAGGTGTTAACACTGGGGTAAAAAAACAGATGCGACATTCTAAAGTGATTTAACGCGTTAAGCCGTATGTCCAGCTTCAATATTGCTAATGGTCCCCATATGCTGAAAACGAACATCAGCATTTGAAGTAGAGAACATATTTTAAAGAAAAAGGAGAACTCCCAAATGTGCACAGAGGAAGCCATTGACCAGCCCTCTCTCACATTAAAAAGATAGGCAATGATGAACTGGCAACTCTCTACTTGGAGGTTCTTCATTGTTTTTCCTCAAGATCATTTTAGAACACTTTTCATTCACTGCTTCTTCATAAATAGCAATGGAAGAGCACCCTAGAGTACCTTTACAGTGGATCTTAACAACTCATCTTAAGGATGCTTTCAAGATTGTAAGTTACTTGTAAAGAAAACAAGCCTGAAAACCCAGCCAGAGCCTACTTCTTGGAGTACAAACAGTTTCACATCCCCAGAACATACAGCAGCTGAGTCTGCCCTTCCAAACTACCTACTTACTTACTGTGAGGCAGGCGTGAGATCACAAAGCAGGAAGGTAGAGCTTGTCATACTTCAGACAATACTCAATTGTGCCCACACACTACAAATTACACTGTGTATTGAGAGGATACTATCTAGTACATCGAGATGTCATAAGAAAGTATTAAACAAAAGTACATGAAAACTCATTCATTTAAATGTTTAATTGTAGGCTCAGGGGAACCATTTACCATTTTCGTAGATTTCTGGCAGCAATTATATTGTACATGTTCTGTATTAAAGTTCATTCCTTCTCAAGAGTTGTGCAAGTGGAATTTATCTACAAATCCAGCAGGCAGTAAAGTTTTATCCATGCCACTTCTCAAAGAAAGATCTCAATATTGTGTATCAACTAGGGACACCTGCAGGAGACCAAATTCTGTGCATCCTCTGTGTTTCAAATTGCAGCTCACAGCATCTCCTAAGAACAAATTTTCATGGGTGAAACTCTAAGGAACAGCTAATAACTCAGCTGTTTTCAGATGGGAAATACTGGGTAACAAGTACTTAACTGATATATATGATCCTGGCCAGGCTCTGAAAAATATAACTATATATACGAAAAAGATTAAAGAAAAGCACCGAGATTGAAATAAGATTTTAAAGAAAAACATCACAAAAAGGAAATATAGTTCTAGTGAACTAGTGCCTAGTTAATTTTTGCCAAAAGTACAGTCCTTTTCTAACTGTATAGAAATACCTGAATGTACCAAACTCAGAGCTGAAACACTGAAGACATTATGTATTTTTAATATAATGTTCCTATCTCATGTAACTGCTAGTGAAAGCTATTAACTGAATATTTAGTTAGTACAGGGCCTCAGGAGAATCTATTAAAAAATGATAATTTTATTTATAGATTTTGGAATATTACAGCCCTGTAGCAGTAATTTCATAGTCAAATCAGTTTAGTACCAGAACAAACAGGAACGACAAGTAACAGGACTCTAAGTAGTGTTTTATTTGTAAAGAAAGCTTTCTGGAGTGAGACTTTCCTGAATTAGATATAAGCAGAGAGGAAAGATACATGAGTGAGACAGATACAACTATACCCTCACAAGATTGTTACCACTGCCAAAAATGACAAAATGACAAACAACAAAATCACAAACAAAGGTTGTGGTCTTGTACCATACAGATTTTTCTAAGATTTTCTAAGCTGCACAATGTCTTCTAAAGGAATTGATCTTTTAAAATAAGCAACAGTAGTTTGCAGAATGTAATGGAAAATACAAAATCCAAGCAAGGTAACTTGTTACTTGCTGATTTCCATGAACATTTCCATCTGCTGTGGCTTGACTTCTCCCACCAGGCTACAATTCAGCAGCTAATCCAGCTGCAGACTTCTAGACTTTAAACTTTCGCGACTGAATATGCAGGGTGTTACAGAGAAGATGGAAGCTGTGGCAGTAGTTACGTGTAACACCGAATGCTGTTGGGCACTGCCTTAACTACAATGAGGTAGGCTTCTTGTATCGATTTTCTTATTGACCAGAAGAGCTTTGAAAGCTTAAAGTAAGTAAAGGTTCAAATTTTGGTTACAAGAAGGTTGAGAAGGCCCAAAAAAAGATCTTTTCCACCCAGAACATAAATATTTCAAAAGCTAACTATAAAGGCTTTGAACTGTATCTTCCTCCACAGAACAAGGCTTGTCATTTCATGAGTGTGTTCCTCATATGTAGAAGGAATCTGACCTTGATGATAACCCTAAATGTACCTCACTCCTTTCCAGTTTAAGTGCTAGCCTGACATAACAAACACCAAAAGATGGACTCTGCGAAATGTGAAACCCTAATTAATACAAACTGCCTGGCATAGCAGTACTTGATTATTCATGCACAGGTAAAAAACATACGCTGGAGGGAAGTGAGAGAAGTAATTAATATTTTCTAATGCTGAACAATGGGATACCATCAGCTTCCTCTCAGGTGGCAGCAGATAAAAACAGGGAGAAGGGCTTCTGTCTTTGTGTCTGCTCCCTGAGTTTCTTCACCCCAGCATGTACAGTAGGTCTATGAAAAAACATTTCTTGAAAAAAATACTTGCATTCCTTAACCAGCAAGTGCTTTCTGTTGTTCTCACAGCTGTTTCATAAGGGGGCTTCTCTCCTGTACACACCATACAATATGAAATTGCTTATGCTGTTACTGTAGGACTTTAAGGTACTTCATATTTACCTGATAATGTATTCTTTCAAGTACACATTCAAAGTTATTCTTAAAAATATTCTTCATTGCCAAACGACTGCCTGGCAATAACTCATGATTTGTTCATATATATACATATATGAACAATCATGAGGTTTTTATATATATATAAAAGTAATACCGGCTTCTGAAGCATGGCCAGAATTCATAGTTGGAACCTCTGCTGCCCTTTTCAAATCTATTTTAGATGATAAAAATGGGCCCAGCAGGCCTTATTAGATTTACTGTCCTGCAGTAGAACATGGCACTATACTATTTCTCTTCCCCACTTTCCTTTGAAAAAATAGAACATAAATAATTTTTGCCATTTCTCCATACAGCAACTCACAACACTACAAGGGCAGACATTTTAGGGCTTGAGAATACAGCAGCTGAAGTGGATGTGTTTAGTTTCTTAACAAAATCAATAGTACAGATATTAAAATACTTTTTTTGGACAAGCCACGTTCCAAATATACATAAAGCTTTTCCAAAACACACACAGTTTAAACCTTTATCTGAAAATGGAGGTGCACATACTGTACCACTACAGAATATTTATCAGTCATAATCAGTCCCGTGACTATCCACTTCTCTGTTCTTTTCAATATATGGCAGACTATACTGAGACAAAAAGCTTAGTAATTTAATTTTTGAAAAATTACTTTTTTTTTCTTCATTCAGTCTATTTTTTGACACAGCAGTTTCAGAGAGTTCAAGAAGATTGTGCATAATCATGCCGAAACACACACCTCTTGTGCACTCTAAATTTAAAGCCTGAAAGAATTTTTAGGCAGCACTGTGACTATTACTTGCAGTGTAGCATTGCAGAGAATACCCAGGAACACGTATACATATAAATATAGAAATAATGAGTAGAAGAGAACCTTCTGAACCACAACTAAGCATACAGACACTCTGCTTTTTATATTTGGGGGTGGGGAGGAAAAAGAATAGCATTGAGTTATTTTGTGTAAGTTCCTTTCTTCAAGCCCTTTATTTAAGCACCAAAAAACCCCTTCATTAACCAAGGTCTGGTCTAAACTTGGAGTTTTACTGGTTTAACTGAAAGGTGTTATTCTAAATCTATTTAGTGAAAACAATTTGGTGTATGCATATCCACAGAGGTCAATTTAACCTTTATACTGGCTTTAGAACTCATTGAAGAAGTGTCCTTAACTGGGAAGAGGGGAAAAAAAAAGAAACAACAACAACAAAAACCTCCAAACAAACCCAGACCCAGCTATCCTTGGTCACGTTCATGTTTTTCACTGTAAGAATCAAGCAATTTCAGCAGTCAGATCCACCCTGGCTTTCATTATCCACTAAACTGCCAAGCACAGACCCTGCCACGCTACAAACCCATCAGCTGTGGAATTGGTGCCCACCCAAAATTCTCCTGTCTCCAGGAAGTCTCCTCTTCCCTCCCTTCAGTCTCATGGTAAGAAACATAACTGCGTAGAACTACAATTCTGACACACGCCAGTTGTACAGCTCATCACTTTTCCTACCCAAGGGATATCATGCTCGCAGATTTGTGGGTTTGGGTTTGTGTGTGTGTGTGTGTGTGTTGTTTTTTTTTTTTAATAATATTGTACAGAATAAGTATTTTTCATCTACTTTAAGCACATTTTGGTAACTTACAAATACTTATGCTGAGGCCTTAAAAGACTATTTTGTATGAAACTAGAGCACTTGGGTATCTTTGGTCTTGTACTACTGCTCATTTTTAGTATAACTGCCCTCAAAATTTCCCCAGTTATATACAAAAAAAGATTACTTAAATTTTTTCTTTCCTGAAATCAGTCTAGTCTAAGGAACCAAACAGATGCCACTGGTCTCCAAAATTTCTATATTACTATCTGCCTAGTCTAGTTTACCAACTTCTCTGATGTGCAGTCACAGCTGATTATGGTCATAGTGCTATTTATAGCCAGCTGCTTAATAAAATTAGGAGGGCAAGGGAATCATCCTTCCTAAGGATTAAAAAAACTAATTTATTCTGAGTCAGCTCCAAAGTCCTGCTACACAGTCATGAACCAAAGACGATGTACCTCCACTTCAGTGAGATAGTCTGAGGAAACACAAAACAGCGCAAGTGTAACTTGATAGAAAAAGCTGCAAGAAGTGTTGAGCATACTCAAGGCTGACATTTCTCTGTCATGATAGCTTACTCACCAGTGAATCAACCAAAATATTTAAACTACCTTCTCAGAGGATTCCAAACTAAAAATTAGTGCAGCACTTTTCCTTCTCAGATCCCTGTTAATCAAAATTCCTATGGAATACATAGAGAGGCTAAAATCTGTCTAGAAAGCAGTTGTGATGGATGGAGTTATACTTTATTCTCAGGCCTTGTCACACGTGTCAGATAAATCACTGGAAGGCTTTTTATATCTATTACAAATAAATTAGCTTAAAAAAGAAAAAGAAAAAAGAAAGAAAAAGAAACTCACTCCAGACTTATGCCAAAACCAATTTGTTTGAAATCAAAATTCTACTAAAAAAGTAAAACCATACAGATACTTAAAAACAATATTTGGTCCCACAAAGACACATAATGACTTCTAGTTAATAGAGTGACTGTACAACATAGTCCTGAATGAATGAACTATGCTCTTTCCATCTCACCAACTTCTTTACAGGACCACTGTGGAATGCCCTCCATAAATGTACTTTAATAGAGCAGACTGGCATCCACTCATTTGAAAGGTATTGATCCTAATGAAAAAGGTAGAAATTAATTCTACTGCTTTGTTTCATCTTTGTGCCTCAATAGTAGTGCAGGGACCCACCAGAATAAACCAAGTTTTGTGGCATGCCACAGCAATGATGAAACACTAGAAATTCAAACCATAGCAGTGTTTAAAGTAAGTTTCATTTTCTCCTAATTCTTTGGTTAAGAGCACCCAGGTAGTAGGCAACAGTTCAGGAATGACATCAAAAGGACTAATTACAGTTATTTTGTAAAAGAAAATATGAGCTTTTTGGTTGGCATTATATGCAAGTCTGCAGCAAGCGAACTCTTGAGGATTTTACTGGATGCTGTCAAAGGCTGAGCTGAAAAGCCAGGACATGACAAATTACTTGAACTGTGTTATCAGAACACACAGGAACAGGTTCTGGTTTCTGCTACATTAGCGCTAATCCACATTAATATTGGAATAACCTCCAGTTTATGTCACTGAAACCAGTAGGGTTTTATAATCAACTGCAACTGGCGTAAGCTTTTATAGTCTTTCCGTAGACTTTTTAGACTTCCAGGCATAAAAAGAAAACAACCAGAAACCATTCCTTTCTATGGCTTAGAGCAACTGTTGGGAGGCAGGCAGTAAGTAAAAAGTATCTCAGATGGCAGTGCAGGTAAACTGAAGCCATTCCCAGAACCACATACCTGATCAGCCTTCCTGAGGGTACCACTACAGCTAAGTCCAGGCAAGCTGAACTACGAAAAGCAGCTAGCGTTGAAGTGAAACACTGCCAGATTTTCAAGTCCTTCCAATTCTACACTAGCCAACCACTTGCCCTTTTCTCCACCAGTGATTTGCATGCCATTTTGTTTTATTTTTTTCTAAGCAGGTTTGAATTTCCTAGGAAGTATCCTTCTAAAAAATTACATTCTGAAGATCTACTGGAAGATCAAACCAGCATTTAACTTAACTTCCCTAGCATAACATTTAAGTCTAGCCTTGACAGCAGCACAATGGAGAACTGGATTTTTCTTGGTAGATGAGGAACCAGAGTGCTGCAAAAGGTTATGGTATTTCATAACTCTGGCCTTTAGACAATGACAGCTGTAAGTTCTACCTAAGGAGACCTATACAGGCAAGCTGATCAAACACAAAGCTTTATGAAAAGCTGAAAGCTTTAAAAAGTGTGAACAGTTTGCTTCTTTCAATGGTCTGTATCAAACACAGTACTGGTTTGTGGGGAAACAATTCAGGTGTAATATTTTATTAAGACAAAAGTTGTAAATCTTGTCTAAAAATCACAGCACTGCTAATGGACAATGACAATTTTGCCTTCACTGCTCAAAGGCAGCAGACTGGTTAAGATTACAGTAAGGAGAAATGTCAAACATGGGGGGAAATGGGGGAGAAGTCGCTTGTAGCTTAGAAGAAACACATGCAGCTCAGTGCAAGGAAGGTGACCCAAAGGAACCAGGGAACAGATTTGCCTAGAGAAGTCAGTTGGCCGTTCCAGACTTCAGAAAGAGAAAAACATTGGGCACTGTGGTGTTGCATTTGTTGACAAGGCAAATGTATTCCCTTCAAATATCTCAACCTCTCACATAGGGATGGAAGAACTTCACTTTGGAGGGAAGAAGCTTTAACTTCACATGTCTAAGCTTGAACAAAGCCTCTTTTTTACTAGGGATCTACATATGCTTTATATATATCCTTTAAGAAAGAATATTGTAATGCCATATCTTTTATTTTTCTCTCTCCCCAAAGAGCAACAGTCCATTTGAATCTTCACATAAACTACAGCACATACCTATTACCTACAAAGCTGGGGAAGGTTACTTCTTTAGTGTTCAGGCTCCCTCATTGCTGTCTCTTACAGCATTACAAGCCACTGAAGGTTTAATGAAGAAAATTATAGTTTACCAGACCATATAAAACCGCAGGATGTATTTATTTCTGCATAATAAAACCAACCTAGAGTAACATAAGGAGTAAGCAGTTTCCGTTGCCGGAGACTTGCTTCTTTTCCTAGGGCTCTACATTGATCTCGCTACAAAGTAATCGGGACTTCAAGATTTATGTCTCGCCACAGGAGATTAGTTGTTTGGAATAATGCTATGCTGTGTATGCATCATAAATTCCCCGTCTTCCTAAGACGTTGTGGTATGCAGAAACTGAAAACTGAGTTATGACATATAGCCAATAAATACAGCTATCCAACCCACTCATCCCATCTACTACGACAATGCCGCACTGATGGCATACGAAGTTTTCGGAGTAGACTGCCGTGTTCTTTTGATGAAATGCTGAGATAGTTCAGATGCTGCTAACCAACTGTTGTTGGGAAACGTACCCAGATGTTGCACGTAATCAGCCATACGTACCTCATTCAAATCAATCTCATCACCCCCTCTAACTCCTTCTCTATTCTTGTCTTATAGGATAAAAGCCTGTAAAAATCAGTGTGGTACAGAGGCAGCTCCTGGCTCATGAGAGGCACAGGGAGCCCACAGGAAACCCAAAACCTCACATTTTCAAACTCGCTATGAGTTGGAAGTCGCACTCCTGGAAACTGGGCTGTCTGACTGGGAACTTCAGCAGTGCTGACTACAAGGATCATTTCTCATGAAGACATTCAACTTGAAACCAAGCTTACAGTGAACGCTTAACCATCAGCTACTGAGAAAGATAAAAAGTCTTTCTAGGGACACAAGCTGCTGTTATTTTAATGTTAGAGCCCAACAAAACAGAAGAAAGTTTTAAATTAAAGGTCACTTCTGTGGGCTGATATTCTGCAATTTTACATAGAAATCAAGCCAGGTGACTTATTTCCAATAGCTATGAAATTAACAAAATTGTTTTCAATGACCTCAGATATATATATATATATATATGCTTATTTGTGGTTGTGGCCCCAGGCAACCCTGAAATCAGCCATTCCATTAAGTCAGAAACATGGCACACAGCCAAGCTCCTGTAAGAGTTAAAGGTCTTGCACATACTTTCTGTGTGCGTTTATTTGAATAGAATGGTGACTTTGGGTTTTGGGCCACCCATCATTTATAGACCTCCCATAATATTTAAGGGAACGGTTCAGTTGAATCTTAGCCTACACCAGTCAGCCTTGGGATACAAGTTCTTTAAACAAGATGTAAAAGCATAAAAAAGTTGAAGCAAAGGGAGAAAAAAACCCCATCAAAACAGTTTATTGGGAGATATTTTAGTGTGTATTTTCCTCTACGGATGAGTCATGAAACATTTTGGGTGCAGTTTAATTACAATAATAAGATAAAGAACTTAAATGCTGTTTCAAAGCCAAAAGAAATACACACTAGAACACAAACTGTCCAGTGTAATAAAGTAAGAAATAATGGTGACAATTATCAGAAAACAAAGAAAGTACTTCAGGTCACTACACCATAAATTTAAAAAAAAAAAAAAAAAAAATAAAAGAATCTCTTTTCCCCTTTCTTCTCCAGGGTCACAGTAAGAAGCTGTAACAGCTAACTCGTATAATCATGAACGCCGCAATGACGTGTGGACATTAGAAACAAATTCTGATTTGAACATTCAAAAGTAACTGTCATTTGCCAGTAGTCTTAAGGGCACCCTGCTACTATATAAACAATCAAGTTTCTCAATCTGGGCTCCAGAGCTGCAAAAGTAACCACAAGAAACAGTTTCATTCAGAAGCTTGAAACTATTTTTTCTTTTTTTTTTTTTTTTAAATCGAGGGAGGTTTCCATGCTACAAGACAACATCAGTTCATTCTACTTCTACCTGTACAGCTGAGCTCTCTCAAATAATGCAAATTCACAAAGAACAAATGCTACGCCTAATAATAAGCAGGGGAAAACAGGAGTCAGACTTGCTAGTGATGTACTTATTGCTCTGTTTTCTTGTCAGTGATACTGCTTTTTACCCATAAAAGGTCTCTCTTCAAGGACAGCAAGTGTTGAATTGATACAGAGAGCAAAGTTTTACAAATTCCCTAGTATTAGTCATCCTGACCAACCTCAGAATTCACAGCCCCATCTCTATATTTTAGACTGCAAACGCCGAACGAAAGAAAGCAGCAAACAAAATGTTCTAATACAGGCTGGCAGCTACCAGTTTCAGCAGAACCAGTTCCAGCCTGGCCAGCTCCCATTCTGAACAGTCATAAATAAAACAAGTGTGTATCACACACACACCCGACATGCTCATATCTTTATGGCCTTAAAGAAAGGAAAGCATTGCCAAAACCAGCAGAAACACTGAGCCACTCCACCTCTCCTGGCACCCAAAAGATTGCTAAAAGAAAATGGTTGCTCCAAACTGGGTTTTACACCAAATGGACTAACTCAGAGAGGAAAGCTGTTCGTTAGACACAAGGTAAAGGCACCACACCCCACCAGTTAGAACCTGCGATTTGAAAGGCTGCCATCTGAATTAATCCTGAAAAGTAAAAATGAATAGAAATACACAAAAATGTTTAGGTTGCATACATAAACATTTTAAGGACCAGCTCAGCTTAATGGTTTAAAAAGGAAAAAAGAAAAAAAAATCTAACCAAAACCTGCAGTAGTGTATCCACTGCATAAGGCTGAGGTAATAGGTACCGCAGCTTGCAGCCTACCTGCCAGTTCATCATGTTCTCTTCTTGAAACTAGCTAGAAAAAGTAGTTTGCAGATACATCACTCCGGTACAACACCCCACTGTGCTGGCGACACAAGGCTTCCTTCCCACCAGGCATGTTTTGTCTTTGTGGAATTAACTTGAAGCTGGGAACAACAACCCACCCGTTCCTCTTGGTATTTATTCCATGGCTTCTTACTGTCTGAAGGATGCTGATGTCTCTTGGATACGTTCTTGTAATTTTTCAGAACTTATTTTAGATGCTGTGTAATGACTTTTAAACTGAAGTTGCATGGTGATGTTTTTCAAGCTCAACTGATTAAAGCTTGTTTAATGGATCTTGAAGAAAATATATTATTCACCTTAATGAGAATTTATGCAAATCACTGCCACTAGCTTCTGCAGAAAACCTTTTCAATTAATTATAATTAGGCTTTTTAGTGTTAGGCTTCTGGGGGTTTTTTTCTCCTACTAGGAAATTATAAGCATAGATCTCTTTTTTCAATTGTGGGAAATGAAAAACTGTGTTGGTGCGATGCACAGACTCCCATACAAATGGACTTGTAAAGTGCAGAGCCCTTTTCATCCATGCCATTCAGATGAGGTCTAAGTATGTACTCACAGATATACACAACTGGAAAAGATGACAAAAGAAAGTTGGACGTTGGTGTTGCTACATACATAAATGACTCCTTACTTTTAGGAGAGTGATATGGAAAAATAAATGCTCAAATATTGGGATGCCCCACCAACACTTCTGAAACTCTCAGAAATACAGAAAATCTCCCTCTAAATATATTGTACAAGCATTCCTTCTACATATTTTGTGGGCAGTTCAGTAGCTTGCATATTTAGTATGAACCAAAAAAAAAAGTAGTACTTAAGCAGATAAACTGTCATTTGAATACAGCCAGAAATATTCCAGTAGAGAAGTTGCAACGGCTCAGAAAGAACAATGCACTTACCAGTAATTACGTTTGAACTGTTTTTACAGGTATGGACTTAGAGTGAAGAAGATGATGCAAAGCTCTATATAGCAAAGATGAAGAAGGTCAGAGGTTATTGTAATGGATTGGATCACATATTAAGAAGCTCCTCTTATAAAAGTGAAATCCTCATTACGTTGCAACTTAATTCATAAAACCAGGTGCTTTTAGTTCTTCTGAACAAAGAGCTACCTTGCACCACATCAAGACTATTTTATCAGCTGAGGACAGGGAGAGAAAGCAGTAGAAGATTTTTGTTACAGTCTTTCTAATGGAGAGTCTTAATTTTGGAAAAGAGCACAAATGCAATGAATCTTGCATGTTCCCACCTGGCTGGACTGGGGCAGAACCCAATCACTGCTTAGTTCCCACCATCTTCCTTCAACAATGAAATCCCATCCCTGATCCCAGAACTAATCCTGAGTCATGCGAATCTCATCCGTTCCCTTCATCAAAGTCACGATTAATTTGGGAAGAGAAGGAAAGAAAAGATGGGAAGGGATCATGAGTTTATTACCAAGAATTGCAAGTCAGGGAAGCCAGTTTCTGTCTGCCCCCACTTCTCCCACAGAGCTGCTGGATTCCTGTCCTAGAATCTGGGTTATGACACAATCCAATCCTAGATGCTGAGTTACAACAGCATCTGTCTTTAAAAGCAGTCTAACACACCTTTTGTTGTTCTTGCTCTTCTGTTAGGATTCCCCATCACAAAGCCCAACAGGGACAGAAATTAGGTAAAAACAAATTACTGCCTCAAGCAACCCACGTTCTACAAACTCACAGGTACCCTTTGATGACAACTCTCTTTATGTCCCATTTTCAGGTCCTCAGGCATGGCCTGTTCTCTGCTATGAAATGGAAGTTCTAATCCACACTGATGACTGCAATCATAGCTCCTATTCATAAAACAGACGAATCCCTAATTGGACACAGATATATTCCCTCCTCTGTCACAGTTGTTTAATCACATGTCATTTAACCAGAAATGAAAGCGCGCTTCCTCTTGGAAAAGCAAATGTGAAAATGACTCTTTGGTTCCAGGCTTACAGACTTCTAATCCAGATCAAATGCACTCACAAAACAACAAAAAAGAAGTTAGCACTCTCCAACTGTTAGCTCCACAAAATCAACCAGGGATCTGCAAATGAAGCTGTTGCCCTCTGATGCTTGTATTGCAGTGACTTAGGAGGACGAGTTTGGTGGGCTAATTTCAACTACAGCCTCATTTTATACAGCGCAGTGCTAAACATTACAGATCTCAACAAGGCAAGTATAGGAACATCTATTGTGCCCAAAACAGTAACAGCCAAAATTAACACACAGGACAACCATCTTGAGCTGAATGTAAAAAAAAAAAAGAGTAAGGTTTTGGAGCACGAAGCAAATTCATGAGAAATTAAAAGGCAAAGCAGAATATTAAAGAGCCACATAAACAGGGTGAAATGGCGCTGCACTTCTTTTAATTTGCAGGTAGAATCTGGCACCTGGAAGTTCATTAGCGATTCTCTAGGTGATGTATGAACCGTTCAGCCTCTCATGACTGTACCTGCTCTACAGGGCTACCGGTAGTAAAACTGACATAATAGCCAGAATCACAGATAACACCACTTTTAAACAGCCTCGGTACTGGGATGTGGTTTGTTTTTTAAGAAGCCACTTAGCCTTTTTGGAGGCACGGTGAAATGACAGAAATCATCTTCTGAACTTCAATATACACTGCCAAGGGGATATTATGATGCAAACTCACATCTCCTCCTTTTGCCATTAACACTGTTCAATCTGTCAACTTGTTTCTAAAAGAGATCTTGTCTTACAGAAAAAAAATAATTTAAATGCATCTGTTGGGGTTTTTGTTGCTGTTTGGTTTTATTTTTTTTTATTCCCAAGAAATAAAATACCCATCGATATCTTAGTTATGATTTCTAGGGAGAGGTATGGTAACTTAACAGCCACTGGAAATTAATGGACTTCAGAAGTCCAACTGATCACATTTCCCAGAGATCTTTAGCTCACAGGATAAAGTGGCAAGTATAAATAAAAATTCAGGCATTCCAAGACAAATATTCCTGCAAATAAACTGTTCTCTATGAATGATGGTTTTCTTTTTTAAGAGTCATCTAGCCAAACAAAGATAATCTAAATGAAGATAATTACAGCAGCAGCAGGAATCTTCCAGTCAGTAACATTTTTCTATTATAAGCGATGCTTTCACACACAACATCCAATACTATAATGGCACAAACTGGCTTTCAGCACTGTAATTTTGAGAATTACAGTTTCAGAGCCCTAAGTATTTTGCTTCTGTAAGACTTCTGCTCTAAGTAGCCAAACCTTTTAAGAGTTCTGCTGTTCTAGAGCATATTAGAAGACATTTTCCCCTTCCTACTGCTTTTTATAACAGTTTCTGTGTTCTCCCATTTCCGTCTAAGAATGTAGGATTACTAAACCATACTGGGGAAGTGGAGAGGGGGGACTATGTATGAAATCATACAATTAATGCAATTACCTCCCCCTGCTGAAGAAATTAAATTTCAATACAAATCCACTAAGCTGTCCAAATATATGACAGTTCTTGTCATAAATAACAGCTCCATCCAATGAATGCTTTGGACTTTTTTTTTTTTTTTTTCTTTTTAAATGACTGACTTGTAAAAGAAAGTTTCCATCACCCTTTTTCAGCTTTGATTACCCCACTGAGTGAAATTAGCTGGTCTAAAGGAAAAGCCACACACATGCATGGAGCCACAGACACACACACACTTCTTTCCCTGAGCACTATTTCCCTACTTAGCTGCTCTGCATAAACCTCTAAGTTCTGATGGCTCTCAGGAACCTAAAAGTTACTTTTGAGATGGATAAAATTACATAAAGTGTCAGAAGATGCCTTTATGCCCTTTTCCTCCCTTGCAAAATTATTCATAAAAAATTATGTATAAACTTCCTTTTAATCAACAAAATGATGCTACACTTCATCGTTTGCCTGTGTACCTTTAGAAACACAGCAGGAAGTGGCTGCAAGAGTCACAGGCAAGCTTGGAAGGAAAACAAATTACGTGTTGGAACATCTTCCCCTGATAAATTACACAGTGACTTCCTCAGCCCAAGAGGTCGGAAATAAATCTAAACAAAGCATAACAGTATGTAACTGCCTTTGATCTTCACCACTATTATCACATTGCTCTGCAGAGTCACCAGGTATGGAAACATTTTTAATATTTATAGAAAAGTCTTCAGTTCAGAAATAGAATATTTTAAGAAGAGTAAGGGCCTGACTACTTGAAAGTAAATGTTGGACATAGGTTTTCATTTCCACAACTAAAACAGAGGCATTCACCACCCCTTCCCCCCACCTTATTTTCTTTTCCTAATTTTTTTTTTCTTAAAATTCTTAATTTTTTCACTTTACCTTACTTTATGCTAGTGGTTGATTTATGGACAAATTAAAGTGGGATATGGGCAGGTTATTTTTTAACAGATACTAAATAATCTAGAAATCAGTCAGTTTACAGGAAAACAATGTTTTTTCCCTGTTGATAGTTGGGGTGAGCGATAGAGGTATTTGCCTCTCTCACCAAGTGTTGATTTACAATGCAGCATCTCTTAGGAACTTAACCATTCTATTAAGCAAGCTATCCAAATTTCAAATGATCTATACTTTCAACAATGTTGAAAAGCTAAGAATTTCTTCAAGCCAAATTCTGAAATCTTGCTCCTAAACACACATCTTTCATTCTAAACACCCTTCCCAATCTGACTGTGATCTGTTGTGAATATCCACCCTTCTATTTTTCTCTGAGTACATCAACATGCCTGTCAGCAAGTACCTTGTTGCTTTAAGTTGGTTTTGGGTTTTTTTTTATGGATGTATGACGTTCAAACCTCTCAATGTCCCTCTCAATATGCACTACAAACCCATTACATTTATTTGTGAAAAAAAACCACCCAGCATAATTTAGGGACAAAAGCAAAGAAGCATGCAATTGCTTCTTTCGTACTACTGTCCCATTTTATGCCCGGGATGGCCAAGAGTCCTAAGAGCAACCAGAGTCATCTACTGTTCCGCAAAACTAAAAGTTAGATCCAGTGAATGAGATTGAATTAAACTTGCTTTTCATTTAGAATGTCCTTGTTCAGTTATTTTGTTATACCCTTGTGGGGACATTCTTGGTACTGTTGAAGTGTGTTTAGCCAGCAAGTTTCTCACCTACAGTACTGTACAGGGGTGTTTTGAAAATTAATGTTAATACAGCATTTCAGTGGTGTAAAATATTGTGTGAATATAAAGGCATTTGGTTAATGTTAATAAGAGAAGTTTAATTAAATCCCCATTTACCCTACTGAATGTACGCATTTTATATTTTTGAAGTTCACAGACTGTCTATAAAAAGCCTGACAAACACTTAACAGGCAGTGAACAAAACACTAAAAGCACAGACAGCCTCAACTTGTCATTCCTATAATCGATTTTGAATGAAGTCAACTCAGAGCAATCATTTCACAGGAAGCCCACATGAAATCACAGCTCCCACATGAAAGGGCAAGGAGCCTGAGTGCCTTTCCTGCTGCCATGACCCTAAAGCCACAGAGGGCAATGAGATTGCTTTAACTGCTGTGAACTTTGAATCAGGTTGTAAAGGTCAACAATGATTAGCTGAGAAACAAAAAAAAGCTAGCATCTTTGTTACCCAAAAAAATTCATTGCATTAGAAAAGGCATAGACAAAACCCAGCTCCCGTAACAGCTCCTTGGTATTTTCCTCCTGCCTACCCCCAGTCTCTGTACAACATGATTTATATATGTATTTTTTCTTTTTGTCTTCATACTGTGCTGCTAAAACTTCTGGGTTTTCACGTGTGAAAGGTCACCTGGCAGCACTGTGCCTACCCTGCTGTACGTGACCTACGTAGCCTTTACCATCAATGTGAGAAATGTTTACCCATAATCAAATCAAGAACAGAATTGAGTTAATCAACTTTGCATTAAACACTACAGCTAAAGAAGATCACCACGTCTGGACAGCAATGTCAGTTCTTCAATAAAGAAATGGCTCTGGCCAAAAGGACTAATGCCGGGCACAACACACACTGTCCCCATCTGCATGTCAGCAGCCCTCCCCTTGGCAATGCTTCTCAACAAAGACAGTTAAAAACCAACTCTACCCTCTGCACTATTTATGCAAGTCATTTTTTTTTACCATCTAGCAGGATAGTTTATTCCATTCCAATACTAAACAACCTTCATTAAAATTTACACCGCCTACTAAGACCAGGTGAACTTAAGAACAGGCACCTGAAGGTAACCACTTTGCTGGAGCAATAAGGGGAAAATTCACACTGACGCCAGTGTAACCAAAGAGGCCTGAAAATATTTGTTTTGTTCTATATATGTATACAGAACATAGAGGTATCACGCATCTTTGCCATCCTATTTCCTGCAGAAAGATCAGTAAATGTACTGTTAGGCTCCACAGAAACATACCTAAATTTAAATCTCTCGCATCTAGGTAAGAATGAGCTTCATTGAACAAGATGGTCAGAAGCCACGCTAAACAGTTCACATTTCCACATCACCATTAAAAAATAATTATACCTTATATATGCCTTCATACCATCAGTAGGAAATCAGTGCAATTCTCTTTGCTACCTCTTCCAGACTACACAAACAGACCCTTTAACACCCTGCAGAAGTTGATACATTTCAGAGTTCAAACGTCTGGTGTTACTACAGCAATGCCAAAGTTTGATGCAACATGCACAAGAAAAGGGTTCCTGGCATTCACATTTCACTTAAATCTCTAGTTCCAGATGCTTGGCTTCAACAGCAACATTAAAGGAGTCATGACTTCATTTCAGAACATCATTTCTGTTCTTAAGACTTTAGTAGCAACTTTCACCACTAGTGAGTTTTATATTCATAAGCGGCAGTAGCGGTCGGTCAGATGTTGGTTTAGGGGCCTGTACCTAAAAAGACATCTGAACGCAGGCTGGAGTCCTGCCATCACTACTCAGAAAGGCCACGCACACCGCTATCTTTTCCCAATAGTAACATCATTCATGTACCTGATCTCTACAGGCCAAGCCTGCTACTTCTGATGGGTCCCATTTTACTGGCACCTCCAAGCCCCCAGTGTCTTCTCACATTTATCTCCAAATCACAGTCTATCAAAAGGAACACTGTTAACCATAGCCAGGACAGAGGGCCAAAAATGGCAAATAACAGCACTGAACACAGCCAGATTATTTTTCAGAGTAAAACTTCCCTTAAAAATGGATGAATAAAGTAGATTGAAAATATGGAGTGAATCCCATATCTTAATGGCAATTAGACCATTGCTAGAATACTACAGCTAAACTACTTTCCACAATACTCCATTATTTGATTGATTTTCACTGTCATTTCACACACGCAATTTTAAAAAGAAATCAAATACTTGAGAAACATAAGGTAGTTTAATCAGAAAAGCTAGCTGTTCCGTGATAAGGCCTTTCTTTGATGCTATGCTAAAAATAATTTCAATTTACAATGTCATTTTTTAAAATCGTGCTTTAAAAAAAACTCTAGGGAGACCCTGCATTTTAATGCAAATATTTGAATTAAAGTTGGTTGAGTCATTGCTACTATTTTGACAGTAGCAATAGTTTAACACAACTCAGCCCCAGGCTTTTTGCAAAGCCTGCCCCAAAGAGAGAAGTCAAAAAGCTTCAGAGCCTTTTACTAAAGCAGTTTACCTGCCCACAGCCAACACATACTTCACCCCCAGTCTCCTTTTAAAAATGACAACAACTGCCATGGAATAAAGCAGCAAGCAACCAGAGGAGACAAATAAAAACCCTGTGAGTTACGGACAGAAAGAGCAACGTGGGCAATACTTTTATCACACAACATTACACTACTCCTTCTTTCCTCTGTAATTCAGACCTTCAGGATTCTTGAGTGACAAGAGTCAAATCCTGAGACCAAAAAATATAATAAATTTATTAGCAGCAACAACATATGAAAAAAGTTACCATGATTCCTTCAAATATCTAATCACAAAGATGAGCCTCAAGGCAGACTTCCTCACTTTGAGTCAGATATTAATTAAGGTTCTGTGATGAACAGCACAACTATCTAATTTATTGCTGGTTTGCTGCTTAAATAATGTGTGCTGTACATTTTGTAAGAGAGGTGGGTAATAAGGCTGTCTCTTAACATCAGCTGGTTGCTGCAGCTCCAGGTCACATTGAACTACTGGAGGAAAAGCAAGAAATTATGTTTCTACATTCCAAAGACCAAGAGATGCCTTCCAGACCAGAAGACCCTTTCAAGCTAGCTTTGCCAAACATTATCTCTGTGGTCTGATGAAACACAGCTTCGAGGATCAGTACCCATCAGTGCTATCTGTCATGCTCATCTCAAGCAGAGAAGCTGCAGCTCTACCCTTGGTGGTGTCACATAACTCAAGATTACCAGAATTTTAACACCTGTTTAAATCATCTAAATACACAGAGAAATTCTTTACAATCTAACTTTTAAAATTTATTTACATATAAATTCTTCATCTGTACAAGAATGATAAAAAAATTATTTACCATGTTATAAAGATGAATATTACCAAGAGGATTTAATGCTACAGCGATGTGGGTACACATAGGCTGTTAATGGAGAACTTTGTTTCAAGCACAAGAAGTAAAACAAAGGCAGAAAAAGCACTAAGTTTTCTTGACAAATGAAAATAATTATAAATAGTCCTACCTCCTCCCTTTTTCCTTTATATATTTTCTTTGGAAGACGTTCGTTTGATGGAATGGAGAGGGATTACATCACTAGTGGGAAGGGTACGAATAATATCGCTAAGACGTTATACATTTTTCTCCATGTGAAAAGAAAAATAGCAGCTCAGCGTTTGGGCCTCCACTTGAGCTCTGCGCT
The DNA here is from genome assembly GCA_027925045.1 of Hypotaenidia okinawae. Lineage (NCBI taxonomy): Eukaryota > Metazoa > Chordata > Aves > Gruiformes > Rallidae > Hypotaenidia > Hypotaenidia okinawae. The sequence continues at coordinate 20,887,884 of BSDF01000001.1, read as the reverse complement.
GAAGGCACTCATCACCGTGGAAGATCCCATTTGGGAGTGTTGTGGGTGGAGGGGAATAAAACTCTACTTATTACCTAAGCAAACATAATAGTCCTAGAAGAAGAATATTAGGTGTTAATATTTTCGTTGAACAACCTTTCAGGGCAGTAAAACTGAAAGGATATGTAGAAGAGCTTTGAAGATTTAAGTGAAAGTGTGTCTTTGGATCTTGCTTCACTGATGGAAATGGGATTTTGACAATGAATTAGCTTCAGAAAGATCTGGATTTATCTGAATAACCTAGTAGTATGAAAAATGAAAGTTCAGCAATGAATCAGTTAGTTTTTCAAACAACCATGTTTCATGCCAAATTCTCCTTTCAAAGACTCCCTGTCTCCTCACAGCACATGAAGTAGGTTACAGACTTTTAAAATACCATATATAATGGAAGAGTTGCTGCTCTGTCCTTACAAGTAGGACCAATACAATAGCAAAATACCAGTATTTTACCCATTATTTTCTTTAAACTCTGGTTTACTTGATAGAAGCTTGGAAGTGGTTGCTGCTGAGCAACTATGTCCAGTGCTTGCCTGTATATACACAAGTCCTGTACATACAGAAGAATTCTTTATTCACACCTTACTAGTAAATACTGAGCTGTACATAACCTAGAACACAAAAACGTCACCTTTATTTTTAGAAAAACAACTCTTATTTGCTATCTAGAATGTTCGTGTTTCATCACTTATATGAAATAACTTAAGTCTGCAATTACCAACCCACTAAGATTTTTATGGGAGCCCAAGTGAGACGGTACACAAAGATCTTTTTAAGCATGAAACAAGGCGCCTGCATTTTTCATGAAGTTTAAAGACTGTCTGTGGAAAGCAGCAGGTGGAGGAATGCAAAGGCTTTCCAGTCATCAAAATTAAATGTACTGAAAGCAATAGAGTGCGTGCGGCTAACAACCTATCCTCATGATCTGCATTTGTAAGCTGAAGCTATCACTACTAGCTCCCTTAATCTCTCCCAGTTCTTTGAGCTAATCAGCCCAAATTATGCCTGTAACTCTTCTGAAAATTCCTGCTTTGTTTCCTCAGACTTTCTCTGAAGTCTATTCCCTGTCTCACCATTCAGACTATGAAACAAGTTGCAACTCAGTACTTCCTGAACAAACCCCAAAGACATATCTGTTCAATTCCTTCCTAGATTAGCTCTAAAGCACTTTTACCCAAATGATTTTACACAAAATGTCTCCAGTTCTTAGAAGCCTAACATAGAAGCCTAACACATCATTCCACGGAAGCAGCGTCCAGGGAAAAGGCATCTATTCACACAACAAACACGCACTTATGCATGGGTTCACAACACAACCCGTGCAGAGTTGCGAGGCCGTTCTGCCAAAGGCAAATCCGACTCTATGAAAGGGAATGCCTTATTTTATAGAACCGGTACTGAGAATCTGTTTCTTATAACACATTTTCCAAACCATAACAGAGCTCCTCTGTCCCTCCCACATTTCTGGACCATACACCAGCAGATCAGTGAAAGGTCACAGATCTGTGAATCAGCTGCGTTTGATACGAGGCGGAAGCCAGGCTGTGTAGTCAGCATACGAAACATTTGGACCACAGCAGGAGAGCGTACAGCGAGGGCCAAAAGAGTAAGCTTACGCTGAGCACATAAGACATAACAGGTCTGTAAAAGTAATGACTTCCAGTCTTCAAGAAATACTCTGTGGCATTCCAAATCAATATAGCAGCAGCTCTTTTCCTGCCCTGACCTATAAGATGTCATCCTGTAACAAATGACCCAGAGGAGTCTATGCTTTTTTTCATTTTATTATGAGAATGCAGAATTACTTTTTGGCCAGAAAGATGGGATGATTTAGCTGTGAATGAGCACATCCTATTGAGAACTTTCAGCAGAAACTGAAGTATGAAGCAAATCTTACTGTGACAGCAAGTGAACAACGACAGACAAAGGCTTTGCAGAAAGCATGCCTGTCCTGGAAGCTTTCAGAAGCTGAATAAATAAGTGCTGTGCCATCCCTCAACACACAGACACATACCTCAAGATGTTAAGTCAGCACTTCCTTGGAGCCACATGTGCCCAATTATCTTCCTTCAACAAGGGCTGCCCAGACAATTGAGAAGGCCTGCACAGTCACATTTCTTTGCTACCACGAAGCCACAAAAGGTGATGGAGAGAAAAGGGCAGGAACCGTGAACCAAGTCTTACATAAAGGGAGAAAGCGAGAGAAATAAAATTGTTTGTAGCTGTGATGAAGGAAGCACCAGAATAAAAAACTCTTTCAGTTCCTCAGCAGTGCCAATGTGCCTGTCCAGAAGGACACAGTGACCCAGGCTGATCATTCCTGTGTTGCGTCCCCATTCAGCATCCCCAGGCCCACAGCAATTCTCTACTGTTAGGCTCCTACCACACTGGGGAAGACAATTTCTCATCACCCTCCCCTCTTAGGTCTCCTGAAGGAGCATTTGAGAGCACTGATGCTTACACCTGGCATTCACATCCTCCATACACACGTAGCTGAATGTCTCACTCAAGCACCAGCTCTCCTACAAGGTGAGCCCTTTTCCTGACTGCTCTCACAGGATGGTAGTCTGTCAGCTCCAAATGCTGAGGAACAGCATTACACTCCAGGAAAAAGAGTGAATTTGATTTGTACTTATGTAGCCCTCTATTTGGGCAAATAAAGGTCTTTCTCTCCTGTGCAATCACACTAGATGCTACACAATGAAGCCTGCTCTCAACTGGAACCCCTCACAACTTCAGGGCAAGGACAAGTGATGGAAGACCACTACTTATTTTCTTGCTATTTAGTTAGAAGGTTGGATGTTTTCAGCTGGGACGAGGCAAGGGAGAGTGACAAGGAACAGCTTCAAGTTTTAAGAAAATAGTTCTTCTGCAAAAGAACAGCTGTGTATCTCTGCCCATCTCACTACTCATGTAGCACTTCAAGATGAAAAGCACCAGGAGTGAATACCAATTGAAGCAGTCTGCTATGAATTGCTTACTTTGTTACCTCCAATACACTAAATAAATGGTATTACCCAAGTATTTCCCAAAGGAACGGTCTCTATGAATAATTAAGCAAATGTAGCCAAAAGACAAGGTCTTCAGCTTCCCAGCAGCCTTCTGACATTGAAACTTATTATCAAGTTATTAACAGAACGAGACACCCCTCTCTTCAAATCTATTTTCCCCAAGCACACACTCTTGAGGGAGGAATCCAGCATAATATTTAGTATACAACCATTTTTCCTATGCTTTTAAAATAGTTTTCTAAATAAAAGCAAGCTTTGACTGGTATCCCCACAAATACCCACATAATTAGTGCAGCAAAACACTGCAATAGTGAAACACAAGGATATACTCGAGTACACAAGTGCTTTTGCTTGTTGCGGCTAATCTTCCCTTCATCCACATTTTTTCCTCCTTTGAAAAGTTTACAACCTAAGTATTGGTTGAGAAAAAAAACATGCAGTGCACCCACTGTGCTTTAAAATGTCCATGCCTGTCCTAAAATAATCCAAATTTCTAAGTATTAAACAGACACCTGCATGTGGCAACATTTAGCCTACATACACACACGAATGCTGTGATAGAAGAGCTCTTACTCATGATTTCTGAGGTACCAACAAGGCCTATGTCATGGTAATTTATTTTTTTTAAAGGCAAAGTTTACATCATATTAGAGTAGACTGAAGACAGAATTTTCATGGGTTTTAATTTGAAGTGACAGTGGCAGCACCCTGAAATGTTTTAGACCATGATAAAGCCAGCTTTGCTTTTCTACGCATCAGCTATGGAACTTATCACACCCGTGTTTGCTGCTAAACAAACAGATTTGCTTTTTTATAAATGGCAACTAAGCTAAAACAAGCAAAGGGCCTACTTAGCTCTCACATGTGAGAGAATCAGGAGCAAGTGTGAAACAGGGCAATATAAATATAACCCAATATAAAAAAAAAAAAAAAAAAAGAAAATCTGCATCAACTGTTGGAAGAAGTGAAAATGGGAGAAGGTGAACTGGAAGCCAAAGGGATGATACATACATGAGAACCACTACATAGAAGAAACACTGCGATAAGACCTAATGCATTGGTTTGGAAGTGGAGGGGCTGCAGGGGTGGCTTCTAAGAGAATCTGCTAGAAGCCTCTCCAAAGTCTGACAGAACCAATACCACCTGGCTCCAACACAGACTGGACCCAGCACTGACTAAGGCCATGCCCATCAGCAGTGGTGGTAACGCCTTGGGGATAACATGGTAAAGGAGGGAAGAAAACCGCTGGCCACCAGCAACTGGAGAGAGGAGTTAGTGTGAGAGGAACAACTCTGCAGGCACCAAGGTCAGTGAAGGAGGAGGAGGTGGTGCTCCAGGCACCTGAGAGAGAGAGATTCCCCTACAGCCTGTGGAAAACATGGTGAGGCAAGCTATCCTCCTGCAAGCCATGTAAGTTCATGATGGAGCAGATATCCACCTGCAGTCCATGGAGGTCATATCCATATCAGAGCAGGTGGATGCCCCAAAGGCAGCCATGACCCTGTGGGGAGAGAAGCCATGATGGGACAGGCTCCTGGCAGGACTTGTTATCCCATGGGGAACCTACGCTGGAGCACTCTGTTCCCAAAGGTCTGCACCTTGTGGAAATAACCCATGCTGGGTCAGTTCATGAAGAATTTAATGGAGAAGTTCATGGAGGACTGCCTCCCATGAGAGGGTTCCCATGCTGGAAGAGGGGAAGATTGTGAAGAGTCCTCCACCTTAGGAGAAAAGAGTGGCAGACAGAATGTGTGATGAACCAACTAAACCCCTCATTCCTCATCCCTCTACACCACTGGGACAAGGGGCAGGAGGTGGAGAAATCAGGAGTGCAATTAAAGCCCAAGAAGAAGGGAGGAGTGGGAGGTAGGTGGTTTTAAGATTTAGATTTATTGCTCATTACTTAACTCTGATTTGATTGGTAATAAATTAATTTTCCCAAGTGGAGTCAAGTTTTGCCTGTGACAGTAATGGGCAAGTGAGCTCTCCCAGTTTTTGCATCGACCTGTGAGGCTTTGTTATATTTTCTCTCCTGGCTGATGATGGGAGCAATAGAGCAGCTTTGGTGGGGGCCAATCCACAACACCAAATTTAAAAAAAAACCAAAACACTATTTTACAGTTTCTAATAAAGTGAATTATTTAAAGTATATAGGAAGAAGGAGGCTCTTTTATTCAGTATGAATTTATATGCTGCAAATCACCTTCAGGGTTCAATTTCATTTTGATTTCAAGTAACCAAGTGTATACACTTTACAAAAAGAAGTAACTGAAAAAATCCAACCCAAAGCTTTAACTTGTGTAGATAAAATTTCACTTTCTTTGCTGGTAGGCACCAGAATAAAGGGACACTGCTGGCACACATTCAGTGGAAAACATCTAGCTGCATCATTCATTACCACACACCACCAACTTGAATTATGATTTTCTGCTTACCCTCTTTTATTGAAGGGTAAGATGTAGCATACTTAAAAGTGAAAAATAACTGGATGTTGAGGACCATGAGGTTGAATCTACATGGAGATATAAAGCATTTTGATGAGCATTACAGGGTTGAAAAAAGTACAGCCCTTGCAAGTGAAATACTGCCTCTCTCTGCTGCTAGAACTCTTCAGGAGAGTTAAGAAAACAGCAGATAAGGAAGAAGCACTGAATGTAGGTTACATATCCTACATCAGAGGCTGTTTAATATAGGTAATTAAAAAAAAATTAAACCCACAAGCTTGGTACCTGCAAAGTGAGAAGTAAAGCCCTGTCACGACCTGAAAGCTGGCCAAAAGGTAGGAAGCAAAGGAGTATTAATGAACGGCCAGTGCTCAGCGCAGAAAGCAGTTAACAGCCGTGTGCCTTGGGGAGCTATGCTGAGACTTACACTGTTCCACGTATTTATTAATGACCTGGAGGAGATGGAAAAAAAAATGCTGATGGCAGGAAATTATGTAGGTTAGTCAAGATGAAACAGCACTGTGAGAAGTTCCCAAGCAGCCCAGCAAAAACTAAGTTGGAGGTAAATCTTCCTGTGTATTTAAAGGGAGCACACGTACCTTTCACGAAGGACAAACCGCCTGTGCATTCTTAGGTTTAGAGTTTCCCTCTCAACACTCCGTTCACTGCCACGTCTGGTGCGAGTAAGAGGCTGAGTCTTCTCATTCGAAGTGGAAGCAAACATTTATGTTGGTGAAAATTGTGATAGAAAAATTCAGCAAAGGGAGAATCAAAGCTTCTAATATTTTTAAATGGAGCTAAATGCAACAGAGGAAAGATTTAACTGGAAAAAGTACAGTAGTGCTACTAAGTAAATCAAAGATTCACTTTCACCCTAAAAGGTTCAAGATGGCGATTCCTTCTAAAAAGATTATAAATTTCCACTACCTTTCACTGGTTTTGACAAAAAACTCAAGCTCAAGAGCTCAATGTTGACATATAAGAAATGGAACTGGAGGAAAATAGTATTTTCTTTTCAAACATGGCAGCTAGAAAAAACACATAAACCTTACAAAAGGCTCACAATGAATTCTTAACACCGATTAGAAGGTCTCTAGAAAGATCCAGAAAGCACTTCTGCTGTTCTTCCTATTAATAAATTATTGAAAAACTAGGAGTAGGGGAACAAGGGAATAGCAGAGAAACTGAAATGATAAAGCTTGCTATTGATAATCCAACAACAGAAATTAATGCCAGCTTTGAAGAGCTGCAGAAAACCCTCATTATATTTTGCAATCGTATAATTAATTACATGACACAATTCACTTGTAGTAAATTCTCCTATATTCTATAGGTGTGCATATAGTCAAGCTGAACTTATCCTGAGTATACTTTACACACAGAGTAATGAACTTTGCCATTAACCATGAAGGAAAAAATCTCAGAAGTTATAAAACATCCTTATTCCCGAGTTTCAGAATTGGTTTAATGTTCAAGTAGAATGTAATTTTTTTTTCATCATTATGTCATACTATATGCTTATGGGTGTACCAATTACTGTTTTTTATTTATTTAAAAGGCCCACACTGAGTTTTGTTTCCCTTTTCTTAAAAAATATAAAGGAGGAGAGATGGAACTAGAAACCATACAGACAGGAAAGAGATGATAATAGTACCTATGAGAACGAACTAAATGGACTGAGATCCTTCAAGCTAGAAAAAGACCACAGAGAAGCCACAAGATAAAGATGTTTAAAGAATCGATGGCATACAGGAAGTGAAACAAAGTGAGGTTTTTGCTTTACTGTTTCTAACACATGCTCTAATAGGCATTCAGTACAGATCCAAAATTCAGGTTTCCTCTATTAAGGTTCCAGAAAAGTATCGCTGCACTTTCCTCTGCTCTCTACTCACCTGCTGTTCACTCCTGGTGGGTACAAAATTTTAACCTGGACAGATATGTAATTTGATCGAGCATGACCATTTATACATTCTCTTAAGGAGAAAAAAGGTTATTATTATCAAAGAACACTAGGAAAACTATTAAAGAAATGACAGCTTGGGGGGTAGAATTTGTACGAGCTAGCATTAAAGGAAAAGATAAATTGCCACATACAACGGCCTTTCTGGTTTTTAAGTGCTATAAAATGAAAATCAGTGTCATCGTGGGAAATGTTTAAAAGTCAAAAGTTGCTGATAATTATTGTCATAGAACTTACTCTCCTTAACTTGAAAGGCTTATTCATAAATTTAAACACAGCCATCACAAACAACAGCTCAAAGACACAGGCAGCGTAGCCAAAAATGCGTATCTAGAAATTTAGTATTACAGAAAAGGTTCTGTTAAGCTTTGAGTTTGACTCTTCCTTGCCTTGCATCAAGCAGTTATTTATACCAACAGCACAAGTGTCGGTAGAAAAGCCAGTAGAGAAATTCTAAAATACTGCCAAATTAGAATGTAGTGGTTCATACCTAACTCTGCAACAGCCTGAATAGCTGCAGAGTAATTGAGCATTAAGACCTGATTTACTGTGAGAAAAAGGTGGTGGAAAATGCCCAATTATTTAATGACCTTTTCCAACTCCACTCCAGTGCAGAAATACATAAATAAATAAAACATTCAGAATGCAGCAGGAATAATGAAACAATGCTCTTACACAAAACTAGTGGGGAAGAGAGCTCTCTAATTTAGAGGAGAAAAAAAGGGGGAGGGGGAGTCATAATAGAAGCAAGCAAGTGGAGTGGGTGGAATTAATTCTTGGATCATATTGACTCAAATAGTTTATTAAGACTATAAAACATTAGCAATATAGATAAGAAAAACATTCACAGTTGCAATAAAATAAAATTACAAAAGCTATCAGTACTCAAGTTTCACGGGTTTTTTTAAACGACCTCTAGGTAGTCTAATTGTATATTTAGTTCATAAAAGCAGAGATTTTCACACCCATCGTTTCATAGTTTTGTTCACTTCTATTTGAGTACATTTCCCATATAAGCAGTATATAAAACATTTAAATGAATTATTGATCTAGCCCTAATACCAAATGACATCAGCACACTACTGTTAAAATCAACATTAGAAAGTATTTATAAAAACATTCAGGTACTAGAAAAACAAATTCATTGTCAGAGAGGAGTTTAGCACTGCTTTTCTCTTTAGTAAAGTCAAAATGGGTACTTTGGGAAGCAAAGTAGCATTCGGAAAGGTATCTGTAAACCAGAGCACACGAAAAGCTCCATGCTGCTTTAGAAAGGGGAACCCAGTGCTGAAAACGCCCCAAGAGACCCTGTGTGTCACAACATTTTTCTACATCAGTTTCTCCTCTTGTTCACTTAATAATAAAATATAACTACGGTCACAGACAGAATATATGCCAAACACATCAGCCAAGGCACTCTTTTTTTAAAAAAAAAACAACAATCAGACAAAGTTTCCTGCTGAAGGGCAATTTTGGGCTGTGATAGGACCACAGAAAGCTCAGCGGTAATCACTCACAGCAAAGATACTGGAAACAAAATGCACACACGCATAAAATCCACAGTTCTACATTACAAACCACAGATACACAGGCTAAAAAGCTTTTGCTCCTATAATTTTTCCTTCTATGTAGCAATTTTTCAATCTGATGAACAAACAAGATGACTCAAGACCAGGAGATGGGTTTTTTTTCCATCCTGTTGGCAATCTACTTATTATATACTACTTCTCTAAATAGCCAGGTGTACCAACAAACTTTAAACAGAATAATAATCACCCTTAGTCCCTCTGCATTTTAGGTTGCTACTTGCAGTTTTTAAAAAATGTTCAGCAAGAAAGTTAAGTTTTCCATCTTAGCTGACTGGATCTCTTAGCATCGAGTAATCAGTTCCAAGTAATAAGGCCCACAGCTCCCAATTAAAAAGGGACGGTGTGCAGTCCTCTTTGCTCACTAACTTCACTCAAAAAAGCACTGAGGTCCCACTAACAAAAATTACTGGAGATTAAAACTTGTAACATTTTTGCAGACTGTGTTTCCTTGACTGAGTAAGCTTTACACACCTATAGATATGCATACAAAACTCAGTTTCAGTTCTTTTTTAATATAAATATTCTGGGTTTATTTATTTGATGAATACATAGTGCAATCTTCAAGATAACAGAAATAATTTTTTGTGCCTTTCCTAATTGAGAAGTAGCTCGGATTTTAAAAATGGTCCTTGATTTAGAATGGACTAAGAAGCAAATCTTATCACATCATTCCTAATACTGGCCATGAGCAATAAAATAAAATTTAAAAAAAATTTAAAAAACACACGGGAAAAAAACCCAAAGCATCTGCAGTTTCTGAATAATGCCACCACTGACATTCCTCAAGTTATTATGAAATCAAGACACAGTTAAAAAGCCACAAAACTATAAACAGGGGGTTTAGTTCGTATGCTTACCAAGACACCCTAGCTATCTCAGGATGTATTTGTAATGACTGTACTCACCCTACTGACATGGACTTGGGCACAACCATTTTCTCTCAAGCTATTTGACACTGCATCTATGGTATAGTCCAGCACATTGGTGCAACATAACAACACTATAGTTGTTATTCAGAAACTGAAAATTCTCTTGGCAAGATTCAGTTTTAACCATGTCCTCCATGAACAAAGAAAGAATAGAAACAAATGATTTGAGGTTAATGTATACATCGTTTTTGGCTCTATTCATCCAGCTGCTGAAAAAAAACAAGTTACTCTGCGAAGCCCTTACACCAATTGCCTATTAGTTCCCCTGCACTACTTTTAGGAGGAACGCAGAAGCAGCCCAGCAGACAAAAAGTCTTGAGCTATTTGAATCTCGAATATAATAGTCTTTTATCTAGCACTCTCAGTGTTTTGAAACAACAGCTACATTTAAAAGACCTAAACCAGAATTTGAGGGCAGACAGGCAGGACACCAGCATACCCCTCTATGAATGTGTTATCTCACTCATTGGAGAGCATGCCAATGCTACAGTGTTTGAGCACTTGGTACCTTAACCTCATTGCTTAATAACTACATAATACATCTCATATGGTAAATGCTCAGAGCACAGGCAGTTAGTGCAACTGGGAAAATGCATTGCATCACTCTGTTTGGGACCACCACTGTGGTCTTTGGACAAGATCCTGCTTTCAGGAGGACACGGCTGAAAACAGCTCTCTAATTAGCATCAGACAGGCACAAGCTTGAGCAAAAAGACAAGGGTCAACAGACTGAAGAGCGGGTCAAGCTACCAAAACTCTATGGGACAATACACAAGCTACAGGGCAGCAAAGCTTCTCATCTGTGTAAACAATAAGCTATGCTAAAATCTCTCAACCCTCCTCCTCCTTGCTCCCTCCCCCTTCTGCAAAGGGGGAGAACAAAATTAAATGGCTTGGTTGTCAATGTGACATGATCACTAATTAGCAGTTACAGTTTTCTGAATAAACACAAATAAACAGAGGCCAAGTCCACATCACTTGCAGACAAAAATGTTTATGTTGTATATAAGGTCCCAATTAGCCGAGCATTAAGAAAGCACAAACATTCCCTCACAAAATTTCACACCTCCCATCATACAGACTGTAGAAAAATATACAGAAATATTTTTGGAAGGGAATCAATTGTACCTACTCAGCCACTCTGATTTATTTTCCATCAAGGATTAATGCTTTTTAAAAATAAAAATTTAAAAGAAAAGCAGTAATTAAGGATCAAAAGGATTGTTTCTCCAAACCAAAATTACTACTGATTGTTCCTCCAGTGTACGTGCTCCATATCCCTGAAGGGATTCTCCTATGAGATTACACACTCTGAACTTCAGATGTCTACCTTTGAGAAATAAGCACTCATCTGATCATTTCAGAGATCAGCTTGAATTGAGTCATGCCTGGAGTGCCTATTTTCCTCCCTGGCTTTGAAGGGAGCCCAAAACTCTAGCTTAGATGTTAATATATATTGGACCTCTCTTCTTGTTGCATTCTTTTTCCTTTTCAAATCTAATCTAACAGCAGGGTAAACACACCACTCTGTGCTAAACTTTAACAATCAGAGCATTGTATAAACTTCACATCTTCCTTTAACTTTGGTATTTGTCATTTTTCACAAAGCTCAAATCCCCCAACTGAAAAAAAAAAGAGAGAGAAAGAAAAAAAAGCCAAAAAAAGTTTCTCTCATCGGAGAGCCAAATTTACCTGCAGCTGCTTCGCTCAGGAACAAGCTGTCAGCAGTCAGCAAGACCCATCGCTTCTCATGGCTTCCCTGGCATCAAGTCAAACTGCTCTAAGCCCAACAGGCCAAACCTCAATATAATACACAGCACAGGCAGGAAATGGCAATGGGAAATGAGGAGATTTGGAGGGCAAAAACTGGGCTTACATTAGGGGAGAGGAAGAGCTGAAGCAGTAGGAGACCAAGGGGAGAGCTGGACCACTGAGGGACAGAAGAATACAGGGCAGGAAAAGAAGAAAGAGAAAAAAACCCAAACAACAAAACAAAAACCAAATGGTGGATGTGAAACCAAATGACATCTGAAAAGGATTATAAATCCTGTCATATTTATTTGGTGTTTTATATTGATTACTATAAAATATATCAGAAAAAGTTATCATCCATGTGTTAAACTGGAGAAAGAAAACACTGCCCAGGACTCAAAGTTTCCTAAGTAGTTACAGAACTTTGCTAAAATTCAGTGAACTAAATAGAAAGCCATCACATCATTTTTAAGGAGGTATAAATTGCATTGCTAATACCGTAAACCACACGTTTATAAATGGGGAAGCATGATTTTAGGTTAAAAAGCAATTAAAAGGAGGCTTTTTAAAAATGTTTCCACATTTCTTGAGGCTTCAGGAATTATTGCTCATTATGCTCTTCAAAATATCCAAGTGACTAAATTAGAAGACTCCTGAAAATATAATGAGACCACTAGTAAGAGTAAACAGGTGGTTACTGTTCCAAAGACTGTAGGAACATGAATGGAGCCAGAGCTGAATGACCAAGAGGAACTGGCCAAAATGCTGAGGTAATTCTAAAACTCTGAATTCACAAGGGGAGGTGGGAAATGGACTGAAACCTTGGGACAATGAAAGACAGGCTTGTTTTTAAGAGTCAAAATCTGAAGTCATCATTCAAGCAAAATGAACATCAAAGAGCAATTTCAGACAAAGTCAATACAAGGCCTGACTAAATATTGTAGGCTTTAGAGTACTTCAAAACCTAAAAATTTAGGGCAACAGATGTTCCAGAGTAATATAGGTCAGGAACAGCAGTTCAGTGTGTTAAAATAAATCAGTGCTTTCATATCTGAGTGTTGTTTACAGATAGGTGAATTGGAAAGGGAATAACCTTGCTAAGCAGAACAATGCGAAGGGGCCTCTTCAAAATAACACCTGTATGTTAACTGTTTATTAACTGGCATATTTCATATATTACTTATTTTAACTTAACTACAATGAATGCTCTAGAGATTGTAACATTTAAGAGCAGATCTGTATTCCTATTCAAGTTAAGAATTCAAAAACGCCTCATACTATGTGTCTAAGAATGATTACTGACATAGTGCATTGAATCTTAGGAAATTTTCCCCCAAGAACGAGAAAAAACACCCGAACTTAGCCTCACAGTATTATATATGCCTAATACATGCCATATGTATAATATGTTAAACATGCATTCAGTCCTCATTTCAATCATAGATAAGAATTAAGAAAAAAATATAAATGTCACTAACAGTTCGGATTTTCAAGCACATTTTTTGTCTGGAAAAACAAAGTTTGTGGTTTGTTTTGGGTTTTTTTAATACAATTTGTTTTTAATAGCTTCTCCTTAAGGAGCAGTTTTGATTGTAATGGGGCAAAAAGGCGTTTTTCTAGTTGCTTATGTGCAGCATCATACTATTCTGCTGTAAATGATGGGGGAGAATTTAAACTTCAGGGAAAGCCTATGAAAGCCTCACCATTAAAGTCAAAAGATTACTTATATTGAAGCTTCAGGAGCGATTTTTTTTTTTTTTTTTAATCTTTAAAGCAGAAAATTAAGCAAAGTCAAGGTGGGAGAAAAGACAGAAAATAGAGGTAAGAATTTTAAGCATAATTTAGAAACCTAAAAACTTCCTGTATTTTGTTGGTGAATTCAGTCACTTAAGACACACCTCCATACCAAGCCATTACAGTAAATTCAAATTCTCATCTGTGGTTTTATCTTTAAAAGTTTTACGCATTTGTAGAAATTCTATCAAATGCATTATTTCAAGCTGAGCTACAACTTCCCTACACCGCACCTCCAGTTATCCTATCTAACAACTCCAAATTTCAGTATTTTAGAAAAAAGACCATTCATTATGTTATCTCAAAAATGTTTCTTCAAGACCTTAATGTAAATCATTTATTTGAGAGGGATTCATTTAGGGTGGGCCTCCCCTCTAACTAAGGGATTCCTTATCTAAGCACGCAAAATAAAAATGCGATCTGTCCGCTAAGTTATATATACAAAAATGTATTTGCAGTATCACAGCACAGCTTACAAGGGCCCAGCTTGGACAAGAGTTCAGAATTTTGCTAAACCAGCGGTGAATACTTCAGTTTTTGTAAACAAAGCTCATGGGTACCGCCATGCCCCAACATCTCTAACAACAGCTTAATCCCATTGGGCCATTTCTCACTGACTTCAGCACAGGAAAGCTCTGAAGCACTAAGGAATAAGCAGCCAGAATTACTCCACACCTGTAGAGTTACAGGATCCCTGCTTTTTTAAAAGTATTACAAAAATATGGATTTATTCATCTCCTTTTCCTTCCCCCTTCCCAAACGAGACAGTTTAATCGTGACCTGGCACATTGCAACCAGCTGGAATCTGATGCTATTCCCAGCACTGATCAATCAGAACCTCGAAGTTAGATGGATGCATTAAGGCCCAGAAGTTTTTAAAGTACAGGCTTCAGTTCGTATGGAGCTGGCAATGGTTTTGTTCCCCCTATTGTTCAGCAATCCACAGAGAGTTCTTACAGATGCTGAAAGTTATACAGCACTGAAACAAAACCTTTAAAAGAGCAAAACCAGAATGTGATTGAATGAAGCTGCAAACTAGAGTGAAGACAGCCTTTAGCAAGATTCTCTAAAAAGGAAAAACAGGCTCAGTATTTTGCCATGGCATAAAAAACCCTCCACAAGTTTGAGACTTTTCTTCCAACAGACTTGATGAATCTGGATGGAAGCCTGCTTTGCGCAAGGGAGGTGAATATCAGAACACTGATTGCAGCACTTCTTCACCCCCTACCTGCCAGTTTGCTGACTGCGGGTATTGAAGTTCTTATGAAATGTAGCTCCCATTCCAAAATACCACTTACTGCAAGGGTAGCTTCAAAAGGCCACTTACTGCAAGGGTAGCAAATCTTTCAGAGAAGTCGTCACATACTATAATAGGTATCTACACTGTCCTTTACAACACTATTTCATTAGCGTGTTGACATATTAAGGTAAGGGGGAAAGGGATTCCTAGGTGCCATTTAGAAACTTTAACCAGAATATTTGCTTGCCTGTGTTTTGGCACTCTTGTTGGCCTGTGTTTTGGCACTCTTGTTGCACGTTAGGTGCTTACAGATTTAACTCTGGAAGTTACTAGTGAAGTTCCACAGCTTATTTTACAAGTATTAAGTGATAATTAACTCTTTTCTCCTTTATGCCAAGTAGAGTGTGAATCTGGTTCCTACACTGCTCTTGTGACTGAAGGACTGGGGCAGACCAAGGCACAGTAAAGGCAGGTGCTGTGTAAGCATGAGAAAGCTTGGCCAATATGCCTCACTCCTGATCCACGATTACCCTTCTGTTCCAGCGCTGAGCCCCTGCGGAAGTCAGGTTGCCAACGCTGTGACCACATGTGATGTTTCTCTGATGCAGACAAATATCCCTAAGGGAAAAGGATGAATCTCATGAACTCTCTCTCACTTGTGAGTCATGCCAGAATGCACACGTGGGAATAAATAAATAATAATTTAAAAGGCAGCTGCTCAATATTAAAAGGTACAATAACATGAATATTTTTCATTCTCCTCTTCACTGCCCCAGAAACCAGAGAGGACAAAGTGGAGGCAGCAGAAAGGACCCCCTCTTCTCACAGTTTTGGGTTTTTTTTAAACTACCTGTGGTGGTTGAGCCCCACACGCCGCTCGCTCATTCCCAGAGAAGAAACAGGCAGTTTACTGACAAAAGCACAGCAAGAACAAAAACCCAGGACAAAATGCACACACACAGAGTGATAACACAAAGTACTGCACCCACCTGACTGCCCTGGATACACCAAGGAGCCCCCAGCCCCTTTCATGGGGCAGTGATGCCAGTTGATATGGAAACAGCCCAGGCTGACTCAGCTCACCTGTGCTGGCTGCTTGGGGAGGGTAACTCTGGCCTGGCCAGAACCTGGACACTACCCAAGCCAGTATGTGCACAACAACCTAAACCACGTATCATCAAAAGTCAAAAAAAAAATAAAAATCTACACTTCAAAGAGAACACAAAGCTATTAATACAATAATAAAGCCCCTATGCTTCAGAGAAAATATTACAATCCACTTCGAGTCACATATGGTTATGGATATTAAAAATCTGGGGATATTAAAAACTAGGGGAACAAGAGGCATTCCAACCACCATTGGTTTTTCACATCTGCCATCCTCCCCGCAAAAAGAAATTGGTGCTCCTCAGAAAATGTTGCATTCCACTATTTTCACCTACACCTGGAAGGAATACACACATTAGCACCCTTCTTCTCAAGACTGGTCCTACAAGGCCTTCTGCTTAATGCTCATGTTAGAACTGCTCAGTAGCTTAAAGTGCTTCAGTTGCTCAGTAACTTCAGTTTCGTTTAAAGAGGAAAAAAAAAACAGGAGGCAAAACTCTTGTTGAGGCTCTTGAGAAAAACAAATTTAATTTCACTTTGGGAAGGAATTGTGAATTTTACTTTGAGTCTCAGATACGAAGGTATATCAGGGAGATGGCTGCGCTGCATCTGTGACAGATAAATGATTTCCCTCTTTTCCTGCTCTACCTCTCACATCTCTCCAGGTACCTTGGTTTGAGTCCTCAGTTTGACGCAATAAGGAACAAAAACAATGACATCCGTCAGCACCATGCATCTTCATGGTGCTTACCATAAGTCCACCTGCTCTGGCCCAGATGAGAACAGCTTCCAAAAGAGACTTTGGTAACTACACTCATCCCTGCTCAAACTTTAGCCTTTCCTCACACAGGCTGGACAGGGCGAGGGCTGGCTATTGCAATGGCAGACCTGTGGGAAATGTTGACACAGCTAGTGTACATTATAAAGGGTATATTACAAAGAGAAGAAGGTTTTTAAGCTTCCTGGGAAGGTCTGTGCATCTATGCTGGTCATAGGGATCCAGAGCTGAAATAATGAAGACCTGTAGTGTTATTCTGGTAGGCTCTTCTTACAAGCCCTTTCCAGCCTCTCCTAGGAAAGGCTTGCAGGCACCACCAGCACCTCAAGATCACCTGCATGGGCAGTTCTGAGAGGAACTCTCTCCCATTTTACCCAAACTCTATCACCTTAGTGCACTGAGAGAACTGATCATTTTCAATTTTTCTTTCTCTAAGCGAAGGCATCGTTTCAGTAAACTTAGGCAAACATAACTATGAGAGCAAGGACAAAGTAAAGTGGCACACAATGGAGGTACTATGCATAGCATCAGTTATATGTCACTTTTGATATTTAAAATCATAATTTCTGTGGATCAGCCCAATACAGTAGAAAAATCAGTAAGCATCTGAACATTTTTTTTTAAAAAAAAAAGCCCCTATGAAGTTTTGTGGTATGTTGGCATCAATTTTCCTTAGCTCACATTCCCCAGAACGCCACTTCTGACAGAATAAAAATTAGAACATTAGTTGCTGGTGACATCACTGAGCAACTAAGATATAGTGACTATCAAAACAGAATGATAAATGTCTTCAGCAGCATATCATGAGACAGACACATAGTAAGACTACAGACGCTTTATTTCTGGAATATGGATTTCTTTATAAACTCTGGAATTGCTTCATATTTTCCAAGCAAATTCCTGCACTGTACATCACCTGAGCTAGGGAGAACAAGCAGGCAGAAGAGAGCAAAGAACACATCCAGTGATACTGTGAAAGCTGGCAACACCATAGGTAACTTAACAGAGCTAAGAGACTATTTATTTACCACACAGCACTAACACTCATGTGAAGTCCTGCCAAAACACTGTCAAACTTGCAAGTGCTGAAGTGCCAGAGGTGGAGTGAAAAGCAGGAACAAGCTATCAGTTGATTAGAAGTTAAAGCCACCACTGTATAAACTACTCTGGAGAGAACGCAGGGGCTCAACTTTAGAGAACAGCTTGAAAAGCACTTCCACTGTTAAAGGAAAAAAAAAATAAATCAACAATTAGAATTTGGAAACACTTAATCCCCCTGTGTAATTGGCAGACAGCATGTCATCTGGGGGGAAAAAAAAAGTAGATAATTTGTATTAACGTGTTTCTCTTAGTTAAGTTAAATTTTCCCTAGAGGTCTACAAGGAAAAATAGCACACAACATTCAGTTAATGAAGAGCACTCAAAATTATGAGAGGCAAACAAGCTGGAGGTGAATCACATTTTGAGTGCTTCTCTTGAAAATGTTTCCTCTCCTCTTAGGTACACAGTTAGTTCTCACCTTTCTTCCATTCAGCAGGCACGAGGAACAAGAATGCATCTGCAGCAATAGCAGCACTGTGCAAGAAAGCAACAGCATTAACTCTGAAGCTGCAGAGCTGCCTTAGATCTGTTCTTGATGTCTACTGCAGCAACAGCACTGGTGCAAGGTGCCAGGATTTGCTCTCTGGGGTAATTGGTTTGAATCAGGCTCTGGTTAAAGTTGAAACAAATCTGTTGGCTGCTGCTCAGGCACTATAAAACAACATGATCCACACCACAAAAACCACCAAACAATCCTGCAAAAGCCAGCAGTATATGAGAACCACCAGGACAAATAACATGGACAACAAATGTGAAGCTACTGGCACTCTGTTGGGCACCAAGGCTGTCTGTTAGGATATTTCGGGAGGGGAAGGTACACCAAAAGCATATAAATAACACAAGGGATGAAGAATGCTGACGTTACACATTACTTTGAACGGTTTCTACTGTACATCATGAATTGTCATTACTCTTCAAGTACCCCTAGTAAGTGAGACCTCTGTGCTGCTGGCACCCACACACAATCCCCACACGCTAGAGTTCACAGTGTATCACACTACAAATACGCCTTGCAATACAGGGAAGCCTCTCCAGCAACTTGTTAAATATGATGCAGTTCTACCCATTTCACCCGAACAGCTACTAAGGACAATGTCTGAATTTGTCATACATTTCTATAGTTGTTCATGCAAAGGATATAGACCAAAAAAAATCCATCACAGGTTAGGGGCAGAACACACAGGGACAGGGGAACAAAAACCAAAACAACACAACAACAGAAACCATGAAGAACTCTCAAATGAAAAAAGGGCAATTTTGTTCATTTTGTTGGAAATAGACTCTTACATGGTTCGAAAAGCTGAAGCATTCCCTGCTTCCTAATAGAATTTAAGTTAGGCTACTGCTGGACTTTAAACAGGAATATTATTAATTGGTCAATTATCACATTATTGTCAAATCCCTTTTTATTTCTGTAGTAATTTATATATGCTAACAAAATTTATCTACTGATAGCTGCAGAAAACAACTGTTAGGTAGTGCTATGTCTTTATCTCAGCACTAAGTTGTCTTTATTGCGTATGATTATACACTCCAATATGACATGATTATTGTCTGGGACATGCAGACAATATTGTCTGGGATTATTGTCTGTCTATCATTCTAGAGAAGTTATTTCCAGAGGTCCAGTAATGCCTTTCCTTTCCATGGTATGAATGCTGTTAGTCCCGTGCAGCCACTTAATGGGAGAAAACGCACAGTTCATTTTTTCCAAGAATTCCAGGACTAAGAGAGATGGATAATTTTTGAGCGGTAAGGGTCTTTTTCCTCGGAGAGGCAACAAGACCCTGCTGTGCCCCTGCCTTACCTGCAAGGAAATGCTCTTCTCTGCTTCTTTAAACAGATGCTTTTGCTTGCAGCTGGGTATAGACTTCTCAAAACATACCTTTCTTTTCAAAAAACATCCGTAAACAGAATTTAATTAACTGAAACTAAACCTTGTGACTGCTCACACCCACCCCACTCCCCTTTCCTGAACTTGTATTTTACATCTTACAGCCCAAAAACTGGCTGAACACAGTCTAATGTTTCACTCATGTTTTTCTTTTGGACAACTTATCATCCACTACTGAAATGAGAGCATTTGCTTAAATTCACGAGGCCTGATTCTGATTAAGGAAAATCCGCCTGGCTGTACAGGAGGTCTCTAGGGAGGAAGTAAATAGTTTCAATTCTTCGTCCTTGTAAATTCAATTCAGACTAGGTGAGTGTGATCACAAGGAAGTCTGAAAGACAGATTGCAACCCCGCGAAGGAAAACTAATTGGCAAGTTTCTTATGCATCCAGGTAGACCAGGTCCACGACAAAGTTGGGAGACGAGAAATGTTTGCATGATCAGATTACAGAGTATATCCAGCATTCCCAAGATACCCTGAAATAGATTGCATCAAGATGAGGAATAAGGAGGGGGTTTTTTCTTGGTTTGGGGTTTTGTGGTTGGTTGGGTTTTGGGGGGGTTTTTTTGTGCACATGGTCAAGTAGGAATTTTATTTTTTTTTTTCACAAAAATCCTAAATGTATTTGCAGCTGCTTGTATTTCATTCCATTATCCTCAAAGATGGCAAGAACTGCTATATTGAGTATGTTCAATGCTTGGTCTTCCAATTTAACTGACAGCTAGCTCTTCTGCATGAAGCAAGAAGTTTTGATTCATACTGTTTATGCAAAGCAGTTCCTCTGGATAGCTGAATTTAGACTGGGGACATGAAGATGCTAATTGCTTTTATGTTCACTCGTTCTTATTAATTTAGTAACAGCAAGGAGTGTAACATTTGCATGCAAAGTTTTGGCTACACTGTATATAGATCAAAAGAGATCCCTGCAACATGCAATATGCTTTTAAATTTAAATATCTGCATAAATTGTATTTATTTGCATAAACAGTGCCAAGTGCCAACTTGGAGGGAATTCTGCATCACCACCATGAGGCTCCAAAATTCTTATTTCCTCTGCCATCAAAATCATCACCATAAACTTCTCCCATTCCAGCCATTACCAGTGTTTCTAACCCTTATCTCCTTTTCAAGGTCTGACATTTCTTTTAACCTTGCGAGCTCTCACGAGGTTGATCTAAGGAATTTACAGACCAATGAAGAGCAGTGAATGTGACCTG
Source organism: Hypotaenidia okinawae (assembly GCA_027925045.1). Taxonomy (NCBI): domain Eukaryota; kingdom Metazoa; phylum Chordata; class Aves; order Gruiformes; family Rallidae; genus Hypotaenidia; species Hypotaenidia okinawae. Next base: position 20,867,031 of record BSDF01000001.1, on the reverse strand, counting down.
TTGAATACAGCCAGGTCACAATTCCAAACGGCACCTGCCCATTTGTTTTGAGGGGATTTTTTTAAGCAACATAACACAGGAGAAAGGTTACCACTCAGTCTAGAAACACTGACAAGACACAGAAATCTCCTTCTCTCTCTGCTTAAACACCAGGAAGAAGTAACAGCCTGAGTCTTTGAGGCAGATTGGCTCAACGTGACCTGGAGAACATCCACCCTTCAGAAAGCCAGCCCAGCGCTCACCCCTCACTGCAAAGTGCACGTAACAAAGACTTTGGACTTGGCACACAAGCTCCATCCTCCCAGACAATACGATGCTGCTCTTTATTTCATCTGATTTGGCAGGCACCTCAGGTCACTACTACAACAAGCTTAAACCTGGAACGAGCTACCTCCCTCCCCTGGAGCAATCTTCCTTTGGAACTTGCTCACACCCTCTGCAGTAATTTAATATCAACTCTGAACCCTGTAAGATTTTTTTTTTCTCCCTGAAGCAAATCAAAGTTTAACCCATTTTTTTCTAACACAATGTAATTCATTAAGTCAACAGACATTTAACCTGTTTCTTGTATTTACATGAGAGTTTAATCTGTTGCAATAAAGTATAACACAATACAGATTAGTATTTAAATCACATGACAAGCAACAAAGAAATTAAAACTCTTTTCTCTGTCTGAATGATGTTACAAAAAAGCAAGTTCAAGATCATTGAAGAAATATCACCTTCCTCAGAGGGAAAACATTCTGCACTCTACAGACTGCAGACTCGTTACATTATCTGTTCCCACCATACCTTTTTTCCATCATTATATATTCCTCTTTTAAAACCTACTATACACAAGCACCTCATTATAGCATGCAAATTCTTTGGTTGCTTAACTTCATTAGTGTGGGTGAGCTGTATTAACTAATGCTGCTTTCCCCACTTGCTAAATGAAGAGTATTAAAATGATCCACAGAAAAGAGAGAAAGAAGCAGAAATTAGAGACCAGACAACTTGAGTATCTTTTTCAAATACATAAATTTATCATCACCTCTCTTAGCCATCTCACTGCTAATAAGGGAGGTTTTGTATATCTGGACGCAGCAATAGAATTAAGGTTTCAGCTGCCAAAAAGTCTTTGTAGATGTACATATAAGGGACAGTGAATGTATGTGCACCCACGAGTGCATACATGCATTTTAATTATCCTGCCCTAATTTGCATACACATAGTTTTAAAAAGGAGAGCATAAAGGCTGGTGAGGTTTGTAGAGGTTGTGGGTAAAACAGATGCGTAGGACACCTGCACATGCATGCTCCAGTGGTGCTTGCAGATGGATAATTACTTCCCGGCCTCTTACTGCAGGATCCTAAAATCCTGTAGAGAACCTGTTTAGAAAATGCACACCAGAAGCTGACCAAATTAATTTTAAGATTCAAAGGTTCAGTTTCTGCTTATTGTATATTAGCATAATAAATGTCAGTACTGTTTTGACAGAACTATTTTTTCCCATCCTGAATACAAAGCTAGAAGCTCTACGTGATTTAGTACTGACAGCCGATGGGAATAAGACCTACAAATCTGAGATTTAACAAGGGCATCTGTAGGGTCTTGCATCTGGGGAAGAACAACCCCAGGTACCAGTATAGGTTGGGGACTGGCCTGTTGGAGAGCAGCATAGGTGAGAGGGACCTGGGGGTCCTGGTGGACAGCAGAATGACCATGAGCCAGCAATGTGCCCTTATGGCTAAGGCGGTCAGTGGCATCCTGGGGTGTATGAGAAGGGGTGTGTGGTTAGTAGGTCAAGAGAGGTCATTCTCCCCCTCTACTCTGCCCTGGTGAGACCACAGCTGGAATATTGTGTCCAGTTCTGGGCCCCTCAGTTCAAGAAGGACATAGAACTCCTTGAAAGAGTCCAGCACAGGGCCATCAAGATGATTAAGGGAGTAGAACACCTTCCTTATGTGGAGAGGCTGAGGGAGCTGAGTCCCTTTAGCTTGAAGAAGAGGAGAGTGAGGGGTGACGTCATGAATATCTATAAATATGTAAAGGGCAAGAGTCAGGAGGACAGAGCCAGGCTCTTCTCAGTGACGGCCAGTGATAGGACAAGGGGCAACAGGTGTACATTGGAGCACAGGTGGTTCCATGTGAACATAAGGAAAAACTTTTTCATTGTGAGGGTGACAGAGCACTGGGACAGGCTTCCCAGAGATTCTCCTTCTCTGGAGACATTCAAAACCCTCCTGGATGCATTCCTGTGACATTTAGTCTAGGTGATCCTGTTCTGGCAGGGGGTTGGACTAGATGATCTTTTGAGGTCCCTTCCAACTCCTAACGTTCTATGATTCTGTGAAATTCACCAGTGACTTTCAACTTAAAATGTCTTTTTACCTTAGAGAAGATCATATTATTTCTTCAATATAATTCATTTAATATATTATATTTTCATGCTCAGATATCATCATTAACAAAGGTAGGGGTTTTGGGGAAGGAGAGGAAGTAGGGGTTAGGGTGTTACAAGCATGCTTGCAGATCTTTCTTTACAACAGCAAGCAGTTTAATCTGTCAGCTTTTGGCATCAGCAGGCCAGCAGCTGTAGAAAACTAATTTCATTTGAAACCCTATAAGCAAATATTCTTGCAGTCTCCAAAAGCTACATCAATTCACATAAACTGTAAGCTGCTGCAGACAAAGGAAACCTGCTTATGCTGATGAAAGTTCAGTGCATGTGATTCAAGTCACGTGTCAAAGAGAAAGAATCCACTTAATATTCCATTCAATATTTTCAGAGAGAATAAGTATACATAAATTTTTCAAGTAATTACTTAGCAAAGCTGTTTGTGCAAATCGTGCAAAACCAAGAGGAACTCTGAAGAAAGCTCAGACCTCTGCTTAGTTCAAAACATCACTGGAACGTTTCACGTGATGACAAACCAGAAGCTTTTAAGAAGTTAAGCACTGTAAGAATCAATGATTTGCTTCTATTTTCAGTATTAAAATCCAAAAATACTACAGGTATATCGCTGCAGGCACTTGCTTTAAGAAGTTATAGCAACATCTACTAGCTTGAATCTGCAGGAAAAGCAGCCTTCAAGTCCTTCAGACAGCATATCATGGTTACCTACACTTCATGAGATGATTAAACAGATTCTGTGGCACTTAGAAATCAGATAGAGGGCTTTTTATTTTTTTAAGTGTTGAGATTAGCCGCTAGTCTGCTTACTTGAGCACGTAAAACCTAGAAGTTACTGAATTTAAAAGTCAGCAATTCTTGCAGAGTTTCTACTAAATAAGACAGTTATTCAGGAAGAAAAATACCTCAGTGGATAACCAAATCACCATCATCTTACTGGGAAAAAAAATTACTGACATTTTATGTGAACGGCAATTTTTTTAAACACTGTATGTCACCTCTGGCATAAAAATATATTTTAGTATTTTAAGGTAAATAAAAATGTACATTTCTAAATTTCAGAAGTTTATACTAGGGAAATTCTACATTTGTACCTGCAATTAAAAAATCTGAAGATAAGATGGTGAGTCAAGTAGGGGGGTAAGGCAGCATCTCTTAAGATCAGAACTTATTGTCAGGTTAGCAAAGACAGCCTTGGACAACACACCCAGTCGTTGTGTTCTTATCCTCTGCTAAAATACAAGAGGTGTTAAGAAAAAAGTAGCTAAATCCTACATGTATCTTACCTAACTAAACAACAAATGAGGTGTTTTCTTTTTAAAAAAAATAAAATGTGGCTCCTTAGCAAGATCTGCACTCTAAACAGTAACCTTTAAGTATGGCAGATTTTCAAAACTGCCAAGACTTGCCAAGCTCCAGTACACTGAAGCTCAATGCTTCTATTCTGAAATGCTTTAAGTCTTCATCAAGCATCTTCCAAAAAGAGTTTCTTCCCAGCCCACTTATTCTGATTAAATATCTGGCAGTATAAACGATTAATTAATAAAACACACAGCTGGAAGCAGACATTCTTATAGTCTGTTGTGCTATTATCTATCAGAACCTCTGATTCAAAGCCTGCACAGCTCTTCACCAGCTACCCAACTCCAGCAATCCCCCAGCTTTCAACTTCTCTTTCGATTGAGACAATGCAGAAACACATTCCTTCTCCACTTCTAGAAATCACACCAAAAACCAGCAGCCACTTCCAGAAGAGTTACAAATTTATTACTCATGAGACAAAAGCTATCAGCGCCTGGTTACATATACTAGGTATGATGCTCAAGCGTGCTTGCAGTTCCTTGAAACTTTAAGAATTAACCTGTGATTTTAGCATTCATTAAATGTAATTTGAGGAGTCCAAGTATTTTACTGTTCTAATGAACTTTAGGCTTCTCTCTCCAACCTTTCATTCTCCTTACCATCCATTTTGTCAGCTATTTTCACAGGCTGGCTTCTTTTAAAACCTCTAGCCCAAGGAGTAGTACCGATCTGCATTCACAGGTGCTCCTGTTTCCCATTGTCAGCTTTTGGTCAAATGCTTATTTTATTGCTCATCTACAGAATACCAAGATTCAGTAGGCATAGCTGCTATAGATATCAGATGGCAGCATTAAATACCTCTACTCTTTGTTTTCAGCAGTCATTCCACCCAGGTGGTTTTTCCTGGATTTATCTGAAAGCCATTCAGAAATATCGACGTTTATCGGTGACCATGTTGACACAGCCTGATAATCACAATGGTATTACCTTTTACATAGAAGCAGGAGTTGCAAGTCAGAAACAAAGAACAGATATTCCCATGCAGGTACAAAGATGGAATAATCTTGGCCCTGGGTAACTGTGAGCATTTGATAAAGGAAAAAAACACGGGGTGAGACATTCTAGTTTCAAACAGTAACAGGAAAAAGCTGATGGAGTACAAGCACTCTATTTTTCTTCCATCTATATTTCATTTTATCAGATTATGTATACTAGTAGGCCTCCACGTTCTGTTGTTAAAGAGGAGGGAGAGAAAAAAAAACCCACACAAAACAAAACAGCCTCTAATCACTCTTCCTTCTGTCCAAGCTGAGAGCAAATCTGCAAAATTAATATGCCAGGAAGAACTTGGGCCAAGAACAGTAAGGTGTGGTGCTCATACAAGTCAGTGACAGCAGTTTCATTTACCACAAGGCAGACAATAGCCTGGTGCTCCAAAGGCAAACTTTCCAGATCTCTGACACCTGTCAGTGCTTCATTTTCACCATTTGCTTTGTCTGATATCTGACCTTGAGATACAATTCTGTCTGTAAACCCTTTTTCTTTTTTTTTTTTTTTTAAATCTCAAAACGTGGAGACACTTTGACGCTCATCTGAGCACTTGTCAGACCCACATGCGTAATGGAGAACACACTAAGGACTGAATAAAACTAGTCAAGAAATTGGTGGGAATTTAAGAATAAGAATCTTACATATAAGCCTCACTGCACCTATGAATCATGTTCAAAAAATATTTATATGGGTAAAGGCACATCTATGCTTACCTCTCCCACACAGGCCAAGCTACTCTGCCCATCACAAGGAAGACTAAGGAACTTCTTAAGGGAGGTTCAGAACACTTCCTCTGAAAGATTCTTTTGCCCTTCCTAAACCGTACAAGAGAGAAAAGAGCAGATTATCTGTTCCAAGCTAACTGGTTTAATAACAGTTATGGTGAAGGATTTTCAGGCACACACACACACAGCACTATGAGCCCCAAGAAGCCAGCTTAGAAGAGAGGGGAGAATTATAGAAGGGCATACCAGAATGTAAAGGCTATGAAAACTACTACTTAGGACATCAAAAGAAGGTGGCAACATTCCACGCTCCGCTGTTCCTCTTATTAGCAGGCCAGGAAGATTAATTCATTTAGATTAATGGGGAGGGGAGAAGATTTAGCCTTACTTCAAACCATCAGCAGTCTATCCCAACTATAGACAGGATGCCATAATGTTTCTACTTACATTAAATTTTCAGATGGATGTACCCTGCTCAGACACTTAGTATCTGACAAAATCACCACAGCTGAGTCATGATAAAACTCTTCCCCAAGTCAGACTGGCAGAGAGCCACTGAGATTTATAGGTACATCTTTTTCCACATCTTTATTTAACATGGTATGTATGCTTACTCAGCAAAACCCTCTGATGAAACAGACCATTGTAGAGACACTTCCCCCCACCTCTGTCTCATTTTTTAAGGTTAATGCTTGCTTCCCAAGTCCCAAAACCCCTAAGAGATGAACTGAAGAACTAAGAATGTATGGTTTGTGGTTGCATACTGGTATGCGAACCAGATGAATCCCTCTAGACCAGTCACGTACCACAAACCGATGCAGTAAACACAATTCTAGCCCAACATTTCCAGCAAGTAAAAAAAAACCCAGCCACGAACAGTGGAGGTCATTTCACGGCAACTGCAAATTGAATAGCTCAGCTTGTAAGAGTCAGATGCTCTGGACTCAGCAGGCTTTACTCAGCTCTGCTTCTCTTTTAGAGAATTCGCTGTCTGGTTTGTATTGAATCAGGATGTTTCTGTGGCACAGCAGAACCACACAGCATAAATCAGCTACAGACTAAAAGTTACCATCAACTCAAAAAAGTAAAATCCATAACTAAAGCAATCTGAAGGTACTCAGCAAGTTGCTGTAGCAGTGCATTGATCCATCCAACCAAGTCACAAAGCAAGAAAGAAATCTGACAGCGAATTACTGACTTACTGCAATGTGGGGGAAAAAAAAAAAAGAAAAATAAGAAAAAAATCAAATCATGGGATGAATTCAAGAACATTTTCTTAATTAAGAATTAAAAATGGTAACTCATTTCAGAACTTAATTTTTTAGAGTGCTACTCAGAAACCTTACAGTATTTTTACTATATTTTTCCAACGTTCCTGGTGCCCAAACACTGAGATATAAATTATGTGGTAGACAGTTTAGGACAGCAAAATTGTCAATAAGCATTCAATAACGTTGCTGATATTGAAAATTATGCTTAATACCTGAATGACATCTTACCCAGCCCTGTCAGCAACCCTCAGAGTTAAGTGGTAACAACCTATTCCATCGTTCTGACTTACAACAGTCCTTCAGTCATGTTTGCTATGACTTTGCCAAGTTCTGAACCCAAGTCAGTGACCTAATCATTTAAAAGTTTTGCTATGGTGTATTTTTGAAGAATTACATTTTTCCAGTGCCTGTTTTCATCTCAGTCACTGAAGAACTGTTTCTGTATCCAGACTAGAGTTTCATGTGTAAGACTGATACCCCGTGATTCCCAGGTGGTAGAAAGTGTAGACATTGTCAAACCCTGGTCATGCTCTAGCACTGCTTGACTGATTCAGTCTCATCCACCCAGAGTGTCTCAATACCCTCCTGATGAGCACCACAACATCCTTTTTCTATGGTTCTTTTCAGAGAACTCATGTCAAGGTTACAAGAGTACAGGACAAAGGAACTTGAAAACAGCAAGCCCCAGAAACCAAACCCAGCAAGCACCATGAGCGCTTTGGGCAAAGTTCTTCTACAATGAATCGCTAACAAACAAAAAAGCTCTCCAGCAAAGCCCCCTCTAAACATACTGGCTGGAATCATCTGCTGCAAAGAGCTTTATTTGCTTTTTCTTCTTTCCTTTTTCTTTCCCCATCTATTTAAACAAACAGCAGGAGCTCAGAGAGGAAATGATCAAATGGTGATTCTGTGCTAACTCGAAGGAGGAAATGCTTTCAGTGCTAAGGAGACAACTTGGAGGGGGAAAAAAATAAAAAAGAGTGGAACAATAAAAAGCTTTTTCAGTTTCAAAAAAAAAATTATTAGAGAAAAGATTTTGTACCAAAAGATTTCTTCTATTCATATCATCTGAAGTACCGCAGAGGTAAAAACTTAATGAACTAGGAAGGGCCAAAGGTATTTTTCAGGATGTTAGACAAAACCTGTCTAAATGATCTCAGTAATACCCAGTAAGCCCATTCTTAAGTCTTTGCTTTTTCTTTTCTATTCACAGGAAACTTTTCAGAGATGGGTTGCTAGTAGCTGTCTTGAATTCCTGTCTTGGTATATGTTTTAATGAAATATTTTTCATTCCATTCTGTACTAAATCAAAATAATAAAGGCAGATTCATTGGGGCAAGTTCCCTGACCAGACAAAACAGATGAAAAACTTGTTATGAACAACTAATGCTCACCTCAAACTCACTGACCATTTGCACCATTTCAACCAGTATCAGCTGAAAGATGCTTTAAGTATAGACAGTCTTAACTGTATTTCGATCTACTCCTCATAGAGATCTAGCTTGGAGATTAAGATGATCATTCATGTTTACAACCAAGAAGTCAAACGCCTTAAGTGATCAGAAGTACTTTATAACACAATTAGCTTCCACATAAACTTAGCTGAACTCTAAAGGAACTTCAGAATACAGTTTGGTATTGAATTCTATGAAAGGCCAGATTTTAAATAATTACCACATCACGTTTATAACTGAGAAGTTTTTGTTAAAACTCCTGTTCTGACAGCACAGATATTTGGATCACAGCTTGGCTACTGAGGGCTTTCACTTCAGAAACGAATTGCAAAGAATCAGAAGCATTTCATCCACAATGAATGGAGATCAAAAGGTATTGCTCTGAGGTAACAGGAGTTCTAGTGCCAAGAAAAATTCTGAAGTATTTTATTTATTTTAAATCCTTTTGTTACTGTAGGCACTTTTACACACCAGCTGTCACATACAACCAATACTTCAGCACGTGCACATGATTTTTGTTATTTAGGTTTAAACTAAGAATAGATTTTCAAGATAAGAAATGCCAAAGCTAAAGATTTGTACTTGCTAAAATGCCAGAGCAAAAATAGCAGTCCATCCTCACTTCTCCCACAAGGAGCTTTGTAAAAAGACTTTCAGACTGAATTCTTTAACTGTTACTCTGTCTACTTTACCTCTGGAAATATTTATTACAGAAATTCAAGGCTGCGTGATTGAATTTTTCTGAATCAATTTTTTTCCCCTCCTCTACATCCTGAAGGATGGCTCTCTCATCTAACAGCTATTCTGGTCTCTTTCTATCCTAAGGGCCCAAGCTAACGTGGCTATAGGAAACTCACTTCCTTCCCACAATGCTTATTTTTCTTCCTCATAGATACAAAGACGGATCTCTGATAAGACATTTAGTCATTGGGAACGGGAGGGGGGCAGAGGGGAGCACAGTACCTTTAGCACACTTGAGAGATTAAAGGAAAACGCTGATTCAGGCCAGGTCAGCTGTCAAACAACTTTACGCACAGGATGTTTAACGTTGATAACATCATCTCATTACTCCTTATAAGACAATGTGTAGTGATTGCAATAAGAGAAAGAAAAAACCTGATTAACAGTCAGCTTTTATCACAGAAAACTCTCAAAAAATATCAATTCTATTGGCTGATATTAAGTACTTTGTTAGCTTGGTATCTCTTCAGTATTTCATCAAGCTTACCGTTTAAGTGTGACTTCCACGGAGATGATCAGTTGCCTTTCACAACATGGTATATCTGAAAAAACACACTTTTGTGCAGGTTTCTTAAAAAGCCACCAATTAAATGCGAATATCACTCTAGATTTATTGCACCCAATAATATTGACCAACTCATGACTGATACATATGCCAAAGGAGAAGCATTTCACTGCAGGGGAGTTTGCCACACAGCAGGAAGCCTCAAGATGCCTGCTCAATGTAGGTGTCCCTTCTCCCTTCACCAGGGGAGCAGGGAAGAGCTAGAGACTGAGGACATCCGATGCAGCCTGACATCAAAGCCAGCTGTTACCTATACAGGGTAACTCCAACCAATGATGAGCACCTTGGAAATTCTACGTAAGAAGTGACCAACCTTTCTCTCCCTGTACACATTTCTAAATAATTCATTACATTCCAAATGTTTCTGCACAATCCCTACACATCCCTGTTCTGCAAGGCTAAAGCAGAAAATGCTATCACTCTAAGCTTTCAAGAGAGGAAGTAATTTTATGTAAACGTGAAGAACACCAGGTATGGTTAAAGAAGGCTCACTGACTACATCTTTGAACTTATTTTGCCAGTTTGGCATCATCTCCAAACAATAAAATAATTATTCCCATTTTACAGATGAGGCTGGAACAAACCCAGATTTGCCATCCATTCATATTACAGGATATAATGAAACCTATTTAACCTCAGGGCTAAACAACAGCAACACATATTGAGAAGTAATATTACCACTATTTCTGTTTCAGATTGAAGACAAAAATATCATTCACCACCTTTCCTTGAGGAGAATTTTGAACACTGTAAGTATTAAAAACAAGTGAACTAAAAAGCAGTTTCTCAATAACCTGAAGTTAGCTATGAGTCATACTCATTACTAGAGTCATACTTGTAACTAGAAGTTACTCTGTAACTTCTTACTACTATTTCCAAAATCAGCAAGCAGGGAAGGAAGTTTTGCTTAAGAAGATCTGCTGTTTCTCTACCAACACTATTTCAAACGTGTTCAATGCTCCCCTAAGTTTTTTAACAACCAGTATGGCAGTCCATTTCAGTTTTATCCTTCATTGCAAGAGGAAGTCACAGTATCCTTGGCTGCAACCTTCGCTCCTGTAGACTACGCAGAAGATTTCCTACAACAGATCTTATCTAACCTTCTTTGATGCAGACAGAAGAAATATGTCATTAGATGATGCACAGCATTTCTTGTTTCTACTAATCCAAGGTTACGCAGTCCACAGCTTAAAGGATCAAAGAGATTAAAAGGTCACACGTTACAACAAAGGAAAAAAATGTTGTTTCTAAAACTGCTATCTATAGTTCCTTCTAATGATTATATGTTACTGCATCAAGATTGTTGTCCAGACTCACAGACCAAAATGAAAAGTACATTTTTATTTTTTTTTTTAATTTCCTCTCCCTTTGTACATACAGCAAACAGCCATAAAGAGGAGGATAATTACAATATGTCTGTTAATATGCAAATTCAAAATAATGATAATGAAAGCTATTTACAATCCTTATATAACATCATCAGCTTAGGACAAAGAGCTCAGCAGTACTTATCAAGCAGGAAAATAGGAGACCAGCAAAGATGATCAATACAAATAATCTCAAAACCACTACGCTGCATCTGTTGCTATCATTTTAGCCATTATGGGATAAAAATGCTTTTCAAATAAGCTAACGTTTCCAGCAGATTGCATCTTTCTCAGCTGACCTTCAGCTACAACATTATCCCTCACCCCCATCACCACCACTGCATACAAAAAGAGACTAGCAGAGGAGATAGAGACATACCTCACAGCACCAAAGCCATGGCTGTCAGCACTGCTGACCCTTAAGGCCAGAACTGAGGCCCGTGAATTTACCTTCCTAATACCCCACAGACACCTGCAAAGACCAATACCTTGTTTCTGCCTAACCCGTTTCTTGCTACAGAATAGCATCTGCTTGATTTCACTTGTAAAAGACATGCATTGAAGCATCTGAAATATGTAATTGCAGTTGTGATGATTCCCATTTTGTTGTGAAGCTATATACCGGAAAAATACTGTTACTACTAATGCATTAAATCAGTTATATGCTTTATAACCTAAATTGCATTGCTTTCTAAGCTTGTGGTCTGATCTGTCCTGGGAAACACAGTTTGTTTTTTCTCCAAAAGAAAAAAAAATTCACAAAATAGTACCATGAAGATATTTCAAAAGCAGATAAAACAAAACAGAACTCCATTCCTAATTATATTAAGAGGAAATAGAAAAGACAGATTGTCTGAGACAAAAAGCCATTATGTAAGATCTTACTAAAGCAGTGCTGGGCGAAATGGCTGGCCTGTCCTCTCGTTCAGACGTTTCATCCACAGTTAAGCTTTACCTTTCATCATTGAGCAGGACCAGAGGGCAAAATGTGCTGCTCAAACAGACCACGACAGACGTGAACAGCTGGGAGGAGCGTGACCACGCACATCAATACATAACCAAACCCCCTTCCTATACACATTTCTCAACAGACTGATCCCTTGGGATATTCACAACATGAATATTCAGCAGTTTGGTGCTGGGGTTTTGTTTGGGATTTTAGGGGAGGGAGGATTTGTTCCTGTGGTGGTTTGGTTACGGGATTTTTGTGGTTTGGTTTGGGTCATTCTCCCCCAGTAAAACGCAGTAGCTGAAGAGCACATGTGGCAATAGCCTAACAAAAAATAAAGAGAAATTAGATGGGCTTTACAATATTGCTCATCACTCTCTGTTCATGCTAAGACAGAAAGGAGTCATTCTATCATTATCACATTTCTAGGTATACACCATTGCTTTTAAAGACCCAACTTCTAGTCCACAGAGGAAACCAGAACACTGAGGAGCGAGCACTGTTTGCACCAGTTCTCCCCAGATTCCGTCCCTGAAGCTCACGAGGTACAAATTGAATACTGAAGAATCATAGAACAATCACTACTGGTTTCTAAGGAACTATTTCTCACTACATGCCTCCTGCTTTCCCCCACCCATGGAAACTGCATGTGATGAGGTAATCATAATTTGAGCCACAGTATATAGTTTGAGGTACTCACGTAGCATCTGATTAGCACTTCACAGAGAGTGACTCAGACCCAAGAGAAATAAAAAGAAGGTGGAAGATGGGAATGAAAAGACATAAGTCCTGGTTTGGGTCTGTCAAAGAGACAGGGGGTTGCCAGGTAAGTGAGAGAGAAAAGAAGTTGGAAATGGAGACAATACTACATAACTCAGGAGTATACTACCCATTACAATACTATATAACTCATTGCAGGGGGTTGGACTAGATGACCTTTCAAGGTCCCTTCCAACCCCGATCATTCTGTGATTCTTCTCCTCCAAACATATCCCTCAGCTTTCCCCCAAGCCCTTCAAAAAAAAAGTCCTGTTTCTTAATATTCTGCCGACCTGTGAAAAGGTAAGATTTGGGACAGATTAAAACAATCCAAATTACGAACAGTTTGAGCAGATGATCATTGCTATCAGTGATCCAAGAACATTTCCCACACTTGTTTCCCTATAACTAGTTCACAGTCAATTGAAAAACAAAACCTACTGAGGCACAACTTCACTCACAGCACCTGATTAAAACTTTCTCTCCACCTCAGCAAGTGTTCAACCCACAAAGAGCTACACAAACATAGTGAAAAGGTATAGCATGGTCAAGCAATATAGCCCAAGCTAATAAGCTTGAAGACCTACCTAAACTAGCTACTAGGAATTTTCAGAACAAAAATTACTGTCTTTTACAGTTCCTTTTCCTGTAAATCCTTTTCACCCTTTTTTTATTCTTTACACATATTCTTTATACTTTTCTTCTATATACATAACGCACCTGGTCTGCCTGGCAAAGAGAGAAGATCAAGACAGATGAATTTTTATGCATGCAAAAACGTACAAACACTCTTAAGAAAAACACTCCATGCATGGTGATGTTAGAGAGCAAATTTTACAGGGAGCTCTTAAAAAACCTACATAATATGTTTGTCTAAGCACGTGTAGTTCGTTAAAGAGAGAAACCAGCTTTGACAGCTATAGCATGTTCTGTGAATGCAGCAAGGCTGTATATTTCTTTTTCCCCTGGTTCATGCAAATAGCTCCATTCAGTTACTAATTTATTCAAAACTGATGAACCCATTGGGAGTTGCAGGAACAGGAGAACTTATTTTCCAGTCCATCAGTAAAATGAAAGTGTGATCTCCTGGTTCCACAAACAAATCTGGAGGGATGTGGGTAAGCAAAATCAATTAGATCTAGTCCCTTCACTACAAATGCTCCTTTGGTAAGTAGACTTTAGGGAGAAGTTCTTATAAATGTAATTTTTCTTAGTTATTCAGAAGGTCCAAGGCAACAGAAACACACACACACACAGAATTATTCTACTATTCATATGGATATTTTTTGAATCATCAAGTACAGTAAGTTGTAAGAGACTTTTGGAGGTCATCTTGTCCAAGCCTCTGCACCAAGCAGGGCTAATTTCAAAAAAGGTAAGTTTGCTTCTTAACTCAATCAGGCTACTTATTAATAGCTCCAAGAGCAGAGAAACCTGAGAAACATCTGCCAGTGCTTAACCACTCACACTGTGGATATTTTTCAACCTTTTACCTAATCAGAATTTCCCTGATACAATATGTCACTGTTGTCTTTTGTGCTTCCACTACGTACCCCCAAGAAGATCCATCTCCTCTAAATGCCTTCCAAGAGAGCAGTCAGATCACCCTTAGCCCTCTCATCTTCTAGCTGAGCAAACTTGGCTTCCTCACCCTCCTCCTGCACTTATGCCTTTGCCTCAAAACCATCTCAACATTCCTCTCCTGGACTTTACACATCCTTCTCTCACCCCAAACTGGATGCAGTTCCCCGTATTCAAGCTCCCAGGTGCCAAGCAGAGAGGAGTCACCACTTCCCTCAACCTGGCTGTGCTGTAGCCAATACACAACCATACGCCACTGGCCTTCAGTGTCTTAAGAACCCAATACAATATCCCAGCTAACACAACACAACAATATTTAACCAAAGTAACCTAATGGAAGATAGGCTGAAAAACAAAATTAGGTAAGAAAACCTTATAATTGGAAGTGTCACTCACTGTTTTCTAACAAAGTAAAAGTTAAGACTTTAAAGACGAATTAACCATCGGAATAACAACTAGCATACTTAATAAATTGATTTTTACACTAAATAGTTATATACTTAGTCATGCTACAAAAAATAATAATAGTTCTAAGTCAAACACAATAAAACATTTCTTACAGTTGGTATTTCCTGGTTTATTTTAAAAATCATTTGGCCAATAAAAATTAACATCTTAGAGTCATTCTGTTTTGATGAATCTATTGTGCTTTTCTTTAAAAAAAATGTTGCTAATCCAGGTTGCTTTTTTTTATGCTGTTGTTCTTTAGCTCATATTAGCTGCACCACATCCTCCAAACACACAGAGGGCTAAGCTTTCACAAGAGACTGCCTGACCAGCCTGAGCAACTGCACCCCCAGAACCAGCATCCTGTGGGCCAGACAGGCTTTGCTCTGAAAGGCATCAAGCTCCGTTTAAGAGCCTGAGTATCAGCAATAAAACCCCACTAATTGACATCATTAAAAAGCTGAAGGTGCTATTACAAGCCCTCAGATCACAGCAAACTTAAAATGTCATGAGGCACACAGCATTTCTCACAAGGCGTTTCCTTACGGACTCTGAGAAAAGACTAAACAATGATGTTAAATGAAACAGGATAGTATCACATGAGACCAGACGTAAGAATAGCACTTAGGGACTGTAGAGCAGTGTTTCGCCAGTGGGTGAAGGCAGGAAGATGGCATTCACTATAAATATTATGAATTTATCACCATAAATGAGGAGTCGAGATCATCATCTAGAGTACTGTCCCACGAGAGAGAAAAGATGAAAAGAAGTGAAAATACCCTTTAAAGATGCTTTTTAGTAAGTGTCAGAAAGCATTTCTGCCATTTGTACGGAAAATGAGTGTCTGGCAAGATAATAAAGCAGCCTGTTTATTCATCTGCAAATCAGATGAGTGTGCACCAGTGGACTAACTTGGGGGCTGACAGAAACAATACCACACATCAGTGTTTTTCTGGAATCACAGCAGAGACATGTTTGTCCACCATAAAACTTATATTCTAAGCATTATCAGTAAAATCTAATAGTAAAAGCACTGAGTGTTGTGCTGCAGCAACATTGATTCAATGTCAGGCAAAAAAAAAGATATACCATGTCTGACAAGTATTTCCAGCCATTTTTTCATATTAAAATAGTATTTCTACCCCTTACATGTAAACGATTTTGGATATCTGGCAGGATAAGATGTTGGACTATGTGACAGTTGCAAGTGCTATCTTCCCCATTTTGAAAGATCTCTATTCTCTCATTCAATATTTTTCATGAAAGATGAAGTATCACGCACTGATTCTGCTCAGTGGCTGCTGCTGTCTGAAAGATTTGCTAAAACAGATATTCTTGTTCTTGCCTAAAATTACAAGTGATTTTAACAGACTCTTGTTTCAGAATGGAGAGATAAGAGGCAATATCAGCTGAGTGTCTCTGACAGCCTGCATTGTCAAGAACTAAAAACATATCTTGTAATAAAAAGCTCTACACAGAATTATATCGTAAAACAGTATAGGAAGTTCATTCCTTTGTGTATATCATGTCTTCAGCATTGGTTCTTCTATTTTATTTTACCTTTTCTATGGCAAAGTATTTGATATGCCCTTATTCCTGTGTGATTAAAGTGAAGGCTAGTCAGCAGTCACAGAGTTTACTCATAAAAAAGGCCAAAAAAACCCACCCTCACTGCAGTGCCTGCTTATGCAGCAATGCTGAACCTCATCACTAAGAGATTCTCTTCATCTACTAAAAAAGACATACCGATCTTAAAACCCAGTTAAAAAATAAATGAAAGAAAATGAGCTAGAAATCAGTTCAGCTGATAGCACCTGCCTTTGATTTCTTCCACCAATTCATGTAGTTCATCACACATCCAATTTCCCAGTCCTTCAAAGGCTCCTCTTATCCTTATTCCCAAGAAACACCCTAGTAGGAAGCTGACCAAGGTCTGCTGACCATCCTCTCCCATCAGGTGCCCACATACCCCAACAGAGCCAGAACAAGTCCACAGAGCCCACCTACCCTGAGTGCTGGGGGCACGAGGGGATGCCCCCACTCTGCCCTCCAGCAAACAAAGCTGACAGAGATGGAGGCAGGAGGTCACATGCACTATCCTCTATAGTTGATCTGGAAGCAGCCTTCAGAAAAGCACTGATGAAGGTCACTAAGCTTCCCACTCTATAACTGTATGTCAACAAAAGGGAAAAAAAAAGGATTAAGAAGCAAATGCAAACAAAATCCTGTGTTTTTCCTTCTCAGGTTTCAGTAGGATTATTTTGCACCACCAACAACATAAGGAAATAGCCTGAAGTCAAAAACTCCCTGGACACTAAGCCACTGCACAGATGCAGAAGCAAAAACACTCCACACGAACATCACTTTCAGAGTCTATAGCTCTTCTTTGGAAACCAAACTCATGGTTGATTTTATATTTTGACCACAAAGACAACAGTACCATTAGAACTTTAAAAACCTGGTGTGGGACTGGTTTGTTACCTGATGTACTAATTCTCCCCTATAGAGTCCAATTGTGAAATCTTGCCCTAATTGCATGTTTTGGCTTCACTTATTATTGTTAATTAATTAGTTGTGCTACAGCTACTGCAACTCTAACATCAACTAAACAGGAACTTGCTGTACTTACAAGGCAATTTAACTTCCCTGCTCCATCTCCCCTGAGAAAGCTGAGGAACCCTGAAGAGCACTTCAAGGGAAGTGAAGGAAAGACATTTTGGCTCTTCAATTTCTCCTATGGCACAAGCTGGTTCTTGTTTCTGGAACAAAATTTGACCTTCCTCCGGAGGAGAGAATGGCTGGTAGAACCCTCATAAGCACAACCCACCTCCTAAACTCACTTCACACCCCATCAAGACACCTCCTGAACCACCAACACAGAGTGGATGCAGAGCTCATCCAAAACCTCAAGACTAGATTTTAACAGAAAAATGTTCAAGAAACCAACTCACCTCTTTTAGACCCTGAAAAGTGACGTGGGTGGGAATGTTCATAACTGCAGAAATTCTGCATTAGGTGAGGTAGTCAATACATCTGTCTTCAGCTTTCTAGGATTCACAGATGCACAGATTGCAAGTCTTGATTAAAAATAAAAACTGAAAAAACCCCAGCAAAGTACTCAAGCAGCAGTGTTACATAAACCTGTATTTTACATTTGTCCAGTGAAAAGTTAATAGCATCTAAGATACTTCAGATCACAGGATGCCCTAAAATTCCTTTCTGTCCTTACACTGTCAATTTACATGAAAATATTCTGATTTTACTCAGATGGTCCTTCTTGGCTTTGAAAGTGCCTCAGTTTGATATTTTCTAGCAGAACATGTGGGCAACAGCATACACCGCCTCCCCTTTTCTTTATACACTAGGTATCCATAACATTTTTTTGACATGCAGCCTTTTGCAGTTGGTACTCCAACAACAGTTCTCTTGTATCTAACCTGTATATTATTCCAGGAAAATAGCATCTGGGGACTTACAGGATGACAGCAGCTTTTCCCCCTGTGGGATAGATTTTGGCATTAAAAAGCACACGCTGAGCCAGAAGATTCCCCTCACTAACACAAGTGCAAATTCAACCCTGCCACCCCCCAAAATAAACTTGATTTACAGCAATAAAACTCAATATCAGAATCAGACCCTCTATCACCAGCTAACTAGCATTAGTGTGTTTTAATGTTCTCAGCATCCCTACACGCTCAAATGCAGAAAGGTGACCTTTTCCAGCCCAAATAGACAAATTTCTGGCTGCTCCCCCGCCCTTCTATTTCTATGCAACTCTGAACTGATGGCACTGTGAAATCATAACCAGCATTGTACACTCCCTTATTTGACTTATGTTGCTACAGAGGCATCTGCCTGCCTCTCTATGTAGGTTAGGATGAGATTTTTGGTTTACTTTTAAGGAAATAATAGTGCAGCTATTTTTGAAGCCTGTACAGTTACTAGTTCAAAGCTATGTATCAAGCCATAGAGTTTCTTAGCACAGTTTTCTTAATTGCATGTGGGTTCAAACCAATTTCAAAACAGTGTTTCAGAAAGACTTTAATTATTAATATTATTCTCCTATTAGTGTCATTTTTGTATGAAAGAATGTATTTTAAGTGCGAGTTGTCATGCCTACTGGCACTATTGTGTTACCTGCACAGGATTCCCTGTACAGATAAATCAATGAAATGTCACTTTGACTCATTCAGAGTTGAAGAGGAAGAAGCAGTGGAACCAACACGTGCAAACACACGAGATTACATGAAATAGAGGGTGTAAGTGGGATCGCCATGGGGTTGGACCCGATGATCTCTCGAGGTCCCTTCCAACCCCTACAATTCTATGATTCTATATCCCTGAACAAAGAAGAATGCTTTCTCAGTAAAAGGTCTCTGCTAGTATAGGAAGGTCAAAGCTAAGGTTAGGCATTCTATTTCAAAATATTTACTCAACCTGTTTCTTGTTTCCATTCTGTGCAAGAGACTTCTAGGTATCAGAAGACTGAAAGAATTACAAGCGTACCACTGCTACCAACAACCAACCTGAAAAGCCTATTTCAGAGTTTGCTGAACAGACAGGATAGAGGCCCTACCATACCTCTATTTCAATGATATTTCCATCAAAATTGCATTCTAGTTCCAATTCCATTTCCATTCCAAAAGTATTTCCAATACTGAAAACTAAAAACATACTAATATTTTCCCCCCTCCAATTTTACTCTAGATCAGCACAAACTAGATTCCTCCTTCACACTTTTAATAAATGTAAACTGAGAGTTAAATAAAATACCATGTCTCACTCCTCAACCCTTTCAGAGAAGCATCAGGGGCTGCCTTGCATGCGGCTGAAACACCACTGAGGACAGAAGGGAGGATGAGATGCCAGAGGGCTATCCCTTTCCAAATGGCAACTAGACCCCAAAGCCTCTTTTATTTTTTATTTTTCCAATTTCAAAACTCAATCTCTCTTACCTTTCTGCAAACCATTCTAGCTATCAGCTTTGAAGGCTTTCCAGGGGTCAGCTGGGGACAGAGTCTTTCCTGTTGATACTATTGACAAAACATACTAAACAGGCAGAGTCAAGGGCAAGGAAGAAGAGGGAAGAGAGCTGGAAGGGCTGTCCGGGAGAGCCAAGTGCCTGAGGAGAGGGGTGCTCACCCATGGGACGGACAGGAATCCTGTCTCTGGCCCGATGTTTAGCAAATATATAAATAAATGTGTTAATTATTTTAGGCAGCTTTATTTTCAAGTAATACTGCAGGACTAAAATCTGCAGCCCAAAGCTGCGACCTCCATTGTCATTAAAATCATGTTACATTACAACTGCACAAACATGAATAAGGCTCATGCATCTGCACAGCTGAATTTCTGAAATTTAATACCTCTTTCACATGAAAAAAAAATCCCATTGAAAGCATTCAAAAGGGTTAAAATAAGAAACATGTAAGATCTCAGAGCCAAAACCGCAGTCCACAGTACACATCTATACCTCGCTGCCAGCCTTTTCCAGAGCCCCAGAGAGTCACATCCGCACACAAAAGAATCAACATAAATGTCAACAGACTACTTCACGACAGAAGTAAGTAGCGACACTGGATCCTAAATTCTTGTTACCTGAGTTACAAAGTACCATAATTTCTGCAGGATTTCACTGCAGATCAGATGCTTTGGGATGCCGAAGCCTATCCCGGCTTTCTACAGGGTCTCCCAGGGCCAGTTATTCTTACATCCTCCACACTACTTTGCCTAAAGCCTGGAGAGGCTTTATCCCCTGTAAACAGCCAGGCTGCTACCAGGCTTAGACACGATTCCAAAGACAACAATGTACTTCTGTCCTTCAAAACGGGCTCTGCTTTCCTATCAGGTGTAAATCCCGACCAGATAAGGCTCAGAGCCCTGTTTCTGCACCTTAGGATAAGAGCGCAGGGGAAAAAAAAGCCCATCAAAGCCTTCTCTTGTATTTTTTTCTTCTTCTGCATGTTTGGTTTTTTAAACACGTGGAAAAATCTTTGATACTGTTCTGTGAACATTACAAAGGAAAAAAAATTTGCTGCTGCTACCTTTGTATTTACAAGAAAAACAATCTTCTCCACACAATGTCTTAAACCGTTTAACAACTTCAGAGGGCTTTACAAGAAACAGCTAAGTTTGCAGAGAGCAAATTCCATCCCCACACTTATTTACTTCAAAGACACAGTAGAAAGTTAGGCAATAGGTAAGCACAGAGTTATTTCAGTCAAGAAATTGGGGACATGATATCCAAGAAGTACTCATCCACTAAAAAAAGCCTTTGAAAAGCACAAAACTAAACCAAATGCGGCTATTTTAAAAGAGCAATAACTATTAAAATCATTTTTAATACACAGCACATTAGAACTCCAGAGCTATAAATGACAATCTGAGTAACGATTACAATTTTTTTTTCATATCAAGTACATGAAAATTTTTCTTTTGTTGTTTTAATATTATACTAGTAAGCTAAAGAACTTAGATCAACCTTGAAAAAGCAGGGAAAGGTGGGTTTTTTTCTTACGTAAATAGGCTGTGAGATCACCGCCAAAGATTTCTCAATGAGTAGAGCAGGAGTGGGCCAGGTAAAACATCATTAAATAAAAGAGTGTGTATTTCATTTACACAGTCTTGTGGCACATGATTGACCCCTTGTAACCTTTACACGGGCAATACTTAATGACTCAAGTAGTGTCACCACTTCAAAGCCCACAGCATGTATCCAGCACTAGCCTTTGACCCTCAACCTAGCAAAACCAGCCAGAAGTGCAGGTTCAGATCACCCACAGCAAATCCTATAATCCCTCCCTCTGCTTTCCGACCATGGGCAGCTGATGACATTTAACAAAATCTTTCTGAACTTCTCGGTAAATGTTGCCATCCTTTCTCAGAAGCTCAACTATCTAAATAAACATGAGCAGGACACTCCTGTACCTGCACCAATAGAAGTCAAGAGCCAAACCACTGATAGCTGGGAAGGAGTGATCAGGGTGGAAGCTCAGCATTTTAGAGGATACCCGCCCCAGGTGATAGCTGCCTATTAGTGTAACTGCATTAGAACCTACCAACCACTCTTTCTACAGAGAACCAAAGCTTATGAAAGCTCTACAGTCTCTATTTCCCTCCTGCTGTAGTCACAGGCCCAGATGGGAAAAACATCCTCCCCTACGAGGAAAACACCCTTTACTAGCATCCCTCCTCTCTTCCTCCACCAACTCTAAAAACAATGTAACAGCAAAAATGTTGTAGTCCCTGCTCAGTTATCATCCAGTGTAGATGTGCTCTCCATAACCTTAAATGCCAGAGGACTATAGGAATAAAGGGCTCCTTCCAGAGCTCCTACCCTGCCCTCCTTAACACAAAGTACAAACATCACCCGAAGTGGCCACAAGCCATCATCTCCCACACATCAGAACAAAGGCAGACACCTTTCCATCTCAAACTTCAGTGACCACCACCGCCCTCACACTTCTAGGATTGCCATAAGACTGGGCTAGCTCTTATCTTTGTTGTTTTTAAGGATTGGTTATGCCAGTAGTCCTTTTTTTTTTTTTTTTTTTTAGGGAAGGACATGTTATTTCACAAAACATGGACAATCTCCTCACCATCCACAAGGATTCAAGGATTGCTGAAGACAACTCGGGTAACATTGTTTTAGAAGATGTCAAGCAGTCCATGCAGACACCATTTTAAAGCCAGTTTCCTGACAAATATGGTGTGCTGGCCACTGAAAACAAATAGGTGCAAGAGAATATCTAGTACAGCAAAGACAAAAATTTCTCTCTCATCTTTATTTTATCAGATTTGAATTAAGGCCAAATGGGACTCCTGACAAAATCTGGAGCCAGCTCTTCAAAAGAAGTGGATGCCAGTGAGAGAGGAATAAAACTCTGTGATTGGCAAACAGCTCCCCAGCTCAAGTTGCATCTGCATATCCATCCAGCCCTCCACCTCTATCCATTACCACCTACAGCTGAGAAGTCAGATGCTTTAGGAGGACCTTAGCTACACCCAAATAACCTTTGTTATTAAGGAATCTGAGCTGCAGAACCAGGAGGGAAGAATATGCCATGATTTTTCCCCTTTTGATTGTTATGAAAAGTTAAAAATTGACAAGCTCAACTGCTTTCAGCTGGACATTCCTCCTGACCTTGTAAGTGAATCAACACTTCCAAATTCAACCTTGGCTGTAAGCTTATTATGTTGTCATTGCAAGGTCCAAAGGAGAGCACTTTAACTGGAATCAGACTGAAAGAGCTGGAAACACCAGCAAATTATTTGGGAAAGCAAACAGAAGGGGGTGGGGGGAAAGGTGTGTGTGGGGGGAAAGATAAGAAAAGTTGATTTCAGGAATTTTTACAGACACATTTTCAGCACATTGTTAAAGCCAGACCCATTCAGATTCTTTCTGGGATGTGTTTTTTTTTCATTTCTGCATGTGTTAAAAAGTGGCAAGGTAGAACTAGCGGTTGCTGTTTGTATAAACAGAAAACCAGTAACAGTTATCCTAAATAATTTTTAATTCACTGCTTTAGGTACAGATTTTGAATAGAGGATTCCTTTAAGCCAATAAAGCTTTTGATTTTCTGAGCAACATATCGTAGAAAGGAAAAACTTTTTAAAAAACCTACCGTACTCCTTCATAGACAATTACTGCAACAAATAGCTGACAATTCTTAAGAGAAAAAGAATAGCTAGGGCCAAATCTATTATGCATATTTTCTCACAAATTATATCATTACCTATGCCTCTCAAATTTTATTGCCACAAAAATCAGCAAAAATCAGCACTCATACTTACATCTTTATCAAGAAATAAAACACTATACTCTCCTATTCAAGGTCAGGAAACATTTTATTAGCCCCAGACTTTTATTCCCAGCAGGAGAGAAGAAAAATGCAGCATGAGTTAATCAGATTGTAAGCACCTCCATATTATCAAAATACCAGCGCAGTCACAGACACCTCTTAGCCAAGTTTGCAATAATTCAAATATAGAACCTGATTACAGTGGGAGTATTAAAGACTTGATCAGTCCTCATTTCGCTCATTTAATACAGGAAAAAATTATGGTATAAGTCTTGACACAACCCACAAGCTCGTATCATGCTAACACTTGTACCTTCACATCAGAGACAGAAGGAGAATGTAGGAAGAATACAACTCTTGATTTATTTTTTATTTCATTTGACAGTTTAAAGTTCTACATTCTTTTTTCTTCACTATAATTCACTTTCTATTATCATCAAAACCAGATTCAGTGAGTAATAACATTTATTTATTCCCCCCATCCCTCCCCAGTACTTTTCAGACAGACATTGCCCCAGGTAGGATAAAGTACAGGGATATATATTTATACATAGCCAGAGGCTCAGCATTTCAGGAAAAAGGTTACTGGCTAAATAAATTCTCTTCCATAAGGTGTGCTGCTTGTCGGAAATCCACAGAATACACTGACCATGGATGAGAACAGAGGTTAAGGAGAGTAAAGTCAACATAACCATCTCTTCCTAAAGCCTGGGAAAACAGAAGTCTTTACAGCATGCTTCAGAGCTAATCCTGGTTTGGACCATCTTGCACCAGTCAAAGGGAAAGAAACCTAAGTAAATTCCAGAGTGAAGAAAACCTCGGAATCAAGCAGCTGGGTCCCCTGCCAAGCAGCTTGATTTTTGGGTGCCTCTCCTGATCACACGTATAATCTAACACTAGTGGACAACACCTGCTTTTCAGAATGGATTTGCAGATTCTTTTGCAGAGTCTGCAGACAAATACAAGCTATTGTGGCATTGGTGCCTAGCAGTAGGGACCATCTAGCAATACTATCAACAAATAAAACGCTATCCTTGTAGTTAACTTTATTTGTACAAGAGATTTGAGGATTGATCCAGAAAAGCAGTACAGTAGCACAGAATTCCAGACCAAAGTCTAGATCTTGACTAAACTTGATGACAAGAAGTGCAGCTGAAAGGTCACCAATCAAAAATAAAGGTCATAGCTCCCTCACCCAAAGCGTAGCAGATCAAAATACATTACTGCAGCTACTTCACTGTTCTAAGCATGACTTGGGGAAACAGCAGCCATCCATCCACACTTATAATGTGATTTCTCCTATTTCTGAACTCTACCTGAGAAGTGTCTTAATTGGTTGTGTTCCAATTATGCAGACAAGTTAATCAGATCATTCCTTGCCCAGCACAAAACTAGAAGAAAAAAAAAGGGGGGTGGAGGGTAGTTGTGGAGAATCGATCTAGAGACTGATCAATCTAGAGACAGTACTCTGTTCTTCCTTGCTGGTTTTATGCACTGGCCATTAACAGAGAAAACTCCACATTATTCTCATATAACAATTCCAAAATTGGGCAATAAATAAGATGTTGTAACTTAACAAAAAATAGGATGTGAAGCTCAAGGACTCAGCTGAGAACCTATGCAAACTGAAGGGGCAGCCATACAACCCTCCAGGGGAAGCATGCTGTTATCCTTTTGCAGATTAGCCACCAAGGGCTGCAGCATACTTTGCTTCTGCTTTAAATTCTCCTTATCCATGTAATTTATATGCATGATAGCTACCCATTCTTATAATGCCTCTGATAAAAGCCTAACCTAAGAATGTTAAACCCTACATGAACCATGATGCAGTTATTCATTACATCCTTTAATGCAGTGTGTACCGGAGCAGTCAGATAAATGAGTCTACAATCATTTTTGTACATTTTTAAGCACAGCCTTATCTCCTCATTTGCTGGCTTCCTTGATAGGAACTGCTAACTGTGATTAACATGTAGAGTACACCGTATCTTAAGTACCATATCCACAAGAGGTGAGATCTTACATTCACCAGTTGACAGTCAACAGCAACAGTCTTTACAAAATGGGACAAAACATTTAACAATTTTTGAAAAAAAGAAAAAAAAAAAAAGAGAGAGAGAAAGGTACTGCACAGACACTTACAGCCTTAAATGGAAACATTCCTAAATTTCTTGCCAAAATTTTGTCTCTCCCTACAATTTGTATATGGCATACTATACTTTTTTTTTTTTCAGTTATCTCATGACAGCATGTTATTTCTCCCCATCACCACCATTATCATACTTATTAAGCAAAACTTCCAAAGGATGACCAAGACACAACACCATACCAACTAATTCCTAGCAAGGCATTTTCCAAAACTTCCACAGTGGACAGCAGCAACGTGATATATCAGCAAGAATCTGGCTTGCCTATCAACGCAAAATAACAGTTAACTTTTTATTCACTAGCAATGATTATCCCCAAACATCAGAGTTCAATAATTCCAGGACTGCTTTAAACCCACAAACCTTTGAAGTACTTTCCCTAAGTAAAACTTCTCACTTCAGTGGCAAGCTACCTTTGAAGCAATTGTGAAACTATCCATTTCCAAAGCTGCTCCCCGTGCCTGCAGCTCAGAACAATCCACGGAAGCATACCGGGATGGACAGTGTGATACAAATCTCTTTGCTCATGAACTATGCAAAGCTTCCCTGTACCAAGGAGGTTAACACATCTTCTTCTGATTAAATCTGCATAATTATTAAGCTGCGTTCATGCAGCTCCGCAAGATATTCTGAAGGCAATTAGTATTCTAGTAGATGAGGTCTTCTCTCTGAAAAGGCTGCAATTTTTTTTTCCCCCCATGTTCAGAACAAAAACGGATTAGCTCCTCGTGTTCAAATTGGATGCGCTACCCACTGGCACAGCTGAGACGCGATTTCAAATCAATCTTACGTTACTGGTGGCGACAACGCTGTCAAAATAGCAGAAGCCCACAAAAACAGAATAGGCAACAGATCTACGCCGAGCATTTCACAAAGCATGAATACATCATTTAGTAGACTTGTGAAACAAGACGAAATTGGAAGGAAATGCTACTATCGCGTATCAAGGACGTTGAGTCTTAAGCGATACAGATTAAATTATCTTCAGGTAACTAAGCCGGCAACATGGTCCCTCTAGAAATGTTTTCTTTGTCTTTAAGCACTCTTCCATACAGACAATAGGATTAGAAGCATACCTGGAGGTCACCTGGCAGTATGAATTAGTATTTACATGCAGGATTTTCAATTAAGCAATTATACTTGCTGAGGAAGGAATGATTCTTTAAAACTAGAAACTGCTTTCACTGAGAAATTGGTTCTGATGTCAGGTAAAATAAAGATTTTACCTCTAAAGTGCTAAGAGTACTCAAGAGAGCACAGAAAATTGGGGATTTACGTGGAACAAGAAACATAGATGGAAACCACTTTAAACTTGTTTATCCATTAATCCAACTCAATTACATGCTCTAAAAAAATCCTTTCACTATCAAATATTAAACAAAAATTTCATAGAATATTTAAAACCAGCCTCTCTCACTGTGAGGCAAGAAATGCTCTTGATTTACACATGTTAATGTAATTATGCAAATGTTGAAACTTTCATCATGTCCTGCAAATAGTTTAATTCTTTGGGGAGCTTTATCTACTCAGTTTATTTTTAAAGTGCTTTTCACCTCTTAATTGATTCTCTTCCCTCCCACCTCACCTCGAGGAGGCAGCAAGTAGGAAACAGGCTGCTTACCTTCCCAGCCACCCAAGCACATGTCTTCCCACAGCAGAGCACAGATTGCAACTGTTACCAAGGATGCCTTGGGTCACCAAAAGCAAAGGCAGGGCAGGAGGAGAAGCCAGAAAGCCAGACTGGCCTCCTGATCTCTCACTTGGTTTCCTGATGATGTGATGAAGATGCGGACAGCAGAGTCACCAGTATTTCTGACAACCTGGGCATCCACCCAACAAAACACAAAAGACAGATGCTAAAGACATGTTGAAGCCCAGTCATGAATTATGAGACAGGCTATGTCTGAAAGAGCATTCTTCAGGCTGTCACTCACTATTAGTGCTCAACGATAAGTCAAGGATACAAGTCACAATTACATTCTCTGCTAATTAATTAAGCAGCCACATGCAGCTTCCTCCCCTTCCCACCAACTGTGAAACTTAAAGGTTCAAGATAAAAATGCTTACATCAAAAAGGGCATCTTTGTCTTACTCTGTAACAACATGAGCATCATTAAGGTCAAGTGCACTCCTGCTATAAACTGCAACCTTTCTTTTCCTTCACTACAGAACATGAACACTTGAAGGACTTTGCCTACCCCCATCTCTCCGCAACACACATCCTCACCCTGCCTTCCCACAGTGTAAAGGCAGAGGCCTCATCACAAAACCCACTCCCTCATTGCACCTTTGCTTTCCAGGAGACCACAACAATGCTTTTACTTAAGAGATACAAGACCACTGTCTTTGAAAGAAATGCTTGGGGTTTTTTTTTTGGGTTTTTTTTTTTTCAGGGGGAGGTGGGGGGTGGGAAATAAATAAAGCAAAGCCATTGTCCATATGGTATCCTATAGGAATTCCCTTATAGGAAAACATTTTGTGGCATTCTCAGGCACTATAGGAACACTTGTACGTCCACCTCAGTTGCTAAAACACTCTGTTTCCATTCCACTGTCACAAGGATTTATGGTAAGGCTTCTTATCTGAATGAATAATCAAATTGCTTTAGGAGTCTCAGTTTTATGTTATCATACACAATTATATGAGAGTAATGGTGAAATAGATGTTATCTAATTGGTATAGGGATTCCCAAATCCTTTGAAAAGAGATTGTCCATAAACCATAAAATTAAGTAGGCCATGCAATTGCACAGCTACACACAACAGCAATGAAGTGGAAACAAAAAAATCGTATTTATAGAGGAGATTGGTTAAATTACTAACCAAGAATATTAGATATGGAAGTATGGGTTTAGAAAGATTACTGGAGGCAACAGTATCACAATACAGAGCTGCATGCCCAGCATCACAATGCATTTGAAAAGATCGCTCTGCTCCTAGCAGGACTTGGATGCTCATGGAGGGATCAAACCAAAGGCTATTAAAATTCAGGAAACTGATGTACTGCAGGTGAAGTGTTATCATCCTTTAAAAGGAAGCATTCTAGATAGTTGCTCAAATGTATGTTTCTAAAGTGTTTTTAGTGTTTCCCTTATCTTGTAGCTTAGCTGCCACATCTTTTAAATAGCAGTGATGATATTGTAAAAATTATTAAGTTATCTCTGAATTTATTTTTTTTTTTAGAAGATGTCACTAGGAGTGTTTTAGTTAACATTACAAGCACCCCAAAGCAGCTACTTCCAGCTTCGATACCAAATATCAAATCAAGCAATTACAATAGCAGCTGCGGACTTACAACTGCATTAAACTCTTCAAGTCAGTTTTATACACTCACGAGCACAAACACAGGCAAAGGCATACTGGAATCGTATCTGCACAGAACAGACTATCTAGCCCAGCAACACCGCCTTTGAAAGTGGTCTTCGCATATTTAATAGTTTTTTCCTCAGCCAATCTATGTTGCAGGGTGAAAAAAAAAAACAACCACTAACCCACCCAAAAGGCACTAAGTGCAAGTCAAGCTGTACTTCAGCTTTTTTGAAGATGGGTGTTCACTTCGATTTTATTCCTGTTTCAAATAGCCATTCAGCAATAATTCTTTCTTCTCCATGCAACGTTACTGAGGCTTGTGGCTGCTGTGCAGCTGTGTCTCAGGCAGAGAGATTCTTCAGTAACAACTGACTTCACAGTGTCTGACTGTTCAGATGCAATATGATTTCTGCCGCCGTGGAGGAAGAGATATGCCAGGCTTCTTATACTGCACAGAGAAAGCCAAGCTCAACGGGACACAAGCCTACAATTGAAAATTCTCAAGATGGGAACCTTGTCAATTAAAAACAGTGAAGGGCAGTAAGCAGCTGCTCACCACTTCCATAGGCTGGGAACAGAAATTACATTGTCCCACAGAGTTCTCTGCACACTTTCCCCCTTACCTCTTCCCCACCAAAAATGACTGTGCTGTTATCTCAGATTGAAGGTATTTTTTTCTGTCGGTCTTGAACTCTGTCATTTACAAATCCGTAACTTTCCCAACAGTATTAACTGTAAGGAACAAATTCCTTTTTCATTACATCTCAAGTCTCAGCTTCCTACTCCACTACTTAAAACAAAGAGAGATGTACAGCAATTGTAGAGCTCACTTGGCACTACTTACTTGCCAACTTCTTTCTTTTTTTTTTTTTTTTTATTTATTTTAATCCGTCAAGCATTTCAAAATTTAGCATGCAAGTTACACGGGCTCAATTCAATTCCTAGATTAGATCATGAACCAGAGATGTATGGAACACTTTCAACTGAGGCTTCAATGCCACAGATCTATGCACCTTGGAAGATTTTGGTCCTTAAACACCGCTGATTTTTTTTTTTTCTTCTTAAAAAAACAGGGTCAAATTCTTAAGTCAAAAGGCCAGCATTCCTAATCCTTCAAGTATCTTCTCCAGGGCACCACCAGGATGTTTCAGTACACCCCCAGGGAGGCAGAAGAAGGGACTGAAGAGGCCAGGAACAGCTGCTAGAAAAGGTTTGGAAGAAACATACCCATTATCTCCAGCTGATTACATAGCGCTATCACCGGATAATTATTGCAAAAGGTTTTCTGGGTCCACTACAATCATGCAAATTCAGTTCAAAATGATTCACAAAGGAGTTACTAAATGAGCACTGACAGTCTTGTTTGCTAGATTTCACTCAATCTTACAAGCCTCTGATACTTCCCCATGAAAAACAATTTAGGCTTTAATAAAATATGCAATCTCATCCCAACATACCGAGGCAGATTTGCCCCTGCTTAATATCCCACAACTAATACCACGGAACCTCTGGAAGCCAGAGGAGCCCGGGCAGATGATGCTTCCCCAGAGGTACGCATTCGTCTGCCTCCTACTTCGTGTCACAGGCGGTAGGCACGTCGAGTGAACGCACGTGTTCAACTGTGACAGAGCTATCCGTCCAACGCCAGCGATGTGCTGTCAGTAACTGATGTGACGTCTAGAGAGTCAGAAGTCTTGTTGCTCGTGTGTTTGTAATCACTCTAATGTAATTTTGAAATTTTGATTCCTGAGCCTATCGACAGATATAACAAACTATTAATTAGGCTCCAGTACCATCGTTTCAGAGAAACTAAATGAGACTGTGAAACTACAGTAGGTGTAAACAGGCAGTCAGCAGTAATCCTATATACTTGCCTTGCAACACCACATTTCATCTGATTCCTGATGAAAGCTTATCCCCTTTCACTCCAAGCTTATCCCCTTTCACTCACTTTCCTTCCAAGTCCTCCAGACTTTAAAGGAAGAAATCAAGCACACTTTTAAAGAGGCACAGATTACAAAAGGAGGGGCTTCCATATTCTAGCCTTCAGCTACTAAAACTGGACTGAATTTCTCAAGCAATTCTACAGCTGCATTAGATGAGTCAAGCCGATTTCCAAGAAGCAAGTGCTAGCATTAGAATTCATTATGATTTTTTTTCAAGATAGGGCAGCGCTATCATGCCACATGCACGCCCTCTCCTTCCTCTTTTGTGTTAGGCAAGGCAAATGTGTAAAACTAATGCATTCATTTCCTAGTAACTAAATTAAGCGTGTAAGAAAGGACTCTACTTATTTGCCTTCTAATGAGGCAGTGCACACCTAGACAACTTCTCAGTGCATTTTTCTAAAACAAAGACATCACCAGGCTTTAAAAGCTTCATGTGACACTTCAGATCTTTTACACCGTGCCATGGTTCTTGCAGTAGCAGAAGCAGCAAACACAAAAAAGGAAAACCCAGGAAAACAGCTTCTCAAAGCGAGACCGCAGCAGGAAAGCATGTATTCCTCACGGAGAACAGTACTCCATCACATTTCCAAGCAGCTTTGTAAAACGAAGCCAGACAGAATTAGCTATTATCCAAACACTACTTACTTGCAATGCACTGTGTATTCCTCATTCAAAGGTCTGCTTTAAGGGGCAGAGAGGTCCCCAGTTTGACAATAGCTTGCTACAAGGTGGAAACAATTAAGGAAGGAAGCTCTTCTCCACTGTGAAAATTATTTACTAGCAATCCCTACCAAAGCTTATGCCATGACCTAATTTAACCACATTGCTTGCACAACGTCTCTTCCTGCACGCCTAGGACAAGACAACCCAGTGAATTCTTCAAGTTTCTACAGAATATTTTGATTTCTCTAATTTGTCATAATTGTAGCTGGTTTTAAAAATCAATCTGTCCTCTTCCTGCATCTGAAAGCTGAAATAAGGAACATATTTCTTCACTGTGAGTTAGCCTAATTCTGTTTACTAGCTACATATTAACTTACATCAGCTGAAACTCTAGCTCAGAGCTAATGCCACTACTATTTTTTTTACTATTTTTTAATGCAAAATGAGAGAAAGGAAGGAGGATAAAAGATGTGCTGCTGTAATGACATTTTTTCTACTAATCTTGGTTTAAAAAGACCATTGTTTATAAGTACAATAGGTCAGCAATAACACAAGTCTTTCCACTTTAGCTTCTTTCTACATGACAGTCTTCTAACCAAGTATTAGAGGCAAAGGAAGATTTATTTTTTTAAAAAAAGCAAAGGTTAACTAGATACAGTCTGCATTTTAGCCATACTATTTAGTCCTTTTTGATATCTTGGTCAGTATCTTCTCCTTACCACAAGATGATTATTTCCAAAGGTTATTAACAAACAACAACGCTCAAGTTAAAGGAGCGTATACGTAGAAGTAAACATTTTATAAGTTTGACGTAAAATATTAAATTATTACGAATAGCTACAGAGAAGGGGAGAAGTATCTCTTGTAAGGAAATCCACTGAGCCTGCACCACATCTTTGCTCCCTCTGAACAATGTTCAAGCCCCCATAACTATCTTAGACTAGACCTAATTTCTTTTTTAAGATTAAGTGAGGCAAAACAAATCTTGCTGATAATACTAGTATGTCATACAGACTCAAGTTTTAAAATCAGAAATGGGCTACACAGCAAGACAATGCAGTTGTTAGCCTCAAAAATAACTTTGTGGTACAGCTTAGCATCATTCATAAAGAAAGGCAGGCTCCTTCTTCCCTCACACAGCCACAGGTTACACGCTCTGTTGAGACAGCTTAATACATCTTAATGTCTTCTATTCATCTCAGAGGCTCCTGGTATTTGATATGATTGAGGACAACCTGCCCAAACATGCATCAAGAACAAGCACATAAGGAAAAAACTAGAACTCAGACAGTGTCCACTTGAGTTTCCTCTTTATTCAATAAAACAACCATCACCAAAAGTTTGTCAACTTCAGAATTAATGAAGCATGTTAATTTCCTTTCTCAGGAGTGGCTGGGGGAAGAGGGTGACGATGCAGCATCACAAGGAGATTGCATACTCCTGAGTCTTACACTCATGTTCTGAATTAGAAGAGAGTGGAAGAGTGACCAGTATTTGAGTCAACACCATTTGGGGTAAAATTTACCCTGATTAGACACCCGTTTGCTTCCTCCTCCTTCCCAGTGCACAGTAAAACTCTAAGTCTTTAAGCCACTATCAGTAACTGCTACATCAATAGCAACCATAGTATCAGCATCGTATTTTCTAAGCACATAGACCAAAGGGGAAGACAGAAGGATGAAAACACCTCTCACTGTGAATACAGTAGGAGCAAGACGGCTATGAATAGGGCACAAGTAACAGCTCCTTCTCCTCCCCCCAGTGAAGACCTGCAACACCAAAAGAGCAGTAAAATCACAAAATGCAGCAGGAAGAACCCCACCACACTTAATACTCTGTAAATGCAGCCCAGCTTAGAGAGCCTGGGAGAGCTCCTTATATATATCACCAGAAGGGGAGGGAGTGCCTAATTACATTCTACAATTAGCAAAATACATCAAATAGGGGGTCCTTTTCTCCATCCCTTTGAGAAAGGGGGAGAAGGATGTAGTGTGTAATTTGTATTTTAGTCCCATCAAAAGCTTTAATAGGAGCTCTTGAATTTTACATCATCCTCAACAGTTTAACAAGGTTAGCCTTGTTCTGGGAATATGAATTGTTAGCAAAACTGTCAGCCCGTTAAGCAAATCATTGCTTTATTTCCTTGGCAACAAAGGAAACTTCTAATGGAAAGAGATTTAAAGTAGACTGGACATTCCTCTCCAGACTGTAACCTTTTCCAGTAAGGGTCTGGTTACAATACATCTGCTGAATATTTCTTCTAGAAGGGACTGGAAAGACCAAACAGATCATACAATTCAAGAGCTTACAACATCACTCATTACAACGTTCCTCTGAAACCAGTAGTTTGCCTCCTGGTTCTTCCACCCACCTGTTTAGGAGAGAAACACTGCAAAGTTAGAGAGAGGGACCTTAAAGAGAAGCAGAATTAGATGCAAAGCTCAAACTAAACAAACACAAATATGGCATCTGCTAACCCACATCTGTACCCAGCTGCCCTGAAGCACAGGCACAGGATAGGTTTTCTCCATCTGAATGTGTAAGGCTGACAGTGTGCTTAGCCTGTTGCCTCTGTAGATGAAACAAATGGAGAAGCTCCACAAAAGGCTGATCGTCCAAACATATGGTCGGTTAATAAAAATACTGCTTTAAAAATTAACCAGATCTTTGGGTGTTGTGTTGTCAGTAATTTTTCTCAGCAATCCAAAATTAAAACCACTAAAAAGAATAAATATCTAATATCAAAAGTAGAAAACACCTGGAAAAAAAAAAGGGGGGACAAATATATATATCCCTTGAAGCATTTGACACTAGATCTGCCTCCATCGCAGCCAGCAGCGCCCAGCCACACCACTACAAAGATGTGGGCAAAGCCAGTGATCAGACAGTACTTTTGTGTCATCTGTTCCAGACTCATCTTCAAAACCAACATAGAAAAAGGGGAACTACCGGTTAGTTTTCCACGGTAAAGACGAAAAGTTTCAGGAAGGTACAAGAAAAAACACAGTGCACCGCAACTGAAAAATCTGGATAAGCTCAAAACCCACCTCAGGAAGACAAAACTAAACATTGATAAAAAAAAACAACCCGATCCCCAAAAGCTAGGGAATATCACCCTGGAACCAGAAAACAAAGTTTCTGAGAAACTGCTTTCTCATGAGGTTTAGAAAGACCTTCCTTCCCACCGTATACTATCTCCTCAAACAGGAGGAATAGAAAAGCTTAACATATAGGAAAAAACCACAAACTGAAACTCATCAAAATTGCCTGATATTAGGGGCTGTAAATCTGGAAGACACCCACTGGTACAGCAGAGTGGAGCCTGACCAGGTTGAATGGTCAAAGAAAGATTTGATTTTACACCCTGCCCAGAACTCACACAACCATTGTACGGCACACTAGAAGCTACACACACCGTTTTTCAAAGCCCAAACTGGCATCAATAGGTGAGAAAAGCCCTTTTCAAAAACAGGGGTAAAACATTTTAACCACTGTGTTTGTATTTTCTTCCTTCCTAACACTTTTTGTAGATGAAAAGGGAAAGGGATAAAAGATGCACTCTCCCATTCAACACACAAATCCACATTTCTGACTGCTCCAAATGAACCAAAAGGAACAGATAAATTAAGTGGTTCAAGTTTCTTTTATTACAAAGTCATGAGACACACAACAGAGCAAAGAATCACTAAGGGCTCTGTTTTCCTCTGCTTTTTAAGCACCAATAGGATGGCATTTGTAACACTTCATGCAAATAGCACTTACTAATTCTTACCGGGCACATCACCAGCTCAGGCATCTCTAACCAGGCTCCCAACACCTGGGTTTGGAGTTCGATCTCGGTGCTGCCTGACTTCCCCAGCCAAAACAGGGACCCGCTAGCTGCTGCCTCCAGCCACAGCTTGTCAGATCAGCACCGCCAGCATCAGGATGAGGAAAAACTTGTCAAGAGTAAGTGATTTTGGAGCTCAAAATATTTTCAGAAAGGGATTTCTGACACCTTGCGGAAGGGCCGAAGACAAG
Source organism: Hypotaenidia okinawae (assembly GCA_027925045.1). Classification (NCBI taxonomy): domain Eukaryota; kingdom Metazoa; phylum Chordata; class Aves; order Gruiformes; family Rallidae; genus Hypotaenidia; species Hypotaenidia okinawae. The sequence goes on along the minus strand of BSDF01000001.1, from coordinate 20,831,537 downwards.
CTTACACCTCTCACATAGTAGCAAAGCCACGATCTTAGCATCTTGGGAGCGGCAATAACCAGAGGAGTATATATATATTTTTGATCTCATGACATCACAAGTCTGCGCAGAAGTACATTTGTAAGTCTTTTATATGTACCCTTCAGCAGTCATGCTGGGATTAATACTGCATGTTAGCGGGTTAGAGGGGCTGTAGGGTGGGGGTTATTTCACAATTCAACTCAAAGAGTGTCTGTGGGTTGAAATAAGCAAGGATAATCTTTGTATCATCCTTCTATACTTCTAGGCATTAAAAATGTTATTAAACATTTCAGAGAGACGTGGAAGCTCTAGAAAAGGTAAATCAGCAAGACCTATAGCCTTTAAAAAAAATATCTCACATACCAGGCTCAGTGCTAAAACTGTTGAATCTACCTAGCAGAGCTGAACATGTCAAAATGAAAAGAGAAAGTAGACTGTGCTAATAAAAGTTAATCCAGCCAAATTTAGATTTTTTTTTGTTTTTGTTTTTACCTGTAGGAAAACATGTAACTTTGACAGATAACCAAATATGTTTATAAAGTGGATGCTGTTAATCCAAGTGGTGTATGTTCAAACTGTCTATCAGCATTTAGGGTATGATTTAATCACCTCAAATGACCCTTACCCTTCTCAGTGCCAGCCTCCTCACACTGCAGATTATATGTTAAGCCATCTCCAGATCAGCTCACTGGGGGTGTTTTGCAGGAAAAGAACTGAATCAACTGCAGACCACCCTTCATAAACATACTTAGTTTACAAATTCATGCTGAAGCTAAAAATAATACAAGAAAGAATTTTAAGAGGGAAACACAACATCTGAAGTAAGGGATGTCTGTTCCACTGAGCATGGCAAACAGCCCCAATTACAAAGGACCAGATTGGCAGCTCTGTGTTTTTTAATTATTGCTGACTGGCCCCAGTGTTCCCCCTGCCACATCCACAGATAACACTTTTTGCATCAGATCCCAAAAGCACAGGCAGCAGGTCCCAGTCAAATCCAAGCATAACCTGATGTACAAGCACCCCCCGCTTTCTCCTTCCAGATCTCTCAAGCAGGAATGCAACCACAGAGAACTGCTGACAGAGCATCACTAATCCACATCCCACCCCACGGGGGCTCAGGGGAATGGGATATACAGATATACGCAGCTGGTATCACTGGGACCAGCAATGGAGAGGAAGAATATGTATTGCTCATCCCTGGAAAACAAATCCCTAGCATTCACTTAGTTGAAATAGGGCAATGGCACAGCAGTTTCATCAGGGATGATGTTGCTCTTATCTCTATCAGCTCAGCAGGGGTCAGGGCCAGGTTTCTAGTGCCCCTGCAGCTTTGCTGAAGCCAGAGGAATCAAAGGGAAACTCCAACAGCTGCTGCAGGATTATCTGAGCAAAACAGGCAGGGGAGGAATAGCCAGGGGCCTTCATCAAGGCCGTCGTGCCCACCCAGCAGCAGCCACTCTTGGGAAACCAGAGTGTGTATCCTCAGGACTGCCATGACCGTCCTCCAGATCTTGGGGTGGCCTTGACTCCTGACCGGGCAAAGCCAGTCTCAGATTTGCCCTGCTGGCAGATGTGTACTGCAGGATATACCACAGCTCACGAGTAAAATTCATACGTAGCACATATTTTACACAAGCACCATTGTTTCCTACTATTTTTCCATTTTACCATCTCTTGGTGTTCAAGAAATCCATGTAAAATGAGAGACACCATTACTGGTATTCACTGACATGAAGTTCTGACAGTCATCCTTACCAAAGGCTTACATGAGGAAGAGGCAGTGAGTTATAAGAATTATAAAATACAACAAAAATCAGATTCAGAGAATGGAGCAGCAACATGTGAAGAGTCCAACCCACCAGTGAAGATGCCTTTCTGCAACAAGACACTGTACAAGCTCGAGGTTGGTTTATCCTCAGCCCACAGAAGGTGCTGTCTAAGGGTGAGGTAGGGAAGAACAAGTGGATACAAACAAAGCAAACAACAACAACAAAAGGAAAAAAGAAATAACAAGAACAAATTTAATATTGACATGCAAGAAGATTAGTTGCACTTGCATTGCTTTCACAGTTCAGGCTTGATGATAGGAAAACTGCTTGTGTTCCTAATGTGTTTTTTTTTTCTGGTAGGGTTTATTTGATACTGAAAACAACAGTTTTCCTAATACTAGATGATTAGGACTGGAAGGGGAAAAAAAAAAAAAAGAAAGAAAAGGAAAAACCCAACACAGAGAAGAAAGTAATGTTAAAGCAATTACAAGGGAAAAGACTTTGTAAAACACCATTTCAAAAACACATAAGACTATCTACCTGGCTACAGCTATAGGCAGGTCTTTGTTAAAGGTGCAAATTTTATTCAGTAAATCAATGGATGAGCACAACTTCAAATATATCATTCTGAAGGCTCACACCACCACCTCAGGCAAATCCACATAACAGCTTGTGGCACTGCTGATCATTCCAAGCTTAAAAACCAATGCAAATATTTATTAACGTTAACCATTGTATCTTGGTTCAGTGATTTAAGAAATATAACTACCTTCAGAAAGTACTGAATCCCCTTTTCTCCTAGAGATAGGTACACTGAAGAAGGAAAATACCATTTTCCAACAGCTTTCTGAAACACAAAGTGAAAGTTCTAAGAGTGTGATTTGGACATGTTACTAAAAGAACAAAACCAAATCTTTATAAAACACAATTAATTTTGATTGTAATAATCTTTCCTTTAATTATGGTTGATGAAAAACATTGCACATAATTTCTTTTCCCCACACCAATGTTCCAGATCCAGATTTCCATTACCTCATCAATGTCCACAGCATGAAGTAATCAGAAATGAGAAAAATCTCTAAGATTTTTATGTTCTTAAAAAATAAGACAGCCATACCAATGTTTAGGTTTATATAAGCAATCCTACTAACTAAAATAAAAAATGGGCAGGGGTAGATATGAAGTATGTTGGTTTTGGGTGGGGTTTTTTGTTCCAGAATAAGAGCCTTTAGGCAACAGGCACTTTAGGACTGAGACAGTTTCTACTTGTACAGCCTCCCAGATAGCAAGGAACCAACTCCTGAAAGATCTAACCTCTTCAAAAGTCATGTTATTGTAATAAATTAGAAAGGATATAGTTCATAGTTTTTAAACCACCCATATTTCAGATAAGCCACTTACTATGTTTGGTACAAGTCTCCATCTCATCTTTCTGGCAACATCTGCCCTGAAGGCAGAGCCACAACTCCAGCATATGCCAGAAATACCTACATCCAAATTACTCATATTAGCATGCAGGCAAAAACACAATGATGTTTCAGCTCAGACTCTGCAAGTGTCTTTGGCGCTCAAGAGTATGCGTTGCCCATTTGTCAGCCCTTACACTGAATGAATTCCTGCTTTTAGTCCTCTGCTAAACTGGACAGAGACTGCAGTTGCTCCTCGTATTTGCGCATCCTCCAATTAAATCCCCTTGAAAATGGGGTATTATTGCCACATGGATTTAAGATAATTAACTATACACCAAAGCAAGTGACAAAATTATGCTACGAATAACATTTGCATTCCTGAATGCTCACAATACTTTTTACTTTCACATGTAAGGGCCCTCATTGCCCTCAGAACACTGCCATTGTATGACTATCACTTGAATATGCTTCGAAATGCCACCTTGAGCAATGGCTGAGGCGAGAGTAGTACTGCCAAGGTGTGAGGCAACTCTCTGCTGTCATTACTGGCTCATCTGTGCAAGGAGGCTGCTCCAGGGCCAGTTCGCTCACTACACACAGAGCCCAGGTCTCATCACGCACAGAATCCAGACACACAGTAAGAAATGCCAGATGACAGGCAAACAGAAGCCGTGCCCATTAACACTTCTAAAACATTCCTCCCACCTAAGAAAATGGTGTATTAAAACAAAAAACAAAAAAACAAAAGATAACTTGAAAATCTCAGAGTATTTTCTTCCTGGTTTAAGATCAGAGAAGGAAGACAGACGAACCAGCAAGTGGGAGCAGGGGGAGCTACTGCTATTCTGGTTTTCATGAAAAATTGATAGCAGTCTTATCACATAATGCATTTCTACCAAGCTCGTGCCAGCATCAAAAGTCAGGCAACATGTAGGGAAATGCAGGAAATTTCTAAAGCTTCATTCAACATACTCGAGAGCATCCGCTGAACATCTGAGTAAGACTCCACATTGAGCTGGTCTCTGAATACATTAGTTGTGGCTACGTTTCCAGTTTCAGACCACAAGCCTTGGAGGCCTGGGAATATAATGTGTCTTTACAAATAATTTCTGCTTTGATGCAAAAAAATAAGTTTTCCTTTGTCCTTTAAGGTAGACATAGTAGGAAAGATGATGGATTTCATAACTAAAGAGAAAAGCCTATTTACCTGGTATTAAAGACGTATGTTTGTCTTCCATAACAATAAGCAAAGCAAACACATGGCAAAGAATACTTGTTTTTTCCATAACATTTAATCTAATAATGGCATAATAAATGAATGCCACATGCTGTACATCGCTATGTTTGAATTCACAGTCAATTCTCATGTTGAAAGGGATTTGAAAACTTTGCTTCAGAGTATTGAAAGCACAAGACAGTCCCATTTTCCAAAAGTTTCTATAGCTTTGTATCATAAACTATTTCTTCACATGCATAACCCTAAAAATAGCATTGTCTCTGCTGATAGTTCAGCTTGGCTTTCCATCAGAACCGCTATTGCCAAGACTAGGTTAAAATCTAGCGCTTCATTAGACACACAGCAGCCTTGGCAAGGACCAGCTGAAAGCAGCAGTACTTTTCATGGTTGCCGTCTGTCCCAAACTAGGACTTAGCGTGAGGAATAGCCAAACAAGGCAGCCACAGAACCGTGGCTTCCGCAGCAACCTAGTTTTTGCACAGCAACAGCTCAGCCTCTGTCTTCAGCCACATTGTTTTATCCATTTTCCTTTCCCAAACAATTTATCTCTTTTTTTAGTCCACATTGTGTCTTTCTCTGTGAATGGGCCTAACTCTATTAACCAAGCCATTGCTCATTTTTCCTACTTCGGTTCCAGTGTCTGTTTTCTGTATATGTCTTATTAGCTTTCCATTGTAGGAAACATGAGAGGAGAAAACCACCCAGGGAGACAGGGAAGAGAACAGGTTAGAAGAGCAAGCTGAAAACTCATGAAAGGCAGGAGTGAAATCCACAGAGACCTCTTTGGACAGGCTTCAATGGTACTGTCTGGTGAGATTATCAGCACCCATTGCTCATCCCCACTTCCCCAGCCTGTTCGCCATGCAGATGGCACGGCTCATCTCAGGTTTGTTTCAGTGAGGCAAGAGTCCTTGGCTTAAGCAGCTTGACCCAGACTGGCTTGCTACAAGAGAAACAGCTGAGACTGCCAAAATCTCAGGCTAATGTCTCTTTCAGCAAATGCAGTAGCAGCATTCACACGCTGAGAGAAATTTTTCTCTGAGTTTGTGTACTGGGTTCAGACCTTCCGCGTCCCACGCGTCTAACAACCACCAAGGGCTGTATCTCATTTCACCCTTCTCAGTTATGTCTTCTGCCTTGCCTTCTCCTTTCTCCAGACCTTCCCTCATTGTCACCATAACGCTGCAAACACATCACAGAGCCTTACACACAGGACTGCTATGGATACACTGCCTCATTTTCATGCATTGCTCTACCCGCACATTTGGAGTCCAAAGCTCCTTAGGGCAGAAAAATCCCAAGTGACCCTGAAAGCACCCTAAGGTGCTCCCTGCACCTGATCACACCAAAACAAAAGCCCCTCAAACCTTAAGAGCTGCAAACGCTGAGTAAGGAGGAGAAAGTATCTGTCCTAGACACCTGTGCACACTATCCAAAAAGCTCTGCACCAGTGACAAACCTCCCACTGCCTCGCTACTCTACTTTTTTTTCCTACTTCCCCACTACATCAAGTCTTCCTTGTCTATTCCCCAGCAACTACTAGGCTGCATAATCAGCAGGATAGCATAGCTGGCACGTTCTCCTCCGTTGTCCAAACATATAGGCAGTATCAGTCTCCATCTTGGAGAAGAGACGAGGTTCTGGACCTAGCTGTAAGGGGAGAGAGCAAAGACAAAGGAAAGGTTGCAGCCTGAATCTAAGCTCACTGTGGGGGTCATGTTCCTCCCATCACTGGCTTTTAAAGCCATGCAGAGGCAAAAATAGACGTGACAGCATGCCAAAATGAAGTCATTTAAAAGAATGAATAGTAGCTATTATTTTCTGAAGCCCTCAATGTTTCTCTTTTTATCCAAGTTCATCATACAAAAGAGCAGGTTGAGTTTAAATGAGAATTAGGTTGCAGCTTTTTAGTATGCTCCAGGTAAAGCGGGTGAGCACGCACAAAGGCCACCTGATAACATTATTTGCACATGCACTATTGTGTAACTGTTTCCACAGGCACAAAGGACTGTCAGGCTGCCATAAGACTTCATGCTAATTGCTTGGTTGCGTGTGTTATGAAATGTAAATTAGGACTCCCTCAAAAACCTGGAAAACTGTACTTATCTAAATCTCCCAGGATTAAGGGGGCAGTCATCCAAATAATATTTTTCGCCAAGAAACGTGAAACTAGGCTCTGCAAAGATGTTCTGCACAAAGAGAGGGACACAGATCTGTTAGTTTATCTGACAGTTGTTTTGCTGCCCAAGCAGCTCCAAATCAAATTTGCAAACCGGTGAAACATCTGGAGGGGAGAGAGTCAGATGGTGAGAACCGTCACGGTTAGGGTAACACCCACGGTGCTTCTTTACCAAGTGTGATACAAAATTAAGTAGTTAATTAAAACCGTTGACGTCATTATCGAACATCGCATGACTCCTACGATGGAGTAGTAGACTGGGGGAGGGGAGGAAGCAGAGCTAGCCTGTAACTTCTATTTTACCTTCCCCCCTTCCAAAAGAAAGCATCTCCCGCTACTAAGTTCTTTGGAATAACAAAACGTAGCAACGATACTAATTCCTTACACGCTTTTGTGCCAAAAAATATAAAATAAAAATATATTACAAGAACAAGCACAGCCCATAAACATTTTCACTGCTTCATTATTTAGGACCAACCAAGCGTTTTATGAATTGCAGTTATTTATGATGTTTTATATGTTTGTTTATGCCCAAAAGGTTCACTTACTTCCTCACTGTGGCTCTCCATCATACAACAGCAAGACAGGTCAGGCTTCAAACTGCATCGCAAGGGTCTTATTCTTGTATCCTTGCAGGCCCTCTATCCTGCAAACACTTAGCCATGTGTTTAACTTTATGTATACAAGTAGTCTCACTGAACTCATTCATGAAACTCTAGCCTTATTTAAATTGCCACAGGTTTTACCATTGACTCCAGTTGGACCCAGATTTCATCTAATGGGACTATTTACATCTGAAAAGCTGAACACATGTCCAAGAACTTTTCAAACTGAAGTCTTAGCTGCAAAGCTGAGGCATACACTTACCATTTTATCTCTTACTGACATGTAGGACCTACAAAATTATTTGCTTTTATCTTGACCTTAACTAAGTCAGGGCACAATAAACAGATAACCACTAAAGCAGATTATTAGGTCGTATTTTTTTCTCCTCCTTGGATATTCCTAAACAGTCTATTCACCCTCTCCAATCTGCTCCTTTTTTCCATTCCAGTAAGCATGAAACAGTTAATGCATAATAATCTAGGCACAAACACTGATTTTGCTTAGCAGGAGAGTTCACTTGTTCATTTGTACTTCAAAAAAAGAATACATTTCAGGCAGGTACAAAGGACATACAGAAAAACAGATTAGTTGGCTGCAGTTTTCTTTCTTTAATTACAACAGCAGTAATGACCAATCTAAATTGAATTCAATTAAATCATTTTTAGTCAGTTCCTGAAGCAATAGCAGAAATATAATCTCTGCACTTGCTTTGGCATTTAGTTTTATTTAGCATGGACAGTGTAAGGGGACCCAAGTACCTCTCAGCAGAAAAACAAAAGAAGAAACCCCAAAATTGCAAAGTCAACAGAGATCTTTTGCTGCAGAAAGTAAAACTCTAGAAGTTACTGCTGTACAAGAGTTCCTGCTGAAATACAGAACAATTACTAAAAAAACAAAGACTCTTTGAATACAAAAACCAACTTGCTTTTTCCGATTACCATACTGCTTATCATATTTCCGAGTTTAGAAATTCCCCAAGAGCATAATTTGATACTAATTTAACCACTTTGTAGGAATATCCACTGATTGCAGGGTCCATCCCTACACTCCCTCCCATGACCCACATTGTTGGTGCAGGCATAAGACAGAAATTCAAGTACAGATAAGATGAAAAGTCATGTCTGTTGCTGTATGTGTAATTAAATAAGCACATTAAATGCAACTACCCTGTTAATAACAGGGCTTTTTCCATTTTACAGGAAGAAATACAGCACAATAAGTAGTCTTCTTTCAGCAGCTTATTCTGAGAGCACTTGCTCTTGGTGAAGGACCAACTGGTACGACTGCAGGTTCAAAGTAAGAATTATCACACTATCTGCTCTTCTTTAACAGGACTGTGCTCTGCTACCTCACCCATTTTATATGAGATTTCAGTCCATGAAATGTAAGGATGGAAAACAAATACTCTCTCTGTATGTACCTTTTCAGCCACATACAGCAGCATATAACATATGCTGCGCATTTTCATATTCACACAGATGTTTCCCCACCGTTTCTTATCTTGAAAGGGGTATGCAAAATAAAGTGTTCTCAGTGCCCTTGTTCAAGCAAAAGAATTCAGCCATCGCTCCTACTGTGCTACACCCTGAACAGATGTCCCTACACTTGTGTCCACACTAAGATCCATTGCAGTTTATGCTTCTAAGTACCACTGTTTAAACTACAGTAGTCCAGAAAGAAATAAAATTTCAATAAACGAATCTTAATCCTACCCATTACTGAAAAATCTCATCCAAGTCATTTAGACTCTTCTTAAATACTTACAGACAGAATGAGGCATAGGCATTAATAAAATATTGTTTATTCTGGAATCCTGCAAGGTTTTTTTCCCCTATTTTTATTTTACCTGTGTGCTAGTTCTTGATCTTCATGCTTCAGAGTCATTTCACTTATTCAGAAGAGAGTACTGTAACATGGCAAGATTCAGTTGTAAGAAACTGAATTTTAAACCTTTTGCTGTAAAATAAGCTCATACGCTTTTTCACATCATTAACAATTAGCACAGTGCGAACATAAACTGAAACTCCTTGCCTATAATAAGCTACAATGCAGGGAGCCTCAACAAAATCTACACATTTCAGTCTGCAAGATGTTCAGAACAAGCCAAGCACAGAGCCAAGTTGGTAGAGTTAAATATCACACACAGCATGTAATTTCTGGAAACTATGCATAACTGGGTGGTACCCTGCTTCAAGCTACTTCATCAGAGCCTTTCAAGATACACGTATCATACTCATCATCATGGTACCTGCTGACCTGTACTATCTGATTTTCCTGCTTAGACAAGAGTCCTTCTCCAATACTGTTCCCAAGGAGCACTGAGATCAAGACTCCTTCTCCAATATTATTCCCAAGGAGCACTGAGATATAGAGAAAAGCAAAGGACAGCAAACCTCTTTTCCTTACTAAACTAGCTGAATTCCATACACATCAAGGCAAGGGCTCAGAACTATAGTAGCCTTTCCACCTTGGTGCCAGATGGACAAAATGCTACAGATATTCCTATATAGTGGGTAGTTTTATCTTTTTCTTTTCCCCAAGAGAAAATACCAAATACCAAATATTAATACTTACTAGTATTACAGGTTGGCAGATTGGGTACGCAGCACCCAGCCAGGTGAAAGCCAATATTCCTTAAGGCCTTTCTCCTTTGTGAGATCATTTCCTCACCTCACCAGACACTGCCCTAGCCCTTAAAAAAGGTAGCTTTTAACTGTTTTCAGAAGGGATTGCACATATTGATTGAAATTAAAACATTTAGAGGAAAAAAAAAGGGGGGGGGGGGGGGAGAAAAGAGCTGACAGAGGAAAAGAGTTTCCTGCTAAAATTCTCACAGCTTTATTTGCACCTCAACAAATCAGTCTTATTTGATTACAAACATCAACTTTTCTGTTAATACCCTCAGGTTATTTTCTCTGTCAAGTGCCAACAGCAGGCTGTAAATTCCAGAGGACCAACTAGCTTCCTGCTCCCTGGACATTCAATCCTTCCTTTTGTTTTTAAGCCTACATCATCCAGGTATGAAGCCCCAAGTACCCAAGACTATCATAAATCAGGGTGATTCAGGGTTCTCTTTTTGAATGCATACAAACCTACCCATTCGACATCAATCAAATCAGTTAGTGAGACCTTTTTTTTTTCCCCTTTTTAATTAAAAACAATTGCAATACTACAGCAGACAACACTCAAGAGAAACCACGGCCAAGCTGCTCTGGCTAAACAGCGTCTAGCAATTCTATGGAAAGAAGAAACGGTATAAAGCAACTTCCATTAAACTTCCCTTTAGGGCCAAGCCATTATTTTGAGATAGCCAAATGCCCTTATCAAGCCTCAAGGCATGCTGAACCGACCAATTCAACAGACCTTCTAAAGATGTGCTTTCGGCTGCCAAGATCTTGCCATCACATTCAAAGCAGGAACAGGGACAGAGGAGGCAGAAGCAGTATGAGATGTAATGACTTGCACAGTAGCTCAGGGCACATCCAGACACACAGCCCCAGGCCTGCTTGTGTGGAGGCAGCTTTCATCTCAGGCTCCACTCTGCAAGCCACATCACCACAACCATAACGCTCACTGAAGCTATACAGCAGCAGTGCAAGAGCTGATTTCAGCGGTCATTTCAAAGCCCAGGAAGAACAAGAACATGCCTGGCAGCAAACAGCAGCGTAGACAGTACTCTGGAGTGATCCAGCCTGGGTTTTGTTTTTTTAGCGTGAGGCCAACAATGAGGGGAACCATTTTCTTTGCGGCCTTTTCCCATACTTAAGTCTTTCATCTTCTAAGAAAGTCTGTATTTTGAGAACCCTCCAGAAGCATGATGTTTATTAAAGAGAAATGCTACCATTTTTAACAAGCCAAGTGATTTACATACAAGAGATGAGTAATGTACTGTGAAATAGAATGGAACATACAGCTACGTCTTTTCACACAAATAAAAAATTTATTCACATATACTGGTGAAACAAACTATAAAGAACTGTTTGCGCTACAAAATGAAAGTTACTACACACAAAAAAACTGGCTTATTTGATTAAATTTTCTCATCATCCTCTTAGCACTTTTTCTTTCAGTGAGCTATATTTATACAGCCATACAGCTTTTTTATTCATTTTTTTTTTGGCACTGGAGTCTTAATTCAGATCAAAGTGCTTTAAAAAAGCCTAAATTTTCTTCTGCTTTAATTATAAAAGTGTAAAAGAACAGAATTTTAATTACAAATAATTAATTAAAAAAGAGAAACTTTTCTTCTGCAACTAACATTAATTTCATAAGACCAATCTTCCTTCCCTCCTCCCCCAGGAAAAATAAATAAAGAAATACATCACCTTTAAAAGTTACCTCAAGCACAACTGAAAATGGTTGAAGAAAATTAAGCACATCCACTGAAGCTTCATGGGATTTACTACAAGCAAATTCTTGTTATAATTCAAGATTTAGCAGCAAGAAAATACAGCTAGATGCATACCATACCTAGAACTATCTTCCCACAAAATGTATAGTGGGTTTTCTTGGCATGGGAATTGGGAGGGAGCATGGAAGATCAAAGAAAGGATAGCAGAACAAAAGCAACCTCGCTAGAGACCTACAAGCTGAGCTTCCAAACAAAGACTCTCAAATTATTTCAGAGAGTTGCCTAAGATGATGCACTGACAAAATTCTGGCACCAACAATGACAGTCCAGCCAATAGAGAGAGGCTTAATCCAAGACATCAATATTTTTCTTATTTTAGTGGTATCCCAAGCACTGATATATATCACACAAAATAAGGCTTCTCATGATAGTCCCTCACTTCTGAGCTAAATTTCTTTATCGTGTTATTAAATTAATTAAAACAATCAACACTGTTGCCACACCAAGCAATCAAATCAAATAAATAAAGCATCAAGTACAACAGAAGGCATAACAGCTCCTCCATCTTCACATTAACTGTTGGAAATGATAGGACACGCAAGGTATAGCATTCATAGAATCATAGTATGGTCTGTGTTGGAAAGGATGCCCAAGGACCATAGAGTTCCAACCCCCTGCCACAGACAGGGCCACCAACCTCCAGGCCTGGATCTAGACAGGGTTGCCTAGGTCATCCACCACCTCTCTGGGCAGCCCGTTCCTGCATCTCACGACTCTCTCTGTAAAGAGCTTCCCCCTAATACCTAATCTAAACCTTCTCTCCTTTAGCTTTAGTCCATTCCCCCTTGCCCTGCCATTATCTACCCTTTTAAAAAGTTGATTCCACTCCCATTCGCATGCTCCCTTCAGGTACTGGAAGGCTGCGATGAGGTCCCCCTGAAACCTTTCTTCTCCAGGCTGAACAAGCCCAGCTCCTTCAGCCTCTCTTTGTAGGAGAGGAGCTCCAGCACTCCAGTCATCTGGCTTCGTGGTCCTCCTCTGAACCCTCTCCAACAGTTCCACATCTTTCTTGTATTGGGGCCCCAGATCTGGACACAGTACTCCAGATGGGGCCTCACGAGGGCAGAGTAGAGAGGGACAATCACCTCCCTGTCCCTGCTGGCCAACCCTCTTCTGATGGAGCCCGGGATACCATTGGCCTTCTGAGCTGCAAGAGCACTCTGCTGGCTCATGTTAAGTTTCTCATGGACCAGAACCCCCAGGTCCTTCTCAGCCAGCTACTCTCAAGGAGCTTTTCTCCCAGTCTGTATACGTCTGGGATTCCTCCAGCCCAAACCTTACAGTTTTTGCAGTGTTGAACCTCATTAGGTTCACACAGACCCACTTTTCCAGCCCGTCAAGATCCCTCTGGATGGCTTCCTTTAAAATCATAGAATCACAGGGGTTGGAAGGGACCTCGAGAGATCACTGGGTCCAACCCCCTGCCAAAGCAGGCTCCCTAGCTCATACTGCACAGATAGGCGTCCAGACGGGTCTTGAATACCTCCAGAGAAGGAGACTCCACCACCTCCCTGGCAGCCTGTCCCAGGGCTCTGTCACCCTCCCTGTGTAAAAGTTCTTCCGCATGTTGGTGTGGAACTTCCTGTGCACGTAGCTTGCAGCCATTGTCCCTTGTCCTATCTCCACAGACCACTGAAAAGGGGCTGGCCAATTCCCCCTGCATCCCATACTTAAGATATTTATAAACATTAATTAGGTCCCCCCTTAGTCTTCTCTTCTCAAGGCTGAACAGCCCCAGCTCACTCAGCCTTTCCTCACAGGAGAGATGTTCCAGGCCCTTAATCATCTTTTTAGCCCAGGGAGCCCAGAACTGGACACAATACTCCAGGTGGGGCCTGACCAGGGCAGAGTAGAGCGGGAGGATCACCTCCCTTGTCCTGCTGGCCACACTCCTCCTGCTGCACCCCAGGATCCCATTGTCTCTCTTAGCCACCAGGGCACACTGCTGGCTCATAGCCAACCTGTCATCAACCAGGACCCGGAGGTCTTTCTCTGCAGAGCTCTTCACCAGCAGGCCATTCCCCAGCCTGTACTGATACAAACGGTTGTTCCTTCCCAGGTGCAAGACTTTACACTTGCTTTCGTTAAACCTCATCTGGTTTCTCCCTGCCCAGCTCTCCAGCCTGTCCAGGTCTCGCTGGATGGCAGCGCAGTGTTCCTGCGTGTCAGCCACTCCTCCCAGCTTTGTATCATCGGGTACTTGCTGAGGGTGGATGCTATTCCCTCATCAAGGTCGTCAATGAAGATATTAAACGGGACTGGACCCAACACCGAGCCCTGGGGAACACCGATAGTCACAGGCCTCCAGTCAGATTCTGCTCCACTGATCACAACCCTCTGAGCTCGGTCCAACAGACAGTTCTCAACCCACCTCACTGTCCACTCATCTATCCCATGCTTTCTCAGCTTTGCTATCAGGATGTCATGGGAGACAGGATCAAAAGCCTTGCTGAAGTCAAGGTAGATGACATCCACTGCTCTCCCTCCATCCACCCAGCCGGTGATGAGATTGGTCAAGCATGAACTCTCCTTGGTGAATCCATGCTGACTACTACTCATGACCTTCTTCTCTTCCAATTGCTTGGAGATGGCATCTAGAACAAGCTGTTCCATCACCTTCCCAGGGACAGAAGTGAGGCTGACTGGCCTATAGTTGCTCGGATCCTCCTTCTTGCCCTTTTTAAAGACCAGAGTGACATTGGCTATCCTCCAGTCCTCAGGCACTTCTCCTGTTCTCCAAGACCTGTCAAAGATGATAGAGAGCAGCTCAGCAATCACTTCCGCCAGCTCCCTCAGCACACGTGGATGCATCCCATCCAGGCCCATGGATTTCTGTGCATTAATCCCTTTGAGACACTCCTGGACCACCCCCAGCCTAACCAGAGGGAAACTCTTCATTTCCCAAACACTCCTACTTTCATCCAGTGTCTGTGGGTCCCGAGGGGCCTTTGAAGTGAAGACTGAAGCAAAGAAGGCATTCAGTATCTCCACCTTCTCAGCATCCCCTGTTACCAGGACACCCTCCTCATTCAGCAAGGGACCTACATTATCCCTGGTCATCCTCTTACTATTCACATATCTAAAAAACCCTTTTTATTATCCTTTATGTCCTTTGCCAGCTTCATTTCCAAGTGGGCTTTAGCCTTCCTAGTCGTGTCCCTACTGGCCCTGACAACATTCCTATATTCTTCCCAGGTGCTCAGACCCTTTTTCCACAGTTCATAGACCTTCTGCTTCCCTTTGAGTTTACTCATTAGCTCCCTGCTCATCCACACAGGTCTTTTGCCTCTCTTTCCTGATTTCTTGCTCAAAGGGATGCACCGGTCCTGTGCTTGGAAGAAGCGCTGTTTAAATGCTAGCCAGCTCTCACAGGCTCCCATTCCTTCAAACAGCGTAGCCCACGGGATAGCCCCTATTAAGTCGCAGAGGAGATCAAAGTTAGCTCTTCCAAAATTCAGGGTAGCTATCCTACTTTTTGGCTTGCTTCTTCCACTCAGGATCTTGAACTCAACCATTTCATGGTTGCTTTGTCCTAAGCTGCCCCCGACCTTCACTTCCCTAACGAGCCCGTCCTTGTTAGTAAAAACAAGGTCCAGCACCCACCCTCCCCTTGTAGGTTCCTGCATCATCTGTAGCAGGAAATTGTCTTCAACACACTGCAGAAATTGTCTGGACTTTCCTTCAATTATGTCAACTGCACCACTCAGCTTCCTTCAAATATATAATTTTATTTGAAAAGAAAAGAATCTATTTTTGAAAATCATACAAAACATGAAAAAAGTATACAGCAGAAGGCTCACAACCTACAGAACAAGTGCTACAAGTGGATTCATACACCCACAGAGTCACACTCAAGGCAGCATAGGCTCCTTCCACTTTGGAAAAAATCCCCAGTGTTATTTCAGGTTACGAAAGCTACTCTAATGGCATCTCATCCGAATTTCCAACCAGACCTAATCCCTGTCTTGAAGTAGCCCATTAGTCCACTCACACAAAGGAGCCAGCCAAATATAACCGATCCCAACCCAGGAACACTGTCAAGCTGTAAAATGAAGCCAAGAACATTCATATGTTACTGTAGTGCTACAATATCACATAAAGTCTGAAAGCACCAACCAGAGCAGCCCACAGAAGAGGAATGACATAGCACTGAACAGCCCGTAAAGGTACAGGCACCGGGTGTTTCAAAATAGCAGACTTCTAAGTACATGACTTAATGTGCTGCTTCTGACATGGGCATTGAGATCCTCCTGTGCCCTCTCAAAGGTCCATCATCAAAACTTACGGAACCAAGCTACACATACACCAGGCACCAAAGTCAGAAAAGTCCCAGAAATGGCTGATTTTCATAATGAACTCCCATTTCAAGACTTGTATGTTAGAGACCTGGAATAAATGATTCATTTGCAGAAAATAATATTCTGGATCAAGAGAGGTCTAGTTCTCCCCATGCTGCCTCCAAGATACTGACCTACTATTTTATAAACCATGCAACTGCTTGCTTTCATTTCCAAATGACTACTAAAAGCCTATCAAATGTACAGACATGAATATACGAAGTACTTCAATTGGACCATTCACATCGTCACTTGCAGCACTTAGAGCAGCTTGAACTTTGAGCTTGCTAAAACACACCTCAGAAACACCCTAGGCTGAAAGGCGGGCACAAGGGAAACTACCGTGACACTCACGGGTCCAAAACAGTGACCAGCCATGCACTGAATATGTTGAGACCACCTCTGCCTACATTATAGTGACAGCTTTAGCACATCAACAGTTTTTTGTAATACTTTGGTTTTGGGTTTTTTTTCTTTACACAAGCGATTGTTTCTTCACGAAGTGTTTCATCTCCTGTTGGAATCTGGATGAAGCCACATCAAAGGGCTCTTTGATAAAATCAGATAGTTTGGTGATGGTTGGGTAGATGGGGGGGGCTTGGTTTTTACTGTGACACTCCACAGTGAGGGGTTTGGCTGACCCCTATGTACAGAAAGATTTCTTTTCCTGGTACCAGTGTTAATTCTTAAAGATCTTTATAATGGACAACATCCAATGCTTTGTTGGGTCATGTCGTCCCCCCACTAAGTAATTCTGTCACCTTAAAAACCACCACAAATACCGACTTACAACTATGTTCCACATCAATGGAAGAATATTTAGAATCACAAAATCACAGGCATCTCAAAGACCATCTAGTTCAAATCCCCCTGCCATGGGCAGGGACACCCTCCATTAGACCAGGTTTCCCAAAGCCCCATCCAACTTCACCCTGTGAATGTTTCCAGGGAAGGGGAAGCCACAGCTTCTCTGGGAAACCTGTGCCAGTGTCTCATGGCCCTCACAGTAAAGACTTTTTTCCTAATATCTAATATAAATCTACCCTCCTTCAGTTCAAAGCCACAGACCCTTGCCCTGTCACTACATGCCCTTTTAAACAGTCCCTCTTAGTGCTTCACCCATACCTTGAAACTCATACATGCTGTTTTTAATACCCAAGTAAATAACCATTACTAGCTTCAGTAGTTACTGAGCAAAACCTAAGAGTTATTTTAAACAGCATCAACTGAGAAATACTCCAACACAAAAATTGCAGGCCAGATGTTGTAAAGGCACTCCTGATAAACCACAATGTTGGAAGCCTACACACTTATCAGCCAGGCACTGCCTCCTTCAGGAAGATATTTTAGAAAAGTATCTGATTCACAAAGCCATTCAAGTGAGAGCTAGAGCTCCCTGCATCAGATGGAGAGAAAATTCTCAGAAAGCAATTAAAACTGAAGTCACGCTTACTCAGAGCAGGTAGCCAAGCCACTGGAAATGCTACATACAGAAATCTCTGTTGGGACTGCAGATAAACACTGCTGGTGTACCTATCTCTTATTTAGGTATCTGAGAGGGTTTGAAGACTGGTTTCCAGAACCAAAAGATCATCCTAAGCATGTAGGGTGTAGGTTGTTCTGCGGTGATGGTGAGGAAGCAGCACTACTGAGCCTGGTTGCTGGGCCCAGCATCAATTAACAACTGTTACATGTAAAAAGCCACAGGGGTGGGAAAAGGTGGCAGGACAGAGATCTAGGAACGGTTTAGGCTGCTACTGAGTGGGTTCGTTTCCATGACAATTTTGGGCACTGAATTGTGACCCTGTTTCAAGAGTTCAAGTCCTTTTTTTAGGATTTAAGTATGCCAATTACCAAGCTGCATGAAAATAGCGCCCAGGCACTGGCAGAGGCTTTACAGTGGCAGCTCTGCTACAAATTGTTCTGTTGTTCCCCTGAACTAATACTGGACTAGCTAACTAAAACACACAGGAGTTGAAAAATCATACAATCGTCTCATTAGCAAAATAGCCTAGGGCAATGCTAAGTTCAGAAAACCCCATCCTGGAAACAGGACACTAAATTCAGAAAAACCTGTCTTCCCTTGAACCAATGGGTCAGAGGTCAAGGTGGAGTTTTTTGGGTCTACTGACAGGTTGGTGAATAATAGGGGATGCCACAGACCAGACCAGTAGTCTAGCAGTAATGGTTCGTGCCATCATGTGGAAAATCCTCATTCAATTACCTGTCAGTCTCTGGCTTCCCGGGCCAGCTGGGACCAGGAGCTGCTGCTGTGGCCAATGTGCTTAATTTCTGGAGAAAAGGAAGTGCTCCCAGACACTCAACAGTAACCCCCACAAATAAATTAAGAAGCCTTTGTGGCAGATTAATGGGAAGCCTGTTCAGCTCTCTGCTGGAAGACAGATGCCAAAAAAGACTTGGTCTCAAGTTTTAGACGTACAAAAAAAATCTGCTGTTCTTTTTATCATGGTGATGGTATATATACCTATACATGTTTTTAGAAATTAGCCTGATTTGAAGCATGAATATGTGCCATTTGAATAAACCATTAAAAAAAAAAATCAGAGTTAAGATGTAAAAACACAGCTTATGATGAAAGCACAATATTTCAAATAAAACAAACAGCAGTTAAAAAGATGAAGAGACAAAGGAAAGAAGGAATATGAAGACAACAAATGAGCATTATTTACCTCCAACTGAAACTTCCCACTATTCTTGAAAAATTTCCTCATGAAACCAGTAGGACAAAGGCTAACAGTGTGCTCGGATTAATATTAAAGGAAGCTACTTTTAATTCTTCCCTTTCTCAAAGCTTAAAAAGTCCACGAATGGCTGGGGTGGCAGAGAATCAAGCCATCCCTGGTGACACAGGCTCTGGGTGGCCAAATTTTACCGGCTTCAAATGGTGTGATTTATGGGTTTTCTTTTTCCTTGAGGTGAAAGAGGTTGACAGATTACTTGATCCTTAGCTGCCATCCCTGTGATCCAGTGTGCTTCTTTCTTGCACAATAAGCAGTCATATACAAACACCAGCAACCCTATGCTAGGTTGAAGCATCCTCCAAAGACAGAGCCAAAGCACACACCACTACCGTTGGAGATGCCCATTACAAGCCATCCACAGGTCCACACGGTATTTCAACAGTCCTGAAGGGAAGCAGCAAACAGAGCAGAAGAGTCAACATTTTAAGTAATATTTACAGTGTGATTCCCCAAGCCAATTTCCTCCAGCTCTTTCAGTTTCATTCGGCAACTGGCTGCCCTCTGGAGAAAAATGTTTTAGTATGGAGTTCTGCAAAAAGTCAAACTGAGAAAAAAAATTACAGGATATACACCCTCTCCCTCTTACTAGGAAGGGACCTCCTGTGCAAGCAACAGTAACATCTCAAATCTAGAGGACTATCCCAAGACTGCAGGAATTCAACCTAAAATCTGATCTAGAAAGAACGAATCCTACTGCCACCCTGACGTAAATAACCTACCCACAGAATAAGCTCCCACTTTAAAGGAAGATAAGGAGAGTTTATAAGATCAGTCACCCCAAGCAGGAAAGCACAAGGAGTTCAAAGGTTGCCAAGCCTCAAAGGCAAACAATAGGCTTCCAGAATCAAGAGAAATTCCCAAATTAATTTAAAACCCTGAGGGCCAAAGTGTTGGAGAACAAAGAACTTTCAGCTTAGGGTTCGGGTCACCATAAAAAATGCTTCCGTCTTTCAAGATTCAGACAAAAATTAGGCATTAAAAAAACCTGAAGAAAATGGGATGGTTTAAAAATATTTCTTTTTTCAAAAAGACAATTAAACCAAAGCTATGTCAAGCCTATAAAATATTTAGAAGTAAAAATGCCAAATATCTAACCATAAACATTGGCCCCAAGAGCACATTCGCTTTTACACAAGTAACAGTAAGAATAAGCATCTCTATCTCCGTCTTCAGATTTAGTCTGCTTCTCCAACTGTATGTCTGGAGCAACTTTCACCACAGGTTGCCAGCAGGCTTGCATCTACGGATTCAGCATCAAATATTTCAGCTAAAGAAAGAAATTCCATAAACAAACAGCGAAGTCTGTTTCAGTCAACTTCACAGGAGGAGGAAAAAAAATATTAAAAAAAAAATCCCAGCAGCCAACAACACAGGAAAGGCAAACTTCCAGATGAGAGAGGCAAAGGAGCTCCAATTCAGCACTCTTGCAGCTATCAGATGGTTAACAAATTGAGATGAGAGACTTCTGAGCCTTTCGAGCAACTTTCACTCTGGCAAACTTAAAGGATTCAGAAGTGCAGATGGAATACATATGGGAGATGCTGGAGAAAGTGGATTATATGAATTTGTAAGTCCATTGTGTGCTGGAGAAACTTCCTGCAGATGAGGCGCATCCCGCCAGTGACTCAGGGAGACTCTCCATCTGCTAGCAGTCATGAATTTATTCTCTCAACCAGCTACCAGAAGTGACACAGTTTACGTTAGTGTTATATATGCAACAAGAATCTTAAAATAAAGCCTGCAGAGACATCATTTCTTTTTTTTTTGCTTCCAAAAACCTCTCTACCACAGCATCTCTACTCAGGGAAAAAAAAAACCCAAACCCAAAACAAACCTATTTTGATGAAACTAAGATTTCACATTTTGATCAAAGTGTTAGATTTAACACAATTTTTATGTGGAAACGTCTTTTAAATCAAAAGCCAAATTTATTTTCAGATGATGTTCATTAAAAATGGAGCTGATATCATATTAATAGAATATTATCACACCAGATTCATCACATTAGATAACCAGTTACTGGTTCGCTTGTGTCATACTCAACCACAGTACCTAAAAACTGCGTAGACTCAGTTACTCAAGCATCCTCTCCAGATTAAGGT
Organism: Hypotaenidia okinawae; assembly: GCA_027925045.1. NCBI lineage: Eukaryota > Metazoa > Chordata > Aves > Gruiformes > Rallidae > Hypotaenidia > Hypotaenidia okinawae. The sequence continues at coordinate 20,810,701 of BSDF01000001.1, read as the reverse complement.
CCCTGCTTCATATACAAATTATCTTTATGTTAATTTGAAATTAGCACATACAAGGTGCAACAACAGAAGGGACAAAGGGAAAAGACTACAAAGAAAACACTGGAGTCCCTGTCTCCCCATTTCTCCCCACCACAAGCCTCCCTACTGGAATTCAGAAGGCTGCAGCCACCTGCAAAGTGGATCTACTGAGAGCTACCACAGAGGTGCACTGAGAGCTGAAAAACCGAGAGTAGGTGACAAAAAGCAGCCATAAAAATCAGAGATGTAAATTAATAATCAAATATACACACACAACAAGGAGACAGATGGCAAGCAATTTTCCCCAGCGTACTTATACTTGTTCTTCTAGTGTACGTATTTGGGTCACTTGCTAGATTAAATCTCATGTGGCAGACCCAACAGAGGTACTGTAGAATGTGTATGGACTCAGCCTATTTTTAAGTGATGCAAGCCTGACACTACAGGCTGAAAGCATTTATCAGGATTTCTTCTGCGCAGTTCGCAATGCCTCCCTGTAACTTTGAAACAAGGCTCTTGGATATTTTCTATCATCGGCAAGGCTGCCCCATTCAGGCCTGCTAAATAAAATGCAGCATAAGCTAGAGAAAATTGGTCAGTGCTACCACATCTCAGGGAAGAAGAGTCCTGCTTGGAGACTGACAAATCTGTTTGTATTTTCCAGAGCACCAATTTTGTCAGCATGCCAGAGAGAAAAATGCATCACTCAAGGTTAAAAATTCCCACTAACACTCTTCTTAAAATATGCCTTTCTTCTGAAATTTGGGAGTAGGAAGGAACACCTCAATGGATGAGTTGCTTTTGACGTGCTGGCTGTAGCAACGCCTGACCTCATACACTCAAGGCACTAAATCTTCCACACCCCAGCTGTAAACTGACAGTGACCTGTCTCATTTAGCACAGGTCACATGAAGGACTAAAACTTCAATGCAAGGCACCCGCAGGTCAAATTGCCTACTTTTAGGGGGGCTTAAATGGCAGGGAAAAATAATTACACGGGTATGTCAGCCTAATTGCAGCAAAGGGTTTCCCTCCTGTAATACTGGTAGACATTAGCATGAAACAAGAACTGCATGTGCAGAGATTAACCCCCTTAATCTGTCAAGAAGCTGGATTTAACACAGCACAACAAGGAAGACCTTCAATACATCCACAGGAATGGAAATTGCATTTCTCCCGACCCCTTGTTATCAGTTCCAAGATGATTTTGCTCAGCAATAAATAAACCTTTATTAACAAGCAGTGTGAGCTCACTGTGGCATTAGACCAGCACCTAAATGTTTCCCCCTCTCTTCATGCATTCATCTCTTCTTTCAGATTACAGCATGCAGCACCCAGATTCAAAGAAAACAAATAAGCGGAAAGAATGAAAATATATATATATATTCAGTTGCCCCTAGATGAACAAGGAGGTTTTGAGTTGGGGAGAATTTCCCCCCTTAACAATCTACACATGCAACTACAAAATATCACAGCTGTTTGAGAGAATTACAGTAGCAGGGAACAGGGTGACAAAGCTTGCATTTCCTAGGTCCACTGGAGGAAAAGGGAAAAAAAGTAAAAGAAAAACAAAGCAGTGTCTCTTCTTCACACTAGCTCTTAGGTTTGGAGGCTGTCACTTTCATTCAGGGTAATCAATAAATCAATTGATCAAAAAGATCACATGTTTGCACTTATTACGTACATGCCACCTAGCTGTCTCGCCTAAAAGAAACAAGTGAGGCAGACTAATGATGAAAAGTAAGAAACATACATTTGCTTACTCAACTTCCTTGGGCTTTAAATCCATTCAATTTCAGTTTAATTGGGTGAAGGGTGGGAAATAAAATATTGAATCCTTTGATACAGAGTCATAAACCCCAGACTACATGCAAGTTTGTTATATCACTGTCCATACAGACTTTGGTTTGGTGCCGTGCAGCCGCTAAAATATTAAGTTTTACCATTGGGAAATTGATTTTGCTATAAGAAGTTTTTACGATGCCCCTTAATCTTACCCAACCTACATAAAAAAATACAGAAAGCAATTACAGACACCCTTTATATAGTAAGCTTGATCACTATATTAAAAAAAGAACAGTCTGATGTAATTTCAGTATAATGGCAAAGGAAGCAGAAAAAGCTATGGCAATCTGCTGCCCTCCTGAAACAAAACATTGCAGGTTCCCAGCTTAAATGCACAATCTTGATTCACTTAAAGTTAGTAGCGTGATCCATCTCCCACATGGAGGGCTGTGTCCTGCAGCTCCAGCATCGACATCCTTTTTCCAGCGTTACGTTTCAAGCCGGCTCCTGCGGGGCAGCGAGATTCTGTGATTACAGTTAAAGAAATACTTTGGGTCCAGGAGCCTGCCTCTTTGAGCAAAGATAACCCTTTCTTGTTCAAAAATTACTAGCATGCAACAGCCATTTCTGCCTCGCCCTTTCCTGCGCTGCAGTTGACAAACATCCTAATTAGATGACCCTGAGTACGGAAATGCCATTAACCGGCTTTCAGAGCGCTCCAGTGAATGCCTAAATCTTAGTTCCAATGAGAAGCACTTTCTTTAGTTAGGAGGCAAACACATAAACAAAGCAGTATGTTAGAACACCTTTCCAACAGTCTGGGATTAGTACAAGGGAAGAGAGCGTGTGGTTATCTTTCCCACCCTTCCCGAGATGACTCTCTAATATCACTATTTTCTAGCTGCGCTGAAGCACGCTGGGGCAAGATCAAGAGTAACCTTGACCTCCGCATCAGTAACACCAGGTAGTACTTCCAATTGCTTTCTATGCCCAGACAATTTGAACAGGCCTGCGGGACAGGCTTATAAGCATGTCCTTAAACAGCCCAGCCCAGTTTTCCCTAAATATTGCAACATATGTTACTCAGGGTTATGTAAATATTCCACAACTCCTGGGGGGTTTAAAATAGTGTCAGTGTGTCAAAATATTCACTGCTTTCTATTGATCCAACTCAGAGATTGCATCGCAGGGTAACAGCAGATTATTTCTTTTTTTTCTTTTACTGTTTCTGAATGAAGTTTTGAAATGTTAAAACAGGTTTAAGAAAAAAGCCACTGTCGTAGTTGGAAGGCTCACAGAGACCTGAAAGCGCTTAATTGCTTCACAAGGCTTCAAGTGCCTGTAAATGACCCGAAGGACCGAAGCCCGAGCCGCCACATTCTGCGGCCGAGACTGCTCCCAGACAGAGACCTGGACCGGGACCACCGCCTGGCATTTACTTCCAGTATAACAGGTTTAATAGTAGCAACCTTGAAAACCGGGGGGAAGGGGACGGAGGGGGGAAGAGATTCTGGAAAGCGTTGACGGATCCTTAAACACAGCAGGTGCACCGGAATACGGCGTTAAGGGAGGAAAATTACAAGTTTAGTAACTGACTCCAGGACGGGCAGGTTATTTCCCCTAGGCGAATGCCTAACCAGAGGCACAACTGGCCCTTTCAGCCCGCCGGGGAGTTCCGCTCACCCGGGAACGTCTTTCTTTCCCAAGCGCACCCCTCATCCCACCCTCACCTCCCTCCCAAGGCTCCAAGCCGCTAACTCCGCACGACAGCTCGCCTAGGGAGCTGGCTGGCTACCGCACACCCGAGCCAGGAGGCAGGGACCCACCGTGCACACACACACACAGAGGCACTCAAGCACACGCGCCCCCCCCGCGCCGCCGGGACGGCCGGTTGCTACCGCCACCTCGGAGGATTCAAAGAGCGCTGCCTCCCTCGGCGGACCGAGCAGCGCCGCCGGCAGCTGCCCGCCCGCACCCAGGGGAGGCGGTGGCTCGCCACAGAGGAGAGAGAGGCTGATGAAAAGCTGTCAAAGCCAATCCGTGCTCACTTTTTGGATGGTTTAATTCCAATGGAGCATGAAACACCCCGGGACGGTTAATAAGTTTAGCCAGGCGTGCTGTTCTCCCTAATACATTTTAATTATGCATCTGCTTTAATTGTGATCGGGTTTAGTCACCGGAAAAGGCACAAATTGGAATGCCCCCCCCCGGCCGCTAACAGCGCTTTTCAGCACCTTCCGAAGGGCAGGTACGTGCAGGTGGGGAGCAGAAAGGGAGCTCAGCCCAACCCAGGGGCGGCCGCTTCCCTCCCCGCCGGCGGGGCTCCGGTCCCCGCGGCCTCCCGGAGGAGCCCGACCGCGCACGGCAACTTCCCGCGCGGGGCTCGGTCCCGGCGGAGGGAGGGGGCGGGAAGCGGGAGGCGGCCGGGCATCCCGCCGCCCGGGTGACACCGCGCATGTGGGATCGGCCCGGGACACGCCAAGTTAAAGCGGCGGGTCCCTGCCCGCCGGGAAGGGCCGGAGGGGACCGAGCCCGCGCGGGAGCTGTCAAAGCGCCGGGAGCGGCGGGCGCCGCCGCCGCCACCCTGAGCGAAGAAGAACCGCCGGGAGCGTCCCCCGCCGCCCCGGGCACCCCGAGGGGGCGGCCGCCGCCAGCGCCACACTCCCGGCAGGTGGGCAGCCCCCGCCCGCCCGGCCCCGCCCTACCTGTCATCGTAGCAGAAGTCGGCGCCCAAGGTGTTGAGGTACAGGGCGAGCCCCAGGGCGCTGCTCAACAACTCCGCGATCATCTCTCCGCCTGCCGCCGCCGCCGCGCTCGCACCGGGGCAGCCCCCCGTGTCCGGCCTGTCGCGCCAGCCCCGCCGCGGCTGCCCCTCGCGCCACCCGGCACCGCGGAGCTCCGCTCCGCGCCCCGCCGGCGGCCGCAGCCTGACGGCGTCCCCCCACCGCGCCTCCGCCGCCCCCTACCCCATGGCAGCGGGGCGAGCGGCGGACAGAGCGCAGCGGAGTGAAGCGGGGCGCGGCAGCTACCGCCCTTCTCCCGCGCCGCTTCGGCCCTAGCGCGGCTCCGGCTCCCACCCGGCCCCGGCCGGCGCTACCCTCGCTACCGAGCCGGGCGCCGCCGCCGAGGCTCTGGGAGCGCCCGCGTGGGGCGCCCCGGGCTCCCACCGCGCCTGCGTGAGGGCCCGCCCCGCGCCCGCCCCGCCCCGCCCCGCGCTCCCGCCCCGCTCCGCTCCGCTCCCCGGGCGGCGCCGCACCGGCACCGGCAGCGGCGCGGACTGGACGGGGCGCCGGGCCGGGCGCGCCCCGCCGCTGCTGCTAGCTTGGCACAACCCTCCTCTTCAAGGGCTTTTTTTTTTCCTTGCCGCTTTCCCCCTTCTCCTTTCTCCGATTTCCTTTCCCTTTCTTTGATCTTCCCGACTTCTTTCCTCCCTTCTTTCCGCCGTTTTTTTTCTTCCTTTTAACTTGTCTTTCTTTTACATTTCTAAACTTTTCTCTTTCTCTCATCCCCGCTGCGCTGTTCCCTTTCTCTTCCCTTTCCCATCCTCCTTTTCCTGTTCCTTTCCTCCCTCCCCTTTTTTTCTTCTTTTTTACTCCACACCCCCCAGCATAGGGCAGCTGGAGGAAAGAAGGGGCCGGTGTCGTTGGGGATGGGATGCCGGGGCTGGGGGTGCTACTCTCCCGCTTGCCCTGAGCCTGGTATCCCCCTCGCTGTCCGTCAGAGCGGACATCACAGTGAGCTCTTCGCTCGGCTTCCCCTAAAGCAAAACCAAAGTAAGCCACTAAAACACAGCAGGGGACGCGGGGGGACTGGTAACAAACACACCTCAAAGCAAGGCGCGCTGCGAACTGGGATGCCCTCAGGCCAGGCCTGGAACGGGGTGCTGCCTGCAAGAGATGAGGTGGGCACAGCCCGAGCAGGGAGCAGTGCCCTGTGAGTAGGACAGATAAATGGCCCTGGCCGGAAACCCAGCTGTGGGAGGTAATGCACCGAAACCATCTTCGATAATTCATGGGATACAGATGCATGAAGTTATGGAAAGGGTTTGGGTCCATCAAGCTGATTGTTTCCTTTTTTAAGAGAGGCTTGTTTTTTTTTTTGTATGTTGCGCCTCCTTTTTCTGCTAGCCAGCTCTTTATATAACTGTTTCCTCATGATTTCTATCAAGTGGCACATCATGCTGTCCCAGAAGAATGGGAGCCTGTGCACCATGCTGTGTCTTTTAAATTGGGGAGCTTTTAACAAGTTTTCTTTCTCCCCTATGTGATTATTTAATGCTGTTACTTGCAACCTCAAAATATATTAAGTGCATTAAGACCTCTTTCAAGCAATGCTTAAAGTGCGCCTGTGAAGTCTGCCCCAAGTGTCACAAACATCTCAGCTGCTTTTACTTAGATTCAGGGGGTGTGTTATCACCATCAGTGGCAGTAATTGCAGCCATGGGGGGAGGGGGCATTTCATTCAGAGTATTAAAGCTTTGAGGGGCCTTATTGAACCCATTAGCGGATCACATTGATCTGGGATTAAATTTTTCAGCCTGATGCACAGAATATAGCAACCTGGATTTTAAAAGTGTGATCCTTGCTTTCCAGCACTGTTTCTCAATGTGTTTCTGGACCTACTGCCAAGATCCCAATCGTCATGACTTAGTCCGTGCTGCAGCAGAATTGCTAAGATTACGCACTGAGTTCTCACAGCTCCTGTTCTGGAAATTCCTAATAAACTCTGCATTAAAAGCAGTATAATTGCTGCTGAGTCACGGTGGCAGAAGTCTCTTGTTCTCCATCAAAAGCGTGTGTTTTTTTTTCTTCTAAGAGGGAGGCCTACTGACTGGGGTAGATGAGGGCTGGCAGAAAGGCCTTAGAAGCACAACAAACCTTCCAGGGGAAAAAGTTTAGCAAAGGCTGACTCTGGCTAATAAAACTGAAGGTCAAGAAAGGGTGGGATGAAATGTGTGGAGAGTACCTGCTCCTCTGGACATTTTCATTGCTCCAGGGTGGCTGGAGGTAGTTCCACCAGCCTGTCCCAGAGGACTTAGCTGTGCTTAGAAGAGCCTACAAAGACTGTAACTTGCAGAAACATCTCTTCATAAACAAAAGACCAGTGTTCTACCAATGGTTTGCTCTGATGGATGCTTTGCAGAAAGGAAGAGATGGTAACGTCTGCATTGCACCACCCCACCCATCAGCTCTGGGAGCTCTGCACACCAGGCCAAGCTCAAGGCCGCAGGTGGAAAAAGCCAGTGAGGAAAGCTGGAGACAAGTTCAACTTAAAAATTATCGTCCCAGTTAAGAAAACAACACTGCAGACAAAAACAATATGGTAGAAATCACAGCGTGGTAGGGGAATTCCTTCGGTCCCTCAGTTAAAAGTAATAAATGCACTGCAGTTATGAACAACATTGTATTTTACTATATCATCCAGAGATGTCAGATAGCGTTCTGATTCATAGCAGCTTTACAGTGTGACGTACTGTAATCACACAGTATCAAAAGAGGTAATTCAGAAGTTCAGGCATGTCACGAAGCAGCCATTTCCAAAATAACCTCCACTTCCAGAAAGTTGTTGTCACAGACGCTGGTATCAGGGAAAAGGGAAGAGGTGGAGGGTTGTAGCAACACGTAGTAATAACAGTAATTGTAGAGATAACTAGCGTTACACAGCCTAACTGCTGATCTGTTGCGTAGAGCTTAAGCGACAAGTCCACGCATGTTACTGCAAATATGGCGATCACAAATGATCTGTTTTAATACCAATCTGGAAATTTCTTCATCAAAGACATTATAGACTCTGAGTCACTGTGCTACAATACACTTCACCTAAACTGTGCCTGAAAGATTAAGTTGTGGCACAGCACGTAGAAATACATGTCTGTCACAGTGACAGATTTGGTTAACCGGTCACTGGCTATGAGACCTTAAATGTCAGGGTAATGCATGTGGTGCAGATCCCTCAACAGATTAGATTAGACACTTCAATTTCTATACACTGGGTTCATTTGCTGGAGCTTGTAGAAAATATTTGTGCCAACTTCCTCAAAGCATCTGAGAAGAGAAAGGCTAACCCCCCTGAAAGCTGCCGAGATTTATTTTTTTATTAGGGTGAGGTAACTGGATATTAAGTGTTACTGATACCATCAAATAAATGTCATAACATATTGTGCATAATTCTGAACAACCTAAATTACATCCAAAGATGTGACTTAGCGAGCCCTGGGAATGTAACTTTGGTGCATCAAACACCCACACAGTTGCTGTTGTTAGCAGTTAAGGATAAGCTGGTGTTATCTAAGGAAGGAAATCAAGTTAGATGAATGCTTACATGAATGAGTACCTTATTTTATCGAAAGTAGGAGAAAATGGGGTAGAGAAGAACGTTTACGCTAAATTCTTCTTTCAGAATTACTCACCGATTCATAGAGGTAAAGTTGTTTAATTGTGTGGAGTAGGATTTAAGCCGTTGTTTTCCTGTCATGCTGACAAGATCATACTAATTCATACTAATTCTCAAGGAGACCAGCGTTTCTGCTTTCTCTATGAAATTGCTTGCTTTTTTTTTTTTCCTTTTGCTCATGCTATGATAATAACAACATCAGCAATGACAACCAAAGTAAAAATAAGCTGCCACTGCAAAACAGTAAAATCTCATGGAAAACTGCATTAAATAGGACAGTAAAAACTAGACACATGCAGGCAAACCAAGCACACGCAGGACTTACATCAATACTTGAGAGAGATTTTAACTGAATGCATTTCCTAGGGAAATAACATTTCCAGGAGACACCAGTTCCTACTTTAGATCAGTCAGTGGAGCTAGAGTATTGCTGCAGAGCTGGGGAGAGAGAGAGAGAGAGAGAGAGAGAGAGAGAGAGAGAGAACCAAAGCAATTTTAGCTTGACCTAATCTAATTACACAGACTCTGTCTAGGGAGAAAAAAAGGCAGTTACAGGGAAGTTTCTTGTATGCACATCATATGCAAGAGCATTTCTGTAACTCGCAGGTGATAGTTTCTCAAGGAAGATGATTACTCTAAATGGCTGTGATTTAAAATGATAACATGTTTTATGGAAGATTTTCAGACTAAAACCTAAATCCATAAAGGGACCTAGATACCTCACTCTTCAGAGAATTTTCCTATGCCTCAGACGTTAAGTGCCAGTGTTGGTTTTTGTCTTCAGCTGACATCCGACAACCTAAAGTTTCAAAGGACCTGGATTGTCACTTGATGTTTTCAGAAACACCCAGGAAAAAAAAACCAAAAACCAAGATGACACTGTGGTGCTGCTTGAAGCTTTAGCATATCCTGAAGCCTTATCACACTTATCAAAACAAGCTTTTCTTGCCTCTCGGTGCCTGTGTGACCCAAGACAGGAGTGTGTGAAACATCACGCAGATGATTCTCTTTCAACTGGAGCCTGAACCAAGGACACGGGCAACACTGGGTGTCTTTACCTAATCTGGAGAATGGAATTGAACTGTAATGGAACTATGAAGTTACCAGCAGTCTATGACATGACGCTTTCCCATCCAAACCATTCTATTTTAATATATTAATTCCTTCATTGTATGCAAGAGTAATTGCTTATATGCTGGCGATTAGGACATTCAGGTAGTCTGTGTGCAACCTGGCATCAATTGACTGCTCCCAATGTGGAAGAAGAGGGCAGATTGTGAACACTGACAGCTCTGATAAAGAGTTTTAAATTATAAAGCATTTGTAATGAGGACTAAGGGAGCTCCCTCACTGCTGATTATTTTTATGAAAACAAACTTATTTATATAAGCATCTACTTGCAAAAGATGTCCACTGGTACAATTTGTAAGGAAAAGAGGGTAGTTCCTTGCAGCTGAATTCTTGAATAATATCTAACATAGATGTCCAGCATATTTGGGAAGTTTCTGGTTTAATGTCCTGTTACAGACAAGAAGACAATGAGCAGATTAGGTTCTTCTCCTCTATGATTTAAAAACTCCAGATACTTAATAGGAAAAATGGGATTTTTCTTCCTACCCAGCACTTCAGGCTTCTCCATACTGGATTTGTTGCCCTCTGCCAATTCCACCATCAGATGCCTGAGCCTTCCCATTTAGGAATATCTACTAAACTGACCGTTTGTTTCTCTTTTCACCCATATGCAGCAGGAAACAACAGCAGACCTCAGACCTGTGAAGGATGCTCCAGTTTTCTATTGAGAACCAATTGTCAGTTAATTTGCTGCAGGATACTCTTGACTTGTTTGCTGATTTCTGCTGGCATGCTCGTTACTGCTTGAAGTAAAAGAGCAGTGGCATAGAAACAGGTAGTCTTCAGACTCTTCTGATGATTTTCTTAGTATTACTCAATTCTAGACTAATCCTAGTCTGCTTTACATATTTATCTCCCTTGTCCTTTGTGATAGCTCAGAGTGAAATCAAAAAGAGTTCTTAATCCTTCTTGTTCAGAGTAAGTTGACAGTGTAAACTTACTAATTGCAGATATGTCAACCTGTCATCTCCCAGAACATGAGCCTCTTTTCTGTTTGCTATTTCATACTTTATAAAAATAGCAGTATACCAGTTTTCTATTTTTGTAGTTCCTTTTATCAAAACAGCTCACAGAAACACGCATCCCTAAAAGATGGCTCTGGAAGTAAATTAGAACTAACCTCTTCTTACGTGGGTATGAATCGAGGCAACCAGCACTTGTGTCCATTTATCCAGCTCATATGGGAACTCCGTAGCAGAAGAGGAATCTATCTGATTTCCCAGCCACTATTACAAGTCATTCATTTGCTTTCATCGTGAGATCATCCTTCCGTTCACAGTAATTGATACTTCCTTAGAAAAAAACACAATGGAATTATCCCAGGGATTAATTTGGCCTAAGAAGTTAATTCTGAGGAAAGTCCTATTTGACAGATGGATGGCTGCAACATAACCAAGAAGTCTGTGGCGCACAGCCTGGATTTTGTGCAGGTGGAGGACAGGGAGTATGAGTGGTATATCATATCCTGCCTCTCATCGTTTCTTGGCAGATGTATTGCCCAGTAGATGGAAAAGTTTCATCAACAGCTGAAAATCTGTTTCTTGTCATCTTCCTTCCCATAGAAAGAACTGAGTCATCGTGCTGTCCATCAGTCCTCTACTTTTCAGGGTACTGACATTTCCCCTGTGATCCAGATGTTGAAAGACAGTTTAATTTTAGTCTAGATCTGTCTCCTTCTACTTCATTTGTCCTTCAAATGTACAACCTGGGATATAGGCTGTGAAAATTGGACAAAAAATGATATGTCTCTATGGCAGCAACATCAGACCTTCGTCCCATGGCAGAGCAAAACCAGCCAAAGATGCAAGTGTAATTTCCACCTCAATCCCAGCAGATTTGCTATGGAATAACCTAATTTACTTCTTTACTTCAGTACAGTCTTGGCTTCCCGCTGTACAAGCATGAAGTAAAGCCAGGAAAACCATGATTACTCTTATTTTAGAGAGAACGTGTCAACATTACCAAAACATATCTAACACCAGCACAAGCACAATTCTCAAGAGTTAAATAAACAAGGGAAAATTATTATAAGGAGTAAACCTTTGAATCCCTCTAAACAGACTCAGTTTGATTTTTCATAATAATGTTGGAACCAAATGACGTTTTGTACTGTAATGTAGACAGGTCCAGAGAGGATAGTCAAGTTGTAGGTTCTTAATGAACAGTAAAGCAGAAACAGCAACTAAATTAGCAGGGACTAAATTGTTTCTTTTCCTCTGCTTGCTCAGTTTGAGAAATCTCTTTTCCGTATACATGAAATCCAGAATGGAAATCTCAGTTGGCCCCTGTCTCCATACTTTAAAATATAATTAACACATGCCAGCAATAAAATCATGTTAAATTTAATTTTTAGTGGATTAAAGACATTGCTACTTTGATTTAGAACTAAGGCAATTGTTTCCTTTATTTGCAAATATGGAAAAATACAAAACATGAACCGTTTGAGGTTTGTTGGGTTGGTTTTTTTTTTTTACACAGGGCCTGTAGCAGAAGTTTAATCAGTTCAGTAGGGCATTTGCAGCTTTTAAGTGACAGCAGTGACTCGGGATATTCAGGTGACCCAGATTTCTCCCCTACTGTGTCACACACACTCACAGATAGATAGAGAGCCATATATTTTCCATAATCAGCCCGTCAATTGGTTGGCTACAGGCTGTTACATACAGATGCTGGGTTCCAATTACATCTGTGCGTGCCATAGGATGCAATGCAGTGATCTCCAGTGTACTCACCATAAATAAAACTCTTTGGAGGCCTGCTCGGGCACTTTTTTCTCCCATGTGCATAAGCACAGGGGAGAGAATTCCCCATGTTTTGCCAAGTAGCGGCATTGCAAGTTATTTAATCTTTCCTTAATTGTTTGGGTTGTTTGGTTTTTTTTTCCCAAGCAATGTTTGCTTATTTTGTTTGGGAAAATATACATAGCTCTAGCTCTTATAAACTTTACCATCGCCAAACTGGTCTGTTCATACCAAGATCTTTTCTGCACAGGAAACTTGGACTTTGATCAGTCTGTAGTGACCTCTAGGAGAGTTTGGCATCATCACATTGCTTTTCATTATCATTTATAGATAAAGTCGGTAAAAATTATATTGTGTTCCCTGTTACTGTTAGGAATTTTTGGAAAACAAAGATAACCTACTTAATACATTTCATGGAAAATGACTGACTTTCTGGGTCAAAGCCTTTGTTTGATTCCCTGAATCTGTTAAGATGTGAAAGGTGCAACCTGCTCTGTCAACAAAAGGATTTTCCCATATGCTTGCTGCCGTGTGGTTAAAACTGTATTTTCTAGAGTAGGTACATTGTCAGAGGTTTTGGATTGTGTTTGCAGCTGGTCCCACTTGTCATAGTTTCAACAGAACTGTCACAGTTTCTATCACCCAGTGTCTATTCCTTAATACTTAACACGGAGGCAGGCATGAAAAGAGATAAACAGGTCTAGGATATGTTGACATTTTAAATTCCTTCCTACCCTATTTTGCACAAGAAAGAGCATTACATTTGGCTATGTAAATAGATCCCAGATTTTAAAATAGCCAGGTTCTTTTCTGCCTCAAGGAGAAAGAAAGATATAAACCAGAATTATTGGCTTTCTGTAATATTTTATATTCAATTTTCTCTTGTTACGTTCATGCCATGTAATTGTGTGCACATGTGTACATGCGTGGTCCTTGTTGTACAGGGTTACAGCCAGATTCTTGTTCACGCGCCAGAGCCGTACCAGGGGTTCAGGGAGTTGCTGCACACTCTCCTTTATTCCGTGTACAACAATGAATACTCCTTCCTATATCTGCCAAACGCATGGTTTGATCCCATTGATATCCATTTGGCATCAGGCTGTTGTTCGCTAACCCTTCACCACAGCTATTAATCACATGCGGATGGGAAGTGCCGTTTGCCAGGGGTGGGTTCCCATGTCTTCCTCACCTCCTGTTAATAAAGGCTCTAAATACCCCTGTTCTGCCTCGGTATTTCTCACCAATCCATCCTTGAAACGCATATCCCCGAGTGATTCCTGGCTCACCATCCCCTTCCCAGCACCCACAAAATATAGAGCCATCCAAAGCATGGGGCATATTCCAACTGTGTCCAGGAAACTCTTTCCCATTGCCTGGGAGTTATCCTTTTCCCCTGGACTCACCCTCAGCACCGCACCGCTGCACGCCACAGCAGATTTTAACGGGGGGCTTTTGAGAAAACCACCCTTTTCAGAATGCCATTTTGAACATTTAACTGACTGCAGATTCTTCGTTCTTCATCCCATTTGGTCTGTGCGACTTGCCTAATTTGGGCTGATTTGGATAGTTTCCATTAGCAGCAACAGATGGTAGTTGGCTGAAACGTTCCTGTGACACAGCCCTCTCTCTGTGCAAGTAACCCACAAACATCCCGCAAAGTACTTTTCACCCCCCACCCCAACCTTGGCCACAGCTAAAATCAGATAAGAGAAAGTTTCTTCATTTGCAGTTCCAACCCTTCTAAAATAATAATAAAAAAAAAAAAATCCCCCAAAAAAGACCCAATTCTTAAGCTTTGAGAGAAGTTGACAAAAGTTAGTCATGAATACTGCCACATAGGCCCTGCCCCGGGGCTGCTAAGCAGCACCAGCCAGGCAAAAGAGCTACCAAATAAAACTCAAAAAAAAAAAAAGGTTGATAGCAATCCAGAGCTTTAGCAGCAAGAAGGAATGGAGTCATGAGCCTGATTTTGTGAACACAGGTCAATTCCTTAGTTCAGTGAAGTCAGTATTGCTTTGGTACAAAGGCAAAGCAATTAGGCTGTCTGAATGTCCCACATGAGATGTCTGTAAATCTCTCTCTTCCCACCTTTGCCACACACTCTATGGGGAGACCCCCGTAATGCTATTTACACAAAAAAGGAAAAATGTCTCATTTTTGCATATATTTGAAGTAGGCTTCAGAGAAATTTTCTGATGGTCTCTATAATCTCCATTCTATAAGCAAACCTTCAGTGGCAAAGCATATGGAATAATAAAATATTTTTTCAGTAGAAAAAATAAACTTGTCAAAAGGACACATTTATCTGATTCATATTCTCCAATGATTGCTTTTATTGCGGCTTTTTAAGCCAAAATGATTTTGTTTGAATTTATAAGTTTTCTGATGCTCAAAGTTTGGCAAGGGGTGGACAAAAACATACGGAGTGCAGAGGATATGATGGAAAAAAGAGGGATGACAGGGATGGAGTAGGCTTCATGAGACCCTAAGCTCAGCATCCTCCAGCTGTGGTTGGGGCTGGTACCCGTTATACCGGGTACCCAGTTTCCTAGATATATTCCACTTGGGATACCTCTTCTGCTGTTCCCATCACAGACCCCAGAGCTTCTGGACATTTTTGAGAGCATTTGGAGAGCTCAGAATTACAGAAACAGATGTCAAACATCCTTAATTTTCTGTGTAACTATTAGAAATCATGTTTTATTAATCCTGTTGTCAAAATGGAGCCAGGAAGATCTTTGCCACAACTAAGACCTCACATTTTCCCCAGCCTACCTTCCTTATGAGGCAAAGTGGTGAAGTATTTGAGAAGGCCTACAAATCTTAACAGCAAGCTCAGCTGTTCATCCCAAAGCAGATAACATGCTAACCACCACCAGAAAAAAAAAAAGTAGCTACTTGCTGCTGTGCTTTCAGAAGACCTTAAATGTCCCGAGCACTGCACTGCAGCAACAACCTTTTTCTCCTGTACGTGAGGAATAAATACACTTGGCTTCACAAGTTCAGAAAGGAGGAAAGCTTACCTAGGTTTGTTTGAAAGAGTTTGAGGAACTTAAAAATAGCACAGAAAAAAATATAATAAAAAAAAAGTTGGTTTTCCTGTCAAAACTAAACTTTATTCTAAGTGAAGTGACTACACAGAGGTGAGGGCATGGCTGCCTACCCTTTGCATTAATCAGTTTTGCTGGAAAAGTACAGAGGGGAGCATAGGGTGATTAATCCAAAAGCAGTGAGAGGACAGCATTCTAGGAGGATACATGAGTCCTGGGTCCAGAAGTCTGCAGTATACAATGCAGGATGATATCACTTCAGTAGAGAGCTACAGTTCAATGCCACATTGTCAAATCTTATTCTGTAAGCATATAATACAACAGATCAAGAAAGAAGCATGTTATTCTTTCTAAATCACAGGGATTGAAAGGTAATCATTTCCTCTGTCTGTCTTTCTTTCTTCCTTTCTGATTGCAACATTCTCTCTCAATCCTAAATAAAGCCACAATAAAGCCAATGATTTAGAGAGACTTCCAAAATGTCTTTGAAGAATTCACGATGAATTGATGAAGGAGTTTACTTTCAGGCAGTATTTTAAGTTAGAGACATTTCATAACAAAAACGGACTGTGTTTGTTAGCAGGTGCAGAGGATAACAGTCTCTCTTCACTTAGAGACACCCCATCTATTTTCAATATGCTTTCAAGTTTGTTTGAGATTATTTCACCAGTGCAAAGACTTAGGAGGCTTTAGGAACTGTGTGTTTCTGCAGTTTAGAATATATATATCCCTGGTTTTGGCCATGGGTCCTGTGGAATTTATAGTCATATTTCTTCCCCTTTGCTATTTACCCTGTCCTTAATCTGCATTGATTTTCCCCCTATAAAGCAGGGGGGAATCAATTTTCCATTATGTTTTTTAATCAGTCATAGTAAGAGTTAAACAGTCCTGGGCATTGCAGGTAAAGCAGCTGATAATCACTGGGGATTTCTCTCATTTATTACTCTGGTTAACTTCTTCCCTGAGCACTGTGGCGAGCAGAGGAGCAAAGCTTGGCACCCAGCTAGAGTGCTTGCTAAGCCCACTGCAGAGGCTGTGCCAGATGATGCCAGAGAGAGTTCTGGCATTCTGGGGGTGCCCATCGTCGCTCACACTGATGACTGCAACATCTAGAAAGAGAGAAGGGGCTAGAAAGAGGCAGCAGCCTGCTGTCAGCAGGCTTTAGGGTTGGGAAGTGACTCTCCCATCTAAGCATTTGCTGGTGACTGTCTGGGAAAACTTTGTCTGATACTGCCTTACAGAAGGAAGACAAGAAGTGCTGAGGCCAGAGCTGCCCATGTGGTGACTCAGCCAGGGCCTGAAGCTGACTTCCTTCAAATTAATGGGAGTCTTTCAATTGGTTTTACAGCGGGAGTTTGTTCAGCAGTCACCATCGCGTGCTGGGATTTATTTGTCTGGTGGAAAGCACAATTGTAAAAAAAAAAAAAATTAAAAAAAATTCCCGTATTCATCACCCTCAGTTGACACAAAGTGAAAGGAACTTGGTAAAATAAATCGGTTTCAACCTGCAAAAAAGACACCTCAGGAGCCTGAAGACTGGGATAAGCAGATCCTTCCCTTCCATGTTTATTAAAGTACAGGGTTGGGAGACTGCTCTATGTAATAACTCTCTGTGGTCACAGCTTCAGTTTCACTACTATGACTCACCCTTGATTGCTCTTAGGTAAGTGCCAGATGCCTTCTTATTGCTCTCAAGCTTCAGTTCAGCAAAACATATAAGCACACGCCTAAACACTTTTCTGAATAACAATGGTCTTCGCACATAATTAAAATTCAGCACACACTTAAAAGCACTGCTGAATCAGGGCCTTAATGCTCAATATGGGTGATTAACGGATCATAATCTAATAGTTTTTGCTGACAATGGGACATAATTTTTCACCCTACCTCTGTACAATTGGGATAAAAGCTCAGAATGAAATTAAAGGAGTACCTTTAAACTGGCTAAACATTATGGTACTGAAAAAAAAAAACCCAAAAAACTGAAAATACAGGTTCAGGTCTCTGCTGGAAGCAAGGGAATTTAATTGCCCCATTAATCACGCTTTTACACTTCATCACATCTAAGTATAAAATATTGATCAGCGGCACTCTCCATTGCTCCAACTTCACAGCGTTAGCCGGGACACTTCACACACCTTCTCCAGCCTCCATGACCTCTCTCCCCACTGTATCCAGCCCCAAGAGAAGAGGCCAAGCACCCAGCACTCCTGCTCTGTCCGGCACCTACGCGTTCTCGGGGCCATTTTCAGGACCACTTCCTTATGTCCAGGCATCCGAATGGTGATGTCTGGGTGGGAGGGCAGCAGCACTCGGGATCGACCTAACAGTACAGTTAGGAAGATGCTGCCCCTTGGCAGTCACTCCCTCCTTCCTTGGCACGGCCGTCTGGCACGGGACTGGATGCTAGCGCCTGTCCCCATTTCCACGCTCTTCTCTCTGCCAAAAATCAGCTAGCTTCCACCACTTTTCAGTGTCAATCTCCTCTCTGACTCGCATACAGATTTTGCTCTCGCCTCCATGGCACTCTGGGTACGCTGTGGAGGCATGCGTGAAACACAAAGAGAGGTAAGTTCTTCCAAGCAGTTTGGGTATAACACCCGCTCCTTTCTGGTTTGGCAAAATACCAAATGCTTCTGCTGCACATGGTTTCAGGCAAGGCTAAGTTGCTAGCGGCAATCAAAAAGGGCGATGCTTCTCTGTAGGGGTGTTCTGGCAGATCCCACACTGCAGCCTTCCAGCCACTCAGCCTCCCCAGAGAAGATAACTAGATACCTTTGGGTTAACTGTGTACACTGCATATACCAGGGACAGCGAGATTATGTAAGACTTCTACAACAAGGTTACATAGTTCATGATTTCCTCAGTTTTGCAGTATGTCATTTTTTACCAAAAAAATGTGCATCACTCATGTATAGTTCTGTAAGTCTATCTTGTGCTGGTCCACCCAGCAATTCCTTCCACTTAGCCTCATGCAGCTGTTAGATGCCTCCAGTCTCAGGACATCTCAGGAAGGGTTGTCCTTTCCTCAGGCGTTGGGTCACTAGGCTGATCTGAAGTCATGTGCAGTTGGACCACTCTGGTTCATGACCAGCGTGACACTCAGATTTTCCTCTTCATCCCTGGGTGAAGGTGCTCCAGCAATGGGCACCTACAGACTCCAATCGCTTGCTGTCATAATCCCAAGGACTCCTGTATTCCTTAGCTGACAAAGAGCTCTTAGTCAGCTTCTCTCCTTTGTAAGGTTATTTGCAGGACAAGCTGTTTTCAGTCCTCGATTGATCTTACAGACTATTTTATGTGATGGGAGCTGCAGAATGGATATTTGCGTCTAGCTCTGACTTTCCCTCCTGCCACTCTGCTTTTCTCCCCCAGGGATGCTGCTTTCACTGTTGGCATCTTTCCTGATCCATCCTCGAGCATACAGAGCCAGGGTCGCCCACACGATTCCTGGTGCTGTGTGAGGAAGCGTCTGGGTCCCTCCTGGACATCACTTGGCCGTCACAGCAGATTTCTACTCACAGACACTTCTTCCTCTCTGCCAGCTTCTGCTGGAGCAAGAAAATGTTGCGGTTTCCCGTATTTGGCTTCTGGTCTAGACCACATGAACTCTTGCTATTGTTTTGTTGCCTACTTTAAGACCTTCTGCTAGGATACCACACCCAGATTTTGTTGACACTCTTTCAAGTCTTCTCATATGATCTTAAACCATAACATTTCATTCCCCTGGCCTTTGTGGTTCTTACCTCACACTTCCTGCTCTTGTGTTGCTCTCCCTTCATCAGGAAGCTAGAATGACCATCAATGAAACTATCTTTACTTCCATTACTGGAATCCTCCTTTGTGACACCTCAGCTCAGATGCTACTGGGTAGGTCAAGGATGTCACAGGCATGAACTAGACTGTCTCTGTGAGACACCAACCCACTCTGTCAGAACTTGATTTTTTTCAGGTCAAAATGAATCTCACTGTCCCATGGGCAGTTTTCCCAAGCAGAACCGTGTAACTTCTGGTTGCTTCCCAACAAAGTTCAGAGAATGCCCATAGTCTCAGACAGTCCAGTAAAACTCAGTCACTCTTAATTGACATGTCCTGTGTGACTTGCAGGATATATGGCTCCTTCAGCTACTATAGACATAGAGAACTTATTGTCCTGAAACTACTTTGAGAACTGATAGAGGTAGCCCAACTTCCAGTCTTCTCTGGGGAGATTGGTAAATCACACAGACTTCTTGCTCCTGGCCCCTGTGCAGTAGATTTTTGCCTACACCTCACCTCCCATTGTACATTGGTCCTGTCTTACCCAGCCTGGGATCTCCGTGCACAAGACTGCAAGAACTGTTCCCAGATCATCATGCCAGCACTGTAAAATCGTTAAGGGTAGTGGAGAAGAAGATGATAGTCACATAGACAGAGAAGCATTACATACTCCAGTGCCAGATGTAAACTGTCGTATGTCAGTTGTTCCACTGGGATACCTGTGCATCCCTCGCTGCTCTGCACAAAGCAGCATTGATCCCTTTTATCTCCTCCCAGTCCTTTTAGCTGGTTCATCCAAATATTACTGGCTCCAGAGTGAGCAAGTCGTGTAAAGGTTATAGTCACTTCAATATTAATTTAGCCACACACGCTTAGAAAAAAACCTCTGCCACCTCTGGTGGATTGAATTCCCTCCTAAACAGCAATGCAGCAAAGCCCACGTGTTTTTTAAGATGTATTTTACTTGGAATCAAAGTGATTTTTTGACAGCCAAAAAAATTCAAACACCAGCTCTTCCACAGGGAGGTCTGATAGACAGAAACCATTTTGAGTTTTAGCCCCCAAGCTGTTCAGTTATCAGAGGCAAGAAGTTTGACCCAGATCTGTTCATCTCCATATTCAAATTTCAGCTGTGGAAGTATGGGCACAACAGCTAATTACAAGTGGTTCTTGCAAGATGCAAACCTTGTGAGAGTTGGGTTCTCCGTGTTTTTTAGGGGCGTGGGAGGGGAGGGCCATTAATTCTTTTCTGATAATGTATGGCATGTGCACATCTCCTTTAGACCTAAGACACCACTATGCATTTAATATCGGAGAATTGACAAAAACCAACTCCAACCAATGGTCTAGAGTCGGTCTTCCCATGATGATAATCAAGGCAAGAACCAAGAAAGGAGTTGAACATTGAAGTATGGTTACAGAGGCTTCATGGACTTCTGGAACATGGCAGAAATATGTGTCCAGTTTGCATTTTCTGGGGCTGGTCTAGCAAAACTTTACTGATGAGTGTCTAGCCTGGCAACTCACTTTATTAGAATGCAAGTAGTTGTAGTATCTCTTCTTGTACACCCAAATCTACAATCAGTAATGAAAGACACCGTGATTTCCAAGGATTGTTGTGCATTGTAGTATCATCATAATCATCATCATCTATTATATACTATATCCTACACTTAATATATAGTAGATACAATAACTTGTACTTACATATCACTTTTCATCCAGTGTCTTCCTTCAAAATTTTTGTAATTTGAACTCCATTTTACTGCATTGGCTCAGAGGCAGTTATCAGTAATACACTGTTTTACAGACCGACAAGTAGAGAAACAGATAAGTAAAAGGACCTGTGCAAAAATTCTCAGAATTCCTCGGTCTTAACTCTATTATTGATTTAACTTGACAGAACAAACCATATGCTACGCAGTATTAAAATCTGTTAAACTTAATTGCACTGTGAGAGGGGAAGACAACGCTTTCTAAAAGTCTTGATCTTGTCTATTTTGCACCGCTTATTTCCATCAGAAAGAACACATGCCCACATTTCCAAAGGTAAGAAAATGCATATCAAAGCCCTGTCACTGGTGTTTATCAGAAAATCTATAGCTTTATAAGTTACCCAAAAATGGAACACACAATTTATTAAGCTATAATATCTGTAGTACCACTTATATTCTTATGTGATAGACTTTATCTCATTTGTTTTCTCATGGGATGTTTACACGGACAGAGGAAATATAATCTATTCTAAAAAAAGGTTTAATATAAGTCTTGGAATATCATTCTGAAAGTGATGAAGAAATGTAAGAATATTGTGAGTTACCAAATATATATAACATAAATTCCAGATGCTTGTCGTGTGAACAGTCTTTCACATTGAACACACACAGACACATGACATTTTCCCTGAATCAAAAGAGATTCTAGCTTGCATATTTGGTTTTAAAATCAAAGAAACAATTTGATGAGACCACAAATCTACTGTATCATGAATCAAATTAATAATTATTACCAGACCTATTAAATGAGTAAATGTGTTAATAATAAATCTGCCCTGCACAAACATATTTCATTTTCTCCGATATCATAGGAGTTATTTATGATAAAATGAAAGCCAATTCCCACTAAAAGATTTGACAAGTTAACTGATGAAGTGCACACAAAAGGAAAGCACGGAAGAAGCTCTCTACTGTATATTTCCTAATAGAAAATTTACCTTTCCTTTAGACTTGTCTGCCAATTATACTTTCCCCCAAATTTGGTTCTGCCATAAAAAACCATCATCTCCATCCTTTATACCTGGAACAGCTCTGTTCTTACGCTACAGAATCCCATTTTTATGATCACGGGGTCCAATCTTAAGTTTGTGTTAGTGGAAGTTTTGTCTAAGTAGGACCTCAGTGAGACATGGGCTTTAGAGATGACCCAGTTTCTTTTAGTAATTAATAAAGTACTATAGCTATAGTACTTATTTACGAACAAGTCAGCAGGCGTCAGCAGGCAGCTGTGTGGAAAAGAAGATGGGGGAGAATCAGTACTGGCAGTACTCATTTTCCATCTCTCTGGCCCCGATTCAGCAAAGCACTTAACCACATGTTTAATTTTAGGCGCATGAGTAATCCCATCTCTGCAGAGCAAAGCGTGTGTTTCGTTCTCGTTGACTTTAATGGGGCTACTCACAGACCTGTCAAATCTTGCGTGCTGTGCGTGACACTTTCACAACTGCTTCCACCTCACTCACCCCTGCAGCACGGCCTTTGGTCTGAAGCTTTGTAAAACACCAGAACCTCTCTTGTTTGGCAACCCCGTGAGCCATACGAACTTGTTCCACCTAAGCATGTCCTGGTAGCTCTACGTGGCGTGTGGAGAAATGGACTGGGAGTAACTGGGAACCATGTTATTTGCTCAGAATATTCCCAGACCAGCACCAACCTCGTTTTATTATCCAGCTTGTAGACTGATGCTCAAGTACTCTGCTGAGTCAGGCTCCTCTATCACCCTAATCGGCTCAGAAGATTTCTAGTAAGGATGTTCATTCATCCATTGACTATCCCAAGGCTGAATAAATATGTATTGCTGAGGGACAGGACATCCCCTACTCAGGAAGGGTGCTTAGAGCAAGATAGGTGAATAACCAACTTCCAGATCCACAGTCCTATTTAAGAGTCTAACCCTGCAGTCGTAGAAGGCAGTGGATGTTTCCAATAAAAATGGGATCAAGGTAGTAGGACTTCTTTCAGCTAAACATTTAAGCAGATGCTTACTTTAAGAACAAGATTAAGTCTCTTTGAACTCACTGGGAATGAAACACATGCTTAAGTACTTCAGTGAATCAGGGACCTATTCCAGCTTCAGATCCACAACACTGGAAGGTATCTACAGAGGCAGTCCAGCAATTTCCTGTCGCTGCCTACATCTCTGGCTGCAGCTATGCTCTGCTTATTTTGATAAATACAATGTTCTTTTCACTTCAGTAATTATTTTTTTCTTTAATATGCAGAGCACTATGAGCATGTAATCGTTGCTGGACTAATCATGTTTTGAATTGATTGTATGCACGGAACCCGAAGCTGTTTCTTTCCACTGCTGTCTTTCTTTAGGTTTTTGCTCTGGCCCATTGATTGAATCATGACAAATGATTTCTTAAGCATGCTGACTGCATTCAGCTCCAGTGACATTTCCAAAAGCCTGCTTGTGATGGCTGATTTCATTTTCAAAACTTGCAGGGGTTATTTATGGGAAAACAAAAGCCCTTTAACAGATACCTAACAATGCACTGGGCTAGTTAGTTCATTTACTGTGCAAAAGGGGAAAACACTCAGCAGCTCTTCCTGCTTACGTTGTCTTAAGGAATACTACATTTGGTTTTGAGTCATCTGCCTATCAATCTTTCACCCCAAATTGGCTTTAGAGGTAAAAACTAAAATCTTTACCATAGCTATTATGCAGTGCCACTCAGGAGAGAACCAGCATGGGATGCATAATTTGGCAGTCTGCTGCCATAGAAGGAAGCACTTTTATCCCATCGCAGCCAAAAGTAGACTTTTTGACTAGAGCCTGGGGGGCCCTTGCAATGTCCAGGATCAACAATCACAAAAGCCGCTCTCTGCTGGATCAAACCCAGTGTACATTATTCTAATGTCAGATGCATAGGAGTGCAAAACTGTACACAGTACATTGAAAAACTTTCCCTTCACTTGTGCACAGTTGGAGAAGAGCTTGACATTGAAATTAGATCTCTTGATCAACATAAAAAATACTTGACATTTTGTTTGGAAAGTTATTGTGTATGGACATACACAAGAGGCAATTGCTTAAAGTAAATGCAAGTGACTTAAAGTCAATAAGTAGTATTTTCAAGGCTGACAAGGACTCAAGTTTTATAAAAGCAAAGCTGTCTACTAGGCATAGAAAAGGAACTAAAAATTAGGGATGGATGAGATCATTCTGTTTCATTTCAAGCACCGTGTTTTTGGTTTGAAAGTTCCACCCTTCACAGGATTTCTCATTCAGCTTATTAAAGTTTGTGGATATAAAGGGAGCAGACACTGGGAGAGATTAAGAAAATTACCAGAAAAAGCACATCGTGTACTGTATGTGCAGCCACATACTCACTCATGCCAGCCTAGCCAGGGCATATGGCCTCCTCCTAAAAATCCAGAAGTACACTTTATATAAAGAAAGGGAGTTTTTCATCAGAAACTTTCTTCCCCCTTCAAAAAATGTTTCAGCTATGAGAGAAAAGATTTATAAATGTAAACAAATTCTGCGAGCCTAATAATCCATCTGTGAGATTAGTTACACTGAAGATAAACAAAACTATTCAAAATGCTTAAACATCAAAAAAAAAAAAAAAAAGCTAACAACTGGTGGAAAATTGTTTTTTAAAGACAGGCAGCCTGTGAATAAAAGTTCATGACAACAAACCCACACTGCAAAGCTCTATTTTCAGAGCTCATATAAATTTGAGACCCTATGCACAAATTGCAAAGATACTTGTGTGCATCGTGGTCTGTGATACTAAAGTGAATTAGGAACCTGAACACTCCTGAAATATTGTACTATATTCGAAGAGTTATTGATATTTAAATGGTGTTTAAATTTCATTACATGGACATTTCCAAATAAGAATTTCACGTTCCTCTGTTACTCATTTAGGTGCCTTTTGAAACAGTGCCTGATTAGTTATCGTCTCCAAGGTGTGTAGATCTTATTCACGTTAACTCACATTTTCTCACGTAGGTTTTATTCATGTTAACTGACTCACAGCTTCAGTAAATACAGAATGTATCCATTTCGAAGATATGAGAATGTCATATCTGTCTGTGCTAGGCTCAGGGCCATCTCTGGGTATAAACAATAAAGACAGCTCTCTACCACACATGAACCCCTATTGTACCTTTGCTAGAGGACATGTATTAGCTGTCACAGAGGCAGATGCAGCTCAAACCACCACCTCACAGAGAAAAAAGATCTGCTCTTGCCTCCTCACCCTATTTCTCTGTGACAGCAGCAGCAGGAATAGGAAAGCTTGCAGTCCAGGCTCTTTGGTTTTGGCCTTTTATTTGGGGTTTACGAAGGATGATGGTCTGAGAGTGAAAGTGCATTACTGTAATGAATGGAGAAGGAAGAAAGATCCTCCCGGAAGGAAGGCCATCTGGAAGACAGGGATCGATCCACAGTTCTCCCCAAAGTGTCCAAGGATATCACAAATTACCCTAACCGCTCCCCTCCCATTGGTATGTCTATGCCAATACACGTCATGCACAAACTGAGCTCATTCTCATCTCACAGGCTTTGTTTAGAGAAAGCTGGCAGGACTGGGGATATCCTATTTTAAATTGTCTTGTGGCAGAGGATGATATACTGTGAACACCAAAGGAGGGGACTTTCCAAAAGTGCACTGAGTCAAGAGACACAGACATGTTGTCAAATGCAAAGTTTTTTACTGTCTCCTTACAGAAAAAAAGTGGTTGGCAATATGCAAGCCCCGAAAGCTGGACCAAAAATAACAGTAATACATAGATCCTCTGGCTACAGAATACTCTGAAATATAGAGAATATAAATACTAGCATTCCTGCTTGGGCTAGGCAAAATGCTGAATGATATACAGGGAGGACAAAGACAGCCCCTTTTGTCTTACTCTTTAAATAAATAAGACAAATAAAAGGTGTGCTTAAAGCACTAGGATTTGTTTGGAAACAAAACAAGACTTAGTGACTTCAGTCTACTGTGTCCTCCAGGGAAGGAATGACGATTCAGGAAAGAGGGCTGCGCACCCTCTAGAGTTAACCTTCAAAATCTAGGTCTGTAGCTTGAAATTTTCAAGCAATGGGCACTTCCACATTTACCCCATAACCATGGTGTGCCCCTCCCCAGTTTGGACATGCTTGCACCAGTGCAGTGTGTATGGCTGCTCACTTACAGTCTATAGATGCAGGATGGCAAGACTCTATAGAGATGAGAAGACAGCTGAGGAGTACCCCATGAGCACATCAGGAGTGGTTGTAAAGCACAGGAAAATGTGGTTGTAAAGATGAAAATATTTTCACAGTTTGAGTTGATCATTAACGTCTTGTGGCAGGAACACTGCATCATCCTCAGTGAAATATACTGTACACCAACTTGGCACCTCCATCACAAAGAGGGCCTCTGTGTCACGATGAAAGTTCTCCTAGCCCTCCTTTACTGCAGATCCTGGTATTTTCTGTCCTTCTTCATTGTCCTTTGTCTGAGGCACAAAGATATGTCCAGAGCAGGCCTGAGAGGGGGTCCCAGACGGAACAGATTCTAAGCAGTGATTAAATAACACAGATCTACAGTTGTAGACTCTTTGGACCTAGTCTTTATAGAATATAATTTGCTTATCAACTTCCCTTGAACTCCTTCCTCTGGACAAGACCTGGGATTTCATATCCCAGTTCTGAACACATTCATTAGGACGCAGCATCTGAAAGAAATATTTTATTTCTGCGCTGATCTCTATGCATGTTGATTTAGACAAGAAAAGGAGAATGAGCAGCTCTGGTTAGAAGGGGTGTAGACCTGGATCACGGTGAATGATCTGTAGACTTTAGTAGCTTCTCTGATGAAGGTGGTGATGGGAATTGATGAAAGGGTGAGAAGAAAGAAATACCATGCGTTGTGCGCAGGCTGTCTTACTGGCCTACTACTGCCTGCTTATGGCCTCCATCATGCTCTCTCTCCAGCATGTGCAGCCAAGTGGGGCTTCACCTGACTTCTCAACTGGTTTAGTGCCAGAATGATTATGGGACTTGGTTTTCCAGACTAGGCTCGGTGTACCTTCCACCAAGCAGCAGTAAAGCTGCTCTGGCATTTTATGCCCTCACTTCAGTTCCCATGGTGTGAGAGCTGGGTGTGTTTTAATGAGTCTTGGTCTCATTACAAGCTTTCAGGAATGTACAGGAACCGCTAAAGTTCCTGCTACATGAAACATTTTCCTATGTCCCTGCCCAAGAGCGGGCGAACATCTGGATAGTGAGAGACAGTCTGTTCAATGAGGGCGTTGCGCTCTTGGGCCCTGTAATGGAGGGAGGAGAAAAAGGACCCTTCCAGCTTTGACATGGAGCAATGGTGGGAACTGACATTTCAGGGTATTTGTATACTCAGTAAGGACTCTCTCTGTGTGCTTTAAGCAGGTCCTTGTTGGGATTTTGTTCTTAGCCTGGCTGTTAACTTCTCACAGAAGATGCTAGCCTCTGTGCACCATTCTCCCATAGGAGAAACTCTCCTGTGAACTAAGAGAGGTGGAAACAGCTAGTTAGGATAGGTCTGTGAGTGAGCTAAGCAGATGTACAGGTATGAGAGTCCATCCTGGAGCCTGGGGATGGATATCTGCATGTCCAAGTCCTGTTAGAGGTGAGGTCAGAGCACAGGACTGCTATTGGTGCTGAGGGTTGAATTACAGACTGAAGGTGTGAGCAGCTGCCTCAACATATCACTTCTGCTTTGCCACTACAGCCACTCATACTGTGCTAGCAAGGTCAAATAAAGACAAACTAGAGCTTTAGAGCCAAAGATCTTCAAGTCACTGAAAAAGAAAAGTGGACAGAAGTTCTGCAATAGTAAAAAGACTTTTAGCTGTAGCAGAAGCAGGGCTGCATCTACTAATTTGACTAGAACATATGCAGGTAATGGGTCTTGATATGCTTAAATCCATTCTCAAGTTCTGAAGTTTCAGTACATAAATTATTCTGGGTCTATGTCCTTTCTGAATAGCCTGTACAGGTACTCAGTGAATATTAGAAAGGTTTCCTCACAGAGATGTAACTCTGGCTTTGCAATACCCGGATAGTGGGGAGTTTTGCAATGCCTCTGTGAAGCACTAACTTCCTGATGCTCTCTGAGGTTAAAGAGTTCTCCAATACCTCTCACTGTAATTCCCTTCTCAGTAGAATAGCATTATTCTGTACTGTGTGAATTGCCTGAGGCTATGCAAACAGAAAGTATAAGACTGCCCTTTGTGCAAGGAAAAACAGAAATGAAAGAAGAAATTTTTAAGACAGTTCTTTCACTGTGGATTCTCTTATAACAGTTCCTTGACAAACCATAACTGACCATGAATGCTGGAGACCTGAAATGAATACATCTACACTGGCATCACAGATGAGACTGCAACATGATGTTGAGGTAGGTGAGCTAACTGAATTATATAGCTTAGATAGTACCATTGATAGCAAAGCATCACCAACTTCCAAACAAATCTTTAGCGAAAAGCCACCAGGCTTGGAGGAAGTTAGAGTAAAATTAGCATAATAGACCAGGCTTGCTTTGCTTTATTATTTTTTCACATTACAGGCTTACATATGTTAAAAAAAAGAAAAAGAAGAAAAGAAAAAAAGCACTCACTTTTACTCGTCTTTGTTAAAAAACTCCAGAAAAATTAGAATACTAATTTACAGTCATTAAAGATGCAACCAAGTTTTCAAACCTTTACTTTTCAACAGTCAGTAAAGCTACTTCAGTGAGGCTGAAGGACTGAATTTCAGGGGGCCTGACGGGGGTCTCCAAAGCCCCATTTCCTGCTTCTTTGCCATTTTCACTGGGTCCTAAAAGCTGCTTTCTGAAGTCCTAGTGAGATATCATGCCAGGCCTTTGCCTGGGGAGATCTGGTGGTCTGTGGCTGGCCTGACCCAGATGTGGCTGGTACTGCAGTGTGGAGTCACAGTGTTGCAGCATGTCACCCATGTCAGGTCAGCCTGCACTGCCCAGAGCGGTGTCAGCCCTTGTCACTTCATGGCTACTCCAATAACTAAGGCTTTTAACTGAGAACAGACTTGAATGCTGAGAACAAAGCACATTTGTTTCATTATATATAAATAGTGTCATGTGTAATAATCAGATAATGAGTATAACAATAACATGGATAATATTTTAGAAACTAATTTTCCAGCCCAGCTATGCACTTAATACTAGCTCAGTTCCTTTACTGAATTCTTTTAGGAGTATCAATAATTTGCCATTTCCGAAGATGTCTGCAGTGACACGGGGGGGTGGATGTCTAGGTCAGGCCCAGGTCAGAGGAGCCCTATTCTCTAGACACTATGAGAAAGTGACTACAGAGTCACACTTAGCAACTAATGAAGCCCATGACTTTCTCAGACTGTAGTATAACTTCATTGGGGAAGATGTGAATTGATGCTTTAGGCTACTCTGCACATGGTCAGAAAAGGATGATTCAGCCAAGTTTGACTCCTTGCTTTCCAGGATCACTACTGTCTGTAGAAAGGGACGTATGGTCATAAATGGAGTTCCACATATACTTACCTTTCCCACTGTCGTTCAAAATAACTGTGCTGTATTCTGCTCCTCAGCTGGGAAAGGCTTGCCTCCAGAAATGTCTGAATACAGCCAAAGAGAAATCAAAATGGGGGTGGAAATCAGGTCTATGTCAAGGAACTTTTCAACGATCTTTCCTAAAGCTCATCAGCCTGAAAGCCAAAAATTTAGAATAAAGACTAAGATAATATCAGAAACTTTATAAGGGTTATTAACACAGCAACTCGGTCAGATCTGTTGACGTGAAACAGCTGGAGGTGCTGAAGCCCTTAATAAATGGCCCCTCCTGATGAGATTTAAAAGAGCTCTTGATCCATCATCATGCTGGTTGCATCTGTCACTTGCACCTGGTATGAATATCTTAGTTAGCTATCGTGTATCACTTTCATGTGGTCCAGCAGGACAGCTGGAATTACTTCACCTTTGTGTCGAGGTGTTTAATAGAAAAATGTGGTTTATAAAATTCATTTTTGCCGTTGCAAGCATTGTTTGCTGATGGATTCTCCTAAAACAACACTAGGTCCGCAGTAGTTTCATCCATTGGTGATGCTCAGCTCACAACCAGCATTGTAAAATTGTGTGTTTCTTTCCTCCCTTTTGCAGGCTGTCACATTTAGAGTTGGTTCTAGGAAAGGGGATCCTCTGGGGACCTATTTCAGCCATTATCTGAAGCTTGTATTTTGATTTAAGCATTTTATAAGCATCTCTCTGCATGCAACCAGCATTTCACAGGAGGCTATTCCTTTACAGGTCTTAGGCTAGATCAACACAGGGCCCGAGACTTCCATTATACATTATTTCTTTCTTTATTCTGATGCTACTGTCACTACAAATGTGTGATTGCTAAAGGTGCTTTTATCACATACCAGTACCCTGAAGGGACAAAACCGCTTTGTTTCAACACCATAACTCAGCCTGTGTCAGCGTGGTCCCCTTCCTCAGCAACAGCTCTGCCTCCTAAAGGCTGTCAATGTCCCCGTGTGTAAGTCAGGAGGCTGATGAAGAGCTTCTCGCTGGGACATGATCCAAAGGAGAGCAGCACAGACAGGAGCAGTTGCAAAACTCAGTGCTTAGCGCTACTGTGGCAACTCCCTGCAAATGGAACAGCACACATTTGTCAACGTGGCCGAAGATCTGAAGAGCTTTAGTTTCCACATGCAAAAATAATGGTATTCATCTCTGCATTGTAATTTCTCACCAAAGTTATTTGCTGCAATCTATGAGACAACTGATTTTTAATACTTGATGCAGATCCTCAAAAAAACCCAACTTTTACAAATCTTTAGCAAGTCTCCCAGCCCATGATTTTGGGAGATTGATATTGCCACAATTCTCTCATGTGATTTATGAAGCACTTACAGTTTAACGTAACAAAATTACCAGGGAAGTCACTTGCAATCGAGTAATCAATGCAATTGTCTATAAAGTACAAATGGTGAATCTAAATCTCTTGCACATTTCTTCACTTTCCTTTGAAAGCTGTATTTCAAATTTACATACAGATAGTATTTACATTGTTGCAATAATGCTATTGAAACTCTACCTAGAAGCATTCTCAGACAAGTATTTTTTTCTGTCATGTGTTATGCACTAGGTCAGAGTCTAATGGCAAAAGATTAAATGCATTATTCTTCCAGGTGAATGATGCTCTTATCATGTTTCCTTTTCTGATATTCATGTCACTTTAGCCACATGCCTTTTAATTTATGTTCCTTTAACATAAATTCCTGATTCAGTTCTCCACGTAGCATTATACACAAGTCTGTGACAATGAAGTCCTGAATTTTTCTCCTCATATTCAGGGTTTTCTCCTATTGTTTCCCAGTTTGAATGATTTCAGAATCTCCTGCCTTCCTGCACACTAGCTTAGTGAGGCCAGAAGAGGCACCTAGGGGATATTTTTGCTTCTATCATGCATTGTTCTAGCTTTCCTTGTTTTTTGCTTGTCTTTCTCTCCTCTCCCTGTCTGTCTCTCATGTAGATGCATTCAGGTATTCACTTTTATTCACACAGCACATCCTTTATCTTGCCAAGAAAAACGTAAAGAAGAATTTGTGTCAATGAGAATAAAAATCTTTGGTGAAAATGAAGCGCAGGGCAAGCAGAACAGGAGGAAGTGGAATATGAAGAAAGGGTCAGCCTGGAGCAAAGGCTGAGATGTGAAGGGAGGCAGTGCTCCATGGAGGCGATGGTGCACATGGGCCAAGGCAAAGTGAGGACAACCAGAAGGGGTGAATGCAGCTAAAGCTTGCTGGCTTCTGCTGCTGGAGAAAAAGGTGGCAGTTGCTGGGAAGAGCCCAAGAAAAAAGGTGGGATAGCTAGCGGAGGTGGGGAGAGGGAAGAGTGATGACAGTGGGCCCAAAAATCTTCCATTACAGCTCTTGGCTGTGGAAGGGCCTGACTAACCCCTTCCATCTTCCCACTCAAGTGCATGGGCTGATCCTGGCTCTCTTTTCCAGCTGGCCTTTTGCATTGGCCAGAAATTTTACTGAGATGAGTAGCCTGCAGCTTAAGCCTTTTCATGAGTAATTTAAATTTAGTTTTCAAGATGTTTTCCCCTTATCTCTCTCCAAAGAACATCCCTGAAAGAGTGAACAAATTCTTTGATGTACGTTTCATTAGGAAACCTACTCACCTCACAGTCAACATCAAAGGAAAACACAGATAAAAATACAAATGTCAGTCTAACAAGACCCAAAAAAAATGCATCGAATGAGACAGTTTGGGCCACAGATGAACTTGAAGAGGAAAAAGAAAGAGAGGGAGATGTAATAAAGCACTCAAGCATCCATAGAAAACACATGCAGCTTGAGAACCTGCATGTAATAAGTTTTCAAAAAAGGGAAGCTTTACTGAGCGCTTCCAAGGCATTTGGAAATGATACATGATAAAATAAAAAGGAGGAAGAGGCATCCATGCTCAATATTATTATAAAGCCGACAATGTTAGATCACCACAGTGTTGAGAACAGGAGGAAAAGAAGTCAAAGAAAGAAGACATTTTTCAAATTAGACATACTGATTACTCTTAAACTACCCATGCCCAGTTTTCAAAAGTGGAGAAGATGAGTGAACAAGGACTGTTTTCACATCCAGGACTCAGTCAGGATATTGGGGTAACCTGCAAGTTTATCTTGTGACTAACAAAATTTGTAATAAAAGAGGAAAGGCTGACCTCAGAAAACCTAATGAAGAAACCTTAGCAATGAAGTTGAAAGAAATTAGCCTGACAACATGCCTCATTTGAATAAAATAAGAAATATTTACTTACTGGAAACTCGAATAAAAGGTTATTAAACAAAGAGCCATCTGTGAGTTTGTTCTTTCTACAGTCACCTGTCTTTTTGGCATGCCACACTGAAATGAACTTGTCCAGAATGTGTATATAGCAATCTTTAGATCTTCTTACTGAAAAGATGAATAAATGGTAACAGGGACACTTCTAAAACATACCTGTATGATACTGGTTTGTAGAGATCAAGTGAATGAGACAGAAACATAGTTACTAATGAATTAAAAATATTTTGAAGAAGGCTGTATTTGAAAAATAAGCAAAACCTCTTTTTAGATGAGCAAATTAATGTTTAAATTGTATCACCTGTATAAATCAGAAAGAGTGCATCAGTGTCCTGTCTTTTGACCATGCTTGCTTGTCACACCTCTTTCTTCTAGCCTTTTGTCACTCAAAGTACTGTAGGCATCTGTGGTGGTTTTGGCCCTGGCCAGAGGCCAAATGCCCACCAAGCCACTCGCTCACTCCCCCTTCAGCCAAAAAGGGGAGAAAATATGTTTTCGGAGGCTTAGGCCTTGAATTGGCTGAAGTTTACTGTCTGGAACTTGCAACAAACTGTAACTGCTGCTTTGCAAAAGCCATCTCAGCAGCACAGCTACAGCAAACTGCAACAGCATCTCAACTGACAGCAGTTTTCCATGCTGTAAGCCTCAATAGTATCTAAGTTTTCTACATAGCTGGTGCAAACAATTGTCACAACAAGCAAGTCTAATATTCATGAATTAATAAATCCTTTTAAAGTCTGATATAATTGAGAGACAAAAGATAAATGGAGAAATAATTACTTTCTTTCTTACTGAGCTGAGTAGGAGTGGTCACTTATTAAAGCAACATGTTCAACAGCTCTTGCTGAACCAGCAAGCCTGGCAAACTGTAAGAAAAGCATATTTTCCCAAGCTCTCACAAATCTAGTTAACGTGTTAAAAATGCTTTCTATAAAACATGTATAGCTCCTTATCAAAATGATTTCAAAGTGAATGCATTCTCCAGAGCTTTCCTCAATATCTATGTAGAAAAATACTTATAGTCTAAGAGATTCTAACTTAAGCCCCTTTATCCATGATTTCAGCTAGAGGATAAGAGCTCTTCTGTATGGAGTGTTCCTGCCATAGAAACTCAGTGATGAAATGTGATGGTGGAGGGTGGGGGGATGGTTCTGTTTTGTCAGAAGAGATTAAAATGTGAAAAGCATAACTACTGTGAAGTCTTTTGAAATCTGGGTCTTTCTTAATTTTTTTTTTTTTTACCATGCCAGAAGATACTTCCTTGCCCAGAAGCTGGCTTTGACGTGGGATTCACATGATACTTTGGCTCATGCTTTTTAGGGCTCACACTAAATGCAGCATACCTTCTCTTAGAGTGATACTGGTGGGAAATTAGTATAAACATCTGACTTCTGGAAAGTATTACGTTCCATCATTAGAGCATTGATGGCAGGTTTTAATTGTCTACAAGTAAAATATTTTTTAACCAAATTATTGTGCTGGGAATAGCCAGGATTCCTGATGGTGGAATCACCTTCTTTTCAGCCACACTGTATGGGCTGCTAGAAAGGAAAAGTCACCTTCCATGCCTAGTGAAGACGTTGGTTCTTTTTAACGACCTGTCTCCAAAGGGCCATGAAAGGCCTTGGGTACATAGGATTTCAGGCTAAAAAGAAAACTCCAGAACTAACTGGTCAAATCTCCTTTGGATTTTACATTCCATGTGCTTATGCCCGGGTCAAACCATGTAACTGCAGCTTAACACAAGCCTAACTTCCAGACACTGATTTCTCTTTTGTTTATTATTTCTGTTTTCTTGTGTCTTGCTTCAGACCAAAAGAATGACAGAGAAAGAGCAGATTTCCATATGACTCTTGCCTCTCTTTCCTAACGAGAAGAAAAATCTTATAAAGTGACAATCATGTTGAAAAACACAGATGAAGAGATGATAATTTTTTCAAGTGTTCTTTAAGGAAGTATCTGTCTTCTAATTCTTCTCACAGATCTACCTAGCACTAAACCTACCTATGTGGATCTGAATTAAAGCAGATTAAGTTCAGGGACTTCATGGAGTTCTTCCATGATACAAGAGCTTTTCTATTTCATTTTGCAAAAGTATT
Organism: Hypotaenidia okinawae; assembly: GCA_027925045.1. NCBI lineage: Eukaryota > Metazoa > Chordata > Aves > Gruiformes > Rallidae > Hypotaenidia > Hypotaenidia okinawae. The sequence goes on along the minus strand of BSDF01000001.1, from coordinate 20,776,132 downwards.
TTATAGGACCAATCAAAAAGGGAGTAAGTGTGAAAGACAGGAGCACGGTAGTACATGGAAACTTAGCATGAATATAGCAAATATGAACAAACATCTTTGTGATTCTATTCATCCATACTGGACTGGAGAGATGACCTTAGTATGTCCCACAGAAATGGACATGGGATTGCTCTCCAACAAAATCAAAATCAGTTGACAACAAGGGTATAGTCAAAGGACACAATAAAGAAATAGTTGAACAAATTGCCACTGCTATTAAACAAATGAACATAGAGATAAAAAAAAACCCTTTCATGTCTAATGCACATAGTTAGTGTTGTTAGCAATACAGATTCTTTTTTTTCCAAGGTGTAATGAACTGTGAGAGTTGCAAGACGAGGTTAACACCGTCATTCTGCTTGTCTTGAGTAGCCAGATCATATAGGCACCTCTCTGGTATCTTTTCACTAGGAAAAGAATGTTCCAGTGGATCCAGATATTTCTTTTAAAACTATAGCCAGTAGCAAGGAACACGCTTTCTCTCAGGTGTGCTCAGAAGGAGTTTCTTCTCTCTCATCTGGTATTTCCTCAGAGCTCTGCACTTCAGCCTATTACATCATCAGATTTGACCTTCAACAGATTTCTTTTCCTTTCCTTTCCTTTCCTTTCCTTTCCTTTCCTTTCCTTTCCTTTCCTTTCCTTTCCTTTCCTTTCCTTTCCTTTCCTTTCCTTTCCTTTCCTTTCCTTTCCTTTCCTTTCCTTTCCTTTCCTTTCCTTTCCTTTCCTTTCCTTTCCTTTCCTTTCCTTTCCTTTCCTTTCCTTTCCTTTCCTTTCCTTTCCTTTCCTTTCCTTTCCCTTCCCCTCTCTACCCTCTTTGCCTCTCTCTCTACCTCTGTCTTTCCCTCTCTCTCATCACAAAGACACAGGCAGACAAACACATGACAAACAGGTACACAGAGTTATATGTCCTATGCTTCTCCTGCCATTTCTCACATCTCTTGAACTCTCCTAGACCTACCCAATATAGTTTTCAACTGTTTCTTCTTCTGTCAGAAGAAGAAGAAAAAAAGAGGCAGCTGTTGGGCCTCTCACTTACTCAGAAGAGGAGGTAGTTTTCCTTCCTAAAGGTCTCAGTATAACAATGTGCTGCCCAGCATCCCTCAGTGTTGAATGCATTGCTTTGCTTCTGCAAGGTAGCTGTAGCTTCAGGAATCTTAACAGCACTGCTGCTTCTGTCTGATGTTAATTTATTAAAATTATTAAGAAATTGGGTTATTTAAATAACCCTTGTATGTCTTTAAAACAAATACCTTTAATCTTACAGAAAAAGCTGTTTTAAGATAATGATAACATGGTAATACTAAGATGAAGGTATTTCAGTTAAAAAGATCCAGAAACCACGGTGTCCTTATCTTTTGTAAATGCTACATTGTGAAAATCCTCTCAGGCTTAGTCTGACTTAGCCTGTGTAACATTTCAGCTGTTATATTTCAACTGTAATAACAAGCAAAATGTAATCTTAACAGATTTTATCGAATCACCACAATCCTTCCACACTCAAGGACAAAAAAACCCAAAACCCTCCTTGTTGATGTTACGTTCTCTGTATGTAAGGGGTTCTTTTGGGGTTTGGGACTTCTGTCTTCCCTTTCTGAAGGAACAAGAAGAGTATAATGCTAAAAAATAGCCCAGTCTCTGTTCCTAGGAGCCTAAGAACACTGTCTCCTTGTGGATTACAGCTGGCAGCCGTAAGGTGTAAAGTTTTACAATTTACAGTGCTGGGATTTCTTCTTCTTTTTAATCTCTGGTACTCAAAAACCTTTCGTTTTCTTGGCGAGCTGTGAAACTTTAGATTGCTAGTTAAATAGAATGTTCTGCCTGCAAATATTATAGTGTATATGCGGGCTAGTGGGAATGTATAGTAAACGAATGCAGAATGCATTAATATTGTCTAGTTTGGGGAGAAAAGGTGAAACTATAGGAAATTTTAAGCAGCTACAAGAACTGTCATAAGGATGAAGGATCATTTAAGATGTGAATTAACCTTTATGTACAGAAAATCCTGTTACAGTCAGTATAGAATTAGCAAATGCTTCTAGCAGGATGGGCATATTTCTCCATGAAATTTTTTAGATTGATTTTAGGTATCTTTAGAAATGAGTTCTACAATATTTTAAAATGTTGATTTTATCAGATAGAGTAATTTAATTTCCATGGCATTCCACTGCATTTGTCCTATTAGATTAATTTTTAATTTTTTTTTCCCAATAATGTTTTGCAACCATATCATTACCCTTACATGCTACGATCCTCAGAAGAGGGTTCACGAGGACCTCTTTGTAGAGACGCATGCTCTCCCACTTGAGGGCCCAGGTTTTCCTCAGTCCAAAAAGAGCACTGAACTTTGAATTTCTTCAAATTCTTAAGCACATGACTTTGTCTATTCCTGCTTGCTTTGGCCTCAGGCAAGCCTTCTGGCTTATTGGCAACATTGCTGTATTGTACCTGCGCTGTATGGGATTTCCTCTGGCTCTGCCTGACCCTAATAAAAGCCCAAAGAGGCAGAGCAGAAATAATAATACCAGAACCCTAAAGCAATTGTGGCTTGAATGGATGATTGCCATTTCCCTAAGCACCATCCAATTCACTTCTCCTTTAGCCTGTCCCATCTTTCTTTAATCCCCACCTAGGCACCATGTCTCCTCCTGTCAAACCTGCAAATGTATGAGTATGTAGGACAACTCATCACTTAAAGAAGAAAACCTCTGTGCGGAGATCCCACCTGCAGTAGGTGTCCAATCAGAGCTTTTCAGTGGAAAAACAGACGTGTTTCACTCCCCCTCACTCTCTTCCTTTTGTAGGAGAGAGATCCCACTAGTTAATTTCTACAAGTCTGAGGTGATTGTTAGCAGACTTTGCGCTGATCCCAGCTTTACTTTCATTTAAAGGAATGTTTCAGCAGCGTGCAACCTGACGTTACTGCAATGGCCAAACAAAAACCATTGGAGACAGGAGTTCAGAGAAGCTGGATGTAAACTGCTGGATGTAAACTGTTACCAGCCATTAGGTTTTTGCATCCTTCTGCTCTAAGACACAAAATAGTTATGAAGCAGTGATGGCCTTTGTTATTAGTTGAAGACACACCTTGACTTTGGTTTAAATCTTTAATTTCATTTATCTTATGCTTGTTTTAAAAAGAATGGAGAATTCTTCAATGAAAAGAATTAGGAGAGACTACATACAAAACACTTAAGTATTTTCAGAAAACGTTAGGGCAAGTTAGCGTTAACAACATTTTCATGTCTATTTAATTTATACTATTGAGTTCCCCTTTTTAAGCAAAATGTAAAGAAAACAGCATCTGGGACATCATACCTTGACAAGTGGCATAATATCAAAATTGGGAATTATTATCTAATATAAGATTAAAGGAAATGAAGCACAGATACAATGATTTAACCTCCCTTTTGTACTCATTGTTTCTTAAAATTGAAAACCCATTTTACCTAATTTCAGGGAGGAAAGTCTCCCTATGTTCAAACTTTCTCAAAGTTATGCAAAACCATGGAGGATGTGTTTCACTCCGTTTATGTGGTACTGCAGAAATGCTCTAATGTTGAAATAACAGCTCTGAAACGAGAATAATAAAGGTTTAATATTAATGCATCATCCATACAAAGAATACGGCTGAAATTGCAGTCCTGTTAAGTCAATATAACTTCTATTGACTTCAGAAGAGCTCAAGATGACATTTGATTAATTTTATAAATAAGCCTCATGCTTTCACCATTGTTCTGGATGTGACAGCATCAAAGCACAATTTACAATGGAAGGTACACAGGCATGAATTTTCCCTGTAATTTGCAGATACATTAAAGTCCTATAGTTAGTGTTGTCCTTAACACAAGAACATTTCTTCTACAGACTATCCACCAAAACACCCAAACACAGCTGAGTTCATCATGGTATCAGCAGGAAGTTGTACACTGTTCAGAAGGCAAGACTTTGTGAGTTCACATGTTAGTAAATGTAGTTTACCTTCTACTTCACCAGGCAGACAACATGTTAGTTTGAGTGTTATTTGTAATCACACTGAGCAGGGAGCTTGAGCACTACTTCAGAGCTAAAATGAACACATTTGCATTTCACTTTATTATTAATGAGCTGTGAAAGGCATGGATCAGTCATTTTACCATTTCTTTCAGAGGTATTGGACAAATTACAGAGACTAGTAAAGGATGATTAGTTAAGGAGGATAGTTTTCAAAAAAGTTGTAAATTCATGGCAAACATCTTGAAATGGTTATTAATTACCATCAGTTTACTGTTTGTATTCTTTTTCCTGAAGTCAGCTATTGCTGCGGCACTTACAGTATTCTTCCCACCATTTGCGTCCATTTGCTGTCTAGACCTCTTCAAGTTTTAGATCATTTTGAGCCAATGTGACTGGACTTGATGCCCAGCCCAGTCCCTAGCTGAAACGTTGGCGGCTGGTGGAGCTTGGTGCATGGTGACCTCTGCTGCTTGTGCAGTGCTATAGTTGTAGAAAGCTCAAAAAAAAGGTAGAGCAACTGTAACAACGATTTGTGTTTTTCATTGTAGAAATGCTGAGTCCTTCTTCTGCAATGCCATCTTGGACTGCTTTGGGACACTCTCAGATAACCAACTGCACAATAAGCCACTCGAGTCTAGAAAAAGCAGAGTATATCAAAGGGTGTGCGTGTGCCTCACAGATTTATGAAGGCGCTATATAATTTCAGCTGAAAAGCTATTTACTGTAACTCCAGATGTTTGGCTGCATCTACTGTTTACCAGGATGAACACTGTGCATATTAATTGAAATACACTATCTGTCATTTCATTTTGTGTGAAGAAATGACATTTATTATTTTCTAAATTATAAATGTCCAGACCTAGCATGCAATAAGATATCGAAGCACGCTAGAAAGTACTTTTCTCTGGAAAATGTTATCAACACCTTAACAGCAACAGGCAGTTCCTCCATACAACCCTCACTCTCACATCACAATATTACCATGGAAAGGAAACTATTATCAGTCCAAAATTAGGACACCGAGGACTAATATGAAGTCTGACACAAAGTAAGGTGACACTTTCCAGATCCATGACTTGCACTCATATATGTTCTGTTGCAACTTTCAGATTTTATTTTTTTTTTAAACCTGAAATGACAGTTATATTAAAAGACTTGAGCCCCCTAGTCAGTATAAACAGTGCTACCATTTTCACACTCTTCCTGGAACAAAAGACTTTTCCCAGGCTACCTTTCTTTTTTTCTTGTCCAGCCAGGAAAGTTATTTATATCCTTTCACAGGAGGTATGACACCACTCGATGATGAGCCAGAATTAGTAGCAGGGACTGTGACATTTGTCTATGACCCTTTGATAGATTCAAAGTTAAAAACATCGTATAACATGCTGTAGTTCTTCCAGGCACATTTTATGTCATGCAAGGCCTGGACAATGTCATTTGGTGTTTTCTAGAGCCCCAGAAATGAAAAGAATTGGAAAAAATCTTGTTCAAAATGTTGTGAAGAATTGACTTTAAATTCGCAACTTTGACATTTGACAGCTTTCTTCTTCTGCCTGTTCCTTTCCCCTTTTTAAGTGACAAAGCAGAAAATCAAGAGAGTCAAGGAAAGAAGGGGAAGAAGATGAGAATATTTCTAAATCACGAACCTTCCAGCCTGGCTAAGAGCTTGAGGTACACAAATGTTTCCACAACTTGGTTGCAGGTTAGTCATTCATTTGTACTTGAACTCCAGTCCCGCTTCATCCAGTAAAAAGTAATCCTCAAGGATTCAAAGGCCCCTCAAAACTCTTGTAAAGCCTCAAAGGAGATTTCAGATCTGCAGCACCCCTAAAGGCCTAATAAAGATTGTATGGGATAAAGTTGCATCCCTCAGATGCTTCCAGGCTGCATCGTGATTCATGAGAAAGACTGGCCCAGAAGTCCTGCTGTGGTGTGTGCTATGGCATAGCCTGCTCAACCTGCATGTTCTATGGCATAACTGAACAACTTGTAGTCAGAGTTTTCTTATGGGTTTGGGGATTTTTTTGGTTGGTTGTTTTGTGGGTTTTGGGGGAGTTTTTTTAGGGTTTGGGTTGTTTTGTTGGTTTTTTTTTAAAGGAGGAAAACATTCACAGTAAGGGAGAGATAAGGAAATGTTTCTTTGAGAGAAACCTGTAGGTAGTCTCAAAGAGAGAGGTAAGGAGGTTTTATTGGAACAAAGGAGTGTTTTTCAGCACTACTTTTGGCCCACAGATTGGGTATGCACAAGGTATATCACATTCTGAGAGGTCTAGGGAGAAAAAATGCATCGCATTGGTACAGGGGTGTAACTGGGAAGAAACTGCTCACATCAAGACACCATCTGAGCAACAACTGCAAATGAAAACTGACCAAGAAAACTCATTACCTATTACAAATATACAGTATCACAACTAGAGGATAAATCCTTTAACCATGATACTAAGCAAAATTGTGCATGATAACTACTGGTTTTTATATACAAGTCAAAGTTCTTTAGGGCTTCCCATGAAGGATTGTGCAAGTCAGTTACTTTCGATTAGTAGTTTGTACAAAACCCAATTTGGGGAACATACAGTTATAATGCAAGTACTCATAGTTAAACTTGGTAAAGAGATTTACTTTAAAAGAATTTTAAGTCACTTTTTATATAAAATAGCAAGACTGTTCCTGTTAAGCTTCCGATTCAGACTTTCTCAGGCCTGCTACTGTTTAGGCAATGAATATTCATGAACATAAACATGATCTGTAACATCTGTATACCAGCAGAAGAGTGTTAGCAAGACATTTACACTCCTTTGTTTGGGATATATACTTGTATACAAAAAGAGAAACTTTCCCTTGTGATCTTCTCCAGAGATGATTTCACAGTCCAAAGTCTGGCCTTAAAAAATTATAATGTATATCATATGATTCTGCAGGAAAAGAAATGGAAGCAGAGTGTCTCGCAACCCTCAGCCAAACCCTTCTACCTTGCCAGAAATGAGAAATAAAAGTTTAGTCTGTGAATCCCTTTAGCAGCCTTCACTCCTCTTAAAAAATAATAAAAAAAATTAAAAAGCACACTGCATCTGGGTTTGTCAGGACATGCAAAACTCCGTCTTTTGAGTTAAAATTCCCCTTCTATATGACATTTCTTCATTCCAATTGGCCCGGTGGAGTTAGATGAGGTGGTGGAACTTGTCACATGAGAAAGTCATGCTGATTTACTCAACCAGCCTTCCTGGAACAATCACTTGTAACCCATGTCAAGAGTATTACTTCAGCTTCCCACTCACTGTTTTGTTTATTCTTAAATTAACTAAAAATGGTGATTATTTTTAAATTAACACTTACTCTTTTTGTGACAGGTGCTGCAGCTTTAAATTTGCACTTTCAGTTACACTAAGAGTTTATCTAAATGGAAAGTTCCTCGAGGTAGAAACCAATTAGTTAGCAGCTAGAAAGGGTGGTGTGATACCTCTCTCGTGTTCTTCTAATGCAGACTATGAAAACAACCACATGTGACTTTGTGACAGTATCTTTATGGGCATCTGCTTCCCAGATAAACCTCTTAGAAAATTTTATCAGGTAGATTATATACTCCCCAAATGTAGGTGTGCATACATGTATCTGCTGATGAGTTACCTTAAGCTACCTGTCCAGAAAATCAGAACAGCATTTTCCTCAGTGGCCTCAACACACTTTCTTCCCTTCTGGCCACTTTCTGCCTCTGCATGTAAGAGCAAAAATAATTTTGATAGTTCTTTTCATCCAGTTTACCACTTCCCAATTTTTATTTTCTGGGTTAAAATAGAAAGCAAAGACTTCTATGTTCGTTTGACAACTAAGTTTCATAAATGGAAGTTAAACTGATCCTGAGTGAGCTGCGTGTCTCGGGTTCCTACCCTATACAGAATTCTTCACATGTTGGTCACCCAGCAGTTCAAAAGAAGCTCTAATTTGTCTATTGACTTTTAGCAGTTCAATTGCTAACGTGATGTGAGTCAGTAATTAAAGGTCAGTCACTCAGCTGGTAATGTTTCCTGACTCAGAAGTGAGAGAGAACTCACAAATTCGGGATTCGTGGAAACTGGAAAGTATGGAGTTATAAAATACTGATAGCAGAAGGCACAGGATTACAGAATAATGAAATGCTTTTTATCACTTGCCTGCATAGAATGAAATATAGTCTGTGATGCACCAAAAGGCTTCCGTGAGTGATTTGAAGTTTTACTGCAAATGTATGTCTATGAGATAAAAAGCACTTTTGTTTGATTTTAATTTCTTTAAACCAAACCACGCCATGTGTTGTGGTCTACTATGTGATTCTGCAGTCATCACATCTAATAGTCTACCCAATGTCTTTGGAAGGAGAATTCTTTATTGAGCATTAATCTTTAATTGGTATCTGAAGCGTTCCTCTTCTGGGATGAGGGCTGTTGCCAATGTGCTGAGAAAACACCATTAAAAATTTCCTCTGTCATATTCCTAAATATTAATCTGAGAAATTGTCACGTTCAGACTTCTCAGTCAGCATGAAAACAGTCCATCTCAGACTCTGTGTAGATAAGATAGGTAGGCTTGAGTGGAACATTATGTCTTTTTCTGGTCTTTAAGTGTTGCTATATACAAAATACAGATTCTTTGCTAGATGGTACATTGCTATTCATGGCTACATGCTATGCACAGTCAAATGACTCCAGTTACCCTACTATGTCCACATTTCAGATTGACTCAAACCTCCTCTTCTGGAAAGCCTGTAAAAGAAAGATTAACGGCAAATAGGAAGCTTTAGAAAACACAGACATCTGGAAGTAAAGATATCATAGTGGTGTAAGCCACAGTGGAATAAAACATTTGTTTAATTCAACCTTTAGTCTCTAAAGCCAGTCAATAGGGAAAGAGAGCCAACAATTTAATGGCACACATTTGTTTATGTAAGGTCTGCTGTGCAGAAGAGCCATCCAATTTAGTTTGCAAACTCTCCAGAACAGCAGGTGCTGGGTGTGCTGAGCTGTCAGAGCACCCAGTTCCTGGGGGAAATGCACGTCAGCACTCACATAATTCTTAAACCTCTTCTGCCTGGCGGATGATCTTTGTCACCTGCACAAGCCCCTTCTTGCTCAGCCTCTCGCGACAATGCAGGGCCAGAGAAGGGCAGGGGAGGCAATCAGCAGCACCGATCCTATAGGGATGTTCCACATCTGGTCCCCACTCCTGCCCAGCACAAGTCCTACAGCATATCTCATCCGGATGTGCAGCTGCTGCACGATGGCAATAGCTGGCAAAGGTTGCTGCAAGAATTCAAGTGTGTATATGCAATGCTGCTAATATAAAACGTTCATAGTTTTGTACATTGTGAGACGTTTTCCTGGTGGTGTTTACATTGTGCTGATTTTTTAATTTCCCACTCAGCAGGTTGAAATATTTTTTTCCAGACTGTCTTTCTCCTTACACACATAAGTCTGTTTCTAATTGAAGCTAATATTAAAATAAAGTGATTTTTTTTCCCTTAGTGTAACTTCATGCACTGCATTAGTATTCTTAACCTTCTTTGCTTGTGCAGTAACATTGTCAGTAGGTAACAGAACCGCTATAAGGAAAATATTTCTTAGCATCCTGGTTTGCAATCAGCATTGCACCATGAGAAGAATTTTCAAACTCATTTGCACTGTGTGATCCTTGAGCAAAGAACAGAGGTTCAGTTCAGTATGTTGTAGACTTTCTAAAAATGAAAAGACTTTATCTAGTAGATGACTTGGTAGTACAAAGTACATTAGAACATCAATAAATCACACTGATGGATGGAACCTTGTCAGCTACTGAATTTAACTTGTGTTAAAGTTAAATCCAATTTAACTTTGTATAGGTGAGGTTTGAGAGACCAGCTGTGAATTACCAAATATCGGTCACAACTGTGTAATGCAGTGAGTCACCTTCATTTTCAGTCAAGTTAATACAAGGCAAGAGTATTTAGCTCTTTGTAGAACTGAATGATAAGATGGAAGTTTATCCTTTAGAAAAGAAAATCAATTTCTGCATAATAAATAAATACAGGAGTTTCAGAAGTTTAAAACTCATGGGTCTTTTCAAGAAGACTCAGGACCACTATAATCCCTTCGATTAGGTCATATTTTTATTTTAAAAAACAAACAACTTTATTACTGACAGAAACAGAAACACTTTTTTCCTAAATCCAAATCAAGGGTGAGGAACGACAGCTCATTTAGCCATTGCTACTAAGTACTACAAGATTATGGATCAAAAGATTCTGACAATTCTAGCATCTTCATACAAAGAAATAGGGAAATGACTGTGGAATATGGTGTGGTAAGTGAGCCAAAAAAAAAATCTCTTTGGAAGGAGTCTTCACATATATGAAAGGACCACAGCAGAGTCTGTTAGAGATGAAAACTGAAGAACTGGAATTGTCCAGTGTTCCTTCTTGCAAAAGATGTCTGTCACACAACCAACCATATGTATTTGTATGAAAACCTTCCACAGTCATGGAGTGTCAGCTCCAGTCTCATTAAACCAATTGCAAGCTTATGATGAATTAAGATAAACTGTAACATGTATATTCAGGTAGCAGGGATAGAGGGTACAAATATGCAAAAGAAGATGCAACAAAATTGCATGGGGAGCTGTTGGATGGGCAGTAGTTTTCTAGCCTGAAGTCTGCAAAAGTAGTTAGCAAATTTCCAGTGTAACCATAAGAGTCCAACGTAGAAGTAAATTCTTATTATTTCCTTTGTTCAAGATCCTCCTGGCTGATTGGAGACTTGTCGTAATTTAATGAAAAGAAAAAAAAATTAGACTATCAATAGCAATTAAACAGTCTAGCATCCTAAATCGGTTCTACTTTACCTGAGAGAATGAGATTTTTCATTCCAGAATATAACAGAAACAGCAAGAGGCAAAAAATAACAAGGTTCAAAATCCCCAGCAAATGAAGACCCAAGTATCACACACAGAGAAATTAATGTACTATAACTTACACCTCTCGGTCACTACATGCTTCAAACAATGAATGGAGCCGATTTAGTAGAATTTCTGAAAGACTGAAACAACTTGCTGACACTTCAAGTACACTGCACACTTCTAGGGTAGGACATGGTTAAATTATAGAATGCCTCCATGTTTTCCATTTCTTTGAGAAACAGTGCTAGAAGGAATTTGATACATTTCCATCTTAAAGGCTCAAGAATTGCTCTGGCTTTTACTTTGTTGAATGGAGGATCCTCACCCTCTCAGCCTGAGAGCCTACAGTCCTACAAGGACTTCAGACCCAGCCTACAAGGAATGAGTTGCTGTCTTCTGGTGTTAAGCAGTCAAAAATCTTCTCTTGGAAGGAAGTGAAAAGCGCAATTGATAGATCATAATTCCATTATACAAGCAGGATCTGAGGAGAAATGTTATTACCGATCTTCTCTGCTGAGTAAAATAGTCCAGTTTCATTGCCTTGCACAAAGACATGATAGTAGTTTCGCCCTCCCTGCCCCCCCCAACACTTTTTTCACTGCTGTAAAGTAGAAAAAGTAGGGAATACATTTAGAAATTATTTTTAAACTTCCTCTTGCTTCCTTCACCTTCCCTTCTGTAACATTTCTATTTGCATGAAAGTCTTCCACCATCTCCTGAGAGCTATTCTTGGGCTTTATCTTTCCAGAAGTGCTTATATCACATGCTAATTGGCTTAATTAACTACAAGTCATAGCTCCAACAAAAGCATTTCCTATCTAGTCAGTGTGACCATTAAAAAGTGATTTGCATTACATTTGGAAAAGCAGACACTTAGCTTGTGAAAGGGGCTAATGAAGCATGTGTTCTGAGCACACAAATCAGGTGCTAGAGGTGTAGAAAGCAATACACAATCCCTTTGCAGAAGCAATTTAAAAGATTTTAACTAGTGGTTTTCCAATAAAGACTGACATAATTTTTTGCAATGATAAAATAATTAAGAGAAATGGAGAAGACTTTCTTCAAGCAATTTAACAATTATAAGGAATAAATGCTGTCTTTATTTGTAATAGCTCATGGAAGCGATTCAGCATGTACAAGGTCAGAAAGATATTCTGCAAGCTATTTTTTGAAAATAAAATTTGGAAGGGCAAGTGCAGTGCTCAAGTGTTGCTAATGACCTGCAGAGACAAATCTGCACAAACACAGGGCTCTGCTCTTGCCTTCAGTAACAATGCAGCACTACAGGCACCAAAAAAGGGCACCATTTCAAGTAAAATTTAGGTCACATATAAGTGCCAATATACAAAAATATAATCCTGTAAATCTCCACACAGCTGCTAACAGACCTTGGAATTGCTTAAGCTCTGTAGGCACTCGTGTTTTCAACACCGACTTTCCATCGCTATCTGTAGCTTTTATTTTTGGCATATGTTTACGTATTTCATGTTGGCAGGGCTGAGCAGTGCTGCTTGTGTCTGGTGCTAGATCTTAATTAGAATTGGAGGGATGGGATTTGGACCCCCTACTTTAGGCTCCAGCATGGTTCTAGGAGGTGTTCTCAGAGCACATCTGAAATACCTGTGCTCCACACAGCTTACTGGTGAAGCAGGAAAACCCTTCAGAATATGATCAGGAGAAAGAAGTATTTGATTGTCTCCCCGACCTCTTCTTTTGCTGTTGCTTGGCAATTGCTGCAGCCCCGCAGATGTGAGGAATTGACTTCTCGGCACCTCCTGAGGGACTCAAGTGTTCTGGCCACTCACGTTATAAATGGAGACTGCTGCATCATCTTCATCTTAGCCTTCATCTGACTTTAGAGTTAGTCCTGCTTTGGGGGTTGACCTCCAGAAGTTACTTTTAGCTTCAATTATTACATGAGTAAAATAGTCCAGTTTCATTGCCTTGCACAGACACGGTAAGCGCTAGTTTCTTTTTAAAAAATAGCAGTGACCCTTGCTAATTTCTTGTAAGAAAAACTATTAGAACTATTTTGTGAGGTATATCTGGAAGGAATAAGGGGCAAGTATGAATAAAAGTTAGGAAAGAATAAGGAAGGTAAATCCTGTCTGTGGAGTTTTCGCTTTGGTGTGCTGTAGATAGTTCACTGTGTATATGGGTACATTATCCTGGTATTCTTTAATCTTCTCAGGTACTGGTTAGACACCCAGACCTCCTAAATTCACTCATGAACTAAAATTTCAGTCCCTAAAATTCAGACACCAGGAGGATTGCCTGTGGAGAAAAGAGTCCAGCTGCTCTGGTACCAACTAAAGCAGCTCAGTTTCTCACAGAGATCCAGGCCCTTCCTGATTTTGCAGTGCATAGCCCTGGCAGAGTGCTCTTTTAATCCTTGAAGCCATGAACCATGCAAGTCCTTGTGCCCAGAGGTTCTGGTTCTGGTTATAGAAGAGTTAATTGAAATTTTAATTCCTCACCTCTCCTCCAGTTGAACATAAACTGAAAGTCAACAACTGAAAACCATATTAATCCTGCAGAAAATTTTAAATTATTGTCCAGCATATCTGTAAGCTATCAGAGCACAATTAGACTTGACATCTAGTCTTTATTAATAGCGTGAAGAGTACAAAGCACTAAGCTAAACTAAAGCAGTCCTGGAGCAGTGTTGGACTGTGCCAACTGTCATGGCTTCAGACACTTCAGGGTGCTGGGGTAAAGTGGAATGCCTTGGCATCAGGGCCTGTCCCAGCTCCAGACAGGATCAGGCCAACCGGGGGGGCACCAGGCAGCCGCAGCCCTGGGTGTCAGGCACCTCCCTGGGGACTGGCTGGGACATGGGCCAACAGGGAAGCCCGGCTCAGTGAGGCCCATGGGTGAGCAGGGCAGGGCTGTGGGGAGCTGAAGGCTGGCCCTGTTGTGCTATCACTGGGCTGACGGGCCCAGGGGCTGACATGGGGTCCTGGGCTGAGGAAAGTGTGGGGGGAACTCTAAGGATAGGGTAAGGACCCTGAGGACCCTCATAACCTCAGGACCCTGAGACAGGGCCATGGACCATTCCAAACACTGGAGGATGGATGAGGCTGTTTCTTTTGGAGCAGAAGTTAGCCTGTGAATACAGGCTTTGCAAACCACCTTCTCTCCAGGCCTGAGCTCTCCCTTTCCACTAGACAGGAAAATAAACAGACATAGTTTGAGCTACCATGTGGACATATCCTGTGAGAACGGTGTTTGCCTGCTGTAAGTTTATCCTCTCATGCATACAAATTATCATCTCCTAACCATCTTTGGGCAATCCAGAGGTTTTTCCCCTTAGTGTCATAGAACCTTAGGCTGGGGCCTTCTAATAGTTTTTCTGATCTTTATTTTGATGTGCTTCTTACATAGCCACCTCAAATTCAACATTTTTAATCTCAGCTGCTGCACAGATCAGATTTCCATGTGGCCATGGAGGTAGTGGGGCATAGCTGCACCCTTGGGTGTGTCAGTACAGAAGTCTTCTCTGATCCCCTCATGCCTCTGGGAGCAATGAGGTTGATGGTGCCTTGTGAGAGGCTGTCTCTGTGTTTTCCTGCATTCATTTCTTGCTTCTGTTCCTTATGCTCAATTTAAATGAGAAGGGTTTAAGATCTATATCTTTGGAACTGTCTGGAACAATACAAAGCTTCTGGTCTTGCTCACATCTTGATTTCTGCCAGCTAAGATGTCTTGTGTGGGTCTATAACAGTAAGCAGAACTTTGCTGGAGGTGTGAACTGTCAGTTCTGTCAGGCATGGCACATACTCCTTCAAGAAATGCATTATCTCCTGGAAATTAGCCCCTGAACTCTTCCTCAGTGCTTGGTTTCTCTCAAGAATATATCTTCCTGAGCAGATAATTTTTTTTTCCAGAACTTGTGAAGTTTTCTAGTTATTTTTACCCACACACTTAGTTTTCTTCCTTTATTAATAGGGGAAAGATCACTCCTATGAATATAACAGTTTACCTTCTACAGCTGTGGTTATTCTTTCAATGATAATATCATGATTTCTGGCAGCACACAGACTTGTACACCTGAGTCATTCATTGGATTTTGGACTGGTGATTAATTCATCTTCTGTTGCAATGGTGTCCAAAAGTTTCTATTTTTTCATTCTCTCTTCAGACTCTCCTGGCAAGACTCTTTACTCTCCGGTAAACTCTTAGAAAGTGATGTAATTACTTACAGTCTCTGCAATTTCTTCTGAAGGCCAGGCATTGTGTTGTTTATTGCAACGCATGGAACTGGTTTGTGTATGCTGATTTTCATCTCCACATGCTTTCCTTCTCCTTTATTGTAGCAATTCATCTTCTTTTGCATCTTCTGTGTCAAAATTGTCTTCACTTCTTTGAAGTGAACAGCTAAGTAAATTTCTAAATAGTTGAAACAGAATTTCCTATTAATTACTGTCTTCTAATTCAGATTTCAGACATAGAATATATATTGTGCTATATATTGTACTATATAGAACCTTAGTCTCCAAGATTTGAGGTGTTTCAGCCTCCTGTAAATCAGAAAGTTTTGTGTCTTCTCTTTTCATTCTCTGATTAAGAACACCTCTCTCTCATTGAAGATCACATGGAGAAGAGCAATCCTCCATTTCTGTGAAGGACTTCCAGAGCCTGCCTTCTCTCTCTGGGTGTTCATGAGGGCAGTCGAGTTCTGCTTAAAGCACTCCACACCCCTCTAGGATTTCAGATACTTTTGAATTATTGTATTTATTATTAAAGCTTTTTTTTTTTTTTTTTTTTTTTGGTTAGTTTACTTCCCTCCTGGTAACCTGCTTCAAATAAGAATTTTAAGAATCAAAGTGCTTGAAAAATGTCTGGTTTATGCTGTAATACCTCAGTCATTAACACTTGATCGATGCATTTCCAGATCAGCCAGTAATGTATTTTTGATCCAGATCAGGTGTGGGCATGCAAACAGAGCTTGGTAAAATTAAGAGCATGCAACATGGTGTTAATGCTGTCTTTACACTGCTGGATTTTTGATCTTGCACTACAGGCTCTAAACCTGAGTTTAATGTGTAGTCAGACGGTGACCTCAGCGCCTGAGTTGTAAGCTAACAGCACAGCATAATGTGAGTCTCTGCAGAACACAATGCATTCCCTGTGGCTTTTGCAAGGGTATCTGAAGTGTGTAACTGCCCACTAGTTTAGGTGAGTTACACAAAGGAACCATGGTCAAAGATGACAATGTGTAACAGCTGATTTTTGTCTATACACAGTCATATAGTACCTCTTGATACTAAATTTAAACCATTTTCTTCTATGTTTCTCATAACTATGTCATTTTTTTCCCTGCTTACTTGTTTCAGAGTCTGAAATTGCATCATCACAATAACCTTTAAGCCTTAATGCCAATTTAAATATATATTCAATGAATCCTAGTGCATATTTAAATACTGAAAGGTTAAATAATTAAAATGCTCTTTAAATGTTACCAATTTACTTTTTCATGTGAGGTGTGCCTTTGACTTATACTGTAGTTTTAATCTATGAAGACGAGGAGAAGGTTGTGGGTTAACCAAAGAACATTTTACTCTTGAAGTCCTGTCATGAAAAGGTGAATGTAATTGTTCTTAGAGTGAGCAAGCTGACATATAGGAGGAGAGTGTCTAATTCTTCTTTGTAGAGCACAGTCTATTATGTTTTTCTTCATTCTTTCATTCATAAAATAGGTGTGGAAATATATTTGAGTATACTTAGGCTCAGAAGCTGAGAGGAAACAATCTGGTTCTAACTTCATTTCATAAGTTGTGGTTGATTGGTGTATTGGGAAGATTTGAAACCTGACTGTGGAAAATGCTGTTTCCATCTTCGGCAAGGACAGTGAGAGATTTGGAAGATGATACACTGGGACAGAGACATAAAAATATGGGCATGAAAAGGCTCTGAAGGGATCATTTAACCCATTTATTTCTAGTGGGTGGTCACTTATTAGATGGAGATCAAGCTTCCCCAGAGTTGTGTTGGCTCTGTGCCAATGTACCACCTTTTGTGCTGTCATTTTTCCATAAGTGTTTCCTAATTCAGTGAAGCCTCAGTGCCCTTGGATGCATAGGCAATGGGTTCACTGGGGACATGGACCTCAGCAAAGCCTTTGACACCATTTCTCACAGCATTCTGCTTAAGAGGCTGGCTACCACTGGCCTGGACAGGCACACCCTCTGGTGGGTAAAGAACTGGCTGGGTGGCCGGGCTCAAAGGGTTGTAAATAGATCTGAAGGCCCGTCATGAGTTGTGTTCCCCAGGGCTCAGTCCTCAGTCCAGTTCTGTTCAATGTCTTTATTGATGACCTGGATGAAGGGATCGAATGTTCCCTCAGTAAATTTGCAGATGACACTAAGCTGGGAGGAAGTGTTGATCTGCCTGAGGGCAGGGAGCCTCTTCTAAGGGATCTGAACAGGCTGTCTGTATGGGCTGAGACCAACAGGATGAGGTTCAACAAGGCCAATTGCAGAGTCCTGCACTTGGGACATAACAACCCCATGCAGTACTACAGGCTTGGGGAAGAACGGCTAGACAGCTGCCTGTCAGGGGAGAAGGACCTGGGGGTGCTGGTTGACTGCAGACTGAATATGAGTCAGCAGTGTGCCCAGGTGGCCAAGAAGGCCAACAGCATCCTGGCTTGTATCAGCAACATTGTGGCCAGCAGGTCCAGGGAAGCAATTGTGCCCCTGTACTCAGCATTGGTGAGGCCACACCTTGAGTGCCATGTTCAGTTTTGGGCCCCTCATTACAAGAAGGACATCAAGGTCCTGGAATGTGTCCAGAGAAGGGCAACCAGGCTGGTGAAGGGATTGGAGAACAAACCTCATGAGGAGAGGCTGAAGGAACTGGGGTTGTTTAGCTTGGAGAAGAGGAGGAGGAGGGGAGACCTTATCACCACCTATAATTACCTGAAAGGAGGTTGTAGAGAGGTGTAGATTCTGTGAGTCGGTGAAGGGATGGTAGTCTAATGCATGGAGGGAAAGTGGCAAGTGTAAGCAGAGAACAGGTGAAATTGCAGCAGGGTGAAGTGAGCACTCATCCCATATTAAAGCTTATCTTCCCACCAGCTTTGTGCTCATTAGCGAAGGCTGTATGCTGTAAGTTACTGTGAACAGGGCTAGAAGACAATCCTCAAAAATATGCGATGGGAGGTGTGGAACTCTGCATTTTTGTTATCAGACTGCATATAAAGGCATAGGAGACCTGGGGAATAGGAGACAAAAGACGATTATCTCTCATGAATGATGATCCACTGCACACATCACTATAAAAATCGTTTCCATCCCTTGTTAGATGGTCCTGTAATATTTCCCTTCCTTATTGTCAGAGGAGAGCTCTGAACATTCATAGGTATTCTGCCTGGATTTAGGGGAGAGAATTTGTGGATTTTGAACAGGAAACTTTCAGTTGTGAACTAAATCCATGTGAAAATGCTGAAATTTATATTCTGTGGGGAGCTAAATGGATTTCCGAGGTCTGCAAGCTTAGAAGACTGGAAAATTGCCAGGAAACTGGCATGGTGACATCGTCATCATTCTGCAATTACTGTGGTATAACATAACCTAAGTTTTCTTGAGGGGAAAACAATCCATACTGAGCTTGTACAATAAGCCTCTGTCAAGTGCTTCCATTTTCAGGAAGCTACAGTGTAGACGGCACTTTCAACTGGAGTAAGCCACGAGGTTACCAGAGGGCTCCATGGAACCTGAGACCATAGTTGAACAAATTCCAGTGAACCAAGAGCAACCTTTTAGTTCAAGCACTTTGAATTCATAGTTTTCTTTGCCAGTAGGATTTTTAGAGTCCAGGTAGGACTTTAAAAATATATACTGCTACCACACATGGTTATGCATACCTAGGCACAAATGTGAAATCTGACAGAAGGGAAAGTTAGCAGACAGAATCTAAGCTTCTTTTCTTTTCAGATGTAAGGATTTTATTTTTAAGATAACAGTAACATTCCTTAGTTAATGAGGGATGTCACTTTAAAAGTTGATGCCTTGAAGGCTTGATACTCTGACATTCAAAATTTGGTTTGTATGGTGAAAAAGCTATTGAGCCAACGGGTTGATTTTCTACTTTTTTCCTACTTATTATGACAATAAAAGGAGCATTTGTATTAAAATAAAAAAAGTCCTTAGTTTAACTTCCGGGGGAAAAATGCATGAGAAAAGTCAAGGCTATATAAAAATATTAAGGTCAGGAAAATTCCTTATATTTCCACTGAGTAAAGCAGTTTTTATTTATAGGTCACACAGAGTAGAACTGTGTCCTCATGAATCCACTTCTTCCTTTTGCATAGGCTGTACAGAAAATCTTGGATCGATAGGAATATAGGTAAGAATGCTATTCGGCTGGTGGTTAATTTTCATACCAACAAAGGAACATCTAAAAATATTTCAAGAAAAATCTAACGAATTTCTGAAGCAGAGAATATGCACAGATCTATGTGAAATGAACATTTTTCGTAAGGTTCAGAAAATCTCCCTTCCGTTGTCACCTAACTGTGGGAAGAACCTGAGCTGAGCAATTCAACCATTTAGCTGTTTCTCCCGCAGAATTACAAAAATCTTAGTAACTGTTGCAAAACTTTGAAACAAACACATATCTTTCACGAATCTTTGGTAGAAGCAGTTAGGAAATACTAGCACCAACATTCTTTTCTACACTTGCTAACACACAGCTCTTCATACATCAGGAAAGACAAGTATTACCCTACTGAAACAGTGGCTGAGGTGAACCATGAAGTTCAGGAAGCAGAAGATACGTTAAAATAAACACATACAAAAAAAAATAACTCTTTTTAAATCTTACCCTTAAAAATATTGACATCTGAATGCCTGATAGTCAGAAAGAGAGGAAACGATGAGCCACTGCTCAGATGTGAGGGAGAACAGCTTCTCCTTAGGTATTTCACATTGTTAGTGCAGAAGAGCAATATGAAAGGACTCTCCCATGCCCAATAAATGATAATAAAAAAACAAACCATGCTCAGACACTAGCCCTGGTTTTGTCCCAAGAGTTGTCAGGAAAAACAGAAGACACAAAATAAATGCTAAGGAAGTCCAACAAGGCTTTTCAACACTGCCTCTTTCCTGAGCATTCCAGTATTAAAATAGGCTTGCATAAGGAGATGGGAAATGGGAAGAAAAAGGCTCCCGGAGTTACTATGGAATGACTTTTAGATTCATATTAATGATTGATATAATGGATTGAAATTGAGAAGATAGCTATTGCATGTCAGTATTACCTCATCTCACATTCAACAGGGAGCAGTGGGAATATTTACTAAAACAAAACAGAAAGATAAGGTGACTTTCTTTTCCAGAAATGAAAAAAAATGCAATTGAAAATGCAAATAGAGAAACATAGAAAAATGTAATAGAAACATTATTATGACTTTGCCTAAATTGCAACTTTCATCAAGTCCTGACATATTTGTAAAAATCATGAAATACACATCTCAACACAGTAGAATCGATGACAGGAATTCATCATTCTCTGCTGTTCAAAGCACCATGCTGCAAGGTATGTATTTATATACCATGACAGTACAAACGCAAAAATTTTTGTAAATTAAATAGCTATATTCAATCAGATTTGAGTCAAACATGTTGCCTCACATCTTTAACGCCCACTGAGTTGGCATAGAGTTTTCCCATTAGAGATAATTATTTATAAACCTTTGTGTCTGTTGAACATACAATGTGTAAAAATAGATACACTAACTGGAAACAATTCTCCTTTCCATTCTGTTCAATTATTTTGTTTTACATTTGCTATGTTCCAAATGGTCAACATCTTTTTTTCATTAATTAATTAAATTGGTCTTGCTTTTGTTTTCTGCACTAGCTAAACAAAGTCTAAAAAGTTTCCATTGTTGCTGTTGCTGTGTTTCCAAAACGTCCTGTGGTATGTCCGATTCACTATATACTTGACTATTTTTCATGGGCTTGCTTTGAATGTTCAATCTGCGTATCATGCAATGTTCTTTCTGGCATCAACCATCTGAATTTCCCTCCTAGCCTCTCTGTTATTAGTTCATGGCATACTAATTTGATCACGATATGAATATAAATATTAAATGTGTATATTACGCGTACCAAATTTATCTTGCAGAGAAGTCTGGGGTAAATATGTTTCAGAAATGTTTACTTTAACTATCAATTTGACTTTAAAAACATATTTCTTTGGCTTTGAGCCTACTTTGTGTACATGTTCCATAAATACTTTTGTAAATGATCTTCGTTAAATGAGTAGTTACAACTGCTAATTTTGATCAGATGCTCTAATAGTTGCCAGAAATACAGTTCATAATTCATATTCCAACCTTAATTCCTCCTTCAATTTACCATTCTTGCTGTTCTAGCTCACAATCCTCTAAGATTTTCCCCACTTATTTTTACTGCAATGAAGATCCTCATGACCTACACAGGACTAGAGCAATAAAGCTAAGCAGATGAGTCGGTGTCTGCAGAAATGGATCTGCTGCTTTGCTGCAGAAGTTACCCAGTCAGAAAACAAAGCAGTGGAAAATTTAAATAATCATTCCATACGATTTGTGAAACATCTGCAGGCCAACAGTTACTCCCTGAAGAAATTAATGCATATTTCAAGACAACAAATATGAGAGATAAATATGATCTGCTAGTGCAATTCACATCAGGAGGGATTCAGCAGCAAGCAATGAGATGGATTCAGGTAGGTATCATGCAGGCTGGTTTTTATCTCTTCAAACAAGGTTTAAAGTAGATATGAGTTGTTCAAGGATTTTATACCAAGGACCAAAAGTCACATAAACCAAGTAAAAAGTTAAATTAACCAATTAATTTGTCACAGTGATTTTCTGTTCTTCTATGTAGCACATATACACTTAATGAAAAATACTCTTTACAAGGAAAGATGACCTTCAGTCCAGGAGAGGGGAACACTTTGTAGTATTCTTCTGATAGTGCTTACTGAAGCATGCTTGTTTTGTAATGGGAAGTAACATATATTGCCTGTGTGCATTTTAGGGCATCTTTTTAGCAACAAACTGAGGAGAGAAAAAAACCAGGCATTTTAAGAACACAGACAAATACGGAATTTTTCAGGAAATGAATGTAAACTCTTCTAAGATAACTTTCAAGAGAAGATACATTGATTAGACACAAAAAGAATGAAAAAAAACTTTAAAATATTAATAGGGCTGTAGCTGACTTGCATAACAAACAATAGGGATTTCAGGTTTTTATTATAAGTTGTCTTACACAGAACTGCCTGTCTAGAAGAATTTGCCTCAATTTTTGGGAGAGTGGACCACTGGAATTCATGTCAAGTACATCAGTTTTGTTTGCATAAGCCATACAGACTGAAGGAAGTGACTGCACATATACTGGCATCAGAACTTTGTAAGTCTAAAACTGTAATAGGCACAGATGTTCCCAGCATCTACAAAACAAATTTCAGATGTATTTTCAGTGTAAAAGTTTATTTAGACAACTTGAAAATATATGATGCAAACTTTTACTTCAACTAGAAAATTGTTCTTCTCTCCAACACTCCATTATCACACAATTGAAGAGATTCAACCAAAAAGAACAGATGAAAAGTCCATGGAAGTTAAATATTAAAGATAAAAAAATGACATTTCTAATACAAAAGGATATTTTCCCTAAGGGCATGTTTCAAGAGTGAAGGTCAATTTTTGAGAAGCTCTTTAAAGAACATTTTATTCCGAAGGGACTGACAGAATGCAAATGTAGTGATAATGCAGATAGCGTATGTCCTAGGTGCTTCTCTGCCAACAAAAGGGGATGTTTGTGATTTATCACACTTAATAATACTCACCTGTCTGAACAGATTTTTTTTTGGAGGGTGGGGAGCCGTGGTTGTTTTTAATAATGTCCTCTAGGCCACCTGGGAATGATAATATCCCTTGGACTGTTCACTGGTAAGCCTGTGAATTTGCTGTTGAAGGGAAGTACTCTAGTTCAGTAAAAAACCCACTCAGTATGACCTGGAATAGTACACCTTTCCTCATTTCAAAGCAAAGTGTCACTTCCTATAGAAGACAAAGCAAGTCCTGCAACAATATTTTTGTGAAAGAAAAAGACAATTAGAGAAAATGAAAAATCACTCATTCTTTGCAGTGAAAATTTTCTGTATTTTAGACAGTTTAGCTCCTAGAAGATGTCCATGTACACACTTTGGTTTTGATTATACATGATGCATGTGCCTTTCCAGAAAACATGACTGTATTTTGCACACTGCTGAAATACCATAGTGCTCATATCTTTCCCCTGTCTTCCACGAAGGCAGAAGAATAAAGTAAGTAGAAGAATATGAAGGATTCGAGAAGAGGAAAATTAATGAGAAACAATCCCCAAAATGAAAACTGGAATAAGGACTCTCAGGCTCATATTTTTTAATAGATACACCAAAAAATGTGTAGTCCTTCTGAATCCCCACTACTTGTTCCAAGAACAGAATGAGACTTTTTTTTAGTTTCAGTGATGGAAAAGAGATCTGATACTTAGATCTGGAAAATATTCTAAGGTAGCTGAGTAAGCCTTTAGATGTGAGGTACTCAATCTTCAGGACCTTAACAACTGCAAGACAAACCTCTCCTGGAGTTGAGATACACAAAGGACATACTATCCTTGACATGAACTGAGCACTGGCACAGGTTGGAGAAGTTCACTGTAGAGGAGAACTGACTTCCACAGCTGGAATTACCCAACACTTGGTGGCAGTGCATCGCAGACACTAATTAAACAAAACAGCTCTACAGGAGCCATGCTTGACCTGTTCATCATGCAAGATGTTTGTTGCTACCCTTACACAGTAAGGGAAAACTCTTAGCCCAAAGAGCTTGACAGCATAACACAAGCAGTGGGTGAGAGAACCAGTAATAAAACTCTTCATTCTCACAGTGGTTCAGCCCCAAGCAGTGGCTGAGCACCACATGCCACTCACTCTGGAAGGAGAAACAGACAGAGGCCCTGGGGGGCGGGATGACAGCTTACTGACAAGCACTGTAAGAACAAAAACCCCAGTGACAACAAAGAGTCCTGCACCCACCTGACTACCCTGAAGACACCCAGGAGCCCTCCTCCCTGACCAGCCCCTTTTATGGGGCAGTGATGCCAGGTGGTGTGGAAAACAGCCCTGGCTGACTAAGCTCACCTGTGCTGGCTGCTTGGGGAGGGTAACTCTGGCCTTGCCAGAACCAGGACACTTTATTCCTATAGACCATGCTTGTGCCTCAAACTCTCGGACTTGATGCTCAGAGGATACACCTGCTCCTCCCCTGGACAATGCTGGAGTGCAGCCAGATCAGGGCAGTGCTTTGCCAGTCAGCAGGGAATGCTGCAAAGCGTAGAATTTGTTTGGGGTAATACCATGCTAACAGGTGTGTGACCTCTGGGACCCAAGGTAGCAATTTTGCAGTTTTACATGGTATGAAGCATGTGAATAATAATTCCTTTCCTGAGCTGCAGAATCAGAATGCAAAGTTGGTCTCAAACCTTAACTGGCTAAACAGCATTAAATTAAGTTGACATTAACTTCTGATGACAATCTGGTAAAGACACTAAGTGCTTACTTGTGAACCATAATCTTCCCTTGCACACGTTCAGATTTGTTTTGGCAGCTGTTTTAATGGAGAAACACTACATTATTTACCATACCACAACGCTCCAATCTCATTCAATAAAATTGTAGAACACTTATGTGCAAAACCATGAATGTTCCTAGATTTACTCTTCTAGAAACTTAGGTACAGTTTGCCAAGGAAAAATAAATTAGCAACATATGAAACTGCAGTATTTCAATAATACACTAGAAGTGTATGAATAATTGTGATGCATTTTACACTTAATTAATTCATGTTATCTTAAAGCTAAATGATAAACCATAACAAACAGAAAATTTTTAAAAAAATATTCCCACTGACTGAAATATTATTTTCATTCTTCACTGAGAACCTATCTCCAGTCATGTCATTTTCAAGTCCTGCTGGAAAGTGTTTTCAATAACATCACATTTAAAAAATGCTTTCCATAGAAATCCATTCTGAAAATACATCTTAAATGGAATTGTAAAAATCAATCAAATTTTATGTCTCATATCCTACATATAAAGTTCTGCATTGAATTCATGGGCTTTGCAGAAAGAGTTACTCATTAACATCACTTGCTTTAACACATAGTTCATGAATAAGGGATGTGCTGCCTGCAAAGTGCTGATAGAGGTGGGCAGTTGGGGAAACATCCCATTTATATAAATTCAATTCTTTGTTTTACAATGTTCTATAAAATTTCTGCACAGAGGAAGGGAAGGAAGGGGAATACAGGTTTACACTCAAATCATGCTATGAGGATATCCTATCAAACTACTGTAACAAATATTTCTTTTTGAAGAATTAAGGCTGAATCTTACTTTCCTTGAGTTCATGGGAATTTTCCCATTGGCTCCAGTGAAAGTACAGGCTGTGACACTTGTGTTATTCCTAGGAACAATAAGTGCCATTTAACTCTATATTACTGTAATCAGTGCTCTCATTGTTAAAGATGCAGTGAGTGGAGAAAAGAAAATCCTGAGAGATGAATAATGCATTAAAAAAATACTATCTGAAATAAAAAAATAAACAGAAAGCCATTTGAACCTTCTCTTGCTATATGTCATGAAGATTTCAATGATGAACCAACGTTCACAATGATTTCCATACTGTTCTACTTCAATACATATAGATAAAGGAAGTGTACACAGTCTCTTTGCCTTCACAAATGTAAATTTGGAACTGTCTTTGTACGAAATATATTTGATCATCCACACTGCTTCTCTTCAGGAGATGCTTTTGTATCCAAGCCTGCTTCCATGGAAATCAACAGATATTTGCCAGTGACTCAAATGAGGACAACCCAGGTCTTTACTATGTGAGCATATGTAACAGATTTTTTCATGTTAATACCTGTTAATGTTTCATCTATGGAGTTTTATAATTTTGAATGCTTGGAATTGTCCTTTTCTATACAGACAAATGACAATTATTCAAAAGATGTGGATGTCTTCAGAAAAGTGATTATTTCAATTTCACTGCTATTTAAATGTCTGGTTTAGGAAACCATCTTTTCTCCATAACTCATGATTTGATGAACTGGTGTTTATGTAGGTGACATTAAACTTGATTCATGTGATTAACTAGTGCAAACGGAATGGTTATCCAAAAAAATAATCTCTTAGATACCCTTGTTCAATTTTCTCTCACTTCTACAATACGGGTTGAGGATAAGCACAGGAAAAAGTATCAATTTTCAAGGGTTTTTTATCAAATACTTTCTTTTTCTAAACAAACTCCATTTAATTCTTTTTATTATAAAAAAAAAATGTTCAACATCATTTAAGAAGTGTGATTTTAAGAAGTGTGCCTTTTAGAAAAGAAATGAGCAATTCTCTAAAGCTCCCACTGGCTAGACTTTTTTTTACTTAAATCAAGAATCTGTCTAGGGGTAAACGTAATGATATGTATTTTCACTATATGACTCCGTACCATTATTCATATTCTCAAATTAAAACTAAAATTTCTGGGAAAGTAAGGGTTTACTTTTTTTTTAGCTTGCTTTTATTAAAATTTAAAAATCATAAACATCATAGCAATAATTTTGCTGAATTCACCCTTATAACCCTTGCTAGCTATTAACATTCTGACAATAAATAAACAATGAAGAGCTTAAAATTGTTAAAACTTGGTTTATGTGCTGTCCATTAAGTATCTTGTGAGCTGCATTCTTTGAATTGAAAACCCACGCCTTAGAGTATAAAAAGGTTAGCAAATGGCACATTTATCCAAGTAATATACAGCTCATTCTACACATTTTAACATCTGTGTGTCCTCTTGATGACTTCAGCCTTTCTGAGACTAACAAGTGAATTTAGGATTTATAGTTGAGAAACAGCATGGCTGCTTCTGCTGTTGGTCTTTATTCATTACTCTAATAATAGGAGGTGTAATAAACAACATAGATTTACAACTGTACTTTTTAATTATTGTTTCTGAAGGTTTACATAATCAGAGACTTGATGATCACTGTTCTGTCTTATTGAGGATTTTGTCTTTTGGTGCCAGACACTATCGAGTTACCCAGTAAGCAGAGAGCTTTGCTCTTTTCATCAGTGATTCATGTAAGAGTTGACAGTTGGTGTGTTAAGGCATTCTGAGCTTCAGACTAACAATCTGATTTGTTGGCTCAGTAGATTTACTGCATCTTGATTTTCTTGATAAATTCCATGTGAAACCCAATACCAGCTGCCCTGACAACATCTTTATCTACATGAACAAGTTCATATTGGTCCAGATGCAAAGAGAAAGGGACCTAGATAAATCTGAGAATTTTGCAACGAGTAGTTAAAAGTTTGTGCAGGTTTCACATGCAGAATTTTTAAATCCACGGAATATATATTTTAGTTAAATTTAGAAGTGTTATATATTTTACTTTTGGACAGTCTGTCAATTTTAAACAAAGATATTAAATGCTTGCATCTTGTTGGCATGCATTACATACAAGAGGAAATGGAAGGTCCTTTCTTAATGCACATAGCCCACTGTGTCTGGAATTGCAAAAGACTGAAAAGACATAATTTACTGATAAACTATTAAAAGAAAAAAAAAAGCATAGACCAAAACTATGAATTACACAACAGGAACAAAATAAATGTGTAGAAAATAGCTTGATTTCCTGGGGTGAACAGTGTATCAGATTGTTTCCCTAAAAATCTTTTTGCTTTTGCAGCCTGTTCCTAGATTGTTAAGCAAGTTTAAAATCCGGATCTCCTGTTTACTTGCTGAAAGTTCATGCTTGCCTGTATTTCCATTGAATAAGATAATTGCATTTCTTCCTATAGTTTATAAAGAATAGTAATAAACTTTATGGTAACTGCAAATCTTTGAGATACTTTGTTCATATAATCTTGCCTATGTGTTTCGTATTTGTGAGTTTAACCAATTCTGCCCAACAGCGTGCCTCATAACATAACCTGTACATATGCTGTTCTTTCCTACCCAGGAACACTCTTTTGCAGCACGATTTCAATTTATTCTAAATTTCATCTAGAAACCACTTTCTGGTTTCTTTTGAATCCACACTTCTGAGGAAATGATGGTAAATAGTTGGGTTCTACTTGGATAAAACCCCTTTGAATTACTACCAAATAATAATTAAAAAAAATACATATAAACAGCTCCCACTCATAAAAATGAGCTGAAGTAATGTACTGTTTTAATGAGTAAAACAACTATATTATGAGAAAGGTCTGCCTATGGAATATAAAGTATGGGAGAAAATCTTGTAGACCTATTAACTATATCCCGTATTGACTAAAGTAAGTAACAGACTGAACTGGCTGAAGAAATTCATTAAATGGATTTCAATAATTGTATCTGAAGATATCTTTGAATGTTGGATGCACTCATTCTGAGAATTCTGTTGCCTTTTAACACAAAGTAGTTAGGAGAGTGTCATTCTCCTGTGGATTTCATGAACAGCATCACTGGGATGGTGAGACAAGCACCTACTGCTCTACAGTTTGATACAAACATTGCTGACAGCCTTGAGGAAGATGCAGGCAAATGCTG
Organism: Hypotaenidia okinawae; assembly: GCA_027925045.1. Classification (NCBI taxonomy): domain Eukaryota; kingdom Metazoa; phylum Chordata; class Aves; order Gruiformes; family Rallidae; genus Hypotaenidia; species Hypotaenidia okinawae. The sequence goes on along the minus strand of BSDF01000001.1, from coordinate 20,747,574 downwards.
GGAAGATTGGTGCACAACAGCATGTTCTAACAGTTTAAGGCAAATCTTCATTATGTTGGTGGTTTTCCTTGGACATTTGAGTTTAATGATAAAGTGCACTGGAAATTTTGTGAAGAAAATGCCTCAGAGCTCTCGAAACAAAAAATACTCCTGAAGAGTCATGCACACAAACCACTACTGTACATAACATTTTTTAATAATCTATGCCTCTCAGGCTGCCTGGAGCTTATTAATCTGTCTGATCAGAATTAATTTCAAGGCTTGAAGGGAGAAAGCAACAAGAAGCATAACTAAGGTGCAACTTCTCTGAGGCATCCTAAATCTCCAAAGGATTTTACTTCTTTTCTTCGAGTAGACTGAAATACAAATTGACAAAGATAACAACCAGGGATAAGGAAATTCAAAGAAGGCAACTTATTCAGCACTTGCCTGGAGATAGAGGATATAGAGCCACCAAACCGAGATACTTGTTTCAGATGGTGAGGGAACTGCAGCTGGATCCCAGAGAATTTGAATGGATCTCAGAAACAAAGGAAGCTAAAGTCACAGTTCTATGGGTTATGTGGCCAGTTGAAACGTCTGGGCAACTATACTTCAGTTCTAATTCAATTACACACATGGAAAATTTTTCATGGCTCAGCCTAGTATGGAATTCTCTCCTTTCAGAGCACTAGAACATATATCAGCAAGAAGGAGGACATGCATCAGTAAAAATGATATGATATGATGTGATAAAGAGGATTTAAAGATGTAACAAAGATTGGATACTCAACAGCTTCCCAGAGAAAAGGACGTCTGAAGCACCATACTCAGCTGGCTACTTCACACATAAGAAGGGAAGACTTTTTTGGTGCTGGTCCTATTGTATCACTTGCCCTTAGTACCAGTGATCTCTGGCAATATAATGACACACTTAGGACCAGTAAGTACTGGTAGGAAAGAATACTCATATCATAAGAAAAAGGCATATAGCTGCCACAAAGCCAAACACATTTAGCATGCTTCCCTTGTGCAGATTTTATGCCATCATACATTGTAGAGATTGTGAGTCTCAACACCGTAATTCCATCATGATATAGCAAGAGCATTTTAAATCCAAACAGATAGCCATTGCTTTAACAGGAAATTAATGGATAATGTGAATAAAGAAGAGAATTTGTAATATAAAATACTGATTATCTAATCAGAAAAAAACCCACCTTGAAACTATAATCCCAGAAACTAGAACAGCAAAGAATTTTTGTGTGGTGTGATGTTCTAAGGCATGAATCGGAACTGCAGAATTAAAGTTTATTGTCACATAAGCAGGCATGGAGATCTTAGGGCTACAATGTACTCCTAGATATTAAGGTTGCACACATACCAAATAAACGAAGAACAGGTTTCACCCCTAAGACAAATCAATAGAACACTCCAAATCTGCTACAGGATGCATAGGTGTGCCACAAACAGAATCAGGCAAAGCCCTGATGGAAAACAGGTATATCCACTATTCCTCTGGGAACATGTCAAGATAGATAGCTCACTGGCACACTGAAAGAAAATTGAGATTCTTTTCCATCAAAAGACTTCATCATATTTAGGATATGGTTTATATTACGGAAGAACTGCTGGCAATAACCATGAAGAAAAATCGTTTTATTCATCTTGATTACTGTCAGGGAGTTTTCCATTATGTAAACAATAGCTCACAGGTATTCAGGCATCCAAAGCTTCGAAACAGCTTTGAGAGCAGACAGCAACAGACTTTGCTGAATGCAAATTCATCATACAGACCTCATGATAGTTACTATTCTAAGAAGCACATCACCTCTGTCTTTGCTTGTATAGACTACAAAGTGTGTGAAAAGTACTTAAAGAACCTCAGAAGCTACTGGGGGAGGAGGGGGAGTAGGGGGAAGGGGAAGAAAAGAGCATGCAAATTTATTCAGATCTTTTTGATTCAGTGGAAAAGCACTTGAGCTAATCCTAAATATGTGCTTGTTATTCCAAACCACTGCAAATGTCCTCTTAAGACAGTAATAAGAATTTAACTTTGAATTTAGATAGCATTACATATATTAAAGTATCACACAAAATTAGCAATAGTCTGTACACCCTATGAAAAACTGATTGTGTTCAAGTTAAACCAGGTGGGGCTTGCTGAAACAAATATCTTTTGGCCATAACAGGGTACTTTTATGCACTTGCTTCCAGTGAGAAACTGTGCTTTCGTTGTTTAGACATCATATATGCCTGGTTTCTAGTATTTGGTTGGAAATTGCAAAAGAATCAATTCATAACACACAAAAAAAGCAATTTCATCTTGAAGTAAATTTTTCTAACAACACAAAAGATTGGGATCACAATACTCTAACACTGTGTCTTAGAAAACCATAATATAATTTACCCTGTTTTTCTAATATTTTTGATCATCTATTTTTAACATCATGTACGTTAGATTGCCTCTGTATATCAGATATTGCTGTTTGGGGTTTTTTTTTTCTTCCTTCCAGATGTTTAGAAGTTAGGAAAGGATTTTATTTCTTTTGATTCCTCACCTGGGAATAGAATCTACCAGCTTGTTTGTTTCCTCAGTACTCCCTATCTAACAACAAGTGGCATATATGGAAGGCCCTGTTTTCTTTTCTTAGGTCTACCCCAAAGATGCTGTGAGCACCTGCAACTGCTGTTAATTTCCTTGGGTACTGCAGGTGTTCGACAGCTCTAAGGATTGAACCTACTGGGACTAAGCAAATGTGAGACACTCATACTGGATCCAGGGAGCTAATAAGGACTGTGAGTCCTAAAATAGCGAGCAGTGAACTTATACCACTAAAAAAAAAAGTATTTCTTCCAAGTAAACAAATCAATAAAGACGTGACCTTCTAGAAAAATACTTTACCTCTTTTTTCTTGAATGGAATGGCCATGTTCACAAGCTCTTGTTACATTCTGCAGACTGAGACAGAGTAAGATTTGTTCCTACTCAGATCTGAATCTCAGTGTGGTTCCCATGACTATTGCTGTCATTATACAATTAATATAAAAATATTTTCTGTGATTTCTCATCTTCTGCCCACCACAGTTGCCTTCTCCCCTTTTCTTCTCTAATGCTGTATTTTATTATTTATTTGTTCTCCTTTTTTTTTTTTTTTGTGCACCAGTAATTTGTTCTGTTTTATATATGCTGGAAAATTCTAATAAAAGCACTAGGACTTAGAATAGAAACTTTTTTTTTTTTTTAATTGATGGAAAATCTGCAAGTTTAATTAGGCAACCCGTTGAGATAAATGTGACAACAAATAAATTTCCCACTCATCAATCCAGTACAGCCAAGGAGAAACTGCCTAGCCAGTTCCAACTCACTTGGGTACCAAAGTATTCATACCCAGCACATTTGGGCCAGATAATAGCTTTCTTATACAGCCCAAGGATTATGGAGCGAGCCCCAGCAGGGAGTTGATTCTTAAGCACTGGGAAATCTCCCACCAGATTAGAGCACACACATTTTTTTCCTTTCAGAGTGAAAGGCAATCAAGCGCACGCCAGGAGCATGCCTGAAGGAAGAAGGGGTTAATGCAAAACTGCAGGTAGTTGCTATCTAAGCTCTTCTAAGGTTACCCTACAAATAAGCTGGTCCTGATGACCTGGACACCAGGGAAGTACAAAGATCTTATTTTGTCTACAAACCTCTGGTTTTCAGTGCAGATTATTTTTCTGTTCATACTAGGCAGCACCTCAATCCAGGAAAGAAAAAAAAAGCAATGCAAGTCTGAGACTGCTGATGCCAGACACTGGCAAAAATTGAGGAGGTATGACCTTGTGATTAGAAAAATGAGGGGAAGGGCTACTGATACATATAATAATGCCTTAAAAGGAAGAAACATAAAAAAAGATTTTAAAATAATAATCATATAATATGGGTCATAACTTTTATAATAAAGCCAGATGTTCAACATTATTTAATAACTGACATAAGGAAACAATGGCATTTATAAAGGACATGTTTATTTCTCATTATTCCAAAAGGCAGTGTGCTTTTTACTTTTGCAGCTGATAATCAGACAGGGTATTTGAGGACTCAATTAAAAATAACAGAATGAAAGTGAGGGTACAGCAGTATTGGTTCAATTTTCAACCTATGTGCAGTTTGCTTCCACTTAAAAACATGACTGTTTCTTCAGAGCAATAACTGCATAGCATCTGGGGGATTTCACGGGATCAAATAACTTCACAAGTCCAGACCAGGCAATGTTGTCCTGTAAAATGATATATGATTGAAGTACATAAAAATGTGTTTGACTTGAAAGCGAAGATATGGCAATAGGTTCACGTTTCGAAATACAAAATTGAAAAAAAAAAAAATAATTGTCCTTAATGCAAAGCAGGAAAAACACTTACCTAACAAGAAAATCACAGAACATTCACTGTGCAGAAAAACCCCACCCAAACCAGGATGTATTTTTAAGCCATTAAATTATTTCTGGCGCTATCAAATGATAGTTTACCACCCACTTCATCAATAAAGCCCCCCTTATTTTTCTTTTTTCAGTTGAATTAGAGCACAGAAATTAAGGATCCAGTCCTACTCATTTTATACAGCACATTCTACTACTGAAGCTAATTAACTGACTTCAAATGAATCAGGCCAGCTGGATCTGGTCTTCACGTTGCATATGGCTTTTATCATTTCTATTTTTTCTTCCTAAACGCATTTTGTGAATCAACCAGTACAAGATTAAATCAATGCGTATATTACATTTAGAAAAGGTAAATTAGTGCTAACTGCAGCAAGTCTGATCTCCCGTCTTGGAAAACATACAGATCTCTATGTGATTTATAACTGCTTGGCATTTGGGAAAATACATCATTATTTAAATATTTCAAATTGCCTCTCTGTAAAAATACCAGTTAGAACAAAAGCATACATTTACTACAAACTCAGTTGTTCCAAGTGCACTGTCACAGAGAATAAAATGAATTTTTACTTCTGATAAAATGCAGCTGTTAAAATGAAAGGTTGATGGTGGAAAAACAGACCCATTCACATGAACGGGTTTAAACTTTATTTCAAAATTTTATTTTGATCGTGGCCCAGAGCGGAAGCTGGAAGACGCTACCATTTCCTCTTACCAGATTATTATTTGTCCAAAAAAATGTTTACTGGTGCAGAGAAAGCATGACTGCTGCTTCTGAGTTAATCAGGCCAAGCTCAAAATTAGTGTTCGAAGAAACACTGTAATATAAATCATTTTGGAGTAAATGTAGTAGCATTTGCTTATTATATCCCAGGTCTATACTTGTAAAATACATCCAGGCTTTATGTTAGTCAAATGTACCTCAGCTGACCCATACAGTTGGAAAAAGTGCACCCCCTCTCATCATTGATCTTAATTACGAAACAATCAAATATCATAAACATTTTGGACCTAATTCAAAATTTCTAGATTTATATGTTTTAAAACATATTCATTGGAAGCTCTAGCATGTACAGCACAATGTTTGTTTAGCATTTCCAATATACTTTTTAATTATTAAATAACTCAATATGTTGTATAAAATGAGATTTGTTGCATATTTAATTAATTTATTTTTTTACTGTCTATTGACTAGTAATTACCATACAATTAAAAGAACATAAACTTCACTGTTGCTGCTTTTCTGAAAATAAAAACATCTGCTGGGCATATGTTTATACTAAATGGAATGAATACTTATACTTTTGCAAATATGATGAGAATAATAATTCTGCCACCGAGACTTTCGGTCTGCACAGCGATAAATTGGCTGAAATAGTCTCATTTCACTCATGTAGCCTTTAGGTATCATAAAATACAATGCAAAAATACCTGCTCCTTGAGGTAGCAAAGACGATCCAGAAGTATCAAAACTTCTATGCAGGGAGCCAGAGCAACCTTTAACTGAAAGAAAGATTAGATACTATAATGATTTTGGGAAAGGGAGACAATATACTTCCAAGTGGCTACACTTCCACAGAACAATTCCTGGAAGGTCAATAATTTTCTAGTGGTTCTGTTGCACAAATGTCGCCTTGCCAATTTTCCCTGTGGGATGGACATCTTCAAAACACATTATATTAAAGATCAAAAGTACATGGAATGCTATAAAGCCAGGAAATGATGCTATTTAGTTGGTTTTGAGGCATTGTCCAACAAGAAAATTATATTATATGAAGCAGAACAATTTTAAAGAGGGAAATAATGAATTTTAATAAAAAGAATTTTTATGAAATAACTGCATGGAGACCAGTCTAGGTTTAAAAGGAGACTGACATTTCATTTTCCAGGGTAACAGTCCCTCTTGAAAAAGAATCTTCCATGTGTTCGCTTTATTATTTTACTGACACCTAATATAGTTTTGGACTAGGATATGCTCCAAAGTTTGGAAGGGGGAGCTGCTTTGGTTTTGAGATTGCATACCACAGTGTAAGACAGTCCATCTCCACGTAAAACTTAACAGGGCTTTGTTTTAGACTAGCACATATATACAAGGTAATGGTATTAATCCTATAACTTTTACCATATTAAACGCTTCAAGTTCATTCATTCTGTGCTTGTATTTTTCATAGTAATCCATTATACAGCTGTCCGGGAGCTGCAGAGGAGTTTAAAAAAAAATAAATAAAAGAAAAAAAAAGTGATCAGTGTTATTCTAGTTACTTTTTTCAAGAGAACTTTAAAATAAAATATTTTTTTCCTAATTGCAAGTCACGCTACAAAATGAAATCCGTGTTTTGTTTTTGAAATTAGCACTTTCCTAAGGTTTCTAATAATTTTCCAATAGCGGTTTCTCCATTCTCATTTACAAGAACTGTTCTTCAGACAACATTTTGCACTGATGTGGAATACTGAGTTACATTCATCATTCAGAAAACTGTAGCCACTCTTAAACAAGCATTACACAGTAAAATGGAGATAACGTTCTCATTTCCCTTCCCATATATCTTATCCTTTTCTCACTCCCCTCCCAGAGAGATTTATTTAAATAGTGGATCCTGATGTGAGAGTAACATGCTTCAGTCAAGACTCCTGGCTGATATTTCACATTACAAGACCCACTATCAGATTCTGGAAACAACACTTTGTTTCTCTGTGCCTCAGGTTACCCATCTTTAGAATAAAAGTTTCTCTGTTTGCTTTGGTCTTCTAGACGTTCCTCTCTTCTTTGACCAATCACCTGATGCAACTTGACCAACACTGACACTATGACTGTAAATGATGTAATTTGGGGCAGGTCTAGAACTTGAAGAAGCCAAATACTCCTTCCCTTTGAGGCCCTTAGTACCCAGCACACCACAGGAGGTAGCTAGAGCTATAACCATCACCATTCTTCACGAAGCATGTTCTCTATGGGGCAGCCACACAACATTTTCCAGGTTTTAATTGTCATGATGTCTCTGATCCTCTGCTGTCCAGTTCAAGAGAGCTGAGCTCTCACAGGAGTGGGGAGTAGGTTTGCAATGCTATTGGTGATGGAGGCTGCTGGAAAGAGCACAGCTGAGAGTCTGGTGCCCTTCTTCAGTATCAGGAGTTTACAATACGGCTAGTCTGTTGTGGCTATGGAAATAGATAGTCCACAACTTAGCAGAACATTAACAGTACTGACAGACATGCATACGTGGAGCTTAGGGACATGGTTTAATGGTGGACTTGGCAGTCATAGGTTTATGGTTGGACCTGATGATCTTAAAAGTCTTTTCCAACCTGAATGATTCTAGGATTCTATTATGAAAGACTAGGAAAGATGAAGTGTTTAATACATTTTTGCACACTTTATTAGAAGAGTCATCTGAGACCGTGTGGCTAATTCTGTTGCAAAGAAGTAAAATCTCATCCTAAAATAGGGAAAGAAACTAGAGAACATTTTCCATAAATTTTAAGTTTTCGAATAAGGCATGTATTATGAACTTCATCCTAGGACAGCCATGAAGGGAATGAAATGACCTCAGAACTATTACTAATTGTCACTGACAAGTTCACAAAGATGGTATGTCAGGCAGTTAGTAAATTTATGTCTTAATATAGAGCAGTGAGTTCAAATTCAATGCACTGAAAAAAAAAATGGAACAAATAAAGAATTTAAAACCAGTGAAAGATAAGCAGATGAGTGATAGTTAATGAATTTGTAAAGAAAAAAATCACAAGTGAGTCTACTTCACTTGTAAGGAGGGAGAAGATTCATGACAGCAAAAAGCAACTGGTTATCATATATTTTGATTTCAGCAAGATTTTTGACACCTAAAAATTTCATTAGCAAATTTAAGAAACAAGGTTTACATTAACACATTATAAAGCAAGTGAAAACTGTTTGAATGACCATAAGCATAGGGTAGTCATTAATGAGGCTTTGAACAACCAAAAAGACCTGCTGGCCAGAGGTCTGTTATGAAAGGCCACGTTTTCATTAAGAACTCCAATGACAGAAAAGAAACCATATTAACTAAGTCTTCAAATGCACAACAGGATGGTATTGCAAGAACTTAAAATAATTTTCAGAAATTGGAGCATTGCTTAGAAAAGAGGTTTTCAAATGTGGTACAGAAAAGCAGAAGGGACTACAGTCAGGCAGAAATAATCAGCTGCTCAGGATGGGGAACGCTAGATGACAGTCTGGGAGATAGAGCAGATCACAAGCTGAGCAAGAGTCACAGTTGTGTTATTGCAAAGAAGCAGCAATCACCATTCTGCGACACACGGGAGAGCAGCCTGCAAAGTGCAGGAAGTAATCCTTCAACTCTGTGTGGCAGCGGCAAAGCTCTAGCTGGAATATGGCATCCATTTTTGGGCATCAGATTTCAGAGGAAGAAATGAACTGTTTGAAAAAGTCCTGAGAGAGAAGAGAGATCAGAGATCTAGGAAAAAAAAATAGTCCTACGAAGAAAGACGGAGAGAAGTGGAGCTGATCAGGCTAAATTGCACAAAATTGAGAGTGGGCATAATAAGAGTTTTTACAAGGCTATCTTCAAGAAGCAGGGAACAGTGTTTTCACTGTGTCTGTGGAGGACAGGATAAGGACTAATGGGCTTCCATTGCAGAAAAAAAGCTCCCCCTCCCCCAAAAAAAACCAAAACAAACAAAAACAAGCCAGCAAAAACCTGAACTTTCTTTCTTTTAGGTTAATTTGAGGTTGTCAGTTTCCATCACAGGAAGCTTAAAGAAGATTTGACAAATACGTTTCAGGAATTATGCAAAATCTGAACTCTGCTGTAAGGGGAAAAGCTTTTACAAAATTTTGCATGTTTTTTTTTTTTAATTTAAAAGGTACTTTTTCCCAACTACAGAGGCAAGGTTGAGTAGCTGATCTGGCAGTTCTAATGTGGACTAACAGGATGTTTTTGGCCTTGTCATTATTTTGTTTTCAGCAAAGCTGTGCAAATATCTGAGGGCTTTTTATCTTTCTTCTCTTTTAAAGAGTCAAACCAAATAAAATATATCAGCCATGATATAAACAAAATAGTTTATTTAACCTTTGCCCTAGACACTTTTCATTTCAACTAAGAATTAAAGGAGTTTTAATATAATGGATTTTTTTAAATTACAGGCTATTTGGAACCGAAATACAAAGATCTCTAGGTGTAAAAATGGGATCATGAAACCTTTCTGTGTGTGCTTCCCTTATGTTCTCCATTTTTCAACACGAAGCATTCAAATTAAAATAAAACAAGCCATGAAATATTTGGCAAATAAAAAGGCAGGTCAAAAATTACTCTTGGATCTTGCCATACTGGAGTACTGAGCCCAAATGCTTTTCCACTCCCTCCTTGCTTACATCACATTCCAACTGATTGCATCCTGCTGTCATGGACGATATTCCAAACTGTGCCTCAGTTAAAAGTGAGTGAATCAATTCAGTGCAACAGCCCAGCTGAAAATGCAAGTGTCCACCAGAAAGCAATGATAGAAAAGGCCACGAAAAGGACACCTGGTAGCTAGCTATATATGTGTTCCATTTATTGAAGAAGACTAAAACCTGGACAATGCTGGCTTTGCATGAAACTACAACAGCTTGCCAGCCAGCTTCAGTTGTTAAAAGGTACCCAAGACAACCTTCAGCTGTCCTTGTAAGGTGAAGTGGAAATGAATTTAAATACATGTACTGAACTGTTTTCTTCTAACGTTATGATGTTGACACTATGAACTTGTGGCCTGACCCAAATACATATATCATGCACTTGTCTTAACAACGAGTGATTCTGCACTCAAGGATCTAGCTTTTGCTACTGATATTCAAGTAACAACCACACACAGGGAGGTTGTGGCCAGTATTTCTTCACGAATTTAGTTAGAATGTCTCCTGGTCTTTATCAGGCCGTGAACAAAAGCACCTGGTCTCTTTGCACTATAATGGTGGTGTGTGCTTTCCTTTAAACTAATTTTTTTTGGTAGATCCATGTCATGGCTCAAACAGCTGAACCAACCAAGAGGAACTAGAGGGCAGTAATGTCCCCACTGACCTAGTTTTATAACTGTACCATACGATGGATGTGGCACTAGAACTGTACCCCGGTACCTGTACCTGCATCTGGTAGGAGCACTAGGAGACTGTCAAGAGACCCTTTAGAGGACATGAGATACCTCACACCTAAGCACAGCTGAGAGACCGCCATCCCACAGACAAGGTGACTGCGCATGGGCTAAGAAGAAAACAGTCAGGATCCAGGTGTGTGACAGTTAGTGACACCACACCGAGCATTTCTCTGGAGGGGATTTTTTCAGGGCTGTGCCCTTCCTGAGACGGAGACTATTGTGACTGAATGAAAGTGTCTTTTCCAGCCCAACGCTGCACACACCCTACAGAGGAATGACAGAGCCTAAGGATGTTCCGCAGGCTGTTTTAACAGATGTAATTCCTCTTTGCTGCCTCAAAGGGACTGCTTTCCCCTGCACTGACTGCACATTTCCATACTTCATCTGTCTTCTCGTATCAGCACTACCATGAACACTAGCAAGAGTACAAGAAAGCACTGAGGCAGCCCTTTTAGCAGAGCAGTGCCTTAGATCAGTTCAAAACTCTTGGGAAACCATACCATACAGCAACTTTTTACACTTTTTCCCATGACTAAGGCAGTTAAAAATAATGTGATTTGATTTAATGTAATGTAACATAACGTAATGTAACATAAAATAATGTAACACAGATAATGAAAATACTGGGAAACTCAAGTTCATTTAGAACTTTGTTTAAAATGCATTTCAATTGAATGAAATCTATGTTAGTTATAACTAGTTGAAATAAAAATCACATCTCTCTAAAATTCCTTGTCAGACTAAAGTGTTATGCCACCATAACTGGGATGGTATTTTGCCTGTTTGAAAAAAACAATTATACTTAAAACCAGCATTATACATATATCCATTATGGGCTGTAATACAAGCGTTACCTGAGCCTTCCTTCAACATTTCCCTAAGCAACAAATGAACCAGGAAATATGTGAGCTGAAATTCCTTCTGTCCAACAAAACAGTTAAGAAAGTTAACTCTTCCACAATTGTAAAACACGTGTGTAAATTCATTTTTTGACTGTTTAAACTCTTAAAATTCATGGGAAAGTGGAGAGCATTGTTTTGACTATGGTTCCATGGCTGCCCAATGGCTTGTTAGAAATCTCAGCAAAGATGAATCAGTTTGAGGTATTCAGTCATTTAAAAATATCAACACTGAATTTGGTGCAGAGTAGACATTTACACTATAAACAACCTCACGCTAAAAGTTCCTTTTTCCCAATTTCTGCCAAATTTCTCCTTTTTTGTTCCCAGTATAGTTGTATATATTTAGGTTAGTTTGCGTCTTATTGTATTGTATATACAATTCCACTACTGAAAATTCCCCAGTCTTAAGTATGTGGGCTTTAAGCACTTTTAAAACAGCAGCAAAATTGTCAGACACTAAGATTCTTTCTCTTCTCTCCATTTGCAAACTGCATTTTATGATATTCCACTAGTCATTGCTGAGGAGATATTACAAGTCCAGGGATGCTTTATGGTAAGCTAAGAGAAGCACCTCTCCATTTACACAATGGCCTCTTCTCTGTCTTACTGAAATAAGTTGTTGTAAAGAATTGTCCTGTATGAAACACTGACCAAAGTGATGGCACTATCTTATTGCATCACCGGTGACAAGATGTATCTTTTCCTCTTCCACTATCACCCCAGGAAGACTTTCTATAAGCGCTGTAGTTTGGGAGGATTAAAGTGGTGAGGGTTGTACTATTTTAAGTCAAAGTGGACGTTTTATCAACTTCGTAACAGATCACAGGGCAACGATGGTTTTAAAAGACACTGACAAATGCCAAAGAAGGGGGAAAGGTGCTCTTAAATGTTTTGTCCTAACAAAAGAACCAGTCATATACTTTTCACAGCAGCAACAGGGTTGTCTACATGAATAGTATTTCAATTCCAAGAAAATAGCTCCTTTTGATGTAATGTAGCTGAAAGAAAAAAAAATTAAAATAAATAAACCACAGACAGACAGAAAACCTGCCAAGTGCTCAGAAAACATTCTGGTGGCACTTAGCATTCTTCCAAGAAATCGATCTGAAAACAAAATTTGTTTAGCCCACTGGTATCTCAAATAGCTCTCCATACCAAAATAACGAACTTGGCAGTAATAATTCTCTGGTTAAGACTAAATTTTCAGCAAGTGATAAACAGTACAGATGAAAAAATAACATATCAAGCAATGTGAATTTGCAAAGTAAAAGAAATCTATTTGGTTAAAGAGTTCATATTGGTGCTGAATGTAAGCTTAGAAGTTCTTCACTCAACTAATCCTTTGGGACCTGTTTAGAGAATGTCATGTTTCTTTGGTCAAAATCTGGTAAGGTCAGTAAATGAGAATGTTGTATGAAAAACTACTTTTGCCTGCAAAAATTTAAGCATTTCATCTGAGTTAAAGGTGAAAGAAGTAAAGATTAGTCTATTACTTCAAAATGTTCTCAAATGGCTATGGAAAACTTATTAAGCATTTTCTAGGAAGGATGGAACTGCCCAAACACCTCATTTTGAAAAGGTGCAGCTCTCTAAATAGTGTAATGCAACTTATCCCGACAAGCTCCATAAGCACAGAGGCTTTTAATCTTGTCCCAGGCTCACCTGGTCACTTAATTTCAACGATGCTGTCTACAGAGCACAGTGTCTCTTAACTATATGGCTTAAAATTACAAAAAGAAACCCCATGCACAACATTCTGTTCAACGTATTTTCTCATAGTTGCGTTCAATGAATCAGAAGAACTTTAGAACATCTGAAGTACAGCTGGTGCAGGACTAAACTAGGAGATATATGTGATATATATGTACAATACCATGCAAATGATATTGTACGAGAAGCACAGCTGTGGAAATGGGAAGGAATATCCTCAAAGCCTACTCACCATTACAATGAGTAGAACATCATTAGGGAGTAAAACCAGGACTGCTTATGACACAGGTTGGACTGAAAGCCAGCATGGGGGGACAGGGCTTCCATTTGCATGTTACTCAGAGGGACTACAAAGTTTGAAAGGCTTGTTCAGGTGGCTCCTGATTTGGTCTGGAAAGGGGGAAAGTATGATCTTATGGATGAATCCTAGAAAACTCATGAGGTGTTTCCCAACTTTTTCTCAGCAACTGACTGAGAAGTCATCTTCCACTGCATTTTTAACAAATCCTTTATGGCATGAGGACACCTATGTCTCTTAACATGAGTCTTTGGAAGTCCAATTTTTAAGTTCTTACTTTTGCAGTGCATTAAACTTAAGGGTTTCCATCTAATACTACGTCAGGAATCTGAACAAAAAACAATTGCAACTGTTTTTGTATTAATTTTTAAAAAAGAGCACTCATAAATAAATGCGTGCAAGCACAGCATAATTTATGCCTGCTGAAAATTTATTCAGGACTGAGCCCAATATATTAAATATAGATTTAGCTAACATGAATAACTGCCTCATCTTAAAATAAGAGCAGACAGCTCTTTAATCCATGTTCACTCTGCCATCTGAGCAATTATAAAAAGGAAACATATATTAAAACTGCAGTTCTAAACCAGTGATAAATCACTGAAATCTGTAATACAACCATATTTACACTTCAACTGTAAACCCAATTATTTGAAAAAGTAACACATCCTTACTTTATTTTAAAAAAAAAATCAAAAGTATCAGTTTGTTTATTATTGTCTTAAAAAGCTCAGGCTTTTTACTTTATTTTCACATGACAGGTATAGCACTGAGAGATTTACACGCATACCAACACTAGGTGAACTTAATGCTGCTGCATCAAGAAATTGAAAGCAAGGACACACAGATGCCTGCTCTTGTGTTTTCTTTAAAAGAATCACAGTTTTAAAAAATCACTACTGCCATGTGAAACAGGTATCTATCATTTACAGTAACTACACAAAGTGTCCAAAGACATGAAGAGAAAATAATTGTCCGACAAAAAAATAACCAAATAGTGAAAATAAATACTGTATTTTCACACAAATTCAGTTCTCAAACTAATCTACCAGTCATACCAATCAAAATTAAATAGCCTAGAGCTTGTAAAAACACAAAGTTAATGTAGCAAAGGGAGGTAATTCAGAAATTCCAGTACAACTGAACTAGTAAACCCCAATATTTATCATGTATCTTTGGATTTATTTAATTATATTAAAAATGCAAGCATAAATAAGATAGGAAAATGATTACTTTATAAATGAGTATATCATATTTTCAGAGATTTTTATAAAGCTAAGAAAAATATAGAATTTAATTATTAATTATAAATAAACCTAATTTTTTTTGTTATCATAGAGAAAGAAAGCACCAACTAGCTTATTTAATCAAATATACTTCCAAATTCATAACCTTTGCAAAATATACAGGATGATATGACTTGTATCAAAAATTAGCTATATAGCTACATCAAGGCTTTGAAATACTTTGAGTCTAACATTGTTAGACATAATATATCAAATATCAAAGTCACTTAAATTACTTAAGATGATAAATGAGCTTTTTACTGGACACGATTTTCTCTTACTGTGTTATTAATGTAAATGCTACTGTAATGGGTACAGTGCCTCACTGAAGGGTCTGGTGCCCTTTACTGACCCACCGGTTGAGACCTGACAGCTGTAAATCTTTTTGGGATCCTCTACCTGAAGCACAGGACCAGAAAAAGACAAATGGGCAGCAGCTGTTTTTAAGAAGTCTGGTCAGGGTTAAAGTAGACGGGGATGGTGGAAACCAAGCATTAACCATCTGTTTATTGTTGCAGAACTCAAGTTGTTAGATGGAGTACTTGCCAAATAAATGACTTTTTCCAGGGGAACAGCCCAAGCAGCTTCAGGTTCTATGCAGACATGAGACTATTCAGAACTGAGAAACACCAGTCACAGGAGACTTGGAAGCTCGGTTAAACAAAACCCAAGTAAATCTGCAATGAAGCACTCCCTGACAGGCACATAAGCTTCCCCTTGCATGGGAAAGCTTAAGGTGGCCCTCCTCTGAAGCTGCTATTGTACCTGCCCAGCACATGCCTGACACATCTGAAAGGGTTAAGGATTTTGTGAAGTATTTTGACTAAGACAAAGTAACTACCTTATATGCTATTAGCCCATAGCAGTAACTATAGTGTGAATATAGCAGGGGATTAAATCAAAGTGACTAATAGCTTTTCTTTGTGGATGTCAGGAGCGTTTCCAGCCCTGTATATCTTCCTGCAATCGGACATGGCATTAAATAGTGTTCTCTCCTTATTCCCAGGCTGCTCTTTACATGGACCCTGGCCAGCTTCTGTTTGTTAAACAGCTCCACCCGCGGAAGCTCTTGCTCTGGAGCAGAAACGGGTCCTGGCTGGGTCACGGGTCCCTGAGCATGCCAGACACACATCCAGGCCTCAGCCCTGTAAGATCTTTCTCCCTTTAATCACCCAATGCCAGGCCCCGTGAAAGACCTTTTGCTAGTCTACCCTAATAACTACAGGACACCCAGCAGTTTAAGAAAGTTTGGGTGGTTTTTTTTTCTTAAAAGTCTAGAAAAACATGAGTAGTTTTATGAGGAGTTTGTGCTGGTGTGATGCCATTTGTAACACTTGTTGTCTTAAGCAGCAACCAAATGTATTAATAAAGAGGCTTCATTTTAAATCCATCTGCAAGGCATCTACAAACAGAGCAGATGTTCTGCTGGAGAGGAAGGAGCAATTGCTCTTGCTGTTTGAAAGAAAATAAAACAGTGAATAAAAGGGAAAAGAAATCTTGTGACAGAATTTCTCCGTGAGTATCTATGTGACACTGAACACTCTGCCCATTCAATATGGAAGTTATAGCAGCGGGGTGAGCTATGACAAAGAAAATAACCTGGAATAAAATACTGCCTCACTGCGTATCCAGACACATTACTGAAGCCCTGTGCAGGAATCCATGGCCCACAGAGCAATTCCATTAGTTCTGAAGCTAGAAGCACTATAACCATTCCTGCAAAGCATCAAGCTCACTTTAAGGGACCCATCTATGCCCTCGCAAAATGAGAATATTTTGTCAGACATTCAGTAGTCATGGTGCATGTCTGTTTTACCGCTGAGGTGGAGAGATGTATGAAAGAAATGGTCCCGTACCAAAAGGCACTGAAAAATAGTTCATTTGCATCTGAGTGTTTAATCTGGACTTGACAGGATCTTCCACATTGAAAAGACACACAGGAGAGGAAATTATTTTGGCTTAGGTAATAGGAAACTTCAGTCCCTGTACGGTAACTTGTAGCAATGAATGACCCTAGATGACTGATTTTTTTTTTTTCTGTAGAAAAACTGTTTTAATATTTCGTCTCATGCTAACTCACTTCTGATTGACAATCTTTCCTGGTTCTTTTTTCAAATAAGCAAAGGTCTTCACATCTATTTCACAAATGGAAGAGGCAGAAGGGCTTGTTCACATGAAGAAGTAGCAGGATTAAAGAACTTATCTTTCCTGGAAAACAGTAGCAAAAAATCAACTTACTGTTTGGATGTTTTTAACTGGTAAGACTTATCATCAGTTCTATACTTAGCAAATGGCACAGACATGTAAATGAGTATCAAGGCAGGTTAGGTGTCCTATGCACTTACTTTCTTTATCCTGCCTCCACATTTAACCAGACTGGAATATGGCTACACTGCACCAGGGCCACCCTTAGATGAGGAACAGGGACCTTGGTGCTTCGTAGAAAGGAAGCAGCTGTGATGCTCATCATGAACCATAGGCTTGGACGGACGTTTATGTCCCACAGTCCAGACTCATTCACAGGGATCAAAAAACATCCATGACATTACTATACATGCCAAGCTGCCAAACCCCTGGCAGTGACTCCTAAAAACTCTGCTACACTCCCAATTCTCAGCCCATTTATTATCATACAGAGATTAAGCTCATTTTCTCATAAGCATATTAAAAAAAGCAAATGTAAAACGCCCATGTGCAAACACTTATTTTCTCTTAGTTCTCTGCTTGTATTGCACAATGTTTACTAAGTTTTAGCTGTTTTTCCAATATCACCAAAATAAATTTATGCATGAAGACAGCGATTGCCTCCTTTCCTTTTGTGAATGGCAGGCACATTTCTGATCCTTCTGGAAGCATCCTTTGTATGTTCTTACTTTTGCCTTTTATTTTTCTCAAGACATCAGTTTTTGGCCGCTGCCGGAGACTGAGTAGACATTTGGTCTATGCAGTACAGCTGCTCTTTTGTTCATTTTTAAAAAACAGAGCTAGAAAACAAATTCTGCATAAATTTCCTTTTGATTTTTGTTGTCTTTGAGAGCAAATGTTTAGGCTTCGTCACATTTTTAGCTATGTTAGTATTCCTTTTCTGAAAAGAGAAATTTAACACATTCTCCAATATTGTGTAGATATACTGCTGACTCCACCATGAAAACTGCAGTGTCAGAACCACTGTTGAGGGACCAGTAACAACTTTCCTCTCAGTAGTATCAAAATAGCACTGTTTTTCTGCTGCTGCAGATTTCAAACATGGATGGGAAATAAAAAATAATATTGTTTAGATCAGCATAAATTTCAATCTCCAGTATGCAGCCAGCTGTACATAAAAATGAGGAGAAATATAAGCAAAAATAGGAGCATTTACTCGAATCAGGCCTTTAGCAACCACACAAGCCCATGCAGCCTGAAGTAGTGTTAACAGATATCTTTCTCTCAGGGTAACCTGCGTTTGTCCTGACCCTTCCTAGCAAAAGGCACCATGTCTAAAACCATGACACGGTGACACAAAGTTTCTATGCCTACTGATTTAATTAAAGGAAAGAATGTGTAACTCTCTAACGGCAGAGTTTAATCAGTGATTTAGTAAACTGATTACAGCATAAAGAATCTGCTATTGCTTTTGCGTGATTGTGCCCATGCTGAGGAAGACACCCTTAGACGTTCAGCTGGGTAAATGCACGATGCTAGTGCCTGTCTATGCAGAGAAGCAAAGAGGTAACTCCATTTGCCAACAGAATTAAATATAATCCTTTTAAAACACAATTAACTTTGGGCATAAATCTTCTTCTTAATGCTGCAAGCATGATCCCAAAGTCATTGGCATTTACTTGTTTATTTGGTTTTGCATTTTCCTCCTGGTTTATGGTTCGATGTGCCTGGCAAATTTTAGAGCGATTTGACATTTTGACTCTAGACCTTAAGCATCACTTTACCAAAGGCTACCACAATATTCAGCTTAAATATTTTACATACTTGCCACTCCTACTTTTTTTTCTTTGATTTGTACTCAATTTTTCAATAATCAGTCTCATACTCTCTAGTATCTCCATTGCACAGGTTGTTCTCACGGCATGGTTGTGATCGTCACACAATGGTATCCCATGCCTGATGCTATGTTGCCATCTGCTGACCGTTTTAGCAGATGGCAACAGATAAAATTTATACAATTTTATACTAAGACAAGATAGGCGAACATTAAAAACTGTATCTCCGTGAAGTTTTATAAGTCCAAATCTCAATTTGGCACTTACTTATTTTTTCTCTATCTCTGGAAGTTATTTAAAATCTTAATATTTATTGTTAAAATTTATTAATTTAAAGAAATAAAAAAGATATTAGGCCTTTCAAAGGCTGTTTAAGGAGGCTGTCTAAAGGCTAATATAACTTGGAAATACTTTGGGAACTAAATTGTAAGAGAAACAGACTGCATGGATGGAATTGACTGTCTTGCTATAATGTTACATTTTTCAGCTTCAAACGGTGTCCAAAAGGATCAAGATAATATTGCTGTAAAAAAAAAAAAAAAAAAGAAAATATAAAGGGGTCAAAGTGTTTACTATGCGATTCATTATTCATGGATTTTTGGATGACTTTCAGTTTAAACTTACGTGCAGATGGAAAAGTAACATGTTTGTATAGGATACTATTTCAGCTTGATTTAAAAAGGAGCAAGAGTTAACTTTTATCAGGCTGTACAGTATCAGGCCAGACGTTCTTCATGCCTACTTCATACAGCATCTGAAAAAGTATATTTACCTCTACATGACAGCATGTATAAAATAGGTGATGTATTACATTTTTTTGCCTCAAAGGACGTTTGTGGGATTAACTTCAGAAATACCAGAAAGGCTTATAAAAAAATCAGATCATGGGCACTATGTAAAAAAAAAGAATTGCTTTTATATAAAGTGATTAGAATAAAGTAATGTTAAACCAAAATCTTTTTAAGAATACATGAAAATTTATTCTTAAAAAAAAAGGAAAATTCCTAAGTTTGACACACATATATATTTTAATAAATAAAACTAAGTATGGATTTGCTTTATTAATATTAATAAAAAGGGGAGTGCTTTACATTTATACAGCAATATGCAAACTAAGTCAACTCAGGTGCTTAACCATTGTGTTGAGGTGCTGACTTCAAGAACCTAGATGGATACAAGGATTTCATGCAGTCTCTCTTTAGTAACTCACCTTTGAATCATCCAGTTCCAGCTTTTTCAGAGACTTTCTGACATAATCTATGAAGGAGGATGATTTGGAGAAAGTTTTTCCAACATGACGATCACTGAAAACACAGCATGGAGAAGCAGGCCTTTATACATCCAAAACCAGAAATTTATACAATTTTAACTAATTTTAATAAAATTTTTAATTCAGGAGAAATAAATCAGCAACTAGTGCCAACTTAGTAAATGTTTTCCTTCCTCCTCCTTTACTTATAATATAGCAAGTTAATGAATACCTGAAGATATTTCTAGATACAGCAACTGTACAATTGTACTATGGCTATAGTACAGTAATTATGTTATCTGAAAATTGGAGACTTAAGGGCTTCTTTTTAATTTCTCATTAATATTTTTATTTCACTAAATGAATAACAAAATTCCTTTTTCCACTGACAGAAATGTCCTTCTATACTTCTGTAATACTTCTACAATTTACTACAATGCTGCTGCAATTTATTTACCATCAGCCACTGGACTGAGCAAATGCCAAGTTGGAGTAAAATTTCACTTTTGCTTGTTACCTTGTGTTCTTATCCTCAGAATTTTTATTTTACTAAGTGATGCCAGAGTTTTCTCCTGTTTACAACTCAATGAGCTACTTTTGAAGCCAGCCAAAAATGTGGGTTGTTTCAGAAAACATGTTAAAACAATACATGAAAACTTACTATATTTAGTGTAAAGGAAGACTGAATCCTAACAGGCCACTTATATTTGTTCTCTGTGTTTAAAATATATTGAAGAAACAACATGTAAAGTTTTTTGTTAGGCTGAATTCACTTTTTTGACTGTATCTTAACATAATTTCTCTTCCAACTGTGCAGTGTAGGAGTTACATGTTCAGATAGAGTTTCTGAGTATTCAGTTACTTAGGTGAAACACGCTTTCCCCCTTGTGAAATGCTACATAGAAATATCTTTGGTAAAAATCTCCCCCTCTTTATTCTTAGTGAAATCCCTTTCTCCTTATTTAAGGATCAGGTTCAACATAGAATCACAGACTGGTTTGGGTTGGAAGGGACCTCAAAGACCATTTAGCTCCAACCCCCCTGGCCTGGGCAGGTCACTCTCCCCTAGACCAGGTTGCCCAAAGCCCCATCCAACCTGGCATTGAAGTGAGGGGGTAGCCACAACTTCTCTGGAAAACCTGTGCCAGTGCCTCACTACTACTGAGGTCAACAGAAAGACTTTACTCAGTGACAGTTCTAATGCTGTTTAGCTGGAAGAGATCCCCACTCACTTAGAATCAGTAGTCAGAATTATTTTTAAAGGCAGATTGAATTTCTGAAGTTATATTTGATAATCAAATGCACCTAAATATTTGGGATGGTGCCATCTGAAATCCTTTAATGATTATGTTGTTACATCATTCATTGGAAGATGGGTATCTGTCTCCAAATCACAAACTACCAGGGGAAAGAGGTTGGGACTGCCTGGGATGGAGCCTATAGAGGGCTGTGCTCTGGATTTGTGACTAAAACACTGCTGGTAATGTATTGATGCTTCATCTTTTGTCAAACAGGGACTGTACAGCATCAAGGCCGCTGACGTTTCTCCCTCTGCCCACAGGGAGAAGGCTGGGGGGTGCACAAGTAGTGTGGGGGATAGGGACAGGACAGCTGACTTGAATGGATCATAGGGATATTCCATGCTCTATAACATCATACTTGGCAATAAAACTCATGTGTGGGTGGAAAGTCTTTCCAAGGTAGCCACTGGCTTTACTTCAGAAGTATAATCTTAATTGCTTCCTCCAAATTCTACTTCCTTTAACAGATGAAACATTATCATCATTATCATACTTTTTTCTTTTCTTTACAGTGTAGTAAAGATTTTATGTATGATATTTTATATAATTTAAAAATAAACAAGCATTTCTTCTTTCAGGAGCTTGACCTTCTGAAGGGTAAGCTCTCTGGCTCTACATTCAGCAAAAGATTTGGGGGTGTCTGCATTACCACTTGTCAGGAGTACAGTTATCAGGAGTACACTTCTGAAGTGACTTTTTCTGGTTTTCCCCACCTCTTCTGCCTTGGTTTACACTGTGGATTAGGATCAGAGCTTAAAAATTGTGTTCAATTTAAGTTAAACTGGAAGGTCTGCTGCTGGACTTGCTCCACGTGTTAACAGGCACACATCCTGCAGAATTAGATAAAAATTAATCCAACTACAACTACAGAAAAGGAGCATAGTGCAGATGTCAGGTTCTTAGGACCAGCTCTCCTAGTCCCATCCTATAAGGGCGCAGTACCTGCCAAGGTAGACATACACAGTAAGCAGCTCTTCGCAGCCATGCTGGCCATTGGGCGTTTAACAGATTTTCTCAGAACAAATGTAAATGCGTCTCTGTTTTCTGCAGTGTTAAAACTGCCAGAATCTTTGCATAACGGGATAGCCCAGGATCTTTTAAGTGAATTTGGTTCTCCGGTGAAGATATGTTTTATTCACATATCCACCATCAAAGAGGATCTATGTCAGCTATGGGTAAACAAAGTGATGTGATGTGGATTTAGGATGAACAAATGTACCTTACATTTAAAAACCACTATGTATATACAAGCTAATGAGATTTATTCTTAAATCCTTCGGCTTTCTAAGAAATGCTTTCTGCACAGAACAGAGGTACCTGGCAGAGAATCGGAGCTTTGTTTTGAATGCTCTGAATTCAGAGCTTCCTACCTTTTGGTGACACCATAAATTTCTTCTATGATAACCTGAAGAACAGCTCGGTAAAACAATGATTCTGTAGGCAGCTGCAAAAAGTTTTACAATAGCAGGGATTTAAAATTGGCATTGAAATTAAGATCAGAGTAAAAATAAAACAGCATTGGCTTCCTTAACTACTCACTGGCTTGTATTCTTTACAGTCAGTCATGACAGGTTTAAGATGACAATTTACTAATGTTCTTGCATCCAGTAAAAATTATGTTTTTGGGTCAGGTTCTAACATCACCATGAATGCAAGAAGGAAAAAAACCCAACCCAAACTCTTAAGTAAAAGTTCAAAGGTTGGCAGAGGGAAAAAGAACAGAGGAAAAATGTGCTGATCATATCCAGATTATACAGTGCAAAATAAATGCAACAATTTACCTACGTTGTTTTAAAGATAAAAGGAGTAATTCCGTAGCTGAATCATCATACACTGTAGTCTGAACCAGAACACACTGAAAACTTCGTATCTTTGTGCATGAAAGATGTTTGCATAAAAAAAACAGTTAATGCTTGCCAATTAAAATTTTACAGCAAAAAAGCCTTTACAGTAAAAGGCTACTGGGGTCAGTGAGCTTACAAATGGAAAGAAGAGGTCTCTCAGCCTTGCCTTTTAAATATTTGCACAGTTGGTGTCCACCCAAAAGGATAAGTTGCACAACAATTATTCAAAGTATTCACAGGGAAAAAAACATGCAGGGATTAAAAATGAGAATGATGATGTTTCTAACAGGTTCAAGCTTTTGTCATAACAGTATCTATTTTTACAAACACTGGGATAGAGTGATCCAAACCAGGGATATCAGAAGGACATTCGTACTGAATTTATGTATTAGCTGAAAGATAGTGAAATAAGTTAGGAAGGGATGTTCAACATCTTAAATTCTAAGCTATGCTTTTTTTTCCCAGACTCTAATTGCCAAAAGAAAACAGATTCACTAAGTACAATCACAGCAATAAAAATGTGTTTTCATGATGACACATGCTATCTATCAGTATTTGATATAGTGTATGCTAGTATTTTAGATTCCAGATATGCTGAGTTCAATAAAAGGCCATGGATTAAGAGCATTCAAGGGGGAAAAAACACATTTTATCTTAGAATGGCTAAAATAAACAGTATTACTTACCATTTGGCCAACTGCAACTCGCTCCAAAGCCTTTAAGAGTGAAGGAATTAAATTGCTGATATGTTTATACTTTATCGGAACATTTTATAAACACATTGTATAAAAGTCAGAGGAGATGACATTTTAAAAGATTAGTGGTGTGACTTAACATGAGCTTGCACCCTTTAAAGTGTTAATACCTTTAGGGACTCATAATCAGCTCACTCCTGTTATTTTAGTTTATTTATAGAGAAGCAACGACAACTGACTGTATGGAAATAGACGCAGGCAAGATTTGTTTGGTTTTAATAGTATTATAAGAGAATTTCATGGGATTACTTTCTGTGCAAGTGCTAAAAAGAAATCCGTGTTTCTTGAGTCTGTTCCTACTGAAATACAAATAATGCACTTTGCATGTTCAACTATTTGAAAATAAATATTATCTCAATGTACAATGTTATTAAATACTTTTACTCCCTAGTATTCAGATAAATTGAACTTCTGTATGAAAAGTTAAATAAAATAAAAGCCTCAGAGGGACTGCAGTTTAAAGTGCGCTGGTTATCTTTGTCTAGCTCCTTCATACCATAAATCCTTATGTAGGTGTGAGAGTACTTGATGATTCTGATCCACAGTGACAAATAATTAGAAGCATGGAATATTTTTCCACAGTTGAAAAGATACTGTGCCTATAAAAATTTCAACCAACTATTAAAGATAGCAGTAGAAACAAAGGTAAAAATTCAATAAATTATCTGATGATACACCAAATTAAATCACAAACCAAAACTGCCTCCATTGATGGGTCATTGTCACCCTTAGTCCCCAGGCTCCACTACAGTATATAGGACAGCTTGTCTCTGAGTGACTTACTTCTAGTTTTAGAATTGATCTTGTATTTCAGACCGTTCTTCAAGCATGGTCCAAGCAGTTGCAGTTCCTCTGTTCATGGCATTGGACAACTATGAGGTTTGACTTCTTGCATAAGCTATGGCTCCATACCAGTATATATCTGTTGCTGCTTAGAAGATGTATGTGGGTTCTAACATGTACTAAAAGGGTCTGAAACCGAAACCTTGTCCAGAACCTTTGGCCCTTGTCACTTGAATAAATTTGACTTACATGTACTAATGAACATCACCAGTAATGCTCAGAGCCATCGCTCAGCAGATTGTTTCCCCTAGCCAGTCATTCTCCCTAGGACAGTGGGTGCCTAGCTGCACTGCGCTGTCTCCCTTGAACCTCCAAGAAGGCAAGGAAAATCCTAGTCATGAAAAATGCATAGAGAGAATTACAAACATAATAGCAGTAGAAGTATCTACTGACATGGGAGAACTCCTTGCCTTTCATGCCTGTTTAAACAAAGATATTTTTAACTGCCAAATTTCTGTGATTTCTGTAAAATCTAAAACAGATATATATGGCATGATCAGTACTGTCCCTTGGGGGTCATTTGCTTACAAAATTTATCTTCCTACTATTGTTGAAAAACAGCCCAAACTTTTCCTTTCCAAAAGAAATTGAATGGGAAAGGAAATCGCTGAAGTGTCAGCTGACGAAGAATTGGTATTGTATGACACTGACAAGAAAAAGAGAAAAGGCAAATCCCTTGTAGAAAGCACTTTTTGTGGTAAGTTTTACAGCAACATCTCTAAGAGGCACAGTATTTTTTCTTTAACCTTGCTAAGCATAACACATTCAAGCCTTTCAAGTACAACACAACTGATCTCCTATACCTTCTCCCAAAAGCATTTATTTACCATGGTAGTTGAAGTTTACACAACCTCGGTACGTTATCTGATACTGTGTCCTTGGTCTATGCTGTTCTCTGTATCAGTGGTACAGAGCTAGCAGCAGAGGCTAGCCAGAGCCTGATGCGATTCATCTTGATACCAGAAATTAAAAATTAATAGAGGAAAGGAATAGTGGTCTTCTAACTGAAACAGTGGTTAAAATTCTTAGTACATATCTGTTTTTTCAGATTAGACAATAGTTCATCATCCTGTCTTGATGAGGTTAGGTTTTTAAAAGCACTTAGTCTTTTGGTGCAACATTAGAAAGATGTTTTCATTCTCTTAAGCCACATGGATTTTAGAGCTCTTCTAGGTTTTGGACTAGGCAGGTTTGTTTAGGTTTTAAACAGTCAGAACATTCAATATTATGAATCATGAAGTCATTGGGGAAGTTACTGATTGCAATCCTTCTACAATTACCTTGTTCCCCCCTAAATCCTTGGCCGGGAACTATTACCCTGAGGGGTTACCTTGTTTAGGTTTCAACAAAGGTTTAGCCTTTCTGTCCACTCTTAAAATACATTTCTGTCAATACTCATTTTTTCATGCCTTCAGCAAGTATAAAATATATAAAGCTGGAAGGCCAATACTATTTTTTAGATATAATTCATCATGCTTACAACATTAATGATGTTATTCTGTAGAGTCTTGGATTAAAGTCATGGCTCTAGGATTAGAAGCCAAAAACAATGAATCCTGCAACATCTGGATAAAGCTCTCAGTAGGAAAAAGAAAAGAAGGGGAATCATACCAAGCATGCTGACATTCTAGCATTGCGACCACAGCACCAGCCCTTGCTCTTCAAGTACTGACACATGGGAAATCCCCACACTTCCTCTGGGCAAACTAGAAAAAAAAGAACAACACAAAACAAACAGGCACAGCTATTATTCTCTTACTTAGAGACTACACAACATATTGAGCAAGATGAACAGTAGTTAATAGTAGCAGAAATGGTTAGCTGTTCTGGTCCAGTACCCAAAACCATGGTAGCATTATAAAATACGTATTTTCCCTGTAACAGATGGTTTTTGTTTATGCTGAATTTCTGACAATTTCACATTTTCCAAAACAATTTTAAGTGAGGTTCTTTTTTAATGAAAATCTGCTGAAAAAAACCCAAATGTTCCGAGGGGCAAGAGGAGAGTTTGTAAATACTCATGGCACCCCATGCCATGCCATGAGTCACTAGATGTAAGCCAGGCGGTTGTTCAGTGGAGCAGGACTTCAATATCGCTTCTCGCTGGGTTCTTCTACCATAAACATCTTTTAAACATCACACAGAACAATGTGTATTTGTTTATTTCAGTTCTGAAGGCCCGTGCTTTGCTGCGAGGCAGAATGTTTGTTTTCCAGAAAAGAGCAGCTGCAAAGGCTCTCACTGTTTCTTCAATAACACCGAGGAGCATTTGCATCACAATCCATGCTCAGTTTGTTTCAGTATCATTAATACTTTGAATAATGGCACAATTCTTCATGTTTAACACTCATGCAAACATGGGGAAACTAAAGCACAGGGATTGCTTTATAGATGTTCATAATACCCAGTTTTAAACGTAGATGAGCTCTGCAGCGTTTTGAATTTTTATTAGTGCATTTGTCAGCTGATTTTTTAGAACAGTGAATACAAATTACTACTTTCTTTGGAAAAAAAAACAAACCCAAACACAATACAAGTTGGCTACAACCCTGCCTTTTTAGCACAGAAAGATGACTTGGGTATACTTAAAGAGAAATCAGTGTAATGGGGTTAAAAAAAGGACAGCAGAGATATGACTCTTCAAATTTACTGAAAGTCTGAGATACATATATGGAAGTACCAGATGAGGAAAGAAAAAGGGAAATAAGAAATTATAAATGATATGACCTTCCTCCTCATGGTGAAAGCCCCCAGTTTTCCAGCAGCAGTCCCAAGTCTCTGCTGATCTCTAGAGAGCAACAGCAAGCAAAATACTGGTTTGAGGACCATGATTTAAGAAAAGGAGGTTAATTGTGGACAATTAGCAGAAGGAGAAAGATAATTCCCTTAGATAAAAAGATGAAATTTCACCAAACAGATTGCAACTGACTTCAGCACTAGGAATGTAATAAGAATTTGTAAGTGCCTCATGACAAGCTATAAAACATTAATTAACTTCAAGTCTAATTATCAAGTACATGGAACAACAGCTTCTACCACAGGGATCATAGGAAGAACTTAGTGAACATATTTTTGCAAAGGAGAATATGAATGCCATGGTTCGTATTGTGCAATTCAGACAAGTAAAACCTTCTAATATATATGTTAAAACATTCCAAAATAAAAACCTGCAAACTGAGTCAGAAGGATTAAATCATTGATCTTTCTAAGTTATCTCTCCTAATTTACACTCTGTATTCTAGGCAGACTAATCATCCATGCAAGTTAAAGTTGCTAACCACCAAGCTACAATCTTAATACTTGTGTACTATACTCATGTATAATTCTGAAGAATTTATGACACCTTTGAAAAAGATAATCAGGGAAAGCACCATCTTAATTTGAATTATTTAAACCATAAAGTAGGAGAAAAAGAGAGGGGAAATGAATGCTCTGAATTAGATTTCTTTGGTCTATATCCAAAATTGAGCACATATCTACAATATTGCCTAGAGTTCTATTTATTTTTCCATATCCAGTCTAAACTCAAGCACACCATTTATAAAAAAAAAAATAAAATAGTGGGATGAATATATTGCTACAAGGTTGATGATCAGAGGGGCTGAAGCACCTCCACTATGAAGACAGGCTGAGAGAGTTCAGCCTAGAGAAGAGAGGCCTCGGGGAGATCTTATAGTGGCCTTCCAGTACCTAAAGGGGCCTACAGTAAAGCTGGGGAGGGGCTGTTTATCAGGGAGTGTTATGATAGAGCAATGGCTTTAAACTAAAAGAGGGCAGATTTAGATTAGATATCAGGAAAAAGCATCTTTACTGTGAGGGTGGTGAGGCACTGGCACAGGCTGCCCAGAGAAGCTGTGGCTGTCCCCTCCCTGGCAGTGTTCAAGGCCAGGCTGGATGGGGCTTTGGGCAACCTGGTCTAGTGGAGGGTGTCCCTGCCCATAGCAGGGGGGTTGGAACTAGATGGTCTTTGAGGTCCCTTCCAACCCAAACCATTCTGTGAGTCTATGCTTCTATGATTCATACATTTATCAGCTACATTTTAAACCTCTGGAAATTCTGTTAATGCCTGCAACGATTTTTAGATATACTTACTATTATACAGCTCACTAATTACCATATTGCACTTTTATCTGCTAACACATCAGTTGTCCTAAATGACATAAATATCAAAAAATATTCAAGTAACATTTTATGTATGAGTGTTCTATGGAAGATTTCACAGCAAACAGCACAAGTGTTCAACAGTACATGCATCAATCATGTTACAATTTAATAAGGAGGAGCCAATCAGACAGAATTCTCCTTCCCAGGAGATGTTAACAAAATGGGGGATTCTAGGTAATCACTTGATGACCTGAACTGAAGCTATGCTGGGGTATATTCCTGGAGCCTAGCAGTTAAGTAGCTATGACTCTACCTCTATGCTCACCTGATAAGAAGATCAGATTACATATTTAATAAAATTAATTACTGTAAATACTGCACCAAAAGAAATCATTGCAAAATAAATAGTGATTTTGCTATGTTATAGAACTAAATCTATAAACCATGATATAATTTTAATGTGGAGGAAGATAACATAGGAAAAATAATAGAGTTAAAGGAACATAATGAATGACATGAAAAGTTGTATCCTACTTGGGCTTTGTGGAACGGTATGGTTCACCAGAAACCTACACAGAGAAAATACCCTCGAGAGATTTGCTAACTCTCCTTGTGACCACAGGTATGTCTCATGACTGACTGACTAACCAGCAGCTGATTTCTCACTCCTCTGATAGGTACAAATGATATATGGAGGTGTCTTGACTCCAGCTTACTATATACTTGAAATCCTGTGGAGGAGGCTAACATTTTGGGCAACAAATGCAGATACATCCAGATATCAGCTACAGATGAGAAATACTCATAGAATTTTTCACTCCATGCCATCTAGCAAGGGAGAAAACAAAGCCTCAGGTTTATGTTTGTAAAACATTTTGAGTGAAGTCTCATACTTTGTCATTAACTGAATAAGTCTAAATTTTCTATGAAGTACATCAGATTAATTTTCCACTTCTTTAAGGAACTCAGTACAACTAGAGTTTTAAAATATTTTTGTCAGAATTAATTTCTTATTTCTTAACTTAGTCTTGGAAGTCATGTGTTATCTCCTGTCCTTGAGTTATTTAGACCATTCTGCAAGACCTTCAGTACACTCCTGTTAAGTTTTGTAGAGGAATTGGAGTTTGTCACTCTTGCATTTTGTGTACAGTTTGTAATACTGCCATAGCAGTGGCCTGTGGTATTTGGAGCACTAGTGTTATTTTGAACTTTGCTTAGGTAGGGTTTTCTCCTTTCTATTCAACTTTCAAATGAAAAATAATGGCAATACATATGGACATCTGTATCCTGAAAATATTATTTTCAGTAATAAAAATGTACAAATCACAACAAATACATATTTATAATTAGATCAGCTACAACTTCCCTCCTCATGATTTAATTCTCTCCGGATCAGAGAAAAGCTTCAGGCTAGCCTTGCTGTTGTTACCATCCTATTCACAGATCCATTAAGACTCTTACTAGCTCAACGGTGTTTCAAAGATATTTTTAAAGAGCTGTTTAACTTACAAAACAATTAAGTGTAGCTAGGAAACAGGATTTCCAAAATACAGAACACTGGATGTTTTCTATTTATGCTTCCTTTTTTGATAGTTATAGAAAAAATTATCTGGCAATGGAAGTAGTCCTTCGACTCTAAGATATTACAATTTCTAGTGTGCTAACATTTAAAATTTACTTTGTGCAGCTTTACAGCACTATATAGTTTCTATGAAACTACAGGGCTGACATGTTTTACTGTTACCAGGCAAATAAATTTAGCTGGGGTTCTATGTGGCCTTGCAGTTCCTGGTTTATCTCCCTTTGCTAGCATTTTGTGAAAATGTATTTGTGTTTATGCTTCTTATCTTTTTAATTTCTTGCAGTTCCCAGCTGTCCCAAAGTACAGTTCCCAATATAACAACTAATTTGTTACGTTTCCTGCTTTACCTTCTGGAAGAGGGATTTTTATTAGGGCAACGTACTATTCGTTAAACTCATCCTGGCAGACAGAATACGAATTTTGTGACGAAACGGTGCCTAGCCCAATGGGTAATGGATAATTTTTATGAAAGAAAAAATAAAAATAATCAGGGTTTTGTTTCACTTTTGTGGCACAGTATAGAGGATTATAAGGTCTGTTTTGAAATTCCTGACCTACTATTTAAAAACAAAGTAACACAAATAAGTTATGAAAAATAGCAAAGCACTAGAAAATAGAAGATTCTGATTTTCTTGAAATGCACTTCATCTTTCTAGTCTATTGTTAAGATTTTATACACATAATGACAACAGAAGAGATTTATTGTTTACTGATGAAGTTTTTCAGATTGTAAGTAGTATGTGGCAAAGGGAAGGAAGAAGAAATGTGCTTCAGCACTATAACTTCAGCACAGGCTGAAGTTCCCACTCTACTCATTGTATTTTGTTTAAGAAATCATTTTCTCCTTAGAAAAACAAGAACTGTTTATTTAGTTCCTAAACTTTATCTTTACTTAGGTGATTTATTATTGAAATATTCTGAAACACCAGCCTCTTGAAGCATTTCAGCATGAGAACATAACTTCCAAGAGAGAGCTTATTCTAATTTAGTACAGTTGTGGTGATTGTATATCCATAGCTGGGGCTGCGTGAAACCACTCACAGTTTTTACTGTCAGAGATCTTAGGTTTCCTTTCAAAATTACCATTAAGGCTGAAATCCATTTCTGTATTGAACTTCACCTATCAATTATCAGTAGTTTCTAATAATGCCATTCAGTGAGTTATCCCTGCAGTGTGATCCTGTCAGCTCTAAATGCTTAAATCCATCACTGTTTCTTACCACGTAAAAACTGACTTGGATAAAAACATCTGCATCTGTGGAGTTCCTCAAGGGTCTGTGCTGGGACCGGTGCTATGTAGTAGCTTTATAAATGATATTGACAGTGGGATTGAGTGCAGCCTCAGCAAATTTGCAGATGACACCAAGCTGAGTGGTGAAGTTAATGTGCCAGAGGGACAGGATGCCATCCAGAGGGACCTGGACAGGCTGGAGAAGTGGGCCCAGGTGAACCTCATGAGGTTCAACAAAGCCAAGTGCAGGGTTGGGAGAGCCTCCATTATCCATACAGGTTAGGAGATGGTGTGCTTGAAAGCAGCCCTGAGGAAAAGGGCTTGGGAGTACTCATGGATGAGAAACTGGACATGAGCCACCAATGTGCATCTGCAGCTCAGAAGGCCAACCGCATCCTGGACTGCATCAAAAGCAGTGCGGCCAGCAGATGGAGAGAAGTGATTCTTCCCTTCTACTCTGCTCCGGTGAGACCTCACCTGGAGTACTGTGTCCAGCTTTGGAGCTCACAACACAAGAAGGACATGGACCTGTTGGGAGCGTGTCCAGAGGAAGGCCACAAAAATGATCAAAGGGCTGGAGCACCTCTCCTATGAAGACAGGCTGAGAGAGTTGGGCTTGTTCAGCTTGGACAAGAAGGCTCTGGGGAGACCTTATAGTGGCCTTTCAATACCTGAAAGGTGCCTATAAGAAAGCTGGGGAAGAACTGCTCATGAGGGCATGTAGCAATAGGACAAGGGATGTAAAACTTGAAAGGGAAGATTTAGGTTGGATATTAGGAAAAAATTCTTCACTATGAGGGTGGTGGATCACTAGAACAGGTTGTCCAGAGAGGTAGTGGAGGCCCCACCCCTGGAGATATTCAAAGTCAGGCTTGATGGGGCTCTGAGCAACCTGATCTAGTGAAGATATCCCTTCTTACTGAAGGGGGTTGGAGTAGATGACCTCTAAAGGTCCCTTCCAACCTTACACATTCTATGATTCTACATTTATTTACACAGTGTGATCAATATCAGCCCATGTAAAATACTGCATAGCAATATAATCATACAATGTAGAAGTACCTCTGAAAGAACTTTCTTTTTATACATTCTTTTTTTATTTTTTATTAGAACAGTCACATATTGTACTCATTTTCTATTACTTTTATATTAACATCTATTTCAGCTGATTTCTTCCTGATGTCTTAGCGTTTCATTTTTGTCTATCCTCACAGTCTACATCCCTGATTTCCAAATTCTACTAAAGTTATGCAGTATAGTTCTCCAATTAGCCTCTCACTTCAGTGTATGGCTTAGGTTTTTAAGATGCATAATTCCTACTGATTCATGGAGCGGCTTTTTTAAGATTTTATTGATTTTTTTTTTCTCTATTTCAGAGCATGAGAAGCCTGGAGATCAGATACTTGTTAATTAACTTCAGTTGCATTGTTGTACTTCACATCCAGTGCACTTTAATGCCTGTGATCTCTTCCTGTGATCATGAAAGAAAAAGAAAAACAAAGGTGAAAATAAAAGAAATGCAAGACTATGTGAAGGCTCCATTTTGAACCACTCCTGAGCGACTAGAGAATACCAAAGGCAAAAATACAAGGAATAACAACTGTATAGAAGAAGCACAACTGACTGAAGATCAGTCACAGCTGTCAGTGTGAGGTAATTGTACAAGGACTGCCAAGCACATTGAAAAAAATTCTCTGTATAAGACATGTACTTGTTGACTAACAATGCTTTGTGATTCTCGCCAAAGTGAGAGGTAGAATAGGGTGATATTGGACCTAAAAATCTGTACATGACTGAATCTGCAAGGCTGGCACAGCTGGCACTAAGATCTGCTATTCACCTATTTAATTCAAAGAACAATATCTGAAAAGTAACAACCAAAGGAGCTGTCCCTTGCTTGGGTAGTTTCTGACACATTGATGGTCAAGTTAAAAAAAAAAAAAAAAGTACAACAAACAGGACTCAATTACTCCCTTTCCTCTTGTTCCTAATTATCTTCTGTCCCATCATTCCTATTTTAGTATTTGAAGTTGTTAGAAAATCAATGCACCCTTTGGAGTCTATGATAAATGGTCTAATTGCATCTTTGCCCGTATATGAATCTGTGGTCTAAAGCCAGGGAAGCTTTACTGTCAACTACAGCCTTCATTCTTCCAAGGAATATAGACAACATTCCCAGAAGTGTAAAACTAAAAGAAAAAAGAAAAAGAAAAAAGAAAAAA
This sequence comes from Hypotaenidia okinawae, assembly GCA_027925045.1. Taxonomy (NCBI): domain Eukaryota; kingdom Metazoa; phylum Chordata; class Aves; order Gruiformes; family Rallidae; genus Hypotaenidia; species Hypotaenidia okinawae. The sequence continues at coordinate 20,713,739 of BSDF01000001.1, read as the reverse complement.
GAAAAGCAGGGCACATTTGAGAACTGTAAATGACACTGAAAATGTAAATCCATTTGTCTTCTTTCCTTTAATTTTGTTTTTAATTAGTCAGATTCTTTAAACATCTCGAATTTTTATTTGTAGAGAAAGGGATTTTTGTAGCGGTTTTGTTCTGAACAGAATAACACATGGTTAATAATAGAAACGTATTACCGAAAACTAAAGGAAACCTTGAAGGGCAACACTGAGTGAAAGATGAATAAATGGTTACTGACAGTTTTATGTCAGTGCTGTCATTCCAGGAAGCACCACAGTAAGTAAGGTAGGGGGGTCCCTCCCATTCTTCTAGACTACTACTTGGAAGGCCCTGAATGACTTCCAATCCAGAGAAGCAGAGTGAGGAGATGACAAAGCTCAGGCCCAGAAGTAGCTCAGTGAAGAAGAAACCCAGTGTCCCAGGAGAAAATCAAGTTCAGTCAGCTACTGCCAATAAAGCCAGGGAGTGCCATAGAAGTTGAAGCTAGTAACTGTGACAGGAAATTTGAATAGATTCTTTGCTAAAACTGTATTCAAATATTGCTTTTTAGGCCTGTCACCTAATTTTAGGAGGTTAGCACTAGTCATATTAAAAATCAGCAAGAGACATGTGAAGCTCCAGCTCAAACACATGACAAAAATAGGTAGTATATATAGTGTATTAAATGCTACACTATTCCACTTACATGATGATTCAAAAGACAGTAGTAATTTTCCAAATGCACAGACCAAAATATTTACTAGTAAAAAAAGAACATTATATTCCAGTGCACAAAATGGTAAATACATTATTACAAATTTTACATTTTTGCAAAGTGCTAATTACAACCATCTTAAATGGAAAGGAAAATGACCCCTAATTTTTTAGCTAAATTACCTGGAAAAAAAAATCTCATCTTTAGTTGTAAACATGGGAAATGTATAAACTCTCTTTAGTGCAAAAATAAAGTGGAATTATAGGATGCAAAATCCATAAACTGCCCTAAAAATATGTAAGCTAAAGGAAGAGCATTTCAATATCAATTCTTTATATTGTGATCACATATTTTTCTTGATTTTCTTATGTATAAAAAATTATTTTCTTATACTGGACAATAGAGTTTCCTGCAGTCATCTTTAATAAACTCCAAGCAAAAGGGACATTACTTTCAAAGGCTGCCTTATACATTAGACTTGTCTTGCTCTTTCAGAGAAAACTCCCACTGAAGCCAGTTACCACCTTTCCATACTACCAGATGCCTCTGATAGCACTCAGGTAGCAAGGAGTGATGCAGATTTAGAAAAGCAAATAAATTTATATCCTACATCAGACAAATCCCATTTGCAAGGAAGCATAGACCCAACGGGTAGCCAATCTTACCTAAGTTTTAATGTAACCGTTAACTTCAACAGAATTGTATTTTACACCTCCTACTTCTAACTAGTCACCATTAGCTGGCAAATTGTCTTACACCAAAGGTCATATCTTAGCAGAAATAGGTCTTGTACAACAAACATGAGATGTGCCTATGTAAGAACTGTTAGGAGTGGTTGTACCATTATAATACATTGGAAGTCTTCTTCCTGCATAACAAACTCTGTAACATCCAAGTTGGAATTAATACTCAAAGGTCACACTGTACATTAGATTTTTCTCAAGGCCTTGATATTGCAATACTCAGTGCAGAATATTATGCTTAAAATGAACCCTGCTGAAGTCATTAAAATACTACACATTGTTTGGCCTACTTACGCTGTAGACTGAAGGATTAGAATGTGTACAATTATATTTTTATGTTGACGTTATGCTATAAAGATGTGTAAAAAGCCAATATCCAAAGACTTATAAAAATCAATCATCGTCACTAAAACTGTGGAAGATATATTAAATGACTTTGCAGAAACTATATTTCAAGATGGGAAAAAGTTTTCTGAAGTTCTGTATTGGAAAATGGCCTTTCCTTTCAAAAGAAACCTTTTCCTGTCTTATTTCAGCCTGAAAGATCTTTTCTATTTTTTCTCCCTTGTCAAACATGACAATGCATCTATTTGCCTAGTTTGGTATAAAATGCACAATGTAAGAGATCTTATGTTGAAACAATCTCTTCTTTTTCTGTTTCAAGAAAAAGTAAATAGGCAATTATTTGATACTTTATTTTTTCAAAAGACTATTATTACATTCCAGCAGATGTTACTGAAATAAGTGGTATATTGAACATGTGTAGTTCATCATTTTCATGATATTTTGTTTCCAGGGAATTCATGTTGGAGTCCTTAATGACTGCTGGAAAAGCGGCATTAGTTCACATACCATAAGCTCTTTGCTCTTGACAAACAAAGGCTGTCACTATGGGCAGACTCCGCTCTTACAGAAGTCAGGGAAGGAATTACCCTGTTCAGAAAATACACAGCGGCATCATGCCTTAACAATGTTACAAATACTATCAACCATACAGCAGAGTAATCGTGCTTTATTAATTCTTGTTTTCTCAGTATAATTAGTCTTTTCGCACTTGATCTTAATAATAATTGAAAAAGTTTTTTGGTTTGATTTTTTTTTTCCTTTCAGCTATCTAGGGGGTTGTTTTTTTTAATGTTCTAAATATTCTAGGTCCATTTCAGAGCATGAAAGTGTTTGGGTAGTATTCTGAATCTCCTTGAGAGAGTGCAAGGTATTTAACCATATTCTGCACGGTGACAGAAGAAAGGTTATTAACAAAAGACTTTAGTAGGTCAGTAGTGCTATTGGCACAGGCAACCAAAATATTTTTCTGCCAATGGTTCTAAAAATACTCTGTATATTCCCTTGATAATTTGTACAGACCTCTTGTTCTTTAATCACAAGTGTCTTCGACCTTTTCCAGATATCTGAGTGTCTACAGAATGTCTTCTAAATAGATAGTAGTGACAGAACTACCGTTGTGATAAAGTTAAAAAGGATTGCTCAAGGAAACAAAGCATCAAAAAAACCCCTAAATGCTAGTCTTAAAGCACAATTCTGCTTCATAGAAGGATCTCATCAATCAGATTAAATATCTAAAATGGAAGGATCCCTAGATGAAGTTCTATAAAAAGCATAAAGTGTAAACAGTAAAAAAATTGCCAAGCCCATCGAGCATTCATCCAAAACTTAAAAACAGGATGCAATTTCCAAACTGCAGTGTGCATCTCCTTAATTAAAACTCTTTGGATCTACAGATTTGAAAGGCACATAGTGTGGTATTCATGCTTGTGAGGTGCTCAAGGGCAGGTCGAGGCAGCTTCCAAACAGGAAGGCTCACATTTATATGGAGAGAAAGTGTTTTAGAGGATAGTGTCATTGGATATATGGGCAAATATAATATATTTGGGAAAAGCCAACATGGCTTTGTTAAAGGGAAGCTGTATGTCACAAGCATATTGGAATTTTTTTTTTTTCAAAGGCTTCAAGAAACATTTAGACAAGAAAGATATAGTGGATTTCCAAATGGCATTCAGCAAGGCCATTAGAGAAACTATCAAAACGCAGAACAAGATAAAAAGTATTCCTACGGGTAAGTAATTGACAGAAACAAAGGGTGGGAATAAAATACCATTTTTCACAGTGGACAGAGATCACCAGCAGAGGCCTAAGGACACTTGTGCTGGAATAGGTTGTTGATCAAATTCATAAATTATCTAGAAAAGTTAATGAAGAGTAGGACAAAGTTTTCTGACAACCTTAAGAGTAATAAAAATAGAGCCATTTCTAACAAAAATTAGAGATGAAATGGCATATGAAATTCTATGTAGATGAAAGTGATTCAAATTGGGAAAAAGATTAACTTTAAACATACAATGAATGGCTTTGAACTGAGAGCTGACAGTTTGATAAAAAGTTCATCCCTGAATTAAGAAGATGAAAAAATACATTAAAAATTATTGAGGAAAAAAAAACCCCTGAAAGCACTACTATGCTACTGTATAAATCCATGCTGCATATGAATCTTGAATATTGTGTTTGGGTTTGTTTTTCTCACCTCTGATAACAAATAACACCACCCAAAAAGGCACAGAGAAGAGAAATAGGATTGTTTTAAGTAAGGAATATTTTCATAACAGGAGCAAGTAAAATGAAAAATTAAAGGTGTAAAACAGATAATGGGGGAATGAAAAAAATCTGTAAAATCATGAATGGGATGGTGAATTTAAATAGGGGCAGATGTGTACTGAGTTTTACACCCATATTTAAGGGGTATGAAAAGAAACATGCAGTTATCTGCCCCATAACGATTCAAAGGGAATGCTGCTTCATACAACAAGCAGTTGATTTCTTACCGTATCATGCTAGAGATGCTAAATGTTTACCTATGTTCAAAAGTAAACTGAAGGATTCAAGGAATAAAAATGTATCACGGGCTATTTAATGCAGACATATCATTTTGTTCCAAGCAGCTCATGACCTAAAACATATGGGAAACATGACAGGGTATTTTGAGGAAGTATTGCTATGTACTCCCTATGGTTTCATACTCTCCTATACATCCTTGCTATTGGCCTCTATGGAAGACAGGATACTGGAATAGAGGAACCTTCAATTTTAACAGATTGTATGACTTCCATGTCTCTGTTATGGAGGCTGAAGCCAAGCTGCATGCTTATTTTGAATCCTCAGTCTGATATCAAAATTCTGTTTGATATAAAAATGAATTTGTCTTCTTTCATATACTGATTCCACCTCTGTCATAAAAGACCTGACAGTGGGATATAAGCAAGGTAGACATTCAAACAATACTCTCAGGTCTACCAGTGCAGCAGAGTGTGAAAGCAAGCTAATTCATGAAATATAAAATTGTACCTTGATAGCAAAGCAAAGAATTACAGATATTCATTACCTGTAGAAGTGGAAACAGAAAAGAAGTTTGCAAAATTCTCAGCTATTTCAAATATTTAACAATCTTGAAAAACTCAGCTAAAGATGTTTCTAATAAAACATCATTAATATGATGAAAGTTTGGCACTTACTTTAAAGTTGGGATTATCTCAGTGAATTTATGCCAATTTAAACTAATTGAAGACCTGTTTCACAGTGTGTTTTCAATCATAAAAATGACCTGGAAATTATGTCACCCAACTTTGTCATTCCTTTAATGAACTCCATTGATTTTAACAAAATTACAACAAATCTGTATTCAAAAGTGTTAAGCTTGGATCATAACCAAGGGACAATTATTCATCCTTAGTGATTCTGAAATCCTTGAGGATTCATATTACAAAGTGATACAAAAACCTTGCATGCATTTGCCAGTTCTAGGACAGAGTTATTATCGAGTAAAGATTGTTTAAGATGAATAAGTAATTCCAAACAATGACATAAAATTATCTACAGCATCTTCTGATACTGTCATTAAATGGAATTAAATGCCATTTTTCCTTCCACTGAGATTCTTCAATGGAAAGTAATCTTTACTACCCTCATCAAGATCCTTCACACGCAGCCCCCTTTGTCTCTTTGTATAAACTGCCAAACTCAGTCAAGGCATACTGAAACACAAATAACCCAATCTGTTTTAGGTCTTCCATGGCATCTATCTTTCATGATAAATAGCATCCTAGTCTCCTTCTAGGATTGCAAAGAAAGTAGAGGAACTACTTAAACAGCCTTTTCCTTCATGCAAAAGACTGAATCTACCTTGGCCAAAGACTTCACAGTTCCTTGAGCTTGCATTTTTTCCTAAAAATCCAAACCACTAAATAGGATTTTGCTGGAGCGAACTGGAGTGAAGAAAAATGTTCTTCTATTTCAGGCAGTAGTATCAGTGGTCAAAATAATTTTCTAAACCCAAACCTAGGGTATGCTTTAGTTACTGTTTAGAAACCTTGGTTTTCTCAATTACAATCTTACCCCACACACACACAAAATTATAAATGTTAGATAATTTCAGGTTTTAGTATATTTTTGCTATATCTATTGATAAAAAAATACTTTAATAATTTAAATAGGTAATGCTGTCATTTAACATCTGTGAAACTTACCTAGTTAATATTTTTTTGAGTTTCATATTATTTTCAGTATCAACCTTGATAGAAAACATCTGGGTTTCAGTGCTAGTTAGCCCTGTCACAAATTCATGGAAATGTGCCCTGTGCAGCAATATCTAATGATGCCTTGGAAAGGCAATCAAGCTTTCTGATCTTTTGCTTGGAAATGTTTCCCTTTGTTGCCATGGTATCAGTGATAGCTATTTTAAGACATTGGCTGTGGGAATATCTTTGAAAGTATACCTAGGCAACACATAAATCATCTGTACTCTAATACTTCTAAAACAGTAAGTAATCTTCCCGTATTTTAGTGGAACAAAGCGATATGAAGCCATTATGCTTGTGTAAGGAACCCTTTAGAAAATTCAGTTTTGATGTTTTTGTCTGCTGAATCCACCTTATTCAGGGCCTTTTCACTTTTCACAAGTCTGATATTCTACATGTGAATGTTGACTACCATTTGCATCCCTTTTGGTTCCCTTAATTATGTTTCCTAGCTTTTAAAAGTTAAGAGCACAAAAAAAACGTAGCTGCAGCTTACATAATTTGACTGTCCATGGCTCTAACCCATCTGGAAAAGGTCTGCTGACTTCTTCCAGAGTGCATTATTGACAAGCTACTCTTCAGAGCTTCCAACATATACCTTCTTCCTCAAGCAGTGACCTGACATTGGAAATCCTTACGAAAACAAGAGTTCAGGATTTGCAGTACTCAAGCTAACCTCAAGAAGGGCTTCCATCAGACAGCTATCACTGAAACTACCTCTACAACTACATCTACGTCTTATTTCAAATTATGAAATACTTATTTCTGAGTAGCTCCTTAGAAATAGTAATGTTCAGGTGTTTTTCCCTCAAAGGAGAAGAGATCGAAGAATTTAAGTGGTTTCTATACTGGTACTGATGTGTTTGGTGGTACAGAGGATGGAAGGCAGTGAATTAGAGTACAGAAATACATAAATTCCTTTTTAAGGAAAGTTAAGTCTTTTTGAAAATCTCTTACATTTGCAGTTACCGTCTGTTAAAAGATAGTCATAGTCCAGCTGGTACATTGCCCCAGAACTGTATTAGCTGAATGTAAGATAAAACAGACCTCAAAATCCTAAGAATAGCTCCTGAGCAGAGGCACAGAGTTTGTTTAAACCTAAAAATCATTAGCAAAATTATTTTTCCCAGAAAAACTGCCATAATGGCTCACTATGTAAATAGGTTTATGTAAAAAGTCTCTAATAAATAGTAAAATCCTTACTACTCTGATGTAATTGACTATCCAATGCAGGAACAGTGAAGAAAACCCCCAAAGGAATCAATTAAACTAATGGCTTAGTGCATTTTATCCATAGAGGAGTCCCTGTATAAACAGCCAATTCTCCTCAGAGAAAGCCAAAGTAAAACTACTTAGAATTTTCCAAGAGCTGTCATAATATTCCTTATTAACTGAAATTTAGTATTTGGTACTGCTTATAACAGCAGTGAAATTTAAAGACAGGTGTTAAAAGTCACTGCCTCCAACCTTTTTAATTGAATTGAAATTTGACATTACACAGCCCCTCTTAGATTGTTGTAGTAACTAATAAATCAAAACAAAGGCTTTCATAATCTTAAGAGTTCAAAATTATTCCTGATGTAATTGGAAATGTGGTCCCATTACAAAAATTTCCAGCTGAATTTAGCTTATTTAGACACATAGAAGGACACTGTATGCTGGTTCAAGATTCTGACTATTGGCATCTACTTCCATCAGAAATGCTCCCAAAATGCTTACAGCAGGTCCAGTGGCAAACTGAACCAGGCAACCTTGCAATAGCTTTACTATTTTTAGAATATATGAGAAATGTAAGGCACTGCTACTTGTAGTTGGCTCTTCAGAGACAAAAAACCCAACCTTGTAATAGCCAAGGAGACTCAACAGCCTGATAAAAATAGTATAATAACATTATATAGTAACATTTTGTTGATATTTTGTCAACTCACCACCTCAGACTTACAAACCCAACATTAGCCATCAAGGCAGGTAAAATGTCTTACTACAAATGCAATAAGCCCAGTTAATACAAAATGAAAAAAGCCAATTTTCACTGGCCTCGAGCAAGACTGATTTTGGTATGAAATAAAATGAAAATACAGCCCAGCCATCTCAAGGCAGGGCAACCATCAATCCACAGCAGCTTTTCTGTGAGCTGGCAAATCTGTTGCGACTCGGCTTATGAGAAAAACTATCCGCATTGACATTAAAGATAAAGAAGCAGGAAAGATGGAAAATTCACGCTGACTTTAGCATGACGTTCATCAGTTTCCTTAGTATATTTTAGGCCAAACTGGAAAGATAGGATTGAAACTGGTAGACTCTAAGGTGGGTAGGAAATTGATAGGACTTAACAGTGAAGCCTGCAGGTTGAGAGATGTAATTATTTCCCCTTTTTAGCACTTCTGAGAGTATATTGAGTGCTTCTTTGGGATCTCCAGCCCACACACTGACTTGCTGGAATGAGCTCAGTGGTGACAAGAAGACTACCGGACTGCAAAGAAGGTCAAGGAGGGCCCTCATTTCTGTCTTCAGCCATGTAAAGGAAAGGGGACAGAAAAGATTAAGCTGAACTCTTGGGGTGCACAATGAAAAGACAATAGATAATTCATGAAAGATGAAAAATCTGAATAGTTATGAGGAAAAAACCTTCACAGTGAGGGCAAACATTGGAATGGGCTGCTGAATCACTGCCTTTGGAGATACTTAAGAAAAGATACAAAATCTATAATAGCATTATAGATTTTAGAATATGTATCCTTATAGTAACAGTAAAAAAATACCTAATTTTTTGAGCACCACTGGAATTACCTGTGTGTTCCTTCCCCCCAAAACCCCAGTATACTGTAATTTCCTTTTATTCTGCCTAAAGATTCTTCTCTGACAGCAATTTTTATCCTTCACTCTGAGAAAAATCAAACAGTTAGAAATTCCAACATGCAGCTTGGCCTCGCTTCCACACTGTTGTGAAACTGCAGTATCTCTTCCCACTGTGTACATACATCTGTTTGTTTGAACTTAGAATAGGTTCCTGATCCTTTGGTGGTGTCTGAGTAACAGTAACTTAGTGAAGCCTCATGCACTGGCCTGGAAAAAGAAATCCTACAGCTACAACAGGCAGTTGTAGCTTCTTTACAATACCAAGAAATAACCAAATGTTTCCGACACGCAAACTTAATGTCAAATGCCTGAAAAGTTTGTAATTAAAACCCTGGTGTAAAAGGAATTGTATGGCTTTTACTAATCACATTTCTGTAACTTAGGAATTCCAACTGTATCTTACATTGCTTTGTTTTTGTGGTAGTCTGAAGTATTGCAAAATGAGTGAAACTAATGCACTGCAGAAACTCTTAAAGTTGCTGAAGAGCAAGATAAAAACAACATGAAAAGACCATTAAGGCAAGCAAGAGCTAGCATGTGTCATGGTCAGTCTGGAGTGGTGCCTAAGCTGCCTGAGCAGCCAACTGCTCAAGCGTAGCAGCTGGGTCCCACCTGCCTTTCTGTCCGTGAAGTTCCCTGGAAGCGATGAAATGAGCATTGCCAATTGACCCCTCTCTCAGATTTAGTCAATATGATGATCAGGTTGTAGGACTTCAGCAGATGGCCATTTAGACAGCTCTGCTACATACCATTTGTCTCATGAAAGCCAGCTACTTAGTGCTTTTCATTATGCAGAATTTGCCTTTCAAGTAAAGATAGCGACTTTCTATCAAAAATGAAAAAAAAAAAACAACCCTCACATTTGAAGGAAAATTTTCCTGTACTGTGAATCCCCAAATAATTTTCAGGTTGTCTCCCCATGAAAAAAACTGTTATATATGAATTGTTCCATAATGTCCTAAACTGGCAACACCCCAGAGCACTGCACTCAGATGAGCGGGTTTTTTTGAGTAATAGCTTACATTACAAGGACTTTATTCTGCTCCTAGTTGTATATACACAACTCAACATAAATGGATGTTGCATGCAGACAGCCAAGGGCAAATTCTGGTACAAAATATTTCAAAAGGATGAAAACATATTGGACTAAAAAAGCCTCCACATTTTACAAGTGAAGTAATGGAATAAAACCAGCTGTATTCATAACCACATAAAAATGTTCTGCATTAACGTCCCTAATTTCAGCAAGAATATTAGGAATACTGGCATAACAGAAAAGCTACAGGGCATCCGGGAGTAAATGACCCACATGATGTAATTAAAGCCAGTACTAAATAAGCCACTGGAAAGGAACAAAGACAAGGAGGTTATTAATTAAAAGGCACAATACCCTCAACATGCAAACTGGCAGACACAAGTTAAGCTCAGAAGAATTACCTTCTTGGTTTTCAAACTGTTCTGACAACAGATGGTAGCAGCAGCCTACACTGCAAACTGCTTTGATTTCAGGCTTGGCAGTAAAAATTCGTAGCGTGTTTGCCGCAAGATCACCACAGGTATGTAGACCCACCATCACACAGTCCTAACAAGAAAAAGGGGGGGGGGGAAGAAAAAGCAACAATAAAGCATTTCCCTCTTCAACTGAAAGAGCATGAATAACAACAACCGCCCAAACCCAAACATGCTGCAAGTGGTTATTGAGCTGTAAGGTTTAAATACACAACTCCACGCGGAAGGACTCCTGCTGTTCTGCTCCAGAACTTTTCAGTGCACAAGAAAAGCTCGTCAGCACTAAGCAAGTATGGTGCGTTGCCTCTGTGGCGAGCCAGACCACACACTGCGTTGTTCTACTAAGGAACGATCCATCTACTCTGCTCTGGTGAGACCCCACCTGGAGTACTGTGTACAGCCCCGAGGTCCCCAGTACAGGAAAGACATAGAGTTGTTGGAGTGAGTCCAGAGGAAGGCCACAAAGATGATCAGGGGGCTGAAGCACCTCTCCTCTGAAGACAGGCTGAGAGTTGCGTTTATTCAGTATGGAGAAGACTCTGGGGAGATGTAAACACAGCGTACCAATACTTCAAGGGGTCCTACAGGAAAATGGGCGAGGGATTGTTTACCAGGGAGTGCAGTGATAGGACAAGGGGCAATGGCTTCAAGCTGAAAGAGGGCAGGTTTATGTAAGATGTTAGGAAGAAATTCTTTACCGTGAGGGCAGTGAGCCACCAGCACAGGTTGTCCAGAGTGGCTGTTGAAGCCCTATCCCTGGCAGTGTTCAAGGCCAGGCTGGATGGGGCTTTGGGCAAACTGGTCTAGTGGAGGGTGTCCCAGCCCATGGCAGGGGGGTTGGAACTAGGTGATCTTTTGAGGTCTCTTCCAACCCAAACCAGTCTGTGATTCTATGATCTCTGTGCTCTACTTTCACTGGTGAGGAAGAAGTTCAAGACTGTGAATGGCAGCTGGTTTACCAGCAAGAAGGGAACATCTATGTGGGGACCAGATGCTAGCCATTTTCTCATCTTCCCTAGCCTTCCTGTTAGCACTACTACTACCACTGCTACTTCTTTTTCGTACTTCAGATTTACTGCTCTAAAGCTGGCTGTACCTAGCTATGGCATTCCTGCTACTTTTAACTACTGAAATCAAATCCACTTCCTACATGTAATTTGAAGAGCAGGCTTTGTTATTTCCAAAACTGTAGCACTGCCTAGGTTTTGCCATGTGCCTGCTACTATTCCACAACAAATGGACATTTTCTTCCATAGCACAAAGCAAGAACTTCAGCTTCAGGTGCTCTGTTCTTCTGTCCATTCTACTTCCAGCTTTTCTTCTGCATTAATTTCCTTTTACTCTCTATTTCTCTTCTCACCACTCATAACAAGGTATTTCCCTGATGGTACTCTTAGTTGAAACCCACATGGTAAACGTGGTGTTGCTTTGAATTTCAGCCTTATTTATTAACAAGATTTTCAACTAAAATTTAGCCTAAAGGCATTCAGTTATGACACCGTCCTATAATCAATTTGACTTTACATGCACATCTATTTTTGCTGCTCTATACTCAATTTTCTCACACATCTGTATTACATACTAATGTTTGTGTGAAGCAGTAAAACCTCCCCTTTCTTCCTCTATTTTTTAATTCTTACCATCCCCTTTTTCACCTTTCACTTTGTACTTTTTCTCTGTGCTTACCCTCTCCTTGTCTTAGGATCCAAAATTTTTAGGTGGCAAAAGTTCAGTTTCAGTTCAGTTTTTAAAGACTTTTTTCCTACCAGTCAGCTTCAGCTCACCCTTCCACAGAGGTTTTTTTCCACACTCAACTAGAGAAAGAGGAACAACACTAAACTTTGGAAGTTAAGGGAAGATGTGCACTTGCAACAGCAGCATTTAAACCCCAGGACAGAAAAATCTTGAGAGATTCTTTCAGGCAAAAGCTAGTGGAAGAACATTATCACACGCAAGATAGAGGAAACATGGCGATGCTCAGAACCTCTGAACAACCGGAGGGCAGTCCGTCTGTCAGGTACACTTTTGCACTATCACTGACTTCAGTGAGGTGGCCTGGGCATAACTGAAAGAATTTTCTTGGTCATTGGCTTAAGCATAACAAAATTTAAGCTCTCAGTATTATTCCTAGGCTATTTGAAAACACACATTGTTATACCCATATTTCATCAGAAAATTAATTTCAGAACTTGGGGTGTAAATCAGTAATTACTGATTTTCCCCATTCTCTACCTGTCCCCAGCATAGGAAAAATGGTCAAATTATGGTTACAATAAAAGACTGTAAATATTTGTAAAACTATTTCTAAAAATATTTTATTTCTAAAATTTCTCAAAATACTTTTAAGACATGTAAATGATTGCATATTTTAAAGTTTTTTAATTGCACTCATTCATCACACATAACGTGCAGTTTGGTTATTACTGGTTTTTTAACACAATGGAGCTTTTACCTTTGCTGACAGTAACATGTTTCTTTTGGGTTTTTTTAATAAAGGCAGTGATTAATGTAATAAAGGCAGGTTTTTTTAATAAAGGCAGTTTTTTTTAAATAAAGGCAGAGTTTCTTCTGCCCTTTACATCATTCTGATTATATGTGAAGAGGATATAATCTTCTACAAAATCCAACTGTGCAACTGTAAAGGTGTATACTTCACCAACAAACTCCGCTGTTCAGGGTTGCAGACTGACACGAGCTTACTCCATGCTCTCAGATACTCAGCAGGATTTATTAGCTGAAGTTATATAGGACCATCAACACAAACTGTGCTGGTCTCGAATCGGAGATGAATTGCACCCTTGAACATATTAGTTCAGTTAATACTGAACACAGATCAGTTGTCAACTTTCCATAAAAGACTGAACGTATCTACCCCATCAATGCATGTCAGGTCAGGGATGGGAGCTTGACAGCCATGCACCTTCTAGACTTGTGCCACTGTCTTTGGGCAACTGGGTTTGAGCTTGTTTCTGTAGGCACAAGCCCTGCCAACTAGCAAATTACTAAATAAACTTAAATAACTCTGCAAAATCAAAATAGAAAAACATTATTCGCAAATAGAGCTCTTTACAAACTCTTTGAGGACTACATACACTAAATTCTCCTATGCCTGCACAGTTTAATTGAAGTTAAAAAAAAAACCAACTTAAAAAATAAGAAATTTCAAGAAAATTGAAATTCATATATCCATCTACCTGGTAAATATAACTCTTTTTGTGATAATTGGATGTTTTCTATAACAACAGTCATAAAATACCAGAAGTATGCTGTTAGCTTTGACAGCTGATTATTATCTAACCCATAAATTCTAAAGGCTGCTTTACATATTCAAAATAACTTTAAAACATGTATTAAAATAGAAAAAACAATCGGTATCTGCTAGATACACTTGTGCTAAATGGCTGAAAACCATTACTGGCAAAGAATATTAATTTACAGCACTGACAGCACTCCATCTACACAGCAAACATTATGTACGTACAAAAATGGCAATATAAAGACAGTGGGAAATCTACTCGAAATATTAGTAAAATAACCTCCAGATCTGTTATGATGTCACTGAGTTCTGTTTCTGAAGTGATGCAAGAGGTCAATGGAGAATACAAGTTTGAGTCACTCGACTCGCTGGCTTTAATCTTGAGAGATGCCGTTTTCCTTTGTGCCTTTTCCTCCTCACAGAGCTCCCCACAGTTACCACGGGATGAAGAGGAAACTTCTACAGCATCAGCAGGCAGAGCATTTAGAATAGCGAGAGCCTCTTCAGAAAGTTCACTCTCATCAGGCTGTGTCTGAGCCACCAAGTCAACGCCAGTTTGTTTGCTGGTTTCATATGGAGCTGTTTCTGTGAAACCACAAGAAGGAGCTAAATCTCGGACAGTCACTCGGTCCTGACTCTGAAGACTGCTGTCATTATTTAGGAGCTTTCTGTCAATTGCTTTACATTTAATTTCACTTTCCACCGGCCTGTCATTTGCCTTTTCCAACTTCTGGCTTTTGAGGTTTGCTCTTCCTCGACCCTGATAGGCCCTCCAGTGCTTCTTCAATTTTCTGTTCCTTTCGTGAGCACCATTCGTGTTGGAGTTTGAGGAGTCAATTCCATAAACTTTTAAGTTGTATTGCATGGACAAAAATGAACTCAGGTAGCCTTTCCCAGAACCTATATCAATCACCTATACAATGGGGGAGAAAAAAAAATCACTCTATTAATGAGCAGCAGGACCCACTTCAATCAAATACAAAATAATTATCTCAAAAATTAAGCATGGCTTTCATAATTACATTACTAGTTATCCCTCCTAATACACTTACTTCATTTGCTTTGTTGATCTAGTCTCTGGGTTTAAAACACAGAATTAAATCTTAACTGGCTTGTTCCAGAAAACAAACACTGCAATGCTTAAGCAAGGCACATGTCCTGACTCTCCTGGGAAACATTTTCAGTGTATATTTTGACACAGAACTTTCTTCTGGTAAAGAAAATAACCGTAAACCAACACAGCTACCTGCTCCTGACAAACTGTGTCAGGATATAGGGTTCACAAAGAAAGCATTCACAGTATTTAGCTTTAGGCACCTAACTCCCATTCCGTGGAGTCTGCTACCACTGGCTGTACATAAACAAACATCTTCAGATTTTGTGCCTAAGTAACACAATTTCAGACGTGACCTAAAGACAGGTGATACTAATACCCTCTTTCATGTCAGAGTGCTTATTTATACCAGTTTCCCATTCTGTGTAAGTGATCCATACAGCTTTGTTAATGTAAGGATGCTTTTGTAATAAAACAAAGGGGTCATATGTCACATGCTTTCACTGCCTATTCTGGGGGAAGGAGTGACTTGCTGTCACCTCACAGAGAGGTGTCTTGCTGTCTGCTTAGTTTGTCTCTGACAGCATGTGCTACTTCAGTGATTGGTACAACACTGGAAGGAAAACACTGTACAGAATAGTAGCAGAAAGGAGGGTAAACCAGGACCTTACACAGTCACAGCTTCCTGTCATGTGTGTTTTAAATGGCAATAGATATGTAACAAAATATTTTACAAGAACAGGCAGAGTGACATTTCTCTAAGGAAAGAAAATTATAACATTCCCTTCCGTTCAGGTATCTACCAAAAAAGTACATTGACTAGATATAATAACATTTGTTCCTGACAGTGTTGGATTCAAGAAATCTCTCTCTTGTTTTTCCTCTGCCACACACTTGTAAGACAGCTTACACTGGTATCTCTAAGTCCAGATGGCAGCACACACTTACGCAGATTCATCTTAAACTCAACTGCCTGATGTCTTATCAGTACTTGCACTGAAATGAAGATTTATTCCTTATTCTAAGAAAGCTAAAGATTTGTATAGCCATGTAGTTAGAAAAATTAGAACCAATGACATTGAAGACTATGTAAAACAGTGGACAATTCAGACCATTAGGCAAAAATTGTTTACCCAGGATGCATGTGGCTTTCTCATCTGCACTCTTCATGTAATATTGCTGCGTATTTGCCACCTAGGCAAGCTATAATCCTCAAATTTCTTGAATTAAATAGGTACAGGAATGGATTTAGTGCAACAGATTTGATATGATCTAAGCATACTTTTTGAAATTTTCCTTTATTTGTACCTCACATTTATCACCAATATTCTCCTAAATTATTTAAGAGTGAAGGAAAGAAAAGTGCCCAAGGGATAATTTTACCCAGTATTTTAGTGCAATTTTACTAATATTACGCAGAATATGCACACCTCCACTTCTACAAGGTATTAAATGATTTCCCTGAGAGGCAGCATCTGGACGCAGAGCCAGCGAGTGAGTTATTCCTAACTCCGCCGTGTGACCTCTGGTGGCTGCACAGACACAGCTGCTCTTTGGGTAAGGAGTTTTAGGTGGTTGTTTCCAAGTAAAAAGAAAATGGTAATCTATTGTTAAATTAGCACTAGGAGGTTTAAAAAAAAACCCAAAAAACAAAAAACCAAAAAAAACCAAATGGAAAACTTGACTAAAAAATAAGCAGGCAATGATCTCGTGCTCACCAAACAGACTGCATTGAACTAACCCCTGCTCTACCTTCCCTTGATCGCACCAGGAAAGGCAATCGGCAATCGTGGACTTTTAACATGAAATTCCCATGATACAATGAACTGCAAAGGTCTTGTCCATAGCGAGCTGGGTACTACGTTTAAACACAGCCTCTGGCACAGCATAATCAAGAACTTAAGTTTCCAGAAGCGTTCCAACATTTCACAGCACCAACTCACAAAGTTAATGGATGCTGAACGCAGAACTGAATCGCACTGACATGACACATCGCAACTCCTGCCCCACATGCTGCGATTTCTAAGAAAAAACTTTCAGGAACACATTAAAGAAAACAGATGTGCATTTAAGCAACAAAGAATCATCACTGGGTTCTTTTCAGAGTTTAATCAAGAAGGTCTTTACAAAATACACCTCCGCTTGTATGATAGGAACGGTGCTGAAACAGGGCAGTAAACAACTGAAAAGAACCCTCTTTAGTTTGCCTAAATTCAAATCACTACCCTAGAAGTGATTATGGTAGTAATACAATTTTTGCTTTTATTCTCATTTTAATCTTTATTATGCTGCAGTATAAAATACCACAAGTGAGTAATATGCTCTACCACCCATTACACACCATGGGTATTGAGGTGAAATGGAGGGCATTTTTTCAAGCCTCCAGTGATCTGTAATATCTGAAAGAAAAACCCTGGGGACACGTGCTGCTGTAAAACATGTGCTGTGTTTTCATAGCTCTAGATTTTTTAATTAAATGCTGCATATATTTTGTTTTGCAAGAAAGACAGAAAGAAATCAATAAGGAAAAAAAAAACCCTCTCCTAAAACTTTACAATTCATGTATTTTTTTTAAGTTGAAAGGTAACCAAAACAAAAGAAGTTGCTTTTTAATAACTGAGAAGGAAGCTTATTTATTTATTTATTTATTTATTTATTTAAAATGTAACTGGAAAGCTCTTTTCATATATTAGGGATTTGTAACTTTGCACAAATAAATTCTGTTACAGTGTATGACTACAGTGGAAAAAAAAAGTTAATATGCAGCAGTCGGCATTTCATATTCTGTGATATGTTGCAATAATATATGTCATTAAATGTTATAATTTAAAAAAAAAAAACCAACCAGAAAATAACCCTTTGTCTAAAGATACTCTAAGCCATCTGATACAAATGCAGAATCACTGGATGAAATTGCAGCATATTGACAGATATGCAATAACGACTGGATGGAGCTTTCATTAGTAACCAGCTACACTGGGACTGAGGTTCGGTCATCTAGGTGGCTCTATTTTTTTTTTTACTCTCTGAATATGGCTTTACTTCTCCTTTCATTCCTGAGTCTCACAGGAACTATTTAAAATCTAAATGAAAATGCTATATGAAACACCACGCTCCAGCAAGCTTGAAGAACATCTAGCCTTGCATCATCAGCAAGCTACACTTCCCAACATCTTTTTCAGTCCATAAATTCTTCAACACTTGTAAGAAGTAACACTTGCTTAAAGCAAAAGGTAAGCAAGGCAGAAAAAATGCTAATGATAAAATAAATTACTTTCACAATTCTGCTGCTAGTGTATTTTTATTCTTTACAGTGTGCATCCATGTTGCAGCTGTTAAGGGCACCCATACTTGTCACCGCAGCTGGATCTTCAAAGAGCTGCTGGAAAGACTGCCTTCCATTGCTGTAAGCGATTGCAGGTGCTCAAATTGATTGCGTCTCATCCAGTAATATTTGGCCTTAATTGCAGCTCCTTATTTGGTATTTCCATTTGTAAGGAGAAGACTGCCTAAAACCACACCTTTGTCAGTTGTTCCTCACAAAACAGATGGTCAGGATTCAGAGTTTTAATCTCTCTTTCCGAGGATGCCACAGATCTGACACAAGTCTATTGAGAGTACTGATGGATTGATGAGCTGAGGTTCAACAAGGCCAAGTGCAGAGTGCTGCACTTGGGACATAACAACCCCATGCAGTACTACAGGCTTGGGGAAGAACGGCTAGACAGCTGCCAGGCAGAGAAGGACCTGGGGGTGTTGGTTGACTTCAGACTGAATATGAGCCAGCTGTGTGCCCAGGTGGCCAAGAAGGTCAATGGCATCTTGGCTCGTATCAGAAACAGCATGGCCAGCAGGTCCAGGGAAGTGATTGTGCCCCAGCACTGGTGAGGCTGCACCTTGAATACCATGTTCAGTTTTGAGCCCCTCACTACAAGAAGGACATTGAGGTCCTGGTGTGTGTCCAGAGAAGGGACATCAGGCTGATGAAGGGGCTGGAAAGCAAGCCTTACAAGGAACAGCTGAGTGAACTGGGGTTGGTTAGCCTGGAGAAGAGGAGGCTGAGGGGAGACCTTATCACCTCCTACAATTACCTGAAAGGAGGTTGTAGAGAGGTGGGTATTTGTCTCTTCACCCAAGCAACAGGTGACAGGATGAGGGGGAATGGACTCAAGCTGCACCAGGGCAGGTTCAGATCAGACATTAGGAAAAAATTCTTCACTGAAAGGGTTGTCAGGCATTGGAACAGGCTGCCCAGGGAGGTGGCTGAGTCACCGACCCTGGATGTATTTAAAAGATGGATAGATGAGGTGCTTGGGAAAATGGTTTAGTAGGGGAATGGTATGGTTGAACTCTATCATCTCAAAGGTCTTGTCCAATCTAGTGATTCTGTAATCATTTATATTATCTGAATTGAACTCCACCTGAGCTAAATAACTCCCAAATCAAAATTCAGCTTCAGAAACTCAAATCCAAGATTTGGGGCCTACTGTTCAGTCTATGATGGCAGAAGCAGCAACTCAGGACACTGCAGTCATGTCTCTACCACTAACCCGAATGGAGAACGGCCATGTAATCTACCCCCAGTGCATGACTGGACACACCATTAAATTTTAGCAGCCCCTCTGGCACAGGTATCACAGAATCACAGAATTGCAGGAGTTGGAAGGGACCTTGAGAGATCATCGGGTCCAACCCCCGAAGCAGGCCAGCTAGCAGTCTCCCACTGCAAAGTCCAGGCATAATCTGGGGGATAAAATATATCAGAGATGGTAGTAATATGGACATAACCTGCCCAACTGCAGCTGTCTCTCCTTCCCTATCCATGTTGTTCATACATAATTAGAAGGGGAAAAAAAGGCTCAGAGGATATGTTTACAAGAAAATCTGGGCAGATACTTTGACTTTGGTTTTAAACAATTTTAGTTTGTTCTGCAGGAATCAGTATTAGGCTGGAGGAAACCAGTCTCCGTTTACACTCACATTTACACTTGCATAGACAGCAAGTACAGGTCAGACATGGAAAGGAATCAACTGAAGCTCCCAGAGCCACTAGTCATCTACAGTTTAAAGTCAAGATGCAGCTACATTATCAAGTAACTAGCATTACAGAGATTAAACTAATTAACCCAACTCAATTACCCATATACTTAAAAATTTCGTCTTACCAGCACAGAGATGCAAGACATGGAATCTAACAGGAAATTTAGTACTGAAAAACCTTAAAGAAAATTGTGTGTACATAAAACAAAGAAATGGTATTTACTGGTGTTACTTTTTTCAACTAGAATGTGAAACAAGGTACTGAAAAAAGTATTGCGATGCTTGTGTTCTGTCAACAGATTCATTAAGTAAACATCTATAAGGTTTTAATGCAACAGTGATTTAATGCACTGGGCAATCAAAATTACATGTGAAAAAAACCCCAAAAAAGTAAATTACAACCACATCTTGAGAAAAGAATCCTGAAATTCTTCAGCATCCAAGGATGAACTTGCCATTTGATGTACGAAATACTTGATTCGTAATCCCTGGTTAATTATGGTGTTGGGTGCCCAAATCTCACATGTGTTCTACCAAATGTACTTCATGCACACTCTGCTACATAAATCTCTGCTTAATCTGGTCTCTCTTCAAACTAAAAAAATCATAACTAAGTTCGTAATTGAAGATATCAATCCAAGTTAAAGAAAAGGGAACAGCATTAACCAACAGGAAACATTTTAAATCCCTTCTGCCAGAATAAGAAGTCATGCTTTCAAAATTGCTTTGATCTCTACATGGTACTCCTTGACAGAAAAACAGAGTTTTACTCTCCTGCTGATGCCTACGGTAAGTTGCTAGCAATATAACACTCGTACACCTGCATAGCAAAAAGCAGTACAATTTTTAGCAACATATAGAGGATGATTATAATTTCTTAAAATTTCTTATGAGTCATAAAATTGATTATGACTCACTGAAAGGCAGCTCCTTTGGAAGAATATATTTGTAAACAAAATTGTCCTAGCTACAATTATTTACAGGAAAAATAAGTACAGCAGTGTCAGAATATCAAAATGGTGCACTTGAACACAACAAGGAGAATAATTTGGATGGCTCACAGCAAAATACAGTAAGAAATGGTTCCTTACCTGCTTTACACCACAATAATTTGCTATTTTGTCTACCAGGTCTGACATCACCTGCACTTCATGTGATTTCTTAGTATTCATAAACTCATCAGTTTTGATACCTGTATTGTATTAAAAAAATAAATACACATTAATGCAATAGTAAAGATTTTCAATCAATCAGGAAAAATACCAGGTTAAAAATATGATGCAGCGTTTCTATTTTTTTGAGGATAGTAATTTTTTTAATTAAACTCTCTAAATTATTACAAGACTAATTATAGATGATTTATGAAAATTCAACATACTGTAAAACTTAGCACTGGTAATGCAGTTGTTTTAAGATGCAGCATAGGCAATCTCTGGCCAGCTGTTAGATAATAGTGACTACTATAAAACTGTACTTGTTCATTTAAAAAGTTGGGTCTGTGTTGTTTATCATATTTACCTTTACAGACATGAAGTGTAAAAGTGGGAACAATTAATAATCAGAGTGCAGCAGTGTACAGCAAAACATTTGCTCACAATTATAAAATGGGAGATACCTCAAATAAAAGTTGAGAATAACACCAGGGAAATTCAAGGGAAGATGCACATTCTTTATCTCTTTATTTACCCTACAGATGGCTTATAGAACTGCTACATCCTCCAGGTAGAAAATTCCTCATGGCAGTGCTGCTGAAGAATGCATTAACAAGATGAAGTCAGTCTCTACCGCGGGTTTAGCACTTGTGCAGCATACCAGGCGCCCACATGTCAATCTCTACGTCCCCCAATAAAAGGAGGAGCTCAGAAGTCACTCCCTTGTAAGAAACCCGTGCAGTTCTTTTAGGCCACCAACACTACGAGCACAGTGGGCTCTAGTTAAATTGATGGGAATTTTTTTTTAAGTCTGAGTGAGAAGAAACCAGACTGTTACAGACACGCACACTCCTCAAAAACAAGACTTTCCTACATGATTAGGTAGATTAATATACTTTCTCATTCTCTGCATTTTGCACAGTATGTGTTCATCTGTCCAGAAACTGATCATTAGGCAAAAAACTACGCTCATTCCTTGATCAGATCATGCTGGGACCAGGGCCAAGAGTGTTACTTCTTTAAAAGTGAGCGGGGGATTGAGCTGAGCTCATAAGAAACCTAACGTTTTCTCTATTTTTCCCCAAACCCACAGGATCTCTCTACTTCTTAAACATCTGTTTCTTTTATAATAAATTGTTATGACAATATTTAAAATCTAACATAGACTCTATGAACTGACAAAAGAGAAAACAGACTAAAATACTTTAATACAAAACAAATTACAGAAGCGTTTGCCATTTCACTAAAGATTCTCCGAAGCTTTAGCACTGTGAAGATCAACACAGCATCCAACCAATTTGTAACTATTTCAAGTGAAAGGGAAAAAAGATGGGAAAAAAAAAAAAAGAAAAAAAGAAAAGAAAAAAGCATCTTTTTGTTTATCTTTGAACATTTTGGTATCTGGGTAGGCTCACCAGAAGAAAGAAGCATAATGGAAACAGGAAGAAACAGCCATTTAATTTCTGGACAGAAATAAAAGTTGTTTGACTGTTCTCCAAAGCAGCACCATTGTTTTGAACTATTACCACATTTTTTACACTTTCCTACAATATGAACTCAAAAGACTGAATAGGGCAATGCTGTGTGAAATACCATTTCAGAGAGTACTTAATCCATATTAAGTATTTCTGACATGGAAGAAATACAGAAACAAGACCCAATTCAGAAAAGCATAGGTTCCAGGTGAAAAAAAACCCAAACAACAAAACTGCAATAATTTACTTATATCTACATTTATAACCTTAGCTACAAAAGTTTCTTAAGTATTTTTAGATCTCTTTTGCTACTGTTTGCAGAATTGTCTACAAACAAATACCGATTTTTAATAAATTTTACTGTTGCTGCATTTTCTGCAAAATTGTGATAGGGTTTTGTGGGTGGTTCAGCCCCAAGCAGTGGCTGAGCACCACACACCGCTCGCTCACTCCTGGAGGAGAAACAGACAGAGCCCCCATGGGTTGGGATAAGGGCAGTTTACTGGCAAAAGCACCATGAAAGGGGAACAATAACAGCCCACAGCAAATCTCCCTCGCACACAGTGGTAACACAGGGTATCTTACCAACTAACAGGGTGCTGCACTGACACAAAGACCAAGCAGACACCCTGACTGCACTCAGACTGTCCACCCTCCCCAACCAGCCCCTTTTATGAGGGAGTGATGCCAGGTGGTGTGGAAACAGCCTGGGCTGACTCAGCTCCCCTGTGCTGGCTGCCTGGGGAGGTTACCTCAGGCCCAGCCAGAACCAGGACAGGGCTTTTTACATTATTTTGAAAACAAACAGACATACTACAATCCAATAGAAAAACTGTATTTGTGGAGTGGTTTCTATTGTCAAGGTAATTGCAAATTTGAAAAAAAAAAAGTATAGTAGTTTTAAACTATGAATTCATTCTGCTACCACTGAATTACTTCCTTGAAACAAGTAATTATACATGTAGATTTCCTTATTGTGTTACAACTGATGCAAGCACCTAGCACAGGTAGGATGAAGAACTGGTCCAACTCTGTAATGCTACTGGCACCTACAGACCTGGCTACTGGACCAGATTGAGCAGAGGATGCCTTTAATACAGGGCTACTGCCTATTTGCCCAACATCTCCTACAGCAGAATGACAGGTTTCATACCCAAGCTACCCATGGAAATTCAGATGCCCCAGATAAAAACCAAAATCCACTGACCACATCAAACCGAATTTATGCTCTTATGACTTCATTCCATAAGCCAGAGAGACTGGGATAACCACATGCCAACAACCCCCACTGAGGCAGACTGAATCTGTCTGCCTCACGTATTCCACTATGAGGCATTTAAAGAACAGTCAATGCATGACCATTACCTTGGCCATAAGCACACTGCAAAGGTGGAGAGTTCTCTTAACCCAACAGTTTAGCAAGGCTCACTTCTTACATCAGATGCAAACCCTGTAACAAGAGAAATGGTTCCTGCAGGCTTCCTCCCTTTGGGCCAGGCTCTCCTGGATTCCACTGCGCTCAGTGCTACCTGATGATGCAGTAAGACCCCCAGTGACCTTTGTTAGGAAGCAACAGAGAAAGCCCTTTAGACTCAGAACTCTGTTCTGAGTAGCTGTTTCCACGATATGCTTGCAACATTTGTTCTTATCAGTTATTCCAAGGAAGAATAGCAATATGTCTACATTAAGATGGTGAAGAAGTTAAGAGAACTATGCAAGTATGCATGAGGGAACAGGCTCATAGTATGTTTGCCTTAGAACAAGAAAATGTATTAAAAACATCTGAAGCATAACTGGAATTAGCCTGATGCATACTTTTCAGAGCATGAGTGAGGTCATCGTAAAGTTGCCAGTTTTCTCAGACTTACACTTCTCTTGACTTGGAAGCTTTAGTATGCCAGGAAATTAATATATTTTCTGAAATCAGAACTAAAGTCCAAAATATCTGAAATACCTTAAAGTTAGAAGATCACAACTTTCATTTGGCAACTTCCACATTACAAATCCATAGTTCAGTATTTTGCTTCTGCCAAATGATTACCAGGACCTTCTATTAAGTTAATTTAACTGATACTTACTGCCAATTCAAAGCAAAGTCACTGAATTATAATACCATTGCATGCATTTGGAACACTGTCCTCTCCTGATGCTCCATTCAGCATGACAAGAAGATGAAGGAATCCTTGTAGTTTTGTCTAATAAAGCTAATCAAGGTATGAACTCAAGTATGAGTATAACAAGGCAGAAAATTACAGAAAATTACATAGAACACAGGGAATGAGAGCATAATAAAAACAAAAAAAAAGCTTAAAAAGCAAGAGAAAGAAAAGCAGCATACAGGTGACAAACAAGAACAAAAGGGCTTCAGATGAGCAAACAGCAGAAGGAGAGAAACAAGAAAATAAGACAAATGCACAAAAAAAAGCATTAAGACTACCTTAGCTATGGCATTTCAGTATTTCTGATGAAATTAAAAACTGGGGAGACAACAAATGGTAAAACTGGAAAGACTGCTGTAAAAAACATGAGAGATGCCCAACTGTCCTGGTTTCAGCCAGGATACAGTTAATTTTCTTCCTAGTAGCAGGTATAGTGCTGTGGTTTGGATTTAGGATGAGAATAGTGTTGACAATACAGTGACGTTGCAGTTGTTGCTAGGCAATGTTTACACCAAGTCGAGGACTTTTTGGCTTCTCACATGGTCCTGCCAGTGAGGAGGCTGGGGGTGCACAAGAGACTGAGAGGGGACATGGCCAGGACAGCTGACCCAAACTGACCAAAGGGATATTCCATAACATATGATGTCATGATCAGTATGTAACTGAAAGGGAACCTGGATGGGGGCATGACCATAGCTCAGGAATGAGCTGGGCATTGGTCAGTGGGTGGTGAGCAATTGTGCTGTGCAGCAAATGTTTTATATATTATTATTTTCTCTTTCTTCTGTCCTATTAAGCTGTCTCAACTCATGAGTTTTACCTTTTTTTTCCCAATTCTCTTCCCCAATTCTCTTGTGTGTGTGTGGAGTGAGCGAATTGGTGTGTCATTGTTTTAGCTGCCAGCTGGGTTAAGCCACATCACCAGCATATATAATGGTGCTAACACTTAGGGTAAGAAACGTCAGAGCATTAATAAATTACAGAGATAAAACATGCTGGAAAGCAAAGACAGAGAGCTGATCAATCTTTCTCTGAAAAACTAATGAGAAATCTCAAAGACAGTGGCAAATCTATAATGACTGAGGACTCCATGAAGAGCACATTTTCAGTGAAATTTACAGCAGCCAAAGTAAGTCTAAATGCCAGTTTATCACCTGAGAGAAAAAATATAAGTAGGGGCAAGACTTCCAGTGTCCAATATGATGCCAACTTGAGAGTGCTTTAATCCACTTTCTTTAACTACAGAAAATGAGATTTGTTTAGTTTTATGACATATATTTTGTATTGGTCCAAACCATACAAATGAATTTTTAATTATTTTTTAAGACATCAGACACTTAGTGGACCATATTTAGCTAAATGCTGAAGTACATATTTAGTATTAAACAAAAGATGTAACAAAAAAAAAAAACCACTTTCCAGATTTCACAGTGAGACTTTTTTTACAAAAGGATTGCAACCATAATTTCTGCCACTCAGGGAGAAGAAAATCAAAGAGAACTAACAAGACATCTCAAATAATGATGTGCCTACTTGCCTATCTCATCCCCTTTAATAGTGAATCTCAGGAAGGGTCCATAGGTACTGAATGCTGTGACCCCTCTGCTCAAATATTAGCAAGAGAATCTATTTTATAAACACAGGTAATGAAGAAAGGATCAGGAATAAATTAAAATTGAAGGAAGAAACATGTAGGAAAAAAACCCTCAAAACACCACCCTCCAAAACCAAAACTCTACAGGTCCTATAGTGAAAAAAAAAAACCCCACAAAAAGTGTAAATATACCTGCTGTTCCTTGATTGTCTCCTCTCAGTGCTTCAAGTATGTCTTCCAATGGGGTACACACTCCAAGGTTAGACAAAGAATAACAGTTAGCAGCCAGGGCAAATAAATGTACATCGATGAGCTTCTTAGAGTGCTCACAAAACACACTGGAAAACGTGTCATCATCTGCATGGAAAAGAAAGGGAAAAGATTTCTGTTAACAAGGCTTAACATCTCAGTAATAGTGCTGACATATACCTACAAACAATAAATACATGGTATCAGATGGAATCAAATATTTATTTTGCTTGCACAAGTGGGAAAATCCATTGTTTTTCTTCAGCTGTATCCCCCCTTCAGAAGCACAGAATTGTAGGGCTTGGAGGGGACCTCCAGAGTCCAACCCCCTGCCAAAGCAGGTTCCCTAGGACAGATCACACAACTGAGGTCAAATTTTGCTCTTCACTTAACTAGGTTAAATGTGGAAAAATCTATTATTTTAGCAGACCTACTTCAATATAACCCACAAGAGAATTCAGCCAACATTACCAATAGTCTTTGCTTACAGACTTCTTCATTATGCATTTCCTAGTCACCCCCATCTGACAATATATACTACTAGAAATATAGCTGTTCAATATCCAAAATGCTTTGATTTATGATCACTATATTCACATATTTTCCAAGCTGCTCCGTAACTGGTGAATTTGCTGGGAGTATTAAATTAATTTTTATTACCAGTCAGGTGTGAGCCAAGTTAGATTCCAATGCATATTTTGCTTTACTCAGGATGAGATGCCTCAGTTTGGCATTACTTGGTTTTGAAAATGTACATGTATCTTTTAAGTGAAACATACTAGTATGAATAATTTATTAATCCCAAGATCATTTTGTATTGCCCAATTCCTCTTTATTTTAGCTAAAACTATTATGATTTCTACATAGTTTTGTTAATGATTTTTTAAATATTTGCAATTCTTTTAAAACATACAAAAGCTTAGCAGCTCCAGCAAACAGACTGTTACAAGGATTTAGAAAATGTTTCCTGGTTTGCCTTTTGTCTCATGGGTGGATCATGAGCAAGTGCATACCTAACACGGTCACTTTCCTCAATCTGGCCAACCCCTGCCTGCACAGCAACAGATACAGATACAGCATTTTTTACTGACCTCACTTCTGAAACCCTTAAGCCTTTTTGCATGGCCACAATTATTGGCCATGCATATATTAAAATTTATTGAAAACAGCCCCAACAGTATCAACAAGTTGGGTTTTATGGTATTACACTACAAAGACATGAGTCCAGCAATCAAACTTTGGACACAAGAAAGAACAAATACTGCCTAAGCTATGATCAGAATTAATATAATTTCAGTGTCCACATAGCACTTCTTACTTTACTTCTCTCTATCACAAAATTCAGAAAGAAAGGTACCTTTCTCTATAAATTACTTCCATATTTGAACTTCTGAAAACACACTTTTAGTTACTGAACCTTCACTGCTACCAGAAAACAGAAACAAAGAGAAACACTAAACCTGAGGAAGGACTGCAAAATTTTAAAGGAGAAAGGGTCATTTGCTTCCAATGCCTCTGTAAGACATGTTACAGAAAGACAAGAAATTAGATGTGTGCACTTTTAATGAAGAAAAATAAAATTTCTTTCTAACAATGCCTTCAAATAATGGAAGAGACTCATATAATGGCATAAGGTAACCAACACTACTTCACAGAGTAGTAGAACTGCTTTTTTTCTTATCCCCAAGGTTCAACAGTGATAAAAGGAGGTAAATATCTACACAAAGTATATTTTTGCTTTCTGCTGGGTAGGTGATACACAAAGAGTTCTCATAAGACTGTCACAGCTCGAGTTATTGCTAAAAAAAATTTGCATTTTATTTATTTTTAAATGACGTTCCATTCTTTAACTTTAGATTTTCTCAAATGAACAGCAGATACTGGAAAAGCACCAGGCTTGCCTACCAGCTCAAACCAGAAGAGTGTCCCAGTCCAACAGTGGTTGGTCTAGGCCAGCATATAAATCTCTTCATCCAGAAAAGTCATACTGAGCAGACAACAGCCAACTAAAGAAATGGGCAGAAATATGCACACAAGGATGATGCCTGCACGAGGTACCACGAGTTACATCTTCTGTTTAGGTGATTACATCAGTACTCTACTGAAGCTTTATCTGGAGTGAAAGCTACAGCTCTCTCATCAACTTCTTCTGCATGGTCTAGAGTCACCTTTCATCCAGCTGGACCAACACCAACCTCTGGGACACCATAATGGCCGCACCCTTAACTGCTACCAAATGCAAAAGGCCGCTGACCTAAGACACCTCACCTCTACACCACCACCCATCATCCAAAACTCAGCAAAACCAGTATCTCTCATCTCCTCTGCAAGGAGTAAATATTCCACACCTCATCGGCAACCTTCACCCAATGAACACTGCAGAAAGAAACAGCATTTGAGTTACGTATACAAGCTGATCCAGTACTAACAGGAAACTAGTATCAACCGTACACATACCCCTCTTACACCACACTACCCTGACACCGACATGGAAAATCATTAAGTCTATACCATTGAAGAAATTTATCCTTATTTTTTCCCACCTGTCAAATAGCTTACCAAGATCAACAGCATAACAAAGTATTCTGCAGATTAGAGTTCCCAATGTTCAGCAACCCAATCTTCCTTTTGCCTTACTTCCTGCTGGTCTCACTATATCACACAAACACGACTTAGCTAAGTTACTTTGTAATTTTCCTAGATTAAAGACTAATTATTGAAATTTGGAGTTTTCTCCTTGGTATAAAACTTACAAGCTTATAAACTCATCGCTTGCCTGTTTTCACTTTTTCACCACCTGACATAGAAAATGTTGTCTCCTTACAAATCTCACTCATCTAAAATAAATGCAGTAACACCCATGTTCCATTATGTCCCTCAATTAGGTTATCTGATGAAAGAACACAAACAGAACTAGTAGGATCTCTCAGAAGACTACTACTACTTCATCTGTAATAACACTCCTACCAAATTCAAACTGTTGTCCCAGCTTGTCAACTAGAAGAAAAAAAACCCTACCTATATTAAGGTATCAGGAAGCACGACCTCAAGCAATGAAACAGCAGGTTCTGGACCATGTATTATTTTAAAATATTTTAAAAGTTCATTTTCTTGAAATGTTTCTACTTTTGTTGCTCACCAGATGCAATCTAGTTTGTCCTTTAATCAGTTAGTCCATACATTTGCAAAAATATCTTCAGAGGAAAGAAACATATGCCAATAATTTGGAGTTATAATGCAGGCAGTAATTTACAGTAAAGTATGAAAAGACTTAAAACACAGATTTTTTTCTGTGTCAAATTTAAAGCAATGACGTGATAAACAAGATGCATTATGGCAAACGTCATCTTTTTGATGTATAAAAACATAATATGGTTTTCTATATCTAAAAATGGGTCCAAAGCTTTTCTTTAGGGTACAACTGGAAACAAGAGTTCCACCCTTCATATGGTCATTGTAACAAAATATCATCTGAGGAGTATCTGAAATTATTCTGTGCAACAGATTGGCAGAACATGTGATGTAAAGTTCTGTAACATTATTACCTTCTTGTATATAACAGCATACAGCAGAACTGCAATCTCTTGCTTGCTACCTTCTAACATTACAATTCAGCACATGTATTTGTCATAAACCTTGAGTTAACATAAAATATTGTGCCCAGCAACAGCTGCATGCTAACCTGCAACAGTTACTTTTCAGGTTTGCCAGTTACCAGAGCATGAACGGAAAACTTCATGTTTTCAGATAAATTCTGTCAAATTCAGCTTAAGTTTTCCCATAATTTAACTTGGGAGCCCTATTAAAATAGGTTCTAGAAAATTTTCAAAAAATAGTTCGGGGATTTTGAGTCTATAAATGTAAAACTTCTCAAAGTCTTAGGAAGCAAAAGTTTTACTGTGTGAAATCAAAACAACATTTCACACATATTTTGAGTAAGGTATTTGGGGTGCGTGACCAGTGTCATTTGAGCATGCAAAATAAATCTATTCTCAAAGACACACTCCCCAAAAACGGTAGCTCTGTGAATGGTAGTGTGTTATGAGACTTTTTAGTACCCATTTGAAAGTAAATATAAATAGTTAACATGCTAATATCTGGCAATTTCAAGTAACAACCACGCATAGAGTTAGTAATTTGGAGGAATATAAGGAAGAGTCACTTCTCTCTGTGTTAGGGTTTCAAGATCTCTAATGGGTGGTTTCCGATCTCTGATGGGACTAACTTGTACTAATGCACCCAAACAAGCTCTGAGGTTAAATTTCCCAATCCTAACATTAAAACAGACTAACAGTGTACTCCTTCTCAAATACAGGTAGGTGTTTGCAGGCACCTTCACTGAGAAACTCCTACTGTACAACGATGCGTTTTTGTGACACGACTGGATGGAAGGGTATCATGAGTCAAATGAGTCAGGCACCACGCCTGCAAGCACATGCCCATTCTGATACAGCACCTCCAATTTTGTCACAACACTGGAGAAATTTTGAGAGCAGCTCAAAACCTTCCAAATGTTAAATATAATACTGAGGCTAGGAAAAAAAAAGATTAATTCTCTGGGTTTTTTTAATGAGCAAAAACCAAAGAAGAAATGTTGTATTTTAAGTACATCATGAATGCTTCATGATCTTCTAAAACACATATTTAATTTTATCCATATATTTTGTCTTCTGCTCTTGTCATTTCTGTATCATACTCAGTAATGCAAAGTTTGAATACCAATTGTTAAATGATGTCCCTATTTTAACACCTACAAAACAGTATTCTGACTTCCTGATTCTCTTTGTGCTCAACAGGCCACCATTTCAGCACCCAAATCATTTCATGGGCTTTCCCATAGAAACAAGTAAGATCAGGGTGATTTTCCTTTAGTAGTTTCTTTTTGATGAGTTCATCTAATAATTAGTTTTATTCCAACCTCTACTTAACTTTATGTCCCAATGCCCTTAATCAGTTCTGCCTCGGACGCTTCCTGTTAAAAAAAATGCAAGTTTTTCATTAATGCTTCCCAACACTTCTGCTTGCTGACTGGGCCCCTGTCTTGTTTCCATCTGGCCCTCGAAGTTAATTCATAATCCAGTGTCTTTTGCACCAGTGTCTTTTTTCCCCCAGATACCTTGACCCTTTAAAAATGAGCCTTACAGTTAATATTTTGAAGGTCTTTAGATCCAAGAGAGAAACATTACAAGCGATGTAGCAATCCACAGTTCTCCAATCTCTTTCCAAACCCTAATCATTATCTTAGCTTGTCTCCTGTGCCAAAAAAGCACACAGCTCCACATGCTACTTTTTGTGGGCCCTTCCACTACACTCGATGTGCTTTTCTGTCTTACGTGTCATTTCACATAGCATTTCAGAGTGAAGGCGACATGAGCACTATCTATGCTCCATAAGCTTTGGCACAACACACGTTTTTCTCAGCTATGTCCTTTTACAGAGACTTTTACCACAGCTTTGAAACTGATCCCTCTCTGCTGGGGCAAGTAACACGCCTTTCAGGTGCTTTATCTTCATCTCTGTGCTCGGCCTGAAAGCGTACTACTGTGGAGCGCAGTAAATTCAGTCATAGTGGCATAGCTGGCCTCCAGTAACTTAGAAACGGCAAAGAAATACAGTGTGCTTCTTAAATGTGTCTCGTCAGACACAAAACTGCTTGCTGTCTTCCCTTTGCCAGACACTCATTACTACAAATATATCGGGTTTAAGC
This sequence comes from Hypotaenidia okinawae, assembly GCA_027925045.1. Lineage (NCBI taxonomy): Eukaryota > Metazoa > Chordata > Aves > Gruiformes > Rallidae > Hypotaenidia > Hypotaenidia okinawae. The sequence goes on along the minus strand of BSDF01000001.1, from coordinate 20,681,647 downwards.
CTTCTCCAGCTGTCCTCCGCAGTCCCGGAGTTTCAACTTTTGTTGGATTTTTAACTCTTGCCCCTTTCCACTCGCACGGAGCCGCCTTTTGTTTTGGCTAATTCTCCTGTCGATCCTCAGACGGGCGCCTGGCGGGCGGGAGAGTTTCACCGCACTTCCCACGGCGCGGGATGGAAATCATCACGAGAGGAGGGCACCGCCACTGCCGGGAGCCTGCCTGAGGTGAGGTGCGGTGCGGTGCCCCCCACCGCCGCGATGCTTCAGCTGAAGCGCAGCGGCTCCAAGCGCGATCCCTCAGCCCGGAAAGAATGAAGCAGTTTGCTGGAGTTGGTGATGCGGGTGCAAAGGCGGGCACGAAAAAGCAGAGAGGGCTTGGGGCTGAGGCAGAGCCCGGCACTGGGGCAGGGCCCGGCACCCGGGCATGGCCGTAGGAAGGCAGCGGGGGTCAGAGGCAAGGGGTGGGAGGGGAAGCAGCAGCTCAGTAGAGCGGGGTGAAACCCCCCGGTTTATTAGGGTTTGTATAGTATAGTAATTGAATAATTTTACACGTCGAGGCGAGGGCAACGAACCGGGAAAAGGAACCGAGGCCACCTGCGGAGCTCGGGGCAGCTGAGAGGAAGGGCACCACCGCGGGGCTGTCGGGCGGCCCGCTACAGCGGCCCGCGCTGCCGTATGGCCCTCGCAAACCACCACCCCTCGCGGGGTTAAGCAGGGCCGCTGCGCCCCACGGCCTCCCGCCCCGCCGCCCCGCCCTCCCGCGCACCGACCCCGACTCACCCCACGGCGCCGCCGCGGCGCCGGAGGCCTCCCGCAGGGGGCGCTGCAGCGCCAACGGCCCGGCTGCGCGCAAGGCCTGCAGCACGGCGGCGGGGCGCGCCGCCACCAGCCGCTCCCACAGCCCGCGCGTGTAGAACTCCACCGTGTGGGCGCGGCACAGCGGCAGCGCGCGCGTCAGGAACCCCGCCGCCCGCCGCAGCGTCCCCGCCGCCGCCTCCGGCGATGGCTGAGGCGGCAGCGCGCCGGCTGGTCGCGACATGGTGCGGCGTGGGGCTGGGGCTTGCGCAGCTCCTTGGGGCTGCCGGCCGGGTCGCCGCAGGCGGGTGAATCGAGCGCCGAGCGGTGGCGCGGCGCAGTTCGGTGACGTCTTCTCGCTGCGCGACGCCTAAAGGAGAGATGGCGGCGGTGCGGCGTGGCCCACCGGGAGCGGCGGCGGGGGAAACGCGGGCGCTGCGGCTCGCGGTCCGGGTCGAAAGCGGCTGTGGAGGCCCGGCTTGCTGCGGGATGTCGTGGGCAGCGTCCAGGAGGGTGAGTCCGGGATGGGGAGAAGCAGCCGCGACTGGCCCCCGGCAAGTCTGAGTGGGGGGAGACGGTGCTGGAGGAGACCCGGTCCCTCGCAGCGTCCCTCCGAGCTGGCTCGGCTTTAACGGGCCGTCAGGGCCAGGCCTGCGTGCCTTAGTGAGGGGCTACGCGCTGCGGAGCCCGGAGCCCCATCCGCGGCCCGAGGGGTGGTTAAAGGCACGTTGCGGGAGAGATCCGGCAGAGACGAGGAAGGCCCCGTGGCGCCTCGGGGCCGGTGGCGGCGAGGCTGGTTGTGTCCGGCTGCAGGTCCCCGAGTTGGGGGTTGCAGAGCCTGCTCTCGGGCTGACCAGTCATAGCTCTCTGTTAAGGACTCGCTTTAGTTGCCTGTGAAATAGGCGTGTGTTGGGAAACAGGTTGAGGCTGTTGACATGTCGTTATGTGAATGTAAAAATAATCTGGCAGAAAAAAATAGCTTTGGCTTTTGCGACAACATCCTGAAATTTGAACTTTGGAGAAAGAATCAAAGGAAAAGTTGGGACTAAAATGTTTACACGGACAAGATAGAGGGGTGCCCCCGTGCAAACCTCATGAAGTTTCACAGGGACAAGTGCAAGGTCCTGCACCTGGGTCGGGACAGCCCTCCTTATGAATGCAGGCTACTGTCTGTGTACGAATATGTTAGGAAAACAGCATGCTTAATTTCAGATTGGTAAGTGCTTACAGAACAACTGAGACTGGAACAACCATCATTTGGTGTTTCCTTTAAGGCTAAATCACTCGGTGGTGTAGCATACCTTTGAAGTTGTAGACAAGCTGTTCCTGGATGGATGTAGAAAGAAGGCGGTAGAAATAAAAATACTATTTGTATGAAAAGATATAACGGAATATTAGCATACTATAATACCGTGATTTAATGACTTTTTTCCTTGTGGCATTGCAATTACAGACTACCTAAGCAACCAGTATTACTATTATCAGTCTCTTCTCGAGTCTATCTTTAGGAAGGTGTTTTGGAGTCTAATTTGACGTTGCTGTCAAAAGTAGGAGAGAAGTGAAATGGTAATACATCTTTTCACTGTATTCAAAGAGCATTGGCAAAAGTGTGTAGTTTTGTGTGTTTTATGTTCTTTTAAGGGTTTAGGGATAACTTTCAGTAAATCTCCATGAGCTGCAATGCTGCAGTATGGAACAGATTTTTACCGATGTTTTTTCCTTGAATCTTTGACTGGTTAAAATTAGCACAGTTTGTTGGTTTTGTTTTTTTTTTTTCCCCACCTGTGTGGGAAAGTAAATGGGTTCAAGTGGTCCTGGCAACAATTAGACGGTTTGGTACTACTTTGGTGCAGGTGTACTTAACCCTTCTTATGTTTTTCAGGACGAGGATTTGCATTTCAGAGGAAACAAAAGATCGAAAGACAATACAGGAAGTTACTGAGGAAGGGAAGAAAGGTCCAGTCACAGCAGGATGATCAATTTACCGATACCTACCCAGAGCACTTGAAACATCTTTATCTGGCTGAGGAAGAAATGCTTAAGAAGCGGCGGTACAGAGCTCCAGAGAATTCAGCTTTATCGGAAGAAAAACTTAATACAGCAGTAGAGTAAGTTTTTGAACTGTGTCTCCAAAAACAAGTAGTTATTTCCATCACTGAAGAGATGTTTTACATCTTACGCTTTACGCGGACTTTGGCACGGTGGTGATTTGCTTTACTAAAAGAAGTGCCATTAGGTCTTAAACTTCTTTCGTAAGTGGTAGAAAATTTAAGCATACAGCTTTGCTGTGCTTGCATCAGACTCTGTGACAGCAAAGCTGATAATGTTCAGGGCTTGATTCCACAGAAATATTGACAGTTACCATTATGCTTTAAGGATGTGGTTCAGCCCAAGAGCAGAAAGGTGTTTGGTCAATTTCTTGCCATAGCTACAAAGGCAGGAGCCCACTTTTCACATAGTGACCTTGGGACTCTGTATGCAGAGTTTTCCTTTCAGTGGATTCTCAGTATTTTTAAATTAATATCACATTTCAGGAATAGTTTGGGTTTTTTTTCGTTATCTTTCTGTTCCCAGTTTGAGAAATTGTTGTCCTCATATTGTGCTGGTTTTCTGCTAGAATGTGCTATACTGTGTGCAGTTATCCTTTGGTGGTATGGCTGGTTTGGGGAAGATTTTAACTATGAACTTGGGGGGAGGGGGGAAGAAAAAGGAAATAGAAGATGTAGTAGAACCTAAATGCAGTAAAATGTTCTTGATCAAACTAATAATTTTAAGTAATACAGACATCATAATAGCCAGTTGTGTTTGGGATTTTGGTTTGATGCTCTGGTTTGTGGGGTGTGGTTTTTTTGTTGGTTTTTGGGGGGAGATGTTGTGGGGTTTTGGGTTTTTTTGAGTTGTAACTGGGAGAAGTTAAATGGGAGTTTCTCACTTGTGGTCTAACAAATGCCAGAGCACTTAAACCCTTAAACTTTCTTGCTTGTGTGACAGTAATTCCCCTGAAATTTTGTCTTGTGTATGTCAGTATAATGAAGAGCGTAATCACTCTGGTCTAATGATGTCACGGTAGTGTTTCCAAACAGCAGTCACCTAAGGTGATTGAGATGATGTTTGGGCCTAGTACAAGGACTGTCAAAGTCTTTGTGTTCCAGGGTGGATCTATATCTCAGCTTCCCTGTGAAGAATGTTCAGGAGAGGGGAGAAAGGCAGGCAGATCTGTGCCCAGCAGAGAAAGGTAGAGTTTTGTCTGGAAGATGCAGCTAGTTCACAGGGATATCTGAAATACCACTGATAGTTTTCTTTAAACCTTAGGGTTTGTTGGTTTTGGGTTTGGGTTTTTTTTTTTTTTTTTTGTTTAAACTGTGGTCATTGTGATTGTAAACCAGAATTTGTAGTTCTACAAAAACGCTGCTGCTAATCTGTGAGGTGGTGTGAGGTATAAAGTCTGTTAGATCGTTTTCTGTGTTCTATGGGAATGTAAAGTAAGACTTTGGTTAGGTAATTATATTTTTAGCATATATTGGTTGCAGTTTTAAGTAGTTCTGTACTCAAGACAATGAGGTGTCGTTGCACAGTGTTGCCACAAGATGGAGGTAAGAATAAAACAAAGGTTTTAAATTTCTTCTCCAGGACAGAGTGGTATTTCTAAGTGAACGTATGAGCAAATACTTTCTCCTCCCTTTTTGATCGTCTGTCTGAAATCTCCTAGATGATGGTGGCTATTCTTTACTTTTTGTAGTCTGAGCAATAGAGTAATAGAAATCTTATTTTGTGAAGAGTTGTTAAATATCTATCAGAGCTTATGTTTGTGAAGCCTGAAGTGTCTTTGCTGCCATAGTGCTTATGTAATGGCTTTACTGTGAATCAGGAGAAAAAATTAGAACTAAATAACTGGAAAAATTCACTGAAAGTAGCGTGACAGTAAATGTCAGCCAAATGGCTCTGGTTTTCTTGTACTATTTCTTTTGGTGAAAGATACCTGGGCAGTGTCTTTGTACTGAAATTTGGAAGGAACATAATTTCAGTTCCTAATTTCAGAACATTAAGGATAATAATATGCCATCTCGTTCAAGAAGAAACTGTTAGGCATTGTTACCGTTGTGCTTTTTCACCTTACCATGTCAGACTGACTTCTCTGGCAGGCAGTCTTCTAACAGCTGGTTGTCTGCCTATCCGTGCGCCTCTATCCACGTGTCAGAACTAGGAGATAATACAGCTCTAAACTAGTGCATTCAGTTTTTCTAGCTCTGAGGAGTTTGTAGGTTGGGGAGGGAAAAGAAAAAACAACCCTCTTTTAGGCAATCTATAAACTTCATGAAATGTCATCTGTGTGACAATCCAGCAGGTAAGGTATATGTGTTACTAAAAAGTGTGTGGAGTCCTTTCTTCAGTGCACTTGTCATTGGAGGAGTTCAGTTTGCTGTGCTTTCATGTTAGCTGATTACAAGGGGGTTGTGTATCATGTAAGAGTGGTACAAATGGCTATCCATTCAGCCTTTTGAAATCTGTATTTCTAATTCCCCGAATACACACACAAAAAAAAGCAACCCAGTGGCTGTCGGATACATGGTTGTGTCTCTGCTTGGTGATAGTCCCTGATCTGAAGTACCTGTACTTTTTCTTACAGGTCAGTTATGACTGAAGGGAAGTTTAAGAAGAAAACATCCAATCAGAAGGCAAAAGAAGAGTATGAGAGAATAAAGGCTGAGCGTGCTAGAAAGAAAGAGGTAAATCTTAAATGGAGATCTTTCTGGATTGTAGTCAAAGACTAGATTAATACTGTTTCCACCAGTCTTCCATTGGGGCCCAGATAGGACCAGAGGGGGGAAACACAGTATTCCCTCAGTCTTTTTCCACTTGACAGGGACGATCAGATATGCAGGTGTTCAAAGTTATCATTCTCTCTGTTCTTACTGGTTTTTGTCTTGCAGCTGCCATTAGCAGGGTTTTGCATCAGTTGGTTACATCAAGAAAAGGTTAGAGCTTGATCTGTGTATCCCAGGGGACGTAATAACCATGCCATCATCTTGCAGTGAAAATGAAATACCCATCCTGTTTCTTATGGTCTTACCATAAGGCAGTCTTCATTTTACCTTTTTAGGTGCTTGGACCAAGAGCGAAACAACTACCCATAATAGTATCCAGAGCCAGAGTCTTGACTAATTTTTTGCCTTGTTCCAGTTTAATGGACTTAGTCTTACTGGGCATATCTTAATAATACCATTGTTGACAAACTCAGCTGAGTTATTCATGTGAGACATCCTTACTTAATTAGTTTTGTTGCCCTGTAAAATGGAACACATGATAATGTTCCAGAAGTTGTGTCACTTTCTGCTCTCAAACTAAATTGCAGTAACTGCTGTGTAAATATTATGTAAATGGGTAAAACGTAGTATTTCTGTAGTTTATCTGTACTTTATGGAAGCTGATCCATGATTCTGGGTGAGTTACATGGTTGCTCAGTTGAGAGCTGCTTTTTGGAATTTTAGATACAGATTCTGCTTTAAAAACAAAAAGATAATTATGACCAGCTTACTTAGAGGAAATAGGAACAAACAAAAACCCAGCAAGACTGCAAGGAATTTTCTGAGCTGCACAAAAGAGTTGCCTGAGGGGAGATGTTGGCATTTTGGGTCTTATTTAAGATACTTAGGCAAAACAAACGGTAGCTAAGTGCCACAACAACTGTAACCATTTATGTGGAATGCTGGTATGATGATGACATCCTTCACCATCAAGTATGTTAGCAAACACTGGATTTGCTGTTATTTATTTTGTGGAAGGAAAGAAGCTTAAAGGCACAGTTTTGATTGTCATGCTGTAAAAAATCCCTAGGATTTAGTGGAGGTCTGAAAAACTACAAACATAAGGAACAACTACCAAAATAAGATGAATGTTCTTGCTTTCCATAAGCATTTAGTTGGTAGCTTAAATAAATGTTGTTCACAACAGTGTGCTGACCAGCAGTAGATTATTAGATAGGAAGTGAATTACAGGTAAGTGCTATTCCGGTTTAAAATAAAAACAAACTACAAAACCCACAAAAGAAAACCCAACCCAAAAAGGAAATCGTTACAGTAAACTACATGAAGCATTCTGAATAGAGAATTGCAGGTTGGTTTGGCTTTCACCTCTCCCAGAAGCCTCTTAGATTTCTATTTAGAAGTATTTTCTTGGGTCATTGCTAACTAATATTCTGTATCACAGAGCATTTTTTGCTCGTTTTTGTATATCACAGAAGCTAGCGATGTCATGGGAAAAAAATAACCTAATTGATAAATTCTCTCTTAGAGCATTCTGCAGAAGCATCTGCCTTTATGGTCAGCATGGCACCACATTTCAAAGAATAAGCTTTATGAGAGGAAATCATCCAAATGAACTGAAGCAATCCTTCAGTCTGATTCATGATGTCCTGCATATTTTGTTAGGATATGATAGAAGTGAGGCACGTTTGTTAGCTTGATTGTTGGGGATGTTTGCCCAAATTACTTAGTAAAATTACAACACCAGAGAAGGGGGTGTAAGCTGTCTGATAAGAACTGAACACAGTATTGTGATGATTATCCATGTAGTGCAAGTGCCTCCCTGAGTGTTTCGGTTGCATGTGTGCTGTCCCCTCAACATGGAAAAGTTTTATGGTTAAAAATTTTAAGTTCTTTCTTCTGTCCTTCCTTAATTTTTGTTAAGTTCTTTCTTCTGTCCTAGGGAACCTGCTTTGGCAGAGGGGTTGGACCTGATGATCTCTTGAGATCTCTTCCAACCCTTACAATTCTGTGATTCTGTCATTCTTTTTTTCTGTCTCATAGTCACATTAGCAGTCTCTGTTGCTTTGAAGAGGACAGGTCAGTAATAGTTTAGCCCAGATGAAGTTTCCTTGGATTACGCCCCTTGCAGTGCTGTCCTCCCATCACAAACCTGCCCAACTTCCAGCACCAGATATGTCCCATCTCCTACCTTCCTGTCCCATGCAGATGCAGCCAGTATCCCAACACATCTGGATTGGCAGGATATTTACATGGGAGCTGCTGGATCAAACTCTTAACTTTTCTTGCTCTCAAGAGGAGAAGTCAGGAAGCTTTTGCAACTTTGTCTTTTAAGAAAAAAACCCAAGGGGTTTGTTTTGCATAAAGGAAGTAGTGCGTATTTTAGTGGCAAACTTTATCATGGGATGTTCCACTGAAGAAAACGTGGCTCTTCTCTGGAAGTGTTGGGCAACACAATATGTTTTGATTGCAGCATGTGCTTAAAGGGAGTCCTGATCAAGCTTTTAAGAGTAATGGTGTTTCTAGTGTCAGTACTATATCTAATCTCCAGTATCTTTACAAAAAGAGATTTTATCATTTATAGATGGCCTCTTGGTTATCAGTAGGTTATGTATGGTTAGAGAAGGTATGGAATTGTTTCATAATCACATCTCTCCGTTTAATTTCAGGAAGCAGAAAAAAGGAAACAAGAAAGAGAAGCAGCTCAGCGGTTGTACAAGCAGAAGAAAATGGAAGCTTATAAAATATTGAGCAAGAAGACAAAAAGAGGACAGCCAAATCTGAACTTGCAAATGGAGTTTCTTCTTCAGAAAATAGAGCAAAATACATAAACTTCAACAAGAAGGTTGAGAGTTACCTGTGGACATTTTATTAAATGATTTTTAATAAATAAGCTTTTTGCTTCTGTATGACTTTTGTCATTGGCTTGGTTTATCTCATCAATCCAGTAGTGGAAGATTCTCATCCTGAACATAGGTAATTTATGCTGTGAGTGAGAGAGATCTGATCACCTTGAAAATACTAAACACTGTATTTCCAAGCTTAAATTATATTAGCTATGTAATATGCTGAATTCCAGATCAGTAGTGCCTAGTACCATCTGAACATGAATCTACATTGTATAAAACCCATTTGTTTTCTAGCTGTAACACTTCTACAATTCTGACTACAAAAACTCTGCTTGAGTTAAATGATACATGCAACATAATTGATATCTCATGAGTTGCCAAGGCTGGGAGTGTGGGTTTGTGCTCTTGTGTGGGTTTGGCACATGCCAACAGAGCACAAACTATTCTTGGATGACTATTTATCATTCTCCACAAAGAATAAAACGGACCAAAGGTCAGAAATGGTTTGAATGTAAAGATTGTGTAGAGTTAACATACAGTTTGTGCTTGGTGATATGTACTTTGGTGTTTTGTTCATAAAGGAGGTATGACTTTCTAGCTTTGATGGATCAGATAGATGGGTTGATGTTTTGGCATACTGAATGTATGGAGTTTTTAATTTTTGTTCTTTAGAAAACAAATTCTTCTAAATTTTGGTTTGAAGATTCAATTAGTGCTCTTAGGCCTAATAATACTAAAAAAAAAAGTAAAACTAATAAATTTGCAATAAAGCAAATTAACTGTTTTCCTTAGGTTTATACAGGAGAATACTATACTTTTGCTTTTATCTGTCTACTTTGTCAGCCAAGAAATGATACTGAGGGGTATTTTTTCTGCAGCTTATAAAGACTATGTAGACATTAAAGTAAGAAATACCTTGGAATAAATTTCTCAAGAGATGCTCTAAGATTTGCCATACACTATTACAGTATTAAATTATTTCCAATATTAAATTACCTTGTTCAGAAGAAAAATACACAGGGAAAAATAAATAGTTTTGAATTTAATGACAAGTGCTGTTAAATGAGGAATAGTTCAGAAGTTTCAGTTGGCTAAAATGTTTCTTGTGTCAGGATCACCGCAGATGCTGGTATACTCTAAATACTGGTACACTTAGATACGGTGTTTGAAGCATTTGGATAAAGTTTGAATGATGTATTTGAAATCCAGATTTTATTCTCTTGTGCTAAACTAGTTGAAAACTATACTATCAAAATGCTCCGTTTGCTGGAGAATAGGATAGGTGATATGAGCTGGTAGGGTATTCCTTTTTTTTTCTTTTTTTCTCCTTAGGACTTGTGATATAATTTTCTTATGTAAGTTGTTTTTGCAACGGGCTCTAAATATACATTGTGTAACCACTTAGCATTCCTAGTTAATTTAATGGCTTCATATAATTCCTCCTTAGCAACAAGTCTCAGATGTTGATTACTAGAAAAAAGCAGAATTCTGTTCTGAAGGGAAATCTTGGGGATTTTTTACTGGTGTTACTCTTTTTTTTTTTTTTCAGTATTAGAATTTTGAGATAAATTCAGGATTTGTAGTATCTGTTCCACAGTATTGGCTATTGAAACTTGATCTTACCTTTTTCTGACTCTTAATTGTTGCCCTTCTCTTCAGTCCTTTTATTCTGTATTTTTGGTGATGATTAACAGGAGACAGACCAGATGTATCTGATTTTCCTGATGAGGCACCTGTAGATGCCTCCCTTTCCCTGCAGTGCTTCAGACAACCTCGTGGGGCAGTGCATTTAACCAACAGCCACTGTGGTACCTGACCTTGGCCCCAGCATTGCTGGTTTCAAGGAGGAGAGGGAGTTTCTGTCCTTTCTCACTACCCTTCCCTCCTCCATAGCTTGATTTGATTTGGAGATTAAAAGGGCCATGACTAAGCCCAACTTCATACAGACTCATAGGAGAGAGTTCCCCTGCCCCCAGTTTAATTAATTCTTGATATAAAATTGCATATTTCCTCATGCTGCCCTTCACTGATGACCATGAAGTAGGTGCCCAGAACAGTAGTCATGAGGGGCCTGTGCAGTCCAATGTCTCAGCTGCTTCCTCAGCCCACGCTCCTGCCCTGTGAAGTCTCTTGAGCTAACTCGGTACCCCTGCAAATCAGCGATACAGCAGTGATGATGCTGGGTGGCTCAAGGTCACACAGGCAGAGAAGGAAATTGGGCCTTTGCTTCCATTTACAGAATAGCACCATAACAAATGACCCATCATCCTTTTATGGTGATAGGTACAGAGAACGGAGGGGAGGAATATTCTGAGGAAGGAAATAAAGATTTAATTTCTTCTTTTTCTGATCTGGGCATTGCTAGGAAAATAGCCCAGTATCAAACATATGAGTTTATGAAGGCTGCCTGTGAAGGCTGCTGCTTTCAGCTGTGTCTTTTAACTTGAAACATGACAAGTTAGTTGGATAGGATATCAAATTTGTATTGGTTTTGTTAAACTTTGCAACGAACGTGCAGTGAAGATGTTGAAATGTGAAAAAGAGGAGCTGAGTCCTCTTGCTGGTTTTGGGGTTTTTTTGATGATTTTCTTTTTTCCCCCTTAGTCACACATCCAAATTCTCTCCCCCTCTAGGAGTTTGTTTGCTGGAAAGCATGCAGATCTCCAGTAGTTAATGCCTTTCCAGTACATCCTCTGAGTAAGAGGAACTGGAAGGGATAGGGCTGCACAGTTTGAAACTTCATACTTTAGGTTGCATACTCTGTGAATGTAGGCAACTTCAGACAGCCTTTTTTTGGTCTTTTTTTCTCTTTCATTACAGACCAGTGAAGCAGTGAATTGGAAATAAGAGAGGAAAGAAAGCATCAGGTACAATATGTTCATCTCCTTTTGGTTCTGAGGAACAGAATGCGAAGCTTCCCTTGCTGCTTTTGTAGGCAACTTCTTGGGAAATCGTCATAGGAACTTAAATGAATCATCCCATTAGGCTGGCTTTGCCAGGATGGGGACTTTCTCACCTTGTACCTATCTTGTAATATCTCTTCTTTTCTTGCCACTAACAGGAAAAGACAAAATAAAAAAGCTTTCATCTGTTAAGACACTGAGGCTTTGGAAACGCAGACTTAGGATTTTTTTATTTTAACAGTCTGACAAATTATGCTTGCACTAAGAATGAGGTGGAAGACGTGAAGTTAAAAACCTGATTGTTATCTTAACGTGGGCTTCTGCTTTCATAAGGTAATGTTTTAAATCATTAATCAAAGAGTTTAGAAGCAGTTCTCAATGGATTAATGGACAGAAGTGGTGTGAGCATAAGAAAAATGGAAGGGCATTTAACTTATAATCAGTGGTGGCAGTGGTAACCTATTGATAACCATTAAGCTGCCTATAAACAGTGACATTTCTTTTTGTAAAGATACTGGTGATTACATATTGTACTGACAGTAGAAACACCATTACTCTTAAAAGCTTAATCAGGACTCTTTCAGCACATACTGCAATCAAATACCAATTTTCCACAGATTATTAACTCATGGATGCCTCCTGGAAATTGCTGAGACTGTAGTTGATAATGACCTGAGAGCCACACAGCTATCACACTGACTTTCCTCTAAAGAAAACCTTTATGGGATATGGGAAAGAAAGTCTAAAGCAGTTCAGTCTGAAAGCGTAGTGAAGTAATTGTTGGTCCATTCATAAAGCTGCTGTATAACTGGACCTACAACATGCTGATTGCTCTGCCTTTTGTGTATAGCTTTGTCATCAACTTTATGTCTTCTCTGTAGTTTAAAATTAATAGCAATTTGGATCATTATTTTCAATGCTGGATTTACTTCTGCATATTTCTGAAAAGAGCTATTATCCCAACATTGGTGTTTATATTTTTAATATCTCGTTATCAACCCAATTCAGGAAACATATATGTTGAGAAACTGTATTTGATGATCCCCATTTTCAAATTAAAAATGAAACATAAAAATAAACCAAGATAGCTCAAAGTTTAATAACCTCTGCAGCCCACACTAGCAACATGATTAAGAAACAGCACACAGATTTAAACCCTCTGCAAAAATGCTGGTGTTAATTTTGTCTTCTAACTGCCATGAGACAATTTGTGTTCAAAACCCCAGGTGCTAAAACCAGAAAGACTCTTTTTCCTAAGGAGATTCTCTGGTTTCTGGAGTCCAGGAGCTGCAGACTAAATGGTTACAGCTTTGCTGCTGTTCTGCTTGCCGGGGACACTCCCCATTGATGTGCTCCTCACTACATAAATGCTGCTCTCTGGAACTGAACAAGAAACAAACACCTTTGTCCTTGATACTTGACCGGTTGTGAGAACTGATACTGTGGTTCAAAACTGTCCCTCTAACTTAAGAATTTATTTTGAAACAAAACCAAGGAAGAGTACTGCTATTTGTTATCCATATGCACAACATCAAACATTGGGATGTAGTTACAAAGACAGTGACAAGGGAAGAAAACATGAGTTCATCTATGTAAGTTATTTTATCAAGTCATTTAGTTTGTTTTCCTCTGTGTGACTTGAAACCTGTCGTGAAAAGAACAGCAGGCTACAGCTAACCAGTTTTTTACATACTTTTTAACACTATTTATTTCTCTTATCAGCTATGTTAGTTTGGGGGATTAAGGAAGACTCTAGAGATTAGTAGTCAGAGTCTGACCTTTATTTATTGTGATCCTTTTCTTCTCGAGACCTATGCAGTGGCTAGACATTTTTAGTGGTAAATAAGCCACATGTAAGGAAATCATATATCTTGTATTTTTAACTGGGAAGTCCACAGAATTGCATAGAAGGGGAATAATCTGTTTAATCCAGAGTGACTTCAGACAATGATGAAGATGACAGAAACTACAAAAGGGTATAAATAGTGGTTCTGTAGTTACCAGTCTGATTTCACTTTTGGTTTGACCCTGGCTGGAAGCCAGACACCTACCAAAGTTGGTCTATCACTCCCCTTTTCATCTGGTCAGGGGAGAAAATATATATTGAGAGGCTTATGAGTCGAGATAAGGACAGGGAGAGATCATTCCACAATCAGCGTCACAGGCAAAACAGACTCAGCACAGAATAAAGGAGAGAAAACTCTCTAATTTATGACACTGCACTGCACACCCAGTGACACCAGTCAGGTAATGAGAAGCAGGCCCAGATCTTAAAACACCTCCCCCCACACCTCCCTTCTTAACAGACTTCACTTTAGTCATGATTTCACTCCCTTCTTTCCCTGCATTGTGGCACAGGGAGAGGCAGGGAATGGGGGTTTCAGTCAGTTCCTCATGAGTTGTTTTCCTTCTTAGCTGGGGGAGTTGTAGTAGGGGGAGGCAGGGTGGTGATGATGATGGACATTTTGTACACTTTTCCCTTGCTCCAGCATGGGGTCCCACCCACAGGAGACAGTCCTCCAGGAACTTCTCCAACATGAGTCCTTTCCCATGGGGCATCAGCTCTTCACCAACTGCCCCAGTGTGGGTTACTTCTGTAGAGTGCAGTCATAGAATGTCTCTCAGTCTCAGACTGCTGCAGCCTGATGCCCCAGAGAATCACAAGCCCCCTCCCAGCAAACCTGCATGGGTCTCTCTCTGCCTATCTCTCTCCACAGGCCTCAGATCTGCTGCAAGAGGCTTGCTCCAATGTGGGTCACAGCGTCTTCTGTATGTCTCCACCTGCTCCAGCGTGTGGCCTCTCCACAGGTTGTAGATGGGATCTCTGCTCCCCATCATCATCCATAGATTGCAGAGGGCCAACTGCTCCACCATGGGTTTCTCCATAGACTACAGGGGAATCTTTCTGGCGCCTGGGGCTCCTCCTTCTCCCTCCTTCCTTCCTTCCTTGGCCTTGGTGTCTGCACAGTTTCTTACATCTTCTCACTCCCTTCTCTGGTGGCCAAAAGCATCATTTTGTGGGCTTTTTCTCCTACATGTGACTCACAGAGGCGCTATGACAATCACTGACAGGCTTGGACTTGGCCAGCAGTTGGTCAGGCCTTGAGTCAACTAGTGTTTACTCTGTTGAGCCTGGGGAAAACTACTAGCTGCTTCTTGCAGGAGTCACCCACAAAGCCCCCCTCCTCCACCAGAACCCAGCCATACAAAACTACAACAGTGCAGTTCTGTTACAATTTAGATGGGGAGCAAGAAATGCTTTCTGTGCAACAGAACAGTAAAACACTCCTGAAGGTGTCACACACACCAAACCAGCGCAAGGCCGCAGGGTGCTGTGTTCCTCATCCCCCTCTGAGCAATCAGCCCATAATTTTGTTAAAATAGTTTCTCTCTTTGTGCTTTTTTTTTTTAGTTAAAATGTAATAATTTGCTATAAGGCAGGGTTTACTCTCTTATTTCTGTCTCTTAGTTCCTTATGCAATACAATAAACTGCCAGAACTTACATTAACTGCCAATAGTAGATGGAAAGTACATGTCCTACAGTTGCTGACATGTCACCCTAATCTAAAAGTCAAAGACATGCTGACATGAAACTGGAAATAACTGTCCTCCTTTTTAACACTGAAACAACATAAAACTGTACTGTAATACATGGTATGTTTCAGGTCAACAGCCAACTCAACCCAGTTACACATATAACTTGGATTGCTTTAAGGTGATGAAGCATACAGTAGCAAGATAATGCTGGATTATAATATAATGTGATATAATAATATAATATAATGTAATATAATAAGATAATGTAAGGCCTTCACATTTTACCATTAAGTTAATATTTACATTCAATTTCTTTTATTGTCTAGTTATGTTAGATTTGTTCTTAGTTTCAAGGACTGGTTGTAGTTCTGTATGTACAAGCATCCACCAGCCTAGCCAGGCTGATGCTGTTAAGCATTCTTTTTCTAAAAGCTGCATACACCAGTTGAGTGTTTATAATTAAAACAGGCTTGAGGCTGATATAATTTGTGTTTCCTACCTCCACCAATTTTGGCATTGCTCCCTGACAACCGGACTGCTGTATTTTTTGTTGAGAATTTTCTGGGGAGGTATGGAAGAATCTGCCCTCCACAGACAGCTGTCTCCCTGGCAGGAAATTCATCAGGTCTCAGCATTTAGGATTTACTGTGCACACACAAACTCTACATTCCATGCACACACAGTATGTCCGATCTGGCCCAGACTCATCAGATTTATGGCAGGAAGATTTATAGCTGATCTGTACAGATATTAAACATTTGAAGCATCTAGAAATTTTACTGCATGTTTACATACGCAGCACTAAACTGGTTTGCTCAGCATCGCTGGCAGTTGGCAATGCAGTATTCAAGTCTGCATCCATGCTACTAAGTATTTAAAAGATGTGTGAAAGCGTTAGGTCATCAAACTTCATGAGACAACATCACCGGGTACAAAAATGTGTTCAGCCCCAAGCAGCAGCTGAGCACAACACACCACTGGCTCACTCCCTGAGGAGAAACAGACAGAGCCCCTGTGGGTTGGGATAAGGGCAGTTTACTGACAAAATCACCATGAAAGGAGAACAGTAACAGCCCACAGCAAATTACACTCACACCCAGTGATAACACAGAGTACCATATTCACCCAAGGATGACAGAATACTGCACCAACATGAGGACCAACCCAATTCCCCAGCCAGGCTCGGGCTGGCCCGGAGGCAAACAGGAGCCCCGCTCCACAACCAAACCCTTTTGGGGGCAGTGATGCCAGGTGGTGTGGAAAACAGCCTGGGCTGACTCAGCTCACCTGTGGTGGCTGCTTGGGGAGGTTGCCTCTGGCCTGGCCCGAATCAGGACAAAAAAGTCTACTAACACCAAATATTTCCTAGCTCCTGACTGTTAACAAATTAAAGCCAAGCTGATTTTTTGTAAGTGCAGTTGCTTTTGCTTCAGTATCCTTTTTTTTAGGGTGGATCTTTTTTGCTGATGATAGCTAAAAAATAGCAACACTCTGCCCTTCAGATCATGGAGCATATATCTGCTGGGGGTAGGATGTCTCCTCTCAGACATAAAGCTGTAATATATAATATTTTATATTCTACTATAATTATTAATGTGTGTTTTTGTCATCTTGGAGAAACATGCTGAAATATAGTTCTGCTACTGAATACAGCATATACATTTAATTCTCCAAAGACAGTGCTGTGAAAGCTTTTTATGATGCTTTGATTTCTCCAGTTAACAGTCCATCTGTAGAAATTATGGGTATAAAAAACACAAAATCATGCTCTATTACAATTTCTACTGATATTTATGACCTTTTTCCTTTCATTTATTTTTTTTCCCTTATAGATCGTATTAATACAACTGGTACCTTAGGTGGAAAATAATATTTTGGTTTAATGAGGAAGACAGGGTTTCTTTTTAAAATTATGAGGTATGCATTAAAATACGTTTAGTGGTTTATAAATCAATACAACTTAAAATATCAATTTATTTAAAGTAGGATTTTTTTCTAGTTTTCGTAGAGGTGTTAACATGGTGAATTGCAGATGTGAAAACACAGACCAGTATTTAATATGGGCTGTGCTCAAGATTAAGGCAAAGAAACAGATCCACAGATTGGTATCTGTAATCTTAGGTCTGATTTTCAGGAACTTGCAGCAATTCCTTAAGGTAGTATTTTTTTATTTTAAAACTATGTCTCATTGTCCAGGATTGCTGTTGTCAGTGGTATTTTAAAACCAATTATATAGATCTGCAGTAATTTCATTATCTGAACATGCAAGTATATGGGCTGTTGCTACTCAATCCTTTTTTACAGTATTCCACTCTGTTCCTCAAGGTGCGGGGATAATGTGTGGAGGTACACTGATAAATTACCTTTGCACTAAGAGCAATAAATCATGCCAAAAGCGGCAAACACTTTGTATTTAACAAATATGTTCATTGGGAGTGCACAAGGAGAACAAACCCTGGTTACAACATACACAGGAACACCTTCTGCTTCTACACTGTACTTATCTCAGCAGTCGAGCAAGTTGTCAAATTTCCAGCTGCAGAAGTAGGGGCAGGACAGCCCTTCCCACCCGCTGCCTCAGGTCCCTTCCCTGCTCAGAACAAAGACACTTAAGAATGAGCTTTGTCTTAAATCATTGGAGCTTAAGCACGTGCTTGAAGTTAAGCATACAAAGTAAGAGAAACTAAAAAAGGAAATAGAAGGCTACCTCATCCATCCTCTAACCTCTTATGTTATTGATTGCTTGGATTTATTTTATTTTCCCCTTTAAGTTGGAACCAACTTATTTGTATTTATTTCTGGCAGAGTACTTTTCATTACATCACACCTGACCACACTGTCAAAGCAAATAAGCTGTTACGTGGTGGTGGACACAGCAAGAGCCCTTTAATAGCCATATCATGTTGGGAGCTCTCTGAAACAACAGATTTTTGAGTGCATGGACAGAAAGTGCCACAATTCAGAGTATTTCTGTGGAAATCTCAAGCTAGTACCTGCAGTAAAGAGCATGCAGGAGGATTTCTTCATGAAAGTTTTGAATGTCAAGTAAATTCTGAATATTGCTCATGACTTCAACCTCCTCAACTGATGAAATCCTAAGCGCTTTTTTGACTAGAAGGTGGAGGTACATTTAATACGGTGCATGCAACAAAAATGATGATTATTTGTCTACTTGGTTGTCTGAAAGGTAGAGGTATTTTACAAAAGTCATATATAAGCACAATGTTTACAGTAGCATCCTTGGTTTTTAATATTTTTAACTTTCTGAAGATACTTGGGTTATATTGCAAAATCTCTTTCAACAGGTTACCACCTTCCTTGCATTTTGATTCGCAAACCAAAAGCATGGATATAGTAAACTTTGAATATTTACTGTTTAAGGAAAAACTTGTAGCTGAAAAGAAAAAGAGGGAAAATAGTAATCACAAGTGAGCTTGATCTGAAACTGTAATCTGCAGGTAAGACTGTCATAGTTTTTATTTCCTCAGAATGTCACCTGGCAAGTGTGAAATTAGGCTACTTTGGTGCTTAGGTAGTTTTAAAAAAAAAAAAAAATCCACATCCCCCAAAAAAGCACAAACAAAAAAACAAAAATGAGGAACAATTAGAAGCACCGCAGTCAGTTTGAATGAGACATCTCTCAAAAAGATGTGGTTTCCTAAAAACTATGAACTTGATACAGAAATTAATCTTTGACCTCCGCTATAAAAATGTCAGAGTAGATAATTGGTGTATGACTTGTTAGCAGTTTGAAATATTACCTAATATGTTTGGGGTATTATTCCTGCTCCACCAAAATCTAATTAGTACTGAAGACTGCGGACTTTTGCATCTGTTACCAGTTGCAGATTAATTACAGGCTGAAAAGCTTTTCATTAGCCTTTAATTTCATTGTCTTTTAGTTTCAGTACTATGGCAGCGTTAATAAACTGTAAACAGTTCTTTGCAGATAGTAGAAGGGCTATTGGACATGAAAGAAGACATTTATTCTGAAGTGGTTTTGGTATTAGGTGTAAGGAAGATAGCATCATCTAAGTGATGGGGGATTAGAGAAGTGTATTTTCTGCTTCTCTAACCAACATGGAGGAAGAGATCTTGTTATTTTCTCCTGCTTGGGTCAAAAGTGTTTCCATAAACTGTGTTTTCTTCTTTGATGTATTAAGAGCACACTTCCTCATAAGCTTCTGATTTTTAACAGAAAATTTGAGGTAAATTTGAGGTAACTGACACAGTAAAATTGAGGGTCAGAGTGAAGAATTTTTTTTCTCATGTTAAGGTAGAACTTCCTGTGTTCCAGTTTGTGCCTGTTGTCCCTTGTTCTGTCACTGGGCAACCCTGAAAAGAGCCTAGCTCCACCTTCTTGACATCCACCCTTTAGATATTTATAAGCATTGATTAAAATCTCAGTCTTCTCCAGGCTAAACAGACCCAGATCTCTCAGCCTTTCCTCATCAAGGGATGTTCAAGTAATGTAATCATTCTTGTGGCCCTGTAAGTCATGTAACTTAACAGAGAAGTTCACATTTACAGAACTGCTTTTATTATAAGCCTTGTAGGCTTATAGATAGGATATTTCTTTCAACTTAGAACAGGGCTGCCATTGCAAATGGCTAAATAATCTCATTTGGGAAGGGGAAGGTAGAAAATACTTTTCTTTAGTTTGACTCTGGAAAATGCGTACTACAAAGAAAGGGTTCTTTATTACCAAAAGCCAGTACTGTAATCTGTTTTGCATTTATTTTAAAACTTGAAACTAATTTCAGGTTTTTAGACTCAGAAAAAACAAAGCCCACTCTGAAAATTAAATTTTCCCTGGTGCCAACTGGCTTTGGATGTCTGCAAATGACTGTTTCTATAGCAACAGCAAACATATTATGAAGATAATTTTAAAACATTTTTAAACATCACACATTTGTGGTTATCTGGCTTCCAAAGGTAATATCAAATACCTGTCTACATTTCAACTGAGCCACTCCACAGAAAGGATGGAAAGAAATTATTTGCAGCACCCATGCTTCCAATGGTGCTGCATGTGTGCAAACACTTTTCATGGGGTTCTTTTTGTTCTTGGTTACAAAAAGCCCACTGGGTGGAGGCATGGAGCTGAATTTCATCAGGAGACAGCAATTCATAGAACAAAGAATGTGAAAAAAGAAAGGGACATTAAAATCAAAACCTGGTAGGCTCATTTAATGAAGTCTGTAAGACTTGATCATTAATTGAAGTTGGGCACGCCTTCCTCCAAACTCCCTGATCAGGATTTGAAATTATTACTGGCATTAGAGGAAACTCTGGAAAACTTTTGTGAACTGCTCAGATGTATCCCTTATTTTTAATTTTATGCAGTCCAGTTACAATTTTGGCCATATCCTGCTCTAACTTTGCCAGTTGGATGAACAAATCTGTAAGACTTCCATATCTAATTACACTTCTTAACGTGCATAGAAGGAAACCCTCAAGTCTTGCAACATGGAGTCTACATTAGTAATTTTTTGGCTCTTCTGAGAGCTAAGGGCCAGTTTACCAATATTTTTCTCTTAATAGGGGCAAAAAGCTGAGCAAGGCTATCTGCTCCACAAGCCATTGTAGGCTGCAAGACACCTTTTTGTCCAGTACGTCATACATTTACCCCATGCTAAAAGAAGGCACTTGGCCACAAACTCTTAATTTCTCATCTGAATTTGCTGCCCAACTAATCCTATCAACAAACAACCCTTCTTGCAGCAGAAACAGAGCAGTAGTGGAAGTTAACCAGAAATCCACAATTTCCCCGTGTTCAGCTTCTCCCACAGATGTTGTCAGCTGTGGCTGCACATTCTGGTGGCCCCAGTGTCATAGACAGCTCAGATATTCTTAGCCAGGTGAGTCCGTGCTCCTGGGGACCAACCTGAAATGAGACAGAGGGTGTTCCTGAATCCTTCGGCCCTGGTTCAGATGGAAGAGTTTTCAACAGTGATGGTCACCTTGCAGACAGAACTGGGGGTCGAGGGCCAGAAGCAGCCTGTTGACATCCATTTCCTACATATATAGGGATTTTTCATGGAGAGCTGTGAGGGGCTGGGATTTGCTAATCTCTGCCTAATTTGTTTCCCTAAGCCTTAGACACAGTTTCAGCCCAGAAACCCTCTCTGTCAGCGGTAATGACAGTGACATCTGCCATTGACTGTTCCCCTGCTGATGTATCTCAAAGCAACTTTGTATAAGGTCTTTTGCTGGGGAACTGTGGGAGAAGAAAAAAAACAACCCACAAGTCAAATGAGACCTAGTTAGAGGCTTGACAAATATCCTCATAGTCAGCTCTCGTTAATGGAGACACAAGTACCACAAGGTCAGACTTCGTAATTTTGTCTCCAGATGCCTATTCTGTGCTCCTTCTTCCTGGAAAATGCTTGGACAAGGTCTCCAGAGGAATTCCAATTAGCAAGTGGAGTATTGGCAAGTATTGACCCATTTGCAAGACAAGTCAGTTAACCCCAAGGTTAACCCAAGTGTGACTGCTGTGCTGCTGCAGTGTTGTTATGGCTTGTCTTTGGGTTGGTTCACTCAGACATCTTCAGCCAGGCACAAAGACAGTCTGCACCTTTGAAGTACAAAGCAAAAATTTACTGGGTAATATAAAGGAGATAGGTAGGAGGAAATGAGCTTTTAGTCCAAGTGTCAGCATGCTGACCACCTCTGACATGAGGAATCTTTGCTGAGAGGCTGGGTTCAGTCAGGAGGGGGAAGAGTGGACACCACTGCACACCCTCTGTGCTTCAGGCTTCCCTCTGCCACCAGCTGCATCAACCACGATGACTCTGGCAATTTGACCCACATCTAGTTCCCCACTGAACAGACCACCCCGATGAACTCCCTGCTTTTTTTTTCCCACTAGGACTTCAAGGCTTTTGATACCAGGATTTTCTCTCTTGTATCCTTGAGCTACTAACAATATTGTCTCAACAATCCTATCCCTGGGCAAGACTTTTGTCTTTTCTGCCACTTTACAGACCTTCTCACAGCACCTTCACAGCAGTCTGAGCCCAGGCTGTTCAGCTGTGTCACACAAAAGCCAAGGCTTGGATGCCCTGTTCAGTGGGGAGAGTGGGCACATACTTCAGATGGGGTTATGGAGGGAGAGTTTCAGCCGTGCACTGACCCAGGGAAAAGCGGGCAGGATATCATTCCTCTGGAGAATTAAATTAATCATATTACTAGTTCTACTCTTACGGTGTTTTTGACAGCCCAGTGTGAATTAGAAAAAAACCTGGGAAATTCTTGTTCAGCGAAACACTCTGGATTGTAGAAGCAGTGTCTTTACCCAGGTCAGGGTGCTCTGCCCTCAAATTCAGCACTGGGTGATATGGTGTGGTATCAGGTTCTTCCAGCCCAGGCCCAGGACTGACATTTGTCCTTGCCCCTAACACTCTTATTTGCTCACTCCTCTGGCCCGCCTCAATCTGAATCACAGCCCTGCCTTCAAGACTGTCCATTCGTATCCCCAGTTTGGTGTCTAGGTCGCTAATAGAGATGTTACACACAGCAGGCCCCAGGTCAGACCCTTGAGGTACTTCAGGTACTTGTCACTGTCTCTCATGACCCTCTGAGTGAAGTCATGCAGCAGCTTTTTACCCATCTAGTAACCTGTTCAGTAATCATTTGTTGAATGGGAAATATGCCACGTGTATCTCATTTTCTTTTTTCCCCTGGGCAGTGTTTAGAAATATTTCTTGAAAATCTGAACCCTTTATGACTTTGGTTTTTTTAAATTCATTTGTTTCTGAAGTAACGTTGTCAGGATTCCTTTTGTCCTAAACAGACCTTAAGTTAGTTTTATTTTCCTACTGTCAGCTATAGAGCTTCCTTTTTATCCTTTAATTTCCTCCATTGATTTTCTACAATTTCTTATTGATATTCATTTCACTATCCTTTTTTTCTGCTCTCTCGAACATAAAAAGGATTTTTTTATTAATCTGTAGAACTCTGTGATGTATACATGTAATAAAAATGAAAACGCAGGAGTACTAATTTATGTGCATAAATTCAGCTCATTTAGTATTACTGAAACTAATGAGCATCATAAAAGAGGCAGTGGCACTCCACATAAAAATAGTAATAGCTGTTAAACTTGTAACACCTAAAAATCCTGAAATACGAGAATATTTTCAAGTGTAATTTTTACTGTTTTCTAAAATCCACTGTGTCACCCCAGAGAGCTCGAAATGTATTGTATCTATGGGGAAAAATGAGATTTTAAAACCAACGTTATCTTCTGTATCAAGATTATTCTAAAAATCTTATGTAATTATTTTGGAAATTATTTCATTCAGCTCAGTAATATTAGGTCTTATCCTTCATCCTGACAGATGATGAGTTAAATCACCGAATTATAAATTTTTGTAGCTTAGTTCCAGTGATCATCACTTGATTATATTTGCTGTGTGCAAAATGCATACTGAGGAAGCAGTAAGCTTAATAATACTTCAGAAGACATGGTACTACCCTGGCACATGCTTCCTATTCGGGGATCTTTCAGTTCTAGCAAAATAATATAAAGTTATTATAAGATAAGACTGAAAAATAACTACATAGCTTGTTCATGATATCTGGTGCTTTTATCTTGTGGATTTATAATGAATGAAGCTAATCCAGAAATTTCCAAGAAAAAAATGCCCTTGTGCATTTATGCAGACTTTTTCCCAGGCTGTTCTTCTCCTGAGACAAAATATATATTATACATAAATTGTGGTAACTTAAAAATTTTATTTCTATCGTGAGGTTTATGGGTAAAAGGATGTTTACCAAGTGAACTCATCACTGTGTTCTTGTTTACATAATTTGATTGACAAAAACCTCAGTACAATTACTTATATACCATGGAAAAGTTCCTGGGGAAAAGCGTAATTGAAGGGATTATTTTGTTTGCTGGAGCTCTAGCAGTATTCTAACAACAGTGTATTTGCAACAGGGAATATTTTGTATAAAGGCAAGTGTTCTTTAAATATCAGGTTTCATTCCAGATGGTTTTTGAAATCACAGTCCTGGTAGACCATAGAATTTGAATTCTAGGGATTGTGGTTCCTTTGACACCCACTCAGGATAATTCTGCTTATTTGTGGTTGGGATCTGTAGGTTAGGGTTGTACCTGAGGAGGTGAAGTAGCAATCTGTGGATTGCTGGAGCGAGAAGGGTGAAGAGGGCCCTGTCAACCTGGCAGTGTAGTGTCTGTCATATGAAGCTTGAAGAGGTCTCTCAGTTTCAACAGGGAAGAGGGTAAGCTAGTCCCCACCTCACCTCCTTGCTGTAAACTCCCTGGAAGATAGTACCCACCTGCTAACACTAAGGGGAGAGTGTAATATGTGGGAATGATGCTGGTTCAGCACCACTCCCTCCTGGGTGGTGTGGGTAACTCCTTTTGTCTTCGTACAGCATCAAGAAAAGCCAGTCCATGACTGGGCACAGGAGAGTGTGAGGCAAATAGTGACTCTCCTGCTGTATCAGTTACTCATCAATATGTACCAAATGCTCTATGAAACACTGTGCAGCCTGTGTGCTATGCACATCTTCTTCCGCTCATGGTGCAACCGAATCTGATAGTGCACATTTGTGTTCTGGTTGTTCTACCAAACCATTTTATATAGCGGAATGATCGATAAATAGTAGATAGCAATGTTTTCTTCCCCCTCCCCCCACCCCCGCCACTTAGTGTACCTTTGTAAAGTTAATATGAGCATTATAGGATTGTCCATAGCATTACATGTTCCACAGTCTTCCACATCTCAGCAAGAGGGACTAAAAAGACACTGCTTGTGTCTGCATCTGTTTGAAATGTGAAGATGTTACACACTCAGCAAATACCAAAACCTTTCTGTTGCTTGATTTTACCCTGGATCCATAAAGCAATTAGTCTGTTTTAAGAATGATTAGTTCCAAGGAACTAGCCATGGTTTTTTACACAGAGTAATAAAATAAAGTTTTACAACCAACACTAAGAAACTGCTGTAGATTTGAATTACACTGAAGAACTCGATCTCCTTTGTTGCCCACCTATTTTGAAGGCCACTGCTATTTTTATTGCAATACTCGATACCAGTAATGTTCAGATACTTTTCCTTTTCCTCTAATACTATAGTGGTTATATTGTTTCACTACCTGAAAATTTGAGGTAAGATTGCTTCAGATGGACTTGTCAGAGCCTGGAATTGTTCTGCTGGAAATCAGGAACACTGATGTGTGACTGAAGATGCTTCTTTTTCACTCTGATCATCATATGAAGAACTAGTTTAAACTTTTCTTAGCCTGTCTCAGAGGAAAACGCAACTGTCAAACAAAGGCTAGCCCCTGGGAAACAGAAAAGGGAAACCTATAATCTTACATGATGTTTCTGGTTGCTGGCCAATTTTCTTGAGTGAATATATTCTTTTCAGGTCCCTAACTTGATTAGGCTTCTTGATTTGGGCTTTTACTGGCTTCCAAGGTGACAAAGAAGGAACAGCAACCTTTTTGTACTTTTCCTATTAATAGCCTTTTCCCACAAAGGTTCAGGACAGGGTTTTCTCCAGAGTGCCTTAAAACAATACGTTGTTTCCAGACTGAACAGCTTCCTTCTTGGTTACTTTTCAGGTCAATAAAGCTTCTTGACCTCTGCCTTAGTTAAACATGGAATGAAACCAAATCTCTAATAAATGAAGAAGACTCATTTGATGTCAAGCCCTATTACAATTTTAGCTTTGGAATTTACTCTTTTGCAGCCTGATCCTTGCAAAAAAAAAAAAAAAAAAAAGACTGGAAAAAAAGTGTTGTGCTGTAACCACCCTGGCTTCAGTCTCCGCTTCCAGATCCATCAGTGCTGCTCTTTGTAGTTGCACAGATCCAGAGTCTGTAATGGCTGTAGTTTAAATGGAAGATTAAGTCATTACTCATAATGGGATGATTCCAAACAGCCTAGAAGTCATACCAGGTACCAATGCCCTGTGTAGTCAAGATTTGCTTATCATGTAGTTGGTTAACTTAATCTAACAATTATCAAACCTCACAGAAAATAAAGTAACAAAACATGAATTCTGTAGTGCTCAGTAGAACTATTCTAATGAGAAAACGTCAGATTTCTTCAAAGTTTGTTTTGCTTAAAGAGAATTAAACATCTGTCATAAAGACATAGTAGTAAAATTATCCAGAATAGGTGTACACTTAGGTGTGATGATTAGTCATAATAAAAAGCAACTTGTATTAAGTCTATTGTATTTAATTGTTTTCTAGAGTAAAATTTTTATCTCTTGAAGGCTACTGGATTTTCACCTTGTTTCCAGCATGCCAGTTTTCCCCTATCCCTGTTTCTTTTGTTAACCTTTTTTGCCCCCGTTCCAGTCTTTTGTTTCTTGAAATGATAGAGTTCAAAGATCAGATCACAAGACCTGATAGATCTTGTGGACCGTAGCCCTTAATTTTATGTGTCAGTAATTTCCAAGCTGTAAAAGCAAGCTTGCTAGGTTTCCAGATGAACATGGTTTTTTTCCTCTTGCTAGTGTCTGAGGATGCTAACACCAACACAGTGCCTCAAGACCTTGCTGTCTCTGTGATAGAAGACACACAGATTTTTATGACCTCAAAGAAAAAAAAATACAGTCAATTCTTGTCGAACCACTGATTTCTCACTTCTTTCCCTGCCTTCCTTTCAAATAGTTACAGCTCTTCTTGGAAATACCACATATCAGTGCACATCCTGTAACAAGCGGAAGTCACCTTCCTTCTGGTGTTGGGGAACAAAT
This sequence comes from Hypotaenidia okinawae, assembly GCA_027925045.1. Classification (NCBI taxonomy): domain Eukaryota; kingdom Metazoa; phylum Chordata; class Aves; order Gruiformes; family Rallidae; genus Hypotaenidia; species Hypotaenidia okinawae. The sequence goes on along the minus strand of BSDF01000001.1, from coordinate 20,655,055 downwards.
GCCTCACTTCAGACATGCACCCAGGGCTGTGCCTTTGAAAGGCAAATCTGTTTGGTGGTCTGACAGCAGCACAGGAAACTTTTTGTAGAACCTGCTGCTTTCACATAGCACACAGTGAGCATCTCAGTGTAGTTCAGGAAGAAAGAAAATTCTTCATTTTGACAGTCACAATTCACTTTAGAAATGGATGAATTAAAGTTTACTGGATATTTACAGAAAATATAAAGTACAGTCTTAACAGAAATTATACAGTTCCAGATTTCCTCTACACACCCCAAACATTTTTTTTGAGAAAAAGTCAAAATGTCATATCAGAGCACTGTTAACAAACATATAGTCTGAATAAAGAAACGCCTCTGCATTCAACCACTGTGTCAACAACACATTTACAGAACTCAATTCTAAAAAGAAACTGCAGACTTCTATAGGAGAAGCTCATTACTTATGTAGTTAGTAATTTCACTACTCTGTGGGTTTAAATTCACAAGGGGATCACAGAATCACAGAATTGTAGGGGTTGGAAGGGACCTTGAGAGATCATCGGGGTCCAACCCCCTGCCAAAGCAGGCTCCCTAGGACAGGTTGCACAGGTAGGCCTCCAGACAGGTCTTGAATATCTCCAGAGAAGGAGACTCCACCACCTCCCTGGGCAGCCTGTCCCAGGGCTCTGTCACCCTCACTGTGAAAAAGTTCTTCCACATGTTGGTGCGGAACTTCCTGTGCTCCAACTTAAGGCCATTGCCCCTTGTCCTGTCTCCACAGACCACTGAAAAGAGGATGGCTGTTTCTCCTTGGATCTCATGCTAGTGTAAAATAAAGCATAATTTCAGTAAAAAATAATAGTAATATGATTAGGTTATTTATATCCTCTAATATCATAATTTTGTACTTATTACAATCCTATCATAGCTTACCATTGAATTCAGGGAGGTATAAGATGTGTGTGTTGTTCTGCCCAGCTGAGGACTACACTAATTTTTTCAGTGAAGGCACAGCACACTTCAGAAAAAAAACCAACTCAGATACAAATTACTGCATAACAATATATGGCCTTATTTTTATGTGGTTGTGTTTTGTTAGTTCCCTATTGGTAGTTCATGGAACCTCATGAACATGCAGACCACAAGCTGGAAATCAGCCTTTACAACTGACCAATCCTCCTTATAGCTGGTGTTGGGATGATAAAAGTCAGTTGTAGAATCAAATCCATAGTAGCAGCTGCAAGGTGGAAACCAGCAGCTACAAATCACATTGAGGAGGGGGAAAAATAAAGAGTATATCAATCTTTTAACTACATATTTTGTCCAGAAGTCTTTACAGATGGATCCCTTCTAAATGAGCCTTTTCTTTATGAAGTGATTTTATAAACAATATTTTTCCCTAATACAACAGACAGGATTTTCTGAGGAGAGGCTGTTGAGGTCACCTGGAGCAGGAAGAGTCACTTCCAGGCAGGGGGATTTATTTATAGGCATTCACATGGGGGTGATAAGGAACAGAGTCTGAGGAAGTCTGGATTCACTGTAAAAGTCCTTCACCACATCAGAAAATAATCTGGGAGGTCTGAGATTCCTTGCAGGGAAATACCATATTTTATTTTGTGCTATTTTGGGGAGTTTTTTTTGGGTTGGGTGTTTGTGGGGTTTTGTTAGTTTGTTTGTTTTTCTGAAGAAGGGAGTTTGTTCCCTCATACATCCCTCTGCCATTGCTGTACTTAAGATTTATCTCCATCAAATGTTTTTGAGGTGGTTTTCTTTTTATTGAAAAACCTTGCTGTGCCACTATATAATATCTCACATTTTCTTTCTTTTGGGGCAGCTTTTGATTTCTTTTTTTCTGGCATCTAGCTAAAAATTCCAGGATCCAAGAAATTAATTCAGTAGCAGGAAACAAAAGCCGTGGGTCAATTCAGATTTAACAGACCTGAAACTTCTGTGCAGCTAATCTGGTTGAATTCTAAAGTAGAAAACGCAGGCAACACTGCAAGCAATGCATTTACTGCTCAATAATGGCATCAGGCTTTCAGCATTTCTAAAGTTATCATAATAAAGCTATTTTCATGCCATAAAAACAACTGCTCAGTGGTGATGAAGTCCGTGAAGAAGATACTAATTTCCTACAAGATCTGATTCCATCAGGATCACTGCCAGTGTGACCTTTTAAAGCCCATAGAAGAATTTGTTTGGAGCCAAATCCTGAAACTGGATATTCTTGTATTACGGCACTGCATTTTAATTGGTGATAATAGCAACAAATGCTGCCTCTTAAAGGATTTGCTGCTTACAATTCATGATACAAATGTTTGTGTTGGTTTATATTTTCTCCTGCCTTGCCTGAATATGGAACATTTAGAGAAATAATGAAAAATATGGAAGGCATGGCAGGTTCTTTACTGTAATAATACCCATCCTAACAGGATATTTTTCCAGTGATAGAACCAGGTCACTGACAAAGAAACCTTGCTTTACTGTTTGTATTTCTAAAACAAACCTGATTTGGGCCTTCTTTAGACAATTGCTTTCCTTTGTGTGGATTTCTCAAATGCAACATGTAAGAATAAACAACTGTTAAAAAATATTCTTAGCAGAATTTGAGCTCTTGCTTAGTAATAACAAGTAGTATTTTTAAAAGGTTGCATTTTCTAACATAATGGCAGTTCACACATGGCAGAGATCGATATTACTTTCAGTCACTGACTGGGAATTGCAGAGTTCTTCTGGATGCTGTGTTTTAGGAAAAAACCCCAACCAAATCAAAACAACAAAGCACTACGATTTCTTCCTGACTTTACAAGTATTTCTTTTTTATGGAGAGTTCAAATTATGTCAGATTTTGTCACAGAAAAACAACAGAAGAAATATTAGTAACATAACTCAGTGAATTGGGAATGGACAAACAACCAATATAAGGCTCAGAAAGAATTCCTCACAAAGTATGAGCTGTTCCAAAGAGAGGCTTTGTTTTAATTATTTTTGCCTCAAATTTTACCCATTGAATTATGAATTTCTTACAAGAGACTTAAAAAAAAGTGTCTCACTTCTCCAGAGAAAACAACGAACTATCTCAAATAATGAGCTGCTGGATTTGTGGAATTGCCTCCTTTGTTGTCATGGAAACTAAAGTTATGAAAAATTGAATGAAAGAAGCTGATGATGCCTCCCATAGTTTCCCTATAACTCTCAGATTTCTTAATGTTTCTTAACACAGATAATTATTTATAAATACTTCAGAGCAAAGGATGGAACAATATGGAGTTTTGTTGAAGAGTAACTGAGTATTTACATGCATAACTGGAGCTTACTAATGATTGTTAATCAGTATCCTAGAGAAGAATATTACAAATCATAATCTCAGTGAAGTCAGTCAAAATTTACCAGTGTAAGCAGTAGGGACAGAATTCGATCGAATTTATGAAGAATTATTCCACCAATCTCTGGGAGTTTCCACCACTGGAAATTAATCTCTTTCTAAAGGTTAACTGACAGATATTCTAGGACTAAAGCATTCTTCAACTGTTTTTTCCACAATTTCAGTGTATGAAACTCTTCCAAAACAATAAAAAAAAATGCACTGTCTCCTACAGCACGAATCACCCGAGCAAAATGAAGCATGCATTTTGTTTAAGAACTGTCTTGTGGGATCAGCCCAGAAAAATCCTCTGGGTCAACTGCTATGGTCTTAATTACATCTATAACTGGCTTCTGAAAAAAATCCTGTTCTTCAGGGTACTCCCACAGCATGTTAATATGGGCATTTTACTTTGGTAATCATCTAGATCAACTTTATAAAGCAGGTATCTTGTATCATGAGAAAGCAGCCAAATGAGAGTTACTTTGCACCTGAAACATGCAGATGTTTGTTGGGCATCAAGCTAGATCATAACTCTGGTTTATCTTTTCTTGATTTCACAAGTAAATATTCTATTTTGTTGGTCACGGCAAACTTCATGAGCAAATATCAGTTCTGTTCAACCAAAACCAGCCCCCAACCCTCACAGACTTCCAAGACTACCAGCAAAATCTAGTGCACTAAAACTGCTGTTTTGATAATTTTAAAGGATATGGATTTACATGTGGATTTTTTACAGTTATTCTAGAAAATACTTCTTAGGAAAGGAAAGGAAAAGAAAAGAAGGGAAAGGGAAAGGGAAAGGGAAAGGGAAAGGGAAAGGGAAAGGGAAAGGGAAAGAAGGGGGATTACTTAAAAATTAGTCATGATGAATATGCCAACATTTGATACGTGTTTCTATATCGTAAATTAATGGTCAGAGCTCTGGATATATAGCTAAAAGCTTGAATTAATTCTCCTGTTCCACCTCAAGTAATTAAATTCTAAACCAAGATACATTCCATGCAAGTCATTTAACATGTCCTTTAGAGGATGGATGAAAACATCTCCCAGTTCTTCTGTTGAAGCTGTGTATTCTGTATCAATTAACAATTCTTCTCTTAATAGTGTGTATGGACAGCAGGATCTTGGTAAGGCTTGATGGTTTGGATGTTCTCAAGTGAATGAGTAATCAAAGAAATTTACCCTCTAGTCCTTGTATGACACATAGGAATTTTCATGAAAAGATTTTGAATTTATGGCAGAAGCATTTCTCAGAGGAGGACTCTAGCCACAAAGCAAGCCTCTGCTTTCTGGTTGCTGTGCTGTAGTCCGTGCCTTCTGCCTCACGGTCAGCATGGGGAGCTGTCTTCTGACTGTGCTGGGAAATTTGCACTGGCCATCTCAGGTGTCTGACTCGTCCCATCAACTCTACAAGCAAGGTGCTTAATTCAAAGATTTAAAAAATTTATTTTAACACATCAAAGAATTAATTTTATAGCACTTACCATAATGCCAGTTTAATGTAGCTAAACCTTATATTGAATCCCATCCTTATTATTCTTCCTCTTCAGTTTTGCACTGCTAAGTGATGATATTACTGTTATATTTCACTGCTATTGGTCACAGAGATACTGCTAGAAAAACCCTGTAACTTGTGAGTTGCTTAGGTACTAAATTAATGAGTGCCATAAAAATGAGGCTGATAGATAAGAATAGATAAAACAATACAATAAAATATATCAGTTCAATTTCTGAATTTTAAATATAACTCCCATAAACTAAAAACCCATTAAAAGGTATTTCCATGCAGTTCATGGGAATAGTGTTTCATAGGAAAATACAAATGGCAGTATTAGCAGCCAAAATATAGGAACTGCAGTGCAAAAATTAAACTGTTTCCTTCATTCCTGATAAAATGGAAAGGTTACTCAGAAATGAATAAAAAATATATCAGGTGCAAAAGAAAAATCAATTAATATCTGCAAGAGTTTTGTGTTGTGTACAGAAAAGCCAGAATCTTGCTTTGTAAGATTCTATTTTGACTTCACTTTGACTTTATTCAGAGTTGTTCATCCTGATTCAAGGCATGCTCAACTTTAACTCTTTGTCATTGAAACATAAAGCCAGGATTACTTGAAGGACATGTTTGAGTGCTTTCCCTAAATCATAGCTTTTCCAAATCTCCCAGTTGTTTTTCCAGAGCCATCTCCTGGATTTGTGTATTTAAATAAGAGTTTCAGCTGCAAGATTTCTGTGTGTGCCTTTTTCTTAAGCATCCTGTCTTTATAGAGGCTGATAAAAAACTAGAAAATATGACTTTAAAAGCCCATAAAGGCATGTATTTCAGAAAACAAATAAAAATAACCTCAAAGGGTTCTTTTTATACCTGGATTTTGTGACCAAGCCTCTTTGAGGTTATACCTTCAGAGATATAGGATCAAAATCTCAAGACACTTGTAGGTAACAACTACGTTTTTCAAGACCGATACAATTTTGTTTCAGTGAAAGGAAACAGAAAACTCCTGGAGTCTGTCATAAGAATGGGGCTTTTTTATTATAAACCAAGGAAGCAAGACTTTTGTTTAACCTTAGGAAGAATGGAGACATGAGCAGCGATAACTTAGGTTACATTCTGCATGTAATTTGCACTTTCCAGGCAATTTATGAAGGTAGCAAGTTTTAAAAAAACTTTTTTTTTCTCTAGGCAGGCTATTTATCCACAAAACAAAATATACTTGATTTATGACCATATATAATTCTTTTTAACAGGATAATAATATCACCAGTATTGATAATTTAATAACCAAAAGTTGAATGGCTTGGAAATCTTACATTTTTAACAGATAAAAGGGATGAGGTGGATTTTAAACATAAACCTATATTTTGGACCATTCTACTAACAGTGTTAAAATATAATTCCCACAAGGCCAACCTTCTTATACTCTCCTGTGCTGCTTCTTTCACTGACATAAACCTTTCCACTATTCTGGGTGAATTTAAATTGAATATATATCAATACATTTAAACTGAAACATATCTCAGCAATGTCAGCATATCTGAGATCAGATGAGGAAGCTACTTTTAACCACAGGAACATTTTACAAAAGCTCGTTCTCCAACACTGTAAGTTTCTAGGAGGATCCCTGAAAGAATTCTTAGCCCCAAACCTAATATGTTTTTCAAAAGCTGGAATTCAGATTCATAAATAATTAACATTTTGATATCAAGATTGTTATTATTTTTTCTAAAACTTATGCTTGTGTTCAAGTACTACTATGTTACTGTTTTAGTTTTGCATGACTGGTTTCTGGTGGAGGAGGGCGGGCTGTCTGAAGGGGTGGCTTCTGCAAGAAGCAACCAGAAGCTCTCTGCAGGACTGAGAGATCAAACACCAGCCGGCTCAAGGCCAGAGTTGTTGTTGACCAAGGCTGAGCCCATCAGTGATGGTCACAGTGCCTCTGTGAGTCACATTTAGGAGAAAAAAACCTGCAAGCAGCTGCTTTTTGCCACCAGAGAAGGGAGTGAGAACATGTAAGAAACTGCAGACACCAAGGCCAGGGAGGAAGGAGGGGGGCAGGGGTGATGAGGTGCTTTGTGTGCCAGAGAGAAAGATTTCCCTGCAGCCCCTGGAGAAGACCATGGTGAAGCAGGCTGCCCCCCTGCAGTCCATGGATGATGATGGGGAGCAGAGATCCCATCTACAGCCTGTGGAGGACCCCATGCCGGAGTGGGCAGAGACACCTGATAGACACTGTGACCCTGTTGGAAACCCACGTTGGAGCAAGTTCCTGGCAGCAGAACCTGCAGTCTTGTGGAGAGACCAACCCATAACAGAACAGGTTTTCTGGGTGGACTTGTGACTCTGTGGGGGATCAGACTGCAGAAGTCTTGGTCTGAAGGTCTGCACCCCGTGGAAAGGAGCCAACGCTGCAGCAGTTGGTGAGGAGATGAAGCCCCATAGGAAAGGACTCCCCACCCCCTGACTGAGAAGGAAAACATCTCATGAGGAACTGACTGGAACCCTCATTTCCCCAGTCCCTGCCCCTCCTGTGCCACAATGAGGGGGTGGGGGTAGGGGGTGGGGGGAAAGAAGAAGGGAACAAAATCATGACTAAAGTGAAGTATGCTAAGAAGGGAGGGGTGGGGGAAAGTGCTTTAAGATCTGGTCACACTTCTCATTACCCAACTCTGGTGTCACTGGGTGTGCAGTGCAGTGTGATAAATTGGAGAGTTTTCTTTCCATTATTCTGTGCTGAGTCTGTTTTGCCCATGACACTAATTGTGGAATGATCTCTCCCTGTCCTTATCTGAACTCCTAAGCCTCTCTATATATATATTTTCTCCCCTGCCCAGCTGAAAAGGGGAATGTTAGACTGACCTTGGTAGGTGTCTGGCTTCTGACCAGGGTCAAACCACCACAGGAAAAAGTGAAAAAAGGAACAAATAATTAAACTATGTGGACTGTTGGTGCACTTCTCAAAGTTGGAGGGGATTAAGCTCATCAAACTTTCAGTTTCTTAAATCTAGGCATCTAGTTTAAGTTGTTTAAGATCTCTCTATATCCTATGAAGAAAATAAGTAGCACCAGACACTGTGTCCTCCTGCTGTAAGACAGGTGTCCAAGGCAGGACAGATAGTGTGCTTTTTGGCAATGTGTCTCCTTTTCTCCCACAATTGACTGTGGTGGTGTCATCTGGGTGATGAGCATTAAGCAGGTGACACCTAAGTTTTTATTAATAAAGTGAAGGGGAACGTATCTCATTCTGTAACATAGCATTTCACAGAATCACAGAATCACAGAATTGTAGGGGTTGGAAGGGACCTCGAGAGATCATCGGGTCCAACCCCCTGCCAAAGCAGCTCCCTAGGACATTTCACTGAGATAGGCATCCAGACGGGTCTTGAATATCTCCAGAGAAGGAGACTCCACCACCCCCCGGGCAGCCTGTCCCAGGGCTCTGTCACCCTCACTGTGAAAAAGTTTTTCCACATGTTGGTGCGGAACTTCCTGTGCTCCAACTTGCAGCCATTGCCCCTTGTCCTGTCTCCACAGAAATTTCAACACAAGGAAATTTATTTTCTGTAATGTGTGTTTCTGTGCTGCGTCCCGAGCACTGTCAGGGGCACCCTTCTCAGTGCCATAGCTTCTCTGTGTTGGTGCTGCTACCTCCTCTCCTCCAGGCAGGCCAGCAGCTCCTCCTCTGCCACAGCTTTTGGGGCTGTCTGTGCCTCTGCCAGGTGCCAAGAGAGAAACTCACTGCCTTGAAGGAGCACCTTGCTGCATATGACGGTGGGATAATACCAATTTGTCTCCTAGGGAGATATTAGTGATCTCTAAAGGAAGAGGAGAAATAACAGAAGGGCCAAGAAAGAACTTGAAGGAAGTCTCAAGGGAAATGAAGAAATGGGAAAAGGACAGCTGTAGCAGAAGAAACAAAATGTAGAACTTATTTGTGTATGCATTAAACCAAAGTGATTTATAAAGAACCATGGAGGAAGAGGCTGCTGGAAGGAGACATAATTCAGATTTTATTTTTATGAGAGACTTGAGTGGTCTTTGCATAGTTAAGCTGAATGACTTGTGCATAGTTAAAGTGAATCTCTTGAATAACCTATAGAGTGACATTTGTTTCCATAAATTATTCACTGAATACTTAGAAATAACAAAGCACATTTGTTGTAACTGGCTTTCAAGCACAAAAAGGGTGAAATTTTCAATACATTATTCAAACAGCTGGAGTTCAGATATGTTTTTTATGTATGTCAGCCACAAATACACTTGAGGTGTTATTAGATGGCAAGTGTGATAAACTGGGCATTTCCTTTGCATGAAATGCTATTGATTGCTGAGCTTGGAGAGCCGTTGTCTGCTGAAAATGTGGAGGATTTGAGCTTTTGCCAGTTTCTTGTTGCTGAGCAACAGCATTTGTCCCTTCGAGTTTCTTGTGTGTATGTAGCTTGTACATATGGATTAAACTGAATGCAGTGTAAAAGCTATCTTAACTATTTAACGACCGTATAAAATATCTCCTCCGTTTAAAAAGTAAGAGCTGCCAAACAGTACATTTTCTGGATTTTCCTATACAGCTTGGGCTAGGGAGAGAATGTGGCTGTCAGGGAGAGCCAGAGCAGGACCAGGGAGCAGGAGCCCAGGAATTCCTGTGCCAGCTGGGAAGGGGCTCAAAGCCAGGGCTCAGCCCCACAGTTGAATGAGGAAGCAAAGCAGGCACAGGGATCTTGGACAAGCCCTACCAAGGGTCTAGACCATAAGACGGTAGTATCATGGTGATGGGGTGGCTCAAAGATCCAGCCAGAGCATCAGGCTGGGGAAGATGTGGCTTGAGGATGACATGGCCTGGGAATGGTTAGACAAGTCCATGGGGATGGTGATGGCTGAGGCCAGGCTGTCCCTGCTGTTGCATCCCTGGGGTGGGGACTAATGGTCCAAGGGGCTGACATGGGGTTCTGGGGTGGTGGCAAGTTAGGGTAGCCCTAATTCACCAGAGCCCCAACATCTTTAGCAAGAGTCACATGTTTTCTCTTCTGTGTCTGGATTATTTAATAATACTGAATTTCCAGATAAAAGGTAAAGACCTTTTACTACAATTTATGCAGTGTCGACATTTTTTGTATTCCATAATGACTGTGCAAGCAAAAAAATTAGTAATCATTAACAATGAGCATGTTCTCCAAAGCTTGGACTGTCAGCAACATCTCACCACCATGGGAAAATGAGACCATTTCTGTGAGATCCACAGATAGGTAAAAATGTGATTCATGTGACAGTGCTACAGATTATTTTGACCTTTTCATCAGTCAATTTGAAATGTCAGATGTTTTCAACTGACTCCACAGAGCACTTTTAGCTCCATTAAGCACCTGTTTTTCTATCTGATGTTTTAAATTTTAATAATGAGTTGAAATAGCTGCATGTTAATTAGCATGACAAAATGTGATTTCCCTTGTATTTCCAAATGGGAAACCCATAGGTAAATTCAAGTTCATTTACATTCAAGTATGAAGTCATCACTTAACCCAGGTTCTAGCTTTTTCAGTTCCTATGAGGTCCATGCTGCTGAATTAGACTATTTTTGTTACTCACCGATGAGGATCAACAACAAATATCTTAAGTGTGATAGGAAACATTCATGCTGGATTGAGTTACTCATATCTGAAAAAGTTTTGGTCAAATTCTAATTAATCTCTTTTTATGCCAGCATTTCAAACTTGGGTCTTAGTGGTGTCAACAATGTAACTTTTGCCTGCCAGATGAATAAGTGATTAGTAGTACAGCAGATTAAGACATTTCTAGAGTATTTCTGATTTGATAACTGAAGAGAAATGTTGACTTACAATTAAATTCTGAAGAGCTATTACAGATTTCCGTTAAGAGGTAAGGTTGTCCCAGGAAATTCTGGCCATCGTTTTCATTCCATATTCAGTGCTGTCTGCATCAATAGCTAACTGGTGGCTGCTGTCTCCTTCTAGAACAGTGTTACATGTGCATGTAATCTAACTTTACAGGAGGACTGTCACAGTAAGTAAAATGAGAGAAGAAATCTAGTCAGCTGCAAGTTTTTTTCTATGAAAATGCCTTTTCAGGATCAGAACAAGAGATTGCAAAGGATAGGTGTAAAGCAGCATTCAAATAAATAAAGAACACTTTATTTTTTAATTTAATGGAAACTGCAAGTCTCCTGTTCTTACATACCTTCATACTGAGTAAATTAAAAAGGTATGAATGAATTTCCTCTATGCAGCTCATTCATGAAGTTTATTTCTACATGAAAGATCACAGAAACATCACCAAAAAAATAATTGTGTGTACCTGACTCCTCAGCCCCTCTCTGGACACAAACATACCTTCTTTGGATGTATCATAGAACCCCAAATCTTCAAACTGTTTCAGACATTCAATCAACAGTTGTAAAACTTCCTTCCCTCCTGTTCTAGCCTCATACCAAATGCAGGCAAGATTTAGGTTTGCACCTGTCATCATTTTCCCTAGAAAAAGAAAGCACACCCATAGTATGTTCTGGAGGAGACCAGTGACTGGAAGTAGAGATTCCAAACTACCCAGTAATGGCCATGTTTTCCCTCAAGGTCCTTTTCCACATCCTTTTTGTGTGTGTAAAGCCATTTTATGTTACTTTAGGGAGCATGATTGTTCTGTTTGAACTCCTAAATCTTAAGGAAACTGGATCTTTTTTTGGTGACGAGTATGAAAACTGGTATGTTAAAACAATACTCTAAAGAGTCAAATTTATATTTCCCTAAAAAAAAATTAATAAAATTGTGGCTTTATTTCCTCCACAACATATATGGCATATTATAGAATAAGTGAAGTTATAGCATAAAACTCTTACAAAGAGCCATTTCTCTTCACCTAAATGATTTCGCATTCAGGGTCTCCCAGAATGGAAGTGACATGTGTAGGAGTAAATGGTACAGGTTATCGAACAGAATAACTTGGTATAACATTTTATTCCTAGGCTATTTTGGCTTTTGAATGCATTTCTTACTGTCAAGGTGTAACATTCTTAGCCATATATATATACAAATATAGTCTGCCTATGTACTTGGATTTATATATATATATGTACGTATATGTGTGTGATACATATGACAGTCATTTGTGGTCAGGAAATAGTTGGCTAATAAGGTTTTATCACAAGCTCTAAATTAAGACATTGTCACTATAGCTAATTTGTTATACTAATGCCCTGTTAATATAAACTTTTAATATGTGATTCAACAGCAGTGATTCTGCTCTTTCATAAATACAGAAAAGCAGAACTGGATGGGATGCCTTAGGAAATTAAGCTTTGGAGTTTGAAGGTTGAAACTTGCAGTAGCAATAAACCAACCAGTCCACTAGTACTGTAAGATTTTGTTAGAGAAATTTAAAAAAATCTTGCACATTGAAAGTAATATATGGACATAAGTCTTATCCTAGATACTTCAGACTACTGTAACAAAAGATTTCTGAAGAAAAAGGGTATGGGGCTGCTGAATTAACAACATCATTTCTTATGATGATGTGTTGGTCTCATCCTCTGAATTTTCCACAGTGATTTTGTGTGTAGTTACCTGTGTACACACTTACTTTCTTCAAAACGAAGTACTTAACAGGAAGAGAAAGGTCTGGAGAAGTACAGAGAGAGGGAAGTACAGAGAACAGGGATACAGATATAGATAACAAAAATACCATAATTCAATGTTAATAATGATGAAACAAAAGTTTAAGGGTGAAATAATCTCAAATGCCTGTTAAGTCCTATATTTGGCAGCAGCCTTTTCCACAGTAACTATGTTGCTCCTGCATAACACAAAGAGATGCATCGAATCCGCAACGTGAGTCTACTGTCAGCCTTGCTGAAATCAACTTCTCTGAAGAGAGGGATCGCGTTCTGCCTCGACTGCAGGTTTATCCCAGCATGGATTTGCCTACTGAGTTAGATCAAGGTTTCGTGTAGCTAAGTTAGGATTTACCTAGAAAGTTAATGGAATGTACATCTTCTCTCCAGTCCCTGATATTCTTTATTTTGGATCATGGTCTATGTATTTCTTGATCATATGACATAGAAGGTCCTCTGAAGACTCACAGGATCTATATTAAAATTACTTGTGACAGCATCACCAATTGTTCAAGGAGAACTGGAATGCTACTTGTGCTGGACAAATAGATTGCACAAAGTTCAAAGTTATATGTTCAGAGATCCATCCAGTTCTCAGTCTTATGAAGCTGATATTCATATGGCTTTGCAAAGCCAAGTGTTTTGAGAAAGTATGAATGGAAGTAATGACAGTGGTGAGTATTTTGGTACAGAATAGCATCATTATTTTAAGAACTTGCACTTTTTTGATAAGCTTGCAGTTATCACCAATATTACTGGAGCAATAGACTGGAAAGAAGCCCCATGTTATACATTCGTTTTGAAGACCGTTTAATAAAATTATTTTCATAAATAGAGTAAACTCCAATTTGAAAATCCTGAAGTTGCTGAAGTCCCCTTACAGCTGTAGGAAGGCTGTTCTGGAACTGTACTGCAGGAGGCTACCTAAATTCTAACCAAAATTTAGTCAGGGCCATTTTATTTATTTTTGGTTTTATGTCAACATTGTTTCTTAAATGAAATAGTTCTTATTCTTCTCCCTTGTTTATCCTCAAAGTGTTTTATAGACAGTGGCTGTACTCTTTTTCAGCTTTTGTTGTGTTAGGCTAAACAAGGCGAGCTCTGTTGACAGATGGTTGGCCAGAACCCAGCCAGGCAAAGCTGACACACCAGCTTCAGAAAGCCAGGAGCAATCACTTTTTGTAGGCTACCTTCCGACTCTAATGCAACCCATCAGAGATTTAAGAGCAAATAAACACTCTCTTGGGCTGTTCTTGTCTCACTTCTTCCCATTCCCCAATTACCAATACTCTGAGCATTTATTTTTTTTTCCAGTCAGTAGCTCAAAACATTTTACAGACATGGGAATTCCAATTGTAGCCTGAGTTGACATAACTGGACTTCTTCTGATCTAACTAGTTTATATGCCAAAATAAGTGAAAGGTGAAAAGCCCAAAGAGAGGACAGTAAAAAACCATCATGGACCCTGAGTTTTTGCTTTACAGTTTGAGGTATGGTAATGTCCTTGCTCTCAGTGTTACTGTCTTCTCTATTCAAAATGAGCTTTCCTACATAGACAAGTATGACAGTCACATTGGTGGCTGCTGTGTTCATGTGTTTACTCCCTATCCTGAATGCTTATGGAAAAAACAACTGCACAGAAACCACTGAATAATCCTGAGTATTTCCCCTCCTCCAATTTCTTGAATATGGACCTGGCAACAACAATTATTTCTCCTTTCAAGCCGCAAATGTCATGGCCAAAGTTCAAGCTAAGGTACTTATGTGCTGCCAATATAGAAAATAAATTGCTTGTTTCAGATTTAAAGTTACTCTCCTTTCTGATCTTAAAAATATTTTGCAGTTTTGAAGTGACTTCTTACCAACAGTGCTGGCTGCTTGTCAACACGGGTGAGGTAATCCCCACATACAGTGCTCAGTCTTAGAAACTGGCTAATCTCCAGACTGTAAAAAGGAATAGGTTGGGCTGTTGATACAGGCTTTGAAATCTTGTTTCTCTAAACCTTATGGGGGAAAAATATGGATTCTGCCACCTGTGGATAGCTTTAAAACTAAAAAATCTGGTCAAGATTTGCCCCGTGTGCATGTTTTGCTTTTAAAGAAGTCAAAACTAAAAGGAATATTTAACAGGACTGACAATGATCCATACTTGGCTGTCTATTTCCCTCCCTCCCTCTTGTTGTCAGTTCCTCCAATCCTTTCTTCCTTTCTCCTCCTTGCTCCCCCCTCTCTCCCTCACACCCTCAATCCTTTCCCTCCTTCCTATCCTCTTTCTATTACCCAGGTTTCTCTATTTCATCGCACATCATGTGATGATTTCTGCTGTGCAAATATTTACATGAATCAGGGACATAATTTTAGTGCCAAAATAAGTCCAGTAGTATATTTTCTTGATTTATTGGGATATATATAATCTGATTATGCTAAAATTTTCTATGTAATTTATCTAACTTGTTCTTTTTTAACATAATTTTTCCTTACTTCCTAATTCTTCCTGTTTTTCATTGTTTTCTAGTTAAAACTATATTTAAAGGAATTGGAGAAGTATGGAAATTGAGAAAATGTAATCCATTTGACACTACTCCCACTTTGCTTATTCATTATGTCATTTTTCCATATTTCATCCCTCACATGAGCAAGCATGATTAAATGCTTCAGCATAAACTGAAGCTTTGCTAGCTGTGGATGGACTTTTGGCACTTCAGTGCTATTGTAATACAAATAATATATTTATTGATTACACTTCTGTCAATGGAGAATGCTGCTACACAGAAAAAGAACTTTTTTCTTAATAAACAGTGGTCTGTTAACTGGGCTTTTGCTGCTGTATGAAGTTCCATTTCAATAAGTAAAGCTTCCAGGACCAGGCCTAAATAAGATAATAAACATTCTTAATACTATCAATTAAAATGCTGCCATTTTTATCAGTAAAGTTAATATTCACAGGTGTTCAAATGTCAGATTTTGGTTGTGCAGATTTCAATATTTGCAAATGCAATTTTAAAATAAAAGCCAATTTTATTTGAACAATGACTGAGCAGTGAAGACCTGCAAACTGTCTAAGAAGTTCACTTTGAAAGCTAACATTTTAAGGCAGAACATGGCATCATCAAATGTATAAGACAGTCATTAAAACATCTCTGCTTGGAATGCCTCAAATCTTTTGTGCGCCTGTGAGTGTGGGGGTAGGGACTGGGTAAAAGACTAGTGTAGGAAAGACAGCTGCTACTGATGGACAGGAAGAGCAGAGAGAAAAGGTGGAAGAGGAGAAAAGGATCCAACAACGTTCCATCAGTGTCTCCAGAACAGTGATAATGAATGGCCTGAGCTGAGGGCCACAAGAAACTGGGACTTGAAAGACATTAAAAAAAATCCATCAGCTGCCAAGAGCTGCCAAGGCAGCTAACCTGCCTGTGTACTGGTTGGCATGGACAGCAAAAGACTCAGAGTGATCCCTTGCATGCAGGTATTCACATTGACACCACACACTTACTATTCCTTCTTTAATGTTTCGCTCTGGCTGACTGGATTGCCATATGTTGTGCTCTGACTTACTGCCATATGCCGCAATGAAGTGCAATAGCTTCTATGTAAAGTCATATGCAAAGCATTACGGTATCAGATGGAGCATTACATTGCAGTCTTACTGTGAGTAGCCTTGTCTGTTTCTGGATGATCATTTAATCTGATTTTTTATTGTATTTACCCTGGCTGCAAACAGATATTGCATACTGTCACAGTTTCTTCCCATTTGTATTTTGAGTGATTTTCTGGAAATATTTAGCTCTTTAAAGCATATATTTGTTTTGGTTATTCATCTCAGTTTCATGGTTTTAGGGAGAAAAAGAGAAAAAACGTTCTTCACAATTATAAAGCTAACAGTATGCTAAACTGCTTTGGTGCTCAATGTTCTCCAGCGATGAGTTTCCAGAATTTTAGTGACCGGTTCTTGATTATTACAGCCTTAATGCAAACTTGTTATGTAAAAAATTACTTAAATGTCAGGAAAATAATGAAGAGATGACTGATCAAATAGAACTATCTATATGTTTCATTTTTTTATAGATGCCTTGCTTTAAAACTTGTTCAGCACAGCTCTGTACACTTGCTGCACATTTTATCATGCATATATATGTCAGCAGAGTAACTTCCTTTAATGGGACAGTGAGAGACATGCTGCCTTTGGAAGGAACGTGCCATACAGGCAAGGGCAGTTTATAGTAATTCTTGAATAAATAACTACTAGAGTAAAAATTCCTTCCAGGGGCTTCCTGAAGGTGATTTAGCTCTGTCAGATAGCGGGGTAAGTGGTTTTGTATGCAAGATGACAGGGTCCAACTCTTGTGTGCTAAGTGGCCTCTTGAATCAGGCCAGAGACAACTGAATCATTGATAAAGACCTCACCTTTGAATCAATTCTATTTTGATAGTTCAAAGCCAATACTGAAACACACAAATCTGTCACAGCATGGGAAAGGGAATATGGCTGGAGTAAAGATGCACAGGAGCACAGTGTTTCCATGCTATGGATAGTACTAAATCATTGTGCTTTAAGCAGCCCTGAAATGGGTTACTGCTGTTAGTGCAGGTGGAAGAGGTAAAAAGGCAAGGTTTTAGCATTTTTTAAAAAAATTATATTCATTACATTTCAGTTTGACAATAACCATGGTGCACGGTATAGAAAAATATTTATTCTGTCAGTCATTCTGGAGAGGAAAGAGTGTTTTGTTCCTCAAGTACTGAATGTCAAGAAATTTTCTACTCTTTCTTGTTTAGAACTGGTAATTGGAAATAGTGATGGATTTTTTATCATTGATTTTGCTTTTCTCTGCTACCAGATATTGTCTGTATCTCCAATGCAAATTGGTTTGCTATAACTATCAGTATTTGCTATATATGCAGATTTGATTTTCTCTCTTCTTCAAGGTATAAATTTGTTATGTTAAGATTACATGTTAAGTTTGACTCATTTGCTGTCTTCTTATTGCTAATTTTTCAGATTTAATGGGTAGCATATACAAGATGTTCATGTTGCAAAGACTGTCTTGCTGTGTTTGAAAAGCTTTCAGGGAAGATTTTTTTAGCTTTTTCTGCAGAGCACAGTGCTTTAGATTAACCTTTCATTTGAAACTTTCTCCCTTTACTTAAATCTTAGAAACTCAGGACATAGTCAATGGGACTTATAAATTTAAGGTGCTACATCCTCCTAATATTCGATCTACCAAGATTCAGCACCACTTGCAGTCACTGCTTATCATTACAAAGTACATGTCAGTTTTAAAAAGCCATGTGAAATCTCTTCCATGGTTTGCCTCAGACAGAAGGGATCAACCACATTTCTTTTGTTTTAAAAAAACCCAGTTATCTCACAGATAAATTTGGCATAATTAAATTATACTTATCTTTTGCGGCATGCTTCTTTATTTTTTGTCTAGGTTGCTTTTTCTTGCTTTCATAATTTGTTCTAATATCTTTCACAAAACTGAAATCAGAGAGTGTTAATTCAATGACTGTCATGATTTTTCTTCCCTCTTTCCTCTCTCTTCTCATGATTTTTCTCTCCTTTCCCGTTTAACAACAGTTAAACTCAGTAGGCATCATGGACCGCATTTTTTCAGAACCCTGTGATGTAAGTAATCACAGAACACTCAGTTTTTGACATGCTTTAGTTGAATCTGTCTCTCAGCCAAGAACATTCTATTAGCAGCCATCATATGGACTTTGTGATTGCAGGTGTCATAGGAGAGCAGAACCTTAATTCACAGATTGAACTTTGGTCTTTAGATAGCTGGCTTTTGGGTTGTTAACTGTTCTTTAAAAGTCAGTTGAGAGACAACCAAGCTAAAGTTAGATAAAACTGAGATTAATGTTGTCTTAAAGATATAAGCTTAAATATATAACATGCATTTAGGAAGTAAGTGACCATTTTTTTATATAGTGCTTTGAGTGTTAGCAGTTGTTTTTCATTACTCCCCACTTTGTGAGGCATTAAGGGGTTAAATGACAATGCAAAATAAAGTTCTAAATAGGAATATTGTAGCTTATGGCTTGTCTCTTCCTTTAATGCCCGCAAAGAAAATGGATGTGCTGGAAAGCAATGCATATATACATTCATTAGTGTATTAATTCAGGTAGTGTATATATTGCAGAAAAACAATCAGCCCTCCTGTGTCGCATGCAAGCTCATGTAGCCACTTCAGTAATTCTGTAGATGACTGAAAGTTTTGAACTCCTGAAATGTTTATTGGAAGTGTTAAACTCAGCATAATTTTTTTTTCTGTCTACGGTGACTTCTCAGTATGTGGAAAGAAGTGTTTGTTTGAAGTATGAAAACAATTACAAACAAATCTGTCTTGTAATGGCAAGCACTCTGAAATGAGAATCCTCTGTGCTCCCATAAATGTGTGTATACCACAAAAAACTCCCATGAGGACACTGGAATTATACAACTGGTGCCCAGGAGAACAGGCCTGAGTTCTGCGGAGTAATTTTATGCTAACATTCAAGGAACACAATGCCAGCTATCTTTAAGGAAGATGAAAGGGTGGCTTTCACTGCTGTAACTGTGTTGAAGGCTGCTCAATATGTAAAAACGAAGCAAGGAACAAAATTGGTTTAATTGCACTGTTGGGTTTTGTTTTTTGGTTTTCTTTTTAAATCAGGTTTGCCAGATTTTACAAAGTAATGACATTTTATAGGTACTAAAGACCTTCCCTTCAGTTGTTAATACCTTGAGCTTATAAAGTTGCATTTAGCAGGATCAGAACTTTTATAGGTCTACTCTAAGGTTATTACTGCTAAAGTTTGTACTTGCAAATAATATACAATTTATATTTGGTACTGTCTCCATTTCTATTATATTAGTCAGGGTATTGTACAAAATACCTGCCAGTTGCCTGTTTGTAACATGACATTTTCAAATGTTTATTGTGAGTGTAACACTAATTGTGAAAATGCTGGATGCATTTCCCAGAAGTGGACAAATTTATCTCCAGGAAGAGAAGAAAAATATGAAGACAGCTTTGCAGCATGTTCTTTAGCAGATGTTGCTGTGTGATAGACATTGGTCCACAGGGAAAGCCATAGAAATTTGTTTGTGTGCTTAAACAGTGCTTTATGAGAGACAAGAAATCTTCCCGCCAAGTAATAGATACCATCCAAACTGTATAGCTTTTGTGGGAAACTGTGTCTCACAGATAAATATATAATTAACAAGAAATAAAAGGTGGTACTGATGCCTTAACTTGAGCATTTTGTTGCTCCAGAAATCAAAACTCAAGCTGTTCTTAAGAGACAGAGCCTTGGTTACATTGCTGCTAAGTGTATGTTCCCTGGAAGGGCTGGTTGTTCTAATGATTACATCTGGCATCTTGTTTAAAGCCTTCTCTACTTTTTGAATTAGCTGGTTCTTAAAATACACAGGCTGGCTCTCAAAAGTCATACTGATGACTTCAAAGAGAGAAGCTGAAAAGCTGCTTGAAGTACACAGTTCTGATATTATTTGGTAAAAGTTCCTAACTGGGGGTCTTGAGGCAGAGATTATAAAACATTCTGGTGAAAAAGCAAGAACAGATTTAGTTATTTTAGCTAGTTTACAAATAGGCAATTTTTGTTAGTGCATCTGAGCTGCAACATATCTCAGACCCCCAACTAATTTTGAAAGCAATGCTCTCAAGGTACTTTTACAAAGCAAGTACACAAAACTTGCTCTAATAGTTGTTGCATGATGATTTTTTATCACTAGTTCTTTGATACTCATAATCTGCCACAGCAGTCACAATCAGTTTCTTCGAGATAATATTCCAGAAATTTATTAGCAAAAGCACCAGGAATTCCAGGGGCCTTTCACTGAGAACTCCCTTGTAGACAATACCAACATTTAACACATAATTTCTTGTGGAAATAGCTTGAAGGAAGGAGAGACCTAGCTGTCCTAACAGCCTTGGGTTTTATTTTTCTGTACTCAGAAGTCACAAAATTAACTGTGCACTTACAGATCTGTAAACTGAAGAAATTGCAAAGATGCACTTGGATAAATCTAAATGCTCAAAATGGTAAGTTTGAGGTTGAAGATTAATGTTTTGTTCCAATTCTTCAAATCTGGGATGAAAACTAAGATGAAAGACTCTTCAGTAATGAATTATATTCTATTTAATGGGTTGGTTTTCTACAGCACTTAATGCTCTTTTCATTTTTTTCCCTTTACTCTTGCTGTAGACTATTGCTGTGAATATTGTCCACAGCTAATAGGCATGACTCCTTTTGGTTCTGACTGCTGAGCACAGGTGTCACCCGATGCCTTAAATTTTGACATCTGATTTAATCCTAGGAACCTGATTTTGGTAGCTCCTTATCTCTAGTCCCACTGGGGAACATTCTAGCAAATTTCACCTCTGAAGACAGCTCAGAATGTTTTCTTCCTACTAATGTAGCATGCTAAGTAAACCACTGAGACCATTACATTGGAACATAGTTCCTCTAATTTCTATCCCCAGTACTGAAAAATCTGTTTCACAGAAAAAAACAGAGCAACGGAACAACAGTTTCTACTTGTTATTTTCATTCTGCTTGGATGTATTCAATTCCCTGATTTAGTGATTTTAGAGTTCTGTTTACTTTGTACTGGAGGAGCAATTCTACTTCTCAGACACTTAATGCTATTAATTAGCAATAATGCATATAACCATGAACATTAGAGCCAGATAAATGCCTCCTACCATTTTAATTATCTTAACAGAGACACAAAAGAAAGACGGACCTATTTATTTAACAGCTGAAAGAGAAAATGCTTGTCTGTTGGCCATACAGAGCCTTCGTATCTTTGCTAACAATACCAAATTATGTAGTTAAAATAGGCTGTCAAAACTAAATGCATGTAGTGGGAATTTTTATACCAAAAATTCAATGAAATACTTTTATTTATGGTGGTTTTGCTCATTAGCCACAAAGATTTTTCTCTTAACGTTCAGCAAGCACAACTACTCTCAAGTAGATTGCTTAATATGCTGCCATTAGGATGAAAGGAGGAAGATCTACACTGCTCTTTTCTTTAGCAAATATCTCATAGCTAGATACAATATAACCTATTTATCTCATTGTTATATCCCAATTGCCCGGGCTTTAACTATGGACTTTCACTATGGGTTCATTAAATTCCATAATATATTACCTTTCATAGTAAAACTCAATACAACTTTAGTGACTTTGCTTAAAATAGCTTTTTGATATTTTGAGCTGTATATATTATAGGTGTTATTTTAGCATAGTTAACATAAACAGTGCCTTTTGAATTTTTCAGCCTATATTTCTGCCAAAACTTGGCTTATGTTCCACTGCTTAAGGGTGAGACATGCTCAGGGGAAGAAGAGGATTAAAAAGTGGAGAAGATGTGGGACACATACCTACCCATATCTGAGCAGAGCAAGAGGAATGATGAATAAGTTGGTTGCTGCCTGCCTTGGGGGTGCTATTACGTTATGTTTGAAACTCAGGTTGGCCATTTGGGAAGGCATGAAAACCATCTTTTCAGGACAGAAATGTTTGTAGGGAAACTGAACGTAGCTCTTGTACACTGTGGAGATACCATTCAACATATGTTACCTCCAGGAACAGAGTCAATCTAGGTAATGCTTATTAAGAGTTTGATTCTCTGATACCACAAACCTGGTATTAGTCATTCTTGTACCATCAAGTTGTGGCATCACATACTTGAGATGGATGCAGCAAAGAATATCATAATAGTTACCTTTCAAGAATCACAACCCTGCTTATTTTCCTTGTTAAGAGCATTCTCCCTGCAGAAAGAAAAGATGAGCATCATTCCGTTATTCTGCATGGTAAAGACCTTTATGGGTGGCAGGCAGTCACAATAAATGGATTTTTTTTTTTTAAATAGGGTTTCACTCTGTTTTAAGTGGTCACACTGAAGCTTTGCTGCAAACCATGGTTCAGGCTTTACCATTCTCTGATTCTTTACATATATGCTCATGCTACTGTTACTTATGGGACTGTCTAAATATAGTTTTTTTACATTTCATAAACACTGTGGCCTCTATTCTGCCATGGAGTTTTGCCATCAAGTTGCATCTGAGCAGAAATGGGTCTGGGTAAGACAGAAGTGGGGAATACTCAGGAAAAATGTAAGCGGACACCTACAGCTTTCCTTAAAT
The DNA here is from genome assembly GCA_027925045.1 of Hypotaenidia okinawae. Classification (NCBI taxonomy): domain Eukaryota; kingdom Metazoa; phylum Chordata; class Aves; order Gruiformes; family Rallidae; genus Hypotaenidia; species Hypotaenidia okinawae. The sequence continues at coordinate 20,632,420 of BSDF01000001.1, read as the reverse complement.
ATTTCTCAGCTGCAGTATTTTACCTGCTTAATTTGGCTTGGTTGCTACAAAGTGTTTTGGCCCAGAGTATTTAATGAACTGTTACAGAGGACAGTCCTTTACAACCAAAAGGAGTCTTTCAGAGGTCACTGGTACTAATAGAGGAAACAGGTACTGATTGAAAAACAGGGAATTTGCCTGCTTTGGAATCACTTACTGTCAGCTAGCTCACAGATGTGAAAGGGCAAAGCAGCAGCAAATATAACAAGTGCTCAGTATTAGTCTGCTAAAGAAAGGACACTAGTTATTGTCAAGACACTCTTGCCAGAAGCATCAAGCTTTGTTGTTCATGAAAAGTTGTTTCACTGGCAGTAGCTCAGAGAACAAGCCTTTCAGACAGTCGCAGATACACAGTGCCGTTTATACAAATAAGAATGGTTCAGATAGATAAACTGTGAATATAGAGATGGATAGGAAGCAGGAAGTCCAATATAAAAAACCCTCACCAAACATATTATTGAATTTTCTGTGAAAGAAAAAAAATTAAAATCTCACATAAAAGTTTATTTGTGACTTTGAGATTTGAGAATTTTCAATTAAAATTATTTTAATTTTAAAAGTTCATTTGCAAATAAAAAATATAAATCTTTCAATACAGAAATGCTCCATGGTGGGTTGACTCTGGCTTAATGCTCTATCACTCCCCTCCTCAGGTGGACAGGGGAGAGAAGATATAAAAAAAACTTGTGGGTTGAGATAAGGACAGGGAGAGATCATTTGGCAATTAGAGTCATGGGCAAAACAGACTCAACACAAAGTAAAATTATTCTAATGTATTACCCAAGCAAAAGAGAGTAGGATAATGAGAAATAAACCCAAATCTTAAAACACCTCCTTCCACCCCTCCCTTTTTCCCAGGATCAAGTTTACTTCCAAATACTCTCCTTTTCCCCTTAGCAGCACAGGGGGATGGGGAATGGGGGTTGTGATCAGTTCATCCCATGTTGTCTCTGCCGCTCCTTCCTCCTCAGGGGGAGGACTCCTCACACTCTTCCCATGCTCCAGTGTGGGGTCCCATTGATGGGAGACAGTCCTCCATGAACTTCTCCAACGCGAGTCCTTCCCATGGGTTTCAGTTCTTCATTAACTTCTCCAGCATGGGTGCCCCACAGGGTCACAAGTTCTGCCAGCAAACCTGCTACACCATGGACCTCCATGGGCTGCAGGGGGTCCCTACTTATCAGGGTCTCTACCATGAGCTGCCAAGGAATCTCTGCTGAAGGGCCTGGAGCACCTCTTTCCCCTTCTTTTCCCATGATCTTGTTGTTTGCAAAGTTTTTCTTCTCACATCTTCTTTCACTGGCTGCAATTTGGTGTCAAGAAGATTTTTCTCCCCTTTCTTAACTATGTTGTCGTCAAGGTGATAAACTGTCATTGCTGGGCTCAACCTTGACCACTGTCTGGTCCATCTTGGAGCTGGATGACATTGGCTCTTTTGGAGATGGGGGAAACTTCTAGCAGCTTCTCACAGAACCTGCCCTTGAAGCCTCTCCCACTATCAAAACCTTGACTTGCAAACCAAATACATGCTCAGAAATATGACATAGTATATTACTGAAATTCTGTATTTTGGTTTAAAACTAGATACTATTTTTCAGCTACAGGTTTCTAAATGCTTCTTTTGCAGAAATAACTTGGCTACCAGAATTTTCCTTAAAAAAATAAAAGTATCATGGTTAAGTAAACCATTCAAGTTTGATGCAGGAAGTGGCTTGTGATGATTAATACGCTGGGTTCCAGAAGATGTCAGGACAGGAAATTCATAGACTGATATTCCCAAGCCTGATTCTCATCTTACATCTACCAAGCTGCTACTTCCGGTTCAGTTGATCAGTATAGATTGCAGCAGATTTGGCAAAAATAGGGGAAAAAATAGACAATAATTCTAATCACATTCCATTTTTATAAGTTAAACTGAATGATTCACTCTAAAAAGGTTTTGTTTGCTTTGACAACACTTTGTACCACTATAAACAGATGAAAATTACACCTTGTAGTTAACCATTTTATTTGTCCTTGCTTATGAGCAGAGAAGAATTTTTGCGATGATTTCACTATTTTAGTGAGCAGTGCATTAATTTCAGAGGTATAACTTAATTTTGCAAGCACTGGGGATTTGTGATTCTCTTATAAATCAACAGCAGTTTTTAGTATAGAAAAACTGCTGCTGTAAGCTGCCAAAAATTGCTATAACCCATCAAAGTCAGTGGAAATATGGTCATATACACCAGCTGACAGCAGGATCAGAAGACTCAGCTTCAGAACCATTTGAAGGAATCAGAACTGCTAGCATGAAGCAGCTACCAAAATAGAGCATAATGTAAACACTACTTTGGCATGAGATGAAACAGCTTCAGAAGAAAACCCAGAACCTAGAAGTGTGTGGGTATAATTAGAAGCCTTTTAAAAAATATCAAGAAAGCTGGTGGGAAATGCAATAGTTGAATCAAACCAGGATGTAAACACATAAGTAAATTCTGGGTTAATGGAATAGCTACCGAACAGAGAATGTGACAAGCAGCAAATAGCTCTGAACAGTGAAGACGTCAACATCCCCAGCAGTGGCTGAGACATGTGTGCCTCCTTCCTTTTATCTTATCACCGGATAATATGACCTGATACTCGTCTGAACAACATGCTCTGTTACTCCCTGTGTATTATCCTCCAAGAAAACTAAACTAGTAACTCTCACTTGAAGCATTTCTAATAATTCCTATGTGTAATCAGTATGTTATTTGCAGTGGGTATTTTTGTTTGTCTTTTTCAGTCCTCATGTGTTTTCCCTTGCAGGCCTTACTGGAAATTGAACACTAACTCACCTTTTCCAGAGTTTTCTATTTCCTATGGAACTGCACTTTAATGTGATAGGTATTCAGATTAATCTCTTTAAAATAACTTCTATTGTGCTTGCATTACTGTAAAATGAGGAAAATTTTGTCTTTTGGTTTATAATAAATCCAGTGAATTAAACTAATTTTACTTTCATGCTAGCACAAGAAGGTCCGGGTTAAGTAACTGAGAGATTGCATTAATTCCAGCTGAGTTAACAAAGCTAATGTACTAGTAAGCAGCAAATTACTGTTAATTACTAAGGGTCAACCTCTGAATTAAAAAAATAAAAATTAAAAAAATTACATGCAATGGAAATGTGTTCAAAACTAAGAAGCTGTGAAAAACAGTTTGCAGTAAAAATGAAACAGCATTGAACTCTGAGAAATACATCCAAACCCTTGTGCTCTGGCTGCATCTATTTGACAGATCAGCAGTCTACATCCAGTCCACTAAATCCATAAATATGAAATTTTACTTGGTCCAATGTCATTTTAGTCTATAGTATTGCAAGACTTCCTATTTAGATGGATTCCCGAGCCTGTGCTGAACATTATGGAGTGACTGCCTGGTTTTTTTCTTGTTGTAATCCCCTGCCACATAGGTACTTTTGGCAGCTGCAAGTGCATTAGCTTCAGTACACTTTGGATTTATATCAGACAGGACTGCATATAATTTCAGCCATCTAAAAGGTAGGTTTCCAGCCCAAGTTACTTATCAAAGTTCTTTCTATTGCAAGGCAGAAATGCAATAGCACCATCTGACAATTTTAAGGAACATGTCTTAGGATCTGGGGAGTTTAAAGAATAGTTTACCTCATTATTATTTTTTTTAATGTTATAAATGTTCTTCCTACTAGAAGCTGTAGGCCACCACAGTAAACTCTATCAGTGTGAGAGATGTTATTATTGCTAGGCAGGAAAAGACTGAATTCTCTCTTCTTCAGGAACAAAAAAATGAGCTGAAATTTATTTATTTGTAAGCATAGAAGAGTAAGGTAATATTTCATGACTGATAAATTAAACTTCAGATCTTGCTAGTTAAAAAGGAACATGGAAAAATCCATCCCTTTGGAGGAAGGTACTTTCTATAGATGAAAATTGCAGAAACACACTTGCAAAGAATAAAACAGTTCAGTCCTCTTGGGTGAGCAGGTACAGAGGAGACTGTAAAGACGCAAATCATGTCCTCCACAAAGAACGAAGGAGAAGAAAGCACCACAGATAAAGATTTTCAGACTACACCTTATGAAATGTTAACAAAACTTATGTAGATATTCAAAGAACTACCCTACTTTTAGTTATTTCTGCTTTTAATTTCTTCTGTGCTTTAAAAGGACTTCAAGGCTGCTGCAAAAATACACGACAGATAAAGAAGGAGTGTATCAAACTACAAAGTCTAGTGTTTATCAATTATACTGACTGAAAAGAGGAAACATAATGAAGGGAAGTTTGCGTTAATTGAATACTACAAAGACACATTTCTGGCTCCAGCTAATGGAGTTATTTAGGAAACTTTGGGTTCTACTCCCAAAAGTAGATTCTCATAATTAATTTATTGCATTGTATTGCTTCTACGACCCATTAAGGAAGAACGTTGTAATGTGGAAACCTACATTGTTGGCTCTTAAATGATAACTGCAATGCTATTTCTAACCACAAAGGAATTTGTTTGGAAATTATGTGAGTGAGGAACAAGGGTAAATATCAAACAATGTTGTACAAGCAATTTTAATACAAAACCAGAAAGATAGAATAATGCTATTGAAAAGCTTTTCTGTCTTTTTCCCCAAATAAGAAATAGCATTTGGCTTTAATATTGGCATTCATTTTATATTTGCATGTGACTGAATATTCTAAGCTAGATGCATAAAGGAGTTTGTATGTGTATTACACACTGACATGTACAATTAGTGTATTGCAGGTCAAAGTGCTAAACCGAATAGTGAAGCTGCTGGAAAGCATATTGATTCAAATACCTGCACAAGGTATGCTGTAGGATTCAAAACAAATTGCTTATAAAAATAGTATTTTTTTCCCCCTGTGCTCTGGCATATTGTGGAAATTCTGATAATTCAGAGTTTCTTTGGTCAGTGGAGTCGACAGAAGTTTTTCTTTAAACTTCTCAGAACCAGAAGTCATGATTCACAAACTGTACCTGAATACTCACCTTTGAAATTAACATATAGCTAAAAAAGTGGATTGAGAGTCCTGAAAGTGCTCCAAAATAATAAACTTCATAAATTCAAAGAATCACTACATTGGAAAAGACCTTTGAGATCATCGAGTCCAACTATACCTGTCTTCTACTAAACCATATCCCTGAGCACCTCATCTACTTGTCTTTTAAATACATCCAGGGTCAGCGACTCAATTGCCTTCCTGGACAGCCTGTTCCAATACCTAATAAACTTTTCAGTGAAGAAATTTTTCCTAATGTCTAATCTGAACTTGCCCTAGCCCAGCTTGAGGCCATTCCCCTTCCTACTGTCACCTGTCACTTGGACAAAGAGACCAACACCCATCTCTCTATAACCTCCTTTCAGGTAATTGTAAGCAGTGATAAGGTCTTCCCTCAGCCTCCTCTTCTTAAGACTAAAAAACCCCAGTTCCCTCAGCTGCTCCTTGTAAGATTTGCTCTCCAGCCCCTTCACCAGCTTAGTTGGCCTTCTTGAAGCACAGACTTGAAGAAGATTTTGAACATGACTGCATAAATTAAAACACATAATTCACTCTGTTTAATGTATCACTATGAACAGAAGTAGCTTGCAAACGTGTAATTGATACAGAATGGATATATATGTACTGAGGAATTTATTCTTAAATTCCTTAAGCGGAGAAACTAAGTAATACGAAGTTGTCAGATGAAAGGAGGAATTGTTTGACTTCATCAGGCATCAATTTTTGACACCAGTAATGGACAGCCACACAGAAATACACTTTATGATTAAACATTCTTGTCTAAACAAAGGAACCCGAATCATTTTTCTGACTAAGAGTACAATGCCTTTTGATGTAGTTCAATTACTTATGTCATCCATCTGACAGCATGCTTTATTTCATACAGATTTATATTCCTCCACAGAAGATAGGCTGTGTCTTATGGCTGTAATGACTGCAGACTCTTTTCTCTTGACCCTGTGCTGAGCTGAGCCACCATAGCCAAAGCTAGTTTGTCTGTGCTGTTATTTCTGGAAGGCTGCTGGAATTTCCAGCACTCCAATAGCCATGTCTGCCCACTGGAAACAGCACCCCAGCTCATAGTGTCCTGCCATGGTGTGGTTTTAACACTACAGATCACTCCTGCCTTGGTTCGATCCCAAGGGCTGGTACCAAACAACACATATGAGGCTGCACCACAGGCTTGAAGAGGTGGTGGAGAAGCTGGAAACAGTCCCTATCACAGAAGTGTGAGGATGTCATACATTTCATGCATGTAGTTGATTACCTAGGGGCTGACATCCTCCATAATGACAGAACAGCTGATAGAGGATGGTGGCTGGAGTCACTGTCCTGCTGGGACACCATGTGAATACTGGCCAGGCCATGAGGAACATGTAAAGAGAATTTCTGAAGCAGATACTCTGGACAGATATGCTCTCCCAGAAACATTCATGGTGTGCAGGACATGGCCTAAATGAGTGCTATACGTGCACCTGTCCAGGCCAGTGGTAGCCAGTTTCTCAAACAGAATGACACTGTTTCTCACAGCATTCTTATAGAGAAACTGGCTACCACTGGCCTAGACAGGCACATGGACTCTCTGCTGGGTTAAAAACTGGCTGGATGGCCAGGCCCAAAGGGTGATGGTAAATGGAGCCAAATCCAGCTGGAGGCTGGTCACGAGTGGTGTCTCCCAGGGCTCAGTTCTGGGTCCATTTCTGTTCAGCATCTTTATCAATGACCTAGATGAAGGGATTGAATGTTCTCTCAGTAAGTTTGCAGATGACACTAAGCTGGGAGGAAGTGTTGATCTGCTTGAGGGTAGGGAGGCTTTTCAAAGGGACCTGAACAGACTGAACCGACGGGCTGAGACCAACAGGATCTGCTTGTTGTGTTAAAGCTGCTTGTTGTGTTAAAGCTCTCTTTGACTTTTGGGGCATGAGTGCATTTCTATGTGCATGTGGAAGAGAAAGATTCAGGGCAGTAAGGACACCGAGAGGGATTTCCTCTGGAGCAGAGGCAATATTGCTCTTCAAACCTTTTTTTTTTCCTTTTAAAAAAATTCCACCACCACCACCCCCCTATTGTGCAGTGCTTAGCTGCAGCATTGCTGTCTACATTTTCTAATATCCATGGAACTATGGGTAGTCAGTGTACAGGGAGGGATACATGTCAAACACATAATACAAGGCATTTTGTCAGTAAATCATTGTGTCATTCTGTAAATTATATTATATTTAATATCATTTTAATTTAAGTTTGGAAATATGAAGACTTTTATAACATTACGACTGAATGAGACTTGAGAAAAAGCATTGAGAAACCGAGCATGTAAGCAATAATTTAGCATTAAGATAATCAATGCCTGTTTAACCTATTATCACTGCTGCTAAGTAGGTAATTCAATAAAAGTTGTTTTCTTGCTATTTAGGAGGAGAAATTTTGATTAAAGCAATAGATTAAATGATTAAAGCAGTGATTAAAAGCAATATAAGAAAGAAACCAATCTTAGTTTATGAAATTCTTACTGCTTCTTGCAATCTCTTCTGTTTACATCCTCAAGAAATTATGGTGATGTCTGCATTGGTTTTATATTTAGACTTCCCAGGCTCACTTGTCATTGCTCTGATGATTCTGCCTGGTCGCATTGTTCAGTTTGTGCAAGGACATAATGGGATGAGGTGCAACACAGACCTAAAAGACAAGGAAAAAAAATCTGCAGCCTGAGGGGCTCCCAAAGACATGATTTCAGATGAACCACACTCTGAAAAGAAAATTAAAATAAAAATTTAAGGGCATGTGATGAATCTGGTTTGTCCTTAGGTGTAGAACGAAGAGGACAGTATAACGTTTCTTTTTGGCTTCAGCTGGTACCACATTTTTGAAAGCATGTGTAGTAATAGCAACATGTCAGATTCCAATCACTCTTACTTCTTTTGATGTGCAAGGAAACCAGTGTATGTTTGGAATGAAGAAATAGGTTGGCCCTTTATACAGGAATGTAAGACCCTAAGGTGACCTGTGCACAAGGTCATTGTGCTGGTTCTTTTTAAAATAGATTTAGTTTAAATCAATTCAATCCTTTGCTCAGACAATTTAAACAAGTTACACCACCCAATTCTAAGCACATAATTGTGGCCCCTAAGCTGGAAAGTCAAAATAAAGCAATGTGAATCTCCCCTAAATCCTTTTCATTTAGGTTTCATTGATTTTAAAAAAACAAACCCAAACTTCACACAAGGGTAATCTGTATGATTTTTAATGTGATTTTAATTAAACAAAAAAAATATTTTTGTCAGTTTTTGTAAATATTGGCCAGAGTAGTAAGTTACACTCAAATTAGCGACCCAGTTAGGGCCATGACAGCTGCCCTGTGGTCACCTGTACTGCTGAGCTGGGCTCTGCCCAGGCTGCTGCCAATCCCGCAGGCCGTGCCTGGACATGGTGTGGCTGGCAGCTCAGACTAATCGTCACTATGGAGCAAGCTAACTCTGTTGGGACCAAAACAACAAATTTGGCCCTATTGATACAAGCTGTGCTGCACAATTTGTCCTCAGTGCTAGAGAGGTCTTAGAGTCTTTTTTCACTAGGGTACAACCAAGAAGTATTCCTGCCTCCTCCTGCCTCTCTTCCTCCTCCTTTCAAAATCAGACACTAATCCAGAATGATTCCTGAGGTTTGTCTTTGTCTGAATATAGTGATGTTGTGCCATTTGACTGCTGGAACTTTATATTTACTTTTGTATATTTAATAATGTAGTTACATTAACAGAGCCTTTATATATTAGTATAGTGACTCAGGCAGGGCAATCAACTATGCCAAGATAGTTATCTTAATATAAATGAAATTCTGGCTGTGATGAAAACAAAGGGGATCAAATTTCTTTGTGTACATCATTACAGTTACAGTAATGTAAGATTCACTGTGTATATTACACTGAAAAATGTTGAGGAGGCAGAGTAGTAAGGACTGGAAGAGATTTGAAGTGATATAAACACAATTGTTGGCAAATAGATGATCCTACCTCCTCCCCACACCTTAGATAGTAAATCTTGATGTATCTGAATGTGTATTTGTGACTGAAACGCCTATATTCTTTTATTCCATTTATTTTTCAGCACCAGACAGAGATGTTTTTTCATCAGACTGGAAATACTCATCTTTCACACTCCATCAGAATCTGACAAAACAAATTGTCGATAAATGATCTGCTTCCTTAGAAGATATACAGCACAACCATTTTCACTATCCTGTCAATAAAATTCACATGCAATTTCATGGAACCCAGATAAAACTGAAGGCTGATCTTTGGCTTATTTTTAGCTGAATATGTATCTTTCTGCATAAATTTTGTCAAGCTGAACACATAGAAAATGTAGGTAGAGATTTAAGACATAGAAAATGTAGGTAGAGGTTTTCAAAAGAAAATGGCTTCATACTTATGTGGAAATTTTCTCGAAAAACAAAACTGTAGTCATAAAATCCTAAACTATCCACATTTTATAGAACTTGAAAAAACCATTCCATTATATTATTACATATATTTTTCCCATTTATCCTATGTATCAGAATTCCAGGAATTATTAATGTAAGGAACAAATAGATCTTTTGGGAAAAAACAAAACATGGCTGTGTTGTCCCACTCTGCAAATTGAAGCTGTTTGTGGGATTTTTAAGTTGAGACCCTAGTGAACATATAGATACCTCAGTGGTTCATTTGACTTTTTCTTTAAAAGATACTGTACATATTTGCTATGTGTAGATATTAAAAACCCATGGTCTACAGCTTCATTTACACGTGTCTCACGTATGTACACATGCATACATGCCCTACGCATGTATAAGGTGTGCATGCATATAATCTTGACATGCCTTCAAAATTAGGAAGGACTGATGATGCGAATTGTAGACGGGATGCAAGCTTGGGAGCATATGGAGATACACGTTTGTAATTCCTTGTAGTAATGATGGCAAATTTAGACTCTATACATGCTGAGTTAGAAGATTATTTTAAACCTTTTATTAATACAAGGTTTCTTTTCATGTCAATAATATATACATTAGAATACACTTCAGAAATAAATGTGCAATATATTTTCCAGTGTGCATGGCACGTATGTCTTTAGCAATACATTATGGCCTTGTTGATACTTGTGCATACTTACAATCATCTACTTGATAGAGTTACTGTTTTCCTTTGCACAATGTCTAAAATGAAAAATAACAAATAAAGTACTTTTAAAATGTGTAATTCAGAAAGGCCTTCTGATAGGAAGTTAACTGGTTTCTGTGTTGATATATAATTTAACAAAAAGAAACATAGTTATCTGTGACCGAAAAGATTTTTCCAGATCTGGAAAAAAGACATTAAGTGAATGATCTTAAACACATTTCATTTTACCTGAAGATCTTTTAAATAGTCCCCTAAAGTATGTCTGAAATGAACTTAATGTACAGGACTGAAGATAGAAGAGGGGATGGATTTTACGCAGCAGACTGTAATTTTGTAGAATTAATGTAATAAGGTTTTTCCATTTAAGTACAGTAAGATCAGAAAATTAGAGCATTTTTAAAGAGAATTGTAGTATCCATCTCTGGGGACCAATTATCTTCAACACACCAATAGGATTTCCCTCAATCTTTAAGTTTTTTAAATGGGATAAGACTGAGTTAATAAGGCTGAGGTACTAAAAAGGAAATTTTATCCATCAGGTGCTTAGGTTTTCCACTTCTCAGTGGCACTGTCAGACTTCACACTTCCTTGATTTCCCAGCACCTCCACTATGGAGCTTCCCAGGATCTACCTGGAATTTTTAAGAATAGTAAAGAACCCCACTATACCTCTACCAATTTTGGCACTAACAGAAAAAAAACCCAACAAAGCCCCAAACCAAAATCCTGACTCCTCAAGTACATAATGATTTGTTTTCCATGAAGGGTACTATTTTCAGAATACTATTTCCTTTATTTTACTGAACAAATTTAATATGGACTAAAGAATTAAACTAGTATCATCTGCCAAATTGTATAGCACTTATGTATATGAATATTCCATGTATAACAAGCAAATTGCATGTACCTGTCTCAATAAAAAAGAATAACTATGTTAGTTTAGAAGTTAAATAAAAAAATATTAATGAGATTTTGCTAGCAATGTAGCTCCACATTACTCTCTCAACTCTGTCATTACTTATTGAAGTGTTGCTGGGTTAATACAAAGAAGGCTGGAACTGGTTAATTATAATAAGTTTTTATCTGCCTATGACTTATAGATAGCTACATTACCCTTCCAGATAATATTCCCCTGACATAATAATAAAGTCCTGACTATTTCTTCAGTGTTAATTAAAGTTAAATCTTTACCTGAAATTTTTGATGACTATTGAACTTACACATAAATTACTTTGGATCTTTAAAGAGAGAGCTTTTATAATTTTCTTCAGTATTCATTTCAGCTGTGTTGGAATGGTCTCTTCAGCTTTTCCTGCAGGCACGGTAAGGCAATTTTGTCATGCAGAAGACTCAGACTGCATTGAAATAAAATAACAGCTATTTCAGAACCTGTTAGTCATGGTTTTCATTTTTGTCACAGTTTCTCGGATTATTTAATCATACAGCATTAAAACAAATGGGCATCACTGCTGTCATTTTTATTCTAACATCAGAAAATTTGTCAGGAGGGAGCTTTCAGGTTTTTTTTAGTTTCTTGTCACGAGTTATGGAAAAAAGTTTTATTCTGTCTGCAGACAGATATAGTCCAACAAGAATTCATCGGACCCATGAATTATGATCTGAAGCTCACAAAAAAATGATGGCTGAAAATGATGGATGGCCTTCCAAGATGAATATGAGGTAAATCCACACATGCATAGACATCCACATATCTATCCATACAACTGACTACGTTCCTGTGGCATTGTTTAAAGCACTGTAGGGACAGGACTTACGTAGAAATATTTTTTTAAAGTTCCTAATGCCACGATTTCTATATTTTTAGAACTTAATCTTGATCCGTAAGAAGGTAAATTTTCTGTCATTTAACATTATCTAAGCCATCCTGTCACCAGAAGTCTACTTGCACTACTGACTCTCCCACTTTAACCCCATGTGCCCACAGGCAATTAAATTCCTGATATATGATTAGCAAAACAAGTTCTTCACTGGCCTTTCTTCATTATTGAGACAAAACTTTCATGTTGTATGACAATGTGACATACAACAAAATACAAATATTTCAAGAATAACTTTCTGTGCTATAGCCTCAAAGCCATCACCAACAGTGACCTGCAATTTCATTGCATATAATGCAAATAATATGTATATTATTATTATTAAAACAGAATTTCAAAACATGCTGTGGGATGTTCATGCTTCATCAAGCCCAAACTGATTCCAATTAGTTTTCCAGTAGTTTCAGAAATAGAAAAACTCTTGCAATATATGTTACATATCAGAGGTTGGGATGAAGTGCCTATTCCTCCCCATTTACTATGCAGAAGACTAGAATACTACACGATAGAGCTAAAAAAACCCCACAACAAAATCTGTACTCTCTGGTCATTATCATTAGGGAAAATGTATCCTAATTAGTGTGTTATAAAGAAATTTTGGAGTTGGATGGGAAAAAAATTCCTTCCAAAGTTCAACTCTTACTCAGAAAGTTCTGAAATTAAGACATAGTAAGTATTTATTTTGCATTTCATTCTGCATCTGTAGTATTTGCATCAAGGTACAGGACAGACAAAAGCATCAGAATTTGTTTTAAGTGAATGGATAGCTCTTGCTTGGTGTCTCTATGATACATATTTTTAAATGGTATCATTAGTTTCACACTTTTAAGTATCATTTTCTCTTAATCACCAAATGAAAATTAAGAGGTCTCAGAATTCACACCATGAAGCTCAAGGATGAGGGCTTTGTTCTCCCAGGATTTGCAGGATTTCACGTATGAGGCAGATTCGCTGACAGGCTGCTAAGTGAGCAAGGGTATCAAATGGCAACAGCTCAGGACAGGCTAAGGAACGTACACAGCAGACACACTTCTTCAGGTCGAGGTTGTGTCTGACCAAAAGCCTTTGCTCAGCTCTCATCACCATGTCTACCAGAATACCCACTGACATGACTGACTACCAAAAATACCTCTGATATGATGCAGGAAAACTGTTCGTGAGCAATTTGTTAAAGACAGTCATAGTTTACAATCCTAGACTAAACTCCTCATGAAAAAACAGTGGGTCTTCTGACAGGTGGACCTGATATTTTAAAATAAGATAACCAAAATTCTTCATGAAACTAAAATACACTTTGTGCCACATACTGTACCTGAACAAAGAATATTTGCAAAATGGGTCTCAATAATTTTCCCTCCTGACTGAAAATTTACAGAGTAATATTTTAGTCAGTTGTAACTGTTCTGGTCCCAGTTCTTTACCTTCTTGTATTTACTTGACCTTATTTACTTAAATGTTAAAATGCTTCATATTAGTGGCAGCTGTAGAAAAGTCTAATGGATTGATTAGTCATTCATTTGGATTAGAATCTTGACAACTCACACCTCAGTCTGGAAAGCAGTAACAACAGACATGATTTCAAATAAATATAATTTCTAACAGGGCAATTTTTTCTTTGCTTTCAAGTACAGATTGGGGGTAGAGGACCTGGGCTACTTCTTAAGTGTCTCTCACTGATATCATGACCAATTACTAAGCAAAATCAGAAATTACTCCATGTTTACACGAGCTCTATTTTTATGATTTGCAAAAAGTACAAGCAAAGCCTTGGATAATTGCTCAGTGTGGTTCACAGGGATTAAATACATCAGCTCCTCGCATTAAAAGATGACAGAAGTGAACATATTACAGGATTAATTTTTTGGAGTTACTTTACGATATTTAAAAATATTTAACTCATTTGAGGCAATATTATATTCAAACTTCAAAGGCATTTTTACTTTAGCTACTGAGCCAGGAGTAATCCCATTAAAATGGAGTAAAGGAGAACTTTGTTAATGTCAAACTAATAGTGATGTGAAATATTGGTTAGTATCAAGAATCCATGTTTTCTATTTCTCTTTCAGAAAGCAATAATGCAGGTTGAAAGATCTGTAAATAAAGGACAGATGATTAAATGCTCATGTGCCTGCTCTTGATTTAAATATAAAAATAGATTGTTTTCAGCTTAGAGTAATAATATCTGATCTTAAAACTTTCCCAACAGAAAACGTGGTACTGAACCAATTTGCCATAGAATGTAACTTAAAAGGGAAGCTGGCTGAAGGCAGGTAAGCAGAATGCAGATGAAGTACAACCAGGCAGAAAATGAAAGGCCTGCTTATTCCTGTGTGATGCTCTTTGTTTGACAGGTTGCTTGCACTTGGCAAAGTGTTTGTGTAAAGCAGATGCTGGAAAACACTCAGAAGTACACAGCTTTGACATGAGGCTTACATTGAATTTAGCATTCTCTATAAGGTAACAAAAGATTGACCTTGAAAAAAGCATAATGAGATATTTTTAAGCCCTCAGCGGCACTTCAGTGCAATGAATTGATCTTCACTATGTTTTTCCAAGGATGTTTACATCTATAAAAGCAGCTGTAGCAGCAAACCTTTTGCTTGCTCTGACAGAACCAAATGTGTCAGAATACAAGAAAGGTGCCAAATTCTATACGGTAGAAGCCTTGCAGATAAAAGATGATCATTATTGAATCACTTTGTGGTTTTTATATGAATCCTGCTTCATTTTAAAAGTGTGGTAGAAATGTCTCGTGATACAGGTTTTGCAGTTAAAATGCCTTTCAGGGCTGTAGCCATATCAAATATCCCATGATTCTGTCAAAAATGGGTCAAGCATGAACTGAAGGTTGGTTCAATGGAAGACAAAGGATGTTATCATACAGAAAACAAGTGATTCCTTTCATATTGAGGCAGTTTCAATGTACTCAAGGCTTTCACCCTCTTCCATAGGATTTTTTTGTTTGGTATTTTTTCTGATGAAATGGTTCTGTACAGCTGAACATAAGAACGTTCAATTAGTTTATTAATCATGAAGACAATTTAGACTTTAGAATGAAAGTTATATTTTTACATGAATAAGAACATCAACTTTATAAGTCACAGAAGGCAAGAATGTGTGTATGTGCATATACATATATACATATATTCATATCTATGAATATATATGCAGGAATGTAATCTAGATACTTGTATTCATGTTCATTTCTGTGTAGTATAATCTTCATTCTGCTCTATTTTCTGCCTTTTCCTGCAAATACAAAATCTTCCAATCAGTGGTTTGAATGGTTAAGCTTTGTGGGGACTTTTCCTGAAGATTACTCATTGCTCTGAGCGCTTACAGTCTTGACAACTACATGAAAAGTACTACTAAATGTATGGCATAATTTGGAAGCTGGAAATTTATAAATAGTCCAAGAAAGGTTTATCAAGGGATTCTGGTGATAGGTACACACAGGTATTTGTTGAAAGAAAACAATCATGTAGTTCCTTAATTTACCAAACCAACAGCATCAGTATGTGTATTAAGGACATCAAGTGCTCCTTATATTAACAAGCAAATAAACTGTGCTTATACCTCCATATGTGGATGAGGCTTTAAATATAGAAATAGACATTATTATTAATTTATCTACCATCCTAATAAATGTTTCAGTTAATGGGATATTATTTCTATCTAATATAATGGTAAATCACATTTAGGGCAGCAGACCGAGAACTCGCAACTTATAATGGTATGTGCTTCCTGGTACTGTGAAACAGGATATACTGACACATTCTTTTCCACAGGTGTTTTCTTACACTTAATGCTGCAAAGACTGTTACACAAATCTTCACCGATATAGTACTTGAAGCATAGCATGGACTTTCTGAGTGAATGAAATTGATAGCAAAGAAAATAATCATGATGGCAGAAAGGTGGCCATTGGAAGACGTCCCTCCTCTTTCACTGCAAAGATAAATTTGTATGGATAAGTGAGGTTCAGAACTGAGGTCTAGCATGAGAACTTCTACTACAAACGAGATTTGTGACATTTTGTTTACGCGTCTTTTCCAAAACTGAGTAGCTAAGCTTTATGGCTTTCCAAATCAAGATACTTTAGGTTTTGATGCCCCTGCTAATTTTACACGACACATTTCCCATGTCCCAGGAGACGTGCCGCTCCTTAGACTCAACACAAGAAAAAGCAAGTATAGTAACACAGCTGTAGGCGCAAAAATATCCTGATATTAATCAAGTGGGAGGGAGGAGGTTGCTGAGTTTGCTTTCTTTCCTTCCCTCACCAGTTCCTGCTGGCTGCCTTTTTGGGGGGTGGGAGTGGGACACTTCTCCTGGAGTCTTCTGTACCCTTTCCATCCTACCTTCCCCATTATGGCCCCATTTACATCTCCAGTGACCTGCAGCTTTTCTCTGGCTTGTTAATCTGGTAAATAAGGCCTGGGAGTCAGAGGAAAACAGCAGTACTGAAAATACAAGTAGCATACAAGTCTCTTGTGGAAGAGACTAATAAATGGGTTCATCTAATTCTTTTTTACTCCTTCTCTATAATTACTGTGCTCTAGAGGCTGTGGCAACAGGCACTATGAGAAAGTTTGAATTTTATAACCACTAAGATTTGGGAGTTTAAATCTGTATTTTTCCACTTCTGATGCAGTGTCATAACAACAGGTGAAGAAACAGGTGAGGATGTTTCAGCCTGCCTGTGGAAAGTCTCAGTGGTACGGGAAAGAAAGCTCCATTAAGGCAGAGAAGAACATGACTCCATCAACTCAAAGAGTAGAGTGACATGGGTTTGGCTTCCAGGGCTACCCACCCCTTTTTCATTAAGCTGCTGGACACAAGTCCCTACAGAACACTGGGAAGCGGGACAATGCTGAAGTATAGATACGCCTGTTATCTCTGGTTTATAGCTGGGTGCATAAAGCAGATTAGAAAACATTAAAAATAAAATTTGAAGAGAAACTAGGAGTTGCCAATATTTATGTTGTTATTCTACATAGGTTTTTTTTATTTTTTTTTTAGCAAAAGGCACCATTTTTTTCTTTGAGAACAGACGTGGAACTCAACAGTGATGCTTAGTCATATTCCGGTACACAGGAACGAAAGAAGATTGCTGTTGTTCTTTCATGGAAGATTTATGGAACTCAGATGCTTTACCAAGCATTTATATAATGATTATCTTCCTTGTATAAATTCTGCTTCAGATTTACATTCTGCCTAGAAATACATTCCTTAGTGACTTCTAAAAGAATACAGGCAATGAAGGGTGGTGCCCAGCAACAGGCCATGGGCACAAACTGAAACATGGGAGGTTCCCTCTGAACATCAGGAAACACTTTTTAACTTTTTTACTGTGAGGGTGACTGAGAACTGGCACAGGTAGCTCTAGGGAGCATATAATATCTTGAATCAATTATATACATCTGTTGTAGATAGTTATGAAGTAGATTAAAAGAATTAAACAAAAAAGTGGGGTTTAGAAATGTTTTCCCCATCATGATGTTCTTCCATGTTAGAGTTAGTAACAAATGTGCATTTAACAATAATTTTTCTTTTGAGATTTGGGGGTTTCTAATGCTACCTTTCACATAATTACAACATACCTGTCAGATTTTGTCACCTATTCACCTATAATTTATTAAGATGTACTTTCATTATTAATTTAAACAGCGATTATTCCCCTGAGGGGTATTACATAAATTTTTGAGTTACAGATGCACATAATGCTTCTAGAGGAGATGCACACTCCAATAGAGAGACTTTAGGTCAGCTGACAAAAGATTTGCTTTTATTTTTAGCTATCATTTCATTAACTGCAATGTTGCAAACTACCAATTTCAGTTTGACAATGCTCCTTCAGATGTCCAAGTAAATATGCTGTCATAAAATCTTTCAAGAGCAGTGAGTGGGAGAAGCAAGGACTTCTTGCTTTTATATTACCTTCTTCTGCAGCCTACACAATTATTTCTTTACAGTAGTACCATAATGGCTACCTAAAATTTCTGTTGATGAATATAGCTACTAAACATGAAACACTATCTCAAGGCTATTAAAAACAGAGAATAAAGCACTCAAAAGTTATGAAATCCAGATATATTTAGCAATAGGGCAATAGCCATACCTATTATGAACTAAACTGAAGTAATTGCAATAAACAGGAGAGGTTCTATGCACACAGACCTGTGACTGAAAGAGTAGGAGGCGACACCAAGTTCAACAAATTAAGAACCTGTGCAAGAATGAAGTGTTAGCGTAATGTCAGCGTGAAAACTAATGAGGATGTCACATACAGCTTGTATGTCCCCTGAATTCACTATTTTAGGTACTGAGCAGAGTTATATATGCTTTTGTTTCCAGCCTTACCTTTTGAAGAAAATCGTTAGAAAATGAATGGGTTTTTTTTTTTAATTAATACATGTCCTGGTAACTGGACATGTTTGTATGTCTGCTCAATAACTCATTTAGAATTAAATTCAGAAGAAATGAAAGAAATTTCATGGCCCATTTAAACCATGGAGCCAAACATTCCATTTTCTCTGGAAGACTGTAAAGGAGTAAAATCTCAGCTCATATGAATGTATGGAAGTAAACACGATCAGCATGGGATGGAAATTTAGTAAATTAGACATGTAGAGCACCAAATTAGTGATTTTTAATGCACTCCTTGGATTTGATTCCTGAGCCACCCTGTTATATTCAATATTTTGTCTGCCTTTTCTCTTTATATTGAAAAAAGCTTCAGGATATTGCATGTGTTTTATTTAACAGGGTTTTTACAGCCCCATTCTGTATCTCACCATAGTACCCATTTAAAAAAAATGCCCTCTTATCTGAGGCTTGCCTTAATATTTCTGCTGGAGGAGAAACACTCTTGGTGTTAATGGAATGCCTTACACCCCACAGAATTTTATTTCCCATTTTATCTTGTTTGTCTCAAGCTTATGCTTTCCTCAGCGATGTCAGGAATTTTCCTTGTTCCTAATCCATCTGCTTCATTTATCTGGTTACCTTTTGCTTTTCATTTTGTGTGTTTGGAGCAATGTCACGTAAACCAGCTGTTCATCCTACAGTGGATTTTTTAGAGCTTGCGTCTGTTTCCAATTTTGCTGGCTTGACAGATGTCTATGGCTCATATTAAGATTAAATTAGCTTCCTGAGACAGTCTATACCTCACACAACAGTTTTGCTTTTTTCCACGCTCCACCGTGCCACCACCAGCCTGTCTTTTACTGAAGAGAAATGCAATTTTCTGATTCCACATGTGTTAGTTTTACATTTTCAGCTACACAGACATCTATCCACTGGTTCCCACAGCCTTTAGTTTTAAACAGGAAAGCAGCTTAACAACACAGCACATTTCTCAGATAGAGTATTGTCTTCAATAAAGCTTTGCCCACACATTAACGAGATGGAGGTCCTGCCTGGGGTGCTGAACGTTGGTCCTGAGCCTGCTGCTGATGTCTATCTTCATTTTACTGTTTTATGGATCATCACTCTCTCTTTTGTCTGCATCAGGTCCTAATAACCAGTGATGCGCTCACCATACTGTGGGGTTACAGCAGAGAAGTGACAGAGCTCATTTTTTACTTGTGTGCATATCTTCATTTAAGATGTGTTTATTCTGTTAAAGGAGACTAGTAGCCGCCTGAAGTCCCTTCAGCAAGCCCAGCTGTACTCTTCAGCAGATGTCTATAATAAAGCCAGGCAGCTGAGTAATTTTGTAGAGGACCAGCTTAATCCTAGTTTTGCTTCCCTAGGGATGCAGCATATTTACCCCATTACAGAGTTGAAAAAACTGGTTTTGGAAATCATTATGACAGCTTATGCTACTCCCTCACCAAACTGAAGGTGAAGGTGAAGAAAAAAGACATCTCTTTTTCAGGGCAAAACATAGACAATGGTAAGTCTAGTGAAAGATCTAGAAAATGCCACTCTTCATTTACTGTACTTAGTTTCTGATTTACAGAAGAGATTTTTTTTTTTTTTTTTTTTTTGTGTAGAGATTTGAGCATCTGAGTATTTCCTGAGCTTCAAATACTGGTATGTTCTTTAAAGTAGCATAGCTACTTATAGACAGGCTTCCGATTCTGTGGAAAATTAGGGAAGATCTGCAATCTCTTTTTAGGGCAGATTGAGCTAGTGATACATTTATCTGTACATTCAACTCTTAACTGTATCTTTGTCCAGTTCATATATTTAACAGAAAGCATATTACAGGAAGATTAACCACCAAGACTGAAAGGAAACTTTTTTTATTCCCGCTCTCGACTTCCATCCTCTGAATGTGATAACTGGGACTCATTCTGCCAGACAGCCTATTAGCTTGGAGATACAGTGTAATTTTCCTTCCCAACATCCCTTTTGCCAATCCCATATTAAGGGACACACCATAATTTAGGAAGTTGTTACAAAAGGAGCTGCGATACTGCACGTGAGAGGCCTGTTCATCACTGCATGTGAGAGGCCTCTTCATCACTGAATAGCCTCTCAATGCTGTTGTATAACTCCTGGGCTCTTGATTTAGGGAGACAACACCCAAAACTGTCAGGGGCTAAGAGCATAACCAAACTGACATAAATCTGCTTCAGCCTTGACAGTGAAATCTGTCCGTCCCTCCACAGGACAATATGAGGCTCTACCAATGGTCTTGCAGCAGCAAGCAGGCAGTCTGCACAGCTGCTTTTCCACCCTCCCATGAGTGTAGTTGAAAGGCTATTGACACAACTCTGAGTGACTGACAGGTCTCTCACTGATTTTTCTTGATTGATAGCTGATGAACGATGCCTTTAATGAATATACGTCATCTCAGAACTTGCAATAAATTGTGGACTGTTTATGTAAGAAACTTGCTTCCTATGTATGGGTCCAAGCTTTTTATGAAATACTGATGACTTGCAAGTGATTTATGTTCCAGCTCAGAAGTCTTACAGAAAAGTCTTGTCTCTATCAGTGTGAATTATTGCATTCACATATACACACACCTATATATATACATATTTGAGACAGTCTGTGTAGTGTTGTATCTTACAAGTAGTGGAAGAAAAACTCTACAGGATTCCTCACTGGCTTCAAATTTATAATACATCTGGCTCAGATATGATGTGACAGATGTTCAGAATATGCTTATTTGTTCAACATTTTAAGGCGATTAAGCCAAATTTGGTTTAGATTCTAATACTTTAAATTAGCCATGGAATTTAAAGAGTGCCCTAATTTTCAGTCTTGTAAAACTCAAAGCAGAAATCTGCATTTTTTCAAAAATTTAATAACTTTTATATTGATGCAACTTTTTTGTATTCTATTGAGCTAATATTACATAAAATATTTGACAAAACCTGAGGTTTATTTTCAGTGGTAATGAAGCAGCTATTTTACCTATGACATGATTAGCACAATCTTTATTTCTATTTTATTCCTTTTTTGCATATACATAGATATTGTCTTTAGTTTTGGGTCTGTTTCTCTGTATTTGAAACAATTATTTTGACTCATAGAATCATAGACCCATAGAATGGTTTGGGTTGAAAGGCACCTTAAAGCCCATCTAGTTCACATCGTGTACTATGGGCAGGGATACCTTCCATTAGATCATGTTGCTCAAACCTTCATTCCAACTGGCCTTGAACACTTACAGGGTTTGGGCACCTTCCCTGGGCAACCTCTTCCAGTGTCTCACCACTCCGTCAGTAAAGAATTTATTCATAATACATAATCATAATTTAAATCTACCATCTTTCAGTTTAAAACCATTAGTTCTCATCCTACCACTACATTCCCTCATCTTATCTGTAGGTCCCCTTTAAGTTCTGGAAGGCTGCTTTAAGGTTTCTCTGAACCTTCCTCTTCTCTAGGCTGAACAAGTCCAACTGTTTCAGCCTGTCCTCTCACAAAAGGTGCTCCAGCCCTCTGATCATCTTTGTGGCACTCCTCTGGACCTTCTCAAGCAGGTCCACGTCTTTCTTATTCTGGGGCTTCCAGAGCTGAACACGGTGCTCCAGGTGGGATTTCATGAGAGCAGAGGGGAAAATTACCTCTCTTGATCTGCTGGCCACATTTCTTTTGATGCAGCCCATTAATACACTTTCCTCTTTTGAAGTCAGAGAATACTTTATTCCGGAAGGAATCAGTGTAGGTTGTCTAGTTCAACTTTCTCAAAGCAGCTCCAGTCAGATCAGGTTTCTCAGTGCTTTGTTCAGCCAAGGTTGAATATGTCCAAAGATCAAATCTGCACAAACACCCTGAGCAACCTGTCCCAATAAAATAGCATAAAATATTTTTCCTTATATTTAAAAGAATTTCACATGTTGCAGTGTGTATATTTTGCCTCTTACCCTACCACTGTGTTACCTTCAGAATAATCTGTCTTCTCTATGCCCTACCACTAAGCAGTGGAAGACAGCAGTAAGGATTCCCTTCACCTTTCTCTTTTAAGTCTGAAGAGAGTCTCTCAGCCTTTCATTGTACTCCATGTGCTCCAGCCCCTCATCATCCTGGTAGCCCCTCCCTGGACATGGTCCCATCTATCAGTGTCCTTCCTGTACTGGGGAGCCCCAAGCTGTATCCATCACTCCAGATGGGTGTCACATGTACTGAATAAGAAAAGCATGGCTGCCCTCACCCTCCTGGAGGCAGTCCTGCCAGCATAGCCCAAAATGAAGGTCTTTGCTGCCAGGGCACATGTCTAGTTCAATTTACCACCCTTTCAAAATTAAAATAATGGTAAATCTACCTAATGTAGATATTGCTTATGTCTTCTAAGCAATCATAGACAAATATTCAAAGAAAAATTATCATGTAAATTCACAGGTACTTACATCACAGATGTGATGTGCAGCACCATACAGTGGCACTGAAACACAAAGAAACACCTTTGGCTCCTGGTTCCTCTTGGAAGCGTCTGTTTGCAGAATGTGTCCAGCTCAGGGACATCCCTGCACTGCCAGCATCGGACCATGTAATGTGTGCAGCCAGCCTGTTCGAGCAGTTACCCTGTTGTTGGTTTGCAATGACATATGCTCTCTGGTGCTCTCATCAGAAGCATGCAGCCTGTACTCACAGAGCATGCTGCCAGTCAATAGTTGTTTTATTATTTGTATACTTGGTCTTTTTGCTAAATGCCCAATCTGGAGTTCAAAAATATCTGTGAAATTAATGATTTCCATACAGATTACACTCTGTAGTAAGAAGATATTTATAAATAATTTATTAACAGTTAATAAATTATTAATACTAGCTATAAGTGCGTAACGTAGGCTTACAGTGGCAGAGTGCTGAAGGAATCTTGCTCTGGTTTCAGAGGTCTCATCCTGAATGACACTCTAGACTTCTTATTTTAGTCTACAGTGTTATACTTGGAAGTAAACACTATTACTATATAAAAATAATTTAAATATTGATTGCTTAATAATCCTTTGTGGAAGGCATGTATTTCTGAATTGACACTTAATTGTTACTCTTGGCAACAGGGTTGAACTATAAAAATACACTTAGGTTTCTGCTTTAACTTAGTTTCTTTCTTCAAAGAGGTTATGCTTATGCCTGTATGTATTTTATGCTGAATATACAATCTAAAATTTTAAAATCATAGAATAGTTTGGGTTGGAAGGGACTTTTAAAGGTCATTTAGTCCAATCCTCCTCCCTCACAATGAGCAGGGACATCTTCAACTGGATCAGATTGTTTGGAGCCCTGTCCAAACCAACCTTGAATGTTTCCTGGAATGGGGCATCTACCAGTTCTCTGGGAAAATTGTTCCAGTTTCACACATCAAAAAAATAATCACAAAAGAAAAATCTTCCTTATATCTAGTCTGAATGTAACCTTTATTAGTTTAAAACCATTACCCCTTGTTCTATCACGAGAGGTCCTGCTTAAATGTTTGTACCTATCTTTTTTTATAAGATCCCTTCAGGTACTAGAAAGCTACTCTAAGGTCTCCCTGGAGCTTTCTCTTCTCCAGGCTTGTGGTGGTTTGACCCTGGCTGGAGGCCAGACACCCACCAAAGTCAGTCTATCACTCCCTTTTTCAGCTGGACAGGGGAGAAAATACATATTGAGAAGCTTAGGAGTCAAGACAAGGACAGGGAGAGATCATTCCTCAATCAGCGTCACGGGCAAAACAGACTCAACACAGAGTAAAGGGAAGAAAACTCTTTAATTTATGTCACTGCGCTGCACACCCAGTGACACCAGAGTCGGGTAATGAGAAGTGTGACCAGATCTTAAAGCACCTCCCCCCACCCCTCCCTTCTTAGCAGAATTCACTCTAGTCATGATTTCACTCCCTTCTTCCCCCTCCATTGTGGCACAGGGAGGGGCAGAGACTGGGGGGATGAGGGTTTCAGTCAGTTCCTCAAGACTTGTTTTCCTTCTTAGCCAGGGGGGTCATTCCTCACACTGTTCCCCTGCTCCAGCATGGGGTCCCACCCACAGGGGACAGTCCTTCATGAACTTCTCCAATATGACTCCTCTCTGTCAGGGCTTCATCTCCTCACCAATTGCCTCAGCATGGCTCTCTTCCATGGGGTGCTGACCTTTGGGCCCAGACTGCTCCAGCCTGGTCCTCCACAGAGTCACAAGTCCACCCAGCAAGCCTGCTCTGGCATGGGTTGGTCTTTCCACAGGCTGCAGGTTTCATTGCCAGGATCTTGCTCCAACACGGGCTTCCCATGGAGTCAGAGCATCCATCAGGTGTCTCCACCTGTTTTGGCATGGGGTCCTCCACAGGCTGTAAATGGGATCTCTTCTTTCTATCATCATCCATGGGCTGAAGAGGAGTAGCATGCTTACTTCACCATGGTCTTCTCCATGGGCTGCAGGGGAATCTCTCTGGCACCTGGAGCACCTCTTCCCCCTCCTTCTTCACTGGCCTTGGTGTCTGCAGAGTTTCTTACATCTTCTCTGGTGGCAAAAAGCAGCTGCTTGCTTTTTTTTTTCCTCCTAAATGTGATTCACAGAGGTGCTATGACCATTGCTGATGGGCTCAGCCTTGGTCAACAACTCCAGCCTTGAGTCAGCTGCTGTTTACTTTCTTGGGTCTGCAGAGAGCTTCTGGCTGCTTCGTTGCAGAAGCCCCGCCTACAGCCACCCTTCTCCACCAGAACCCAGCCATACAAAACTACAAGCTGAACAAGCCCAACTCTCTCAACTTCTTTTTGTAGGAGAGGTGCTCCAGCCCTCTGATCATCTTTGTGGCCTCCTCTGGACCCACCCCATCAGGTCCATCTTTTTCTTGTACTGAGTACTCTCCATAGCCAGAATTATAGATAATGCATTCTGGACTACCTGTAGGACTAGCCTACAATCACATGTAATGCATCAAATGGCGGAAAATGAGGTTTTTTAACCTCTCAGTTCTGATAAAATCTTTTCTCAAATGTAGTTTCATTCTTTATTAGGTGTGAATTTCTGTATAGACTGAAATGTATAAGCAATACTTTACAAAATGTTCAGAGCATTAGCTGACCTTTTGGAAAACAGCATAATAATAATAGCTTTAATCTGCTTTAGATCATACCCTTTTTTTGACACGACACATTCCAAATACACTATATACTAGTTTTTCAAGGTGTATTTTTATTACTTATATATTTATCATCACTCCCAAATTATACTGATCTCTAGAAATTAAAAAGATTTTGTCTATCCATTAGCATAATTAACTTTTTTATTGTGTGTTAAAAGAATGTCCCAGATCCTATGCATCCTGGAAGTCAGTGACTGAAAGTAATTGATGAGTTATTTATGCTGGACAGGGAACAGAAAATGAGTTTTCATAATGATATCATGGCAAAATGTATGTGGTGAAAAAAAAGTAAGTAAATAAATAAATACATAATAGCAGTCTCTTTCATCCAGTAGGTGAAGGCATCACAAGAGCCACTGGATGAAAGCTGAATCAAGCTTGGATCATTGAAGGAACTATTATGAATCATTAACCACTGAAGCAAACTCCTGGGAGAGTGATAACTCCTTATCTCTTTATGCCTTCAAAAACCCCATCAGTTATCTCTCTATATTGTAGCCAAATACAAGGATTAGGTCCCATACAGGGCAAACAATGTTTTGCTCTGTACTACAGAGGACAAAATATGTTATTTTCAATCTTTAGTAGAATTTCTGGATGGTCTACAAGCCTTAAGCACAGATCAGATTTGCATAAATCATCTAACAGTTCTTTCTGGCCTCTCTAAATTTTTAACTGTATGAAAATCCTTACAGATTTGGAACCACAGATATGCATTCAGGTTTTTTTCAATGCTACTTGAGGTAGCGCAGTTGCCAGCCAGCTTTTCAGTGGTAAAATGAGGTGCCAGCCAAGGCTGGCACAGGCTGCAAGAGAATAATCGTCAGCCAAAGTGGATGTCACTATACCCACTGCTCAAAGGTCCCTCTAGTAGTAACCACATCCAGACCCTTTTCATGTCAACTCTGGAATAACAGAAGAAAGGGAAGAAAGAATAGTTGTGAGAAGTTACCTACATAAAGCAGGAGATTTTATTAATGTAATGATTCAGCTAAAGTAATGGAAGCAAATAAAAGGGCAAAGAGAAAACATCCAAAGGGAACAGAAACTTGGTAATTGAGCAGACAGAAGGCAGTTGTAGGGAGAGGAAAAAGGCAAACAGATCCTAATTATCACAGAATAGAGAGAAAAATGGGTGTATATCATGAGTCGTACTCCTGGCCAGGTCTCCTCTTACTTAGAACAGGTTTCTTTCACCCCAGAGGGACAAAATTGTTTTGTGGCCAAAGAGCCACATCATATGAAAGGTCATGCCAGGAGAGGTGATATAAACAGGAGAGACAAAAAAAGTGATGCAAGGGATAAAAAACCTCCAAACTAGTAAACAAAAACATGGAAAGCTGAGAAAGAATGAAATGAAACAAAGATGAATGTGAGAAATGGAAGAAGAAGAAGGATGCAAGCAAGGATGAGTAGGAATTGAAAGAAACGGGTGAAAAGCTTTTTACATTTGAAGTTACTAATTTCTCTATTTGCACCATGAGTTAACTGTAGATAACAAAGGTTGTGTAGAAAGAACTATGGATTAAGATCTTCTATATGACAGAGAAGAAGTGAAATGATCTAAAAATTGCAAAAGGCATTACTGGGAATGGCTGTTGGAGGGACCATTCTGGTACCAACATACAGATCAGACTCAATGGCTACATAACAGCACAGGCTAGCGACTGGCTTGCAAACTGACTAGAGGAGTGATCCCTGGCCAATTCCAGCTGCTGAGCTGCGGAAATGGACAGCTCAGGAGAGCACTAGCTGGCGGCGTCCAAATTCATGCCGAAGAACTCCCTAGCTGTGTTTATATATATAAATACAATAGAGTAAGTATAAATAAACATACACTATATATTCCAAGCTCACTGGAACTTGCTATCATAGATGCAGAGAGTCAAATCTAGGAAGATACCTTCATAGCACGAGAAATGGAGCTGCATTTCAACCACAGGAGTAAATCTGGCCTCTGAGAAAGGGCAGCACTCTAAACATACTGTATGGGATGATTGTTTTGTGCAGAGATGCAAGGGACAAGGGCAATCAAACACAAATACAGGCATCCTGCTACAATTGTAGAGATACTGACAGTGAAACTGGGGAGGAGCAATGAAAGGAGGAAGGAAAGACAGGTTTAAATATCAATATCTCAGCTTTAACACAGCATGATTTGAGGTTTCGTTGCTCCTCCACCAGCAGCATTCCCATCCGCTCTGCTGCATGTGGTTTATCAGGTGATCAGAAAAGCTGCTATTAAAAATTAGACACCATTTCCCAAAAAATGAATTTCTGGCATTTTTTAAAAGTTCCTGTAGCTCTCTGTGGGGATCATCTTTTCACTAGTGTGCGTGCTTCCGTGCCCAAAAACCTTCAAGAAGCTCGTTGCTTTTAAAGCAGAACACAAGTTGGTTCTAGTCAGCAGCAATATGAACTCAGGCCTTTAGTTAATATTCTGTGGGCATATTCTTAAAACGTCAGTGCATATTTTAGACACTTCACTGCACTTCTGTGCGTCACTTCATGTTTTTAGTTTCTGTTCTGAAGTGCAAATGTATGAGACACCACTGAAAAACCTTCAATTGCCATTGTACTGCCTCTGCGGTTTCTTTTGATTCATCATAATAGCTCATCATGGGAACAGCTTCTCTGTACACTTATGTGTACACTGTTTGGTGAAGGTTGTTTGGCAAGATGCATATCTCCCCTCAAGGGATAGGAATACTCTCCTTTTCATCTTTTGCCCCCACAAGAGCAGGTGTAAACAAGCTACGTATGGGGAAATAATCCAGTGTGTTGACAGTTGCTTCCTCCAAAATTGTTACTCCAAAGGTGGGTAACAGTTTAACCTTCACGTCACCTCTCCTGGCTAGTTTCACATATCGAGGTAAAATAATATGAGACATCTCAGTGTACTTATTTTCAGTTTAAAATCTTTAAAAGACAGAAGAAAAGCTTTGGAAAAAAAACCATTTGAATAATACTGCTTGAAAACGTTGAATCCTTTCAACGCAATTGCAGTGTTTAGATGACAGTTGAACACTCTTGAACAATTTCTATGAATTAGAAAAAATATTCCAAGTTACATGATTTTTAAAAAATCAAAAATAACAGAGGCATTGCTGAAGAAAGCAGCTCCATGCAATGCCTTGAGGTGTGTGAGATTCTGCAGGAAAAACACTGAACCTTGAACTGAGATTCTGTAAGACAGATCTGTTGCTTTTTTTCAAATACTTTTTTTATTTTATTTTCTTGAACTACAAGGGAACATTGATAGCGATAGTACATCAGGCATGTCATTCTGGAGGCTAAGTTGGACCGGAGGCATATACATTTTTCAGGATATTTGTTATTTCATTCTGTGATATAATGCATTATTTTCTTCTGTAATACAGATTCTATTTACAGAATTTTATGATCAGTTACATGTGAAACACAGTGTTTATGCTTCAGATTTTATTAAGCCTCTCTGCAATAAAGCTAAAGATCCGCTTATTTTTATTTGCTGCCTTCTTTTTTGGTATAGTGAAATAGAGAATTTATGAGTTACTCCTATCATACAAAGCTTTTATTTTATCAGTAGGTGAGCATTTGAAATGCTACTTTAGAACGACCATTGACTATTTAGACTATAATTTTTGTGAAAAACTACAGTTCTTAATCTATGTGTGGGTGGAAGTATGGTTCAGAAGAGCAGGATCTGGACCGCAAGCAAGATTTCTGGGTGCTATTTCTGGTTCAGTCAGTGACTTGCCTAGGACTACAGGCATTTGCTTGTGGCCTCAGTTTCCTTACAGATAAAGCAGAAGTGACAACATTATATCTCTCTTGCAAACTGCCTTGAAAAAACTAAGTGGAAGGATCAAGAAAAACGTTTCACTGTAAATCAGCAAAAAATACAATTATAAAGGTAATTATATCTATGCCTGATGAAACTAGCTTGCCCAGCCTCATGCTTTAACCCCAGCCGGCAACAAATCACTAAACAGCCTTTTGCACCCTCCCCTGCAAGGGGATGGAGATCAGAATGGAAAAAAAACCTTGTGGGTTGAGATATACCCTTTTTCAATATAATATACTCAGAACTGAAGTTTTAAAGATGGGGGTTTTTCAATGGTACCCAATAGGCCTTCAAATAATTAGGAGTAAGCATAAATCTAGGGGAAAAGCTTGGCTTCATTTTCAAGCAACTGAATACAGGATTCAGCCATAGCTACCCAGATGTAAAACACACAGTATAAAGGAGCTTAAAATTGTCAAATAGTTCCTGAATAAACGACTAGCTGTGCATGAAATGATTGGAAATGGATAATATTAGCATATAATCTTTGCCAATGTATGGCACTGAAAATATGGTTATTGCTAGAGCTCCTTAGCTTCATTTCAGACAAGATTTTCGCTACAGCATTTCTACTTGGCTTTGTGATATACAACTTGTGGTCAGCCCATGAAAAAAGTGTTATTTAATCAAGAAAAACTTAAAATCTAAGTATAAACAAATATCCATGATATATAAAAAACTTATTCCAAAACACAGAAGTACAGGTAATGCAAACAGAGATCTTGTAGAACAAGTTACGTTGCCATTTTTTTCTGCAAATTCACATGTTTTGTTTTGGTTTTTTCAGCTTCCAAGGGTCTAGATTCCCATGTGAATGCAGTCAGGCACCTGATGTAGCAGCCTGCCTGGAAAGTATGATAACTCTCACATTGCAAAAACTCTTTTTATGAATAAATTTCTCTTCTATGTAAAACAAATATACTGCAGAAAGCATTTCTCTGTATCTCTGCCTCATCAACTCGATTTTCACATTTAATCTGAAAAATGTATCTCCTCTTTGCCTGGCTACTCACCCAAATTCTTCCTTCTGTATGCTTCTATTTTTTGACTTTTCCCTTGATATTTATTTCTAGAATCCATTTAGAGATCTGAAAGAGTTATATAAAATTAAACATTATTCAGTAAGACCCATCCAGCAAAACAAATAACAAATGCTAATGCTTAAGCTCACACTACATTAGAATTTCTTTCAGATACTTGGATTCGTACAGCAGTCTGACATTGAGGTCTTTTTTTAACACCTCTTCAGCTTCCTTTCAATACTTTCTTTCTTTATCTTCTGCTGTCCCTGTGACACTGTAAGGGGGAAATCAGCTCTATGTGGAGAAGCAGCAGCATCAGTCTGGAGAAGGCTGTGGTGGAACTGGCGTGGTATCGCCTCAGCACACAGCTCAGCAGCAGCAGCACAGCAAATCCAGCTGATTTCAGCAGGGCCATGCCTGATGACTCTCAGCGCTCTGGCTGCCCAGCAGGGCTGGAAAGGAGCAAAAGCAAGGATGCCATTGGTACTGCCTGAGAGCCGAAGGGAAACTTTTAGCTCTCTTTTTGTAACACACCACAGTATGATGAAAATCTGCCTGAGAACAATCACATTTGGCCTTTAAAACTTTTGGTTTTAGAGATTACCCTCTCTGGGGCTCTTTGGGTTTGTTTTTGTTCCTTCGGTTGTGTGCTGGTTTTTTTCTAGATGACAAGCATTCAATGAACACAAAGGATGAGCAGGTTTTCTTTTTGCTCTTATCTGCCAAATTATGCACTGGGTCTGGTACTTTCTCCTGCACTCTATTACAGCCAGTATTTTCCAAAATCAAGGACTCACACAGTCCCCTGAGAGAGTGCACTCCCTGAAGCATAGGGAACCTTAATCAGGGACCTGCCCCTCCTTCAGCTAAGTCCACGATAAGACCTTTGCAGATTTGGAGGCTTCCTAAGCTTATCTTTGTGCTCACAAGTCCAGCTTCAACCAGTGGAAGTAAAAGCACTTTCTTATTGTTGCTGTCCCATAAAGTGGCCTAAGCTGATAATGAGCATTTAGTGCTTTACTCTAGAAAATTGTGAACTCATCGTGAACTAAGAAGAAATGAAGATCCTAATGTCAATGGCTGACATTTGACTGTTACTCTCCCTATTTCTGAATTCGGTGAATGTTGTACAGCATTTTGACCTTCTGATTTTGAGCTTGGAAATTCTTCACAAGAACCAAAGTGGCATTAAAGATTAAAATAGACACAGGTGATTGAAAACCATTCTTCGTATCAATACCCAACAAGAATACTGTTCAATACTACTTTTGTACTTCTATACACTATACTGTTATTATGACATAGTTGGGAAAGGACTTAGCTGAAAAACAAAAAGTTAGTTTGTTGGGACTGAGGAAAGAAGAAGGTGAACTGAAGGACTATAGTGTGACTTTCCCCCAAAGGTGTTTAAAAATTGTATCTGATTTGCCATCCTTCATTCCTTGTACATGAAGCAATGTTTCAATGAGGAGTTACACACTACTTCTGACTTACCAAATATACTACTATTATTTTAGCTTTCCTCCTTGAGCTCTTTTAAAAGTTTTGGGTGAATATCATCTGGTCTGAAGATTTCTTAATGCTCCTTAGTCCTAATAGTTTTCACAGTCTCATCAAGAGCCACTTAAACTGCAGACAGATGTTTATTGAGCTCTTCCTGGTAAAGGGAAGGGTCAGGTCACAGGGACCTTCCCATTTTCTTTAGCGGTGAATATTGCTCAGTACTTTTCTATTTTGATTCCCTCTAATGACTTTGTCCTCCTTGTGCTTTCCTTTTATACATCCTGATCACAAGTTTGCCCTACAGAATCTCAGGAAGGTTTTATTCTCCTGCCGAGTTTCAAAAGGATTTATTATTAATTTTTATTCTTTTACTATTAATTCCCCACCTGTTTTTCTTATTGTATTTTTATATCTAATTTTCCAGAATTTACAAAATTTGGGCTTTTAAAATTATTTTTAATTTTCATTATTTGAATATACCATCAGCTTCCTCTCACCTTATATAAGACTATAATAGGGTTATGTACTGCTTCTGTGTTTACAGTAAGGCATTTTCTTCGTACTGTTTGTAAGGATTTAACTGGTTGAAGTGCTCCTTTTCATAACTCTCTTTTTAACAATTTCCTTCATTTTTACCCCACTTTCCTTTTTTTTAAGCTCAACACTCCATTTTAGTGGGCTGTTGGCCTTCAGTATTATCGTAGGTATGCCTAATTCCCAGTTTCCAATAGCCAGTGCTGAAGAGCTGCTTATTTCCTGGAGCACTCTGAAGCAGAACCCATGCATTACTCAGAGCCCAGCCCAAGGTTGCATTTCCTGCTGCGGGCTCCCTAATCAACAGTTTCTCTTACTTGCAGGAGTCACTGATGGTATCTAAAAATTCTCTGCTTCACATCCGGATATGACATTTGCCCAGTCTCTCAGAGAGTAATTAAAGTCTCTCGTTACAGTTGCATTTCCTGCTTTTGTATCTCTTTCAGCGTATTCCAGTCAATGTTACTCTCCTAGTTGAATCACTGATAATATAGATCCAATACTATATTCTCATTGTTAGGACTGAAACAAAAGTTCATATGTAACCTTCTCTCTCTGGGTCACTTTCACTGGACTTTCATCTTGCATAGAGAAAAGCAGGATATATGCAAATTAAGAGTAAGCAATTATTTATTAGCTGTTATACACAATAGGGAAACTAAGACTAATGAGCTACTAGGCTAAGCATTAAGATGCTCTACCTCCACTTCAGTGAGACAGCAGTAGAGCCTTTCCTGGACAGCTTGTTGCCAGTCAGCAAGAAAGGGTTATCCACAGTGGCTCCTTGGGCTGTTCTTTCATGCTGTATAGCTGCTGTCTTCTGAGTCTCTGTTTTCCAATATCCTCTGTGTTTTCACATATTTTTCCTTGCATGGTTTAGCTGACATTAAGTTCTTTTACGTTCACAAGAGTTTCCTCAGTAGGACATGGCCAAACCAGAACCATGTTGTACCAGACCATGCCCTGGATTGCAGACAGCTGAGCCCTAGGGCTGTTACCCATTCAGGCTCCCTGTAACTCACTGAGGTGTTTGATTCACTAACTTAATTTAGGGTCTTAATATACGAGCCTCCTCTACAATCAGTGGAACTTATTCTACCTTTGTTGCATATTTTGTTTCTTAGCATTGCAATGGACCACCAAATATTTTAAAAAGCTAGTAAAGAATCTCTTAATTTAGGGGTAGATTTCATTCTAATTCTGCCGACATTCTAAATTTGCTGGCATTGGAGGAGAGGCAAATGCTATGGCTCTGGTTCCCTTTTGTGAGCTCCTGTCTGAATGGCATGGTATTGATCACCTGTGTGACAATAGACTAAATAGCAATGTCTTCAAAATTGAAAATTTGCTATTTCTCTGACCAAGGGGAAACTGAGTGCCCAAAAAAAGATTTAATTTAATTTAAAACATCTCATTTATGTACCTTTGCATGTGAAATATGCTTCATTAAAATGATGCAGTTTTGCATCCTTTTTACTCTTAGCTCTAAGGTCTGGTACACTGAAGATGACTGACATTTCTGTGAGTGTTTGCTTGGCTGCCTGATTTGGAGGGCAGCTGGGAGTGTGCACAGACATTTAGGAGCACAGCAGACTACTGGGAAGAGCTGGTTTAAGTCCCATTGAGGGTAATAGCCTGCCATCACACTTGGCACTTGGTTTACTTACCCCTACAGGGAAGGGCCCTCCAGCTCCCCCCAACAGGCAGGGACCCAGTACCAGGTCTACTTGCATGCAGTTCCTGAGCACAAAGGGAAAGAGCCCCCAGCATGGCTTGCCAAAACGTCTTTTTCCTGTAGCCTGGCCTGTGGATGGGCTATAGCAAAGCTGACCATAAGCACAAGCAGCCAAACCTTCGAGGGGTGGGGGGTGCAAGTGAGGTTGCAGAGACCATTAGTGCAGTTAGGACACAGACATCCATTATTGCTTACTTGTTATTTTAATTTCCTCCTTTTTTTTCCCCCAGATTTTTCTGGTGATCTTGCATTCTCAGACATGTCCAATTTAAATTCGTGAAGCATTACACCTCCATCTGTCTTCCCAACATCTTTCCTTGATTTGTCTTTTATCACTCCAACCACCTCACCTGTGCATCATGTTTATTGATATGGCTGGGAGGAAGGACATCCATCTCCTGTTCGCTACATATTTACCAGTAGCCTAGAGTACATTTGTCTTATTATGCAAAATCAGCCTGTTCCTCAGTTCTTTTCCTTTTCTGTTCCATTTCTAATCTCCCATTGCTCTCCCTCAAACCATTTTTTTTATGTCATCATCACTAGCCAAAGGGCCACATGCTGGTTACTCTTTGAATATGTTGGGTCATATGAATATGATGCAACATGCCTCTTGGATCCTTCTCAGGGTTAACCTGCCCCCCTCACCACACCACATTTATCCTAGGTTCCCTCTTTTCCCTCATGCAATCTCATGTAACAAATTTAAGGCCTTCATCTTTCATTTCATAGTACTACACAATCATGTCTGCCTCCAAATCAACTTTCAATTTTTTAAAATTTTCCTCTTCAACTCTTCTTGAGGTTGCCTTTCCCTCCCTTCCTCCTTGCAGTTTTTCACTGCACCGTTCCTGGTCTTCTCCTTTTTCCTCAGCTGTCACAAGTGACACCAGACACTGTCTATGATGAGTTGGGTTGGCAAATACCCAGTTCTGCATAACCCATCGAGCTTCACTCAGTGCCCAGTCATGGACTGTCACCACATGGGCACTCACAGTCTGCCCCAAGCACCAGTTACTTCATGCTCTCGCAGCTCTCACAGCCTGGTAGTGGTGGTTTGCCCTCACGATGGTCCTCTGCTCTTACAAAGTGGCTGTTCTGATGACAATAGGCATACCAAAGCTCACATCAACCAAGCCCAACCCATGAGAACAGCCACATTAGCTTATTTCACTGGACACCTGGAGAAACCTCTCTATTCTTAGCTCTTGTATCCTTGAAAATGTCAGTTTGTTTTGTTTGAATTAGACTAGGACACTTTCAACCTTTCAGTAAGAATTTTTAATTAAAACTACTTCTTATACATACACACATATAACTGTATATACACACACACACACATACACACATATATATATATAACAAAAGCTGTCTGTAACCACACTGTATACATGGAGAGCCTGCAAAAGGAAGTGGGGGTTAATAGCAGAAGCAGTTGCCACTCAACTCCCATGAGGTTGCTCAAGCAATGAGCTATTATGTCATTGGAGTGTAAAGCATCACAGCTACAGAGAAGCAATGTCTTATACTTTAATTTCAGTGATTTGTGGTAAGTATACATTTTCCCTTTGTGTGACTGTGGAATTGATACCAAATCATTTACTGGCCATGTGGTAACAATCATCCCGAAGTCCTTGTCAAATTTTTTTGTAATTAATTCTTCTCAGTTCAGCACTTGGTTTTGGGTAATGGGAAGTCTGCCAAGTTCTGAAATTTGATTTAAAGCTTTTAGCTAATTGTACTTCTTTTCTATTAGTTTCATTTAACAAATTTGTTGCCATGAAACTGCAGCTTATGACCTTGTTTTTCTTCTAAAAGAGAATAAAATGCTGAAAAAATTTCACAGTAGAGAAGCAGCAATTGTAGCATCAAAGCTGACACCCCTTAACATACTAACTCAGGATCTCTTTTTAAAGGAAACAAATGCAGTCCATTATTAAAAATAAACAAATACATTAACTGTGAACATTGTGCACATATTTCTATCATAATTTAATTTCACAAGAAACTTAACACAAGATTTTTTTGGAAGTTCTGTGAATAATTAAATTCATTTTATAAAAGATGAGGATATCAGGATGTCTTATTTTCTTTGCCTAATCTTATCTGATTAATTCATGCTGATCAACATAACAATCTATGGTGGAAAGGATGACCTCTAAGATGAGAAATCAAGGGGAAGTTGAAGTAGAAATAGAGCTTATCTTCTTGGGAACTCCTGGGACCATCACGCGAGGTTTTGCCACAATGCAGAGGATGCTACACTGCATGAACAGTGAGTCTGGTATTACTGGAGATGTGATGGAGAGTCCTTTCTGCACCTAAGGAAACTTGAGCACGATGGGCAGGTTGTCAGTAGGGTGGGTTTAGCTGGGCCTTGAATCTAATGCTTAAAGGCAGCTCTGAGTCAAGTCTTTGCTACTGATGAGTAGTTTCGGTGGCTGGTACACTATGCTGTATGCTTCCTAAATCATACTGTCATCATATTAGCCTCAGCTTCTGACAGCTATAATGATAATCTAAATTTAGGTGAACTTTGCTCATTTTTTGCTCAATGCATCTCCAAATACTTTCTCAGTAATTATTATTCAATACAGTACTTGGAAAGCTTAAAAAAAAATAGAAATTGTATTTAAATTTATTAGAGTGCCTGGGAAATGTTTACAGGGAAAGGTAACTAAGTAAATGTTAATTAAGCCATTAATACTTGACAGACTGCACACTAGCTCATTTTTCTTTCAGTGAAAGAGAATTGCATTTTTTTCCCCTCCAAATCTTATGATAAAACTTACACAGCAGCTAGCCACCCAGATACTTTTTCAAATGAAAGACCAGGAATGGCAGAGTTTCATTCATTTCATGTCTGGAAACTGATGAAAGGAAACGTGTGCAGGGCTCCTGTTCCAATGCTTTTCACAGCTAAGGGGAAAAAAAAAAGAAGAAAAATTCCACTTCAAATAAAAATCTTGAATGATAGATTGAATCCCAAAGCTTCTGTGGCTGTTCTACAGTTGTCTAATACCACTTGCTGTAGTGCAAAAATGGGCTGCCTGATTCAACACACAACAAACCGGTGCCAATCTTTCCATCACTTACTTCAATTGACAGCATGTTTTCACATATTCAGCTTTTAATGTCTGTCCTGAAATTGGATCATTGATTTTGACACATCCCTTTATGCTTTCCACTTACATTTTAAACAAGTGGGAATGTGAGGTATACATTAAAGGCTTCCTATGGTAACTGTGACACACAGCACCGCACTCAAGGACATCTCGGTCAGGTTTGTGACTTCTTGCTGTGAGTCCCATGTTTACAAACTATCCCCACTACGCAGAAGCCACATCAGAGACACCCAGCATAAAAGTGCTTACCTTACATAAATATATTACAGGCAGAATGTGACATTTATGAACAATAATTAACTATCTCAACTGTAATGTTCCTTTATCAGTTTAAATTCATCGTAACTGTCAGCTGGCACCAATTATTTCCTGGGACATGAGAGATGTATGAAATATGCTCAGATTCAGAAGGGTTAAACAAGTTTGAAATGATGTAACTTGTGCCTTTTCTGGTTCTTCTTTAGAAATGTTGCTGTGGGGCTACCGATTTATCACTGAACACTGCGGGTGCCATTTCACTGATTCCATCTCTTTCAGACTAGTCATTTTGGTCTCTGTTATATTAACAGCAAGTTTTAACTAAATATGTACTTAAAGCACAGTAACTTCTGAAAGCAAATGACTGAGCAGGAATGTAAAATGCAATAGTTTGGAGGAAGATGCATGTCTTGGACAAGCAAAGAAAGTATCATGAATGATCAGACCTGCAAGCAGGACAGCACTGTTTTTGTTTCTAGCAAACATTTAGTCTGAGGTATTCAACAATCCCAAATATGCATTAAAACCCTCTAAAAACTTCACTGTCAAAACCTGTTATGCTTCCTGCTGTAAGGTATTACTTCCACCAACAGTTTTAGTCACTTCATTGAATGGAGAGTAGTTGAATGGAGAATGGAGAAACAGTTGGCACAATTATACAAAGGGAGAAAACACACCATTAAAAGCCATTCTCATCCAGTAGTTGTTACTGTTGCCCACTGTGGCATAGTTTTAAGCTGAGAAGTGTATGGTTGGTTACAGTTATTCCTTTGCTCATAGATCCTCTTTCCTCCTGCAGGTGAACCAAGCTGTATTAAGAGAACCTGTGAGTCACACAATGGGAACAACACTGATATATCAAAAGTTAATGAAAATTATTTTGTGGTAATTCATGCAATTACTACCAGGCTGGAAGTTTAACAGATTTATTTACATTTGAGTGTTTTGTTCAAGTTTTGCTATAACTTCTGAAGTGACTGAACTGGTGCTGGAGTTTACTCAAGGTTAGAGGTCAGCTATCCCAAAGTGTTTCTCTCTTGTCAGATCTATCAAGAGATGATAAAACATATGAGATGATTATGTTTCTGTATTCACATCATGTCTGATTAGTTGTCCTGGTAGACACAGGTCAATGCAACACTCTTCCCAGTTCCAATCCGTACCAGAGGAAAGGGTGAGAGATTTGGACTTTAAGGGGGAAAGAAGATATTGGCTGTAACAGCTGCAGTCTTCAGCCAAGAAGGGAGATGGTACTGAAAAGAAATGAAGCCCTGGATATTCTTGTGAGAAAGAAAATGAAAAATTACATGAGGGAGGGGAAATAGAGCTTTTTAATATGTCTACCATAACCCAATTAAACAGTGAATAATGATAATGAATTGAATGAATTTATCTGTCTTCGACTCAGTCTTTTCTTCACATCTGTAATATTGTAGTATGTTTTGAATTCTATAAGTAGGTGCTTGCATTTTTATTTTACTAGCTTTGACTGTTAGATTATTTTAAGTAACTCGATTACCTCAAAATATTATTTATTCAAGGTATGGTGAAGTTTCCTTGGATAAATTCTCAGTTGTGAGATTAGGTACATTAGTTCTGTCAGTAAAAAGAACATTTCACTCCAAAAGCAAGTCTTTTCAATGGCTACATTTAAGTGAAAAAGTATGTCTATAAACTGGCCTCAAACATTTTTTTCTCTCTGTATATAAAATATTTTATTTTGGCTAACTTTGAGGCATTTGCTTGAAAAAACTTTAAAACAGGGGAACTTTATTTGTCCAGCTGACAATCTTTTGTTTACAGATTGGCAGCAATAATTAATTTCACTAGCTTGCTGAGGGTTCAGAGAGGGCCTCAGCGGTTACTTCTCTCCCCCTTCCTGAGGAGGAAACAAATGACTCTTTTGTATTTAACAGCATTATCAGGCATCTTGTAAATGTAGTTTATTTAATTATATTGTTCAGAAAAATATTTTTTAAGCCAGGAGAGCATGTGTGTCACCATAATTTTGGAAGAACTCACATAGACCCACTCACATTAGTTTTGATACTGAACTACTTGTCACACAGCAGCTGAAAGAGGTATCATTATTTTTCTCCACATAATAGTTTATTTAGGATCTGGCTTTTTAAAAAAATCACAGAACATCACTGCTGGTGGGTAATCTACATTGGAAATGAAATCTCAAAGTTTTAGGTTTTGAATCAGTTCAAATCCAATGTCCAGCCAGGATAAGAATGCAATGAATTGTTTTCCAGGCTTGTAGAACTAACCTGTAAAGTACTGGTAAAGAAATAAAGGTGTTGTGGTGGTGCCATTGACACCCCATATAATCTAAACCCAGTCTAATTTGGATTTTTAAAAGTTCCTCCTGGTTTTGAGAGGAAGGAATGGAAACAACCTCTTAAGGGCTGTGCAGAACAGAATATCCAAGAGAAGCAGTTATTATTCAAGCACACTTTAATGATAAAACACCTTCAACTTCAGTTTCTGCTGCAAAATGGATTTTCATATTCTTACGTATGCTTGAAGTAGGTGATATATAAATACACACTGCTGAAAAAAAACAGGCAGAAAGAAATCAGGAGTTTGGGATGCTCTCGCTCCCATGGCAGTGGCTCCTTCCAATATGAAAACATTCTGATCTGTGGCAACAGCTCCTAAATGAAACATTAATATAACAAATTTCAAGGCATTGTATGCTGAATAAATGATCATGTTTCATACTGTCCTAACAGCTTTTTCAAAATAACAAAGCTCAGACTTCCCAGGATAATGACATTTTGAAAACACTGAATGTATGACATTCGATGTGAAGAATGCCTTCTGAAATGATTTACTTTCAATTGTCTACACTATTCAGAGATTATTGAAGTTAGGTAAAACAAGCCAATGGCTTTTTTTTTTAGATTATATATGTTATTTCATTCTTTATGCTCATAAATTTCACTGGGAGAGTACATTGCCTCTACTGCACTTCACTCAATTACCTAACTTCACTCACACATTTTGTGGACCACCGGTACAATTCAGTCCCTTTCAAGAGGAAAATGTGAGCATCTTGAATGGCTATAACATTACCAGAAACCATTCTCAGTTATTTCCTAATATAAAGATTTTTTACTTGCTGCTTTTCTTCTGTGCAGGACTTTGGCTACTTTAGCTGCTACCTTGGTAACAGTTTGGTCATTTATATTGCAAATGCTGTTTGTAAGCTACAAAGAGCTTTTTGAGGAGAAAAGGGAAAGATTAAATAATAATTAAAAAGTCTTGTTCTCTTTAGCCTTTTTATTTCTGCAGTCCCTCATTACTTCATGAAAGAAAGGCTTGGAGCTTGGGTTTCTGGTAGATAGAAAGGAAGTGGGAGGGATAAAAAAACAAGTGTTTGTGCAGATGCATTTCTGTGATAGTAATAACTTGTGAAGAAAGAATACCGAATGCGTCCAACTTTGAAGCCTTTGGAATAAAAGAACATTAGCATTTGAAGGCTCACAAAAAACAGTTAAAATTAAAATTACTAAATAATATAATGATAATTGAAAACCAGTATTAGAATTCTGATAGAATGCTTCTGACCCCAGGGTAGAGGCTGTTGCTTAGTGCATACTCTAGTCTGATATAGAAATATCACGCTGTTTCAGCTGCTGAAAAGTCATACCTCTGTGCAGGCAACTCTCCTCTGTTTTTAAGCAAGCCAGTGCTGATCCCTCTACTACAATAGCTAGGCAGTTTTCATCACCTTCCTCATTCAAAGCCAACAGGAGTCTCTCAACCTCACACTGCTCTCAGCAGTGTATATATAAACATAAATTATGAATCCAGTGTCAGTCAAAAATTCCAGACAAGATATCCAGTAATGTACCTTTACAAACTAAGAGATGACTACAATCACTTAATAATTACTTATGAACCCAGATAACAATCAGCAACTGCATGAAGTTTAACAAGTGCAAGTGCCAGATTCTGCACTGGGGAACAGGCAGCCCTGGCTGCACATACAGACTGGGGAATGAGATGTTGGAGGCCAGCCAAGTTGAGAGGGATTTGGGGGTCTCAGTCAAAGGCAAGTTAGACATGAGCCAGCAGTGTGCCCAGGCAGCCAGGAGGGCCAACCGTACCCTGGGGTGCATCAAGCATGGCATGGCCAGCCAGTCCAAGGAGGGGATTGTCCTGCTCTACACTGCGCTGGTGTGGCCTCAGCTCGAGTGCTGTGTGCAGTTCTGGGTGCCACAGTACAAGAGGGACACAAAACTGGAGAGTGTCCAGAGGAGGGCAATGAGGGTGGTGAAAGATCTGGAGGGAAGTCATATGAAGAGAAGCTGAAGTCCCTTCGTTGTTCAGCTTGGAGAAAAGGAGGCTGAGGGGAGACCTCATCGCAGTCTGTGGCTTCCTGAC
Organism: Hypotaenidia okinawae; assembly: GCA_027925045.1. Classification (NCBI taxonomy): domain Eukaryota; kingdom Metazoa; phylum Chordata; class Aves; order Gruiformes; family Rallidae; genus Hypotaenidia; species Hypotaenidia okinawae. The sequence goes on along the minus strand of BSDF01000001.1, from coordinate 20,590,457 downwards.
AAGGGGAAGGGAAGGGGCAGGTGCCGATCTTCTCTCTTTGGTGACCTGTGGTAGAACCCCAGGGAATGGCATGAAACTGTGACAGGGGAGGTTTAGGTTGGATATTGGAAAGAGGCTCTTTCCTGAGAGGGTATGTGGGCACTGCAACAGGCTCCCCAGGGAAGTGGTCACAACACTGAGCTTGGCTGAGTTCAAGAAGCATCTGGACAATGCACTCAGTGCCATGCTCTGACTTGGCTGGCCCTGTGTGGAGCCAGGAGTTGGACTTGATGATCCTTATGGGTCCCTTCTAACTCAGGAGATTCTCTGATTCTGTGATTCTCTGAACAATATACTGCTGTTTGACATAGACTTAACAATTCATGATTTCAGGGGCCTTTGCTCTCCCAGCACAGTAGTGAAAGAAACACTACTTTTTTCTTATTAGGACATGACTATTAGATCAATTTTTCTACATATCTCAAATAATTTTGAAAATGCCAAAATACCTTGAAAAAAGACTGCTTATATCTAACTATGAAGAGCATCTACATTCTTTCTCATACAGAAGACTTGAAATAAGAATTAGCACAAATTGTATGTGGTTAAATTGAAGATAAATTAGTAAAAGAAACCACCAGAATAATAGAGTAAATTGATAACAAAAAGCTAATATATATGAACTTACAGTAACAATTTTGAGTCTAACTAAAGATTACATAATACTTGGTTTCAACGTGAGACATCAGTGTTAAACTGACACATCTTTTCAGCACAATAGAGTATCACAGAGGCTGCAATAAGAGCAGCTGATTATCAGACAAACCTCACTGTGTGGGTGAAGAATCAAAATTATATACAAAGAAAAAACCCAAATTAAAAATATATTAAGAGGAATTAGTATTATAAAAATCATAGAATGGTTTTGGCTGGAAGGGACCTCAAAGACTATCTAGTTCCAATCCCCCTGCTAGAGAAATAAATGCTGCATCATCTCCAGTTTCTAAGTAGCAGGTTCACACTAATAACAGTACCTACAAAGAGTAAACAAAGCAAAACCATCACCACAGTGGTAACAAAAAGAAGAAAGAGTATACTAAAATGTTTCCAAGAGCTATTTGCAGATTAACATCAAAGAAACTATTATGTTGTGATGGAAATTAAACACTCAAAAATAAGTTCTCACACAACAAAGAAATTCCACATACAGAAATAGAGTGAAGTCAAAGATACCTGCTGGAAAATTTAAGCCAGTGGGAACTTTGTGGTGATAAACTCATTACTAAAATATTTCATATTTTAAATGAAATATGGGGCTAATGAAAGCTCTCAAAAAGATGTTATTATTGACTAAGTATCAAATAAGAGTGATTTAAGTTACTCCAATAGTTAGTGAGATATTTTATTTCTTTCAGTGACAACCAGTTTACCATAGCACCACATTAACCAGGAAAAGAAGGCAAGTGATGGGTTTTTGACCTGAAGTGTCATGTATTTACCACATTTTCAATATAAGCATAGATATCAAAAAGGCCAACAGATTAAAAAAGCCACCAAAACCCCTTAATATGCAGTTTTTAGATTTTAATGAAGTATTTGTCATTCCATACCGCAATTCATTCAGGAACATCTTGGAAGTTTAAGGTCTACCAACAGAAATAATTATCTTTGGAAAGGTTTCACATGAAGATTAAGGTCAAACTGCACAAGTCTATAATAACAGAAAATTGTGTCAGCGAGAATTAATTCTCTTCTATCTGACTCTGTTGCCCTTGATTTCGGTATGATAAAAAGCAAAGACTTTTACAACACTGGCAATGCCTCATTTAAAATCTATTTACCAATTAATATTTTCTACATGAAACTGCTCTTTGAAAGAAGTGGAATTAAAAAAGAATTATTTGAGAAGAAATCTTTAAGAGGATGTTAAATGAGATTGTTCCTTTAAAAAGTAACTAGAAGACAGGCCAGCAGAGAATATTTTCTTCCAGAACTGGATAAACAGAGCTAATAATGAATTACAAAAACCAAATCAGTTCTTGGCTCAGGTATTATGGTAAAAGCAAAAGGGTGCATGGCACTGGACTGTTCATTTTCTTCACTGGTACAGTGAATTGTGATAATAAGCAAAGAAAAATAGTTTCTGAGTTGCCAAAGCAGCATTTTTAGTTGATCATCAAAAATCTCAAACTTAGAAAAAACAAGGCAATATACTTGACTTCAATGTGATTACTTTAACACAATAAAAGCTGAAGACATGCAAAAACATGGATAGAGCTGAAATCACTATGTTATTAATGCAGAGTGTTTAAAAATACATCCATTTTTATCAAAATACTAAATAATTTTTCCTCTATTTTTTTCCTGGATGCTAGAAATAACTAGGAATATTTTGAGAATCTCTCAGGGAAACGTGCTGTACATGGAGGAACAGCCAAAAGATGACCTATACACTTTGGTGTAGCAGATGGACAAAAATTGTCCCAGGATAGACAAGAACAATGGAGAATGTTTTATGTTCTCTGTCTTCTTAGATGACACAGAAACAAATCACAGTCAACGTAAAACAAGTGGTATCATCATTGGGTTAGCTGACTACATCACTCACTTTGAATCTGTGATATCTGTGATGTGGTTCTTCATGCAGTGCCATATCGAATTCAGAATTTACGATCAATCATCTACAACATTATGCTTCTCATTGATCATGTAAGCTTTTTTATTTCACTATTGCGCAAACAACTTTGTATCTCCTTCACCGTATCTTTTATCATTCCTTGCACACTCTACACACTTGCAATTTATGACTTCTTCCCAGATGTTCAAGTCTTTTATTCATTAAAGGCATAAATTCTGCACGCCTTTAAAGCAAATTCTTATATTTAGGCATGTATTTAGTTCTATTAAGTCAATACTTCAAAGTGATCTTTAAATGAAGCTCATAGCCTAAGGGGTATTTTTGAACCAGAGCTACAAATCCTGTCAGAAATTCATTTCTTGCATGCAGACTTTGCTCCATTGTGTTTCAAGACTGTACCAGACTAATATACATCTAAGCTGCATGTGTTCGACTGACAGAATCGCCTAAAGTGCAACCATATCATTTATACACTAGTAATATTCACATGCATTGGGAGAGCAGTAAATTTCTTAGGTCAGAAAACTTCCCTTCTGTTCAAATATAGTAAGTACGTAAGAAATAAACCCACTAATTTTGGAAAAAAAAAAGAAAAATAAAACAGTAGTTTTTTTGTCATTAAGGCAAAGTACTAAAGCACTTTGCAGCTTTGAAGGGGATATACACGCTTGAGACACTGAATTCCTCCTTGAAGCCTGGAGAGTAAAACATATTAGCTCTTTTTTGAGCCTTAGGTTAAAAAAAACAGTAAAATTCATCATTTGATAAAGAGTTTTAAATTGTGACCTAGGAAGACAAGACTACTCTTGGGGGGAACAAATCAGGGGTCTAATTTCCATTTTAATATTGGTGATCAAATTTGAAAGTCATTTACCTTTTTTGTGTTAGTACAATGTAGATTTGTCTCCACATTTTTTTATTTGACTGATTAAACTTTCACAAGTGTATGAGTAATGGAAACTGATTTGTTGGGATTAGAATTCCCTAGCAGAACTATAGTACTGATTGTTTCTAGCAGCAGAGCCACATAAATTTCCCATCATAAGGACAGAATAAAATAAAACCAGATAGGTTGAAACAGCTTGAGAGAGCTAGGTTTGCAAAATTCTGTGCATATTTTAGCTGGTTGATGAGAGTAGGCATCATATGATGATCCGTATGTTTTTCTGGGCTGACAGACAAAAATTAACTGTTTCTAGATTTAGTCATCAGAATTTAGGAATTCTATTTTTGCTTCTTAGGGAACCCAAATATGAAACCATGTTCCTAAGAATTGTCGTGTTTTAGGAAATGACAGAGAAATCCAGAAAAGGCATCTATGTCTAGTTGTTAAAGAAACTTTTTCTGGTCAAAGTGAAAAGTTTTTTTAACCTAAGAGTCTTGGCAGCAATATTTTTGGTCTGTCACAGAAACACTCACAGCAGTAATGTCTGTCTGACAGTTGCTTTCTGAAATACTCAGACTAATGCCACCTAATGCACTGATAACTTGAGAGTTCCACAGTGCTGGACTGAATATCCTAACAGAGTACCTTTTCCCTTTACCATTTTAATCTATGCATTCTGTATTCTGGACCCACCTCACAGAGAGCAGTGGCAATGACAATACATGCATTTATGCCTGAACTGCATTTCTACATTTTCCCAAACAGTAACATTTGGGCTAATAAATCTGTTAACCCCATTTGGAACGTTCATGTGGCTTTTTCACTGAAAAAATATCAGTCTCAGAACATCAGAAGATGGAGTAGAATGGCCGGGGTGATGCTCTGTGTATCGTTATTTTCACAGAATCATAGAATGCATTATATTGGAAGGGACCTTTAAAGGTCATCTAATCCAACCCCCTGCAGTAAGCAGGGACTTCTTTACTACATCAGTTGTCTCTAAGCCCCATCAAGTCTGACCTTGAATTTCTTCAGGAATGGGTCCTCCATTACTTCTCTGGGCAACCTGTTCCAGTGATCTGCCACCCTCAAATTGCAGATTTTTTTTCCCAATATCCAACCAAAATATCCCCTTTTCTAGATTAAAACCATTGCCCCTCATCCTATTGCTACATGCCCTCATGAGCAGTTCTTCCCCAGCTTTCTTACAGGCACCTTTCAGGTATTGGAAGGCTGCTGTAAGGTCACTGCAGAGCCTTCTCTTCTACAAGCTGAACAAGCCCAACTCTCTCAGCCTGTCTTAATAGGAGAGGTGGTCTAGTCCTTTGATCATTTTTGTGGCCTTCCTCTGGACACGCTCCTACAGGTCCATGTCCTTCTTGTGTTGAGGGCTCCAAAGCTGGACACAGTACTCCAGGTGAGGTCTCACCGGAGCAGAGGAGAAGGGAAGAATCACTTCTCTCCATCTGCTGCCTACACTTCTTTTGTCCTATTTCTACCCCACTTTTAACCTCTGAGGTCTAGTGGAATCAGGAATAACCTTTTCTGTGTGCATACAGGCTGTGACCTCTACAGTTTCAGACTTGCTTTCAGATCAGCCAACAGCCACCCATTTAATTAGCATTGCATTTCAGGCAGAACAGCACCTGGGAAACAGAATTTTATTGGCCAGCATCCCTCATCTGTACAGAAAATATCAGCAATTCAATACTGACTGAAAACATTGTGACTCCTTGCCCAGGAGATTTTTTTGCCTGCTGCTAGAAATATGCTGCATGTCTGTTTGCTCTCTGGTGCTTTACCCAAAAACCGGTCCCATGCACATGCATTTTAACTTCATTTCCATCACAACTCCCTTCTCTGTGATTTTGGTAAAATTAGATGTCAAAGGCTACCCATGTTTGTACAATTTTTTGTATATCTCTACCTTTTGCTGCTTCTCTTTTCTCCCAACAGCAGCACCTTTGGTGTTGTTTCTTTGGCCTTGAACCAGTTCCCTTCTCCTGCCAAGTGCCATAGATCCACAAAGTGCTTGTTCTGCAGTTGTAATTTTGCTGCTTCATATAAAAGAGCAGCACTTGCTCTGGAGCCCTCGCTATAAATAGAACAGAATTTTTCTTAGGGCTCCTACTGATTTGCCAGATTGATTGTATCTCTGCTAATCAACCTGCATAATACGTTGGCATTCTTCTTTTCTTTTAAAATCATTCTATATAAATATTTTGTTGGATAATTCTGAAAGGCTATTTATATTGTTTTATATAGAAGAATATTTTTATTATGCATGGATGTTTTAACCCTTAATTTTATGTTGAAGTTTCATTATATGTATATATCACTTGTGTACATATAATTGAGATATTTGAAGGTTAATTCTGATAAGGTGACCTTAAACTATGGGTTTTTTCCCTTTTTTCCCCCATCTTTTCTGTCTTTCTGGATGTTAGATTTCAGAACATGTTAGTAAAATGAAGAAGTTTAACAAGCATTTAAATAAAATCTTTCCATCCATTCCAATATAAAAGCCTTGAAAATGCTATTTTAAATTATACATTAATACCCCGAACAATTTTAATTTAAAAAAAAAATCCCATTTAGATATCTCAATGTGAAAAGGAACATACATTTGGTTAATAAGGCTTCAAAAAATTGTATAATTAAGAATACAGGTAATTAAGAATATACTGAAACTTTGGTTATTCATATAATAATTTCACTGTTTTGAAAAGGGCAAATCTGTAGGTCTACAAAAAAAGTAATTGATGATATAGCCTTAAATATTTGCATAATTTACCAGTAGATTTAAACAGAATGTAATCTAATTTCTTTTGGAAGAAAGTGCTTGCACCTGCAAAGCTTACAATGGAAAAAAAAGAAATTTAGCTGTAGTTTGAATCTACGGCTGGATCCAATCCAGTCCACAAACAAATACCTACACCTGTAATGAGCTGTCTGAATATTCAGAACAGATATATCAAATTTGTAACTTCAACTAATTCCCCAAGAGACCACAACAATTAAGAAAACAGTCCAGGAACAGGACAACTATTCCCCATTCCTACCTCGGCTATAAAATGCTGCTTTCGTGTATTTAAGATGGCTTTTCAAATTCTCATGTGCATTCAAGAAATCTAGTGCAGTCTCTTTTGGAATTAAAGAAGAGAGCAGGTATATTTTTGGGTGTACACAAGATACCGGTTGTTGTTCTGGCGTCTCATGGCAACCTGAAACATCCCACAGCAGCTCTGCGTGCTGATGCATGACACACTGGATGGCAAATCCAAGGAGCGCCTAAGCCTGGCACGCTTGCCAATAGAAATAGAAAGCAAGCGTGCACAATGAATGACACACACATCTATGATTTATATGTGATTAGCAGGAATATTTCCTTCACTTTGCTGCAACTGTCAGATCCTCAGTAATTACTAGAATACTGTGCAGAAAACAAGCCAAGAATATGGGCAGGAACAGGCATTTCACATGCTCTACCCAAATGAGGGTGAGCTCAGCATTAGCCCTCGTGTATCTGATGATATTCCCAAAGAATCAAGAGGAGCAGAGGGCATCTTAAAAAGCAAAATAATAGAATATGCTGTACCAAGATGAGGAAGCTAATATTTCTTTTTCAGGTAAGCACCAAGAAGGAGATTAATCACAGGATGAGTATGTTGTCTGATGCCTCAATCATTAAAAAAGGCACTCATTACTATTGCTATCTCATTTCAATAATTGATGTTATTTTCATGTTGCTTAGAAAGTTTTAAGTTTCTTTGTACTCTCCCTAATTAGAGATGGGGATTGAAAAGGGTATGATTGTTCTGGTGCTATTAAAAGTCAGATATTAAGCATATCTCTGTAGATTTAAAGATAGGTAAAACATAGAGAAGATACAGCGATGCATTCCCTAAGGTTACAAAGCATGTCATTAATGGAGACAGTGATAGGAAAAGAGGCAATGATATAGGGTCCTCTATGTGAGTTAGTAGGTTTCAAGAACTACCTTTTGTAATGTATATGCTATAAGATGCAGAAGGACTCTGTGTTATAGAACATAATTCATGCCCGATCTATTGTGAATTTGTCTGTGCAGTCACCTATTAACACAAACAAGCAGCACTAAATATTTAGGAAACATATGAGCTGAAGGATATTAGTTGCATTTGGTTTTACCTCTTCTGTGTTTACCAACAAAATTAAATGGCCATCTTGTACGTGAAGGAATTAATATTGCTTAAACCACTGTAATATAAAATCACTCATATGCAACTTGCAGTGCAGCTTTTGCATGTCAAATGGGAGCTTAATGGACAAAATAAGTCTTATGAAATGTAGAATTTAGATTTATGCCTAAAGTAAGTGAATATTAAATACATGCATGAAGAATCACCGATGGTTTCAAAGATAGTTAAAGACACTTGTCTTACATAATTAAAGACAACTTCATGTTTGAATATATTTTGTTTATGCCTACTGGCATGTATTGACAATAATGGAACTAGAAAAATATTTAGGATAGACATATATGTAAAAGAAAGGTCTGCTTTTGTCATTTAGTATGGATAAAACCTCAGTTTAAAGGATATCTCACTGAAGTTTAAGGATGTCAACCTGAATAATGGTTTGAGAATCCATCAAATAGCGATTAACTCAGGACTGTGCAAAAAGGATAACAACATACTCTTTAAATACAATTTGGTAAGCAAATAATCTTTATGTAAATAGAGAAGGATGTACCCACTGACAAATACAGTGTTTAATTATGTTTGTCAAGAGTGTGATTCTATTATCCCTATTTGAATTTTGACACTGTACCAGTGAGTCTTCCCACCACAGTCAAACCCAGGAGAAATATTTCTAGAGCACAGAGAAGTTTCATAAGTACACTGCTACCTAATCCCGGAGATGACTAAGTTTCTGATGTTGAACTTCTGCATCTAGATATGTCATTGAACACCCCAACTGTAATGCTGCCAAACAATGAGGTACAAAACCAACACATATTGGTAGCATTCTTTAGTTGACTTTGCTAGAAGGAAATGACTCGCAAGACACTACCAGAATACACCTCTAAAAATCGTCTGGCTCAGAGTTCCACAAACACGTTTCCTGCTAGCGCATCAGGTAACTCATGGGGGGCTGTAATGTGACTCAGCCCTGGATTGCCTTGAGGCTCCATCTCTGCAGAGACAACTCACAGGGAGCTGTGTAGACAGCTCAAACTTAAGTTGTCCCATAAACCAAGACTAAACAGAGCAGTGCTGCATAATTCAACTAACTGAAACCTGGGTAAAGCCTTGAATTCCTTCAACAAACAATATGTCCTGAGTCCCAATTAAGCCACTATTCAGCTGCCTAGAAGTAAGATAGAGGCAAGCCAGAGGGTCCCTATTTGGCTTCAGTGGGCCCATACAATACAAAGATAGACAACAGATCAGGCATAAAATAAAGGGGAACACTGCTAATGATAAACATGGAAGGTGGTATTGTCGACTAGGGCTCAGTCCTGCCCACTGTCATGTAGATCAAAGACATAAAACCAAATAAAACCCCTTGGATTCAGTCTGAGAAGGGGGAGCCGCTTCTCCAACTCTGCAAGGTTACTCTTCCCTCTAGGCCAGGATGCTGGATAAAAGAACGTACTGAGACCCTCTACTTGGAGAGATGCGTAAGTGACTATTTGCTATGCTGTAAGTTTGTAGCCTCAAGTGATTGCCTAACACATGAGTAGTATTTAGTGTGTCTGTGATGGTGTGTTCCGTGAATTTGCTGTGGTTGTTATACTGGATCTTGCGAATTGCCTGCGGGAGGTAACAGCAAGTGATGGGACACTGTTGCGGGCAGTAGCGCTGCATCCCCTTACTGCTGTGTTGGCAGTAGTGCATTTTGTGAATCTCTTGTGGTTGTGCTAAGTGTAGTTATACTTCTAAACTGCAGTAGTGCATTTCTCCATTGTCCCCATGAAACCTGCAATAGTGATGTATTGAATCTGCATGTGGGTTTTAAATAAATTATTCTTATTTTTTATTTTTTAAAGCCCTGCAGTCGAGTGTCTTTCCATCACAACATCTTGACCTCTCTTACCTACTCCAGAAATATCCATAAGGTAGGCTCTTGAAAAACATATGCTGTATAGTTGATCCAAATAACTGATGTTTGGACTACAAGAAAATACAACACGAGTGTAGAAAGAGCAGACTGAGAAATGAGAACAGACTTGGATGTGGATGTGAAGAGACACAAGATTTTGAAGGACAGGTCAGATTTCCAGTGGGGATGTAAAGGGAAAATCAGAAATTGTCAAGAAATCAAGGTACCTTTTTATTAGAGAGTAAGTCTTGGAGCAAATCTAGATGATCAGCTATTGGAGATAGAAAGGAGGTAAGGTTTTATACTTTCAGACTGATGAGTAAGATATTGGATGCTTGTGAAATAACAGGACACTGATTACTTATTGTGCTTTTGCACTCAAACTATTTAGATTTGGAAAACACGGGATTCAAGGTGCTGGAAAAAAGAGAAGGCCAAACAGAAATGTTCATGAAAGGAAGAAGGGGTTTCAGACAGGAGTCTGGCAAGAAAATCCAGTCTGAAGGAAAGATCCTGGAAGTCAGGAGACTTTCTGAAAACAGAAGGCTGCAGATCAGGGAGATAAATGTTAGATGACACTCATAGACTTTTGTCCAGTAGCAGCCAGCCTGGGAGGAGGGAGCAGCAGCAGAGCAGAAACCAAAACAACTTTCTGCCCAGCCTTCCCACACCAGCAGTGATCTCCCTGCTGGAAAGTTGGGAAGTAGTGAATTTGATGCTGTGGGGGAAGCAAATGAGTGCACAAAATAAGGAAGTGCAGCAAAATCACTAATATTTTTAGTTCGGTAACAAATCCTAGTGACTGGATCCGTTACAGGTTGTTGCTCAGTTTGTCTTGCTCATGACAGCTGCTTACATTGCAGTCAAGCATGATTGTCCAGCTCAGCTTGGATAGCTTGGATGGCTTGGATGACCTGTCACATCCTACTACACCTGTAATGATCATAAAAGATTTTCTGTTAATAGATCCCAGTAGAGCTGTCAGGGCTTTAATTAACATTTTAATCTGTGCCTTGATATTTTTTTATGTTAGAGATTTATTAAAGACAAAGGATATATACCATGTCACCATCTTATACACACACTCCAGCGAATGAGACCAGTTTCTAGCATCATCTGCATAGATGAACTGGGGTTATGCCAACACATGAACTGGTTTGTATCAACACCTGCTGTAGCATACAGGCTGTGGCAGACATTTTCCTTCATCCTGCACCAGATTTTTTCAGCAGTGGTTCATATCAAATGAGAACTGTGTGCAAATCAGTTACAGGCAGCATTAATAATGAAGCGTCTTGGACCCAAGAGCAAACAAAACAACATGACAGTAAATAAGCTCCTTTAATGGTGTGCTTCAAAGAATAGGGTCAGCCACTGGGGTTCCTGTGCAGCTAGAGTGATTTTCTAGAAGGGCCAGCATTCGTGTAGCAGTGTTGAACCTCACTGCCCTGTGATGAGGCAGGAGCTATGTTGAAAGAAGAGAGCTTAATCCAGAGGTCTGCTTCTCCAGATTTTTCAGAACAAACTTAGGAGGCAGAGGAGTGGGTTGAAGTAATCCAAAAGGCAGAAATCTTTTGAGGCGTGGCTGGCTGAAGCTGAAAAGGCAGTAGGAAGGGCTTGAGAGCTGCTATATAGTAAGATAACAGAAACTAGGCGTTACACTCTCCCACACAACAGCAGCTGGTTGTTGTATGGACAGTACAGATGCTAACCACCAAGGTGTTGGTCCTTACACATGTGACAGTAATCTGGCCTCTGAAGGTAGTTTGTATGGGGCTTTGTAAGCATTTGCAGTGTGTTGAGCCTCTCAGCTCCAATCACAGAAGTCTAAAGCACATCAGTACAGGCTATCTAGGTCTGCTCCTGGTTGATCTGCTGTGCCTTATGGGCTTTTTAAAGCTAGGTTTATCTACTACTGCAGCATCATCCCTATTTTGTTGGGGTTTTTTTATACTTTCCTGAGTATTAACATCATAACCAGCTGCTGGTGCCACATTGATCTTTTAATCAAGGTCAATTTAAACATTTATTATTTTGTTAGCATATGGTCATATAAAGATGTTAATTGCCTCAATTTCATCCTCCATAAAACTGGCTGTACTACAAATCTATATGGCTGATATTTCAATTTAGAGATAGCAACATTTTACTTAAAGCAAAACAAAAAACCTTAGAAGCCAAGGGTCTTCAAATCTGGGAGACACCTCAATATCTCAAGAAGACTCATTACAAGCCAGGAAGTTGAAAGTCATTGTGACCTGATAATGCAAAGATCTGGAACATCCACACAATGAAATACTCTTGGTATAGATTAAGTTGGCATTACAGATCGGCTCATATAGACAATAGGCTGGACATGATCACCTTGAAGTCCTTGTCTCAGCTTCCCTTCCACATTAAAGAATGATTTTATTGTAGAAATCTGAGCTGGATAAATTAGTTGTCATAATACTGTGAGCCTCTCATGTTTTTGTAGGAATAGGTGAAGGGGTTTTCACATCAAAGTTGGCACAATGCATGTTTTAAGATAACATTAATATCTGAATAGCTCCTTCTCAACAAACAAAGCCTCTCAACTGCTTTGTTTTTCATTTGAGGACAAACAGCAAGTATATGTGTGTGTGTGTATATTTATTTATCTCTATATATGCATGTGTATGTATATAGATATATATGTGGATGAATGGATGATTAGATGGATAGATAGAAAGATAGATAAATATAATCTGAGGATATATATGCTACCTTTATTTCCTCTTCACCAGGCCAATCCACTATGAAGATTTATGCTTTCCTAAGCTAGTCAGCAACCAAATCTTTTTACAATATCTCTTTACTCCTATTCTTCCTAGTTACAGCTCAAAGAAGACAGCGTATGAGCCTTTCCATTTCTCTAACAAACTTCAACCCTCTAACTTCAGAGAAGCAGCAAAATTATATGCTGAAACAGCTCTTTTTCAGGTCCTGATTTCAGGAGTAGAACTAGACAACCATTTCTGGTTTATTCCAGTCTGTTCTCTTTTGTCTTGTTCCTCACGACACATAGTTCTCCAGTTCTCTCGTAAGAAGGTGCATGGATAATTCGTTTTAATTTTCTTTAGAAATAGCTTATTGCTTTTCTTCAAGAACATCTCACCTCATGGTGATTTTCCCTCATAAAACTTCAAATCTGTCAGCAGTCCTTCCTTCCATCTCCTCTTATTCTCTACCACTTAACCCTGCTGATCAGATTCATCCATGACACACATGCTCAGCAACAAGTGGAATTGAATCAGTCTTGGAGAAGGATTTAACCCTTGTACAGGTCTTTAAAACTTGTGGCACAAAATGACTGATATAAATGTAGGGGCAAGTGGACTGTATGTAGCATTATAGGCTGATTGTCTTTTTTTGGTAAGTAATTTTTTGTCTCAATTTTATCACAAATGAGTCTATCACTTTCTATCTGTCCCAATTTCTAAAGTGACCCTACCAGTTCTGTTACAAGTTAAGCGGAGATATAGTAAGATTTTTTTTTTCCTTCATGCTGTATTCTGAATTTTATAATTACCTATGTATCTTTCAGTTTGAATAATAGTAACAGCCAGAATATGAGGAGCTTAGTGTTTGTGTTTGAATCTAATTTTTCTTGGGACTAGTTTGATAAGCTCAAATCCTGTTCAAGATTATACTGGCTTGGATAATGTCCTTTTTCCTCCAGCCAGTTCTCAGTTGCTGGAAAACAGGTTTGTGGGCAAAGGTTCCTATTGGATCCGACCCTGCAGAACTGCTGACTTTCAAGAGTGGGAGATTAAGAAATCAAAAAGAAAAGGTGAAAGGAAAAGACTTCCTCTGCCTTTATATCTAATCAGAAGAACAATTAATAGCAGTTTCCATAGGTACCCCAACAGTAACATTTACACCAGTCATTTTACCATTACAGCTTTCCCCTGAACAGGGTGTATACTACCTTTCATTGTCCCTTTTATGGAGGTGTACCAAGGCATCCCCTTTTGAAGCAGTTGAATGAAAGCTGCTGGGGGAAAATGCCTCATTAGATAGTTGTAAAATGAATAGCACAAAAAGAAGTTAAAATTTAGCTTGATAGTTTCAAATTCATAAATTTAGCTTGAAAAACCCTTAGTGGTATGCACAAGTAATCTGAGGTCTTCAGATAACTTTGTCTTTTCCAGCTCTTGTATCTGCTGTACTAAGGAAACAAGGCTGGCTATGGGCACAACTATGAACTCACCGAAGCAAAGAGCATGAGACCCCTGCTGCCTTTATTTTATAATGAGCTTTACTAAACTGGTAATTTTCTTAAAATCCTGAATACAAGGATCAAGAGAACATGACAGCAATCTGATTTCTAGATTTTAAAGGTCTTCCTGTTTTTCTCATCAAATCATTCACTGCCTAAGAAAAAGGTCCAGTTTAATACATTTGGATCACATCAGTAAAATAAAGACTGCATGTTAACCTGTGTAGCTGTCTGGTTTAAATTTTTCTTTTATGAGTTTTGGGAACTGCAATAACAATGATCAGAGGCTGTGACATCTCTGGGCAGAAAGAGAAAGATTTCTTCCTCATCTTTGTACCAGCATTGCTTATAGAAAAAGTAGTTCTGAGCACTCTTTAGAATAATTCTGCTCAAATTTCTGTTCAGATTAGTTTTCAGTGTCTCTTATCCTTAGTTGTACTGCCAGGAGTCCAACCTTTGCTCCTTTCCCTTGAGTAGGGAATGATGGTGGGAAAGAATCACACAAAGAACAACCAACTGAAACACCAAGTGCTTTATACACTTTTTATCTTTCATTGAGCAGAACAAAATATATCCCTATATAAAATCTATATAAATCATCAGGCTGCCTGAGGCTAGTTTTTACTTTCCTTTTTTTTCCCCTCTGATTTATCTTGCTTTACAATGAGCATGCACGCTTCAAGGGATACCTCTGGAAAGAGAATAATTTTTTCCCCATTATTTCTTTGATCCAGACTGCTCTATCTTCACTTCTCAGTTTCTCTCTTCAGTGAGTAAAATAGATGAAGTCTAAATTTCGGAGGAAAGCAGATTAATTGAAAAGATATTTTGTCTCTACAGTAATGTTGCATCTTTGTTATTAGAGATGAAAAAACACAGGTAAATAATGTGGAAAAATCAAAAGCCTGGACTCTTGTCAATAGTAATTGTTAACCCCTTTCCCACATCTGTTCTTCTGTTTTCTTTTGGAAGAAAATTTTGTATTGTTCAAACAAGTAAATAATACTAACAAGTTTATGAGCATAACTTGAAACCTAATCGATGGATCGGTTAATTCCAGTAAAATATAACCATGTAGTGATCTAAACTAATTATTAAAAAAGAAAAACACATTCCCTGACAGAACAGAACATTTAAGATGAAAAATGTAAGCTTTGTATAAGCTATCGTGGGAAAAGAAAAAGAAGGAACAATACTCACTCTATCTTCTTTTTGATACTTATTATCTGTGCAATATAATCTGCCCACTCATGCACATTTGCCACTATTGCCCAAGTTGTCTTTTATTTGAACAAAATATGAGTTTGAATTAGCTTTTTATCTCAAAGAAAAAAATTTCTGGAAGAATGAACAGAATAAAAGGAAGAAAATTCAATTATTCATCCACATTCACATTTATTGAACATTCTCTTTTGTCTGCTACAAGCAAAAAGAGAAAATTCACACAAAGGGAAGGTGCACTTTGCCTAGATATCTGAATTCCTTCCAACTAGCTGCAACTGCCATGTGCACTTTCATAGCACTACAATACATGTAAGTATATATGGGTTTGGTGGGAAGAAATGAAATAATTATGCAATTTGTCATGAAAGCACACTCAACAACTCATCTCCGGAGGATTTATCACAGGTCATTGTTCAGTTTTTTCACAGAACAAAGAAAAGAAGTCAATAGAAATATGCCAGGTTGCATGTATGAGGGGCTGGCTTTGCATTTCTTTGCTAATGGTTTTCAAGAAATTAAAAGTCACAGGAATTCATACAGAGAGGCCTCCAGAAATTTATAGATGCTTAAAAAGATCTTAGAAATAAGATCTTTTTTCTAAGAAAAGATCTTATTTCTAAGAAAAGATCTTTTTTCTAAGAAAAGATCTTATTTCTAAGAAAAGATCTTTTTTCTAAGAAAAGATCTTATTTCTAAGAAAAGATCTTTTTTCTAAGAAAAGATCTTATTTCTAAGATCTTTTTAAGCATCTATAAATTTCTGGAGGCCTCTTTGTCTATTTGCTTTATAGGCTTTTCTTATTCCTCATTTAGATGAGGAAAATAATAAAAAAAAAAAAAAAAAGAAAGAAAAATTAAAGCATGACACTTACTGGTATCTTCTATATGCAAATATCCTTGTTGATATTTTTTTTTATATTCTCCCTTCTGAAAACATGTGTGCTTTTCATCTTTCTGTGAGTATTTTTCTTCTCCATAGCTCTTTGTTTCAGTCTGGTGACTATATTGCAGCAAGGAATATTATGGAAGTTATCACTCATTAAACAGCTGCATGTTGTGAAGCAAACAAAAATATTAAAGAAACTTATCATTAAATGAGTTGTTTATTTTGAAGCACAAAATGGTAAAAAGAGCCGTTGCTGGTTTTTTTTTTCCCCATCCACATTCTTCTGTGATTTTAAGCTACCTGCAAGGTGGTATTTTTTATTGCCTTCTCCTATCCCTGAGAAATAAGTTCTTTGGTATAGTTCTTCGGTATAATCACTTGTTTCTTGGTTGTTCTTTTATTCTCTGCCATTCTAAGCTGTTGTTTATATTTCTCTTCAGCCTACAGGTTGACACACACCTAAATATAATTTCACCATAGGAATAAACTATCTTCTCAGCAGCTTAAGACAAAACTGTATCTAGAAATGTTTGATGAGTTGAGCTTGAAAGAAAAAATGAAATGTCTATATTTTATACCACTAGTTTTTAATCTTCATAACAGGACTCAGAATAAAAACCCACAGCCAAAATATTCTCATCATAGTTGATCAATATGCAGTTTATTTTATATTGTAGAATGCCTAAAAAAAGACATGGAAGTCAACATGTTCTTGCACATTTTTTTCTAAAAAATTTAGTTTAAAATTGCTTGTGAAATCCAGGTATAACCTTCAATGTGAGGGGCACACACAAAGCTATATAATCCTGTAATATATGATAATATATAACACAACATCACATCGCATAGTAAAATATTGCTGCCAATATTGAGTTTTGAATTCATCATGCAATGGACATTATCAGACACGGAGAATGAGAGTCTGAAGCAAACTTTAGAGAATAAAAGAAATTTATTCTTTGGGACTGGCACTGTTAAACATCTTTGTTGGTGTCATGGACAGTGGGATAGAATGCACGCTTAGCAAGTCTGATGATGATGCCTGAAGGTGCAGTGTGGTCAACATGCTGAGAGCTACGATGCCATCCAGTTTGACCTTGGCAGGCTTGAGACATGGGCCTGTATGAAATGCATGAAGTTCAACAAGGCCAAGTATAAACCCTGTATGTGGTTTGGCATAATCCCAAGCAAATTAAAATAAGTAAATAAAGCTAATAGTAAAAAAAAAAATGATCAGAGGGCTGGAGCACCTCTCCTGTGAAGACAGGCTAAGAGAGTTGGGCTTGTTCAGCCTGGAGAGGGCTCCAGGGAGATCACTTTATCAGGGAGTTTAGAGATAAGACAAGGGGCAATGGCCTTAAACTAGAAGAAAGTAGATTTGCATTAAATATTAAGAAGAAATTTTTCCCTGTGAGGGTGGTGAGGCACTGGAACAGATTGCCCGGAGAAGCTGTGACTGACCACTTCCTGGCAGTTTTCAAGGCCAGGTTGGATGGAGCATCCTGGTCTAGTGGAGGGTGTCCCTGGCCATGGCAGGGGGTTAGAACTAGGTGGTCTTTGAGGTCCCTTCCAATCCAAATCATTCTCTGATTAAACATAAAAGGTTTTAATTTTATGTATACACATACATATATATGTGTATATATATATATTTATATGATCACAGAACCACGGAATCTCCTGAGTTGGAAGGGACCCATAAGGATGATCAAGTCCCACTCCTATGATCTATGATCATATTGAACAGGACTTTAAAACTGCAGCTAATTCTGTCTTCTCTCAGATGAAAACAGATTTCCCAAGAAAAATATGCAGATGTGTTTTTCTTAAAACACTATTATCCATATTCCTTTTGTCTTTAAGTTCTAAATTGGTAGATGAAATTTTCTGACAAAGTTGCTGAGTTATTTTGGTATAAAAAATAATTAGAAAGAAAAATTTTCATTAAAATTTTGTCTCTGACTTTAGGAAAAATATCTTCTGGGACAAGGGTTCAAGATGTCATAGGAGGAAGTGTGATGCAAAGTGAGGGTGTGACAGACTGGTTCCAGGGATTTGTTATTTAACCTAAAACTATATGACAGATAATTTACTAGTTTTAGGCACATTGTAGGATCATCCTGGACTACCTGAGTAAGCTATTTCTGTTAAAAGACCAGTGAGATTTTTCCTTGTAACCATCACTGTATAGTACTCATCATTTACTCATGCTAATTTGCCTTATGATGTTTCTGGGGTTTTGGATACTTGAATTTAATGTGGAATTTGCTCAAACCTCATGATTAATAAAGGCAGCAGTTTTACATTAATCAAAACATGGCAAGATATTACACTTTATGGGTAGCATGAAGTATTATTTATGTGCTTCTGAAGTAGTATTCATTGTTTCTAAAATTATGATGCTAGGTAGGCTCAGTTTGTTCATCTGCTTACCTCAGATGAAATGCTTTGATGAATAATTAACCATACATGCATTCGTCAGGTATAGCCACCGTTTTTCATTCTCTGCTGTGATGAAATTTTCTGTTAGATATTATTTTCCATTTCCTTCAGTGAAATTTTAGTATTTTGCAAAGGTAATTGAAAGTACTTACATTCAACATTCTAGGTAAAACAGTTTTCTACAAAGTCCTATGCTGGAACACACTCCTTGGGAAAAACAGCCAAAAAAAAAAAAAGGGAAGACAGGGTTGGAACATTGACTAACATATGGAGGAAGGCAAAGGGACACCAGGCTGAGCAGTGGACCAAAACCAAAGCCATGTAAGACCTGAGTCCATTAAATAGAACTGAAGATTTCTTCACCCCACCACCCAACAGCTACACAAAGGAGCAGCATACGGCAGCAACCCAAGCCATATGGGTGTCTGCAGGAACTCCAGCAAAGATCACAGCAGACGGTGCACTGCCAGCAGTGTGCGAGCATGCCCGCCAAGAGCTGATGGGCTTATGCATCACAAGAGCAGACACTGAGGAACCATACCTCTCTAATCTCCTTCTCACTAGCACACACTGACATGACCAAGAGAGAAAGTTCAGTCTTTAAATTCCTGAAAAAAGCACAGCATTAAAGTAAGCGATTAAGCCACCTGGACTGAAACTTCACAGTAATGTCTACAAGTCCCAGGACTGACAGCTTACAGGAGGTACAGGAAATATCAATCTGTGCACACCAAAGTCTAAAACTGTAGCCTGTCTATTACTAACTCTCTTAAGAAAACAACATGATGACTTATGCCTTTTGTACGTTAACCATAAAGCTGATTCAAGGATCCTTTGTGATAAAGACTCAAAAGGAGAATGCACGGAGTGGGTGACTCCAGGTTAAGTTACCACCTCCGTTTAATTCGAGTCCATTGCGCCTGCTGGAATGCAGGAAAGAAGGAATTGAAAGTTTGGGGAGCTGTGTAGCATTTCAGTGGTGATGAAATGCTGTCTGAATGACAGCTAGGCTCATCTGTCCAAGTGCTGGGCCAACAGCTCAATCAGACAGCTCTGAAGAAGCTGTCATTGGGTAAAGACATACCTGTTTGAGATAACAGTATTACCTAAGACTTGAGTATCTTATGTAGGTGGGGGGTGTTGTGTTTTGAGAAGTTCCATGGGAACATAAGGAAAAACTTTTTCACTGTGAGGGTGACAGAGCCCCGGGACAGGCTGCCCAGAGATGTTGCGGAGTGTCCTTCTCTGAAGACATTCAAAACCCAGATGGACACGATCCTGTGTGACCTAATCTAGATGATCCTGCTCTGGCGGGAGTGTTAGACTAAATGATCTTTTGAGGTCCCTTCCAAACCCTAGCATTCTGTGATTCTATGATTCTGTGAATGTCTGTGTGCTTCCATATAATTTGGCAATACATATCAGTCCTAGTTGCTTTCAACTCTTTTGCACATGCCATTTTTTAGATTATTTTAAATCTCTCTATAGATCTTAGATAGGTCACTTTTTTTTTCTTCATTGATTGCTTTTTGCTTCTGTAAATCATAAACATTTATTCTATGGTGTGGTCAAATTCCTGTTTGATCATACTCACATAACTTTGTATTAGTCTAAGTAAATTTATAGTGTAATTTTACAGAGTTGCAATTCATTGTACTTGAAGGAGAGTTTGTTCTTCTCATAGAAAATCTGAATCTGATTTTTTTTTTATATTTTTAAATATAAATATATTAATATATTTAAGTAAAAACTACCTGTCCCTGCAAATAATTCCACTTAGTGGTGGTGGCGTGAAAGGGCTCAACTTGTAAAGGGAAAAAATAAAGTATTGAAAAACATGTCGTCAGGTTTCTAACAAAATGGTAATAAAAACTTTATGTATGAAACATAAAATACCATTACTGTCTTCATTACATATAAATATTATTTACCTAAATGTTAACACTCCCCTTTGAAACACTGAACAGTAGTATTTATTATCGTGTTTTGTTATCTATCTATATGTATATACACCTCCCCCAAAGATTTTAGGAAGGAGGACTAGCTCTCGCTCACTAATCCCTGGGATTCATGCATAACACAGAGAGACTAAGCTACATGTGTCCTGTCTTTTCCTGCCAGCTTGCTTTATTCAAGTCAGCAGCAACTCGTGACTGAAAGTATCAAAAACTTGATGTGGGTCTCATGCTTGTGTACTGCTGTTTACCCTTTATCCAAAGGTAATATACTTTGCACTCCAAAATTGACAATAATTTCACTGACTCTAGGGACACCATTTCCAGAATTCAGGTGGAACTTTGCAAATGTAGTTAATCAAAGTGAAAAGTGGCCTCTTCTATGAGCTGCTCAGAGTAGTGATGGGAAGTGGGCTATTACAAGGCTACAATCCTGGAGGCACACAAGTGATAGCAGAAGATAGCAGCTCTTGTGGCTCAGGCCCTTGGTAGGACTGCTGTTCTCTGCCACTTTTCCCAGCACAAGGCTACATTAAAAATTCTGGTACAATGTGCAATGTACTGGGCTGGTCAGAGCCTTTGGGGACTTTTCTGATACAGGCATTCAAAGGCGGTATGATTATGGCAACCTAGATTTGCTTAGAATTTTGACATCCTCTAAAGGATCACAGGCATCCCCTGAAACATCCTTTCTGAAAAAGAAACGTCCTTCTGACAAAGACTACTCAAAATAAACAGTCTTCAATAATGACGTTTACCCAGTGGATCAAAAGGATGCATTTTCACTGCAACAAAAGAGAACATGGCATTAGGCGATGACTTTTTGGGATAACAGTTCCTGAAATTTCACACCCATTGTCATGGGTTGATAGTTTTGACAGCTGGAATGGAAAATACTTGCGCCTTTTTCTTGAGCCTACACAAGTAATTTTGCCAGAGGTTTGGATTCTAACTGTATAGAGCCCGAGCCAGTAACACTCACCCCATGGCTTTATTCTGCATATAAACTTAATGCTGTTTCAATACTGAGTGGCTCTTTTTGTTTGACAGATGATAGATCTTCCAGGAGATGAGCTATAGGAAAATTTTCAAATGTTTGAAGAACAAAGGATTGTTCTGGTGTTACTCTTTCCTATATGACGAATTGATTGATCTAAGTTTAAACTTTAGCTCACCATAGAAAATACCACTGCAGTATTTCGTTAGCATGCATTGTCCTTTCTGTACAGAATAAGTATAGAAAATACAGGTAGTAGGATAGTTGGAAAGGTATTACAAAACTACATTGTGCTCACACGATAAGGCATATTTAATGAGTCCTATTCTTGATTAAGTAACATCCAATTCAGAGCATACAAAGCAGCAGTGAGAAGAATTAGTTGTTGATAAACCACAAAAGTACTATAATAAACTGGTACTGCTCTTGAAGTAAAATTCAAATTCACTTTTATATGATGTGACTTTCAGAAGACACCAATAACTTCTAGTTACCACTGTGTTTTTTCTAGGTGACTGCTACTTTAGAGATGGACTGTCAGTAATGCGCTTTGTTATAAGTGTGATTTTGGACTTTCCTGCAGCTTGTAAGAAAATACTCAAATAGCCTTGTCTGCCTCACTTCCACCTTTTACCAGGACTAGTGAGGGAACCTTCTCTAGAGATACTGGTTGGCTACACCTAGAACCTCTGTGCCATATGATGCCTTTTACCTCTATCGCATGACCAAAATCTTTCACAAGTCTTCTGACTGCAGAGGTCTTTGGGAAGGAGGGAAGTGGGGATTGAGATACCAGGAGTAGGCCGCTTCAGCAGTGGAAGTACAGAAAAGTAGGAAGCACCCGTGTCTGCTGTCCTTGAGGACTGTCCTCCAATCTCAATGTACATAGTGTAATAAAAACAGTATTTCTCTGGCATCTTGTGCCCCAGACACCTAATATTGGGTGCATTCTTTTATCCTCTTTCACTTATTTTCTTTCAGATGTCTCATAGTCTGCTTCATTGGGAATGTGTCAGTGCAGATTCAAGCCAATTCCTCATCTTCTTTTGAATTGGCCTAGGCAGTGGTGGTTGTCCAGCACCCAAGAGAGGAATCTGATTTGTTCCCAATAGCAATATTTACACTACACATGACAATGCACGCTTAGGAGCATTGGCAACTATTGAGACCAAAATTCAGGCATCTCTGCAGTTCTTAAAAACCTCCTGAATTCAGCCTCCTTTCACGTCACGTAGATGTTGGTTGCTCTTCCTGCAGATGTCCTTAGGGCATTGGGCTTCTGCAGGGAAAACTCTGATGTCTCTTTTCTGCCTGACATCATTAGTGACAGGATAGACCTGATAGGTAGAGGGTACACAAAGTTCAGGTATGGTCATGCAGCAGATAAATATGCCTTGGAGGACACTGTAGGCACTATCTGTATCCAACATATCCTTCCCAAAATATTAGAGTGGTGTACATAGAGTCCCAAGGGCCAGAGGGATGGGCAGCATGTTTAGCCTCCAGGCTGCCTTGTGATACTGTCGTCAATGTCGTGTGACTTGTAGCAAGGACTGTGTAAGTACAGACTTACAGAGTCAATTCCGGATTTAGCAACAAAGCCCCTATGTACTAAGTACTATACAGAGCAAATTAACAAAGAAATCGTTTCCCCACCTAGGTGACTTAGAGTCAGGAGAAAGACAAAACTAGCATTAGGGTCAATGAGAAGATGAAGAGAGGCTAACAGGAACAGAACTCCTGTCACTCTTGCCGAACATTAAAACAAAAACAAACCACCAGACAATATTGGATGAACTGTGTGTGTGTTTATGAGTTGAGGGGATTAAGTCGGTGTAGCTAAAGACATGAAGCACTGTGCTACTGTTTAAACTCATCAGACCGCATATCTAGAGAGGGAAGAAAAAAATGCTCACAACCCTAAATTACTTGCTTAAATTAACCTTTTAAAAAGATAGTGATGTACAAGAAACCCTGCAGGATTTAGGAAGCTTATCAGCCTCTATGCAGACTTGCTCGTTTATGCTCTGTGTCTCAAGCATCATACTAAGGGCTGGAAATTAATTTCTTCCTGTTGCACTATGTTTTAACCATTGCCTGCCAAAGCTGGCAAGTTCAAAATACATTCTAACTTTGAAAACGCATCTCCTTTTCTTTTTCTTTTTTTCTTTTTCTTTTGGAAGTAGCTTTGATAAGTTTTAATCAACAGCTTTGAAATACATGCATCAGGCTTTAAAACAATCATGAAGTGGTAGCTTTTTGGGTATGGGAAGCCAACCATTCAGCAAATCCAGGGAAGGGTTTCACTGAGAGTGACCAAAAGATAAGCACCTCGGTCCTTATGTATTTTTTCTTTTTTTTTTTTTTCCCCTTATTTAAACTGGTACTGACACTATATGGATGAATAACATGCCCTCTGAGGACATCAGAAACTGGAAACATTCCCAGTTTAATTCTCTGTTGTTTGACTAAAATGCAAGGAAGCCCATATATGCATAGTCATTATCTTGAACGACACGCTCTGGACGGAACACATCTGACCAACAAGCAAATCCCCCAAGAGTTTTAGGGTCTGTTTTAGAAAAGGTTAGAGTGAAGAATATTGCATGGGACTTTAAATTTATTCTAGAATCTTTGGGACTTGGTTGTAGTTTAGACTACAAGTCTGTGCCAGCAGAAAAAATGTAAGCAGGGTATTTCATACAACCCTCTGCAAATCTTTTATTGCACTGTGGTACGTGCATGTAGTGTAGCCACTCATTTTAAAGCAAAATATGTAGGAAAGAGGGGATAAGGAATAGATGGTATCAACCTTCTATGTCCCAAATGTGCTGGACAGCAGACATGACCTGAGAAATGCATCATAATTAATGATGATAAAAGTTTTGAGCCTGAAGCGATAAGGAGGCAAAGTAGAATTGAATTTTACTAGTGTGAAACTTCTAAGATGGTACAGCCCTCACACCGTATTTTGCTAAGGGCTGTGCCAAAGGACATAGGAAACCTTTAATGCTATGTAACAGCTTTCCCCGGAGCTAAGCAGAGGTCATTTTCAGGCAGAATAGTGATTTAAAATGTGAGGAAATAAAAATATGAGAGGGGAAAACCTGAATCCTAATCAAGAATTAGTTGTGAATCAGGAATAACAGCTAACATCCAATACGTTGAATAAAAGGCTTTTTTTCTTGCTACTGTCTTATGGGTCTTACATCTTTTTATTTTGGAGAGACATTTGATGTATTTTCCCTCCACTTTTCTGAGAGGAATAAAACATTTATTGTTTCAATAGACATCAATTTAAATTTAATTGGATAGATATTAATCTTTGTATACACAACTAAATAGGACTTGAAAGTCCTAGTTTCTGTGCTTCTTTTTAAAGAATTGAGTCCTTTACCCAGATTTTGTCACCCCATCTGGATTCTGTAGATTGCTGCAGCACACAAGTGCAGTCCCGCCAAGCAGGACCACACAGCCTAAAAGTCTCAGTCCCATAGCCCCTTAGAAAGGTAGCACTCGAACATCAGAATTAAGGTAGCTTTCAATTTAATTCAACAAGTAGGACCAGTGTTTCAAGACAAAATGATTGAGCATCATGTTTAGAATAATTATTTTGAATTATGAAAGACTCGCTGTTCCATAAAAAAGATTAATTATGAAAAAAAATATGGCAAAGTACTTCTATATCTGATGGTACAAAATATGAAAACTACAGGTGTCAAGAGTCTTTGAAGCAAGTAACCATTGTAGTGGATAGAAAGCTGCTTGGCAGAGAAGGACCTGGGGGTGTTGGTTGACTTCAGACTGAATATGAGCCAGCAGCGTGCCCAACTGACCAAGAATGCCAATGGCATCTTAGCTTGTAACAGAAACAGCATGGTCAGCAGGTCCAGGGAAGTGATTTGGCCCCTGTACTCAGCATTGGTGAGGCCACACCTTGAGTGCTGTGTTCAGTTTTGGGCTCCTCACTACAAGAAGGATGTTGAGGTCCTGGAGGTGTTCAGAAGACGACAGCCAAGCTGGTGAAGGGGCTGGAGAGCAAATCTTATGAGGAACAGCTGAGGGAACTGGGGTTGTTTAGCCTTGAGAAGAGGAGGCTGTGCAGAGACCTTATCACTGCTTACAACTACTTGCAATGAGATTGTAGAGAGATAGGTGTTGGTCTCTTCACCTGAGTGGCAGGAGATAGGGCAAGGGGGAATGGCCTTAAAGCTGCACCAGGGAAGGTTCAGATTAGACATTAGGAAAAAGTTCTTCACCAAAAGGGTTATTGGGCATTGGAAGAGGCTGCCCAGGAAGGCAGTTGAGTCACCATTCCTGGATGTATTTAAAAGACAGGTAGACAAGGTACTTAGGGATATGGTTTAGTAGAGGACAGGTAGGGTTGGACTCGATGATCTCAAAGGTCTTTTCCAACCTAGTAATTCTGTGATTCTGAATCACATTCTCCCCATAGCAAACTTCCATTAAAAAATTCCCATTAAATGTCCCCATTAACAATAATGATTTCTGTGGAGGACAAAGGAGGTTCTCTGATATGAGTTTCCCTAATCCATTTTCTCTAAAAAATTTATACTAAGCTGAACTGTAATATTAGAAGGAAGAGGAACATGGAGACACAACTGAAGAGATTACTTGTGGGTTTTAATCCTTTTTACTACTGAAGGAGGTATATATTCCCTACAGAAACTAGAAACAGTAGACAATGTCTTATAAGCTGTTTATGTTAATGTTAAAACCAGGCTTTGTTTATATATTGCCATTGAGAAGTTTAACTCAGAACAACAAATGGAAAAGGAAGTTATCACACACCCCCATTTCCCCCTAGAATTTACTTAATCTTCCCAACGGCTATATTTAAGTGGATGGTTTGTTTGGGTTTTTTCCATATGACATAAGTTAGGCAAAGGAACATCATAGGTTAACTGAAGACATAAAAACATGGATAGTTTGAATTTCATACTACAAATCAGATTAGTTCTTGCCAAGCCCTGTATGCTCTTGTTGTGTTTAATGGGCAGTATTTCCCTGCTTTTTTGCTCCAGGATGGGACCAGAGCGTCCTCATCTTGACATGGGTGGGAGATGACACTGCCTGTGGGGTGATTTGGCTTGAGCAGAGTGTAACAGAAAGGCTTATTATCAAACATCCCCCTGCTCTTACCAACAATTTTCAGACACAAAAGAGAATACTTTTGTGATTTTTTTTTCATTATTTTGCTCTGTTTCATTATTTTTGTATATTTGGAAAGCCTATTCCTTTTTTAAGGTCTGAAAAAGTGTAACAAGACTTTTTGCAGTTTTTTAAAGTGTCCTTTGCCCAAAATACAATTTAAATTAATGTTGAAATGATTTAGAATTAATTTCCTACTCTAATGGCAAGGTAGGGGCTCTTTTAACCTTCACTTTCCCTAATTTCACTTCCTCCTGAACACTGGAATTAGTTTCCCGCTTGCTACTTCTAATTATTAAGCCTCTGATACAAAAAATGTCTTTTTCCCAGAAGAAATATTTGGTATGAAATTCTAGCATCCTTGTGATCAGTGCTCTGGATACCACCCTGCAAATCTTGAATATCTGTGTTGCTGGGACTGGCAGCAATTGCTGTCGTCCCCTTGTGCTGCATTAACCCACATAATGTGACAGACTACAAAGGATTTAGCATTTTAGGGTTGAGTGAAAAATCAGTGGCAGAACTTCCTTTGCCTCCAATGTGGTGGAAATATTACACACATAGAGCAGTCTTGGGCATACAATTTATCTGACATCAGCAGAACATTTTGGGAATTTCCTCATCCTGCTGGGAAGCTTAGAATCTGGTTAAAGAGAGGTCTTCAATTGAGCAAACTTATACAAAATGGGCTCTGTACTTTCATCTACAGGAATTTGATTCCATATTTATAAATTGTTCTTAATATTTGAGCTTGACTACTATTATACATTTTCTTATGTACTGAATAATAAAAGTACACCCCAAAAATAATTTAGAAGTGCTACCTTTTTTGAAATAGTGTAGGGAAGAATGTTGAAACTTCCAAAAATGGGTAAATGGTGTACTCTCAGAAACATGAACAAAGTATTCTTCCCCTTTATAGTGTAGAAGGTGTATTGTATGTTGGTTGGTTTTTTTAATTATTTCATCCTCTTAGATAAGCAGAGAGTTTCAAAAATTAATGTTTTCTTCTCTCAATATGTGGCAGATGCAGTATTAAGTAGGTGGCAGCAAACTTAAACAAGGGCATGATTATATAGTAAGCCTGGAAAGAATTTTGTCCACATCATAAATATTTTAAATACATTTTCAAATAATTTCGAGAATTTTTCTTTAAATAATAATCGTATAATGACACACCACAATACTATGCTGAATCAGTTCAGGTTATTGGAAGAAACAATATTAAAAAGCCAGACATCAAATAAAATTATCTGAAAACCTGAATTTATAGTTACCAAAAGAAAATAAACAGTATTTTTAGTAATCAGGAAAGAAAATTGTGGTAAATGCTGAAGCCAAGTTCATAGATGAGTACTGCTTTCAAAATTATTCAAATATTTTGCTTTTAAAATTGGCTTTTAAATAAATATTGCAACTTTTAGTATTTAAACTCTGCTTTTATGTTATTACTTGATACGTAAAATGTTTTGATTAGAAATAAACAATCACTTGACATTTAGCTTTGAATCTACTGCCAACAAAGTATGCAAAGCATCTATTTAGTGTCATCCTACTCTCATTAATCTATTTATTATTCCAGTTAAGAATAGTGATTGTAATAACTTCGAGTGCTATGGCAAAGTGAAATGAGAATTAATATTCTTAGAGTTGAATTCTAGGACTCTGGGGTTTGGTTTTTTTTATGGTTTGTCAGGTTTGCACTGCCTTTCTCCTTTTCAGTGTGTGGGATCTGTTATATTGATGGATGTAAGGAAATAAGGACTGTAAAAACTTCATTAAAAGAATTGCAGATGGTAAACACTGTAGAGTTTTACAAAATGTATGGTTTGGGGGAGGAAGGATGAGAGGCTTTTTATCTGACTGGTTTGTTTGGGTTTTGTTTAGTCCCCATGCTCAAAACAAAACCCTAAAGGTTTAATTTCAGGCTAAATGGTAGTGGGAAATTAAGATGTAGGAAAACTTTCCCATTTCTGGTCATTTATGCAAGTATTGCTAACTCACTGTGCTTAGATAAATTGGTTCTACATAAATTACATTTTTTACTTTTCATTGTTTACATACTGAGGAAAAAAATTGTTCTTAACCCTTCCACAGCTTTTGTAATTTCCCTACCAATATTTTTTTCCTAGCCAAAGAACTTATCTCACTTTATTATAATTTACTGGTAAATCAAAGTGTCTTTACATACACAGGTGATGGCTACATCATCTTCAGGATTTACTTTTCAGGTTGCAGTGGTAGTTTTCTCTCACATTTCAATTGTCTGAAACAACCAGAGAGCTAGCCACAGCTGCCCTTCACACCAGGTTTCTAACAGACATAGGACAGTGTTAAGTTGTCTGCAGAATTTCAATACCCAGCCTAAACATTTCACTAGGTATTATATACTTGGTTTGCTTCTAAAATAATGTTCTTCATTGTTTTTCTGTTTATATTGCTCTGTTGCCTGCCACTGTAGCTGTTCTACCAGTGTGTACTCATGCACAAACTGAAATATTGTGGAAACCAGAGGTTGGAAATAATTGGAAAAACCTTCAGGTATTTTAAAGTGGGATTCCTTACTCATTAATAAAAATTAAATCCATCTTATGCCTCAGAAAATAGCAGGACCTCAAGTTCAACATGTATTCTTTTAATTTATTTGAAAAATTCAGTATTTAGAACAGTAGTGTATATGAAAAGAGATCACCTTTTTAAAATATAATGTACATTTTCTCTGGAAAAAAAAACCAAGTTATAAAATCCTAAAGACTACTTTAGAATACTATACTTATATACAAAAATAAAAGTAACCCAACTAATAATTATAACTGATAGATCACTAAACTATAATTTAAAAAATCACAAAAGATTTTAGATTTTTTTTTTTTTTTAAAAGATCAGGTAAGCAGAAGTCTAGTTTGGACAGGCAACTGTCTACTACGTATGTGTATTGGCTTTCAAAGAGCATATAGGCATATTTCTCTTCACTGTGCAGTTCATTGGTTAAATTCAAACCAAGCGGTAAAAATGTTCATTTCTTGATGTGAATCAGTGTGCAAATCACTGAACTGCAGGGCTCTGCTCTTCGGCGGAGTCACTGCTGAGCGAGCAATGCAGAAAAGATGGAATTTGTCTTAGAGATGAGGGCTAAGACCAAGGGCTCAAGATGCACACAGTATGTCTTAAAAGTATGCAGCTAATTTATAGTCTATCACCTCTTTGCAGTTCCAGTTTGAGGCCAGCTACATCACTTTCCTAAGCAGAATGTAAGAGCGTTGGAAGGTTTCATCATCATTTCCTGGATACACAGGGAAGGGATGGATCAGCATGATATAAGTACCACTGACTACTGTGACAGCAGGGTGGAATAGGAAAGCAGGGGCAGGGATGGGGGTGTGATCTTTCCCTCTCTAACTATGCTGACATTAGAGATTGCGTCTGTGGTGGAGCAGAAAGTGCCCATAAAAAAGTCCAAGCCAAGGACACAAAACCTCAAGGATGCAAAGACTCCTTCC
This sequence comes from Hypotaenidia okinawae, assembly GCA_027925045.1. NCBI lineage: Eukaryota > Metazoa > Chordata > Aves > Gruiformes > Rallidae > Hypotaenidia > Hypotaenidia okinawae. Next base: position 20,560,452 of record BSDF01000001.1, on the reverse strand, counting down.
ACAGAGTTGCCAGGAAGGTGTACCACTTGGAGGGCAAAACCAGCTGGGGACAGCAGTCAATTAATAAAGTCATAATGACACTTCTTTATGTTTTTAAAAGCAAATAAAGATGCCAGGGATGCCTAGTATGAAGCATAAAATATTCAGCCTTTTTGTCCTTTTGCTTCAGCAGTAACCTTAGACCAGAAACAAGATAAAACTCTCTTTACTTAATGGCTATGCAAGAGGCATTTGCAATAGCACTCTGACATATCTTATTTTAATGAGGTGTCTGGTAAACTGCCTGTAGGGTTACTTCAAGGCAAAGTTTATGCTCTATGACATACCTCCTTCTAGCACAAAGAGAAGTCCTATATTGCCTGAGCAGCCTGTCTCTACAAGAAAGGGATGATTACATTTTTTTGTCCCTCTCTTTCTCTACAGAGTCAATAGATCATGCATCTCCTTTGAGATCCTCTTATCTTTAAAAAAAGTTGTCTTCAGGAGATAAACACTATGTGTCTTCTCAAAGGCATAGGCACAATTTTCATTCTTTTTAATTTCAGTCTGTTTTTCTAAAGATTGTGTAACAAAACAACCAAAATAAGTAACTCACTGATGTGGCTTCCCTGTTACTGGGACCTCTGAAAAAATGATAAATGAGGTAAAATCTGAACTCAGCAGCTTGAGTGCCTTTCCTGCATTAATCACTTTTATTTGCATTACTATTTGAGAGGACAGTGCAGATAAATTAAAAGGAAATACGGGGCTGAAGCTGACATTAGCTTTATTTAGTTTCATCTTTGTACTCACTCTTATCGAGTACAGCTGAGAGTCTTCTGAAACAATTCAAAAGAACAATTCATGAAATTATTTTGATAATCCACTTATTAGGAAAAAAAATTAAAATCTTTGTTAAAACCAAATAGTGTGGAGACTATATTCTTTAACAAAGTCAGGGGCAAGAATGTATGCCTACAGGCTGTGCTACTGCCTGACAATTTCTACCTGCGCATCTCATTGCTGCTTCAGCTGAGCAAGGTGGTGGGCTGGCCAATTTTCACTCTGCCATTACTCCCTTTGCCGGGTGCCACTGCATTACAGTGCACGGATGTGCCGGCTCAGCTGGTGTGTCCTTCCCTCACTCTGGTTTATAGTCGAGATGTGCCTAGAGCAGCTGTCATGCTACTGGCATTGCCAGAATACTCTGTATCTGTAAAAGAGGGGATCTGAACCCCGTCCTCTCCCACCGGCCGCTGCCAAGAGAGCACAGCTTTATCTCTAACTATCCATTTCAACAAAAGTAAAATTTTAAGTTATTAAATATTTTATACTAGAATTGCACTAAATGTACTACTGCAAAAAGTATTTTATAGTCTTGTAGAACTGCTACCCAGCAGCAACACAATCTTTATTCCATGAAGATTTCTAAACTGTTCACAAGCACAATTCTTACTTATGTTGTCCCATAAATTACTAAGAACATAATTTACAATGTTCCAGCTACCTATATGATTACTGTGTCAGGTATATTGCAAAACTTCTGAAAAGCACAGAAGCCCCATTAATCATGAAGTGCTAGCTTGAATGTTAGCTCAGCTTCTCTTACCAAACCCAATAAACCTTCTGCATTAAGAAAAAAATACAGCATCATTTTAAAACCTAAGGTATCATTGGCTTAAAGCATCAGTCATGCTTTAAAAAATAAATGTTAGTCTGAAACATTGGTAGTCAGCTTCCCCATTGTTGAGAATATTTTGTGCTTAAAATAATTGTAAAAATAGATATCTGTCACTGAAAAGAAATATACTTTTATTATTACTCCAAAAATATTTTGCTCCTTCCTAAAATATGGTCTCCTGGAAAGAGTCCAGTGGAGGGCTATGACTACAAAGATGATTAAAGTCTTGGAACATGTCCACTATGGGAATAGGACAAATGAACTGGGATTGTTCAGCCTTGAGAAAAGAAGACCAAGAGGGGATCTTATTAATGTTTATAAGTATCTTAAGTGTGGGACAAAAGGGGAAATGGCCACCCTCTTTTCAGTGGTCTGTGGGGACAGAACAAGGGGCAATGGGCTCAAGCTGGAGCACAGGGAGTTCCGCAAAAATATGTGAAAGAATTTCATAGTAAGGCTGACAGAGCACTGGGACAGGCTGCCCAGGGGGCCATGGATTCTCCTTCTCTGGAGATATTCAAGACCTGTCTGGATGCCTATCTGTGCCATCTGTCCTAGGGAACTCCACTTTGGCGGGGGGAGGTTGGACTCGATGATCTCTTGAGATCCCTTCCAACCCCTACAATTCTGTGATTCTGTGATCTTCACAAGATCAACCAGAAATTACTGCCTCCCTGTGTCAGTAGAACAATTTACATTATCAGTTATCAAATGCAAAGGCAACCTTTCCGCAAAACCAGAAAGAGTTTGTAAAAAAAAAAGAAAGAAAAACTCCAACCCCAAAATAAACAAACCTGCAAAGCCAACACCTAAACCTAGGAGATTTACAGTGTGTTTATGGGAAAGGTTTTTGGGGAGCAAATGCTTTATCAGAGGTATAAGGCGCCAGAGGTTCAGTGCCAGCAGGTGTGGAGCAGTGCATGGCAGGACCAATGCAGTCAACAGGGAGACACATCCAGGGGATGTTACTGTCCCTGGTGGTCCCTGAGCCCTCCGTGGTGTTAAAGTGAATAGCCACACTCAGCTGATGGGCAAAGCCTTTCCTCTGAGTTGTGTTTCAAGCCACATTAACTCTCAATAACCACTTCTGCTCTCCTGACAGCCTGTCTCTGGCACTGCCCCCTCTCCTTCTTTGTGCCGGTATGAGGACTTGAGTAGCCAATGAACCCAAGGGGTGAAATCCTAAGTGTTGAAGCAAGCCCTGTTAAAAAAGAAAACCAGTTATTTTCTATGTTTATTTGAGAAATAAAGAGGTAAATTGATTCACCATCTGGAAGGTTTTTGACCCATGCTAAAGAACAGTATTGCTGATTTTCTTTGATCTTTCTAAATCCTGATTTGATCATTCCTTAATTATTGAAACATTTAAGTTCATGACCTAAAGAAAAAAAAAGTGTAATTTTGTACTTTTTTATGTAAGCATGTGCTGCTTTTTCTTCTGTTTCACTCAGTTCTTACACAAGTTGTTAGGCATTTTCCAACCTTAACAGTACTAGAACACCTTGAAAAGAAAAGGAGTAAGTCAGTGACTTGGCAATGAAGAATAATGCCAATGAAGTCAGTTGGGAATGAAAGATAAACTAATGAGTGACAGAGTATGTGTAGTAGCTTCATTCTGTGCTGGCCACTGACTCCTTGATAAGACACCAAATTTAAAAGGGAGGTTTCCTGAATATCCATGTGCCTTTTTCTGATGCACAAGATCTAACACCTTTTCCAGTGAAAAAATCCATGTTGATGCATTCCTGCTGTCAGTCTGTGAAAGGCTCACTGCAAGTTGGCATAAGGGTTGGGAATGGGAAAGTGTGAAGACAACAGTATGAGGAAATTCTCCATTTATTCAAGCAGTCAGGGTTTAAATGATTGCAGTGAGCTAAAATAAAGAGCCATTGTGTAGGACAGAACAGAGGACAAATTTTACAATCATATGTTTAAAAGCAAAGCAAGTTCATTTCAGAAACATTCCAAGTCTCTCAGAGTAGTCAGGACGCCAATTGATGACTCCTACCTACCCTTCTTAAGATGTTTACAGACACCTCTCTTTCTAAGAGACACCTGCAATCCTGCATGAATCTCATTTCCTTTCATTGCAACAGTACTGACTTCCATTAGTACTAATTATCTTTTTTAATGCCTTATTTCAGACAGCTATTACTTGCTGCAATGGAAGTAGAATAAATTAACTCCCTTCTGAACTGGGATGGGAGATTGGAAGATCTTTGGGGCAAGAATTTTTCCTTCTTCTCCTATCTAGACAGTCTCTAACGTGCAACTAGCCTTTCTTATCTTAGTCAAAGGCTTATAAGCATTGCTGTAATAGAAACACAAAGGCCTGCATGCCACTGCCAACACACGATTTAACGGAGCTAACACAGTGCAGAGGGAATTATAAATCCTGAGGTGAGACCTCAAGAGACACTAAGTTGCAACTTTGCCTCTAATAATTACAGCAACAAATTTTATTTTGCCTCCTTCCTCAACGTTTTTGACCAAAACCTTACAAAACATAATTATATTTTTTTGGATTTACTGCTATTAAATTTAATATAAGAATAATTTAATTCACATTCTTGCTATGACTTATGTTTTACAATTGTAACCCATTCTCTGAATATTACAAAATAAATGCTTACATGTAAAATAGGTAAATGCATTATATTTTACATTTAGCCTCAGAGCAAAGTAAACATGTCAAAACTAACAACTCCCAGTGCCTTCATTCCTAAAAAACACATAATATAAAACTGTATTTCATTTCATTTTGATGAATATTTGTATTCAGATTCTTAAAAGTAGCAATAATACCTGAGAACTTGTGGTAGCAAGCAGAGTTGGGGGAACGCCATGCCAGAGTTTAGTCTCAATTGCAGTGAACAGAAGGAATTTATTTCGGCTGATCTGTGTAATAGTTACGGGAATAACAGTCACAGACCTCCTATCCTCTAATCTCCTGCCACTTAACACCAGATATAATACAAATGTGTTTGTGTGGGGATGTGCGTACACTTAAATATGCACAATGCAGCCACCATTTTAGACCCTGCCAGAGCTGTACTCGAGTCTTTCGTAACTGCGCTTCCCAGTGAATCCAAACGTAGAAAGGGAACGCTGCGGGGAAGTGAGGAGTGACAGTGAAATGAGGCAGAGTTTGTACACTCAAGCTTCCAGCCTGGAAATTGAGGTATCGTAGCTCTATCCGCGGCCACATACCCCTCTTGTTAGCAGCGAATAAACTGGGCCACATGTCACAGAGGATTAAGTACAGGCCATAGCGCAAAAGAGCAACTGGAAAACAAAAGAAAACAACTCGGTCCCCATTTGCTCTAACAGAAATTAATTTTTGGTGAGCTGCGCTTTACTCGAGCTTTGGAAAAATGCCTGTGGGAGCTGGCAAGTGGGGTGATATTCATTTTGTCCTAATTTTAGGTCTCTGCTGTGGGGGTACTCTCAGGAGCTTTAGGGGGCCCAGACTCCCATTTGGGTTGTTCAGCATGGTCAGGGTAGGCAGGAGCTGCTCAATAGGGTAGAGGGGAAGAAAAAATGTCCCCACACCACAGCTGCACCACTGCAGTCAATGGCTGGGACAGGTGCAGGTCTCTCCCCCAACATCTGGCTGCCTGTCAAATGGAGGGTGTTCCCAGGTCCTGCACCAAAACCCTTGCCAGGGTGACAGTGGGTGCCCACCTCTACCTGTGGCACGTGCCCTGCTCGCTTCTCCTCAGCCACCAGCCCGCAGAAGCCAGGGCTTCATAGGAAAGGGTTGACAGACTGGCACTAATTAACACATGGAATAATCGAAAAATTTGTACATGAGGGGCTCAAAAGGTTCCAGTCAAGGAATGCCTTTTAGGAGGGAAGATCATACCTCTATTTTTATCCATTTTTTTCCACATTAATATTACATAAATTGCCCTATTTTTAAAGGACCTTCAGGCAGTAAAGGTAAGCATACAAATACTAGAAAAATGCCAAGCTATTAATTCCTACTATTAACTGATTCTTCTTCTGCACACACATGGGATGAGTCTTTATTAGGCTACATCATTTTGATTTGGATGGCTGCTTCCATCATTTGCTAAATAAGTAGCTATTCACTATCTGTTTTTCTTCTCCTCATTTGCCCTATGTTCCCATAGCCCATTTAGCATTCCTCATGTATATATTTCACTTTTTTTTTTTTTTAATGACATTGTTCACCTTTCTGGAGAACATCATGCCTGAGTGTAAGCCAGGCTGTATTGGAAAATGCCCACATCCCTGATACTGGGCTTCCAGGGAACAATGTAATGGAGGAGTCTCCTAATTCAAGAGAAAATAAAATTTTGTGATTTGATAATTTGAACATCCCCCTAGAATGAATGAAGCCTGGGTTTCATCCTCAGGTGCTGTAATGGATGGCTACAAACTCTTCAGGAGAGACAGGCAAGGAAGGAGGGGTGGTGGTGTGGCTCTATACGTTAGGGAATCCTTTTCTGCCACTGAGATTGTGACTAGGGATGATAACATTGAATCCCTATGGGTAAAGATCAGAGGAAGGGCTGACAAGGCAGACATCCTGGTGGGCGTCTGTTATAGACCGCCAAACCAGGATGAAGAGACAGATGAGGTGTTCTACAAGCAGCTGGCACGAGCTGCACGGTCATCAGCCCTTGTCCTCATGGGGGACTTCAACTTCCCTGACATATGCTGGGAGTATAGCACAGCACAGAAGAAGCAGTCTAGGAGGTTTTTGGAGTGCACAGAGGATGCATTCCTGATGCAGCTGGTCAGAGAGCCCACAAGAGGAACTGCCCCGCTAGACCTGCTGTTCGTTAACAGGGAAGGTCTGGTAGGAGATGTGAAGGTTGGGGGCTGCCTTGGACAGAGTGACCATGAAATGATACATTTCTCAATTCATGGTGGAGCTTGGAGGGGGAATAGTAAAACTGCTACCTTGGACTTTCAGAGGGCGGACTTTGATTTGTTCAAGAGACTGGTAGGGGGAGTCCCTTGGCATTCAGTCTTAGCGAACAAAGGGGTACAAGAGAGCTGGTTGCTCTTCAAGAAGGAAGTCTTAAGGGCGCAGGAGCAGGCGGTCCCCCTGAGCCGCAAAATGAGCCGGCGGGGAAGAAGACCAGCGTGGATGAATAGGGAGTTACTCTTGAGGCTCCGGGAGAAAAAGAGAATCTACCGCCTGTGGAAGGAGGGACGGGTAACTGAGAATGCATTCAAGGAAGTTGTCAGGATGTGTAGAGGTGAAATCAGAAAGGCAAAAGCCCAGCTTGAATTTAACCTGGCCGCTGGGGTGAAAAGGAATAACAAACTCTTTTATAAGTACATTAACAGTAAGAGGAGGACAAAGGAGAATATCCACTCTTTACTGGATGAGGCTGGGAATGTGATCACTGAGGATAAGGAAAAGGCGGAGGTTCTGAATGCCTTCTTTACGTCTGTCTTTAAAGGTCAGACAGATCCTCAGGGTACCCCTCTCTCTGACCTGGTAGTCTCGGCTGGGGAGCATGCTAACTCCCCTGTGATTCTGGAAGAAACGGTCAGAGACTTCCTACTCCAACTGGACTGCCACAAGTCCATGGGGCCGGATGAGATCCACCCGAGAGTGCTGAGGGAACTGGCAGAGGTGGTAGCCGAGCCGCTTTCCATTATCTATCAGCTCTCCTTGTTGACTGGTGAGGTCCCAGAAGACTGGAGGCTCGCCAATGTGACTCCCATTTACAAGAAAGGTTGTAAGGAGGATCCGGGGAACTACAGGCCTGTTAGCCTGACCTCGGTTCCAGGGAAGGTTATGGAACAGATAGTCTTGAGGGAGATCATGCGGCATGTGCGGGATGGCCAGGGGATCAGGCCTAGCCAGCATGGGTTCATGAAGGGCAGGTCCTGTTTGACCAACCTGATCTCCTTCTATGATCTAGTGACCCATCTGCTGGATGAGGGAAAGGCTGTTGATGTGGTCTACCTAGACTTCAGCAAAGCCTTTGACACTGTCTCCCACAGTATTCTCCTGAAGAAGCTGGCAGCCCGTGGCTTGGATGGGTACACCCTCGGCTGGGTAAGGAGCTGGCTGGAGGGCTGGGCTCAGAGAGTGGTAGTAAATGGAGTTAAATCCAGCTGGCGACCGGTCACGAGTGGTGTTCCCCAGGGGTCAGTGCTGGGGCCTGTCCTCTTCAATATCTTTATTGATGACCTTGATGAGGGCATTGAGTGCACCGTCAGTAAGTTTGCAGATGACACTAAATTGGCTGGGAGTGTGGATCTGCCTGGGGGTAGCGAGGCCCTACAGAGGGATCTGGACAGGCTGGAGAGCTGGGCTGAAGCCAATGGTATGAGGTTCAACAAGAGCAAATGCCGAGTCCTGCACTTTGGCCACAACAACCCCAGGCAGCGCTATAGGCTTGGGGTGGAGTGGCTGGAGGACTGTGTGGAGGAAATGGACCTGGGGGTACTGATTGATGCACGGCTGAACATGAGCCGACAGTGTGCGCGGGTGGCCAAGAAGGCCAACGGCATCCTGGCTTGCATCAAAAATAGTGTTACTAGTAGGAGCAGGGAGGTAATTGTCCCCCTGTACTCAGCACTTGTGAGGCCGCATCTCGAGTACTGTGTTCAGTTTTGGGCCCCTCACTACAGGAAAGACATTGAGGCCCTGGAGCGCGTTCAGAGGAGGGCTACTAAGCTGGTGAGGGGTCTGGAACACAGGCCTTACGAGGAGCGTCTGAGGGAGCTGGGATTGTTCAGCCTGGAGAAGAGGAGGCTCAGGGGAGACCTTATAGCTCTCTATAACTTCCTGAAGGGAGGTTGTAGTGGGCTGGGGGTCAGCCTCTTCTCCCGTGTAGGCAGTGACAGAACTAGAGGGAATGGTATCAAGTTGCGCCAGGGGAGATTCAGGCTGGACATTAGGAAATACTACTTCTCAGAAAGGGTAGTCAGGCACTGGAATGCACTGCCCAGGGAGGTGGTGGAGTCACCATCCCTGGGGGTGTTCAAGGAAAGACTGGATGTTGTATTGAGGGATATGGTTTAGTGGGAGCTAGGTGAATGGTTGGACTGGATGATCTTCTAGGTCTTTTCCAACCTTAAAAAATTCTGTGATTCTGTGATTCTGTTCTCATATTTTATCCCTTGACCAGTTATAAAATAAGGAAAACCAGCAAACAATGTTTCCAGTGGCCTCAGTCCAAATTTTCTCTTTCTAATTACTGATCTTGATTTGATAAGCTTTATGGAAGATTTTGTACACATTTGCAGGTTTTACTTTGATTCTTGCATTTTCTTTGCCCCAAAGAAAAGATTATTAAAATTCTGCTGGTAGCACTCAGAATATTCTATTGTAATAGTATGTCCAGTTCAGCGGGGATAATCTTCACCAGAAGATTTACTGCGAACATTATTTTACCTCTCCTGAAGGTCTCCCGTGAGGGACAATATGCTGATGGGATAGTTAAAGTTGTTCTAGTGTGGCTATGTTTGTTGTCATAATTGTTAGATATGATGACTGTAGAGAGTGTGAGACATGAAGCCATAGGGTATGTTAGACATAACGACTAATTTTAACTGCGTGCATGACTAGCAGTAGGATGATACACCTAGGAGGATGTCTAGTTATCTAGGGAAATAAATGTAAAATAACTAATAAGAAACAATAAATCCTTCATGAATAGAATTTGGATATAAGTATTTTGAGTGTATTTTCGCCTGCACCAAATTACTAAATATTTATGCATTGCTAAATCTTTTCTGAAGAGCCAAAAGAGATTATTTCTCTGTGTGTTTGCATTCTGCAGTGTATAGGGATGAGTGGAGTTCTGATTACTGATGCTTTACTGTATAACTATAGATCAGTGTAGGAGTAAGAAGGAGGACAAAGAACAACGCAAATTGCAAAATATAGTAACTATTGCTTCTTTTTTTATTACACTTGCATTATTACTTAGCTTTTAAAAATGTGTAAAAAGCGTACCCCAGAAATGTATACATTTGTATATTTGTATTTCCCTATGCAAGTTTCTTGAGTTTTCTCTTTTTCTAATATTTTTTGCATTATTAGTACTGGAACAAAATGTAGAGGAGCTGGATTTATTGGAAAGGACTGAGAAATAGCTTTGAAGGGTCACAAATTAGACTGCAGGAAAATTATATTCAACAACATTCAGTGATTGCATTGAAATGATTCTTCATGAGGCTAAATTTAAAATAGATTCTTTAAGACTCAGAAAATAACTACAGAAGAGTAAGAATGAGTGCAGGAAAATTATTTTCAGTGATAAGCAATGATTGCACTGGAAACCTATTCATTGTAACACTAAATTAAAAAAAAAAACCTTTTTTTTTAACCTCTAATTTGAGATTGAGGGGCTACTGAATGTCTTCTGTGAAAATAAATATTTAGGTCCTGAAACTGTTGTGTGTCTCTGTCTCTACAAAAAAAGACAAGAGCTTTTCTTCCAAGCCCAAATTTCGATGTATAAACTATGATACCTCATTATCATCACAGACTAAATGAAACAGAATGGTCTAGTAGCTTGGTTTACATTATTCTACTCCATGACTGCTGACCCTAAACTTAATTCAATTTAGCATTGCTGCATTGTTACTATTTTTTGCAAATTGTGTCGATGTCTTTGTCTTCCTAATTGTTCCAGCACTGATTTATAACTATGTGGTAAAACATTGCTAATCAAGGCTTTGCCAGTCCCCATACCCTGTTCAATAATAAAACTCCATCACTTTGAAAAACATTTTGGCACGTATTCTGGTTTTTTTATGTTTCAGACAAAACAACTTTTCTTCACTTCCACTTTAAAAACTAAAAATGTACTTGAAAACTCTGATTCACCCTACCTTGGTATCTAAAACAGGTGTGATAAATAGCGGTCTAGATGCTCTTACTGACTATGGGCACCTCTAGGAAATGTAGAAAATTTACTCAAACATAAATGCTGACTAGTTGACATGTTCTTAATGTCACTGTATGGTGTCTTATGAGAAAGGGACTCTCTACACTGAAATGTGAATGTCTGGTATGGATTGAGGGAAAGAATAAGGCAACGTATGGAGGTGGCACACTAAAAAATAGAAGTTATTTAAAGAAGTTATAAACAAGCTATTATGTAAACAAGTCTAATTTTTAACATTATTTTCAATATAAGAATATGATTGTTTTGAAATAAAATTTACTGTTTGGTTAACATTGGTTTTGCACAATAAAGAAAGCTTAATGAATATGCCCCAAAATTCCATCAAATAAAATAACAGAAAAAGCTACAACAAAGTGAAGTTCTCTTTCCAATAAGATTTTTTCAGTCAGCTTTCCCCTGTCTCCATGGCAGCTATGGGCACTTCCAAGTTTTGTGTCCATTCATTATGGTTACCTACCTCTATATGCAGCAAACTTATGAGTCTGTATAAATAAGAGGTTCCACAGGATTTGAAGATAGTCAGACATAGTGTTATTACATATGCATATAAAAAATATACATTAGTTTCACCAATTAACTTCAGTTAATGTGAACTGCACTTCAGGGACAACATATCTGCGTTTTCTCCTCCCTCAGTGATAGAAAACACAGAAGTTTCATGTATCCAACCCTTGGGCAGCAGTAGGTAAATACCCACAGTTAACTGAACACATATGGTGAAAGCCAGCCCCCACTTTCTGGACAGACAATATAATATCTTATGGAAGATAGTTTTGCTGTCTCCACAGAAAACAGACAAACTAAGTGACAAAGAGCCGAGGGTAATTTTTTTCAGATGCCTATTCACTCTTCAAGAAAGTTGCAGAAAATTCAGAGAGATCCAGAAAAAAGACTATAAAAGGAAGCTGTGTAGTCTCCCTCTTTCCCTGTGCTATTTTACCTGCAAGGCCACAGGTACCTCATGAGAATAATGTTTCTTGTACCACTCAATCATGCACTTCCAGGTACAATTGTTCCCCCTCCAATTTATCCTCCAAATATTCCATTTACTAGTAAAGAGAAAGGTTCTACCTCCATTGTTTGCACAGTTTGCTCTTAGTATGCTTAGAGAGACAAACAGCAGAAGTGAAAAATAAATGAAATAAATGGAAATACAGACTATATGAGGAAGATTACATCAGCTTTCTTATTTGGTTCATAAAAAATGAAGTACAAGGGCAATTATCTGTTCAATTCCATAGACAATCTTCTGCCAAAAATTATAGAACTGGTACAGGCATCGGATGCTTCATGGTATCAAAAGAATCAATGCATGGTGCTCATTTTAGCTTTCAAGTATCTGCCTACAAGTCAGTAGGCAGATAAGTATTTCAGAACCTATGAGTGAGATCTGTCGTTACAGCTCTCTCTTCAAAAAATTACAGAATATAAAAATAAATTTCCTGTAGAAGTACTGATGATCTCTTCTGGGAGAATCTCAAAGAGAGCCTTTAGCTTTTTCTAGGAATAATGTCTTCAATACCTTTAAAAGCCACCACTAAAACCCCTTTAAAATAAGTCTGTGAGTGAAAAAGTGGAAAGACTACTTACAACCTTTCAAACGCTCCATTCTCTATGCTGTGATCTTTTATTACCTGAAAAAAAGAAGGCAGGTGGATGGAAATAATCCCTGATTTGCCAAATGCCTGCAAGCTTTTAAGAAAATTTGTCTTGGTTCCTTAGCCTTTTAGCCTTTAAACACAGCAACACAGTATATAAAAATATTGGTTGTTATGCAATCACTCTTGAGGGGAAGAGTTTTAGGACTAGCTAACTATCCATGGGTACGGAACCAGAAAAACTGCTGATCAGGACGGACTCCAGACACCATATGAGAGGATATACATGGATTCATTTGAACGTCAAACTCATTTCTCCACTTCAGGCAAATGAATCTTAGGAAACGTGGCATATATATAAGTGCTAAAAAGTCATAAAATATTCAGAACCATCAGGAGTAGTTGGGAATGTGTCCTGGGGAGAAACTTTGTGGGAGAAAGTCAGAATTTGCCTTCTCCGTGAACAACCTTAGAGCTGAGATGGTGCAGGCTGAACCAACTGACCTCTCTAGGAAACTAGTTTATGGGCTTTATGGTCAAACCCAAATGCAAAGTTGAAAGAGTTCTATGCCATGAGACGTGAAAAAGCAGAGGCTGTTTCTGAAATAGGCTAAAGACTTTGTTCGTGTCTCTCTTCATGACTTAAATGAAGTCAAAACGTATTGTGAAGGGACAAGCCTCAGTGATTACAATGACATTAGCCCTCTGGTCTTCTGGTCTTTGTTTTGGTCCTCAGTTTAAAATAATTGAAAATCCTTCTCAGAAACTTATTTGTGAAGCACAGTGGAACAGAGATCAGTCCTGAAATCAAATCACAGTGTTTGGGAGAGGAATGATAGTTGTTTTCTCTTAAGGAATAAGTACATTTGTTCTTCTCGCTGAGAACATGGTCAAAAGAAAGATATGATTTTATGGAGGCTCAGTTCTTACATTCAATATGGAATAACTAGGCCTCTATCCTAGAGCTTTCACAATCTTACTCACACAACATGAAACTACAAAACTGTGTAGAACGGTACACAAAGACAGTGACATTTAAGGGATAAAGTGTTAAACAAATTTACAAGCAACAATTACATATAACTATATATAATTGACAATACTAAAGACAATTGTGTATTTTTTTGCACTAACAGTATGTGTGTTAAGTCAGGCAGCATGCAGGCTCAGTAACTTTTCATCTTTTTTTTGAGAATTACTGACTGTATTAAACTTCCAGAAAAATTGCGTGGAAAATTACACTATTTTCTTTGAGAATTGGAAAAAAAGATCAAATTTCCAAACAAACAAACAAACAAACAAACAAAATTGCCGCATTGAAATCATAACAAGAGGAGGTAAAATGCAGGCATGGGCAGTTATCTCTTGAACTACTTCAATCAGCAATGAATGTATCTTTTCTGAGTAGTTGTCTGAGTTGCATTGTTCCCACTTCAGTTTATTCAAACAACCTAGTTTCTCACAATAGGAGTACCCCAGCAGGGAGCAGTTTGTACTCATTGCTTACTACTGAAAATACTGTTGAAAAACTTTGGGTTTGTGTTTTATATGTTCATTATAATGACATCATTCTGCTCACAAGTTCTTCCTCTTTTTCTTCCTGTTACTAACGAGCAAAACTAAAATAAACAAAACCTTTTAAATAAAAAAATCAACTTGTCCCTCACTACTGACCCTATTAACCAGCTTTGTTTACTTGAATTATTGAATTAAATTAGTAACTGGTATATAAGAAAGTGTATATTTAAGTAGATTCACAAATTATGTAAGTCAAGACCAACTTACAAATCTAAACGTCCAAAGAAATGAAATTGTATTTTTGATCAGAGCCTTCGGGGAATGCTGAATAAGCCATGAGTGCTCATCCTTACCATATACTCCTTTGAAAAATGAGCACATTTGTGGACAAAGAGGTTGTATCCAGGTGGGAGATGAGATATAAATGACTACAGAAACTTCCTTTCTATTCCCAGGTACTAGAGAAGTAGTATCCTCCCTACTACTGAAGAAGAGAGCAACCTAGCTAGTACTCTTTGCTTTCCTATGACCTAACTCCTTCTTGCCACTTTACAGATGAATGACCATGCTCCACATTCTGCTGGGATGGCCCATGGAGGCACAGGGCATGGCTGAATTCTACCTTACTGTGAATTTAGCTATAAGGAACCAAAACCTTTTTGAGATTAGTCATCACTTAAACTCTCTTATTTTCACTCCTGTTTCTTGGCAACTGAATAGTGTATAGTCTAGTCTTTCCATGCTAAAGATATGTCAGCTCAAGTTTTATGCTTGTATTCTATCAAACAACATGACTTAGTGAAGTATGGTGATACGAACAGTGTTATAGAATATACCAGTCTTCTTACAATTTCAGTCTATGTATGTTTTCAATCTAAGATGTATGAAATTTTATTATAATAAGAATGTGATACTATTGTATTCTTCTGTCATTTGAAAGAGTCCTTCAGTGTGTTACATCATTATGTTAAAATTATGTCTAAATATTCCACTTAATGGGAACAGAAGCTACAGAACCCTGTGAAATATCTGAAATTGCAGTCAAATAAGTTAATAAAGACTAAATGGAGTTTTCTTGTTAGCTTGAGGTAGAATAAGAATTTCAATATCTTGTATTAGTCTTTGCAGAGTATCTTTCCAGTTTCCCAGGGAACCTCATGTGAATCTGGTATTAATAAAAATTATCAGAATTGCAGATGATATGAATTTTCTAAACATGCAATGATAGCCAGTACTGGAAATCAAAAATTATAAATCTCCCGTTAGGTTTTCCAAGTTGTTAAATATTTTTATGTACTTTAAAATTGTTCTTTATCCACCACATATTTTTAATCTTAGAATCAGAATTGTCTTTATTGGAAGAGACCCATTTGATCACCATGTCCAACCATCACCCTAGCCTTCTACCCATTAATTCAGCCTGTCCAGATCTCTCTGTGGGGCCTTCCTACCCTCAAGCAGATCAACACTCCCACCTAGCTTAGTGTTGTCTGCAATCTTACTGAGGGTGCACTAGATTCTCTCATCCAGGTCATTAATACAGATACTAAAGAGAAGAGCACAGAGCCCTGAGGAACACCACTGGTGGATGCAAACTGGATTTAACTCCATTCACCACCACTCTCTGGGCACAGCCATACAGACAGTTTTTTACTCAGTGAAGTATACACCCGTCCAAGCCAAGAGCAGCCAGTTTCTCTAGGAGAATGCTGTGGGAAACAGTGTCAAAAGCTTTGCTAAAATCCAGATAGACAAGATCCACAGATTTACTCTTATCCACTAAGCAGGTCAGCTGGTCATAGAAGGAGACCATGTTGGTCAAGCAGGACCTGCTTTTCATGAACCCATGCTGACTTGGCCTGATTGCTTGTTTTCCCTGCATGTGCCTCATAATGACACTCAGGATGATTTACTCCATAATCGTCCTAGGCAGCAAGGTCAGACTGACAGACTTTTAGTTACCCAGGCCCTCCTTCCAGCCCTTCTTGTGCTAGCTATTTTTAAAAGCTAAAATATAAGCCAGAAGTTATCATGCATAAAAGCTTTTCTTTCTCGTTTCAATTTAGAAAGCAAAGTTATACAATTTATATTGCTGGAATAAGTCACTAGAAATGTACTAGAAGACCAGAACACATAATCTTTTGGGTTCTTCAAACATCAGACAGCATCACTCACCCAATGAGTTCATTTGGGGAGTACTTACAGTGCATCATGAGCTCTTTTCTCAAGTTGTATTTCTTTGCCAGATGTTTTCACTGATATGAATGAAAGGGTGCATGGGCAGCCACAGATGAGGAATACTTCACGGTAGCCTATCTACCTTTGTCCATGCAGAATACACTTGCCTCATAGTCACTCAGCAGGATTAACTACAGCTTTAAACATTGCTATTCCCAGTGGTGACACAGAAAAACTCCTGCTGTCTTCCACAGGACCAAGAAAGGATTTTTCTGTCCTAAATTCTCTGGGAGGGGATACCCAAACATAACTATACTATCAAAATTCTCCTCTGGCATAATATTCTTCTTTCTTTAGACTCTCTAGTCAGGAAAGGCAACAAGGGCAGCCCAAATCACATTTGTGCTTTGAACAGCTGTCTCCTAGATCCAAACTATCTCCAATGAATGCAGAGACTCTAAGGACTGATCTGCTGTTTGCAGCAAGACAATGTTCTGGTCAATTTTGGTTTAGTCTCATTTTTTATATAAGGTGGTAATAATGTTTATTAGGTTTCTGATTGGTAATGTGATAGATGAATTCTGCTTTTTTGTTTGTTTGTTTAAATTCTTGCTAATTGCTTTTACCCACTCATTATGAGGCCATTATGCATGTTTTAGAAATAATTCACTGGCATGTGAGTTGTGCTTCATGTTTTTTAAATTATTATTATTAATGACAATTAAGACAGAAAGAGCAGGTATATGGAGAAGTTTTCCCAAATATCCAATGTTTTGATGACTGTTTTGCCACTGCAGTTTCATTCCTCTGTTAGTAAAAATATTTTTGGGGTGGAAATAAATAAATTCCAAGGTAAAAGTTCAACTGAGGATCAAATAGTGTTAAGAAAATTCAGTAATGTGACTCATTACTTGAGTCAGCCCCTAGAACTATGGAGTTTTTGCTGCTACCTTTATTAAAACCTTCCTCACATGGCAGGTAAAGAAGTTGCTGAAATGGTTTGAAAATCTGAGTAAAATGACAAGGTAATATTGAGAATATTGTAGAGGGAACTATCCAGGCTAAAGCAAAATTCTTTGTCAAAGAGTTCAGTCAGGAACTGAGAAACCACATCTAGATATATTCAAAACTTATGATTGCTAAAAAAGTTTATTTTTTGAACCTTTATGTAATAAAAAATTATATCGACTGGTCCCATGTCCAGATAGCAGAAAAACTCACCAGATTAATGAAATTATTTTGTATTGGTTTTGGTATTCAACTAACAATTGCTCTCTAAAGAATACAGACGTGAGTGGGAGTCTTGGATAAATATGCTACCCTGCAAAAATCTGTTTCCAATATAACATATCTATGATAAAGTTTTAATAACCTTCTTTGCTGTTGGGAGCTTCAAATCTTCTACATTTAATGAAAGTTTAAGTATCCCAAACTGTATCACAGTTCTCTCTTAGAATGATCTCCATTCTCTTTCAAAAAACCATCTTTTATCTAAACTTTAATCTCGATTTCTTTTGTTGGTAAGGAGGCTGTTCCACAGTATTGTGAACTCAGTGTAAAAAGGTCTTAGTTAGAAGATACTTGAGCTTAGAAACCCCCATTTCTGATTTTTTCTCTCAGCCTTTAGTGTTTGTGTGTTTCATCTCCCTTTTTCCAGTTAATCAATGATTATAAAATTTTTTGTTAGTGTTAGATACGCTGAAGAAAATGTACAAGGCAAAACCCATTGCTGTAGTACTTCAAAGGTAATTTACTACTGATATTTGAATTTGGGTTATTGTAACTTCAGAATCTAAAAATAACCTGCTAAAATTACACATATATCCTAATTCTTTGGAGAGACCTGAACTTTCTCATCAATCCTTTTCTAAAAGTCCTGGAGGAAGACCTGAAGAGACAAAGGTCTTTTAACTTTATCACAGTCTTTTCATCTGCCTTAAACAGAAATTGCAACACTTTTATAATATATATCTTTATTAAAATTTATGCTTATGGAAGCTTTGTTGATTCCAGGAGACATTCAGGATGGAATAATTTTTTTTTAACATTGTTTTCATAAAAATAAGGCATATCATAAAAATGACTAATGCTGCTTACTCATAACACTTCATGAGAAAAAAGATCCATTAGTCTTCTCTGTGACTAATACCTTCATTTTTTCCAATAAAATAAATATAAAGGTAAGTCTGCTGGATCTTAGACATGGAAGTCTCAGTTCTCTGGGGAACTTGTTCTCTCAACATTGCCATCACTGTGCAAGAAATCCTGTCCCTCATTTGACAGAGTGTTTTATTCTGGACTGCTGGCATCTGTGGAAATTTTTTTTATCGAGTGGTGGTACTTATCCTGTCCATTTATAATGATGAAAACAGACCTTTTTTTTTAGTGTGGCAAATGAGCATTATTACTTGTTGTGGATTAATGCCAGCTAGCAACTAATGACCATGCAGCCAGTCACTCCCTGCCCCAGCAGGATGAGGGAAAGGGTTAGAAGGGTAAAAGTCAGAAAAATCATGGGTTAGGATAAAGACAGTTTAATAATTGAAATAATTTGAATTGTATTATTAATGTTGTTATTACTGCTACTACTATCGTTATTAACAACAATAATAATAATGAAAAGGAAAATAACAAAGAGAGAGAAATAAAACCCAAGGAAGACAAGTGACGCAATTGAAAACAATTGCTCACCACTGACTGATGCCCAGCCAGCCCTCCAGGACTGATCCATCTGCCAACTTCCCCCTTCTCCTAGTCTATATGCATTATATACATCATATGTGTCATATGGTACGGAATATTCCTTTGACCAACTGTGTCCCATCCCAACTTCTTGCTGATGGGCTGGGGTGAGCATAAAAGGCCTTGTCTCTGTGTAAGCACTGCTCAGTACTAACAAAACCATCCCTGTGTTATCAACAGTTGGTTATTCTGATAAAAATGAACTCTGTCCCAGACAAAACCAGCACACTACTCCTTCTGTTTTGAAAAAGTACAGAAGATAATAGAGCTGACATTAAATTCTGCAGCAATATATGTCCTGAAGTGTTTAATAACACCTATCCTTGGCTTAGTTTAACCCCTGATCTTGTGAGAGAGCGTAACGTTGCAATTTACAGCTACAGGGCTGGTTTCCTTGTAAAACTGGGATCTGTTAATATTGGTATTATAAGTTGGCTATTTTTTTTTTTTGGTAATTAAACTGAGATCCCCAGATGATGCAAATCTGACTCCTCAGAATAAACAAGCAACATACACATAGGATATGGCCTTAGTAGGTAATAAAGGACACATAAAGACCAAAGAAAAAAAACTTACCTTAGCTGTAACTGTTGCTGTAGCAGCAGATTTCCTAAAAGTAACAGAAAGTTTGCATAGCAAGCCTTAATTGCTAAAAATTTTCTAGTCACTGGGATGGTACTTGAAAAAGTCAGAAGGAATTTTTGCAATATGAATTCTCCTGGTGGGAGGAAACTTTTTTTTTTTGCTCAATTCTTGTCTAAAAAATGACATTGAAATTACTTTTTGGCCCAGATTTAAAAGCAGTGTTCCTGAAGGATATAGAGTGAGAAGCAAGGGGATTATGGAGAGAGGCGAACTGGTATTAACAGGATTTACTCATCCTGGAATGTCTGTTTTATATTTGTGCTTTTGATTAAAAAAGATTTAGCAATACTGCTGGCTAATAGGAAAGCCCTTGTTTCTCCATTCCTAACTGCAAGATGATCCCATGAGAAGCAATTCCAGTCATCGCCTTCCTATAGCAAAGTTATCTCCATGAAACTTACATCTTTGTGAAAACAGTTTCAATAGCTATACCACTAACCACAATTTTTGCATTGTTTATGTGAAATAAATAGAATAGTTATCAGTTAATAACCAAAAGAAAGGAAGATAGTTTTCTGTGATATTTGATTCATTACTGAAAAACTTAACACCCTCCTAGCACCACCACCCCTTCCCCCAACAAAATGAAGACATTAATAAAGAATATAAAATTCCATGGAGGGGGACACCTGATACAGAAAGAGGTCTGTTGAGGTAGAGAAGAAATGGGGAGAGACAGCCTTTGTTGAGAAAGTTCTTTATTAAATCAGTTGTGTCTAACAAATCTAAGAAATCATACTGGGTGTAGTTAAATGGTGTAGGAAAGTACTTTGGCTGGAGGAGCAGTTCTGTCTCTTGAATAAAATAGAAGTAAACATGTTTTCGGGAGGAAGAGTACTCCTGACCACTTCTCTTTTTAAGTATTATCAGTAGGATGCTTCTTTGGTGACCAGGGATGAGCGAGAGGAAGCTCTGACAGTCAGTTCATACCATGAGGAGGGTACCTGGACCCAAAAGTTCCTTTAGAAGATTGTCACAAAGTAACTAATTTCTAGATATGCTTTAGACATTTTCTTTTACTTCAAAAGGGTTGTTTTTGAAGTATCTTAGCATAATATGGCAAATGTTAAGATTTACTGAAGTTCCGTATCTTAAGACTATTAAAGTATTGATGTGTAGAACTTCTGAGAGGTATTACTGCTGCCCTGTTTGCCCAGCTAATTTAGCATCTACTTAACTCCACATTTTTGCACACTAGCTAATTAATCTGTTGTCAGATCTATTCATTTTCTGACCCAAGATCGGCAATTTCTTCTTCCTTCTAGCTCAGTAGGTAGTTTTCTCTTGCTTTTTCCTTCATTTATCCAACAGATGGGAAAAAAAATCTTGATTAAAGATGAGAATCTATTTGACTTTCAGATTTTCCAATTTTTTTTCATTTGTCTTACTTAACTTTTTACAGATAATAAAAAATAGGATTACTTTGTTGCTATAGATCTCTCTGTCCAGGTGTAAAGAAAATTTGGGCTTATTAAATGCCTATTAAGGTGTGATGGGCTGACCATGGCTGCCATCCAAGCTCTCCCCACCTGCTCATTCCCTCCATCTCTACCAGTGGAATGGGAGACAATAGGAAAATAAAAGCAAAACGCCCTTTGGTCAAGATAAAGATGATTTAATAGGTGAAGGAAAGAAAAGGAAAAATTACCTAAGCAAAGCAAAAGAAATCACTCACCGTCTCCCAGAGGCAGACCAACACCCAGCCAGTCTCTGTACAGCACCAACCTTGGGAGATCACACACACACACCACTTCTTCTACCTCATTTTTTGTTGCTGAGTTATGATGTTATATGCTATTGGAATATCCCTTTCTCCAATTTGGGTCAGCTGTCCTGGCTGTGTCCCCTTCTAATCTCTTGTCCACTCTTCAGCCTACTCGCTGGGGTAAAGACAGGGAAAAAGAAAAGCCTTTGATGCTGTGTGATCGCTGTTGAGTGACAGACAAAACACTGGTGTGTTGTTAACCCTGCTTTAGTCACCAAACCAAAACTGCGCAGTAGGGGCTGTTGTGAGCAATTGTTCTTCACTCTGCTTACATACCAAACCACGCTGCACCGACCAGCAGAGATAACAGATTTGCATGTGATTTTCCGATGCTTCAGTAAAAGTCACTGAATGTGTTTCAACCTTTGTAGGAATAATGCTGAACATAAAAGGGAAGAGTCTGTGGGACTGGTTAAATGCCAACAGATTGTCACCAGCTATTATTCCTGCAAGCTTTACAAGTAGCTGATTATATTGTACACAGTTGTAAATTCTTTAAACAATATAATTGTTCAAGTAAATTTTGCTGTTTAGGCTACAGATGTTTCATTCAGTGTAGAATCAGGGCTAATAAAACCTGATAATACCAAAGAATTGGTCATGCCATAATTAGATTTGATTCAGCATACTTTTGTGTTTAAAAATGCTCTAGATACAGATTAGGCTTTATTCTCCTGAAACAAATAATTCAAATTATGAGGCAGGTGCTTTCTCTGGTTTCATCACAATACCTCTATTTTCTGATTTTATTTACTTTTTTCAATTCAAGAATGGATACAAATCCTTCCAAGGACAGAGAAGACAGCATCCGTGACTTACTCTTCTAGTCCAAAACCGAGGAAGCTAGTTGATTTTTTTGGCTAAACTGGGACATTAAAGATCTTCACAGAGACGTTGCAAAGCTCAGCTGGGTAATACTTCTACAATTGGTAGTTTTGGTGTGTAGAGAGTTAACAAAGAAGAATTATTTTCACCATTAGCAATTTTAGCACATAAGACACTTACATTCACTTACCTTAAAGTTGAATGCTTCAGTCTGTTGCACTGAGCGTGTCTTAAATCATAGGCTTTTAGACTCAGAGCTTCCTCCTTTGAGACTGTGCTTGAAGTTTTGTGATTCTATGGGGCATTTTTGGTTCAAAAATATTAATATGGTAGAAGATCATATGTAGAAAAAAAGCTATCTCTATCTGCTTTTAATTACTTTTTGTCTTCCAAATGAAGTACTGTGTATTACAAAAGATACCATACTGAATAATAAAGAAGGAGTTTTGCTCTTTTTTGCCAGCATCAGAAAAGTGTATGTCCTTCAGAGCAGGTACAAATCCAAACCCCTCTGAATTCCATACTTGCAGTGGCCCATTAAGAGTATATATTATGTTTTCAATATATGGAAAGAGTAAAACTGCAACACCCTCTGAACTCTGTATCTGTTAAGTCCTGCTATGGGGAAAGAATCCAGACCTCCTGAAAGGGATACTGCATTTGTTAATATGTTGAAAGATTAAAAATCAACAAACATAAATCAACATGACAAACATGAATCAACAACTCATAAAGAAATTACATTTAAATTCTCTGAATTTATCCACTGCCCCTTTGAAGGACAACAGCATTTCCCATTTAAACTTTACTACTTGTTACTTGAGCATTTACCCACAATAACAAGGACCATATGAAAGCTTTATTTCAGGACAGAATAACTAAATATGTTCACATTTTAAGGTCTCCAAATGAAAGTAACTCAAAATATACAGAAGAAGATAATTTTACTATGGATACTAAGAGAGTATGCTGTATTGCTAGCCTACAGACCTTACAGGGAAACTTTTGCAGTTCTACCTGTTAAGCTAAACTTTGGGATTTTAATCAGGTAAATGTCCTTGGGGGCTGAGACACACATGTGTGTTGACAGAAAGCTGCTACACCTCCCCTCCAGCCTGTCCCTCTCACAGCTTCAGAATAATTTATTCCAAGTTTCTTTTGTAACCCAAATATCCAATGAACTTTAAAATCAGGAATCCCACTGGGTTGGGTTTTTTAAAGAGATGATTCATACTCTGACCTCCAGATATCAGAAGTGGGAATACGTTTTTGTACATACCCCTTGCCATGTGTGTACTTGTCAATCAGATCACTGAAGATGTTGGCAGTGTCTACAGAGACTCCAAATGGTAGAGTCCCAGCGTTAAATATTTATACTCCAAATACAGTTTGTATGAATATAAAATGAGTGTCACAAACCGAAGCATTCTCATTTTGAAAGGCTATTACAATTTACAATTAACTTGACAAACTTATGTAAGACCTATTATCACTTTTTCCTCTGGCATTAGCAATTTGTGGAAGGTTTTCTCCTTCTCTATGAGCTATAAAGTTTCTGATATGAAAAATCATTACTTAGAGATTTAAAGCATTGGGTTTGTCTGTCTTTTTTTTTAATTTGGACTGATGTTTAATTCTGTGCTTGATATTTAATAAGATGCTAGATAGTGTGCTCTCTGACCAAGTATTTCACAAAAATACACTTTTGTTGAATGGAGGATGTTTTGATCACATGATAAAAAAATTGTGTTCACTCTACTGTAATATTTCAGATAATTACCATGGGTATGATATTTATTAAATGTGAACAACAAAGAATACTTTTCTGAAAAGCAATTTAGTTTAAAAGTCATACTATACCACACACTTATGCATGTGGCAATATATTTAATCCTTTTTAATACCTGGAGCGGTTAATTTCAATTTTGTCTTTTATAACTGCCATTATGTTGGCATTGTTAGAGAATAAAAAGAATCTGCTCCATTTTTCCTTCATGGTCGATGACAGCTACAGTTTTCTAGAGATGGAGAAAGACAAAAGTAGAAAAAGAAAAGCAAGATCAGAGTCTCAAAGCCTCTTCCAGCTGCAACTAAAAATGGGCTCTTAGAGTGTACCAAAGTAGTGATACACCCAGCAACTGGCTTCTGGACAGCAGCTCCAGTTCTGTAGCCACAGAAAACATATGAAAGATCCTTCTGTCAGAAAATGCTCAGGAAAATCAGAGCTAGCGTCCATCTTACACCCTGCCAAGAAAGCAATGCTGCCCCAGAAGGATTTGGAGAAAAGGATGGCTTGCAGGTTCATTGACAGGGGCAGAAAACTCTCTGCCCTCTCAGATGCAACCTCAACAGTATGTGGAGAAGCAGCAGTTCCCCTGCCTGCTCCTCAGTGATCCCCTTTTCCACTCTGCCCTTACTCACTCAGCTCACACAAAAGCTGCAAATGACACAAAATGGGCCACAGAGTTATACTGTGCAAGAAATATGAAATTCTTTGATGGAGCTTCTGACACCCAATGTGTTACAAAGTGTGAAATCTTCTTTTAAGATATGTTTTGATAAAGGTAATGTTGAAGGTACATTAGGCACATCTTCCTTATATTTCATAATTCTCATTCTCTAGTACAAACAATTATTTAAAGTCTACAACTGTGACTTGTGCTCATTGCAGATGAGTTTTCTTTTAGGATTTTCACTTAAATTCATACCATGGCAATGCCAAGTTACCCTTCTCTAAGTCAAATGATTTTGGTTACAAGCGGGTACCTTGCAGGTCTTCGTGAGTAGTTCCCATGTATGAATCCACTTAAGATGTCTGTAAAAGCAAGTGAGATTTAGTGGATTAAAGTTGAGATTGGGTACAAACTCCTGAAATATTAGCACTGTGGGATTCATTGTCACAGCAAGGACAGTTAATGCAAATCATATTATTCACATTCTGGAAAGCAAAAGTTTAAAACACAGAATGGAGCATCATGCCAAAATAAAAATAATATTTTCAAAGTCTTTGTCTTTATCTTGAGTGTCTGAGACAGTTTTTTAGATTAGACTGATTATAATTAATATAATATTATTGTTTTAAAAATGCACTTTAATGTGTATTTTATGTTAAGATTTTAGAAAGGAAAATGATAGGTATGTTAAAAAAAATCCCCTAATTTTCACTGTGATTTTCATCCCAAAGAGTTTCTGCAAACAGGATAGCCTTCATCATGAAGTGAAGTAAATTTATGATTAGAATGGAGCTTGACACCTAGGAATAAAGCAAAACATAATAAAAAAAGATTAAAAAAAGAAGAAAATGTTAACTTTGTTTTATGTGAGGATTGATAACATTGATAGTATTGTCTGTGAAGAAACACTGGCCAGAGTTACCCTTCGATGGAAGGAAATAACAACTTCAAGGATACTGAGAGAAAATAGCAGGATGCTGGTTGACCAATAACAGGATGTTGGTTGATCTTCATAGAGGACCATGAACAAAAGTAAGAACCTATCAGCTTGAAGCTTAAGGCACATGAACAAAAGGCAGTACCCTATCAGTTGACTACTGATAACATGTGAACAACTTGCAAAAGCATAAAGCTTGTGCTCGTGTAATAATAATGGTCTCTGGTTTATACCCCACCAGAGTCTGTGCAATTAATCTCCACAGTTTTAAAGAAAACGCAGAGCAGACAATAGCTGTTTATAGCTATTTCAGCTTTGACATGGTACAAAGCAGTGTCCCTCCTTTTTGACATAAACTAATATTTTTTTTCTGAAGCATTCAGAATGTTGCAATTCTTCTAAGTTTTTCTAAATTATAGAAAAATTACCCCATAGGATATGACCCTGAAAATGAAGGGCTTCTGTTTTTCAAATTTGATGTTCACCACAGAAGAACTGGTAAGACTTACTCCCAAGGCTGGGATTCCCTTGATAAGGATCTAGTCCTGATTGACTAGTATGCATATATACACAAATGCATGGATATGTGTGTGTGTGTGTGTGAAACCTCAGTACAAAATATCTCTTCAGAGAAAGTGGCAAGGAAAAACTGTATTTCTTAAAAAAGTCTAAGCCTTACTCTTTCTAAAGTGCTACCTATTTTTTGCTCTTAGAAGCAATTCAAAATTTGACAAAGAATTCATCCTAGTGTCAAGGAGATACTTTTATTGTCCTTCTGCAAAGGAGTCCAGATTTGCTTGATTCTTGAGTTCCTAAAAATAAATCCCAGCATTTCTCACAGTTGAGCTGTCTAAAATTCCCACTTCCCTGAAGTCCAGACTTCACAGCAGAGACACTGAATTCGAGCTTTCCTGAAATTTTTCTTCTGTTTTCTGGAAGACATTATGGTACAAAACACCAGAAATGAAAGCATGGCAGCTTCTGTTCAGATAATGCAGTATACAAGAAAAATAATGCATTCTTACATGTAAATATGTAGGGAAGACACTGAACTCCTGAAAGCAGAAATTATAAGTAAAAAAACGGGGAAGGGAGGGAAGGGGGAGTAGAATAGAAGCCAGTCTCTCCACAAGCAAAAAAAAACCATTACTGCAATTGCAAGAAATAAGAGAGAACTCCAATCTTCCACATTTTCTATGGTGGAGGTGAAGATACTCCCAACCTGTTTCTCAGATGTGCTCAGGAGAAAATGCACAGTAAGCAGGAGCTCTATTTTCAACCTAGGAAAGTATCATATGCTGCCAAGTCCTCTAGAGAAAAAAAAAAATGCCTTGAGCTTCTGCAATTAGCATCCACAATTAGTTATTACTTGGAAAGTCAGGCATTATCCACATACTTCAATTCCAGGTGTACAGGTAGGCATAATAATTCCACATTTTTCACAGAGGTGATACTAAAATATATGCCTTAACATCTGCTATCTATTTCTTATATTGTGGAAACAGAAAATTTAAAAAAAACCAAGCAGTTCTGTTTTCTGTTCAGGACATAGAATATGTGCTAATGAAAAGAGCATTTGACCAAGAACTGGTCTCCCCCTCTACTCTGCCCTGGTCAGGCCCCACCTGGAGTACTGTATCCAGTTCTGGGCTCCCTGGTACAAAAAGGACAGGGATCTCCTGGAGAGAGTCCAAAGAAGGGCTACGAAGATGATTCAGGGCCTGGAGCATCTCCCCTATGAGGAAAGGCTGAGAAAATTGGGACTGTTCAGCCTTGAGAAGAGAAGACTAAGGGGGGACCTAATTAATGTCTATAATTATCTTAAGCAGGGGATGCAGGGGGAATCAGCCAGCCCCTTTTCAGTGGTCTGTGGAGACAGGACAAGGGGCAATGGCTGCAAGTTGGAGCACAGGAAGTTCCGCACCAACATGCGGAAAAACTTTTTCACAGTGAGGGTGACAGAGCCCTGGGACAGGCTGCCCAGGGAGGTGGTGGAGTCTCCTTCTCTGGAGATATTCAAGACCCGTCTGGACACCTATCTGAGTGATATGTCCTAGGGAGCTGCTTTGGCAGGGGGTTGGACCCGATGATCTCTCGAGGTCCCTTCCAACCCCTATGATTCTGTGATTCTGTGATTCTTTGATTCTGTAACTGGCTGATATTTATGAAAAGTAATACTGAGCAGCTATGCATTCAGTGAAGGAAGTGGGAATGTTGTGACAAAAGAATACAATGTGAGTTTGTAGATGAAATCTGGTTTCCATAATCACAGAGGATCCAAATTAATGTTATATAGACAGGAACAGAAATTATGTGCTGCTTAAAATTTGACTGCTTGATCCAGCACTTAAAGACTACAAAGTTCTTTTGGAATAGGTAATCTTTTATGTAATATTCATATACTTTAGAGAGCAATTATTCCCACTTATATTCAATAAGTTGGTGCTGGTTGGCAATAAATCTCATTGCAGCACAATTTCTACAAGCTGTGCTCTACTCCCGAGGGTGCCTGAAAAGTTGAAAATGTAGAAAATTGATATTTTGCCTGGCTGTAAAAAGACAGGCTGCCTACTGCTCAGTCAGGAGACAACATCTGAGAGCCTCACCAAGACTCAGGCATTCATATGAAAGCCAAAGTTAATTCAAAGATTCTGTAACATTCTGCCAGGATTTGAACAATGTGTGACAGTGTGTATCAACAATTTATTAATTAGTCATGAGAATCTGCAAATATTTATTTAGGATTATCTCCACACAACTCCTTCAGGAATTGCTCTTTGGGGTTGTTTATTCATTTGTGTTCACAGACTAGTTTCAGGAAAATAAAATATTTTTAAGTATGAGACAAAGAATTGATTCTTTGAGTTTTTTCCTGAGTTTCTGCTAAAATGTCTCAATAAACAATGTTATATTCTAACAATTCACTCTTCACAGTTCAGGTGTAGGAAAAGGCTCATTATTCCACAGGTGAAATGTATTCCAGAAATTCCCAGTGCACTAACTAGGGACAACCTTATTATCGCATACCCTAAAAAAATATCCTTTAAATCATTTAGTGATCATTCCTTAAGTATCCTTAAGTATCCTTAAGTATCCTTAAGATCATTCCTTAATTGATTGCCTTTCTACCAACCATCCACAATGAAAAGTATTTTTCCATTAAGGAATCTAAGTTCCTGGAACAATGTTGAAAGTTAATCTAGTCAATAAATATAACTCATGTGCCCTCTTAATATACTATATACCTGAATAATGAGGAAAGAGCAACCTGTCTATGTATTAACAAGAACATCAGTTATAGTAGAATAATTGTGAGTCCTGAACCTCTGGTGGCAGCCTTTTGGTGGTCTTCCTTGAGGACTTCTGCTTCTCATTCCAATGGTCAAATGAAACCAAAGGATATACAAGAAGCCAGTCATACAGTCCTATAGAGCACACTGATGGCTTTTATCATTTGTGTACTTTGACACTCTTGGAAGTCTCATTTCTAAAGACATGTGATATCTCCATCAGGCTTCTCCTGATAATTTATTTGTGTATATATATATAACAAATTTTTTTTTTTTTAGTTATGTCTGTGGATATTATCAAGTGTAGTTAGATGATAATAAACCTTAAATGGATGGAAGTAACAGACACTAGAGATCTAAATGCAACCAGTATCTTTATTTGATGGCTCGCAACATTCAGTAAAATGTGTGTAATTCAGCAAGGTTTTAGAAGCAGTAGAAATTGAAGAAAAGATTTCATTTGAGTTGTATTAGTAGGAAATTGAAGGACACTTTACACTTGTATGGGACAGCAGAAGTGCTCTACCAAATGAACTCTTTGTCTGCTCTAACTGGACTAGAGAGTGCTAATGGCCACGTCTATTTCACTGATTTTGTGCAGAGCAGAAGTACAGTTTTGAAGCTGATCCCCCACTTGTCGGTAGCTAGGGCCCGGCGGTCGGAAGATGTCGGGTTGTACGGAAAGCTAGGCCCCTCTCCCTATAGCCGATAGCACTTGATCTAGGATGTTAGGACGTAAGCGGACGGAAGTGACGTTGTAAACTTAGACTATATAATGCTGCTACACGAAGCAATAAACGCCATTTCACCGTCCACCAAATTGGTGTCTGTGAGTGATTGGCCCGGCAGCCTGAGGTGGCTGCTGTGCCGTTCCTGAGAAAGGCCGCCACGCCATCAGAAGGCAACAAGTGGTGCCGAAACCCGGGAAGCAGAGAACGGGGGACGGGATTCGCCTGAGCGGGTGAACGGCGGCCGGTGCGGCGGGACCAGCCCGGCGGGGAGGACGCTCCCGGATTTGCGAGGAGGATGGAAGCCCTTGCGAAGGTCGTATTACAATTGCATAAGCAATGGGGTATTGATTGTAAACCTAAAGAATTTATTGCTACTATTACTAAGCTTTTGCAACTAGGTGTTATAGATCGCCCGGTAGATATACTTCACTCAGATATATGGGAAAAGTGCACTAGAGCTTTAGCTGAGGATACTATGTCCTCCGGTTGTGGGAAATGTCTTAAATCGTGGGGTAAAGTTGTAAAAGCTTTGCGAACTGCTCTACAAGAGCAAGAAACTTGGAATGCTGCACGAAATTGTTTACTTGTTACCCCCAAACTTGGGGTCGGCGCAGCAACGCAAACTTCAGAAGGTGACCATGTGACCGAATCTAACACCTCATTAAAGCCAGACGGTCACGCTTCGTCGCCTGGCCTGCCCAACCCTACTCCCGAGTCATCACAGGCGGAACAACAGAAATCCTTGTGGGCTGATCTACTTGAGGAGGCTAAAAACGCAGCTGCGGAAGTAGAAATGGAAAAAGGCAAAGACAAACCCCCGCCGTACGCTCCCAAAAATGGCGCTGAGCAACAAGCTGAGGGGCGGGGCATAGATAGCGCGAGAGGACAAAGAAAGGAATTAGTATGCATAGTGGGTGTAGAGGAGGAGCAAGAAGGAGCTCGAGAGAGAAGGGGTGAGGGGAGTGGTTTTGGTGGTGGTGAAGGGGCGGAGGTTGCGAACAAAGGTGCTAAGCCCAATCAAGGCACGCGCCGTAAAACATGCCCTCATATGGGTGGCGGTAGAGGGAGTGACTGTAGGCGGAGGAAGGGGAAGGATCGACCCACCCATCATACGAAAGAGCGAGGGAGGAGTTTAACAAAAAGGTACGGGAGCCCGGAACTATCTAGTCAGTCGACTTCCGCCTCTGAGACAGACACCAGCGGGGATGAGGGGTCAGACAGTCAGTTTGCTGCCGGCTCAGACTCAGAGCGTAAAGAAGCTAACATAAATAAGATTACCAGCCATAACTCTTTTGTGTCAGTAAAAAGGGAACAAACAAAGAATATTCCACTCACAGATTGGAAAGAAATACAAATTGCTTGTGCCGATTGGGCTCAACCCACCGCTGTAATACTTCCAGTCCGTGTCACAGACGGGGGGCAAAGGGCTTATACCCCTGTAAATTCCAAAGACATTCAAGCGATCGTTAAAGCAATTGCAGATAAAGGGATTAACTCTGCTATGGTTTCCACCCTTGTGGACAGTGTCTTTGGAAATGATGATATGCTCCCATTTGACATAAAACAAACATGTAGAATGATCTTTGATGGGGCAGGAATGATTGTTTTTAAACAAGAGTGGGAGGACAATTGCACGAGACAGCTTGCCCAGATAGCAGGCGCAGATCACCCATTGCATGGCTCTAGCTTACAGCGACTAATGGGTACCGATCCAACAATAACTACACCCCAACTGCAAGCCCAACTCTTACGGGCCCCAGAAGTTGTAGCTACCACCCGCGCAGCCAGAGAAGCCATTCGTGTAGTTTGCAGAATAGTCGCCAAGCCGGCGCCATGGTCCACCATAAAGCAAGCCGAAAGTGAGAGCTTTACTCAGTTTGTGGACCGCCTCCAAGCGGCAATTGACTCCTCTGCCTTACCTACAGAAGCAAAGAGTCCAGTCGCACTAGAATGTTTACGCCAGCAATGCAATTCGACAACTAAAGAAATTTTACGTTCATTACCACCAGGGGCAAACCTCGCAACTATGATTAAGCATGTCACAAAAGAAGAACACCTAGCCCCAATCCAAGCAGCTGTGTGCACTGCGATAGCCAATGCTATAATATGTTTAAAATGTGGCGAGCCAGGCCATGTCATGTCCAATTGTCCTCAAGTAAATAATCTGCAATTCCCAGTCCGCTCGCTGCCCCAGTACCAGAATCGGCCAAAAGGACCGTGTTGGGCCTGTGGAAGGAAGGGACACTTTGCAAAGGAAGGTCAGTTTAAGGTGCCGGGAAACGGGGTAGGGAGGGGGCGGGCGGGCCGCGTACAGCCCCCTCCCACCTGGGATATGGGGCGATCCCAGCCGAGCCAGGAATGTGGGTGTGCCAAAAATTCGGAGTTAGCCCTTGCATATATCTTGATGATTTCGATATCTCTGTTGATTTTTGTGTCCAAGCTCTTATCGTTCCCAGGATTTTATATCACCGAGAAGAAGAAGTACATCTCTTCTCTGACGAATCTCGCCATCTTCACAAAAGAGAATTAGTTACTGCTGTCACCTTTGCGATGCTCCTTGGGTTAGGAGCCCTTGGCACAGGCACAGGCGTTTCAGCTCTTGTGACCCAGCGCCGAGAACTCTCCCAGCTGCAAGCGACCATCGATGAGGATTTACTAAGAATAGAAGAATCTATCTCCCTTTTAGAAAAGTCTCTCTCCTCCCTTTCGGAAGTCGCCCTGCAGAATAGACGAGGGCTAGACCTCCTGTTCATGCAGCAGGGAGGCCTGTGTGTTGCTTTAAAAGAAGAGTGCTGCTTCTACGCAGACCACACAGGAGTCGTGCGTGACTCCATGGCAGAACTGAGGGAAAGATTAGCCGTGAGAAAAAGAGAAAGGGAGAGTCAACAGGGATGGTTCGAGTCATGGTTCAACAAATCTCCGTGGCTCACCACCCTCATTTCCACTCTTATAGGCCCTTGCGTCATGTTGCTTTTAACAGTGATGTTCGGGCCCTGCATTCTAAACAGAGTAGTTTCATTTGTTAGAAATCGGTTGAGCTCAGTCAACATCATGTTGGTTGAGCGCAAACAGTTGCTTTAAGTAAAATGTGTTAAAAGTTTCTAACAGTTAACAATAACACTAACTTTGGTTGTTCACTAACCCACGGTTTGATAACGTAGAACTAACCAGGATTGTTTTTAGAAAACACTAACAAACCATAGAAAGAGTCATGGCCGAAGCCAAAATTTATCAAGCTGAGTGCGGAATAGAAAGAGAACAGCTGAGATGGATACCCTTTGTCACGCGTAAAGAATTTTTAGGTGAAAAGATTAGAACAGATCTGCTTATTTTGATTGGTTGTAGTTGTGTTGCTTGCGTTGCTCATCTCTTTGCTGCAAGGCGCCTGCAGCAGGGGATGGTGGCACATTCGTAACACAAATACAAAAGAAAAATTGGGAAACTACGGCAGGCCCGTAGACCCCCTTGACGATTTCACAAGCGTTCGTGACGAAATGTATTCATGCGGAAAGATAGCTAGAACATCGTAGTCAAATCGCACTTCTACTTACAACAAATTGCAACATTCACCAGTTTACTAACCTTAACGTATTAGTCTAACCATAGGTACTACTAAACATTTTTAAATTCATTATTGGTACTTAGTTAGGCATAGAGAGGGGGGAAATGTCGGTAGCTAGGGCCCGGCGGTCGGAAGATGTCGGGTTGTACGGAAAGCTAGGCCCCTCTCCCTATAGCCGATAGCATTTGGTCTAGGATGTTAGGACGTAAGCGGACGGAAGTGACGTTGTAAACTTAGACTATATAATGCTGCTACACGAAGCAATAAACGCCATTTCACCGTCCACCAAATTGGTGTCTGTGAGTGATTGGCCCGGCAGCCTGAGGTGGCTGCTGTGCCGTTCCTGAGAAAGGCCGCCACGCCATCAGAAGGCAACACCCACTTTTCTCCATTTACCATGTGTTGATTCACTGCCGAGAGCAGTTTCGGTGTTAGTGAAATAGATATTTTTTCCAGAGGAAACTAAATCAGAAGCTTTGCTCTCTAAGTGCTTCAATGCTAATGAGTACATTATGCTCTGAACCACTGTGCAGGTTGTACCACCAGAAGATCTTCCACCATGTACTTAACATTTTTTCCTTCACAAAAAGAGTCGAACCACATGAGTAGATGAATTACTCAACCCACAGAATGAGCTGAATCTCTCAATCCAGACTGAACTTAAACTGAAATAATCCCTGCACTATCATATGGTGGGAGTAGGAGTAGCCTCTGCTTCAGTTGCTTCTGTTTACAGATCCTTTCCCATTGTGCTGCATTACCTACTAATCCATGAATAGAGATATATTGCTTCATTTTTTTAGCACCTGAGTAAGCTTTGATGATTTTAGAAACCCAGGTGCAGGCACCCCTATGGCTTTCTCTTTTTAACAGTGGCAGGATCTTCAACAGGAAACTCTCAGTGTTTCAGCTAAATAGTGTATTGCAAAAACATCTGGAAAGAAAAAGGAATAAAATATTAACACTCTTTGCTCAGGTATGTTTCAACTGTTTCTGATTTCTGACAATAGGAAATAAAGGGTTTTTTTCAGTGTCTCTGGCTTCTTAATAAATAAAGATGAGAAAGCCAAGGTTGCTATGCACTGTGGCACAGAGAATTTCTTATAAAGTTTCTTATAGACACAGGGAGAAGTGTTTTTGATAGGGCAGAGAGAGTGTGTACTTGGAAAACAATGGCTATCACTGATCCAGAAGTCTGATTACAAGATACTGGATTTAAATAAGTATTGAGTTGTAAGGGGCCTCAACAAAGACAATGTTTTTCTATTGATGCAACAGTAAGACTCTACACTGGAAACTGTTAAAAAATCATGAAATATAAATATGAAAGTAACTCCCTCAGGGTTGAGTCAACTGCATAGCATCTTCTGTAAGTTCTGGCATATGTATATACAAGGTTACCTACAAAATAAAGCAACTGCTAGCTTTAGATCTTGAAAAGTGCTGGCATTGCTAGTGACACTGACAGAATTCAGAGTCAATTAAAAAGAAAAAAGATTAATTTAATTCATATAATATTCTTCTTGTTGTGAATTTCCATATCTGTTTATTTTTTTCCTATAGCTTCTCTTCTGCTTGCCCTGCCAATGTTGTTTAGATAAGGATTGCTTATGCTCGTGCTCTCATTAAAGTCACTAGGAATTAGCAGTTGAAGTTGATTAGACCCTCCTAGCAAATGCAACTCATTGGTCCCTTGGAGCAGCAAATCTGCCTGGCAGAGGTATGCAGCCACATGAAACAGACACAGTTCTTGCTGGGGCCAGGGGAAGCTGAGAATTAACTAGTGAGAGTTGCCTGGGTGAGAAACATGCCTCAAACACCCTTTCCTCTGCCATGGCAAGCATGACAGGAATGTAAAGCAAGCAGAGGAGTGCTTTCTCACAGGCAAGCCAAGTCCATTCACAGCTGAGACATTGCTCACAAATCCTTTGAATCATGAAATATACATATATAAAAATATGCATATTTTCCCTATTCACAAGCATTGTACAATAAGAGATGCACTGTAAAGTGATTTATTTTCCTCTAGGACATCTGATGACCACTTCTGTAGTTAATAAGAAGACCTAGTTTTAGCCTGAGTGTTTCAATGACAACTTCAAATCCATTACAAAAGAGGCCTCATTATCTCCACTTTATAAACAGAGAAATGGATGTACAGAAATGACATGTTCAAGTCATCACGGTCAAAGGGGGTACAAAATAGAAGATTTTCCCCCTTTTTCTTTATTCAGAAGCATGGGTATATAATATGTGCAATGCATGCATCTGAGGGCTGAGCCAGCAAAAACTAGCATTAGTGGGTCTTGCCGTAAATTTCATGGGAAGAATGGGCTTTTCCTCTGCTTGTTTTATGCTTGTGTGGAAGTGGGTATTTAGCAGCAGTAGGGAATGAAGGTTTTGTTGAAGAAATAATAGCAGGCTGATGGTAGGCACAGTATGGTCCTTCTCTGGCCTGTATTCAGCCCAGCAGGAGTGCCAGAACTGCAGTGTTCACTCACTCATAACTGTGTGTTAAAATATCAGTTAAACTCTTGAATATTTTTTTATATATATTGCTATTTTCAATTGGTTTTCAATGCATGGGGCTGTCAGCTGCATACAAACTCTTTCAGAAAAAAGCCTTCCTGTCTCTGCCTCTTCATACACTGAATAATGAAATTTTGTAAAACACAGGGTACAATATCTTCCCAACTTGAAAAACAACAGTTCTTTTTCGTTGTATTTGTGTACTGTCATTATGGTATTCAGATGATTTTCAGCAAAACAAAAGCAGGTTTCAAACTCATGTTTCAATTCTGGAACATGAGATCCTTGCATATTGTATTTTCACTCTGTGTTATCTCTACTTTTTCCTTTCCCTTATAAACTGCCACCGCTTCAAGAAAATTTTAATTAAACCCCTGTGCATGTGCAAAGCTAAAATACTGGATAAAGGACAGAGGGCTCTACCATTTGTAGGCTCAGTCCCCAAGATATTGCAACACTCCTTGCAAATACTAATTACTTTGCAGCTGTCAGGACTCAATGTTTATTTATTAATAATGAGAATGATTTTAGTTGTGTCTCTCTATAGTATTCTGAAAGCTGCCATGCTTCCAGTCTAATAGTCTGCTCCCTGCTTTCATAGTTTATAAATTTTGTCATTTAAGTATAAGGAGAAAATAGGAATAGCTCTTATAATGGCATTTGCTTTACATTCATCTGCATTCACTGTTGTTCCAAAATATCTGAGAAGACATATTCATGGCCTTGTCTGACTGTTTCTTATTTAAGACAGTTACCTTGTTATTATTTTATGCCTTCTCTCCATCTTTCAGATGGATTTTTAAGAAATATTTTACTTGCACCTGACTCTTACAAATTTTAAGATTCTGGCATTTGTAGTTTATAAGGATACCCATTCATAGTGAAACAGTGTCACAAGAAAATGAAAACTCCAGCAGAAAATGTTTTCAAAGTGTTTATTCAAAAATGAAAAATCTGAGAGACAATGAGGGACATACAGGCATTAATGCCTGACAAAACAAACATTTAAAATTCTTTAACTGACTAATTAATCAATGTGATTTTTTTTCTCTATGATGAATATTGTGGGCGGCAAGTAACTGGAAGTTATAGTGCTCCAAACCAAGGAAGAAAGCACTTATCCTAGAGAGTATGTACAGAGTGGATGAAGTGTTGTGGGATGTTTGAAGTGTAAAGCCATTTTAGATACACAGAAGATGTAATGTTTTCTTGGAACTGAGCACTCAGTGAATCACACCATTAATTTTGATAATGGAATAGACTGTCTGTAAAATTCTACAGGGGATTAAACAATATGAAGTATTTCCAAGGGACAATGCTTTCCTGCTGATTAATATGCTCAACCTTGGGAGAATTATTAGGTCTAATAACATCAGTCAGTATTATTCTACTTCTAATAAATAAAATTGCTAATTGCAGCACAGAAATATTAGAAACTGTGAAATATAATTGCTAGATTGACTACTACTAGTGGTGGCTGTCAACCAGTCAAAACACATATGTTTGGTTATTATTTAAAACAATAACCTAAGGCAGAACTCCAGAGGAAATGACAATGCATAGTGCCTAATTAAAGAATATCAAAGTGTATCATCATGGAGAAAAAGATTCAATGTTAGGACAATAAATGTCTTACTATTAAAATCCTTTAACTTCCTAGTTCTTCACTTTTCAGGATTAATATTACAGTAGAACCATTTTAAGACCTAATTTCCTGGTGAGATTTGAATGCAAATTGCCATATGTGATGAGACCAGTGAGCCTCTAGTCCATGGCATGCTCCAGGACCCGCAAGATCCACCTGAATAGAAGGGCTGTGCTGTATAACAGAGCTTCTGAGCAACACATGCCTTCCCCAATCCAGTACTTCAAGGCAGGAAAATGCCATTACACATCATTGATGGTATCTATTCTAATTTTTGATTAATGTCTTTGGATAGTAAGTTTGCTATCCTTAGAAATTCAGAGTCCTGTCTTTATTATAGTTCTAAGCTCTGTACTTAGTGCTTTTGTGTGGCAATCACTTCACCAGTCTTTTTTCTTCCCTATGACTGAGACTATCTAATCACTGTGATTCTAATTCCCTTTTGTTTTGTTTATAGTTTTCTCTGCATCAATTTCAAAATTGCAGGTCAATCCTTTGACGATTTCATATGCTTTTTAAAAGAATTGAAACAAATATCCCTCTGTAAGGCACAATGGGCTTAAAGTCCCTTTCCCACGTTCTCTTTGTGGCAGGTTTGAAGGTATGCAGTTCAGAAGTGTACTTTCACAGGTGGATACATCGAAGGCAGATTCATTACATAAGTCCTAAAGCAACTTCAATGTTACATTGCTAGTAAATTTTGCTTCAAATCATACCTTATTAAACCTGATGGAAAGTTATGTCCATTTAGTGAAATTGCTAATGAAATTACAGGATAGCGAAGCAAAATCCTCAGAGCTGAGGGAATGTCTTTGGTCTTCTAAGATGTTAAATTTCAGTGGCTATTGTACAATGGAAATTATCTGCGGAAACGAATATACACACACACATAGGAAGTAAATACATTACTCAAATTTTCTTTCAATTAATGAATCACTAAGTCCCGCTCCTGAAAAAGTGTTATGAAGGAAAAATTGTCACAGGCCCTGCAATATCTTTTAACATTCTTGTATTACATCTTTTAATTTCTTTTAGCACACCAGTGTTGATAAATGTCTTTTTGAAAACAGGAAAGTCCACAACAGTGAGAGGTAATGGAAAAGTTGATGGGTTCTCTGATGAGGATTGAGTCCCTTTGTACATCTTTGTTCTGGTTCCAGCTGAGTTAATTTTCTTCATGGTAGCCAGTACTGGGCCATGTTTTGTGTTTGTGTTGGAGACAGTGTTGATAATATAGATTTATTTTTTAATATATACAGAGGTGTGTTTTGTTGTTGTGGAGCACTGTTTACACAGAGACAAGTTCTTTTCTGCTTCTCACACCACCCTGCCAGCTAGGTGGCTGGGGGTGCACAAGGAGTTGGGAGGGGATACAGCCAGGACAGCTGACCCCAACTGAACAAAGGGATAGTCCATTCCATAAGATGTCATGCTCAGCATATAAAGGTGGGGAAAGAAGGAGGAAGGGGGTAGATGTTTGGGGTGATGGCATTTGTCTTCCTCAGCTGCCATTATGTGTTATGGAGCCCTGTCGCCCTGGCGATGGCTGAACACCTGCCTGCCCATGGGGAGTGAGAATGAATTGCTTGTTTGGCTTTGCTTTTGCTCGTGCCTTTTGCTTTACCAATTAAGTTCTCTTTATCTCAGCCATCAAGTTTTCTATTTCACTCTTCCAGCTCTCTCCCCATCCCACCATGTGGAGAGTGAGCAAGCAGCTGCTTGGTGTTTAGTGGCTGGTAGGAACTAAACTGTGAAAACCTTGCACTTCCTTACTTCTCTGTTTTAGAAGGTGTAGCTGCAGTCTGTGTTTTGTGGGATGGCATATGTTGATGCTGCCTGTGGTCCCTGTCACCCTGACCTTGTAACATTCAGTCTTTTTGCAAAAATTACAGGAATTCTTAGGCTTGTCAGTGAGATAAAGGAACTGGGTACTTTGTGTCACTTGTAATTAGCAATTGGGATAAGATAAATCTTAGACAAGTTAGTTACTGATTACTGTAAAAGGTCCTGAATTCTGATGCTGGAATGAAGTGCAACCTTTATACTGGAAATTGTTAGCTATTATGAATTATTAGTTTATCTTCTAATTATCTGATAATTCTCAACTCTGCATTTTATGAAGTTACCTGAAACACATAGTGGGTATTAGGTATTTTAAGTGAAACATCTAGCATGACAGACATTTCACTGACTTCGTACTGCATGTCAAACATATACAAATGGCACCTATAAATACTAGTTATGTAAGGGTGGAGAAAACATAAAGGCAGCTCAAAGACTGTGAAAAGTTATGTGGCATTACAGAATAGAAAAGCAAAACCCAAAAGAATATATTAAAAAGCCCTTTTTTTTGTCAAAAAGTAGATGTTTTTCCCTATGAGAACAGGGTATCTGACCACCTAGCAGGGAGCAATGCTCAGAATGAAGCAGTGTGGCAATGCTACTGGAACCACACCCTCAGAAGAAATCCAGAACACGAGTAACAAAAAAATTAAAAAAAAAGAAGCCATGTCTGCAAGTAGAAATGTTTCAGTAGAAAATGTGGCACCCTGAATTTGTAATGTTCATATTTCATACGGTTTTTTGTAGAAAACCCAATTCATTGTGATTTCCTGTAACAACTGAAAAATCCCTAAGGAAACATATGCTGCTTTAACCTTACTATCATTTTTTTTATAGGGTACCAACCATTTTATTGTCTATAAGTGCTATTTGTTTTTACTGTGTCATCTGTGTTCCTATAAAACAGAAACAAAGTTGTTCAGTGTGAATGGTAGTAATGAAACACAGTAAAATTTCTTCTTCCAGTAGGACATCTTTGCTTTTGAGCATTTTCACAGTCTCTCTGAGTTCAGTGACATGATATCCAGCTGGTGGAAATCATCAGAGTTCTGTGGCCTTCCTCCAGAGCTGTAAATCAGAGCTACCTGGACAAGTATTAAAACTTGTTTGTTTTGCAGTTCAACATCTACAGGGGTTATTACATCAATAGTAAACAAGGTTTCTGCTTCGAGGTGTTTTCCCAATATTTCTGTAAAGAAACAATGAAAAGATCCATGGACTTGCAAGATGAAAACATCCTTATAATTTCCTTCCAAGAATTTATACTGTTCACCAAAACACACCTTTTAACCATTTTAATCAAGTGCTTCTGATGTGCACTTCTGCGAGAATCTCAGAAGAATAATGATCTTGTCTTGTATATGCCACATGTCAGTGTGGATGAAAGTCACTACTACTCTGATGCTCATGAGAAGCGAAGTGACAAAGGGTGAATGATTTGTGCCACTGGAAGTACTTTTTCGTGTCTGCTAATATGTCACTGCTTGTTGAGCTACCCTGTAACTTACTGGAGTAAAAGCCAATAAACTTTTGAGGGTACCAGTCAGTACCTCTTGTACCCTTAAATAATGCCATGCATGCTGTAGAAATGAATGGTAAACCAGAAAAAATAATAATACAAGCTTCATCTGATTTTGAACTGGTGTTACATCAGTGTAACTCCAAGAGATACAAGAGAAAAGGACCTTGTTAAGCACTGAGATGTAACTCAGAAAAAGGGGTGAAAAATCCCAATTTGGCAACGTATCAGAGAAATAATACTGTAACTTGTTAGAAAAAGCTTATGTGGGGACAACCTCAGTGTCTTCCCAAGAGCTTCTGTACAACATCTAAGGGTGGTACAGAATATGCCATTAGGATAAGACTTCCTTCTCTAAGCTCTTCTGAAACATCTTTGATTTTTTTTTCCCCCAGTGGCTTCAGTTTAGACTGAACAGGTAGAAACTGAACCTACAATGATGTGCAGTAGAAACATCAGGGTCAGAAAACAGTTGGAACCCAACAAAAGGGTAAAAAGAGGGTTGATGTTGCTGTATTGTATACTGAAACCTTAGTCTGACTGTCCTGGTGGGATTTTTAAACATATAGCTTTCCCAGTGGCTTGCCAGCCTTAAACCACTATTAGAATCAAAGTCACACATCTTAGGGAAAGCGAGGTAAAAAAGGATACCTCCACTTTAGAGGGAATCCACAAGACCCTCTGTGATTTAAAGGCTACGTAGGACAGAGGGATTTATACGCACACTGCTCAAAGGAAATACCCTTCTAACGAAGACAGTAGCACCCTCATCCCTTGGCAATCATCTCTGAATACATACCCCACAACCCTTTGACCTTGCTCATGCCCCATATACTCCTCTCATACATTTGTTCTCTGTTCAACATGCAGTATCATCTTCATTAAAAAAAAAAAAAGCTGCAACCCCTCATATCTCTAGTCATGTCTCTCTGCTCATCCATCTCCAAAATGTGATGTTGCCTGATGTTGTAGACATAGAGGTCACTGCTGCTGCAGGTGCATCTGTCCTCTCCTCAGGTGTTAACCATGGATAACCCAGTATATATACTATGTAGTTTTCAAACCAACCATGAATATATCACTCTGAAGAATGTTATCTTTTTCCCTGTCTGAAACATCTTGTGGGATGACTGATGTGTGAGTTATGTCCCAGAAGTCCAGTGCTCACCAGTAGGACATCATATTCTGATTACAAGGAATAAACAGGTATTTTGGATGCATTTCTGAGGGTCTATGGGGAGATGGTGGCTACCAGCCAGCAGCAGAGTGACAGCATTGCTCTGCAGTTGCTGGTGCATGACTGTGGGCCAAAGGAGACAAGCAGATGACTTCTTGAAGTACAAGCAAGATTCAGGCCACAGGTAACGCAGAAGTCAGGACACTTTACTTTTTGAACAACAGAAAATGTTTATTGAAGGGACATGTTAGGAACAAATCAACTTTTCCAATTCTACCAAGAAATGTTGACTAATTATTCTTTTATACAGCTCATAGGACCTTTTTTCTGTAAGAAATGTGGGTCTTTATCTGTTGTTTCACTGTTGTGAGAAGATTAAAACCCAGAAAAATGTGAAAGATGCATTTTTTTAAATCTTAGATTCACTTCAGAGAAGAGTATAGCTTTATCTAAATATGTGGTATCTTAAATATATAGATCTTTCTCTCAAAAAGATACTTTAAAATATCTTACTTGAATGAGAACGTCTTACCAGATATCTCTCTGCTGTGGCTTAATGTGGCAGTCAACTGAAACAGCCCCACAGACATTTCCTTGTTTATCCCCTGCAGTGGGATGGGGGCACAATAGAAAAAAAATGTAACACTCATGGGTTGAGATTAAGACAGTTTAATAGGACAGTAAAGGAAGACAATAACAATAACAACAGCAATAAAAACAATAACAACAATAACAATTATAATGATCATAAAATCCCAGTATCACAGAATCTCCTCCATAAGAATCATCAAGTCCAACTCCTGGATTCACACAGGTCCAGTCAAGTAAGAGCATGGCCCTCAGTGTGTCATCCAGATGCTTCTTGAACTCAGCCAGGTTTGGTGCTGTGACTACTTCCCTGGGGAGCCTGTTCCAGTGCCTGACCACCCTCTCAGTAAAGAACCTCTTCCTAACATCCAACCTAAACGTCTCCTGTCACAGCTTCATGCTGTTCCCTGGGGTTCTATCACTGGTTGCCAAAGAGAGGAGATCGGCACCTGCCCCATCACTCCCTCATCAGGAAGCCATAGACCACGATGAGGGACTTCAGCCTCTCCTTGTAGGTCTTCCCCTCCAGACCCTTCACCATACTTGTTGTACTCCTCTGGACACTCTAAGATACAAAAAAAGTGATGCACAGCACAATTGCTCACCACCTGCTGAATGACACCCAGCTAATTTCCGAGCTGTGGCCAACTGTCCCCAGTGTACATACTGACCATGACATCATATGGTATGGAATATCCCTTTGGCCAGTTTCAGTCAACTGTCCTGGCTGTCCCCCCTCCCAACTTCTTGGGCACTTTCTGCAGAAGGTTCATGCCTCCTTGCTGGCAGAGCCTGGGAAGCTGAAAAGTCCAGAGCTTAATTGTAAACACTGCTTAGCAACAGCTAAAACAGTGGCATGATATCAGTGTATTATCAACATTATTTTCATACTAAATCCAAACCACAGCACTATACCAATCACTAGGACGATATTAGGAAGTAAATTACCAGCCAAAACCAGATTTAATGAATCCATTTTGCAAAGTAAAAAACCCAACAAATTAATTTTCCTCTGGTGTCTTTGTCTTGAGACTATTTTTTATCTAGAAAGACAAAAGGATTTTTTTTTTTCTTTTGCAAAAAGACCTCATCAATGTGATGAGAAAGTCCAGTCAATCCTT
The DNA here is from genome assembly GCA_027925045.1 of Hypotaenidia okinawae. Taxonomy (NCBI): domain Eukaryota; kingdom Metazoa; phylum Chordata; class Aves; order Gruiformes; family Rallidae; genus Hypotaenidia; species Hypotaenidia okinawae. Next base: position 20,517,215 of record BSDF01000001.1, on the reverse strand, counting down.
CTTAATGAATTTAGGTGAGACTCCCATGATACCTAAGCCACTTCCCTGAAAATATCTGAAATTTAAGCTTTTCTGTGTTTGGCTGTTTATGCAAATTATTTCTGTTCCCTGATTAGATGGGTGTGATTGCATTCTGTTGTTAGCAGGTTGGGTTTTTTTTCACATTGACAAGCAGCAGCTCCTTGGAGAATTTCAGCTGATGTCCCCTGATAGAAAATCTGTCAGGATGAAAACATAAAAAAACCTTAAAGCTGTAAACATTCCTTCTAGATAGAAATAACTGTCTATTGTTATACAAGATGAAGGAAATTCAGAATAATTTTAATCATGATACATTTAGCTTTTACTCCAGGTAGTCCTTATTAATTTTCTTTAAAATGCCCCTATGTCACATCAAGTTTTAACAATAAGTTGAAAAGAAGTTAGCTTTTTACATGGGAAAACATTTAACAATACAAAAATTTCCCAGAAATGGATGTCATTCTTTAGTATTAAAGGAAGGAGCCTTTCCTTTGACCTTAATGAAGATGTAATCAGTTTTCCAATGGAGGCTTCTGAAGAGTCTTTACATCCATACATACCTGATAAAATTTCCCCAGGATTACTAGATTGCACTGATTTCTCTGAGATCTAGGTCCACAGCATATAATTTCATACCAGTGTTTCAGGAAATGTTGTGCAGCAACTGCTTCAAAATGCTGTGGTGGTGCTGGTTCATACTTCAGCCATTTGGTGGTTTGACCATGGTTGGAAGCCAGACACCCACCGAAAGTTGCTCTATCACTCCCCTTTTCAGCTGGGCAGGGGAGAAAATATATATTGAGAGGCTTAGGAGTCGAGATAAGGACAGGGAGAGATCATTCCACAATCAGTGTCACAGGCAAAACAGACTCAACACAATACAAAAGGAAGAAAACTCTAATTTATGACACTGCACTGCACACCCAGTGACACCAGAGTTGGGTAATGAGAAGTGTGACCAGATCTTAAAGCACCTCTTCCCACTCCTCCCTTCTTAGCAGACTTCACTTTAGTCATGATTTTGCTCCCTCCTTCTCCCACATTGTGTCACAGGGAGGGGCAGGGACTGGGGAAATGGGGGTTTCAGTCAGTTCCTCACAAGTTGTTTTCCTTCTTAGTGGGGGAGGGCAGGCATTCCTCATACTGTTTCATCCACTCTGGCGTGGGGTCCCACCCACAAGAAACAGTCCTCCAGAAACTTCTTAAATGTGAGTCCTTTCCCATGGGGCTTCAGCTCTTCACCAGCTGCCCCAGCACGGGTTACTTCTGTGGGGTGCAGTCACAGAATCCTACAATGTCTCTCAGTCTCTCAGGCCCAGACTGCTCCAGCCTGGTCCCCCACGGAGTCACAAGCACCCCCAGCAAACAATTCTCCCCTGCTGGGAGCTTGCTCAAACACAGGTCACAGCATCTTCCCTATATCTCCACCTGCTCCAGTAAGGGGTGCCTCCATGGGCTGCAGGTGGGGTCTCTGCTCCCCATCATTTTCCATGGGCTGCAGAGTGACCACCCACTCCACCACGGTCTTCTCCATGGGCTTCAGCGGAATCTTTTTCTCTGGCTCCTGGAGTGCCTTTATGAACCTTGGTGTCTCCAAGGTTTTTACATCTCACTCCCTTCTCTGGTGGTAAAAAGCAACTGTGATTCCCAGAGGTGCTATATCTGTCACTGATGGGCTTGGCCTTGGTCAGCAGTGGGTCTGGCCTGGAGACCAGCTGGTGTTTACTCTGAAACTTCTAAGTGCTTCTTGCAGAAGCCACCCCTGCAGCCCCCCTTCTCCACCAGAACCCAGACATGCAAAACCACAACAATCTATTTTTCACCATCTCTTTAATGTAATAAGGTATGGGAGTCTTCCCTGATGTGTAGTCTCATGCAAATCATGGACACCATTCCAGTAAGCACTGTGCTTTCTCAGTCACCTGCCCTTTCAATTTGATCTAAGACTATGTCTTTTTTATTTTATTAAAATAAATAGAAAAATCCTACCATTAGTAACAATGGGGACAGTAATGATATGGGATAATACACTTTATTGATTTTTTTTTTGAGTTGTGATCAGGAAATAATATGATAGTTATAAGAAGGAAAAAAACAGCACAGTGGCAAAAGTCTATAAAGGAGTAATTCAACATAAGATTTAATTTTATGGTTTGTTTGGAAGTACCAAGTATATAAAAATCAAAGCAAGTTTCCATCTGATTCCTCCTTTAGGATAGATTTCCTATTTGATTCTTAGCAGAAATTAGTATTTTCCATTTTTCCTCATGAGCTCTGTATCTGTGAAAGCTGCAGCAAGGAAGTATAAAATTAACAGATTTTTTCCCCTGGCTTATCATGGTTACATCTTAGATTCACACTTTGAACCTTAAGTGTACCAAAGGTAAATGTTTCTTTCTGAAGAAGGAATTGTTTGTGTTAGAGAACAGGTGAAGTGTCAATAATCTATTTCGTTGAACTATTACTGCACAGTGTTCTAAGGTGTTTGTGTCATTTTGTTTAGGGGCAAATGCAAGACAATTTATTACCTATGACTTCTTGCATAGGGAAATGTTTGGAACAAGGACTGTAAATGGACTGTGAGAGATTGTTCAGACAGATTGCTCATCATGCAGCTATTGTCAGGTAACAGACAAAAGTGGGTGCTTTCAGCATCATAAACTCATCATAAATCAAAATTAAAAGCTAAGTCAGACAGTCAAGCAATTAGAATTCATGTAATTTTTACACCCCTTAAAATGAATGTATTGGTTACTAATTCCTTCCACGTCTATGGTCTTGCTTAGATGCAAACTACAGGGACAGTCAGAGTTCTTAATGTTTTTTGAACCAAATTATTTATTTTTAGCTGAAATCGAGCAAGCTAAAATGCACGTTCCTGTTCCTGGAAAATAAAATCTAGATGTTTTTTAATTTTTTTTTTTGTAATGACTGGAGCTCAACTGGATCTAAGCAGAAATACAACAAAGTACTAGCTGATTACAAGATGATTTGGGGCTATGAAAGTAACCCTCCTGAGGTCTCAATTCTATGTATAATTTTGTTCAAGAAAGATCTTAGAATTGCTTAAGAATACAAAAGGTGGATGAGCTGACAAGAACAATGAAATGTTTTCTGTACAGGGACTATAGGAAAGCTTAAGTTCTTTGCTTTATCAATTGCAGGTTGAAAGGTGGTATCATCATTACATACAATATATACGGACAAAACCAATGGGAAGAAAATCTTTGCACTAAGAGCCAGAACCAGCGCAAAAGAAAAATAGCAACAAATTAACAAAATAAAAAATTACTCCAGACACTAGAAAAAAAAATTAATTTAAACCATCTAACTTTTGGAAAATATCTGAAGTGGAAGCCATGGGCCCAAAAATTGTCATTGTTTTGTGACAGAAAAAGACAGCCCTGCTGTCTCTGAGAACAAGGTGCTGGACTCTGACTTGGGAGGGTCATTCCTCTTTTCAATCTTGATAAAACACATTAGCTTTGGGACTATTCCCCCTACCATGTCTTTAAAGGTCCATTTGAACGAAATAGCAACACTCAATTCTAGGATTCTAGTGAATTAGGAGAAAATTTAAGCATGGAGTTTATGTATTTATTTACTTACAACCAGATAACTGTGGTGCATGGGGAGGACAGATGTTTATAAGGTAAAATTTGCAACCATGTGCAGGCATGTGCACATGTGTGTGCATGCACACTTTTCTGGATAGTTGCACAGCACAATATAAAATAATTCTTTGGTTGATTTTAATTATTTGTAAGCTATTTAAACATATATCATGGAAGCAGCTGTGCCCATATGTCTAAACTGAGGCAGGCACTGTTATTAAATCACCTATATGTCTCCTAATTTTCTTGTTTCAAAATAATTTTTAAAAAAAGGTAAAACCAATTGAGGGCTCTGAATAATGATGACAAATGTACTTGTCAATCATTTACAGAGAAAGAAAATGCATAATTAAACCTAGCATACAGGAATGAATCCAGTAAAATTTTCTTGCCTATGAAAAATTAATACAGGTTTCACTGTAGGAACCTTTTCTCTGACTCACACACAAAAGCCACGCCACACCAGTTAGAAATTTCACAACTAGAATAAGCATGCACAAAGTCTTTGTGTTTTAACACTCTCTAATTTACAGTTCCTTTTCGAAAAACAGCAGAAGCAACTGGACCGTGGAATAAATTATCAAGGGAAGTGGTCATGGCAACATCACTTCAGAGAATGAAGTCTGTGACATTAGCAACGATGGCTTAATGAACTGCTGTGCCAAATGTAGGTCGAGTTGTATCATACAGATAGTAGGCTTATCTGACCCTGAAACTGGAGACTTCAGCTTCTACCACCATCAGTCTGTGCTTTCCCTTTTCCCTAGCCTTCCTCTCTCATTCTCAGACTTTTTCCAGCCTGAGATGGCTGTCAGTACTGGAGGATGGCTGTATACATGCTGTAGCCCCCACCCCAGGGGTACCCAGAGTGTGGGTTGCCTGACTGCCTCTACTGCCTTCCATGCCCCTGGAGAATCCTTGCTTCTTGTTTTGCCCCAACAAGAAAGCCACACACAAACCTCATGAGCACACCAGCCTGACAGCCTGCATCTGTCTGTGAAGTAGGTAGAGGAAGCAGGTGGCTTAAGACAGCTCTTCTGCTCAAGAAAAAAATAAAAATAAAAATAAAATTGAAAACAAATAACAGGAAAGGAAGAACAGCATTATCCACACAGCTGTCCAAGGCAGATCTTTGACTTATGCTATCCCAGGAACTTGGTCTGGACATTTCTCAGGCTACTTCAGGTTGCCATAGGCCAAATCTGTGTCAGGGAGCATGTTAACAACTAAATAGTATAGATGATGTTGGAAAAATGCCTGTGCTTACACCATGGCCCATTCTGTTAATGTATTTAGCTATACAAGGAAGTAGTCTGGCAGGCAGGTCTGCTCTTCTGGTTTTGACACCACCACCTCACATTTCTGTTTTGTACTGTCTCCAATGTCAAATTGATTGATGGCTTGGGGTTTTTTTCACCTTTGTGTATTTTGAGGAAGGAAAGGTGGTGTTTGCAGGTGTCAGTGTGCAGAGATAAGTGGAGTCTCAGTGCCTGGATGCACCACATGACATGACGTGGGTGAATACATTCATCGTGAATATAATTGTTCCCATGGCCTCCCTTTCTAAAACCTCATCTATCAGCATATCTTTCTTTGGACCAGGAAGCTCCTCAAAGATTATTTCTGTATTTCTGTAAGTGTTTCTTTTTTTTTTTTTTTCTTTTTTTCCTTTCCCTAGGTATCCATTACTGACTAGAGCAGGAGACAAGATAGGAGGCTTTGAGCAACTTGATCTAGTTGAAGATGACTAGATGATGTTTTGAGGTCCCTTCCAACCCAAGCCACTCTATATTTCTGTTTATGTCTATCCATTCATTTGTCTGTCTAAAACAGTTCAAAACCTAATAATATAATTACTTGTCCTATAGTTTGCTGGTGCCTCTAGAGTGAAAAAGGCAGACAGCAAAAATGCAGAAGATCATAGTTCAACTACATTTGCTTCTGACACATAAATATTTTATTGAAATAAGGCATTTGTGTAGGTCATCATTTTTCAATGTAAAATATTTTCTTTATCTTCACTCTCATTCACTGGAGAGATTTAAATGGGAAACTACAACATTCCAGTACAAATATAATATAAATTTTTAACTATTTTGAATGTGTATGAACTAACATCTCCCTATTCTTGTCTTTATCAAAGCTGTACTGTACAGATTGATTAATGACAGTAGTCTTTGTTTTCTCAGTTTCTTTCATTATTTTTTCATTATCATACTGAATTCTATGATTTCTTTTTCTAAAGAATAGAAAAGGAATATGATTCTCTGCGTGCCTGTATCTCCTGTATTAATTTGTACCGTCACTGCAATAGGATTGTAAAGCATTACTCAGACTGGCTGACAGAATTTGATACTCACACATTTTACTATAAATAAAAAGAGAAGCAGAAGAGCAGTGTAAATCAAACCATTTATGAGGGGTGGCTGCATGGTGAGATCCATGTGCAGATAAACACCCATCAGCAATCAGGTGACTCCAAAGCCAACCACTCTCTTGAAAGCATCTCATGTTCTTTAGGAGGCAATTCTAGGAAGCTCGAGATGGCTTTGGATCCTGGCCACAGTACTAAGATGCCTTCCAGACTCTCAGGTCTTCAAGACACCGCAGGAAAAGGTCTGCTCAGTCACTCCTGGAATCTGACTTTGTGGTTTGGGAGAATTTTGCAACCATGTACTCACAGAGCATTTCATAGTTTGTTTGAATAAGTTGACTAGTAAGATCAAAGCCATCCTTAGTCTGTCCTTGAAGTAGTCAAAAACTTTTGATACTGATATACCAATCTTGTAGGGTTTTGGCTTCTTTTAATTCCTCGTGCAGAGCAAAGAGGAAACTCACTTCACCTACATTCCTCTCATCATGAAAGTTGGTTCCGCATCCTGTAACAACTGAATAGTATGTCACTAACCACTGTGCAGCTAACAGCTGCGATATTGTTAGTGGGAAACAGCTCTTCGTGCTTACAGACAAGCAGTTTCTGTTTCAGTGATTTCGATATAGAATAGATCTTGTTTTTAAAAGCAAGCAAATAGACTAACAGAACATTTCTCTTGCTTTTTCCCATTTATTATTAAAGAACATGTATGTTATAATTAAAATATTTCAAATCCTAAAGTGAAGAAATATTGATTTAAAGAGTTTTTAATAAGCTGTCATAGATATTTATAGATATTTATGCCTGCATGATATTTTAAAAATATATAAAAGTTAAAAGTGTTCTAATGGTACAAATCAGCAACAGATTTGCTTTTATGCTTACACAACAACATTGTTTGTGACAGGTGTAAGGAAGTAGTAAAGTCCGTACTTAAGGATGCCTGCTAGTTTCCATTACTACAGGCCAGTGAGTCTTAGCTCTGTGCCTGGCAAGATCGTGGAGCAGATCATCCTGGAAAGTATGCTAAGAAACTTGGAAAATATGGAGGTGGCTGATGACAGCCAAGATATCTTCACTAAGAGGAAATTGGGCTTAGCAAAACTGGTGATGTTTGATGACTGGATTGTAATGTTGTTGGATAAGGAAAGAGCAACTGATGTCATCTACCTGGATTTATGCAAAGCATTGGACACTGTCCCACATGACACCCTTGCCTCTAAATTGGAGAGACATGAGTGTGATGATGGACCACTTGGTGGATAAGGAATTGGCTGGATGGTTGCACTCAGAGACTTGTGGACAAAAGATTCATGGTGTTCCTCAGGAGTCTGTATTGGGACCAGCACTGTTCAGTGTTTTTGTTGGCAACATGAACAATGCTATCAAGTACACCCTCGGCAATTTCTCAAATGACATCAAGCTGTGTGATACAGTTGGCACACTGGAGGGAAGGGATACCATCCAGAGAGACCATGACAGGCTTGAGAGCTGGACCAATGGCAACCACATGAAATTCAACAAGACCAAGTGAAAGGTCCTGCACAGGGCAATCCCAAGCACAACTACAGGCTGGGCAGACAACAGTTCTGAGGAGAAGGACTTGGGGGGTATTGATGGAGGTAAAACTCAACATGAGCCAGCAGTGTGCTCTTGCAGCCCAGAAAGCCAACTGTATCCTGGGTTGCATCAAAAGCAGTGTTACCAAGTCAAGGGAAGTGATTTTCTCCCCCTACTCTGCTTTCATGAGACCCCACAGGACTACTGCATCCAGCTCTTGGGCCACCAGTGAAAGAATTATATTGAGCTGTTGGAGGGTGTTGAAGTTTTGCGTGGCTGGATTCTGGTGGAAGGGGGAGGGCTGCAGGGGTGGCTTCTGCAAGAAGCAGCTAGAAGCTTCCCCTAGGCCCAACAGAGCAAACACCAGCTGAGCCAGAGTTGGTTTTGACCAAGGCTGAGCCCATCAGCGACAGTTAGAGTGCCTCTGGGAATCACATGTAGAAGAAAAAACCCTAAAGCAGCTGCTTTTTGCCACCAGAGAAGGAAGTGAGATGAAAGAAGCCATGCAGACACCAAGCCAAGGGAAGAGGTGGGGAGAAAGTGCCTCAGGTGCTGGAGAGAAAGATGCCCCTGCAGCCTGTGGAGAAACCCATGGTGGAGCGGGTTTTCCCCTGCAGCCCATGGAAAAGGCCGAGACCCCACCTGCAGCCCGTGGAGAGGCCCCACACTGGAGCAGGTGGAGACAGACAGAAGATGTTTGCCCTGTGCTGGGCAGCTGGTGAAGAGCTGAAGCCCCGTGGGAAAGGACTCATGTTCGAGATTAAAGTTCGTGGAAGACTGTCTCCTGTGGGTGGGACCCCACGGTGCAGCAAAGGAAGGGTGTGAGGAATGCGTGTGTCATGTGTCATCCCCCCGCATCCCCCCACTAAGAAGGAAAACAATTCATGAGGAACTGACTGAAACCCCCATTTCCCCATTCCCTGCCCCTCCTATGCCACAATGGTGGGGGAAGGAGGGAGCTAAATCTAAGTGAAGTCTACAAAGAAGGGAGGGGTGGGGGGAGGTACTTTAAGATCTGGTCACACTTCTCATTACCTGACTGGTGTCACTGGGTGTGCAGTGCAGTGTCATAAATTAGAGAGTTTTCTTTCCTTTATTCTGTGCTGAGTCTGTTTTGCCTGGGACGCTGATTGCAGACTGATCTCTCCCTGTCCTTATCTCGACTCCTAAGCCTCTCAATATGTATTTTCTCCCCTGCCCAGCTGAAAAGGGGAGTGATAGAGCTGCTTTGGTGGGTGTCTGGCTTCCAGCCAGGGTCAAACCACCACAGAGGGAGTCCAGAGGAGACCACAAAGATGATCAAAGAGCTGTATCAATAACATTCTTAATCAGAGGGTTTTTTCTTTGGAAAGATGCAATACTTTCTTATTTTATTAAGAAAAATAAAAACCTTGTAATTTCTTATTTTTGTTAATGTTCTCCCAAACTTAGCCAAATGATAAACCATTAAGAAATTACAATATGGAGCATGCAATTAGTTCTACTCTGCCTGCTGTGACCCATCCACACTCAGGTTATTTGTGTGTACTAGCTTGGACTGGAAATATAGAATATATCTAGGCTGTTGACACTGTAATTGACAGCAACAGGGGGAATTCCAACAGCATCAAATAGGGCTACGAAGATGATTCAGGGCCTGGAGCATCTCCCCTATGAGGAGAGGCTGAACAAGCTGGGGCTGTTCAGACTTGAGAAGAGAAGACTAAGGGGGGACCTAATTAATGTCTATAATTATCTTAAGCGTGGGATGCAGGGGGAGTTGGCTGGCCCCTTTTCAGTGGTCTGTGGAGACAGGACAAGGGGCAATGGCCTCAAGTTGGACCACAGGAAGTTCCACACCAACATGGGGAAGAACTTTTTCACAGTGAGGGTGACAGAGCCCTGGGACAGGCTGCCCAGGGAGGTGGTGGAGTCTCCTTCTCTGGAGATATTCAAGACCCGTCTGGACACCTATCTGAGTGAAATGTCCTAGGGAGCTGCTTTGGCAGGGGGGTTGGACCCGATGATCTCTCGAGGTCCCTTCCAACCCCTACAATTCTGTGGTTCTGTGATTCTGTGATCTGATTCCATAATGTTTGCAGGAAAGCAGGGCTGCTTAGCTTTACAGAAGCCATGACAGACCACTGCTGGAAAACTGAATGTATTCATTTCCTCCAGTGAAGTGGGAGGAGTTGTTGACTGCTGAAGCTAGTGGGATTCGACAGTCCTGTCAAGTCACTAAGTGAAAGAGGGAAGAGGCAGTTGCTGGTGAATATGTGTTAGAATAAGGATGGCCAAGTTCCTTGAAGGGATAGCAGTTGGTGCCCTTCCCTTTTGTTAATTGTATGATGCCACCTCCTCCTCCACCTCCTCCACCTCCTCCTCCGTCCAGGAGATGTACTATGTACATTTCTTCCTGGAAGGCTGTCCTAACTAAAGTGGCACTTAATACAGACTGTGAGGGATGGTGAGCCAGGGGGAGGAGAGGGATGTGATCACAGGTGGCTGGAACCAAGAAGGTGCATGAAAATCTGACTAGCCTGCAATATGCTCTCCTGAGAATTATATTATGTCACAGAAGCACTTTGGAGTGCCGTGGATCAGCAGGGTGCTGAAATGAGGCACCCTCAGGAGGGAAGGGTGTTCTTAGTCAGCCAGGGGAAATGGAGAAGAGTTGGATAACTGGGCAATGGAAGAAGGTGGTCAGGAGATAGGAAAATGTACTGTTATCCAAGAAGAAGCCTGAGAAAAGAGGGTGAAGAAATGCAGGAGGGATGGGATCAGAAAGGCAAGAGCCTGAAAGGGAGATGGATCCAGGTACACCCACAGAGAGGAATGAAAAGAGAGAACACTCATAGGAGCATGATGGTGTCCTCCTTCACTCTAGAAGGGATTGAGAAGATGGAGGCAAAAAGGAGGGTCTGAGAATACAGACAGTTCCATAAACGTTTGTCCCAATCTTATTAAGTATGAAGCAGGAAAAGAAGTAAAGAACTAGTGGTCAGGGCAGTAGTAGGACAAGGATTAGTTGTCTGAGTACCTCTGTCGCATCCATTCAGAAGGCCAGAGAGCAAGAAGGAAAGAAATACCAAGATGGATGCTGTAGAGGAGTGGAGAACGGCCTTACTTCAGCCACCGAATGCCTTTGTAAGAGGTGGGATGGTTCACTTAAACCAGACTGTTAGTATGTGGGCCTGGGTATCACAATGAACACGCCTTAGCTCCGTTTTGCAGGAAAAGAAAAAGGAGCTCTGGTTTCAGCACGTAAAGATGTAAAATGCATACAAATGCTATCAAAGCACTAAGTATTCGGAAGAGCTCACCTCTGTGTGTTTCAAATTAGCACTCTGAAGAATGGATACTTTGGATAATATTGGCCTTAAGCTAGTTATGATAATTCCCCGTGTGTGAAATGGAGTTACCTCACAGAAGGACTGTGTAGATAAATTCATTAGCATTTTTTAAAAATGCACTGGATGCACTGGCAAGCATTTAGAAAATCTCATGAGAGAACAAACAATTCTGTGTTCAGAAAAGAGTCAGTAAATAATGAATGGATCCATACACCTAGAATTACGAAGAATAAACAAATGAAATAGCATCAAGCTACCCTTTCAAGGAATACTCCTCATTCTTATACTTCAGCAGACAGGGTTCTGGGGGAAAAAATATATATAAGTCTACCAGTCAAAACTGTATCATGAGATATAGGAAGGCCAGTTAATGTAGCCTGAGCCAATTCAGCAATTTCAATGTGGTTTTCAGGAGTGAGAGGCAACATGTTATTACATAATACTGGAGATTTCAATCACTAGTTGCTTCTTTAGTGTGATTATAGCAAATAGGTTCCAGAAAATATTTCATTAGTAGATACTGTCATTAAAAGAAAATGTTTTATTTGGGCTTCCACTACGGTAGAGGCAAAATTCTCATTTAGTTTCAGAGACAGGAAGATTGAAGCAGTTTACTATGCTCCTAAATGTACAAAACTCATTTGATTTTTTTATCATTATTATGACTGTTGATAAAAGTTGAACTTTAGAACTATAGTGTTGTATATATGTTTTCAGGTGGTTTTTAAATTAATAATATCATCTAGTATGATGATATTATGATGGCACGTTCTCTAATTTTTCTCTTTTAAAAAGTATAGCTTCTTGTCACTCTGTCTCTTATCTTGAAATATATTGCTCATTTGGCATAAGGAAAATATGATGAACCTGAGCCTGTTTCCTTATAATTTTTCTGAGCATTAGATACACAACTTTCTTCAACACAGTTTTGACAGCATTTTTATGTTTTCTTAATGTTCCAATGAATGTAATAAATCTCTTGAGCTCAGCTTCTCTACTTGGCAGTTTTACCATGATCCCTTTTTACAAACAGAAGTTTATACTCTAATCTTTAAGGACAGCTTATGTAAAAGAAAACACTCTCGAAGCAAAATAGTGACGTAGTTAGCTGTATCATTAAGCCTTTCTGAACATAATGATCACTGTCAGGCACACAGGAATTGCAGACCACTGTGCTTCTTTTGCTTTTAAATTGAAGCAAGTATGTTGTCTGAAAGACATCACACACAATCAGAAGTGACCACCTACTTCATGAACAGGGCATCATTTCATAATAATTCAAACAGTACCACAAAGCTTTCAGTTCAAGTGGAAAAACTGATTTTTCAATATAAGAAGTAATGTAATATTTCCTTTCCATGTGCTAATTCATTTTTAACGTGAGTAAATGGGAACTCAAAAAATACATACATATAAGATATGCTCAAGTACCTTGTCTCAAGTGTCTCTTCAGTTTAGCCATGAGACAGTTAGGAAAATTTTACCCTAAGTACTGATTTGTTGTCCTCTATTACTTGTTCAAAGAAATGTAAACTCAGCTCCCTGTTTTAAATAGCTTCATAGATACAGGTACAGCAAGCACAATATGTACCCGTATACATTTCTTTTACATACTCTGTTGATATTTTAGAAATATGTTACCCTCCAAAGTCCAAATGTTTGCAGGTATTTAAGAATTTTACAGTGTGTGAATAGCTGCAGCACGTATCTCAGTTTCACACAGCATCGTGTGACATAACATAAAATAACGAGTAGTTTCAGAGGAAGTGAGTGTTTTATGCGGAAATTAAAATATCAATAGAACATAATTCGTACAAACATCAGTGATCATTATTAGCTTGCAAATTATACCACCTTAAATTCAAAATAAGGAACTAAACCAAATCATGAAATTATGTTTGGTTGATATCATACTGTTTGTAGGTTAAATATAGAAATCAATGCAAGGAGTTTTGTAGACATTCAAAACCGAAAAGGTAAAATGCTTAATAGAAATTGGATCTTTATTATTGGAAAAATCAAACTAAACTTAATTCACCTGGCTGGTTAATTGATGGAAATTTTGTATCTTGGACAACCATTCCCACTTTTTGTAAAAAAACCCTCCACAATGGCTCTATGAATGGTAGATCGTAAACATTTAGAACTAAACTCATATTAAATCATTTTATGGAACAATCCTAAAGAGCCAGAGAAACAAAATCTCCTCTCTATAATTAATATAATTGAAGAAACAGAATTATGTTTGTTGTGAACAAGAATGAACGAAGGTACTCTGCCTCTTGCATCCTCAAAGAGGGAACTGCCATTGCCCCTTGTCCTGTCTCCACAGACCACTGAAAAATCAAAAGGCAAAAAGTTTGGAAATGTACAATGCCCAGAGAAGTTGTGGATACCTGTTTTGTGTTTGTGTGGCAAGGTTTTGGTAGAGGGAGGGCTGTAGGAGTGGCTTTTGTGAGAAGCTGATAGAAGCTTCTCCTAGGTCCTGTGATGGTAACTGCTGAATGATCTCTCCTTGTTCTTATCTCAACCCATGAGCCTTTTGTTATATTTTCTCTCCCATGTCCACCTGAGGAGACGGAGTGATAGAGTGGCTTCGGTGGGCATCTGGCTTCCATCCAGGGTCGACCAACCATAATAACCCTTCTCTTGCAGTGTTCAAGGACAGGTTGGACGGATCTTTGAGCAACCTGGTCTAATGGAAATGTCCCTGCCCATAGAACTAGATGATCTTCAAGGTCCCTTCCAACCCAAATCATCCTACGGTTCTATGATTCTCTTCATTGAATTAATATAGAGTGTATGCTATTTAAGAATTCATCAGTGGATGAATTTATCGGGAAAAGAGGTTTAGAACAAAGCAAAATCACTTTTATACCATTAATCCCTGCCAAAAGAACATTGTAAAGGAGAAGACTATGAATATGTTAAAAAATGGGTACACAAATTAATGGAGGTCACATTCATTTGTGACTCTTTAATTTGAGACTGTGCAAATACCCCATAGCTCAAGAACACATTAATCTGCTGAATCTGGAAGAGGATTTCAGAAAGACTGGGTTTTTTACTCTACCACAAGCATCCACAGTTCTGCATTATTTGAGAAAATTTGTTATGTAACTGTGATCCTTGCTGCAGTCCAGCATGTTTTATTCTTATGGTCACAATGACAATGGGCAAAGTTACTTGTGTCTCTACATACATATAGAGGCACATATGAAGCATTCACAAACAGGAAGTTTAACCTAATCTGCATGTTTGCACAGTGCTGAAGATGTCCAAAGACCCCATGGCATCCAGAAACCTGTTGAGCAATTTTAAGAAATAAGAGTAACAAACACAAATTTATAGTTTAAACAAAAATTTTTAATACTCCTTTCTATAAATTGTTAGAGACGCATAGTTTCTTATTGCTGCCCTATGTATTTTCATCACTCTCCACTGCCCTTTTCTAGGACCACATTCTTCATCAGGATAATCAGAGCTCTGCCTTCTATTTTGAAATGAACTGGTACACTTCAGTCAGATATTCCACAGTCAACAAGTATGTGCCTCATCTGGAAGGAATCTGCTTTCTACTTCGAGAACAGTTCTCTCACTGAAGAAATATTCAGAGATATACCGACAAGAAGGAGTTTGCTTACAGTCTTGTAGCACTGTTCCCTCTTTCCAGATAATAAAGGCCCCAAGAACAAATAAGTCCAATAAATCACCACCTGAAGTGCATATATGAGACAAAGGTAGCTTTTCTAAGAATAAACACATTTACATTATAATAAGATTTGTATTTCATATACACAGCATAAAATGAAGATTCATGTGGTCAGATTCACTAGAGACCTGAGCTGCTAGTGTGATACTAATTATTCTTTCATTTAGAAATAGTTTTATATGTGGGCAAATATATGGAGCCTTCTTGGGCAATGTAGTGTGGCAACAGCACTGCATGCATATTAGAAGACATAGGCTTTAATGTTACTATACCAGTTCATACTGGGAGAGAGGTCACCTACCTTGTCTTAAACATTTAACAGCCTTATGTAAGCAACACACAGCTGGAAAACAAAAATATTAATCTCTCTGAAGAACTCATATAACATTCTTCTTTTCTTGTAGTTTAGTTGTCTTGTTTACAATAAGATATAATGATGAAAAAAACCCTTAATAAAATACATTATATTTGAAATGAAATATTAATTATTATTTCGTAAAATTTCATATAACTAATAATCTTTCAGGCTTGGGAAAGGGTCAAACTTCCATACTCTAACAAAACCAAAAATTCCCCTGCACTTTGAACTGTATGTTATAGTTAAAATATTAATGAAAATCCTGAGAAATACCACCAGAAAAAGCAGTAACTGCCTTAACCACAGTGCAAAGCATGGAAACATGGAGTATGCAAAATGTCTGAAAATGGGAATAATAAAAATTTAAGATACCCATGGAGATAGCAGTGAGCTATGATTTTATAAGTAATCAGCTTTAACCTAACTTTGCTTTCACTGAAATCAGTAGCAAAATTCCAGCCAGTTCCCTAGGAGCGCTGGTAGTGCAAAGCAGAGAGTCTGAAAACTGTGCCCTGGAGATATGAGAAGAAGCCTTTGTTAACAGTCTTTTTTGTCTGTATAATATAGAATCATAGAATCATAGAATGAGTTAGGTTGGAAGGGACCTTTAAAGGTCACCTAGTCCAACCTCTCTGCCATGGGCAGGGACACCCTCCACTAGACCAGGGTGGAGCCCCGTCAAGCCTGACCTTGAATATTTCCAGGGATGGGGCCTCCACTACCTCTCTTGGCAACCGGTTCTAATGGTCTACTGCCCTCATATTGAAGAATTTTTTCCTAATATCCAACTTAAACCTCCCCTTTTCTAGTTTAAAACTATTACCCCTTGTCCTATTGCTACATGTCCTTGTGAACAGTTCACAGAATTGTAGGGCTTGGAAGGGACCTCCAGTGATCTTTGAGTCCAACCCCAGCTTTCTTACAGGCACCTTTCAGGTATTGGAAGGCCACTATAAGGTCCCCCCGGAGTCTTTTCCAGGCTGAACAAGCCCAACTCTCTCAGCCTGTCTTCATAGGAGAGGTGCTCCAGCCCTTTGATGATTTTTGTGGACCTCATCTGCTCTCACCAGAGCAGAGGGGCAGAATCACCTCTCAGTCTGTTGGCCACACTTCTTTTGATGCAGCCCAGGATGCGGTTGGCCTTCCAGGCTGCATATGCATGTTGGAGGCTCATGTCCAGCTTTTCACCCACAAGTACTCCCAAGTCCTTTTCCTCAGGACTGCTTTCAAGCACATCATCTCCTAACCTGTATGGATAATGGAGGTTATCCCATTATCTTTTCCTTCTTATTTGTACATCTCTAAAATGTGGGATGCAAGCCTGCTTCTTCAGAGTTTGCAGCTGCAGTATGCTTCCTATCTGCATCTTTGTGCCGTGTTGGGTACAGCTCAGTGCTACACCAGTCTGCTCCGTGTTGTGCTTTCCAGGGAAAGGCAACAGCACTAGGCAGACCAGAAAGGAGCTACAGCAGTCCCCACTGAGGATCTCATCACGGTGACTGATACCCTGAGACCACTGGGCTTACTTGCCAATCAGTTTAGATGCTGTTTAGGATGAGCTTCTGGCGAGTCAGAGATACAGAAGAAAGTAAAAATGCAGAGAAGCTTCACATACAGGTGTACATATACACTCATGCACACATACTTCTGACTATCTCAAGAGACAATTTGGATTGTTTTAATTTTCATTTTTGATTCCTATCTGTTTCTCTTTTACCAAAGCATCTAAGCAATTTCTGCCTCTGCAGACACTGTGATTTCTTCTTGAAAACTGTTAGGGATTTAGGAGAGTCTAACACAGCTGTCTTTCCCTGTAATTATTGTTTATGTGGTGAATCAGGAAAAAGCTATTAAAATATTACAGTCTTCCAGGTTTTATTATCTTGTCTTTGTATGAGGACTTTTCTGTCTAATCTGGCTCTATCTGATCTAAATGCTTGTATGGGCTTGAGCTCAGTGTAGTTCTTAAGTACTTATTTTGCTTCAAACAGAAAATTCATTCTACCCTTGCAGTTTCAGTGTGATTACTTGCACATGCAAAATGGATGTGCGTTTGCTTCTCATACAAAATGAAGCTTGTATCTAAATACTCTGCTGACTCAGGGTGGTAACTGTCCAGTTGGTAGTACACAGACTGTCTGTGATTGTTTTATTGTTGTAGACATGATGCTAGTGCTTCAACTTCCTTCTGCTTTGGCTGTCTGGTTTTGCTCTCCAAGCACCTTCTCATGACTTATGGATTAAAAACAAATGGCTTTAAAATAATCCTGCATTCTATCCTGTCTTCAAGTAAGCATCTTCCCTCAAACATATATCCAACCCTTCAGAATGGCCATCATGGCAGCACCTCCATTCAAGCCTACAATGTCCTAAGAGGTTCAGGTTCCCTTATTTCTGTGAAGTACAATTTGGATAAATGATGAACGTACCTGCACTATTTCAGAAATACCTTTATTATTCCTCGTAACTTGTTATATGTTATGCAATGAAGACAGTTCTGAGAACACAACCTATAAACAACTCTCAGCTCTGTGCTCTGTCAAAGCCATCTTAACCTCAGATTTTGCCTTTTCCTTACTCCTTACAAAATTCTTTCAGGAGTGGAAGTGAGCAACTCTTAAAATGTCTCCTGGAAATTACATAGTGACTCTTCTACTTAGCACTCCATGTCACCTGTTATTCCCACAGTGTTTCTGGATATCTGGTCAGCAGTTCTTGCATTGTGAGCAAAGGTGAATCTCAGAAACATTTTTTTTAGGTTTTTGAGAAAGCTTTGCATAAATAAATAAATAAGGCAAATAAAATGTGGTATCTTGTAGAATGTACCTTGAACTATACCTGCCTTTTCCCTGACACCCATTGAAAAGTCTTCCCTTTCACTTTTCCCCTCTATCTCTTTTATTTATTTTCTTATATTTCCTAGAAAGTATTTTCTATCTTTAGAGTTAATCTATGCCATCAGCTATGGAGACTACTAATAAACCTTTGTGTATGTAAGACCCAGTTTGTGCAACATAAGCATTAAGAATTAAACCCCAGCACCTTCGAGTTTTTTATTGCTGCTTTTGCATCCCTGTTGCATGCTGAAATTTCTGCAAATTTAGTTAGGAATTTTGTGAAACAGATGTACATCCACTTTCAAAATGTTCTTAGATTATTTTGCATGATAGGGGTGGATTACATCATGCGAAGCAGAAAGTATTGGTCAAAGAGAAGACATAATGTACTGTTTAACAAGATCAAGGAACTCCGTGTAAAGATGGGGTATATAGTAACACTGTTGTTAGATTTTGAAATACAACTTTCAAAGCAAATTTCCATTAGGGTGGAAAGCTCCTCAATTCAGGCATTTGAAGAAATAGCAGGTAATCCTCGTGTTGTCAGGATTAAATTCCAGAAATTAGGTTTTATCTTTAACAACCTGTCAGTTGATTTCTTTGGCAGCAATTAAAATACAAATCCTCAATGCAGCTAAAAGCACATTTGGAAAGAGTAAATATTAGAAACAGTCTCAGTGGAATGGTGTGAAACTCAAATGGACAGTTACATTCACCACTGTTGCCACCTGGAAGTCCTAATTACATCAAGTTGAAAAAGAACTGAAAATCATTTCCTGGCATAGATGTGCAAAATTATTCAACTGCTAAGAAATGGTGTAGTATGCCTTCATTCACATTTGCAAGCTTAATTAACTATTTCAGAGTTAAAAGTAATTTTAACCATTTGTTCATTAATCCAAAGAAACAAAGATGCTAGTTTTCCAACTCGATGTTAGTGTTCCTTTCATGATTTCTCTCAAATCTTCAGAACCATCATAAAGAACACAAATACTGATATTGAGTTTGATAAAACAAAAGTATAACCTGATGTTATAGATTAGAGCAAACAAAATTTCCAACTTTTAATGTGAACTCAAAAAATATGCTCACAATCCTGGTGCTGCTAAAGATTCTGGGTGACTTCAGGTTCACCTATCTGTAGAATCACACAGTGGTTAGGTGGTAGTGGACAGCCAGCATCTTAAGGGTCTCTTGGAATCAATATGCTAACATGACTCATAAGATTAATGTGGTCTTTTGGTCAAGGAAATAGATTTGGAATTAAGACATCCACGCACAATTCCAGGGTCTTTTATATTGAGCTTAAATACATTTTCTGGCTGCCTATGAGTAATCCTTTCATTTCCGTGGTTGTGAACTATTAAGGATAGAGCTGTTGTGGAGAGAGAAATTTCCTGTTTTCCCAATAAGAGGGAGGAGTGACACCCATAGCTCTGCAGAGGGGATGTCATGCAGGAAAGACTGTTTGAAATCTACCAGTCATTAAAAAAGAAACTGATCTCAATATTGGTAAATAAGATGTATGTGCATCACGTGAGGCCCTTCTATTCAAACATTCTAAACTTTTAACTCAGAAGTAAAGAGTTGGTGGTTATGGAAACATGTTATCTGAAATATGTAATTTTTTTAAACAAGTGTGGCTTTTTGTCCACTTACTTACTTTATATTGATCTACTAGGAGCTCCGAGGTAGCCAAATTCCAACTGCAAATTACTTTGTACCTACTGATACTTTGGGAATGTAAATTTAAGTAACAATCATCAATTCTTGTGACTTTATAAAATCGCAAGATTTCAAATTTTCTTGCTAGCAAATGTCACCATTGTTATTACCAATGATTAGTGAAAGTGAAATAAATTCAAATATCCAAATTACTGGAAAACAGCTTTCAGCTCACTGCATATAACCAGAATGAAAACAAAAAGGAAAGTATTTGTGGAGCTGAAATAGGCATAGTGATCCATCAGCATAAAAATGGAACAGCCAAAAGTTATCAATTTTAGATATTGCTCTCAATGAGAAGGAAAATGAATCTAAGTCATTTAAAATCTTGTTTAAACATTTTCAGCCTAAGCTAGTTGATAAAAGAATCAACTACTCTATTTAGGTAAAAAATAGCATGGGAAATAAATATTGTATTCATTTGAACATAAATATATTAAGATTCTGAATTATATTTAAATAGTTTGATAACAGGATTTTCCTGTTTGTGTAATTTCAGACAGTACCACTTCCAAGGCATTGGAGGCACATTTTCCTGTACCTATATATTAAAGAATTTACTGTTTTGTTTTATCCATTTTTCTCAATTTGGTCATTGTAATTTTATTCTCTCGTGTTAAGAAAAATTCTTAAAAATCAATGGCAAATAAAACTTATTTGTCTCTGTGCTGTGGTATACAAAGTGATACATGGAAGAAGTGTGATGGAGATATTTGTAAACTGATCATACAATTGTCATCACTCTAACTCCTTGAGAGTTATTCTTTATGCATATTTTAAAAAACATAGCACATTGTAACAGAAAATCCAGCAACTTCTCAGTGAGAAATGAAGGGTTGTTAAAAATTATCTCTACTTTAAAATGACATTAATCCTTTAAAATTGTTGTGGAGGACTTCCAGTTCCACTGAAGCTATTCAAATCAGCAACAGCTGAAGATTTAGGCACAGAGCATCTCTTAACCTTAAATGCTTCTATCTGCTATGACTGAAAGAATGATACTACAAATGCCATTCTATAAAAATTACTAAGTGAGGCTTTGGATCATTTTTCTCCTTTTTTTTTCTTTTGTCATGTCCTCTGTTTTCTGAAGAACAGATGTGAGAGTATCTTTTTTTCAAGACCATGATTCATAGTAAACAATAACTAGTATGCTAGTTTAGTTTCCAGTGATTCTTAGGCTTAAAATAGAGGCTGTACCTGAAGTTGAGATAAATCAATAGTGTCATCCAGCAGAAGAGAGAGATATGTGTTTTAAATGAACTAACTTCTCGAATGTTCTTGATGTGTAAAAATAACATGGCTGTTGTGTTCCAGTTCCAGTACAGGCATGCTATAAACACAGATGTCTAACACAGAAAACTGATGTTTTCAAAAATAGACTAGACACAAACACTCTGACAACCTCCAGCAATAATAAAATCTGACAAGACATTCAGTCAGCTAACTTGAGGTGCCTGGTGCCCTCTGAGACTCCCTTGTCTATCTGCAGCACTCACCTGGGGCTGTCCTCCACCCATTACCTGAAGGAGTCCCACAGCCTCCTGGGTTGTCAAAGCTCAGGCACAGCACTACAAATGGCACTAGATGCTCAGTGTTTGCAATGGAAACTTGTGAACTTGCACTTAGATCAGCAAGTACCCTGTGATTTCAGACTCACTGTTAACAAATCAGAGTTCAAATCTGCCTCTCAGAGTCCAAAACCACAGCAAAGCAGACTAAATAGATTTCTCTCATCAAGGAATGGTTTCAACTTAAGTGAGAAGACCAACATTTCAGTCTTTGAAGCTGCATGCCAATGCTTGGTTTTGAAGGCATCGGTTTGATTTGCCTGCAGCCTAGGTCATTCCGGAGGAAGGATATCAAATCTGTCAGTGTGCCCTAATCAGACAGTGGCAAAATCATTTGCTTCATGGAAAAGCAGAGGAAGGTAATCAAACCTGTCCCCACGAGAATGTACATGTGCATCTGCAAAAGGACTCAAAAATACAACTCAAACTGCAACCACTGTACAGCTGATTAGAGCAATTAGTTTTTAATTGTTTTCAAAGGAATGTTTACAGTTTGTGTGAAGTAATGAAGCATCTGTCATTCTTTAAGCTGTGGCTCTCAAGATTTCTTCCAAGTTTTTGCCAACTCATCTGCAAAGTAGGAAACACTTTGTAGCATGCCTTCTGTGCATGTCTGCTGCTGCTGCTTCTCTTTCATTGTCAGGGCTTCCTCTGGTGTAAATTCAACTCTGAATAAATTTGTAGGGCACAGCAGAACTGAAGAGGTAAATCTATAGAAAGTCATAAGGAGATTCGAGAAACAAACTGCAAGGAAACTTGAAATAGGCAAAGGCAATTTTTGTACTGCTAACTACATCCAAATAAGCAATGGTGCAGAGACACCATGCAAACATATGACCAAGCAGTTACTCTTATCCTTCTGTTCACTGAGAACCTATTCCATTAAAATATGTGGTGGCTTAATTCAGAGCTTTAGTCGTTTAATTTCTCTTAAGAGAATGCTTTGATGCCAGTTTATCTGACAAGGCAAGACTTTAATAATGAGGGAAAGAGCTTAGCGACAGAAGTATAATCAGTACACAGTGCAATTAGTCAAAGCTTTCTATCTGCTCAAAAAAGCAACTGATAATAGAAGAAATACTCCTTTTCTGTTTTATGAAACTCACACTTAAAGAAGCTCTACTCAATTATACAGAAAAAACCCCCAAACCCACCGATTCTCAAGTTTAAGTGAAAGAATTTCTTAAATTATACATATGTATAGATATATAAAAGATAGTGCTAAGACAGTATTAGACAGAAAGGGTTTGGTACACTTTAGGAAATAAGAGGAGACAGCAAAAATAGAACAGATTGGTTTTCCTCATTCAAAACCACTTTGGAGGTAAGATGTGAAAGGGACTCATCTAGATAGGGCTTTTGTAGACCCTCAGGATTGATTTTGAACATGAGTAACATTATTAGAGGCATGAATATTGCCAAAAATGTTTTCTTATGAGAAACTGTAGCTACTGATAGTCCAGAACCAATGTTAGGCTTTTCTGCAGTATGTATAATAATAGGTGTGATAGCCTACAGAATTTTTCTACCATAGTCACTGAACTGAAAAAATACTATCCCATTTTAAACATGTTTTTTCTTAAATAATGAGGTCATTTAAAAAGAGCTAAAAGTAAAGAGCAATCAAAAAAACCCTCTTGGATTGAGTAACCGTGGTTGATTTAATTGATTAAAAGTATATCTATAACTAAAGTTCTTCAGCCTGACTCATTTTCCATCAGACTTCTCTCCTCTAGGGAGAATGTCATTTTTTGTTAAGAGTTAAATCAGGATAGTGATTGGTAAGCAAGTGGGAAGGCAAAACAATGACTCAGAATAACATCCCACAGCAAACATTTGAGGGCAGTTTGAAGATGAGTCACTGAAGAGGCTAGTTCAACCCCCTGAATTCACTGAATTATTTTTCAATGGACTGAGTAAAAAAAAATCCCCAAACCCAGGCTAAAAAACAGAAATTCAGTCAAAAATGAAACTCAAAATGGAAAAGGAATGGAAGGACTATCCAAACGACCTATAAAGAAGTAGAGAAGACAGGTCTCTTTACCGAGCTGTGAAGTTCATCTGTGACTGACATTTGTGTATCCATCCTGGTGTTTTAAGTACCTTCTTCTTCAATACAATGCTCAACACTGTTATTTAGATTAAATAACATTTTTTGAAGGAAACTCTCAATTTGTCTGCTCATCACCAATTACAGGACCCTAAAGGGAAGAACACAGCCATACTTGCTAGCTATGAACAGTTGGTCCAGAAGGTATTGTTAACCAGGGTTCTGCCTGAAAACAAGAAAACTGGGTAGCACAAGAGATGGAGGATGGAAGAGGGTAGCCAAGATTCTGTCATGTATTCCTAAAAAAAGGGTTCTGTAATGCCAAGAGGCTTAGGAACTGGTTTTGACAGTGAGGCCAGACAGCACTGACTAGTTATGACCGCCTCATGTAGTATTTGGCTCAGAGTAGTATTTTTTCCCTCCCTGAGGAGCGCCTAACTCTGAATGAGCATCTTTTGTTTGTGCTTTTCAGTTTATGTTGCATGCAACGATGGAAGGAATGTGTTGCAGTCAATCAGAATGGTGCTATTTCATACCAAGAAACCGAACGCATCTATCACCCGCTCTGCGGTATGTCATAGAGGCATGAGAGTGTTATGGGGTGGCAAAGCCTGGTGGGACCATAATGTTGGAAGATGACATACAGTAGAAGGAGCTCAGATTGGAGAAGTCTTGTCCATGCTGCCTATTTGGCACAGTCTCTGGAACAAGCTGTCTTCCAAACTCTGCCTGATGTCTCAGGGGATATTCACTGGAAATGAAATTGTACTTGAGTCTGAACAGAAGACTCTGTGTTTCGTTCATTATGCAGGAGCTGAATAGGGGAGGCAGGGCTGCCATCATCACCACCCTCAGCTATTGCCTTATACCCAGAATCAGAGAAAAGTTATCTTGGGTTTTCTTGCAGCCCTCTGGGATATATAATAATGCTTCCAGCGAATACTGGAGATACACTTTGGACTGAGAAGAACTCTTCCACTTCACTAGTATTTTCTTTGTCAGACCTTGCATTTGACTTGCTGGTAAGAAGTTGTGTCCCTTGTTTTTCAGTTTCCACATGGAATACACTTAATTTTTTGGAAGCATGGTGCAAGCCAATAGAAGCTTAACCAGTGGGAAAAAATGGTAAGAGACAATTTATTAAAGTACTTTTAAGCTAGTAATGTTTTTAAAAACTGATAAAAGAGAAATCATCATAGCCTTAATGAAAAAGAGAGCAAAAATACACTGCTGTGGGAAACGTGCTATGCAGCAAATTGTCACTATGAAAAAGAGAGCAAAAATACACTGCTGTGGGAAACATGTGCTATGCAGCTAATTGTCACTGTATGGACAAAGTTAAACAGATACAAATACAGTTGAGATAACCCATAGAAATATTCATCGTAATTTTGTATACTTAATTACACTTAGGAATCACATGTCAAAGACAAATATTTAGCAAAGTGGAAACTGATTGCCCTACCCCAGGGAACCAGAATCCCATGCTTGGAATTCTCCTATGTAACTTAAATGTCTACTAACTACAAGAAAGAAATTTTTAAGAACAGCAAATTAGATAAAAGTAATTTTACGTGATGATTCTTTTGTTCCATATGCACCCACAGGGAGGAAAAAGAACTGATGATGACAAGTCATGCAGGTTCTCAAGGACGGCTGTCAGATGATTTCTCTCTGTCATCCAGGTATAGACTGAAGTTGAAAAACTAAATCAGGAAATGATAAACCACAAAAATATAAGCAGAATATAGAGAAAAACAAGGAAGCGAAAAAACCGCCAAGAGTAAAAAACAGGATTAATCAGCTGAATACAGTGGAAATAAACCATCATCATCCTGCATGTATGGAAGGGTATGTTACATGCATGTGAAATAAATGGGAGAGCAAAAATTATAATCAGACATAAGCAATAAGTCAGGCTCAGCTTGCTCCTCACTAACAGCATCTGTTTTCTATCCAGCTGTTTTTATGACACTTGTAGGAACTTAATATATTTGATATATCTTCCCTCCAGGGGAAACAAACAGACATACCACATATACTGTGTAATCATGACATTTATTATTATACTTAAAATGATATATATATCATTATCTCAGCAGTGAAATCTTGTTTATCTAGTTAACACAATGAATTATGGCTGAAGTTTTTGACTAAGAAATCAAGATTAGCAGTGATGGTTTATAGTAGTTAGAAAAGAAATCATGGAATTATAGATTCAAAGAATATATTGAGTTGGAATGTATTGAGTTTGAAGGGAACCATGAGGATTAAACCCAGCTAGGATTTACAGAATTCTTCTGATTCTCCTTTTTTCTTTCCCTTTAAAAATATAATCTAAATAAGAAATCTAATACAAAAATACTTTACAGATAATAAAGCCAGTTCAAGTTCTATCAGTGCAACTTTTTAATTTAGAGAAGTTCAAAGACAAAAAAATAAAAGATCACACTTTGCAGAACTAGATTACAAGACATGTGGAAGTACATGTTTTGAGCAATCTCATTTTTGTAAAAACTTCAATTACTAGATTTGCTTATATTAGTTAGCAATTAGTGAGAAAAACAGCTGGTAGCTTTGTGAAACTAATGACCAAAAAAAATCATTTGAAGGTCACTGATGTAATGAAAAACCAAAGCAAAGATAACCTGCCTTGAACCTTTAGATTTATTAATGCCTCCAGGGAGGAATTGTATTATTCCTATGTTCTTAATTCAAAACAAATGGTTAATTGAGTGCCCTAGTGCCTACTAAAAAGTGATCTTATTAGCAGTCTTCTCCATGGGAACACTAACAACATATCTTTTCTCTATACAACAGTATATTTTCATAAATACGTAGATCAGATATTTATGGAATTCTGAAGTGAGAAGTCTGGTTGAATCTGGTTGAATTCTGATCTGAATGTGATCAGCAAATATTGGGTGAAGGCAGTCTCACATACTCAGGCATACATGAAGCTAGGACAAAACTTGGGTGCAGCATCTTCACTCAACTATGCATTCCCGGTTCTCTCCCTACATCATGGAATTTTCAAGTCTATTCAATCAAAATCTGAGTAAAAGATTATAAATGCAATCACACTATAAAATTTCTATAAAAATCCACAATCACAGTATAAAAGTTCCTTCCCAGGCAAGGAATGCAGTAGGGCGTTCCTGAGAAAAGAATAAGAAACATTGGCACTTCAGTGTCTCAGCAGATGCTCATTGAGATCAAGGCTAATGAAAACAGCTTGCAAAGTGAATTTAGTAATCAGAAAACTGTATCTGTTTAAAATAAAATCATGTCATCTCAGCTTGTCAATACATCTTGCAACACAATTATGTACAATTTCTGCAAATAGGTGCAGTTAAAGTGAGGCTGAAGGTTTTTGATATGTATCCAAAAGACTGCATTTGAGTCTCACTTCACACTATGCCAGAGTCCTGCTCCAAGGGATGCAGGTTAGCAGGTGGGAAATAAAGCTAACTGGAATGCTACTCATGCACCACCAGCTATATAAAAACTCTTTACCTTTTAACTATTCTTGCCCAACAAACTGACTAGGTTTAAGGCAGTGGATGGGTCTGTCAGTTAGGAATACCTGTGATGTCACTTTAAGCATTATTTTAGAAATTCCTAACTGTAGGGTAACAGTTCACAATATATTTATGAAATGATTCATACTGCCCAAGTCTTCCAGAAAATGTTATTTTTTGTAGCAGCACACAGACCACCCAGCACATAGAGATCCCAGCTTTAATATGCTCTCTGTATTTCAATACATAAAATATTCTCAAAACACACAAAAATATGGTACACTGCCCCCACAGATCTTGCCTTAGGTATGATCCAGTCTTGCCTTTGTAGCAGTTCTTGGCACTTTTCATGCTCTTTTGTAACACTGCATGAGAGAAAACATTGCGTACTCATTTGGACTTGTACCGAAGGCAGTGTTCTGTGCTAGAGGATATGTGAACATCTGCCACTAGCGTCAATGAAGAAGTCGTACAATCAATTAATTAATATTTAACGTACCTTTAAAGATGGAAAGTGTTATGTACTATTATTGCTTGTTGATGGCTTATGATGAGTGTATTAAATGAAAGTCTTGCTGTTAATTCATAAAATCTCAGAATGAATCCTATGCAGAGCCATTAAGATATTGGAAACCTTACTCTATAGGTAAACAGCAAAGAAAATCAGGCTATTTCTTTCCAGCACTTCATCTGTAAGATCTTTAGATTTAAAAGAAGAAACATGAGTTAAAATTAAATGCTTATGAATTTTACTTACTCTGTGATATAATATTTTACTTTCTTTACTTCTAATAACTTCCGTTACGACATAGCAAATCACTTTTCATTGATAACTAAATGCAGCATCAACAGCTGTCAGTTGAGTTAATTGGTACCAGGATCAAATACCCTCTATTGCTCTTTGTGAAATGGCATGGGTAACAAAATGCTGACTGGTTCAAGGATGTGGAGCACACAGAGCATGCCAGTAATCTCAAGTGCTAGCGCAACTGTTTGCTGAATTTTGACAGAAAATAAATCGAATCTCAGAGTCTTTGCTTCCACAGATTCGTTTGAGAAAAGAGCAACTCAGTTTCTCTGCATTCCATCACTGCAGAAGGATCATTTAGTTTTAGAATTTCTAGTTACTAAAAATGGTTATCAGGTCTATTGTAAAGTGCATTGATTATTAATATTTATGAGAATAATATATACACATAAAAGAATGTTGATCACTTAATAATCTTTTTTTAGGGGAGGAGGAAGTTGGTGAAAAAATGGGCTTCATTTCACAACCTTACCGTTTTCAGTATCAAGAAGGGGAAGCACAAAGATAAATATTTTTTCATTCCAGGACAGGACCAAGCTTTAATTTCCCAAAGGAGCATCCTCAGAAGTAATTTCAACAATTTATAAATCAATTTTAACAGTTGCTTCCATTCCAGAGGGTATTAACTACGTTGATTCATATGTTCCTGTATTGTCCTACTAAGACTGTTGATGAAGATTGCTTTTCCTTGCCTATATTTTCTAAGCTTTTCCTTTTTCAAAATTCCAATTTTCAAAGTTCCTCTGATTCCTTTTCATAGAAGTATTCATGTCCTACTTCTAAAAATACATGGGAAGACACAAATATAGCTCTGTTTTCAAATTAATATGTCTCTATCTTTCCATCAGAAATTTTGTGAGTATGTCTGCATTTCGTACCTACAAATGTGAAATGTTTGAGGGTGGAATTTGGGTAGTGCCTGGCTCTAGCAAAACACAGCTTTTTGCCTGTCACACTTTAATTTTATCTCCCAGGTATATCAAACAGCCTGGTAAAATCTTTCTTAATTTACACAAGGCAAGAATTCTCTGTGGCTTGAGGCATTCTCCTTCTGAACATGCTGACAACGGCGGCTGCACAGTGTTGCACACACAAACATGCACTCAGCACCTGCCTGTTGTGTGATGCAATGGCTGAGCAATAATAGACTTCCAGAGGGTATAAATCTGCTAATGGTGATTTGATGTTCTGCTTCCTTCTCTTAAGGGAGAAATGGGCTGGGAGGAAAGGAGGTCATGTGGCAGCAGGGGAGATATTTGGAAAGGCGGTGGTCAGAGAGTCAGGTTCCCTGGGGAGACAGGGCGGGGTGTTGTGGCGGGTAGGTTGGCTGAGCAGGCTCTGGCACTCGCCAGGAGGCAGAGACAGCAGCTGAGCTGTGGCCTGAGCAGCGATGCGCTGCACCTGCACCTGCAGAAATATCTGTGCAGGGATGCGGTATAACCAACCGCATGACCTAAACTGATGGCAGCAATTAGGAGAGTGCCCACATTAGGAAATGGTAGAGAATTTCTCCACCATACTTCCTCCCAATAGGAAATTAAGTTTTCTTAACTAGACACAACCACCACTGGTCTCAAAAACATTATATTTGTTCTAGTCTAGTAACTATTTCTCAAATAATTGTAACTGACATATTCATTCTGATAAATACTCAGCATATGTAAAGGAGAATCTTTAATAAATTAATATTTTTAAATGTGGCTATATAGTGAAGTCGTTACATCACTTCTTACAATACATGAACAAAAGGAAATACAGAAATTAACCTTCCTGTAGAAATTTAACTTTACAGAAAAACAATGTTATTAATAGCAGCAGAACTAAGATTAGAATAACTAATAGTTATCTTTACCACTATTGATAGCTGTTGTCTAAATTATATTGTTAATATTGAATTGTAGACTATGTGTAACTGTGATAACTAATTATAGTTTCAATAACAGAAGTAAAACTCCTAAAGGTTCTTTTAGAGAAGGTAAGTGGAGGTACCAGGAGTAGTCTTAACTGACCATTATAACATTATTTGAATGTAAAAAAACCCAAAAACTTATGTTTCAAAATAATTTAAAAGCCTTACTAGTATATTAATGGGAGAAAGTTGAGAAATATTTTGAATATGAGATTGATGACTGAGATGAAAAATCCTGTGTTTACAGATAGACTAATCTTAGAAAGGAATGCTAAACATGATGGGAAATCAGGTGTTCAGTTTGAAAAAAATTGTGGCTTTTAAAAATAATAACTTTCAATTCCAATATTCTTGTCTACATTCCTTTTAATTTTTGAAAGACAAAAATCTGCATTATTAGTGGCTAAAGCAATAAAAGAATCTGGTTTTGGTCCTGAAAGGGACAATTAAAATATTTCTGATGATGAAGAAACCAGTTCTCAAAAGACATTGTTTTAAGATTATACATCAAATTATATTAACACATGATTGATTTAGTACACACAAGAAATTATTTATATCATACAGCATCACAGTAAGTGTCTTCCACAGAGAAAATAATGACTGCCATAGTTAACCACATGTCATTCTTCTTGCAAGTTATACTGCAGAGTAATGTTAAAGCTTGACTGGAAATTAGAAAGTCATCACCTCCCCAAATAACCTTTCAAGATAGCTCCCCCAACATCCTTTTCCTGGCTGGAAAAAGAATGCCTTTGCTGAAGCAGGTCCTCCTATAGTAGTATGATTATCATAGTAGCAGTGACATAGACTATAGTTTTCTGAAGTGAAAGCCCCTTTTTTCCCAAATTAAAAAATTACCCCTTCTGTCTCTAGTCTGATGGTAATGAATAAAAAAATACTATAGCTATAAAATAAGCCTGTGTAAAGCCACCCTCAGGCCAGTACTCTCAGGATCTGTGCATATATCTAAGATCATGCTGACCTTTCACATGAGAGGCATGAGTGCAGCCTAAAAAGATGTACCTGATAGAGCTTAGAATTTAGCAGCCAGGAGTTTCAGTACGGGCCTGTGGCAACATACATTCAGAAACTTAACTACAGGTACAGCTTCTATGGAACAATACTTCAGCTAGCTAGATGAAAGCAAGATTATGTATAGTTAGAGTTGCTGCAATCATGCCCCCAGTTGCAATGTAGATATAACATAAGACCTCCTGTGAAGAGACAAATCAAACTCTGAAAGTCAAATACATTTCATTTCTCAGATATGTTTCAGGCAATTTACAATTATAAAGTTTGCACAGTAGGACTGCTGCTTCAACGTGATATGCTGTCCTACACCAGTACCCTCTGAAAAGGGACAACAAGAAGTTATTTTAAATTGGAAAAAGAGATGTTAAAACAAGGAACTATTCTAAAGCAACATTTTCAGGCAGCCATAGATCAAATAATCTGTGCAATTTTAAACTGCATCTTGAAAAGAGAGACAGAGGAAAGCGCCTTTTCTTTCCTTGCTTTTTGTCCTCAACAGAAATCTGAATGAGTTCACTCAAGGATCTTGCATGCCACAGAATGCATAAACATATCTGCCACTATGTTTAGGTTTATGGTCACACTAATTCATGCAGTTGTATCTATAATCGGTACTAATGCATTGTATTTTTAATTGTCTTTCTCTAATTACACAGAGAGGGGTACACCACATGCAAAAAATCTTTCTTACAATAGTATAGAAGTTACAATGAATCTTCAATGGAATATAATAGATTACTTCACTATTTTCAGGGACAGGTTATAAAGTGATATACTAATTTCTTGTTTCATACATTTTTCTCATCCTTATTACAGACAAAAATATGAGGCTAGTAAAACATACTTGAGAAGGTCAAAGGACAAAAAAAATATCCTAACAGTCTGCTCCTAATGTCTAACCAATAATTACTACAGCTGGATGACAGATGCATATTAGTAAGATGTATGTTACCTCTTCAATATATTAAGCTCTTTATTTTAATTTAAAACTGGATAGTATAGGGTATAAAAGCTTTCTGACCTCTTTCATAACACAGCACTTCAGGCTAAAAGTAGTCTAAAGTGTTCACTCATCCAGCTTAAAATCTAAACTACATTCTCTATTGTGACAGTGCCTTCTCCCTGACAGCAGAAATTCACCACTATTAGGCATCTAGAACCATTAAAATGAGGCACATTTTAACACACAGTAATTCATACAGGATGATAAGGTTGTAAGAAATAACAAATAACCCAAACAAGAAAAAAATATTCCTTGTACTTGCCTAAGGTGAAAGATATTGTTACGTTGTGGTTAGCAGGCGTCTGATCCATTATCTTCTGAAGTCAGTGGAACTTATCTGGCTTTACTGGGACTGAATGAGGCTCAAAGTGCAATATGGACTTTTTAATATCATATTAGGTCACTTTGCCTAATAGTTACATTCATAAAAATTCCTCTCACTAAAAGAAAAAAAAAACTAATTAGTAAGAAGCACTCTAGTCTTTGAAAGAAATTACTTCAGTTACTCAAAGCTATTGATGATCAATTCTGTGTCGTTTCCTGCTCTTTCAAACAGCAGCTAAGGTCACAGAAATGTTGCTATCACTACCTTGCACTGGTAAAACACAGTTCTTCACTGCCAATACTTTTAAAAATGCTGGTGCTTAATCTAAGTAGGAGATGGGTGGGCAATAGCGAGCGCTGTTGTGGTGGGTTGACCGTGGCTTGAAGCCAGTTGCCCACCAAAGTTGCTCTATCACTGCCCTTGTCAGACAGACAGGGGAGAGAAGATATAATGAAAGGCTTACAGGTCAAGATAAGGACAGGGAGAGATCAGTCAGCAATCACCATCACAGGAAAAAGACTAAACAACAACAAAAAATGAATCTAATATATTGCCCAAGCCAAACAGAGTAGGATAATGAGAAATAAACCCAAATCTTAAAACACTTCCCTCCACCCCTCCCTTCTTCCTGGGCTCAACTTTATTCTTGTATTATCTACCTCCTCCCACCCCAGGGAATGAGGGTTGTGGTCAGTTCATCACACATTGTCTCTGCCAGTCCTTCCTACTCAGTGAGAGACATTCCTCATACTTCACAGGGTCCCTCTCAGGGACAGTCCTTCATGAAGTTCTGCAACATGAGTACTTCCCATGTTCTTCAAGAACTTCTCCAGTGTGGATTGCTTCCATGGACTGCAGACCTACAGGAACAGACTGCTGCAGCATGGGTCCCACAGAGAGTCACAAGTACAGCCAGCCAAGTAGCTTCAGCATGGGCTTCCCATGGGGTCACACCCTCCTTTAGGTGTCTCCACATGTTCTGGTGTGGGGTCTTCCAAGGGCTGCAAGTGGAATCTCTAGTCCCCATCATCTTCCATGGGCTGCAGCGGACAGGCTGCTTCACCATATTCTTCACCACAGGCTGTAGGGGAATCTCTGGTGCCTGAAGTACCTCCTCCCCCTCCTTCTTCATTGACGTCTATGTATATAGATTTTCTCAAGCTTTGCACTCTGGTGGCATAAACCTCTGCTAGGATTTTTAATTTTTTTTCTTCTTAAACAAGTTACCATAGAGATGCTACCACCATTGCTGATTGGCTTGGCCTTGGACTGGTTGATATTGGCTCTGTCAGACCTAGGGGAAGCTTCTAGCAGCTTCTTGCAGAAGCAATCCCTGTAGCCCTCCCAGCTACCAAAACCTTGCCACATAAATCCAAACCAGTTTTAGATATATTAACATTGATAGTGAAGTATCATCTGTCTGTGGCTTCCTCAGGATCAGGATATTTTACATGGACATTTACATTTTATCAGGACAGGTGGGATGAGGGCAGTTTACTGACAAAATCACCATGAAAGGGGAACAATAACAGCCTGCAGAAAATTTCACCCACACCCGGTGATAACACAGAGTACCTTATGGGCCTGACAATAAGAGTCAGGGGCCACACTCAGACTGCCCTGGAGGCAACCAGGAGACCTCTCCACTGACCATCCCCTTTTATGGGACAGTGATGTCAGGTGGTGTGGAAAACAGCCCAGGCTGACTCAGCTCACCTGTGCTGGCTGCTTGGGGAGGGTAACTCTGGCCTGTCCAGAACCAAGAAGTTTGATTGAACGTCTGTGTTCTCTTTAGCTGCTCATCAAACAACAGTCCTTAGCCTTGCAAAAATTTGCTTTTATGACCTGTGGACAGTTATGGAGCTCAATGCTACAGCATTTCTTCCAACAGCCTCTGATTTACAGCACTCAGAGACAGGAATTAAAGAGGTGTCTGTGTGTATGTGCTCTTACTGTCACCTTTCCCTCAAGCCCTTACATAGACAGAATTTCATTTGATGTTTCCAGTTGTCATCAAGACAAAATGATAGCCTTTTTCCTATAGTCTAAATATTATACTGGGACATCTGTTGGTCCTCTTAATTTTCTTGTAAATAGAGCATTTTCCCCCATCGATTCTTTTGGTCTGCAGATTCTTATTCTGAGGGGAAAAAAAAATCCTGGAACACCCTCAATTCTGCTGCTTATCAGATCCATTCTTCCACCCTTCCTGATAATAGCTTTTCATGATCTTTACAGTAATTAGCTTAAATAACAAGCATGGCTGTTCAAAGCAATATAGATATTTTCTGTTATTCACAATATTCTTCTCAGTTAGGGTAGTGTTATGACTTTTTAACAATGTTTCTGAATTTGTGGTTAATTATCAATAGATTAAAATATCACAGTGTCATGTGTGCACTTTGTTTTACTGATAAATACAATAACAAAGCTGTCTTATCTTCTTTTAGGTTGCCATTTAATCCTTTTTAGTTATGACTCATACATTAAAAATAAACAATCAATATTTATGTGTATCCTGAGTGTGCTCTTATAAGGAAAGATAAAGATGTTCCCTCAGAAGATCTAAACCATTCTGTAGGCAAGTTATTTTTAAAAAATGACATATTTTTGAGTAAGTGGAGATCCTGCTACTGTGGGAATATTTGACTGCACGCAATCTTGGCATTGATTCCACCCACTTCAGGCTGAGTTATTTATTATAATGCTTATCAGTGCACTATAGTTAGTAGAGGGCATGGTCTCCTTTTTTTTTTTTTTTTCCTAATGCAACAGAAAGCTTTATTTACATTTTCATTTTTGTTTTAATATAACAATCAGATTGCTAAATAAACTATGCCTCACTTCCAGAATCTACAGAAGTACTTGGATATGCTTGTGATGTGGATTCCAACCAAGGCATTTCTGCTACCGAGCACTCCAAGCTCGATTGGGAAACAACAATAATATAACAGTAATTTTTATGTCTATGAAACAAAACTGACACTAAGCAATGAGTCATCTTTCAAACTGAGAAATATATATATATACGTATACACACACACATAAAATCCTTTATCAATAGTAAGTACCAATTTATAAAGATTTCAGTCTAATCTGCTCCTTCCACCAGCAGCAGTTTAAAAATGCTTAAATTTTGTACTGCAACCCCAATTATATGAGAAGAGAAATAACTGTAAGTAGTAGTTTTTCTAGTAGGGGATCTATATGCTTCTTGTTTTAACTTGTGGCTGTCAAGACAGAAAACTTGTAAAATGGGATTTTTGATGCTATAAACTTATTTTGGTGTCTGCCCTGTCTGCTGGTG
The DNA here is from genome assembly GCA_027925045.1 of Hypotaenidia okinawae. Taxonomy (NCBI): domain Eukaryota; kingdom Metazoa; phylum Chordata; class Aves; order Gruiformes; family Rallidae; genus Hypotaenidia; species Hypotaenidia okinawae. The sequence continues at coordinate 20,482,153 of BSDF01000001.1, read as the reverse complement.
AGGACACACCCACACAGTTTGGCTCATTACCTCTAAGCATGACTGATTCGTTTTCAGTGGAAAAAATGGCACACCACTATAAATTAGTCAACTGGAGCTATAATTGAAAGAAAGTGGAGCACATGAAAGACTTTGAATGCCCAGATAAATCCACTTGACTTTCACTACCAGCATCTGACAAAGCTGGGAAATACTCTGTGCTATAAAAGCTTAAGACATGCAAAAGCCTTTGATGCCTTATTTGTTAGAACAAGTAGTGGAAAATATTATCTATTTCAGAGTGGGAAGACGAACAGCATGAAATGTGTTGAGTTTGGTTTGCATGGGGTTATATCTGACTTTTACTTCGTGAATTACAGTGCATACAAGCTCCAGACATTTTTTCTTGACTTCAGTTTAGCACTAGCAGTTCTAACCACCACCAGATTCTGGGAAATAGGCTGTACACTGCACTGATGATATTAATTAGAATTTACTGTGGTACAATATAGCAATATCATTTATTAGTATCTGTGGATGCACTACAATCTTCCCATCTCTGATAGGAACTAACACGGGTACTGTCTCACCAGAATTATAGATGACTGCTGCAGGAAGGTATTGATCCAGTTTGTTCAAATTCCCAGTCAACAAAGAGAAACAAGTGCTTCTGAAGACCTACAGAGGCAGATCCAGTCCATCAAACATAGATACTTTTTTTTTATGACTACACTGCAGATCTCTCAACATCTTTTTATGCTTAAATTTCAATCTTAGCAGAGTACTTGTGAGACAGACAATTACTCTGTCCACAGCAATGACCTTTAAGTATCAATGACTGATGTAAGTGCCAAGGTAACTATTAAAAAATTGGGGAGATTGCTGAAAAGTAGATGGGCTACACCGCTATTTAGAATCATAGAGCAGTTTGGGTTGGAAGGGTCCTTTGAAGGTCAATTAGTTCAACACCCTGCCCCCAATAATCAGGGACATCATCACCTAGATCAGTCTTATCATGAATGTTTTCAGGGATGGGGCATCTACCACCTCTCTAGGTAACAAGTTCCAGTGTTTCACTACAATCATCATAAAAAAATTTCTGCCCTGCTAAAAAGTCTGTTCCCATCTTCCTTCTAAACTTCTAATACTTCTAATTCTTCTGAGTATTGAAAGCCAGAATAATGTCTCCCAGAGCCTTCTCTTCTCCAGGCTGAACAACCCCAACTCTCTCAGCCTCTCCTCACAGGAAAAGTGTTCCATCCCTCTGATACTTTGGTGGCCCTCCTGTTTCTTTTGATGCAGCCAGGTACATGTTTGACTTTCCAGGCTGTAAGTGTGCCTTCCCGGCTCATGTTCAGTTTTTCACCTACCAGCACTGCCAGGCCCTTCTTCTCAGGGCTGTAGTCAATCCATTCATCCCCCCGACTGTACTGAAAGCGGGGGTTGCCCTGACCCAGGCACATGAAGCTTGCACTTGACCTTGTTAAACCTCAAGTTCACATGGGCCCACTTCTTGCACTTGTACAGGTTCCTCTGGATGGCATCCTGTCCCTCAAGTGTGTCAACACCACTCAGATTGGTATAATCTTCAAATTTGCTGAGGGTGCACTCAATCTCATTGTATATGTCACTGATGAAGAAATTAAACAGTACTCCTCCCAGTATGGTCCCCTGAGGGACCACTGATCAACATCTGGACATTGAGCCATTGACTACTACTGTCTGGATGTGACCATCCATCCATTTTGTACTTAGAATGAAGAGAACTTTGAGATGGACCTAATTGCAATTTATGCAGGATTTAGCACACAGCCAAATCCCAATATATGCTACTTAGACAATCCTTATAAGGAGTCCTGAGAAGGAAAGATGAGATCGTGGTAAGCAGCATTCTGAAGAATTTTCCTCCTGATGACAGCATGCTGAGACATTTCCTTTTCAGAGATACTTCTACCTGTCCTCCTCTGATTATGAAATTCAGAAGCATTATCTTTGATTAAAAGTACTTATACATTATAACTATTCTAACTATATACATCAGTTATGCAAATAAAAATGTTAAAAAGCATTACAGAAATTTATGGTGTTGGTGTAAGTATTTTTTACTGTGATTTCCATGTTTTAGTTTTACGGCAATTTGTGTTTGCTACTCTGAATCCACCTTTTTGGAGCTTTGATAGTGTAAATTCAATTTTTCCTCAAGGCAGTTACAGCCAGGAAATATTTACACAGATATTCCAAAGATGATACCTTTTCTTTTGCTCTCTTTCCAAATTTTATACATAGCTTCAGATCAAATGTCTCCTTGCAAGCACAGAGTAGAAAAAGAAATAAAAAGTCTGTAGATATTTGATTGACGTTGGCTTTAAAGATTAACAGCATTCTTCACATATCCAACCTAAGGATATATCTTCCTGATGGAATGAAACATCACAGAGTAACAGAGGCTGCACTCTTCAGTGGCACAATGATAACTAGAAAGTCCCATCTCAGAATGTAAATACTTCATTCATATTAGACTAGAGCAAACAAGTAACCATAAAATAAATATCCCAGGCAGAAAATAAAAGATATTGAACTGCTTTTACCTTTTCTATACATACCACAATTACCTTGTCCAAAGATAGATGATTTTAAAAAGAATGAGCCAGTACTTTCCTGAAGTATCTTAGTTCACTCTTCACAACACCTTTATTGTGAGGCTGTACTAGGAAACAGGCTTTCTCATTTTGTCCCATTTGTCTCTTCTGTCTTTTTTTAGAACTTCTTCCACTTTTCATTCTTTTGTCTATTCTTACTTCATGTCCTTTCCAGCTGAACAATTCACATCTATATTATTCATATTACAATAAATATCCTTTTTTTTGCATCCTGCTTTTATTCTTCAGTTCTGTTCAAAATCCATCCTCTAGTCACCAGAAAGCTACAGAGTTACTATCATCCAAAGCCAAGTTCTGCAGATGTAGCAAGAAGAAAATTGATGCTGTTGTTTCCAGAGCCCAAGTCAGTACTCATACAACTCAATATATATCAACCAAAACCAGGAGCTAGAAGAAAAGGTAGAAATATTCACGCTTGACAGAAAATGTTTGCCTCTTTGGCAGACATGCTAAGAATGGATTTGGATTGTTTGCAATTGTTGGAATTTTTTTTCCTGCTTAGGATGTAACCTTCTCTACCAAAAGATAGGACACGGTTATGCAAATTATTAAATTTTATTATAAAGTTTGCAAAAGATAAAAACATCACAAAGAGGCTAATCTGTAAAATTGTTGACTTGGTGGTTTTCAGGTGATCAAAATACCTCTTGTGTACTAGAGGTACCTTAGTACTGTGCACAAAACGACTCATTAAGGCATGCTGAATAAAGATATATAATTAAAATTATAATTTTACTTTAGAAAAATGAACAGGCACATGCACATTCCCTACAGGTAGAACAGCACTCCTCAATTGTCTGAAAACCCCTTGTAGATAAGTCTGAACTCACTCTTTTAATGGGCTTGATAGTTCGAGTTTTCTGAGAAGAAATCTCCTTGTACAGCATGTTATCTTTATCTGAGTTGCTTGGTTTTTGTGTTTGCTTGGGTTTTGTTGTTTTGTTGTTTGGGGGGTTTTGTGTGTGTGTGTGTGTTGGTGTACTGCACAAACTATTTCATAGGGAAAAATATGGTATCATGTAACAAATTAGAAGTTATAATGAATTTTCTGTTTTCCTCTGCACAAAACCTCTAAACAGACCAACCTACTCCCAAACTTCACACAACTAAAGCAAGTTGTTTCTAAACAGATGAATTCTGATACCACTACATGTTCTGAACCTGCCATTGATCCACAATTAGACTCAAGAGGGGTGCCACAGTAGTTATTGGAAATGGATGTCCAAGCATGGCACAAGAAAGAGACAAGTGTGATATAAGAGTACATGCAAATGAAATTCAAGCCCTGTAGCTGTAAATGTCATTCTGTGTTCAGCAAAATTTGAATATGGAAGATTTCATTTTCTGCTCTATTTGCTGTCTTGGTGCAGAAGATATTAATATAAAGAAGAAGAGATGATTAATTTGTTTTGAAAAGTGATACATCCCATATTTTATTTGCTGACCATCTAGAATCATATTCTGACACTTTTAAACCCCTGCTGATTAGTATTTTACTTTGAGAACAGTTTCATTGATTTTTGGTCTGGCCCTGAGTCCAGAGAGAAAAGTGCCTAGTATCTGTTCTGATTTGGTTTTGCTTTACATCAGTGATGCAGAGGAAGGACAACTGATATGTCATTTAAAAAAAGTGATGCTGAGTCAGCATGTTTCTTTCTGCTTTTCTCCCACTTGCTGAAGAGTCACAAGGGCATATTAAGACTTCTGATCTTTAAAAACTCCTTGAACTCTTCTTCTCACAAGATTATAGCTAGGTATCAGAATGATCTCTGTCTCCCCCTCCCTCTCTTCCTCTCTCTCTAAATACCAGAGCAACTGCTACTACTTGAGATGCCTACAATGAAGGACACAACAAAAATTAAATTCACAGTGAAGCAGACACTACTTATTTCCACTGTAACTATGGTTTCATCAGTGAGTACTTCTATTGTTAGTACACCATTCTAAAGGCAAAGAGGAAAGCAGCAGGTCTTTCTGATAGTGAGATAGATTTGAATCCAACATGACAGAATGTCTAACATAAGGAAGACACGAGACTTAGGGGACTATATCATCATTCTCATTATTGCCAAGACATTCCTGAATTACTGAAAAAAAAAATCACATGCCTGAAAGCACAACATGCCTTAACTGATTTCCTAATACTTTGTAGAATACTCTGAAATGATGAAGACTGCATCATGCAGTGAAAAGCTAAACTAGGTCAATATACACAGATATCTTCTGGTACGGTCATTAGTATTGTATATGCTCATCAAATATTTTCTTTCAGTCATTTGATCTAAGAAGCAGTTTGGGATTAATTTAATGAATTTAAATTGCATTAGTTCCCAAATAGTATTTTATAGCAAGTCATATTAATATATTTGGAAGATACTTCTGTTCCTCTTGAAATTTTATCTGGAACTGGGAAAACTGCATCTTTAATCCCCACAGTCAGTATCTGCTTCTAATATAATGGCAAGGATTATCACAATATAGAATGAAAAGTAAAAACCAAGAAGGAAAGTTGTCAGAAGAAAGGAAAAAAAAAAGCATACATGAAGGTTTATTTCCTAGACTTACTGACTATGAAATAAAATATAGTAAGAAGGCTGAAAATTCAGCTAGATGGCAAATAATTCCAAACATGAAGATTAAAGAAAAACACCCAACAACAAACAGCCCTATCGAGGTATATTGCCATACCTAAATTTTACTAATCTGTATTTTTAAAATCCCTTTTTTGAGTTCCCTTTAAATATGATGTGTCAAGAGAGCTGAGACTGAAATCAAATAGAGTCAGGGTAGTAACTTAGTTAGAAAGTTTTATCCCTTTATATACATACCAATGCAAATCACAACAGACTCCAACAATGTAATGTGTTTAGAAATTCTGCCATAGGATCTTCTGTTTGTCATCTGCCAAAGAGATCTGGGCTGTGGGACAAACAGCTTACATGAGCCTCAGAACTACTGACAGACAGATAGATTGTGGTTTCTCTCTTGATTTTAACTCTCACATTTTGGAGGTGATATTTCACAACACGTAGATGATGCACCTTTAGGCCTGTCTACCTGCTGTGGAGTTTACTGTTGCATGGAGAAGATACCACAACTATTAGAAGCTAGGCAGCTATTTCTCACAATGTTTTTACTTTCTTCCCTAATTCCCCATGATTGATATCGCAATTTCAGTCTCCGTGGAACCATTTCATCCAGGTTCAGACACAGTAATCCACATTTAAAAGGAAACAAAAACAATATGAAAGAAGATACTTGTGTACTCATTTTTTCCCCCCACAAGTATCACTCTAGTTATCCTTTCTCCTTCCTTCTCGCTACTTAGGAGTCCTAGTTAGACTCCAGGTTTCACATTGCTTATCACTTCAAATCTCAGAATCAGAAAATTGCATGAGAGTATGTTTCTTTTTAATTGAAACACAAAACTCTGGGGTTTCAAAAGAAGTCTTGAAAACACAACCAAATGTAATAAATACAGCAATATATGCAGAAAACCTGAAACCCAGTTTCTGAAATCTCTCACAATCAGATAGAGCCAGAGAGGAGAGTGTGGACCTCAGCCCTGTGCCCTCTGCCTGACAGGCCACGCTTCTGGAGGTTAGAGGCTTCCTCATTGCACCTCCCTCCTACATGTACCATGGATGTGCCTCCCTTTAGATCAGTGTATTGCTAGCACTAGTTGCAAGAGGACCTAGTGACAGCATGGCAGCAGTGATGGGAGAAGATAAGATGCCTCTCTGGAGGTGACAGGCAGAATTCCCCAAGCAAATGCATGGCTTGCCATCCAAGGCTCCTTCAAGAGCCATTGACTTGTGCTGCAGGTCAAGGCCACAGAAAGCAGCCCATAACAAAGCACTGGGCATGGGTGGAAAGAACGACCGCTGGGATCACATGCTGACATACACACCTGGTGACACCTCACACTCACCACAGCACACTCAGCTCTCCCTGACAAAACTCAGTCCTCTTAGGTGCATTCTCATTTTAAAACATAAAAAAGCAAAAGCAAGAAAGCTGCATGTACTTCAGTCTCTTATTTAGTTTGTTCATCATTTATGTAGCTGACTATTTAAAGCATTCAGTCTTTGTGTACAGTCAGTATGAAGTTATTTGTAAAAATAATGTGTGGTAAATTGGCAGACAAGTACAGTTTAAAATATAGACAATCTGTTGAGTGCTGTAGGAGAGCTGCCATAAAATTTCATTTCTTACATTATAATATGTTTAACATTTTATGCAACATAGTACTTCAAGAAAAATGGCAAAATTAAACAGTAAAGATTCTTTGAAAATGCCTTGTAAGGAAGAATGTACATAGGGACTGTCAGGGCACAGTGAGAGCTGGGGTTGGGGTGGCAGGACCTCTCCCAGGGTGGCAGGGTAGGGCCAGGCACCAGGGTCTGTCCTAGTCCCAGGCAACCCCAGCCCAGGGCATCATTGACCTCCCTGGGAATGGGCTAGGATGTGGGCCCATGGCTGGCCAGGGCAAGGCTGTGGGGAGATGGAAACCAGCCCTGCAGTGACATTGCTGGGCTCACGGACCCAGGGGCTCACCTGGAGTCCTGGGCTGTGGTCTGGGTCAGAGACAGTCAAGAGAGATGGTGCACTTGGGATCTTAGTTTATTGAGCTTTCAACAGAAAGAGAAATGCATATAAACAGTACCATTTTAACCTTTAACAAAAGAAAATCTATAGAAAAACTATAACAGATATTTTAGAATTCACAGAAAGAAATCTTCAGCGTAGTTTTCCAGGGTGGAGCTCATAGTCTGGTTAATTGGCAAGTTTATGAAATAATAAGATTGCACTGCTTGCACTGAGCTACAGAAGATTGCAAATACCTTATAATATATTTGGGGCCTGAGGGCCCTGACAGCGAGAATTAACAAATGCTGGTAACTTTCTACTTAGATTTACCACTTGTTAAAATTCCATAAAGACTCAAATAACAATAACAATTTTTTCAACTCAGAAAATAATATTGGAGTCAGCATACCAAGTAGTTCAAACACATGAAGAAAAGTGAATTAAATTTATTTTTGTAATTGTTATTAAAAAAAAATAATTAAACAGAACATCTAAACCCTGGAACATCTATACACTGTGAAATCCAAAGCCTACTGAGACTAAAACCCATTAATGTGTAGAAACAGCATCTCAGGCTGTTTCTTTACAGCAATATCTAGCACAAAATCATAGTCTCTTTGTGTTGTCATTGTTTCATATTAAAAATTATCTCAGGAAAAGCAGCAACTCTAAAAAACATTCTTATTTAAACATGTTTATTTAATTAACTAATTTTTATTTAATTAAATTCAAGAGGTTTGATTTTTAAGGAAAGCAAAAGATCTTTTTTGTTCAGATGTCCATTAGTTAGATATTAAATAATAAATGCAGGGGGAAGAGAATTGTTGGGAGAATTCCCAGCTTTCACTACCTGGGAATGGTCTGGCAAAACACTCAACATATTTTTAAGTTCAAGGTCTGCAAAAACTTTTTCCATGTTTAAATATATGATTTACTATTACAGAATCACAGAATTACAGAATGGTATGGGTTGAAAAGGAATCTCTGAAGGTCATCTAATCCAACCTGCCTGCTAAACCAGGATCACCAAAAGCAACTTGCACAGGATTGTGTTTATGTGGGTTTTGAGTATGTCCAGAGAAGTAGACTCCACATCCTGCCTAGGCAGCCTTTTCCAGTGGTCTGTCATTCTCAGAGTAAAGATTTGCATTATATTGAGATGGAACTTCCTGTGTTCCAGTTTGTGCCTATTGCCCCTTGTCCTGTCACTGGGCAACATTGAGGAGAGTCTAGTCTCATCCTCTAGACATCAGTCCTTTAGATATTTATAATGATTAATCAGATCCTCTCAGTCTTCTCCAGGCTAAACAGACCCAGGTCTCAGCCTTTCCTCTTAGCCTTCTGCTGGACTCTTCCCAGTTATTCCCTGTCTTGAGTTGGGGAGCCCAGAACAGGACACAGTACTCCAGATACAGCCTCACCAGGGCAGAGTGGAGCGGGAGGATAACCTCCCTCAACTTTCTGGCCACACTTTTCATAATGCACCCCAGGATACCACTGGCCTTCTTGGCCATCAGAACACACTGCTGGTTCATGGAGAACTCGCTGTCCATCAGGACTCCCAGGTCCTTCCCTGCAGAGTTGCTTCCCAGTAGGTCAATCCATAACCTGTACTGGTGCTTAGGGTTATTCATCCCTACGGGAAGGACCCCACACTTGCCCTTGTTGAATTTTCTTTGGTTCCTCTCTACTCAACTCTTCAGCCTGTCCAAGTCTCACTGAATGGCAGCGCAGCCTTCTGGTGTGTCAGCCACTCATCCCAGTTTTGTATTGTCAGTAAACTTGCTGAGGACACACTTGCTCTGTCCCCTTGTCCAGGTCATTGATGAATATGTTGAACAAGACTGGACCCAGCACTGACCCCTGGGGCACACCACTGGCTACAGGCCTCTAGCTAGACTCTGAGCCGCTTATCACAACCCTCTGAGCCCTGCCATTCAGCCAGTTCTAAACCCACCTCCCTGTCCACTCTTCTAACACATACCTCCTAGGCTTCCCGATGGTTATGGTATGGGACACAGTGTCAAAAGCCTTCCTTAAGTCAAAATAGACAACACTCCCTTCATTCACACAGCCAACTATGGCATCACAGAAGGTTATCACATTGGTCAGGAACGATTTCCCCCTGGTGAATCCATGTTGACCATGATCCATGAGACCACACTGGTTAGCATTAAGACTCTATTGGTTTTTGTGCTCCAGAAGTATGGGTTTTCCTTTATCTGTAAAGTGATTTTTGTGCCAAGTTCAGTTTTCTTTAATCTTATTCCTGGCTAGAGTACACTTGAATATTTTTCCCCATGGCACTGAAGAGCCATAGCAGGGATGTTCTTAGCTTTCTATGATGTAAATTGTGCCACCATATTCCATAGGTCTGAGTTAAGTGTTAGGTGATGAGGCATCCTATTGCTTCTGGTGAGATTCACACAAGAAAATGACCTAAGGGCAGTTTGTTTATGTCAAACAGTAGGAGATGCTCTGAAGGAAAATTGGGTTTAGCCTCAGTATTCTAAGGGGCCATGTAGAATCAACAGGTGAGGCCTGTCAATAAATACTTATTAAATCAGAGGATGGGAAAAGAGCATCCTGTACTTTGTCTGTGCTTTGACCACTGAACTCTGGTGCCGGTGGTAGTCACTGTCTTTACTTGTCCCTCATCTAAGAGAACAAGAATCATCTTTTTAACACAGCTTCAATTTAACTGGAAAATAAATGACTCATTTTATTAATCACCCTATGAATGATAACAGTTGGGGTGGTTTTTTTTGTTTCTGAGAGTGCTAGGTATGATGTAGTCATTGGTTAACTACTTATCTCTCTTACTTCCCTATCTTGTATTTGGAATTATTCCTATTAGGGCTGAATTTATTTTTTTATTCAAAACTGTATGTTTTTCTCCTTGCAAATTTCAGATAGTCTTTTTTCCTACCATTTGAAAGATTTTTATCTCTTGTAATACTTGTATGTATTTATTATATTTGATTTGCTTTTATTTCAAATTAAGCTCGACAGAAATGGACTACCTGGAAGCAAAAAGTAGACTTGTTTTAAAAAAAAAAGTAAATTAATAAAAAATAACTGTTACTGTTACAGCTTTCCAGTAATCAACTGGAAAATTATTCTCAACAAAATGAAATGAATGCTAAAACAATAGGAACAAAAAAAATAATCTCCAAGATATAAAGGAGACATGGAGAAGTAGAAAGTGAACAAAAGATTCCTTAGGTGTGCAAAAATGTCATTGTAGGATTGAATTTATATTAGCCACATTTTATAATGAGATTTGCTCATTTTTTCATGTGGTTAATATAGAAAAAATACTTAAGGAATATTGTGTGGTTGATAAAATTTATGTCTGTTTTCTGGAGAATTCTTGCTGCATTTTAGGATTTTGTAGGAATTTGGTTTTTTTTAATTCTCTTGGGGACCTGTTGGTAAGTGTGTACACAAGTATGTGTGTGCATGAAATATGATAAGTCTCCTTCAGCTGGGATCTTGAATTGTGCAGACAATGACTTTTTTGTTCATCTCTGCTCTTCCCTGCTTGCCTTTCCTTTCCTCCTTCTGTTAACTAATGGCAGGAGAAGTGTGAAGCTTGTCATGCATACAGATGTTAAGAAATCTCTGCCATGACTGAAAATAGTTTGAAAGTAACAAAATAATTGCTAGCAGCAATGCATATAATTAGCAGAAAATATGACTCACTGAAAGGGTAAAACTTAGAAATATTGCAAACACACATATTTCTCACTACTATTGAATTTCCAGTCCACTACTATTTTCAACTGTGAATTTTTATTCAGATAATTGAAAAATGTAGAATTGAAATTTTTATATTTTTCATTACATATAATAGGCATAAAGTGGTACTGAAATTATAAGAAAATTAGCATATTTACAATAATATATTATGTCAAAGTATGCTGTAGGATAGCTTACCTTTTGTTTAACCTAAATCATAACAATCTAAAATATAGACCACAAAATAAAGAGTAAACTCAACATAGCTGAGTTTAATGTAAATTTAAATTCAAACTGCTTCATGTTTAATGACACCATAAGCTCTTGTAGTTCTTTGTTCATGGATGGCTGAATATTCACATTACAGTGTAAGAATACAAAGGAGTACTAAAAAGAGCAAGCCTTGGTGTGTAGTCTAATGGTGGGAGATGCTACATTCTGCCAACCCTGTTGCAATGTGATTAATGCTGCTTGCACGTCGTTATCAAATGTCCTTGTCTGGTTGCAAGAACACTACCATGCAAGTCTCTTTAATAGCCCTTCCCTTCCCTTCCCTTCCCTTCCCTTCCCTTCCCTTCCCTTCCCTTCCTTCCCTTCCCTTCCCTTCCTTCCCTTCCCTTCCCTTCCCTTCCTTCCCTTCCCTTCCCTTCCCTTCCCTTCCCTTCCCTTCCCTATGTTATTTTACACATTGATGATGGAGATTCCCCACACATAACATAGCCCCATAAATAATTCATCAGTCTTCACAACCTTGTGCACACAGTAGGAATGAACGACAGTTACTAGAACCCAGTCTTGGAATCTCCTAAATTGCTGACTTTGCCTTATTGACCAAGAAAGGCATCCAATTATCTTATGAAGTCCTTTCCTAGAACCAGAAGTTACCATTCTCTTAATAGCACCAAAGTGGAAGTGGACATATTTTGGCTACACATGAAGGTTGTGGAAGCCCCATCCCTGGAGGCATTTAAGGCCAGGGTAGATGGTGTTTTAGACAACCTGGTTTAAGTGAGGGTGTCCCTGCTTATGGTGTTTTAAACAACCTGGTTTAAGTGAGGGTGTCCCTGCTTATGGCATGGGCTTGGAACTAGGTGATCTTTGAGGTCCTTTCCAACCCAAACCATTCTATGAGTCTATGATTCTATAAAAGTGAATGGCTGAAGGGTGGGGAAACATATTTTAAGACAAACATAACTTTTTGGGAAAAATCTGTTTTAACATTCTAAGTAAAATGTTCAACCTTTATGGTTCCTTACATCCCATTTTCTTTTTGTCATATAATTTTCATATACTTTTTCAAGTCATTCACAAAACATTTTCACTAATACTTCTTTTAACTAGAATCTCTTGTGCGTTGGTTTTCTTTACCTTTTCACAAGCAGCAGGTGTACAGTGAAGTGCCTTACTTCAGCACGTTTTCTTGTGTGCCTTTGTTTTGGCATGTTTATACACTGTTACATTCAGCCCAGCTGCTAAGAAGATCCTATGAGGGTCCTTCATTTTATTGTTTTTGCTGAGCAGATGAGATTTTTCCCAATAATGAAACATTCTGTAATAATGAAAGAACATAACTGTCAAACCCCAAACTCTAGTTAATCTAGACTACAGATGTTCAGAGAACCCATGCAATATTTGAAAGTACTGATAATCAGAGCTTTTTTTTTAAAGCTCCATATCCTCATGCTTAAAATCCAGAATGAGGAGTGGAGTGTATATTTTAGCTTTAGTGTATTTTGGTAACTTGTCTAGCTGAGGGGCCCTATTGCACCCTAGTGCGGTGCTTGCAGTTTCCCCATGACAGAAGGATTTTCACCCAGATTAACAGTTCTTTTGTAGCAAAACCGAAAGATTATGAGTCGAAGTGGTTAAAGCTATCTCACTGACATTATACTGAGACGGGGTTTAATTTAGTGGGTGGTCTGAGATGGAGTTAATTTTCCCCACAGCTGTCCCTCTCAACAGTGCTCTGCTGTGCACCTGTAGCGAGCAAGGTCTTGATACCACACTGTGGTTTTGGCTACTACTGAGCAGCACTGGCACAGCAAGAAGGCTGGCTCTCCAACATTCCCTGCTTCCCCCCAACAACAGGCTAGTGGTGGGTAAGATCCTGAGGAGGAGACACAGCCAGGACAGCTGACCCAAAGTGACCAAAGAGATATTCCATACCGTAAGATGTCAGCTCAGCAATAAGAAGCTGAGAGAAAGGAGGAGGAAGTGGGGGCATTCATTATTTACATTTGTCTTCTGGAGCAACCACTGCGCATACTGAAACCCTGACAGGAAGGAGAAAATCATCTTTTGTTTTTCCTTTGCTTCCACATGCAGCCTTTTGCTTTATTAGCCTGCCTTCATGTTGAACGAGGTTTTGTTTGGGTTTGTTGAGTTTTTCTTTTCATCATATTTTTCTCCCCTCCCTGTCCAGCTAAAGAAGGCAATGACAGAGCAGTTTTGTGGAGACCTGGCGTGCAGCCAAGGTGAAACCACTACATCTAATGACAGAAATTTTACTTTCAATGCTACTTTGCATGGCTTTAGTGTAAGCAGGTTTGATGTATTTGTGTGTGAAGGAGCTTGGCATGGCCTGAAACACCTGTGAGATGCCTCAGTGTCGACATTCTCAGATGGAGATGTCATTGATCTTCTTCTCTTTTTCAGGCTGCGATGGAGCAATAACCTTGGGGTAGAAAGGTAGATTAATGGTGCCAGTTTGTTGTGGTACCGGTTATGGTATCTGCTTTATTGCCAATGTTGTTAGAGACTGGATTGTTTCTTAATGGTAAGATCTTTGGTAAGCATCAGTTGTGGATCATGTTAATCTTTCCTCATTCCTCTGATCGACATCTACTTTGTGGTCCTCACACTTGGCTTTGGAATTAGTTTCTCCTTCTTTAACTCACATTATGTGATGAAGTGGAATATGAATTGAATGATCTTTAACAAATGCATTATGATCACAAACTTTAAAATATTTATTTTAAAAATCATGATACATTGTTTCTTGATCACAGTTGCTGTTTTGGTAGTCTGCATGCTTTTACATTTCTATCTATGTAAAGGAGGCCCCCTTAGCTGAGCAATGACACTATTTCTCATTCATTTGCCTAGGTTTCAGCGACTCACTGGCATGCACACAGAGTTGTTCTATGCCATCAGCAACGACCAATTTGGAGCAATTTGTAAAAAAAATAAAATGAAACTAGACAAAAGAAAAAAATGTACTAGAAAGGGAAGACATATTTTCTTGCCTTCATGAAGTTTGTTGATTGCACCAATATATTAAAAATAATAGTAATGAAATCTTAGTCTGAGAACCTGATAGTACAGATAGCTACTCTCAACATAGCTGAATGCTATTTCTCATTCTTTATGGTAACCATGGTAAAGTTAAATTTCTATTATGCCTTAAGTATTTCAATAGCAGACTGAATTAAAATGTTTAATCACATCTTTTGCCACTTTAGTTGCAAGCAACGCTTCAGCTGAGTAACATGAGACACAGTGGAAAAAGAGCAGAATGACTGCTCTGAGACAATGTCCTTCATCTCAGGTCACAAAGAAAGAGTTCCCTTTCAACTTTCAGGTCTGGGAATCTCAAGTAGGTCTTTATCAGCCTTTAAATCATGTCTCAAAAAAAAAAAGCATCTTGGAGGAATGTAATAATACCAGAAGATGCTCATCCAATCGACTATTCCATAGCTAGGAACTAGAACCTGTTCTGTAGATCAGACTGAGACAGAGATGAACCCCATTCCTTCCCAAGTGAGGACATTCAGCTTTACTGAAAGGTGCGAACTATGGTACCAAACTCTCAAGTTTGTCTTTTATTGGTCTTTAGTTGGCTTTGAACAATTCCCATCTAAGCTAAGTGTATGTCCCTGTTCTAAACTTCCTCTCCTTTCCATCAAATGTCTGCAATGAAAGATTTTTAAGGTTACCATGATGACTTTTGAAGTCACATGTGGAATGTTTTTGTGTGTGTGTGTGTGAGAAAAACAAGTTTAAGACAGTTTAATGAACCACAGAAATCACAATATGGAATGTAAAACCCACAGCTGGAATAGGTTAGAAATTTAAAGTGAGGAAGTACAGAGAAACCCTTAAAGCTGTGATAATATGCAGAGAACCTTTGGGAAATAAGCATGAATGTAATTGTAAAGTACAATTGGAATTATAACTCAAATTACATTGGAATGTAATTTATTCACACAATATTACATTTCTTTTTTCCAGTATCAGGCAAGATCCTCTGAACTTTATTTTTGCACTCCTCTCTTTAGTCTCTAATGGCTTCTTTAGCAAATGAAGACTAGCTCTAATTATTGCTGTGCTGTGTAACATTTCTAAGACAGGTTCTTCTTTCTTCATCTTCACCTAAAACTCCTATGTAGGCCTTCATCATGCTGTAGTAGCTGTTGGCAAGCTTCAACAAATTAAGTGCTGCATCATCAGTAATATTTAAATGGAGTTACAGGAATCACTTTCTCTTCTTATTGCTTTGACTACATCACATACCTTTGCAACCATTACTTGCTCCTCACTTTGCACTGCATCTCTTGAACGTAAAGGCAATTTTTTAATTTCTTTTTTTCAAATTTGGTTCTTCACTTCCCCATATGATCAGTTATTCCTTGGGAGTGTGGTGGTGTCAGTTCCCTCTTTTACCCTGATGACAGCAAAAGATTTTATTAAGTCTCCACTTTATCTTTGTTGGACACTGCATGTGAGGTAAACCCATGGTAAGACTTGGGGAGGAAGCCAGCTTTCAGTTGTGTCTTAAGAGTCTTCTTTCTGACACAAGATTATACCTTATTTTTTAAAAGAACTTGGCAAATGGTAAGGAAGACTGGCAATGGCAATAAAGAGTACAGTCTCACTGTACTCTTCCTACCTGTCTTTACCCACTTAATTTATCTCCTCTAAGTTCCATATGCTCCAATACCAGATGAAACAGGTCCAGTTGACAGACTGACCGGGCATTTCATACTTTTGTGGTAATTAATAGATTTGGTTGGCATACTTGGAGCTTAGATAAGCAAAACTGTTTAGGAGATCTGATGGTCAAATTCCATTCAAGGGAAACTTAATAATTAAATGGAACAGTCAGTACCATTCACTACTTAAGTTTCCATAAAATACATCATTATGCTTTTACGCTCTTGATCAAAATTACCCATGCAGTTAAATTTTACAGAAAGATACCCTCTACTGTAGGGAGCATTCCTGTATCATGACAAAATTCAAAGGACTTGCTCCATCACAGTTTTGTTGGGTCTTCCACAGTTCTTAATTTTCCATTCTTTAGATCTAGTTTTTCCCTTCTTCCACCTCATTGACCTCAAAAGCCTACATGAATAGAAGGAGGCTCCTATTTAAATTGATATCACAAAGTACAGGTACTAATTGGTAGCTTCCGCACTATGCACTAACCTCAGCAGTGTGGAACCCGATACTTCAGCCACTTACTCCTCTGTGAATTTGGAAATAGCAAAGCTAAGGGCAGCAGGTCAACAAGGATGATAATATGAGTAGCATTAATAGTCATTCTGAACTGGGTTTTTGCTTTAATGGCTGAAAGGCAGTAGAGAGTATGGGCATGAGGAGCTGAAGGGCCAACAGACTTTCCAAAGTATTCTGCAAATATGTATCAAACACATGACTATGAAGGAGATCTGGCTGCTCTACAGCTTTGCAAATAACTGACTCCTCCAGTCCATGCAACAGGAGTTGGAATCTTCTCCCAGACCAGTGCTGAGAACAACTACCCTGGGTGAACACGGACAGTGAACTCAGATCTCCCACGTCTGGCAAATGCTTTAATCAGTACGTTGGTATTTGAAAGAGAGGAAGGAGGAAGGATGTCATCACCACCACTCATCTTTATCAAGAGAGTGATAATTCCATGCATACAGATGCTGTTATACAAAGTAGCAGTTTGAAGCTGCAAATCCTGATCTGACCTACATACCTTATTGTGCAGAGTTACGCGCTTAAAGCCAAAGGAAGAAAAAGCAACCAAACAAAAAATGGAAAAAACCTGTCATAAGTAGTTCATACTAGCCAGCCTATGTGGCAGCCTGCTCAACATGCTTGCTCTCACCACTTAGTTTATGCTGTCACCTAACTCACAGGTCAGATTTGTTGTGAATAGTCATGCATATAGTCTCTGATAGATCTTACCCTCAGCTAGTGTGATTGCCAGGCAACTGCTCCAACCATTTGCATCCTGAAGATAAATTAAATAAGAAGTATCTGGAATGGCCAAGAAAAGCAACAACAAGCCACTTGGAATAGTGACACAGATGGAGGGGAAGAGTCATTTTATTTTGGCTCTTTTAACCTGTGTATTGCACTGAAAGGCCAAGCTCTGGAAACAAACTCGGGCATGGCACCAGCACTTCCATAGATTCACAGAATCCCAGGGGTTGGAAGGAACCTCCAGAGATCATTGGGTCCAACTTCCCTGCCAAAGCAGGTTCCCTAGGACAGGCCACACAGGGAGGCATCCAGATGGGTCTTGAGTATCTCTAGAGGAGATGCCACAACACCCCTGGGCAGCCTGAAGCCTTTCTTTGCACTTGTTTTTAAAATGTCCACATTGACAGCTCTTCCTGTATATTTACCTTCTATCATACACGTGCATCCTCTGTGCGTTTACATTTTCCACATTACAGTGACAGGAATGAGCAAAATAATTGGCCAAACCTACTGTGAAGCCACCACAGCAGCCTCACTGAGCCTGAACCTGCTGCTTGCTGTGGCTCCCTGCCTCTCCTGCACCTTTCTAAAGCGGACAAAGTGACTTCAGGCTTCTGAAATAATAGCGTCAGCCTTTGACGGATGAAACTCCTCAGGTATGTGGAAGAAACATAAATACTGAAACGTTTCTTACAAAAACAAAACAGCGTGGTTCATTCTCAAGCTGGAGAGAACTTAATTTCAAACGAACAGTCTTGAAAACCTCGACTTTACACCGTTTTCTGGCACTAATTTATTAACGACTTCAGCTTTTCTCGGATCCCCCCGCCGCGTCCCGTCTCCACGTCCCCTTTCCATCCGCTGACCCGGGGCCTCCCGGGCCACCGCTGACGGGCGAGGAAGGGCGCGGGGCGAAGGGGCGTCTCCGTGGGCAGCAGGCACCGCCGCCGCGCCAGGCTCGAGGCGGCGTTTCGCGGCTAAGGCGCTGCAGCCCGCCCCCGTGCCCGCAGGCCTCTTGGCGGAGCCGGTTTGGCGGGGCTTGCTTGAGCAACGGGAAGGGGGAGTCCCTCGCGGAGCCGGACGGGTGGGGAGCGGCGAGGGCGCCTAACGGACGGACACGCGTCCACCCTCCCTCCCATTTTAACGGCCCGCGGGGAGCACGGGTGCTGAGGCGAGGGTAGAGAACGGAGCTCACCGGTTGGGATCGCTCTCTAGTGTCTCGGGTTTTCTCCCCTTTTTTTTTTAAAAAAGGGAGTGGGCGTGAGGGAATTAGCGCCGTGCGAGACGCGAAGCAGCAGTGGCAGCTGCATCTGGGAAGCCGTGTGCGTGAGGCAGGGAGAAGAAGACGTGATTACTTCAGAATTTATTTAAGGACTGGTGGAAACCACTGCAGCGGCTTCCAGGGGAAGTCCCCGACACCGAGGAGCGCGCCGAGCCCAGCAACGCCCTTAGCCGCTCCCTCCGCCTCCAACCCCGCCTCTGCCTCGCCCGCTGCCGCCCCCTCGGGCCCCCGGCGATGCCGCACGGCTAGGCTTCGGAGCGGAGGGGACAGCCGCTTGCCCACGCCTAGGGTTTCCAAATGTGTAATATTAATTACACGCCTGGACTATTCAGATTATAGCAGATTTTACCACTGCCTTCTCAGGGTCGGATTACAGCAGATGATGCGTTTTATTACACTAAAAATCCGATTAAACGAGAGGTACTGGCGTTTGCCTGAACTCGTTTGAATCCCGGGGTACAGCCGTTCATAGAGCTCTCGTACCGCTTTCAGCACAGGTGTCACCGAGTCGCTGGCCAAGCCTAGGGCAGTACAGCACCCGGCAGCCGAGGGAGACGGCAGCCTTAGGCCCTTCCTTGGGAGGAAGCCGGTGCGCTGCCCCGGGTGTAGCCGCTTCTGCCCCGGGGAGCAGAGGCGCCCGGGAGGCGGGCGCTGGTGCGGCGCACGTGCCGTGGGTGACCTGCTGGCGCTCTCCCAGCTCCCACTGCCGCGCCTCGTCGGCACGGTTCCCGCCCTGTGCCGCTGAGATCAGGCTCTGCACGGTGCCTGCTGAGCTGCGGGGAGTTGATGTCTTTCTGTAAAGCAGAAAACCGCGTTTGCATTTGATCATGCAGGCGGTCGTGCGCGCGTGTGGACTTCCATCACGCATAAAGGCATAATTAGACTGGGAGGTACTGGGAAACTAGAGAAGCCAGACACCGCTCAGTTAAGTTTAACAAAAGACGAGAAATAAAAGAAAGATGCTTTAGCCCTGGCCCCTCCTCCTGTAATCTCTTGCCTCCAGCTGCAAAGATGCTGTTGCTCTAAAGGGGCTGCTGGAGCTTTAAGAGCAGCTCCCCCTTCCTGCTCCCGACAATGGTCTGAGCCGAGCTCTGCTTCCCAAAGCAAAATTTGTAATATGCCATTTTTCCCATGGATGCTTCTCCTCTTGGCTGCCGACGAAGTGACCGAAGAAAATGCTGAAGTGCCAAGCATCCAGTCTTGCCGGAGGACGGGTGCGGGGGCTTGGGGTTCCTCGGAGCAACGCCTGTGTCACCATTGCTAGGAAGATGGTCCAGGAGTGCTCGGCTGTGTGAGTCCCCGCTCGAAGCCGGTGGAGACTGCGGTTGTTATTGATCAAGTGAAATAGCAGACGCCGAAATAAAAGCCATTAGGTACTGAACCTTCTATTTCTGAGTTAGACGTTCCCTCCTTAGCCCTGATACCCTCCGGGAGGTGAGATGCAAATGCAAAATCTTGCTGTCTGCCTCTTGCTGTAGTAGTTGCTAGTGTGGTATTATTTAAATGCATTTCTGTAATGGGAGTTGGGAAATTTCAGACTAAAAAACGTGGAGCAAACTTCTTTTTTTTTGTGTGGCTGAGGGATGTAGGAGGCAAGAGGGATGCCATAAAGAACCAATAGTTGGAATGAGCCTTTCCTTTTTTTTTTTTTTTTTAAGATACTATGTTGATCACCCCTCCTATGTGGAAGGAGTGCAGAATGCTTCTGTTAAAGGTGATATCATAGTTTAGTGGAGACTGGCAGGTAAGGAGTTAACTAGGAGGAGGAATATGCATGTAATGCAACTCAGACAATAGGAAGGATTTTCCTTATGGAATTACACTGTGCTGCCTAAGAGTGATCTTGCTCAGAACATCTGAAAAGATATAATTGCAATAAGGATTGTTTTTATCAGCCACTATATATATTTAATGATTTAGAAAAAAAAAAGCAAGCTTATAAATGCAAAATATCCGGAATGATCCAATGAAATGAGTTTTCAAGCTGATGTCACTGTGGAGAGGCTAGAATGTACGGTAGTTAGATTTCTACTTTTTCCTGCAGCAAAATTACAAGTAACTTGAAATTACTTCTTAACCTTGGTGTGCAAATCAAGCATCGGAGTATAAAGAAAACAAGCTCTTAAAAATAGTTCTAGGTAAAAAGGTGAGGGAGTAAAATTAGATTCACATCTAAGGTGGTAGTCTTCAAGGTGAGCAAAATGAATGCTTGTCTAAGAGCCTTTGTCAGGCAGAAGCCAAGTAGTATTCCTTCTTCCTATTCTCAGAGCTCACCCAAGTGAAAGAAGTGCAGCTGGTAAATTATTCCCAGGCTGCATGAGATTGCAGAGATACTTGTTAAAGCATCCACTTAAAAAAAAATTAGTAATTCCAAGACTCTTGGACAATCAAGATAACAGATGTCAAATAGGGTGGGGTCTAATGAGAGGAAAGATGACTACTTTTTCATTTTCTACCTTTACAGCATAGGTACCACAGAAATTTCAAGCAGTTTGAGAAGTCAGTATTGAGGATACACACCTGGTCCATACATTATTATCAGCATCTGTAAATAGAAGATAAGAGAGCTGCTATCAATTTAGTCTTTAGTGAAGTAGGTTTTGAAAAGGAGCTTTATGTAACTCTTAAGTACGGATGGGAATATCCTGTGCTGTTTGTTTCAATTTTTTCTCTGTTCACTCATCTGGAGGTCTAAACTGAGCTGCAGAATTCCTAATTGAGCTAATACTGAGTTCAGTCTTGATGTAGACATAATGCAGCTAATGCTACAGATTTGCTGTGACATTTTTTCTTTCAGTGTGAAGCATCTCTAATGTAATGACAACGATGTTCTTTCCTCTTCTCATAGAACAGATCACTTTAAACAGGTTTTTTTTCCAGTTAAATGTTGTGTGTTTAGGAGGGAAACCTGTTTGTGATACCTCGTAATATTGTAGGCAGTGGTCACATCCAGCATGCTCCCTAGTGATGCATAACATACATTTGTGAGTTTTATGCTCCTGTTTGGTGGTAGTAGAATGACAAGAGGTTTATGGCTTGCCTCTGTTAGTGACTTTTCCAACCATCTACACTGATCCAAACTCAGTGAGGTCCATGATAGGATTTCCATTAATTTAAGCAGTTGTTGGATTATGCTCCATGCAGATGATTGGAGAACAGACTGAACTAGGAACCAATCAACCTGAAATAGATTTTGCAGTAGATGATGTAGTAGATACACAATGGACAAGGAAGAGAAGGTATTTAGAGAACTTTAGTGTGCTGCTTCACAGGCTGCCATTGTGTATGGCTATGATACCTGAGCAATTAAGGTCTAGAACTACTACTAAAATAAGTTCTTAGGCTTTGTTTCAAATGAGAATATTTCTAAAGTTACTACATTGCCTAAAAGTCTTTTTCATGTATGTGCTACATAGATGTAAGGAAAGCAGTAATTTGTCAGTATCCTGCACTGCCTTCAGAAACTCTCAGAGGGCTTGGTATAGTTGTAAGGTGCTATACAAGTTCAGTATCTATTGCAGTCCTTGAGAGTTTTGGTTGGGCACTTGGAGTGCTTCCTCAGCAAGGGACTTGTAATTGTCTGTTCTGTGACTCCTGATGAATCTAAGAAACAGTGTTTGTGTGTTAAACAGCAAAATGCGTATTGCACTGAGAGACTGCTGTACTTGCATTCAGAATACCAGGTGAAGCGCTAAACTTTTTACTGCAGAGGTACTAAGTTCAGTATGATTGGAGCTTCTGTTTTCATTTTTAATGAGAGAGAAACACATTTTAAAATTATTATTTTTGTTCACTTAGATCAGTCTAGCATAGCTTTAATTAAGTTGTACTACAGAGCAAGTCAGCTTTTTTCTGGCAAAGGAACACACAATTTCTTTTTTTTTCCCTTTAAGTAAATCCATTTATCATGCATTATTGAAGCAGGTATAACTTTGTTAAACCCCTTCCCTCCACTCCTTCTTTGTAGCCCTGACACTGTGGGAAATATTGCACAAAACAAGGTACATGAGGGCTTATTCTTTTTTCATGAACCACCGTGGTCTTGAAGATATGGGACAGAGTTGTTTAATCCACCACTTGCAGTGTGTAACACCCACTGAAAGAAATTCCAACTCCCTCAATGTGCTTTCTTGGATGTTCCCTCATAAAGAACTCAGTGTGCCTTCAGTCATATCCTGATAGAGCAAGTTAGCTGCCACTTAGTAGTGGGTTGCTGCTACTGTAATTATCCGTCCTGTTCCTCACCTACTCCTGAGGAACAGTATGCTTAATGAAGGTCTTCACTATCTTTTCCCTTTTCCATTCCTCCCCCTACTCCTTTTCTGACTCAGTTTTCTGGGGGCAACAGCCTGCAGTTCTCCTCCTGTAGCACAAAGAGCAGCATAGTCTTTGCTAGATACATGGTTAGACACCACTGGTATAGTTAAGTAGGATATGAAGTATCAAATTAGGAAACCAGGTTGGAAGCCTGAAGTAGTTGTCCTTTTTCTCCTTTCTTCATGTGACCAGAGTCTTGGTATCAAAATCCTCAGTAAATCCCTTTGGTGGGAATTTACTCACTCCACAAAGCTCATTCCTGACAGCTGGTTACAGATTTCTGAGTATTCCATTCAACACCATGTATTTTTCTTTTGAGAAGAAAGTAAATCTCGGTTTCTTGGTTCTTGGGGTTGTTTATGGTTTTGTTTACTTGCTTAGTTGGCTTTCTGAGAGAATGGTGTTGGAAAGCTTTCTATTTTTCCCTGATGAGAGTATCATTTACTCATATTTTTATTTATTATTAATGGCATAGTCTGAAACTTCCTAAATCATGTACTTATGTGTATTGTAAACATTGACTTGATAGCAGATTTTGACCTTGTGTAGGAACAAATTCTATGTTGGAATTTTGAAGAAAAATGTTTATTTATATTTACTGTTTCTTCTCTTGTGATTTTTAGAAGGAGCATATATCGCTTAACCACTGTCATGCTGTACATACAGGTTCCCCTGCCAAGCTTTAACTGTAATCTTCATTCTAAAAGTACTTTTTCATTCTTTGCTTTGCTGTGGTTCATAGGGGAGGTGACAAAACATAAGGCTCTTTTATTTTTCTTTGAACTTTTCTTTTGTTTAAACTGTTTGAATGATAAGTAAAGCCAGAAAATAAGCAAGGCCATACAAGTTAAGTTACAAGAATTTTCAAACTTTTAAATTTAAAATGTCAGAGACAGCATTTTATCATCCAGTATTATATTTTTTTTGGGGGGAGGGGCCTGCATATGAATATTTTCTGTCAAAGAGTAATTGCCTGCCTTTCCAAAAATAAGCACAGATTTTTGTTTACAGTTTGGATGCCTAAAATGTACATGCTCATTTCCCATCATCGTGGTTATATTTTCAGATCTCTCTGTTCTGTAGGTTTTTTGGGCTGTTTGTTTTCTTTTTTGAAACAACACTCAGACTTGCAGAAAGCATTTGACAGTTTCACACAACATCCTTGCCTCTAAATGGGAGAGACGTGGATTGGATGGATGGACCACTCAGCGGATAAGGAATTGGCTGGATGGTTGCACTCAAGAGTTGCATTAAACAGCTTGATGTCCAAGTGGAGATCAGTGATGAGTGGCATTCCTCAGGGGTTGGTATTGGGACCAGCACTGTTTAACATCTTTGTTGGTGACATGGACAGTGGGATCAAGTGCACCCTCAGCAAGTTTGCTGATGACACCAAGCTGTGTGGTCGACATGCTGGAGGGAAGGGATACTGCAGATGGACCTTGACAGGCTTGAGAGGTGGACCCATGAGAACTTCATGAAGTTCAACAAAGGCACGTGCAAGGTCCTGCATGTGGATCAGTGCAGTCCTAAACACAGCTACAGGCTGGGAAGAGAATGGATTGAGAACAGCCCCGAGGAGAAAGACTTGGGAGTCTTGTCAGATGTAAGCTCAGCATGAGCCAGCAATCTGTGCTCCGTATTCTGGGCTGCATCAAAATGCAGTATAACCAGCAGGTCAAGGGGAGGGTATTTTCCCCTCTATTCCACTCTCATGAGACTCCTCCTGGAGTACTGTGTCCAGCTCTGGGGTCCCAGTACAGAAAAGACATGGACCTGTTGGAGCTAGAAGAGGACCAAGAAGATGATCGTAATGCTGGAGCCCCTCTCCTATGAAGACAGGCTGAGTTGGGCTTACTCAGCCTAGAGAAGAAAAGCTCCAGGGAGTCTTTATTGCAGTGTTCTAGTACCTAAAGTGAGCCTACAAGAAGGCTGGAGAGGGACTGTTTCCAAGAGCATGTAGTGATAAGACAAAGAGTGATGGGTTTAAACTAAAAGAAGGTAGATTTAGATTGGATATTAGGAAGAAATTATTTACTGTGGGGGTGGTGAGGCACTGGCACAGGTTGCCTGGAGAAGCTGTGACTGCCCCCTCCCTGGCAGGGTTCAGGGCCAGGTTGGATGGGGCTTTGGGCAGCCTAGTGTGGTGGAGGTTGACCCTGTCCATGGCAGGGGTGTGTGAAATATATGACCTTTAATGTCCCTTCCAACTCAAACTATTCTGTGATTCTGTGAAACTGTTGCATTTAGTGTATAGCAATATCTGAAAATGGAAAATTTTATTTACTTTTTCTAGAGGTCTTCCAAGTGTAGAGAGACACAAATTCTCTTTAAGTCAGCCCATCCTAAGAAAATAAACCTTTTTTTTTTTTTAATGAATGCAGTGATATGAGACACAATGTGAGATTTTAGTATGTGAAATTTTAGTCTTTTTTATTATTATTAATTTCAAATTTCCCTCCAGCCTTATGCATATCTGTACTAAACTTTGGAATCTGTGTGGTAAGTGAGCTCTTTAAACTTAAAGCTCTCTCCAGACACATGAAATTGTTCATGTGGAATGACCTTTGGAGGTCATTTTTGCCAATGCCTTGCCCAATGCAGGGCCAACTTCATAATAGAATAAAGTTTCTTGGTGGTTGAGATTCTTCTAAAAAGAAGATTCAATGATCGTTGCAGATTTCTGAAGTTTAGGGAAGATATTTTTACTTGGGATTTTGGTTGTATTTCATCACATACCTGAAAGTTACTTTCCCATTTAGAATCATGGCAGTGCAATTCAGATTGTTTGTTGTAAGCTTCAGAAAAGGGATTCTGATGCTTCATTCATGGTTTTTGTCTTTGTCCATCCCTCCTTTATTGTCAGACCTGAATTCTTTTTCCCTAATAGGGCCCATTAAAGACATGTAACTGTTGTTGCCTTGTAGTAATTGATTGGAATGTACTAGAATGGAATGGATAGGAATGCTACCCTGGGATAACAACAATCTTTAACGTTTGAGCTGGTACAGGCAGAGCAAATGGAGAGAATAAAATACATGCCAAGAGTCGATGAACATAGTTTTGCATCTGAATTTCAGTGTGTAAATGGAGTTGAAAGAGGGACTAACAACCTATTATAATGTATAAAAACAGTTCAGAAAAGTAGAGGGCTGGGAGACCTCATCCTGATCTTTCATCTTTTAGGGCTGTTTCTGGTTTATAGTTCTGTACAGTTCACTGTAGGACAAGGGAGCAGGATCTCCTATCACTGGCTCATAAACACAGTTAGAAAATATGGAATACGCAATGTCAGTTTATGTCTGTATTTAGTATATCCAAAAATTGTGGTTTAGAAAATCAAGTCCTGTGAGCCTGATCAGCCTTTGAAGCAGTAAGACTGGAGGACAAAAAGGAAGTGTAAAGATGGTCTCTTATCCTGTTCTGAATAGAATTCATACCTACATGAATTAATGAAAATTCTATATTTGTGACAAGTATCTACTACATATGCACATACCTGTCATTCCTGAGCTGTATGCATATCCATTAAGTCCAGGATGCATCTGAGCTGTCTATATGAAAATTAATTCATGTATCTGTATTTGTAATCAGCTACAAAATGCATGTGGCATTGTAGGTCTAAATTATAATAGAAGTGGGCCTGCCAACAGCCTTGCTCTGAGCCTTTAAGATCTGCAGCATTGAATGTGGCTCTGTCTCTCATAGAAACACAGGTACAAAGGCGCATATTTTTCACAGAATGAATGACTAATTCTGGTTATTTTACTAGAGAGAGCTCTGTAAGTGTTTAATGGTTTAAATCCTTTCTTTATGAAATGTATTTTAGCTTAACACAGATTTATGGCCTCTGATTAGTGGGTCAAGAGTAGGTAGTTACAGTGATTCCTTCTGATTTCAGCATATGAAATATTTAAGTTGGTTGTCTTATGAAACCAGAGTAAAAACCACTGGGTTTTCAGTGGGTTTTAATCACCAAAATTAGGTTTAAAATTCAGAGTTACATGGAAAATGCTTTCTTCCCCCACCAGAAATTTAAAATTAATATTACTCAGGGTGTGACCACATCAGCAATCAGACATAACTTTTCATAGCCTTACTGGTTTTATTTTACATTGAAATGTGGATCCCTCAGTTGTTTCCATCAGCATTGTGTTGGCTTAGATGTCAATGTGCTTTTGGTGTGTGCAAACTAACTTCCTTTCAGCTATAATTAAACTGGAAGCTTACTCTTAAACCTAATGTTCTGACCCCATGTGTGAACCACATCATCTTGTGGTTAACCAAAGGTTGTCTAATATATGTACACCATCAGAACACTCTGGAAACCTCAAGAAACCTCCTAACTCCCTGATGTGATGCACTTGCTATATGAAGAACCAAATGTGTATGTGTCCTCCTATTTGCCCTCAACTGCCAATCTTCAACTATTAAATTGTGATCCATCTGTTTGCTGATTCTTCTTCCCTTATTTACTTCATTGGTTGGAAGTCCTTCTCTGCTTTACCTGCCCTAGATATATTTTTTTTGCAGCCCCTCTTGATCAACCTCACTTTTCTTCTTTCCTTTTTAAAAAAATTTCTTTTGCAATTCTGATTGTAATTATTTATTGTAATTATTATTATAAGAATCAATTATTTTGATTCTTTCCTGCTATCAAGCAGAAGATTCATAAAGGGTGCAATAAGGTCCAGGGGATGTGGCTTTATTCTTTAGCATGTGCTGGAAGAAGGCCAGCATTTATTTGGAACAGTGTTAAATGGTGACAGCCTCAGGGCATTGAAAGCATCCCATCTGCTGGAAGGTATAAGAGTGATAAATGGCAGACAAAGTTTGGGGGGAGGGGAAGAAAAAGAAAAAAAAAAGTAGTGCTTTTCTAAAGGCAAGAAGACATAAATCATAGTGAAACAGAACAACATGGCATATATGTCTTTCATGAAGAGCGGCAAGAGATCTGTATTTGGGAACCCCACAGTCAATCCAGGTGTTTGAAACTTTGTTCCTTTTTTCTGGGTTGATGATCCAGTAATATCCTGAGAAACTCGGTTCCCTTAAGAGTTTTTTCAGGGTTCTTATTGCCTCCCAAAAAAGATCCATGTGAGGACATGGCCTGGGATTTCCCTTTCCTCCTGCTCCTCAGTGCATCCCTTCTGGCACACCCTGCCAGCACTTCTGATCTGGCCCAGGTTAGGAGACTGCTTTTCTGTATTTATCTTGAAATTGGTGGGGAAAGAGAGAGGATCCATGTGATTCCAATGGAATAGTGGCATTGATCTCCAAACTGCCAGAAAGCCATGTACATCACTAGCCTGACTTCAAGAACCAGCTCTACCATTTTGTACAGACTCTTATGGGGCTGTGGGGAAAAATCATCCAAACATCAACTGCCTACATCTGGAACTGCCTACCAGTTCCCTGCTGCCTCTGTGGTCCTGCACCCTAAGTTTGTTACTTGTGCCATTTCAAGATAATACAGCCTAGGCTTTCAAAATAAGCACCATGCACAGTCCATTCCCCTCCCTGAATACAGCAGCTTAGAGAGAGAAGACTTGGTAACACTCCATGTGAGCAGTGGTAATATGTATGTGGTTCAGACCATAAACTTGATCTGCATGACCAGGACATCAGCAGTTCCATGGTGAGAATTTCCAGCGTGCCCCATGAGATGTTGATGATCATAAGGCAGGAAAGGTTCAGTGCCTGCCTGTTTTCTTTGATCTTGAAGAATGGGCATCTAGAGACCTTGGTCTCTGGCCATCTGCTGCATACTGAAAAGTTATGATTAAACTGAGCAGTTGGCAAATGGGCTTGGATGTTTTAGTTGCCCCTTTTTTTTTCAGTTACCACTTTGTACCCTGTGAACCATCCTTTGGTTAGCCTCATGTGGGACCTGGGTGGGGACACTCCAGAGTGATGGCCACTTTCCAAGTGACACGTTCTCTCACAACACTGTGAGAGGATCATGGAGGGGTTTCTGCCTGCTGGTAGTTCAACATCTCCAGATAGCTATGGATAGCGGACAAAGCAGTTACATCAGCATAAAATCCCAAAAAGCTGATCTGCTTCTCCAGGGAAATTGAAGTGTAGGAGGATGGGTATTCAAACTGCCCTGCTGCAGCTGCAGAGTGTGCACTCCCCATCTATGGTGTCTCACAGTACATGCTGTCCAAACTTAGAAGAGGAAGTGGTAGGTTGCGTCAAGATTGGTTAGTAATGGTGCAAATACTTTTCAACTTGATATTTTTTATGGTGGTGGAGGCACTGATGTATTGTCTTAGTATGAAAAGACATTGTGGTGCTTCCTAGTGGAGTGTATAGTTGAGGAGAGACAAAGGTTTCTGGAATAGAAAGTTATGAACCTCATGAGTAACAGAGATATGCAGCATTGAATATCTTAGATAAAGCTGAGTAAATATATCTGACCTAAATATATTGGAGATGTGAGGAACTTTTCGATAACACTTCAAGCTATTAACCACTTCTCTTGCACCTAATTAATTACTAAGTGGATAATAGCCACAAATAACCTTTACCTTGCCTCCAGTCCAGACATTTTAAAACAGGATCAAGACCTACCTGAAACTTCAGTAGTGACCCTATTGCTTATGAAAACTATACAGTAGTAGCTGATAATTCATATTGAAATACCAATGTTTGTGCCAATTTTGCTACTTCTGAAAATTAAGAATATTAAATGGTGTATGAACATTCAGAAGATGCTCAAGGCCAGCTAATCTTAGGGAAGCTATCATTTTCCTAGTAAATATTAGCAGCAAGCAAAGTTAGCACAAGGATTGCTTGTGACCTAGTGATGGTAGTAGGAGTTATACTTAATGGACCAAGTATTATTGTCTTAGCTCTTTTGGTCCCTGGTCTATGGTCTGCCTTTAAGTTACAGTCTGTGATGTGAGATCTTCCATTTTTCATAAATTCTACTTTTACAAGTTTCATTGTCTTACTTTGGAAGACAATCATAATATTGAAACTGACATGTTGAGAATGTTGCATCATGGCACACTTAACAGTGAAAGTTTGTCAACCACATGTATTGTAGACCAACTCTAGAAGATCCACAGTAAACTCTCAGGTAAAAGATTTTTACTCCCAGTAGATGAACAAGAAGCATCTTGATCCCACTTGCTTGGATAAAAGGCTTCCAATAATTGCTACAGTAAGAGAATTTCAAGAAATTAACCTGTAACTATAAAGTTACATCTGCTCTACTACTTCAGTCATACTAGAAAAGCAATTTCTGATTTTTGGTTGACTTTCATTGAGTAGACACCATCTACTATTCACACAGTCTTTAGTAAAAAATAAAAATCTAAGATCTAAACCTGTCATATCTTTGGGGTTTTGTTTGGATTTTTTTCCCTCTGTCTGCTGAACCTAGTATCTCTCCATGCAGAAACCAAAGGTTTGAGATTTACATAAGAAGCTTTATAATTTAAGAATGAATGGGA
This sequence comes from Hypotaenidia okinawae, assembly GCA_027925045.1. Lineage (NCBI taxonomy): Eukaryota > Metazoa > Chordata > Aves > Gruiformes > Rallidae > Hypotaenidia > Hypotaenidia okinawae. Next base: position 20,451,926 of record BSDF01000001.1, on the reverse strand, counting down.
CTAGGTGATAGTTGCTCTGCTCAAGACTGTTTCAAGGAAACAAACACCACTGATTCTGTCCCTGGTAATTCCATTTACACAAGATATCACAGGGATGCTAATTAGCAGACAGTTTCTAGTTCTTGACCTCTCACTGAACAAGCTCACTGGAGAATAATTTCCCCTGAGGGTGGGAATAACTGGATAGAAAAATAGATGAACCTGCCATTGTTAAGGCAACATGATACTGGATCAATGGTTAGCCTGAGCTATACTGTAGAAATGCCTAGAGCAGGACAAAAATCTGGCAATTAATGGCAGCTGTTGGCACCAATACCAACAATTTAACAATGGTATTAAGAGAGGGGAGAAAATCTATGGTAAGAGACTAAAATTGAAAAGTATTTTCTATCATTTTAAGATACCATTATTTACAAAATATTAATAATTTAAAATCTTCTGTTACCCTCCATGTCCTTAAAGCATTCTTCTCTCGGTTTAGGATTCACATTCAGAGTCTTTGCTGTGTGAAATTAGTCACTGTGTTTAATCCCTGTCTATCGACCATCTGATTAACATTGAAAGCACAAAGTTGAAAGAGGGAACAATGCAATAATCTACTAGCTGTGTCTGTATGACAGAGTTAATTCCTCTTCTGAAATCCCCTCAAGTATTTTTCTACTGAAAATATTTTCCTTTTTTTTTTTTTTTTTTAAAGAAATGATGTGTGAAGTGATGCCAACGATAAACGAGGACACCCCGATGAGTCAACGGGGGTCCCAAAGCAGTGGCTCGGACTCGGATTCTCACTTTGAGCAGCTGATGGTGAACATGCTGGATGAAAGGGACCGTCTCCTTGATACTCTTCGGGAGACACAGGAAAGCTTGTCACTTGCACAGCAACGCCTACAGGATGTCATCTATGACAGAGACTCCCTCCAGCGACAGCTTAACTCAGCACTGCCTCAGGTATGCAATGCATAATGGTGGGGTTTGGGTATTCTTTTGATTGACCAGTTTTTTGCTTAATGACACTTACTTTAACCCTAATTGGTATTTATTTCTTGAGGCCCAAATTCTGCTCCCGTTGTGGTTGGCTGCAAAACTCCTATTGATTTAATAGTACGTGGTTTGACCTCTTTGGAATCTGTCTTCTCTTCAAAGTTATGAGTAGGAGTCATGCTGTTGACTTCAAGGAGGGCAAATTGAAGGCCTGTAGCTACTGGTTCTTTTAGCTGTTGCTCCAGCATTTACAACAGATGAGCTATCATTTAAATTAAAGATCTAATGGTGAGAATGAAGGAAAAGAATGAGGATGTTTCCTTCAGACTCTATTCTAGATAAGTTTCTAAATAGTGCTATAACAAATAAAAGTAGTTTATGTAGGTTAAATAATGAACTGCACACAAACCCAAAACCAACTGATATCTTAATTTTAAAAATAATTATATAAGTTTCATTATATAAAATTACTTTGGTCTGCGTTTAGGAACCGAAGAATAATTACTTCAGCTAAAATAATTATATGATATTTTAATAGTTTAAATCAATTTAACATTATTTTTCTATATATTAGACTTCAAAGCAAAGAAACATCTTAGTTCAGGCTGTGTATCTAACCAGAGTTTTGAAATGAAAATGAAGTCCTTTTCCGTGTTATTTTCTTTGCATGTCCCAACCGTCACTTGCAAGAGAATTTGATAAGTGTGAGTGCCTGGGTGTACTTGCCTGGACAAAGTTATACACCTGTTAGACAATTGCTAGAGAGGATGGGGAACAGATTCATCTGTCTGATTATAAGAAGGAGCTGGTAAGGATGCATCAGATCAGTGAGAAGTTCTTAAAAGACAGAAAAGGAGAGAAGCAACCATTGGAATAGGGAACAAAAGCAGTTACATAAGGTCTAACCCTACCAGGTTGTTGGCATATCTTGGGATAGGGTGAAAAAAGAGAGAAAGATACCCTAACAATTTGAAAAATACCATTAGCAAGTTCAGCATTAACTCCAGACAATAAGAATGACTGTACTTGGTTTCAGTCTAATGAAAAGGAGTAGCAATGATCTTGATATACAGTAAAATCAAGGGTTGTGGGTTGTTGTGGGGTTTTTTTGTCTAATTTGTGGGAAATTGAGCTTTTTTTCCACTAGTGTCTTTAAATAGAAGAGTGTAAAAGAAAAGTGAAAGGCAGCACAGAATCTTTGTTCAAAGATTTATTGCTAGAAATCCAAAGAAGAGAGGGGGTTCTGTATTTGGTGTGCTGCTTAGTACAGATGTACTCTCCACTCAGCCCGCAGTGAGGTGTGTCTGTTAAGCACTGTCAGGTGTCTAAGCCTTAGTGTTTCTATGTCTCACACAAGGAAAACTCTTGATAAAATGCGGGAGACTAGCTAAGGAAAGTACCATTCAGCATAAATGTGATACAGGGCCTAAAGGAAACAGAAATTATGAGGAACTGAATTATGATATGATTTTAATCTTTATTTCTTCTAGTAAATGTTGGTTGTGTGTGTTTTTGAATAGTAGGTGTACATCCCCTAAAAGTAATTATCTGTCAGGTAAACGCATTGCCCTACCATGTACCACTAAGTGTGATTTGCACTTCAGGTAGCATTCATCCATGTATCTGAGTGGAGATGTGTGTTTCCCATATGAAAAACTGTGTAACATACTGCTTATACTTTAAAGCAGAAGCAGATTTTTTACCCCTCAATTAGGTTGTCCAGATCTTCATGTAAGTAATTCAGTTCTGTAGAAATCTGTTTCTGTAAGTACAGAACACCAGCCTAATAATGTAACAATAAAGACTCCCAAGAAAATAACTTCTATATGATTGCCATACTATTTAGCTTCCTTTCTGGACTTGAGATATTCTACATAGTAACTTTGTAATTTTCTTATTTGTTTGCAGTTTATGAATGTCAGGCTTGCATTGCTAGCTGCCTGGCAGAGCCCTATGACAAAATGCTAACCAGTGGTTTTATCATGGAGAGGCAGAATTCTGTGCTAACTCAATTTAGAAGAAGAGTACATAAATATGACAACTATACAGTGATTATTATGTAGCTATAATGTGACATCTAATAGTATTTCTTTATCGACATATATTTCTTTTATCTCTTGATTTCTTGAGTGGTTTTCAAAATCGAATTATTCCTTAGCTTTTACATAGTGCTTTGCAGGTAGAAAGTGTGCATTGACATAATTATGATCTGAAGCATTTTTGTTTGGGCACTTTTTGCTTATTGTCTTAAACAGCTAAAACTGATCTGGAAAAATCCTTGCTCTTTTCAGTAATAGAATCTAAACAAAAAGAACCCACATGAAAACCAGGCTAATGAATAAGCCATTGAGGTGAGATGATACTGTATGGTACAAAGATGAGGACCCTGTATCTAGCAGTCAATAACAAAAATGTAGGTTCTGACCTTTTAGGTAGCAGCAGTAGAGAGGAAAAATACACGTTATAGAATGGTTGCAGGCAGCCAGTGGGAGGTGGGTGTAAAAAAGGCAAATATTCTGAAATGTATTATTTCTATTAGAAATAGATAAGTACTAACGCAGTTAAACCAAGGGGTGGTCGAACCATATTGTCTGGGTTTTGTCTCAGTAGTGATTTAGAATCAACCTCAAGTTGGAAGAGATTCAGGAAAACACTACTAGAGCAAAGAGGCAATAACATACTATGCATGAAAGGACTAATTGAAGTTTTCTCATTTCTGGGGAAAGCTGTGGTGAGAGACAATATGAGTGATTTTGTAAATTTCCTTGGGGATGCAAGAAGATGGAGCAGTTAGGTAAAGATGAAGTTAATAGTTTAAGACAAAAATAATGTTGATGGAGGGCATAATTAATATAAGGTGCCATGACTAAAGTTGTATCATTCCTCAGAAGCATCTAATTCCTGAATTATCAAGGAATGACGTTCAGAATCCATCTTTTTTAGACAGGGTGAAAAACCCAAACTACTTTCAAGATGAACCTGGTGTGAAAGACATTATATATCATAGTACTTTTGGTTAACCTCTGAATTTGACCCAGAACACCCCTTCCAGTTCTTTATTTCAGACTCCCCTGTGAAGAGATTCCACTTGGTGTGGGGTCATTCACACAAAGAATGAAATGAGTCTGAATATTTTTACAAAAACTATTAGAACTATGTGATAGTACAGTTAAGTTGAAAAGTCTTCTGTGCATAGTAAGTCTTCTGATGTTAAGAATCTAGCTCACGAGTGGTCTTGTTTAGTCTTCTCAGAGCTGCCAGTTGACAGCAGAAGCCTCTAAAGAAAGTGTATTTGAGTCTGCACTGCATATTCTCTCATAACAAGATTTCAGGTCATGACTCCTGAATCCAAAAAAAGTAATAATTGCTAAATACAACTCTATGTTACTGGGGAAACATACTGAACACTATGTTTTTATTTTTTGGAGTAAAATTAGAATAGAGGAATGCTCTGCTAAAAAGCTTGTAGTTAGAAACTGTAACTCCTGTTTTGAGTGCTAGAAAAAGTTCAGTTGCAACTTTGTCAAGTGAATTTCACCATAATCTTAAATTGTCTAGAAAATGTCACCTGTATTAGTTGCCTTGCAAATAGATGTGAAAAAAATCCAATTTGTGTCATTGTAAGACTTAGAATGAATCATAAGAGTCATAAAAGTTATAATAAGTATAAATTTGCTCTGATAAGCAATGCTGAACTAGGCTTGTTGTGTGGTTGTTTTACTGTTTCTTTTAGTCTTTCAAAAATAAGTTTCAAGGTGTGGAAGATACTGACGTATTATTTATATGAAATGTTCATAGGTAATTACTCTCTAATTAAATATGTACTTTTTTTTTAGTAGTAATGTACTTGCCCAGTGATTTACATTAGAATTAATCTAATATTCACAGAATCATAGAACAGTTGAGATTGGTCACCTTGGTCACCTTGTCCAGCCCTTCTGCTCCAGCGGGGTTACTAGAACAAGCTGCCTAGGACTATGTCCAGATGGCTTTTGAGTATCTGTGACAGTAAACTTCTCAGCCTCTCTGGGCAACCTGTACCAATGCTCAGTCATGCTCACATTAAAAAAGTGTTTCCTGATGTTCAGAGAGAACCTCCTGTGCTTCTCTTTGTGCCTATGATCTCTTGAATACTGTATTACTATAAACAGGGACAACAACATGGCCCAGGCCTGAGGCTGTGTAAGATGATAAAGTAAAACAATGTTGCAAGCACTTTAAAAGATGTTAAGATGCTGAAATGGATCCTGATGGTTGCCACTCTAGATAATTCCTCTTATAACTGTTAGTCTCCTCTTGTCCTGCAGTGGGAATTTAGCTAGACATCACTGGGCTCGTCATTGAAGGATTGAAGAAAATGTGTAAAATCTTTTCACTCTGAGTAACTTTCAGTTTGAATCTGGACCAATAACAAAATTACATTCTGACACAATAAATTCCAAATTAAGTTTTCAAGTACAATGGTTTGATTTTTCAATTTGAATGTTTATAGACTTTTAATAAAAATATTAAATTCTTTTAAAGTCCCTTCAAAAGCTTGTGATAATCACAATTTGAAAGCAAACTTTGTAAGTGAAATATTATTCCAATTGAAAGCAATAGATTATGACCTGACTAGTGCTTTGATTTACAGTAAGACATTGATTTCATTCAGTCTTTGAATAAAAAGACCTGGTTTTAGAGAATATTCATAGATGAGGAAATACTGTACTGTCACTGACACAGTGATGGTGTAGTCACACTGATGTTTTCAAGTGAGTAACATAAGTTGGCACAGAGGTTTTGTTGCTTTAAAGAATACACAAAGTAGCTATCTATTTATTTAACAAATCTTGCCTTTCTATGTGTTTTAATCTCCTTTACTGGGCAGTTGCTGGATTTTTGTAAAGGAGAGCGAAGTTTTATTTCTCCTGAGCACTAATATTAGCAGACTACTCTTTTTTTTTTTTTTTTTTTTACATGGCTATAACTCTTCTTGTTCTCATGATCTGAATCTTCACCTGTGCTTTTATAGTACAATCCATTTTGCCTAATAAAGCTGTCTAAAAGTTAAGCATTTTGTCTTAATCCTATAGAATATCTCTATCAGAAGATGGGAAATTTGGGCCCTTCAGGCAGGGCAGTTGATCCTCTAAGATGGGTACGGTGAACCTGGAAATGCTCTGCTTTTGTTTTTGTTTTCCCTTGGGTTTACAGAAAGAGGCTTAATGCTTAGGTTGAGTGGATTACTTTTAGATAGCTCAACTTATATGAGGTTGTTCTGTGTGTTACTATAAACCCCCCTAAATTCATAATGGACCTTTTAAAAGTATAGCAGTTTAAATATGCAGTTATTTTGTAGAGATCATAGAATAGTGTATATGGAGAGGGACCATTGGAACTCAAGCGGTCCAAACCTCCTGCAAAGCAGGGCATGCTATCCAGGCCTATGAAGAGGGTGTTACTGAAATACGTATTAATCTGTTTCATAGAATCATAGAATAGTTTGGCTTGGAAGGGTCCTTTAAGGTTCACCTAGTCCATCTGAGACAGCATTCTTCTCTGAGAAATTGTACAACAATAATAAACAAGTCTGTCAAAGGTAGCAGGCAAACAGATATGTAACTTTTCATTTGATGAAACATTTAATGAAAAATTACAACTTTATGAACACCTGCTAATAATACACATACAACAGAACAATCAACTTGCCTGTTTCTACACTAGACACTTTAGAATTTTATTTAAAGTATCTTTGCTATGAATCTTTACAATAGACAGGGGAGTAACTGTCCAATACTAACTCAGACTTTTGTCTTGGTCTTGATAAGTACCATGGAAGGGAAATGGCTCCAGTTTGTTTATTTTTTTATTTCCAGCAACTTTGAGTGTATACTGATTGCAGTGCATCTCTGTGGTAGAGATGTAAACACCTAGTTATAATTAAGTATGAATTCTTCAAGATGTTAGAAAATATATTTTTTTCTCTCTAATAAATATTATCATTAGCACTAGTTGAAGATCTGTTCTTTCTGGACATAATAGAATTTCTTGCAGTGTGGGGCCTCAGTGCTAAAAGGAATCCTTTGATATCCCATATATTTCTGCTAAATAAGACCCCATATATTTCTGCTAAACTCTAATTATTTGCTACAGTAATTCAGTATTAAAATCAGTAATAGAAATATACTAATAATCATAAAGGTTTTATTTAATCTAGTAAGATACCACTTATTTAGAAAGGCTTAGTGGAGGCACTATAGAAGGAAAAATCCAAAGTGGGAAATGTAATGACCTTGTTTTATTGAACCGTTTTATGTAATTTGATCAATATTCAGCTTAAATAGTATTGTGTTTAGCGAATTTGTTTGATAGCATTGCAGTTTCTTCCAATACTGATGAACAATGACTGTTTTACTGCCAGGGACGAAAAAGGTATAGGAAGACCAGAGTAAGTCAATGTTCTGAACTGGAATTTTCTGTTTAAATGAGTATGCATACAGTCCATAGATAGAGAATAGCGACAAGCATGTAGACACATATATGCAAAAATAAAATAGCCCACCAGGAAAAAAAAACAAACCCAACCCTTAAAAATAAATTTTGTTCATTTAAGATTGGACACTTGCTAAGCAATTTCAAGTATTTGCTGTTTGGTTAGAAATAATAGTTCGATGTACAGTATTATTCTTAAAATAGCTCTTGTGATGAAGATGGAAGGATGGCTTTTCTCCCCATTTTATTTCTGGCTATGCTGAAGAACATAAGAGTACCAATTGCATCCTGTATATTTGAATGAATAATCAGCACTTTTTTTCAAGTACTGAAAACCTTTTAGTGTACAAAGAGCTTTTGTAGGGTCTCCATCAAATTTCTTTATATTGTGAGACAATTTTTTCCTCACATTTCCACAAAAGAATTTAAATAGAATCCCAAAAAGTGAAATTGAGATCCTATCCCATGTGTCTGTGATGGAATTTCAAAGTTTTCTGTCTCTGAAGTCCAGTAAAGCACTCGGTATTCATGTGTAAAAACCAAAGTTTAATCCAGTGCTTGTTGCTATCTCTAGGAGCTTTCCACTGTCTTAGAGAACAGTTGTTTGGACTACTAAATAAAGATGTATTCATTTTCAAGTGTTCTGAACCCATGCAATTCCCACTAAAGTCAGTGCAAGCACCAGGTCTTAGTGACTATGAAGATCAGATTAGATTACTAAATATGAACAGAAATATTTTCATGAGCAAATTGGAATGATGCTTTTTTGCTAGTTATTTCAACTGTTTATCTCAAGATATGAATATTAAGGGAACCATATTGATATATATGCAAAAGAATAGATATTAATCTTAACTATTAAATTAATTCAAATAGAGTAAATATAGACATAAGCACATTTTGTTACAGGATTTAAATTTATGATGGAGAGATAGGGCATCTGGAATTCAAAGGAGACTTGGCATTACTAAATTACAATGGTTTAAGTGGAACACAGTCCTGAATTATTACTAGTATCCAACCTTAGAAATATTTACAGAAGGTTAAGTGTTACCTTCCTCAGTTATTTACAGAACATGTATACATGTTGTTTCTTTTTCTGCATAAAAGCAAGTAAAAGTTGTTTGCATAGAATTAAATACAGATTTTATTATGGTTGATGATTCCAAACTAGTCAGAACACAGACTGGCAGTATCAGTGGTGTAAGCAGGACAGTTATGTTTTTTGAATTGCCAGCATATTCCTGACTTCATAGGTTAAATTGTACATAACATGTAATTAATTGCAATCTTTTCAAGTATGAGTTTATTTCCTTGCCTTATGAACTTCTGTGTATTCAATAGCATACTGCAAATATTTAAAAACAGATTTTCTCTTAAAACCTATGGACTTAGTAATAAATACTTGATGACTGAAGAAGACTGATATGGCAGTCCAGCAGAAGATAAATCACAGAATTACATGGTTGGAAAAGACCTTCCTTCAAAAATCATCAAGTCCAACCAATCCCATCCTAAGCTAAACTATATCTCTAAGTACCTCATCTACCCTTTGTTAAACACATCCAGGGATGGTGACTCAACCCCCTCCCTGGGCAGCCTGTTCCAGGCCCTGACAACTCTTTCAGTGAAAATGTTTTTCGTAACATCTAATCTGACCCTGCCCTGGCACAGCTTTGTGCCATTTCCCCTTGTCCTGTCTCCTGTCACCTGGCTGAAGAGACCATCACCCACCTCTCTACAACCTCCTTTCAGGTAGTTGTAGGTGGTGATAAGGTCTCCCCTCAGCATCCTCTTCTCCAAGCTAAACAGCCCCAGCTCCCTCAGCTGCTCTTCATATGATTTGCCCTCCAGCCCCTTCACCAGCCTGGTTGCCCTTCTCTGGACTTGCTTGGGCACCTCAATGTCCTTCTTATGGTGAGGAACCCAGAACTGGACACAGCACTTGAGGTGCGGCCTCACTAATGCCGAGTACAGGGGCACAATCACCTCCCTACACCTACTGGCCACACTATTTCTGATACAAGCCAGGATGCCATTGGCCTTCTTGGCTGCCTGGGCACACTGCTGGCTCATATTCAGCCTGCAGTCAGCCAACACCCCCAGGTCCTTCTCTGTCTGACAGCTCTCCAGCCAGTCTCCCCCAAGCCTGTAGCGCTGCACGGGGTTGTTATGTCCCATGTGCAGCACTCTGCACTTGGCCTTGTTAAGCTGGGATATGAGAAAAAACACAGATCTAAGTAAATATTTAGAGGAGATGGAGAAGCATGTGGTGAATGCCTGAAGCTAGCAACAAGACTATATACTCCCATTTCACTCTGTATCTGCTTCATAAACATTGCTGTCAATTATTTTATCTTGAACTATGGGCATCAACTGCTACATTAACTATTGATGACTCTATATAAATGCTTATAAAGACTCATGACTGAATATGAGTAAAATATAATGGTGCTGGTCAGCAGAGATAGTTATCCAAGTCCTTATAAATGAAACTAGTGACAAGAAAATTATAGACGCTATAGTTTTCATAACAGCTATAGTAATTTTTTTTCCTAGTTTTTGTAACAGCTGTAGTTGTAACAGCTGTAGTGATGCCTGTCAGTGTTTAAGAGGCATTTGGAGAATGACCTTAATATATGATTTAATTTGGTCAACCTTGATGCGGTCAGTCAGTTGGACTAGATTATAGGTCCCTTCCAACTGAACTATTCCTTTCTCTTCTATAGTGAGAAAAAAATAAAGCAATTTTAGAAAGCTTAACTCTGACGGGATACATGTCCTTGAAAGTTGATGGTAGAGGCTCAGACATTGTCCAAGAACAGCACATCAAGACAAAAATGCAAGACAAAAATATAGCTTTGGAAAAATGCTATCTTCCTTATCAATTTCTCTGTTAAAAGCACAGAAAATGAATAATATTTAAGAATCAGCTTTTAGAAGTCTTATTCTGGCTATCTATATTCTGTATTAACAAATATTTGCCTATACTCACAAGTATTTGCTCAAAAGTATAGCATTATGCTAGGGACATGACTTCTGAAGTACATGTAATTTAGCTTTCATCGAAGTCTGTGGAGTTTTCCTTTGGATGCTGAAGAAAACAGGTTTTCTTGTATTGCTGAATGTGTGTCTTTCACATGATCCCTAGGAATCTGAAGTTCTATGGATAGAAGTTAAGGGCCATTTAGAGCAGTAACCTTATGTTATACACTATAACATGTCTGTGGTCTACTTAAAAATTTGCTCAAATCATCATTTTCTGAGTATGTCTTACCCTTCAAGTGTGTTTTTTTTTCCTAGTTAGCATGAGATTATGTGTTTTTGTGGGGATTTTGTTTGTTTTTGTTTTGTAGCGGGGTTTTTTTGTAATTAATGTTGTTCTACTGAATTATTTAACATGTGTGAGTTCTAAAAAAATAATTATACTGCAACAGTTAATTTCTTATGACAGTTGTTCATATGTCAAACCAGATAATGTTAAATAAATCTTAGAGACCTACAGTAAGGTACTCTCTTGTGGGTTGGTTTATTTGAAATTGTGAAGCAATAAAATTAACAGATTTCTTTTTGATTTTTCCCCACACACACACTGTAAGCAGAAGGCACCATAGTAGTAGGAGTAATAATGAAAGTGTAACAGATGAGTAGATAAATCATACTTCTGCATCAAAGTGTTAGGACTCAGTAAGAAGAGTAGAGTGAAAGAGAGTCTTCCAGGAAGTAAAACCCTAGACCAGACTTCATGGAAGCCACTATGAAAGTTTTTCCATTTGCTTCAGTCAGTGATAGAATTAGTTCTTAAAGAACAAATAGCTAAGGAGCAAGCTGAACAAAGGTGGAGGCACTGTGAATCTCTTCTCATATTTTCACCAGCTGTTTGGTGTTGAAGTTGCATCCATTATCAAATAATTGCATTACACGTTTAAACAAGCACACATAATAAAAAACAACCCTGAAGTTTTAAAAGGAGAAATACATTCCCTGACTTGGAACAACTTTGCTGTCTGTGATTCCTTTAGATCCCGATCTTCTGCCTGTATAGTCACCCACATGTCTACAGTTCATGGAAGACTGGACACATACGTGAGAATGCAGTGCTTCCTGAAATGCATGCAGTAACTTCTGGAGTTCTTTGGAAAGCACTTTAACATATGCTAGTGAGTTAGGGAAGTATGTAGGGGGCTTTTGGAAAACATTTTGGTTGAGCATGATGAGGCATCTAGAAGACATTTTGGTTGGACGAGACCATTTGTGATTGGTAATTTTTATCTTACTTAGCTAAGAAAATGTGAATATTTGCATTGTGACCACACCCTTGACATTCTCACTGTCAAAACATGGCTCATGAGAGCATCTGACACTGAAGTGAGTCTGATTTTTGTATTTTTTTTCTGCTACAATGACAAATACAGGCATCGAACACTCAGAGATAAATACTTTGTTCAGAAAATAGATTTTCTGTTTTTCTGGAAAAAAAAGTGGTTTTCTATGGCAGCAATGAATAAAAGTGCCTTTGGGACAAATGTGGTTTGGAGATGGAATTTGGAAATTGTATTTATACACTAACTTTTTGTATTATACTTCCTTTACTTAATAATACCAAATCCTGCATTGACAATGGAAATAATGAGAAGCCAAGGCACTAAGAAATGCAGAACAAATTTGCAGCTTGTTCTGTTCTAAAAAGAGAAGGGTGAATATTATGTCATATAATTGTCGCATAAGCACATTGTTGTATATCTTTGGTAAAAAAAGTGTAGAAGATGGTACATCTGAAATAGTGAGTATTAGATAAATATAATTGCCCCTTTTAGTTAAATTTGTCATTAATGGTAACGTCTTGCTATCAGAAGTATTACAATAAAAATACGTGGTATTTTAAGATGTAAAACTTCTTCTTGTCCAGTAATTTATAGACCATCATATCAGATTCAGATATCTGACTATTATTTGAGTTGCTGTTTGTATTTGCTATGAAATAGCACATATTTTGTCATCCAAGATGTGTAAAATTCTAGCAGTACATGTGTGGACAAGAAATCATTTGACTTTTTCCATGTTTTTGTCATGTTTTATTGAATATTCAACTAAGTTCTGTGGCTCATTTTCTTTTCCATCTAACTGTACTTAGACTCTCAGCTATAATGCAAATGTAACTGTCTTCTGTATTAAGAAAGAAACGTGTACTGTGTTTTTCTGTAGTCCCACTGATCCATTTTCAGTATGAACTAAAAATACTTTTGGCCACAACCACATCATACACTTATGAGCATACAGTCGATTAATTAATAATATCTCATATGTATTGTATAGATCTGCTACAGAAACTCAGTATTTGAATTGCATGGGCAGATATTAGGAAGTGTTGTTTACTCAAAATTGTAATTTCAAAAAAAAATTGTAAATTTCAGAAAACACAAGAAGCAGCACAGGTTTTCACAAAATTTAATGTAAATACATTTATAAACTCTCAGATTAAGTCTTCAGAAATAATACTGTGCATGGGCAGATGGTTTTATTTGCACACAAATAGAAACTTCTGCATACTTTAGAAGGTTTAGTGAAGATTATTTGAGATCCAACATTTAAGTCTGAAAGTTGATAATCTGACTTGTGGAACAAATGGTTACACAAGATCTCAAATAACCTGAATCAGACTCAATAAAATGTGTACATTTGCCATTAAAATATTATGTTGTGGTGGTTTGACCCTGGCTGGAGGGCAGATGCCCACCAAAGCTGCTCTATTACTCCCCTTTTCAGCTGGACAGGGGAGAAAACATCTAATAAGAGGTTTAGGAGTCGAGACAAGGACAGGGAGAGATCATTCTGCAATTAGTGTCATGGGCAAAACAGACTCAGCACAGAGTAAAGGGAAGAAAACTCTCAAGTTCATAACCCCATAGTGCTCATTTCTAGAGTACACACATACACACCACTGCCTCATAAAGATATGTCAAAACCAATGCGTAAGAGGAGTAACAACAGGGCAAGCGTTGTACTGTGAGATCACCAGAATGCTTTTCCAGACTTCTGTAACTTGCAGCTGAGGGCAGGTTTACAACTGCAGTTTACGTGCTACTTCTAAGATAGAAGAGTTTGTTTTCCACAACTGAGCCAGTGACTTTTGAGGCCATGTAAAATCAGAAAAAACCATAAAAAATCATAGCATGGATTTCTACCTACTTCTGTTTTGGGGTTTGGTTTTGTTTTGGTTTTTTGTTGGTTTTTTTTTCTGGTAGTGGTGTTTTTATTTTGTGACTTATGATTTCATCAGCTGATATCCTCACTTCCACAAAGTCTTTAATGTTATAAAAATCAGCCTTGCTGTCACTTTTTCAACAAGAAAGTATTTAGATATTTGTAAATATGCCAATCTTGTGCATGAGTGTGCTTGTCTGCATGCAACCAAAAGTAAATAAAAGAATGCATACATTGTATTAATTAGCTACAACCTACTGATCCAGATGCACTTAAAAATCTGAAAACAGATGTGACCAAGTCTATTAGCTAGTTAAATTTAGTGGATTTACCAACTGAAGTATTTCCTCCAAGTAAGAAAGAAAAATTAAAAGGTATGGATACTACCAAATGAAAAATACTTTACTGGTTCTCTTACAATGACTCTGCTTCTGAGAAAAGGAAGAGCAAATTATACAACGTCCTTGCAAAATTGTTCTGTTGTTATTTTTGCGCAGAACATATCCTTGAGTAAGAACGTAACCTGCCTCTCCTCTTTCCATGAGTCAATTGTGACTCATGATTGTTGTACAGTGTCCTCCAAAAGTGAGTTGTTTTATTTTATGAGTATAAAGTGTGCTATGTATGAAGAACTGTGACACAAGTCAAAGTCATAGTAGGTATTATTAAAGTACTCCCATGAAAGGTTGTACATTAACAGAATTTTAAACGGCTTGTGGCATCTGGTTTGAAAAGGATAATGCCAAAGATATTTCAAATTACTTTTTTAATTTTACTGAATTTTAAGGTGATTGTAAGAAGACAGATACTAAGTAGAAAACAGGGATTTTTAATTGGAAAAATGGCCGTGTTTTGAAAAGCAGCCATCTTTGGAAGGTGTAACTTGTGCTTAAAGGATAAATGCACACATACAATTCTTTCTGGTAAGTTACAGATAATGTAACTTTGTACTTCTGATAACTACTTAGGAGTTTAAATAGAACATTGGGGAATGGCAATATTCACATTTACTTCTACAATTCTGTCTGCAGAATTATTTTGAACATAAAAAGTGGGGCTTAGGGATATGAGTGCACAACAAGAAAATGAGTGTTATAAAACTAGACAATGAACTGTGATTTCCAAAAGCTCAGGAGTACTTAGGTCTGCCTCTGATGCCCTATGAGCCCATAGGTCAGTCAAATAAATTTGCTGTTTGTCAAATTTCTGAAATAATTCCTTTTCGTTTCTGTACCTTTTTAATGTTTCTCAGGCTTTGATCTAACTGGTCACTCATTTCCTCTGTCACTCAAGAAAATGCAAACTCTCCATACACTAGGATGTACATTAGTTTAGTTTTGTGATATTGAGCTTTATTAAAGCATGCAGTAGACTGCCAAAGAGATCAGCAGGGTTGTACCCACAAGTACTGTTTGAAACCAAACTGAAAAAGGTATTTTAAATACAACTTTGAGCTGGCTTTTCAGATAGACCGTGTGGGCAGGCTCATATCAGATTAAATACCTTCTCTTGTTCAAACATAGGAGCAAAGTTTTACCAAGGTACCTGTTATAATAAAGCTTTTAAGTTACTTCTGAAAGGAGAGATGGGGAGCAAATTTGTGCATGAGAGAAAGACAGCCTGTGCAAGACCAGGCAGGCTTAATACCAGTTTTGAGTGATGCTAAATGAAGCTGAAACATCTGATTTATGCTACAGGCAAATGAGCATTGTAGGTTTTAGGTTGTGGAAACTACTCATGAGTAGTTTATCATATATGCATAAGCTAAGAAAGCAAGATTTCACTACATCTTTGGTTGGTTTGTTGCACAGCTGAGTATTTTAAGAGATGTACAATACATATTGGAACATTCACTTTCGCAGTAAGCATTAATACTTGCAGAGCAGTGACTCTCAAGGAGTGTAGCTATGTATCTTTCATTAATAGATGGTAATTAAATAATTTCAGTTTATAAACTAATAGACATTTTCTGAACATAATTTTTAAGCTAGGTGTACAAAATTTCCGTCTGCCTTAAAGCATTATAAAAGACCCACAGATAGCATATTTTGAAATAGTTGAGTAACTATAATAAAAACTAAAGCTTTAGTAGCATTGGTTAATGCAAAACTATGTGGGGAAATGATTTGCATTGCTATTCAATTGATAGATTTAACATACAAATTCATTTTACTGATACACAATCTTGAGAGATTTCTGTGGTTTTTCAGTATTCAAGAGCAATGCAAAAAAACTGTAGGATAAGCTTTCAAAGTTATCTGCTTGTGACATTTATGTCCTATTTTTTGTAGTTTAAATATTAACATTCTTCATATTTAGTGGGGGCTGTGTGGTGTGTGTACTGAAAACTTTTACTGCTTTATGATTTAAAAAGAAATAATGCTGTAGATATTTTTATCATATGCATATACTGTTAGGGTGCTACAAGAGCTGGGGTCTGCCTGAGATCCAGGGTTTGTTGGGGCAGGGCCTGGGACCACAGCCTGTCCCAGTCCCAGGCAGGATCAGAGCAGCTGGGGGCACTGGGGAGCCCCTGCCTGTAGCACCTCCCTGGGAATGGGCTGGGACATGGGCCTATGGTGGGCCCAGCTCAGTGGGGCCCATGGACAGGTAGGGCAGAGCTGTGAGGAGCTGGAGACCAGCTGTGCTGTGGCATCACTGGGGCAAGGGCTGACATGAGGTTCTGAGACAGGGACAGGGTGGGGAGCCCTGGGAGGGAGTCAGAGACAGTCAGGACTGGTGGTGGACTTGGGACTCTGAATTCTCAAGGTTTTGGTTGGGACAGAGTTAATTTTCCACATAGTAGCTGGTATGGGGCTGTGCTTTGGATTTGTGCTGAAAACAGTGTTGCTAATACAGGGATGTTTTCATTACTCTTGACCCATGCTCAAGCAGTTTCAAGTCCTCTTCTGCTTCTCACCACACATCACGCTAGCAGGTAGGCTGGGGTGCACAAGAAGTTGTGAGGGTAGACAACTGGGACAGCTGGCCCCAACTGACTGAAGGGATATTCCATACCATATGATGTCATGCTCAGCACATAAAGTTGGGGGAAGAAGAAGGAAGGGGGAACACTGGGAGTGTTGGTGTTTGTCTTCCCAAGTAACTGTTACACATGATGGAGCCCTGCTTTCCTGGAAATGGCTGAACACCTGCCTGCTGATGGGAAGTGGGGAATGCATTCCTTGTCTTGCTTTGCTTGTGTGCGTGGCTTTTGCTTTACCTATTAAACTGTCTTTATCTCAACCCATGTGCTTTCTTGTACTCTTCTGATTCCCTTCCCCATCCTGTGGTGGAGGGAGTGAACAAGACATTGTGTGGTGTTTAGCTGCTGGCCAGAGTTAAACCATGACCCAAGGGCAAGAGAAAAATCTACAAATGCTACCATTTTAACCTTTAGCAAAAAATTATTTTACTAATATTCTATAATTCACAGAAAGAAAATGAGTGTATTTTTCCAAGGTGGAGTTAACAGTATTGTGATGTGGTGAATTTATGAAATAGTAAGATTTCATTACTTGCATTGGGCTATGAAAGATTACAAATATATTGTGAAATGTGAAAACCTCTTTATTTTTGCTCCTGCTTTGTGATTAATTCCTTTTTTGTGCAGTTATCCCCAAATTTGAAATAGATGATTCAGAAGGAATATCCCAATCCAGTTTTTACACTGGCATTTCTAATCAAAAGGTGTGACTTTTCAGGCTATAGCAAGTCATAAAGCCTTCTGTCCAGCTCATTTGTCTCCAGCCAGCTTCAAATAGCTGGTAGGGTAGTGCTCTTTCAAAGCAGCAGGTATCTTGGGCAACACAGATAGGTAACATTCTTTGAAGCTTAAGAAAACTTAAATTCTGTCACCCAGAGATGTAAAAATCATTTGTCTGCCTTTTAAAACTTTTCTATCGGGAAGATGATGAGCCTAATTATATATGCCCGAGTGACAAAACAGTATAAATTAGTGTGATTTGTTATCAACATCCTATTAGGTTATAACTGACATTTGTTAGGTGACAATTCTCATTGAGATTTAAAACAAAAATACTTCTCAGCTAAAATGAGTCTTGAAATTCCTTCTTATGGGATATAAATTAGTCATTAATATACGGGTGAACTTTGTCACAGATGATCTTATCTAGTGGTTTAGAGCTTAATTATCTGGAGGTGTTCCTTTTATTGTAACAGAGATACTTCATGTAATTACTTGACTGAAAGGATATAATGTGTTTAGGTTTATAAACCATGTATGTCTACGTTACATCAAGTTTTTAGTGGTTGTCATGCAGAAAAAGCACACTTAAAAAGCACACTTCATTTAATAAGGAAGAAGAAAATAATCATAAGGAAAAAAATAGTAATATTGTCCCTATAAATGATGGTTAACACATACTTTAACACTTTCAAATGACTGCTCTTCCTTTCAAATTATTTTAGGCTGGTGGGATACAGTCTTAATGTTACAGCCCTAATTATAAAAGTGTCACATTTATATATTAAATGGGAATTAATGAAAAAATCATTAAGAGCTCAGTAATTATATTTGTAAAGATTGTCTAGCTAATTTAAGTTGCAAAGGTACAGGATTCTATTAAGTGGTAATCTCATGCATTTTAATAGTTGTGTAATTCTGAATAATTTCAAGGAGACTGTTAAGCAAATTCCATGATACTGTTAAAGATGCTTTTGGCACAGTGGCTTGTTCATATCCCATTCCTTGTCAGCTTCCAAATATAAACTGGAAAACAGGTATAGGTTAAATCACTTGAGAGTTTGGGTGATTAACCTAGTTTGCAGGCTCATACAGTTATTGCTGCTCCACATAACAGCAGTCAGATGGGCATACATCAGTAGGGTGACTTTGTGTCCTGGTGGGACAGATGCCCTCGATTCCTTGGGGCATCTGCAGCATTCCTTTTAGTTTCACTGACTTTAAAAAATGGCCCAGATCCTTAAAGGAAGCTTTTGCCTAACTGCCTTTGATTCCTCAAAGAGGTTAAGCTTCATATGTACCACTAAGCACAAGCAGTCTTGTTACCCAAACCTCCTGATTTCTGTGAGCCCTCAACTTTCACACCCACTGACAACAGGTAAATGCTCCTCCCTATACTAGTCATTAGCTCAGAGAGGCTAGCAGCTGCAGTCGCAACCAACAGCCTCACTGCTGCAAGTTCTTGGAAAAGGAACCTTGATTCTCATCTAGTCATTGTCTGTTTGAAGGTAAATGAAAACCCTGTAACTTTGCTTCATGGCTTTAATGCTAAAAAATACAAACCTGATATAAAATATAGGTCTCTAGAGTAACATGTTATGTTTTATTGCCTACAGGCTGGCCAACCAAGTATAATTGACTGAGAATACATGGGGTTTTTTTGCTTCTCAGGCTGCTCAAAATTGATGTTGAATTGCATATAAGAGAGGTCATCGAAGGAGCACAGTACATTATGCTGGCTGTTCATCTCCTCTAGGCAGAGTTATGCAAATATATATAACTTTTCACTCTGTCATCTTTTGAGTAGAGTTATTTCAAAAGAAGTTGGTCTTTTCTAATCTGTAATCATGACTTGGCTTGTAGTCTAGGTTACTTATTTTGTGACCAGCCTCACTAAGAGGAATGCAGTTGTATGTAAAGTAGTAGCATTCATATGAAACAGAACCATCTAAAATGAAAAAAAAAGCCAAACCAACAAACTTTATTACTGATGAACAAATTTTCAGTAAGTCTTCCCTCTCCCTAGAGGAAGAACTCTATATTGGGAGTGCGTAGGTATTTCTCATACTATATATGTATACAGTTAACACAAACACCCTAACTGAACTGTTATCACTATAGAGCTCTAGTGAAGCTATGTGTTTTTCTAAAAAGCTTTTAAAGTGTAAAATTAGGATTACAACTGTTAGTTGAGGGTTATAGAATCTGAGCTGAAAATCTAATTTATGAAATATATTACCAGTTTCTTAAAGGCTGGATGTGGTCACTAAAGAAAACCAATGGACAGGAAAACACCATCTTGAAATAGCATCTCTAGTACATCTTTTTGCCTAGACTAGTATGGGAAACTGAAGTCACTGGGGCAGATGTAGTAATGTGCTGACATAAAATGTGTCAAAATTATTTTGAGATTTTTTTTTTCAAAATCAGTATTCTATTCATAAGATACCTCCCATTTACCCAATGGGTTTGAAATTATCTGTAGTTTAGATGTTAAAAGGATATTTTAAACAGCAAAAAAAAAAATTTCTTAGATAAATTGAAATTTAACCTTAATCTGTAAGAATAGATATAGGGATAACATTTTTGGTTTATAATGGACTCACTAGTTTCCTAGCAAGACATCACTGGATCACAAATGAGATGGTAAGAAAAAAATGTTAAGGAATTTTGTAGATTTTTTAAAGTGCTTTTTTAAAAGAAAGTCTAATATTTTTCCAGTTTTTCTCAATAGAAATTTATATTGCAATTAAGAACATATATCTTCAAAATGTTGGTAAAGTAGGAGAATGTAATAACATGAAATTATGTCAAACAAGGTTCTCAACCGGCCATCTAGATAAGAAAGACTTATTGCAAGACAGCTTATTTAATGAAAGGCTGGAAAATGACATCATGCATTCTCAAGTACTGAAAATAAAAACATATACACCATAGCTGAAAAGGGACATCTCCTTTGAACAAGTGAAGTTTGCGACTTACAGTGAAACATAATATGGTATAAAATATATATATTTTATTCATTAGAACTTCAGAATGTGGATCTTGTGACACAGTAGTCTTGATAACACCACAAAAGATTAAAGGTTAGACAAGTGTGGTGGTTCAGCCCCAAACAGTGGCTGAGCACCACATGCCACTTGCTCACTCCCAGATGAGAAACAGACAGGAGCTCTTGTGAGTTGGGATAAGGACAGTTTACTGACAATAGCAACATGAAAGTAGAACAAAACAGCCAATTAAACTCACACCCAGTAATAACTCACACCCTGTAATAACAGAGTACCTTACTGACCTGACAACTACAGAGTGCTACACCACACAAGGACCAATCCAACACTCTGCCTGCACTTGGACTGCCCTGGAGGCACCCAGAACCACCCTTCCCTTACCAGCCCCTTTTATGGGGGAGTGATGCCAGGTGGTGTGAGAATGAACCAGGGTGGCTCAGTTCCCTTGTGATGGCTGGTCAGGGAGGTTACCTCTGGCCTGGCCAGAAGCAAGCCAACAATCCAGATAACCATAAAATTCAGAAGACACATGAACATTGCATTTAAAATACTGGCTTTCATGTGTAATTAGAATGGTAGGGTTAGGATGCATGTGAATAAAAGAAACAGCCAATTGAATGTAATGGAAAAAACTTGTATAATACAAATATTCTGCTGACAAGAATTTCATATAAAATCATGTGTAATAATAAAATTCAGCTAGTATCTTAGCAACTATATAATTGAAAATCAGGCTAGGTGTGCAACTGTTTCTTTGATTGTTTATGATGATACATTGTGGGTAGGAAAATGAATCTGAACTTTTTTCCAAGAGGTTGTGTTACATTTATTCATCTGCTTGAAATCAGAAAAATCTAAACTCTGAAGTTCTGCATAAAGAATTGTGTGGCTTGTTCTAGAAGGCTATGTAAAGCTTCTGCAGAAAGAGAGAGGTCCATCAGTAGTAATTCCTGGCACAAAATGAAACGTTCGGTTGGTACGCTGTGAAGTGGAATGGCTGTGAGAAAGGCTCATGGGGGAGGGCAGTAAAACTAGCTGCAAACTGGAAGGAAGTCACACTGATACATAAAGGCAGGCACATCTTTTAAAACATTACAGAACAAAAATAATAAAAAAAACCTTAATGAGCAAACTTGTTCCTTTGTGGATCCGTGGTTCTTTCGCCTGTCGCTTTGTAACCAGTTTGGTTTCAGGGCCCTGAATGTATTAATGCCTTGTAACGGTACTCTGCATGCAAATGTTTCCTTATTCTGCTCCTTTTGTTTCTCTGCTATACATTATGTATTGCTATTAATAAAATAAAGCTTTTCTCTTTTCAGTGTATTTTTATCACAGTGTGGGGAGAGGGAAGCAGTAGAGTCTGCCTCACGCACAAGCTCTGCTCCTGCCGTCCCATTGTACCTAACGTATGCTCAAAGCAAATCCCATGGGCCTATGTATAAAATAGAAGCGGCAGCTTCATGTTGTTTGTTTGTGAAATGAGAATGTGACCAATTCCAGAGACACAAAATTGCTGAGTTTAGAAAGAATGATTTTGGCAATTAAGTAATTTTTGATAGTTTAGTTATTTTATGTTATTTTCTTAGTTTTATGGGAAAGTAAAGTTTCTGGTTTGGTACGTTTTACTCATTTTAAAACCGAGTGCAGAAGTAGCTGACAATCAAGAAATGAGCAGAGGGATATTTGACATTACTGATTTCTATCTCAACCTCATTGTGCGCTTTTCTTCCTCAGATTGTTGACTTATTGCTTTCAACCCACATCAACAGCTGTGTGACACAGTTACCTCCAGGTCCCTTTAAATTATGCATATCTGAATGTTCTTTTTTTTATTTTAGGAAAAAAATGTGCTTCTGGCACTTAATATACGGATATGCTCCAGTGAAGATAAAAATTTTGATATTTTTGTTTGAGAAAGTTCTTTGCATAAGAAAATAAATATCTGCAAATGTGAGGAAGTATTAATTAACTAATGTTAATTAGAAGTGGCTGGTGGTGGAGTAAAGAACCAATGTTAGAAATGGATTTGGAATGAAATCACAGGTGCTTTTTTCTTTTATTTGGTACTTAATTTGTAGCAAACAGATTTCTCCCATCCAACAAACACTTGGTCTGTGTGTTCTTGAAAGGGGAAAAGCACAGGGCTGGCTAGGCAGACCTTAGGGGGTTTGATGTCATGGAGGGAGACAGTAACTGCCTGGCAAGCAGAAAACAAGGCGTGCAGCTGTGTGCAGGAAGAGGCTTGGTGGGTTGGCTGGTTGCAGGCTGCTGCCTTGTGTCAGGGAGAAATTGGTCTGGCCCGAGTTACTGCTTTGGAGAGAGCCTGTTATCAGATGGTTTCTACTATCAACAGGATGTTTTTGCTCTCAGTTTACTTGCAGATAAAGGAGCTTCAGAATGGGATTCTGCAGCACCTAAAGTTAATTTTTCTTGAAGAAATTACATAAAAGTAGCAGGAGGAATACCAGAATGGTAGAAAAACTCTTATAGCTGCTTTCATCTCAGTTGTAATGTGAACTTGTGTTTCCCTGCTGACTCCTATGGGACTGGTTACTGAAGCCTGAGTAACTCCTGGATACTCCACCAGGAGTGGTGTTGCCATGAAAGCAGGGAGGCGTTGCTAGAGATCTGTTGAGTTCCTTGAGAATTACTGGATGGTGAAGTGGTGAGATGGTGTCCTGTTGTACCATTGCACACTTCTGCTTCAGCAGTTAATACCTCATGTCTTTTGCCCCACAAGTTTCCTGAGTTAATGCATTCTTGCTTCATCTCTCATTTGCTTTCTAGTAGCAACGTTTTTATTAGTTTAGGAGTGCTCCACCTTGACTTAACTGTAGTTACCCTAATTTTTTTACTAAAAGTTCTTAGGCATGAGTTTTCAGGGATAAATTCATAACGCTAAGTTTTAAAAGCTCCTATTTGTAATCTAATCCTCTTTATCGTAACGCCATAAAGAATCTGTATCTGTGTTCTGTCAACCTTATAAGTGACTTCTAACTTATAGAGAGAACCCCAGAACTAAATTTCAACTCCCCTTTTTTATTGATCATGTGGATAATTTACCATTCTCTATGTTAAGCTTGTGATTCAAAGTCTTGATGAAGTGTTGTTTCTGTTCAGAATCACTAGACAAAACAGCTTCTATAGGGCTACTTCACTCCATTATGTTGCTCTAAAACATGTCTCATTCTGACACCAGGCTATGTGCTGGTGGCAGTGAATTCAGAACTATGTTGCTTTCTTCTACACACAAAAGAATTGCATTAGAAAAAGAAAAATAGTATCAGGATTGGCCTGTCTGTTTCTTTTCTCGTCCTGTTGTAGAACTGTTATTAGCCTTGTCTCTAATAACAGTATGGATATCTGCACACTCTTAAAATTGTCATTATTTCAAAACCTATTAGTGTCTCTTTCAATTTTTATTTTTTTTACAGAAGGAAATTCTCAGTTACCTTAAATATTCTTATCATACTCTGGACATAATATATTTGGTTTATACCTTATTTTAATTTGGCAGTGACAGCTGTCTGCTACCAATGGTCTGTAGAAATACATGCATTTTTTTCTAATACCATTTAAAAAAATACTTGAAATTAGTACTAATTTTTAATGTAAAATGATGTTAAAGTATTGTAGTCATATGTTTAACGCTACAGTTGAATTTCTGAAAAGAATGAAGTATTTGTGGTTTTGCTTACTGATGCATAGTTTCAAGTGCTTTTCTAGAAAAACATTTGCTCAGTATTCAGTATCTAGTTCCCTGGAAATAATTCAATGAGCACTCAAATATCCTTGTGAAGCTGATGCACATTCTACAGTTTTGTGCTGTATTACCTTTGAATATATGCCATGTCCTCTGAAATTGTTTATTATATTCTGTATCATCATTAAGTTATGAAACCCTTTCATTAGCTTTATTACAATAAGAAATTTATATGAAGCAAACTGCTTTGGATGATGAGATACTAAATATAGAAGAAACATGAAGGGAGAGAAATTTTATGTTTTAAGCTTCTGTTTATGTTTAGGATCAGGACAGATTACTGTCTGACTTTATCCTTATGAAAATCCAATATTAACAAGTTGAATAACGTAAGAAGTTTGATTAATCGAATATGCAGACCAACAGCTATAAACTTAAATTCTGGTCATTTATTTACATTTTATTTTCTCTATTGTAGAAATTTGTATTCAGCTTGATGTACCACTAGGAAAACCTCTTGTAGTTGGCCGAGAGGAGTTTCTCTTACTGTTAAGGCTATAGTTATACAAATCTTTATATGTTATGAAGTTAGGATGGTATTTCTAATAAAAAAGTAAATTACTCTCAGTTTTCCTCTAGTTCATAATGGAAATGTTGGGGAATGCAAATTCCAATTGTTTAGATTGTTCTGTGATTTGTATTTTGAAAATATCATGCATGCTGCCACTGAAAGTAATAGGTTGATGTGCACCTAATATCTTGTTATGGAAGCTGAAGAAGAGAAATGCTAAAAGGAAATGTCAGACTAGTATATACTACCTAATATACCAGAGTCCAGTGAAAATAGTCCAAAGAAATGTTGAAGAGAACTCTTGCATTTTGCAGCCTTTTTTCTTCTGCTTCCTCACCGTGATAAGTAATGGGCTAATAATTCCAGAGTTTCCCATTTAGGACACTGAGATTATTTTTCTTAAGGATTTTTTGTTGCTGTTGTTAGCCATCTAAACCTAGACAGTTTAAGATGTATCTTTTGATTTGCATTAGAGTCTAGAGTTCTGATGATGAAGCTGACTCTCAGAATGTAGAATGCTTGCTATCTTCCAAAAACATAGCACTTAAAAGAGGGTGCTAGACATCATGATGCAGGTGTGTTATCAGGGGGTCAGAAAATGAAGTAAAAATGCCTTTGTGAGTATATGCCTACATTTTTTCAGTTTTGCTTTCTTTAGGTTCTTATTGGTACATGAGGAAATTCTGAAATTACTTTTGATTTCCTGTTGTGATTGTTTTACACTTAGAAATCTCAGGACTGATGGGTGTTTTCTTAAGTGAAACCAGCCTGTGTTTTTACTTCCAAACATACATTAATACATTAAAATTTAAAGAATCAAATAATGTCATGCTGGTTCCAGTGAATGGATGGGAAGAACAAAATGTTCAATTCTTATTAAAGCAGAGAGCTTTTCACTGAGGAGAACCATCTCCAAGAAATGTCTCCCACGGGGGTTAGGGCAATGAGAAGAAAACAGGAGGGTAACGTGTCTTAGGCTTGGCAGCTAAATGAAGTTTTATTTTTCCCTCACTGACTTAATGTGCAGATTTGGTGCAATTGCACAACTGTAGACAGTGTCAGTTCTGCACAGTAAGGGGAATGCAAATTCTCCATTTCAGTGACAAACTTCTTCATTCTTTCCCTGTTGTGTATTACATTAAAGCAATGAGATGTGTAGTTTGTCTAAACTGTTCTTGTCCTAATAATGTACTATCCACAAAACTTATAACAGGAAGAAATTGAAGCATTTTGTCTTCAACTGTCTGCCTTTTTAACTTTAACAAGATAATTTAAAAACAAATGATAAACAAAAAACCACCACTGTTGAGTTTAAAGGTATGGTAATTTGTTCCTCAGCTCCCACGACATAGCATTTCTTAGTATATCAAGTTTTTTAGGTATCAGTGATCTGAGGACACTCAATAGCGTTCAAAATCAAATCCAGTCAGATTTTACCTGAGGCTTTTTATTAGTCTCTTCTTCTCCATGCTGTTTCTTTTTTAACTATGGGAGGGTTTTTTCAAGGCCCATGTATGTTTGTATATGTTACCTGTATTCAGAGCAATATCTTAAATTGTGGCTCTGATCAGAATTACTGTGGATACATCTATTCAGCTTTGAACATATTTAATTACAGCCTGGGTTAGTCTGTCTTTTTCACTTGGATCAGGAAATGTACACTGTGTTCTTCCTCAGATCTAGTAGTATTTCAGTCATCTGCTCATTCCCACTAACAAAACAGACCTACTTCCATAGGAGAGTCTTTGGCTTTAAACAAAAATGGTCAGCAGAATGAGCTGTACACTCCATGGCTGTCAATATTAAATCAAAACCTCAGTTTAATAAAAGCAAATCAGATGGGTCTGAACTTACAAAGACCTCAGATTTTTTTATTACTGGAAATTGATGATGAATTCTCAACTTTAAAAAAAGTGATTTAAATTAATAAACTGACTGGTAGTCATAGTCATACAATAATTTTGGTTTGAAAGGGCCCTTAAGATCATCAAGTCAAACCACAAACCTAACAGTGCCAAGTCTGCTACTAAACCATGTCCCTAAGCACCACACATGTACGTCTTTTAAACACATCCAGGGATGGTGAATCAACCACTTCCCTGAGCTGCCTGTTCCAATGGTTCACAACACTTTCAGCGAAGAAAACTTTCCCAATATCCAACTTACACAACTTAAGACCGTTTCCTCTTGATGTATTCCTGGCTACTTGGGAGAAGATGGTGGTTGTTCCCACCTGGCTACAACTGTCTTTCAGGCAAATGTAGAGAGTGATAAGGTCTCCCCCTCAGCCTTCTTTTCTCCAAGGCTGAACAGAGGCTGAATAGCCTCAGTTCCATCAGATGCTCCTCATGAGACTTGTTCAATAGACTCTTCACCAGCTTTGTTGCCCTTCTTTTGACATGCACAAGTGCTTCAATGTCTTTCTTGTGGTGAGGGGCCCAAAACTGAACACAGTATTTGACATGCAGCATCATCAGTTTATCTTATTAAAGGTGGAGTGGGTGGCAGCATGTCTTGTTAAAATTGCCTGGTAGTTTTGACTCCCTAAGGAATGCTGAGGAGTTTTTAAGCATTGGAATGCAGCTTAATTTTATTTCTCTAACACTGAAGTAGTTTTGATTATCATTGTATTTGGCATGCGATATAAAGAGCCCTATTTCACTTCTTTCTGCACTTTTAAAATATAGCTTGGCTTTCATTGCAGTTTAGAAGCACTAAGTCTTTCTGTCTACAACACAACAGAGATTATAATGGCCAGTTCTTGCCTGAGCAGATAGAAGTGCAAGTTTGTTTGCTTTTTGAAGCAACTGGGGCTTTTACATAAGGGAATTCTGGCTTCCTTGCAACGCTGAAATGACACATAGTTCTTCTGTTACCTTCTGAAATTAATACATTTTGATGTAGTATTTGCATAGATTCTAAACTCCTATAAAGCATAAATATTAAGTATTTAATCATATGCAAGTTATGCTATGCTGGCTGGAAGCAAAATGTTTCATAGGAGATGCTCTGCAGTATGCAAGCTTGTAATACACAATGCTGAGCACTTTCTGACAGGTGCATGAGTTCCCTCACTTCCTACTAGTGTTTTTTTTTCTTTAATGCTTTCCAACTCTGTCATAAGTTATCATTCATGTTGTTTCTCTGTTTATCATTTCCTCCTATCTCTAACACTTTTTATTTTGGGGGTGCAATGACCCTTGAAATCTAATTTTCTATGTAAAAAATTTAAAGGGTGATATGCACTGACATACAGAAAAGCAGATCATGAATGCCTAAGAGACTAAATATACCTGTTGTTACCTTACTTACTAAGTCCTGTAAAAGGGATACAAACTATAATTGCCAGTGTGTTTCATACACATGCTGTGCTCGGGCCAGCATTTACATGTCCAACACATGCAGTTTGATGACTTAGTAGAGAAGGTTACAACAGGATTCTGTATGTGGAAGTCAAAACAGTGTTAGCTACGACCAGAAAAGATGATATAGGTGTATTTGGGTTCAGAGTTACCAAACAAATGACATAAATTCTTGTGTGTGTGTGTGTCTTTTCAAACTGAAAGAAGATAATGTGTTTTAACCAGAGCAATAGCCTAAGTATGGTGCTAATAGGTCTACAAGACAACCCTTAGAAATTCAGTCTTACGGAGGTGTAGGGGGGCGGTGGTTAGAAGAGGTCATCTAAGTACAATGCTTTCCACTCTTTGGGCTTAATTTCATTTGATCAAGAACTTATTCATGCTATATTATAGTACTTAGCTCCTGGTGAATGAGTAGCACATTTGGAAGGTGACAGGCTCACTCAATGTTTGTAATGGCATTGAGAGAAACTCTGACCCAATAGTCTATTCCAGTCTGCTCACACTACCTTTCAGTCTAAGGGTGTAGATTAACAGCAGAGGTGAGGAATGAGCAATGAAGCTTCATGGCTGCTGTAAGAGAAAAACAGTTCAAACTGCACTGCAGATGAAGTAATTAATGCAGCTATGTCATATGCTGGCTTTGCATTCTTCTCCCCCTACCCCTCCTTGACTATAAATTGCACTGACAAACCCAGAAGCGGAGATCTGAGTCGCCTATATGCTTCCTGGCTCGCAGGTAGGAATTCAGTTTGATCCAGTGTCCTGCCTTCTAAATGGGATGTGAGGGATGATCATATACATATGAGAGCACTATGTGCAGCTCCAGTGCTTGCGCTGATTTTGTTGCTGTCATTGTGAATGTTTTAAGAAATAGCTGTCCCTCCTCTGCAGTCAGAAAATACAGTTATGCAGAAATTCTTGATCTACATCTTATTCTTCAAGGAGGCTGTTTAATTAAGTAGCTGGAACTGCACTGATCCCTTTTTATCCCTCTCAATCCTTGGCAGATCCATAATTTTATCAGATGTGACTCTTTCTTCCCGTCTCCCCCTGCCAACTGAATTGTTCTATATCTTATGTTAGAAAGAGATACTGTTTGTGGCTTAAAACAGGATTTCATAAAGCAATGGCTTTTTGTGTGTATGTGTGTACAGTGGGGATTTGCTAAACAATGTGAGACACCTAAGATTTTTCTTAGCTATAAAAAGTTTGAGGTTTTGGGGTTTGTTTTGGTTTGCTTTTTATGAAGAAATGTCAAAACAGTCTCACCTCATACCTTTAGTTTGTAATTCTGAATCATACTTGCAAATTAAAATTTACTGGATCAATTAAATTCAGCCTTTGCTTCAGAGCTTCAGATTTTACCCTTCTTTCTCATCTTTCCTAGTGGATGAATGACTCATGCTGGGTGAATAGCCCTGAGTAGGTCTTTTTTATTCTCCAAGATGGTTTCTTTCCAGGTGTCCTGTTATAACATTGATCCCTTAATCATGGTGGTTGGAAAGTGGGATATAAGTTGGGAAAAGTGCACGTCCTTGTCCGTGTTCTTCTGTTGGCCATTTAAGAATTCTCATAAAGAATCTACTCTTCATTTGAAATTAACTTTCTTAGTTAAGAAAGTTTCGACTCTTAAATTTAACTTTCTTAATTTGCATAGTGCTTTTTTAGTTGTAGTTTTCTGATAATGGCATTGAAATGTTTCATTCTATAACATTAATAATTGCTACATAGATATTTCTTCTCTTATCTTCAGATAAAAAGCAACCGTGAGTTTGAGAATTGCTTCATTTAAAACATGGAGAGTTTTAGAACCACTCTTCTGCTCCAAAAGCTACTTTAATCTTTGTTCTCTTCTTCTCCTTACTATGTGATTTTAAAAAAATCGCCTTAGGCTTCTCTCATCCCACTAGGAACAGGAAGGCACTAAAGCAAAGGCAAGCCATGTCAAATGCCACACAAAATGGAAGTGTATCAGTAGATAATGCTAGTCCTGTCAGTTCATTTTTGTGGTAAGAGGAGTTTATGTGACAGCGTTCATCACTGATGAATGCTGAAATATAAAAAAATTGAGTTTGGACAGGGGAAGAGAAAGCAGGAGGCTCAGACTATATCTGGCCTTGTTCATTAATATTATGTGTAAACCTAACATTTTCTTCCTAGGAAAATGTTTCATAATGTCACTTTTTACAATATGTGTTTACGTGAGCTGAATGTTTATTGTATTTCTTGGTCTTTATTGACATTTCCTGGTACATCACTTTTGCAAATAAATCAACCTCTCAGACTTAGTCAGGAAAATGCATCAACTGCATAATATTTATCATATTGTAAGAACATACTGATGTTACTGTCAGTTTTGCCTGACCATATGCATTGTCCTGAACAGCTGTCTTCTTAAAGTGTTAAATATAAAAGTTTTAGTGTAGAACAGACTACAAATTAGGCATGAAAAATTCTGAGGATTTTTGGAAGCCATCTTAAACACAAAGGGACTGTTGAAGTCAGGGAGCGTCAGATCATGTAAACAACTTGTAGGGGGAAGCCGTTGCAATGGCTTCATCATTCTGATTTTCTGTGTCCTATTTTCAGCTGGGATGGAGTTAATTTTCTTCCTAGTAGTGGGTATGGTGCTGTGTTTTTGATTTAGGGGGAGAACAGTGTTGATAACACATGGTTGTTTTAGTTGTTGCTGGGCAGTGTTTACACTAAGTCAGGGACTTTTCAGCTTCTCACACCACCCTGCCAGCAAGGAGGCTGGGGATGCCCAAAAAGCTGGGAAGGAGCACAGTTAGGACAGCTGACCCAAACTGATCAAAGGGATATTCCATACCCTGAGCATCATGCTCAGTATATAACTGGGTGGAACCTGGTGGGGAGGTTTGGAATATGTGGCTTGAGAATTAGCTGGGCATCAGTGGGCTGTGGGTGGTGAGCAATTAAGCTGTGCATCACTTGTATTGTGAATTATATCATCATAGTAGAATCATAGAATAGTTTTGGTTGCAAAAGACCTTCAAGATCATCAAGTCCAACTGTCTATCTAGACCTACTAGTTCCAACACTAGACCACGTCACCATCATCATCTTCATAACCATCTTCTTCCTTTTCTGTCCTACTAAACTGTCTTTATCTCAAGCCATGAATTTGTACTTGTTATTTCTCCAATTCTCTCTGTTATCCCACTGTTGGGGGGAGTGAGGAAATGGCTGCTAGCCAGGTTAAAATTCAACGTATGTGTCTCCACCAAAATACATATATATATAGTAAAAAAAAAGGTCCATTACTGAGAGACTGTTCAGGAAAAGTTTCAGTCCTTAAAATATTGCTGATGTTAGTTTGATCCCTAGTCACAGCTGCAACACTGCAATGTGTCTGTACTATTTTTCTACACCTGTGCCTATTTTGTTCGCCAGTAACAGACCTAGAAGTGTTTTTATGTATTCATCCTTTCCTGTGATGAGCCTTTCAGCATTGTAAATTGTTCCATTTTATGGGAGAACATAATGGCAACTCTGTCAGTTCTTGGCTCCACTATGATTTCAGTACTTTGTGTGTATTTGTGTATTTCCCCACTGGTCAATGAAATGGATTTGCTGCAGTAATTCTTTCATACTGAAAGTGGATCATAAAATTTGAAAGTTAGTTTTATTTACTTCAGTATGAAATGATGTCTTTATTTCTTTATCCTGCATCTGTTTCATTATTAAAAAGTCCTATAGAAAATCTGAACATCTATAAAACGGATAATTTTTGCTTTTCTGTAAAACCCGATAGTTGATTTTTGAAGCCTGAAAATTCAGGTTCTACATTCTGTTATCACCTCTTGTTTGATGCCTAGGAATTACTATTTTTCATAAAGTTAAGGACTGATTGTGCTAAAACAGACTCTTATTGAATTTGGTATCAAAACTCACAGAATGGCTGGGGGCAGGAAGGACCCTGGATAACCATCTACTCAGTCACCCTGCTAAAAGCAGAGTCAGCTAGAGCAGGTTACTCAAGACCTCATGTCCAATTGAGTTTTGAGTATCTTCAAGCACAGAGATGCCTCAACCTCTCAGCAATTTGTTGCAATGTTTGATCACCATTACAGTAAAAAAAGGGGTTTTTTCCTAAGTTTAAACAGATTTTTTTTCATTCTGTGTTGTACCCATTGCCTCTTATCCATTCCCTGTGCATCACTAAGAGTCTGGCTCCATCTTCTTTTCACACTCCTGTTCAGTGTTTGTACACATCAGTAATATTCCCTGCTGAACCTTCTCTTCTCAAGACTAAACACTTTGAACTCTAAATAATTGAGATGGTACTGTTCATGTGTGTATGTTAGAATTTGCTGGAAAGTAACAATTTCAGTGAAGACATGATATTTTCATCTATTTGGTAATCTTCTATTTGGCATTTTGCCTGTGCGTTGTGGCTGATGTTTGCACAGCTGTTAGGAATTGCTCACAAAGAGACTTGCAATAGGGAATCCAGCTCATAATGTTAGATACAGAAGATTCTCTCTTTTCAAAATCTACAGATTTTCAATTAAAAAAGATGAAAAACTTTCAAAAGATACTTTAAAACCCGTTCTTGGTAATGTTAGTTCATCGTGTTCTAGGAAGTTTTTAAAAAATACATTTTCTCTGGAATTTAGGGAAACTACTCATGTCTGCTAGGTGCTTTGCAGTGAACGAGGAGCTGATTTCTGGGCCAAGGACGTGCTACTAAGATAGGACAGGGGGTTGAGGTAGAAAGAGGAGTTTAACCTGCTGGTGTCGATTGGCACAAGATGATAATCACAAAGGTAATCCAGGTGTGCCCACCTCAGCTATTGCACAAGTTTTTATTCTTACACAACAAAATGGAATTTTTCTAGTAGACTGAAGTAAAATCACAGAAATTTGGAGGAATTCCTTTTAAAAATATGAGAAACCATTTCAGGTGAAATTCAAAGGTGTAGGTTATAGTATGTCATAAGTAAGCAGAGTTTTGTATCAAGGTATGCTTAATGGTCAGCTCTCATTCAATCCCTTGTAGAATTCCAGTTAGGAATTTGGGTAGCTGTCTTACTAGTGCTATAGTTTGAGAGAGGAGGAGGTCAAGAAACATCAAATAGTTTGGAAGCTAAATGCTTAATGGATCAAGCAAGTAACTTTCACATTTTGGTGCACAATAGAAATTATGTGGTTTCCTATTTTTTTCTCCCAGTTTAGGCAGTCTCCATATGTTGGTGTAGCCCAAGTTAATGGATTGTTTTCTGTTGCATTCAGTCTTCAACTCAATATCTGTCAATATCTGCTACCTTACTTACCAGTGGGTAATTTCACAACATGTTTCAGGCAGTTCTCACCAAAAGGGAGTGTGAAAACTGGAAACTCAGTTTGAATACATTTGCTGTGCATACTAGAAATGCTTAAAGGATTTCAGGTAGAAGTGTTTCTCCTGATTCTGGGGTACATTTTTTTTTCAAAGCTCAGTTATCTCCAGTGAAATGTTGGAGGCTCCTTTCCAGTCTGTGGTTCTTGATATCTTTCTCATGGATACTCAGAAGAGGAAGGGGAATTTGAATGTAACGAATTATTTTCCAACATGGAGCTCAGAAGCAAACCTAGAACTAGGTTCCTAGTTCTGCATGCTGATGGAAAGGGTGGTTATATCTAATATATCCTTAAATTACAGCCCAAAGAGAAGGAAAAATACCGTGTAAAGACCTTCCATAAGTTGGGTGGTTTTTTACTTGCAGATGCCAATGTTCATTTTTATAAAGGGAAGGAGAATTTGTATTCACAAACCAGTTTCTAATGCTACTGCCTGGTGGTGAGATAGAAATGATTAAGCAGAGCAACAAAGAGAATTAAACATTAAAGACTGCTGGGTGTTCTGTTTCTGTAAACACTTCTGTATTCTGAATTAAATAGCATGCAGCTTTTCAAAGCCGAACTCTTCCAATTTCTGGGCCAGGTAGTGATGAAACTTACTGAGATTTAGATGTCATATTTGATACAAAGTTCAGTTGAATTGCATGTGTAATGATCTGCTTTAGGGCCTGATCCGAGAACTCTTTTGAGCAACCTGTCACACTTCTGAGATGTCCTGGCAAGAACAGCCAGATTGAATGAACAGGATTCCAGTCTATTGGAGAACATTGTAATTAGCATTTCTGCAATTTAGACATAGATTTAAATTAGCCCACGCTATCTTTCTGTTATTTTTAGTGACACAGTTAGCTTTGCTCTGTTCTTTAGAGTTGTAAAAAGCTTTTAACCACAGAGTGGGCTCAGTGGTATATTCCTTTGCCTTAGCAACTTTGGCACTAATGTACGGAAAAGATTCAGGAGCAGGAAAGATGGAGTTGCAAACTCCTGTACTTCTGCTCTGACCAGGCCTGCTACTTAGGGGAGGCCGGTATTTCCTACTGTAACTTGGATGTGACAAAAGCTGTTACGAGCACTGGATCAGCATAAACTTAGGAACATACAATGGCCTTGTCTTTCACCGCTCAGAGATTGAAAAGCCTCAGGCCTCTCAGAAACAGTAATAAACTATACAGCGAGATTGCCTTGAATTTTTTGGAGCCAATGCAGGCATTAGCTGAGTTCTGTGAGACCTTGTGGTGCTCATCATGCAGATCTGAGTCTGGGAATTTGAGGCTCTAGACTTGTTTTCGGTCTCCATCCACATCACTTCATACCTTCATCTATTCAAATTCTGTCAAATATAACCATGGATTTATTCACCAGACTTCATAGTTCTGCTGATGTATCTGTAAGCAATGTTCATTTGAATAAAGGAAGACAGGCCAAACACAAATTAATATTATGGGAACTTCCTCATCAATGTTCCATTGTCCAGAGGAAAGAAAGTTCACACATTTTACAGGGCAGATATGAAATGGCGTCTTAAAACAGGCAATTTGTTTGTTTTTGCTTACAAACAAAACAGAAATCAGAACAAGGAAAAAAAAAATCTCCATTTAGCTTGAAGTTTAATTAGAGTGTAATAAATTACACTCTGTGTGAATTATCACTCATCTGCATTTTGTACATTTTTTCAGATTTCTTTGTCTTTTTATGTCGAATCAGAATAGATTGCCTCCAGTTTTACTTGTCCAAAACTGTGAGTAATAAAAATTGAATAGGCATAGCACACTGAAATATTTCAGCATAGATGTTCATATCCACTGAAAAAGAAAGGACATTACATTAGAAAGGCAAACAGCCATGAATAATCAGAGAAAACTCTCCATGTATATCAGGACTTAAGTAGAGTAAGAGAGAGAAAAAAGAATCATTAGGAAGAGAACAGCTGGCAGAAACACATGTTTATTCTTTATATCTCTCATGAGACATACAGCTTTCTTCTCTTACTGGAAAATTTAAATTGATACTGTCATTTGTAATACAAGCAGTGCATGTAGCTTGACTTCACTTGATGTATATACAGGAAGATATTAAATTCCTTACAGTTCTTCAGGACAGTAACTTCTATTAATAAAAATGAATGTGCACTAATAGCCACATAGTGACAACTACATACCGAGTCTTGTAGATTTTTGATTTTTGATATATTTTTTTAAATGAAAATGGGGGACAAACATGCTTCTGTCTCAGGCATGATGGTGTAGGGAGGTAAAATGATTTTCTCATGGCTCAGTGACTTAACCCTAGTCATAGTTTCTTTGGCCTATTCCATTTTAGTTACAGCCCTTCCTGGAAATAAAGCTGCAAAATGCAGTGAGACTGTGATTTGTGTTTATTTCTAAAGATCTGCAATGTTATTTATGTTAATAGTCACAAAGAGATTTTCTATATTGATCATTGAACTAGAATGAAGGCTCCCTAATAAAAGATACTCTGTGCAATGCCTGAAGGCCGCGTTATTTTTTACCGTTAAAAAATTAGGTGTATAGATCCTCTCCACATTGTCTTTTAGTAGATACATAACATACAATTAAATACGCTGTTAAACTTATTAAAAAACTGTAAGTTCTGTCATGTTCCTCAAAGCTGGAAAAGCATGCTTGTATGAATAAAGTATCTATCAACAGATAAGTTGAACTCTCCAGATATTATTATATTATTATCTGGAGAGTGCAGCTTATTGGACTGGTGGTCAAAAATGATTGGTTTGACATAACAATTTACCTGGAGTTCTGCTTGACTAAAGACAATACAAACTAATATTGTACACAGTGTGCTCAATACGTTACACATATTTAGAGGATGATACAGGAAAATACTTCAGGACTTAGCAATTTTTCTTCCATATTTAAAATTGCATGAGTTGGAATTACTTCTGATGTTGTGTGACTGGGCAAAATCTAGCTTTTTTTTTTTTTTTTTTTTAAGAAATAACCCCAAACACCTCTGAAATGGCAGTTTAAGTCATTATGCCTCCTCAGCCTAAAATGTGTTCTTGAATAGAAGGATTATTCTTTTATAACAAAAAACCTTCCAAGGGCTAAAGTACGTGACTGAGGATCCACAAGTGGATTTGGTTCCTCCCTGCTTCCCCATCCCATCTGTTTTGCCTGTTATATTCTGCCTGTGTGATGCCTGTTACTCTTAGGAAAATACGGCTTACAATTCCCAACGTATAGAAATTATGTCCTGAGTATATAGTAAGCTTAGGGACCTTAGAGCAGTAGTGACTTTAAGTCCTGGGCAGTGTTTTATTGAAGCACTAGAATAAAATGAAGCAAATCTGATACAGACCTCAGAAACATTAATCGATCTCATCACTACTGAGTTGAAAAATAAACCATCTTATGTGAGGGAATATATGTTTAAAGTTTAAAAGAACAGGTAGTTTGGTTGGTTGGCTGGTTTTTTTAACCTGTCTACCTTTGAATATATGTTTATGGTTACTTTCTACCCCTTGAAATGTCTGTCTTTCTGCTGGTAAGCCTAGTATTTTCTCTGTAAATGGAGGGTAATTACCAGAAGAGTGTAGATATAAAATAGGTATGTAAGACCTGAAGTTATTTCAGAAAAGAAACAGTATGTGCCTAAACACTTAAGATTCTTACTCCTATATTTATTTTAAAAATCATATTGAGAAGTGATCAGTCTTTGGAAAGTGCTATCTCTGTGAAAGGAGGAGAATTGATCTATTGTAAAGTGCATCCAGGATTACTGTCTCTCCTTTGCTCTACCTCTCATCACATTTATGTACCTGCAAAGGGGAACATACCTCCAGGGTATACAAAATCACATAAAACCATAAAATTGGACAAGCTGGTTTGAAATAGAAGCAAAACAGGTTTTAATTCCTTCTTCAACCTTTGTTTCTGCAAGGGTTAATTTTTTGTTCTTTACTTTGTTATATATATGTTGGTATTTCTTCTAAAATCTTATGTTCTATATGCCACTTTTCAATCATATTTCAGCTACTTTGATGACACAAGTCAAACAAGAAGTTCTGAGTGAGAGGTAATTTGGAGAAAAATACTACTTGAAGATGAGATTAAATGTCCTGTCTTTGAGGGGATCTGCACAAGAGCCAATTTGCAAAGGAGATAGTGATGTTTTTCTACCATATTACTGTAAAAACAGATATGAATCCCTTCCAGACAACTGGATTATCAGTAGATTGTTTTGCAGGACTGTAAATATTGTTTTAAAGTGAGGATGATGCTTAGCAAAAATGTAACTAATGAAGTTCTGGCTCTTGATGAGGCTTCTGCTGTTAAACTGCATATACTCCAACACAAACTATTTAGTGTGAGAGGTTTATTTTATTGATAGGAAACAATATGGGTATCCCCTCTGTTCTGCTCTCCTTTGGAATTATTAACTCAAAAAATTTCTGAAGGCCTTTTCAGTACATACTTTCAAAATAAAGCATGTTGGTGAAAAGTCTGAAGTGTGGAAAGATGGAACTGCACATGTGAATTTCTCCCAAAGTTATGAAAATGGGAGGAGGTGAAAGAGAATTATAGTTAGAGATAGCTTAGTGTTATTTGTCAAAGATTCAACCAATTATTTATTATTGGATAATTTGAAGCTCTGTAGCTTGTCAGAGGGAGTTCTCAAATTAGTGAATATGAATTATGCAAATTGAATACTTTCGCTGATTTTTTGTTTTCTTCCCGTTATTTAAATTGTTTCATTTAAAAAAAAAAACCAGAAAAGTTTTACATCCTTGTATATCAGGAACTACTAGGGCTCATGTGAAATGCACAGAAGTAAAAATGCTTTGTATCTCCAAACCATGTTGCTGTTGCTGGTGGAAAATACACTGTTTTTTTCAGTGGAAATTGCTTAGTTATTCTGATTTTTAACGCAAAAGAACCAAATAGGTTAAATGATCTTTCCCAAGACACATAACTGAAGTAAGACCTAGACCCACCTTAAAAAGAGATCTTCTTAATGAAAGGCAGAGTTTTAATAAATGTAACATTTGCTTTTGAAGTTGTCACTTTCTGGCTAAGGTAAGCACCATGTTAACGCCACTGATTTCAGCTGTTGTAAAATATAAACAAATATTAGATTATCCACAACTACTTTCATATAATATGAATGAAAAGTAAATAGGCTAAAATAGGATGCTTATCCATCTCTAAATTGTTCTTTTAAGTGGAGACTTTAACAAGACTTCTCTGTTACAGTCCCTTCTTCATCTGTGTCCTTGGTCTTTTCAAGTTGCCTTGTGACCCCACCAGTCTGCTCATGTGCAGAGTGTTTTGTCATGTACTGGACAAATTTTGTTCCCTTTTTTATTTATTTTTTTCTTTTTTTCTTCTGATTTAAGTCACTTTTAGCACTTGATGGAAATTCCTCCCCGTTGATTGGGCAGTCCTTTACTGGAAAAGACTGACTTCTCATTTCCTAGGCAGGTCTTTACCAAACTGACCTCTTAGGCTGCCAGGAGCTGCAGGCAAGAGAGCCTGTGTAACTTTGCTGCTGCGTAAGCACTCTGGTGGATCCTTTGGGAAAGGTACTGGGTGCTTGATTCTCTTCCCTGGCGGTTACCAGGAACTTCTTTTCCTTCTCAAAATAGTTCTTGTCATAGCTTGGCAATTCCTTTGTTAAAATAGTATCTTCTTCTTCAACAGTTCAAATCTGTTGGGGGAATTGGCAGCTCCTAAACCTGGGCTTTGAGAGCTGGCCATGAGTCTGTTAAGTCCAGCAAATGGAGATTTCAGTGCAATATGTGAAACATCTGGAATGAGTGACTATGCTGTTATGGCACAAGTCAGCTGTGGGGTACCCATTTTCTGTGATTTAGGCATGTCTTTTTCCAACCTTTTGTTTTCAGCAGCTGTTCCTGGGATTCAGTGAACAGCTGTCTAGTGGTACCCAGAGCAGGATCTGCTGGATTTACATTATAAATTATTAGGCAGGAACTACTGGCAGTGAATTGCACTTTTCCTTCAGGTCTACCACCATGGAGTACAAGGGTATTATTCTTGTGTAGGTGGAGAGGTTCCTTCTAGAGACTGTTTTCTTAACAGGCTAGGTGAAATTTGTGGCTGCGCCAAAACTGCATTGCTTTCTCTTAATCAAAGGCATGCCAAGACAGGATGCTCAAGGGTAGGATTTCATTGTAGCTAATGTTTTGGCTTTGTTTTCAGACTGAGATGTATTTCTATTTGAAGTTTTGCTTCCAATGTTTTTTAATAACATGCAACGTTTAGGCTTCTCTGGAAAACTTGCTATGTTTCCTCCCAAATAAACATTATTTGCTAGATGGTCATAACTAATAAATACATAACTAAGTTATTGGAAGGCATTACTAAGAATTGCACATGATTAGGGATTTTATAGGGATGTCTTTTTCTTGGAAAT
This sequence comes from Hypotaenidia okinawae, assembly GCA_027925045.1. Taxonomy (NCBI): domain Eukaryota; kingdom Metazoa; phylum Chordata; class Aves; order Gruiformes; family Rallidae; genus Hypotaenidia; species Hypotaenidia okinawae. The sequence goes on along the minus strand of BSDF01000001.1, from coordinate 20,412,136 downwards.
TGGTGCTTCATTAAACACATTACTTTGGGATATGATTGCTCTGTGCCTTTATACTACTTGAATTCAGAAAAATATACCTGCAATTGTGTCATTGTGAGTAACTCAGAAATAGTGTTATTACTAAGATGCTATAATATTTTCACTGCATTTATATTGCTTTGTTATGTCCCGTGTTCAGTTTCAGCATGAGACATTTATTGCTTGTATTCCTTCGAATATAAATGAAAGAATGCATATTCAAAAGAATTGTAATTTTATTTACTGTTTTACTAGATTATGCTACATAGATTGATCTACCGTATTAGATTTTAATGAAAAGAAGCATAGGGTTTTTTGGGTGGTCTGCCTACATTCATTTTGTTTTCAAATTAGATGAGAAAATTAGCTGTTGGTTTGAATGCATATGTTTAACAACATTGTCACAACAATCAAGCCATTACTACAACTTCAGTCATAATATAGATTATTTTTTAATACTCATTAGTGTTTATTTTATGTCTGTGAATTTTTTTTTAAATTCTATTCTTTTATGTATCTTTCCTGGTTTCCTTCTTTTCGGTATTCTATCAGGTTTTTTAGCAGTTTCCCACCTACTTGCTTTATAGAGGTCAGAGGGACCACCTTTCCATAGCTGCCATAGAAGCATTACATTTCAGCACCAGCAAGTCTGGACGTTTTAAATCATATACATTCTATATATAGGTAAGAAACCCAAATGAAAACAAACCCCCCAACTTTGTTTCCAGAAGTAAATTCACACTAGAATGGCATAACATTGATATAATTCTTAGGCAGAGAGACTGCTGTCTGGCTAGTATTATTAGCAAAGAGAGAAAATGTGGAAGCTATTAGGATATTCATTGTTAAAGTTGTTTTCCTATGAAAGCTAGGTGGTATGTGATGTTCCTGAACTTAATGTGCTTAATGCATTGATACATGGGGAGTACTATTTGGATAAAAATAAACTATAAAGCATTATGCAGTAGAGCTCATTAAATGTTGAATTTCTTTTAAGGTCGTTTGATAAGTGTAGAGTGGAATGGTAGATGGGAGGATATTTGGTTCAGACTATATTGAAACTAACCCACTTCATTTTACATCCACAATTTCAGATTTTGATATTTTACCTTTAATAAAATTAAAAATACTTAATTTGAGTTTAAAACAGTTTATTAAAAAAAAGATTGGTTTATCTTTTTTTTTTTTTTCTCCTCCAATGTAAGGCAATTTTGAGTTAATGCTGATCAGGAATGAAAAGACAGATATTTAAAAGAAACATTTCTTCTTTATTTATGTAACTACAGTATAAATGATTTGCTATGTAAAGTGATTCCCACTTAAGTTTTGTTACATGGTTATTTCAAATGTCAGAGAAAAAACATCAAACAAGTACTCACCATACTTCATTCAGAATGCAAATATGTGAGATAAAATTAATCAAATCTCCTGGAATTAAGATATTCAACTGTGGTAGATAAGTATAGTTGGCATTTTAGAGTTGGTTTTGAAGCCCCTTACATGTTCTTAATAAAAGCAAATGGACCATGGACTGGCTTTTCCTGTCTGGTGGTCAGACCTCCCCTCACACCAGTGTGAAGTAAAATTGCTACAATGTAGGACTAATGAGGGTGGTTTTAGCAGGAAAGAAGACAAGATGAGGCCTAGGCTGCCTTATTTAGGAGCAATCTGTTCATAATCAGAAGTACTAGAAGTACTTCAGTCCTCTCAGTAGTGGCTTGTTTCAGGAATTCCAGCAGATGAACCCTGTACAACGCTTTGATTCTGTGTTGTATCTGAATGTCTGAGGCATCTTCAAATGTACAGAGTGCAAAACCTTCCTTTAAACTGAAGGAAAACTGTATTTCTTTGTAGCAGTAACTGCTGCTACACTGCATTTTTATTGTGGTTTCTGTTGTGACAAAGGTCCCATCCACACTGTAAAGACATTCGAGAGGCAGAGCTGGACTTGGTGCATGCTGGTGCTTTTCAGTAAAAATGTAAGTTTAGCTAGTTTACAAAAGCTGTAACAAAGTCCATCCCAAAATCATTTGAGTAAGGACTCCTGAGGGTTTACAAGGTCTGAGGTCTAGGCTGTGACTTTATTTCTTCTATTGTGATGTTCCTCCTTTATGTCTCCTCTCGCAGTGTTCATCTCTTTGCACCTGCTACTTGTGAGTCTTGTAATTGTGTCTTCCAGGAGGCAATAGAGAAACAGTAGAAAACAGAGATGCAAAGACAGCTAGAGGGGTTTTGGACCTACCTGTAATATGGAATATTTGATATCCATATATAGTACTTTCCATCCTTGAAGATTTTTCTAAAGGGATTGAGGATGCCGTGCTTATATAGACATACTTTCTCAAAGGTACAGGAATAAGATAAATATTTTAAGTTCCAGATATAGGCACAGAAAAATGATAGGACATGTAAACTGTAGAAAAGAGCTTGATAAGAAATAGAGTATTTTGCAGTATATCAGGGACATGAGAACTGAAGAGATCTCTGCACTTAAAGGATTGTTTTTTTCTTTTCATTGATATCTCAGTTATCATCCTGTTAAAATACAGGGGAACTGCTTGGTTACACTGATGACTGAAACCAGAAAATGCGACCCAAGGAACAATTTAGACTTACCTGAATTAAACTGGAAGGAAAACAAGTAACATCTTTACAGCATTTAAGTTAAAATTTCCGATTCAAAACTTATTTTGAACCCTGAAGCATCTCACCAGAAAAAAAAATAAAATTAAAATGCCAAGGTTAAAGACCAGAAAAAATGTTACCACTCTTTAGGGTTAGGACTGCCATTCATATTGCTGCCTCCCTTTTTAAAGTTTCCTAATTACCATACCTTAAGAGCATGGGCTTTCATCAAAGTATGCTTTTCGGGGTGGAGGTGAAGGAAAAGGAGTTAAAGCTTCTGAAGCTGAGACCTTCTGGCAGTGGCTTTGAGTTTGCTCACCCTACAAGTGCTGGAACAATCCCAGCTGTTAAAGAGTTCATGCACTATGAAACCAGGCAAAGGAACTGAACTGTAAGCCTGAACTCAGTCCCAAGCTGCTGTCCTAGATGTCACTGTCCTCTAGAGAAAGGATTATTGGAATAGCGTCCTCGTAGTGGCCAGATCAAGACACTGCTACCAAATTGCAGCAGTCAATAAGCAGAAGGGAGGGCTGCCATGGGGGGAAGAGGGACTGCCTCTCACAGAGGATGACTCTGAAATCCAGTGTCTGTCTTGGTGAGCCTCAGAACAGGCACATCACTTGAGGTGGAGCAGTGCTTTCCCCTTTCTTTAATCATAGCTAGTGGAGCCTGGGGAAAGAACAGCCTTCAAGCAGATAATGCTGTTAATGTGACAGTAAACTTACAGCCAATAGATAAACGATGTCCAACCCTGGATCTCTTCATAGTGATGAATGCCATCTCTCCCTCCAAACTGCCACACCCTCACATAATCTTATTCATATGGATGTTGGCACATGGTTTAAAATAAAGTCAAGGAGCAAAGGAAGGAACTAGTACAGCCACAAGTAAAGGGGCAAAGTACTAATGGAAATGTGAGCCAGCAAGTTTATTCTAATGCCTTGGTCTCCTTGTTAGGAAGATAATTGTCCATTACAGGGTTTGCAGGCAAACAATTAAAATAAGATGACTTTATGCTTTATGGCCTTTCCCCATCCAGTCACGTGCTCAGACCCTCCAAGTGGCCTTTATGTTCTTGAGAATTCAATTTATTCCGCAGCATGATTGAGGCGCCTCTGTTTCTTTTAATGAGAACAGAGTATTATATTGACATAAAGACTGTAAAATATTGCAGTTCTGTATATGACTCATGGTGTCATCAGAGCACACAGTAGTGAGACACAGCTTCTGATTCTTTCCCACTCCATGTTTGAGGGAATTGCTTTCTACGTTTATATCTATGACTTCTGTTACTGGCTAGCACAAGGCTGCAGGGTTTCCACTGGTAACCCATGCACACTGCTTCCTCCACTCAGAATCCCTTTCTGTCACATCCTTATTCAAAACGCAGAGCTATATAGGAAGGTACTGGTCTATTCCTGCTGATTGCCCTTTTCTCCCATCCATTATCTTTCCGGTGCTGCAGTTAACTCTCACCTCAGGTGACCTCCTGTCTTTAATAGATGGTTTCTATACAAAAGAGAAAGTATTTTAAAAAATATTTCCTCATTCCACTCTTCAGTCTGAAAAAGTCTGTGGGTGTGCTAATTTCCTTGATTGTGAAAAAAATAGCATTATTATCTACTGGAGATCATCAGCCAGAAAGGATTATTTGTTTTCATCCTTTTTCTTCTGTAATACCTTCCATGTAACAGCATCCACAGACTGAGGTGACACTTTTTGACCAAAGTAAACAAGAGGAAAAAGCAATTAGGAAATGATGCAACAGTAGCTTGCCTTTGGTATGTGCTACTTAGCAGAGGAATGCTTCAAAATTAGAATTATTTTCTACTTTATATCTCTGACAACAGAAACCAGAAACATGAATGCTTGCTTACTGAGTGAAGAGATTGCAAAGGAATCCTTTATTACCTTGTTGGCTAAAGTGGTGAATTAAATGCCACATCTTGAATTACTCAAGATATCAGCAAACTCACAGGCAAAGCTACAAAGGTGATAATCAGATACCATCTCCTTACCATCCTCTGTCTGAACAGATCACATATGGGCTTGTTGCCGTAGGCAAAGCAGTACATTCCACCAAAAGTCCTCCATATCCTGATAATAACTTTTAAACCTAGACATTGTGTTGAATTTTAGCAGAATTATAACACAGAGGTTATTTTCAGTTGCATGGTTGTTGGGTTTGGGTTTTTTTTAATTGAATGAAAATATAAGATAAATCTTAATCTGTTTTTTTACTATAGCATGTTGGTATCAATGATCTGTTGCTCAGTTTGCAATTTAACCCAAAATATTAGGGTGATGTTGTTGGTTTTTTTACTGTCCTTCTGGAGTGACAATTTCAGGCTTTGACAGGGTACTGCCAGAAAGACATTTACTATGTTATCCCAGATCAGAGGACTGCCTGTCAGGAATACAAGTAGATGAATATATGGATATGGAAAACTGACTGAAGATTTAAAACTCTGGGTGTCATGTGTATCACAAATAGTTTTGTTAAAGATACACATTTCTGTCATTAGCTTTTGGAGAAAGAAAAAAAAAAACAAAACAAAGAGCACTTTCATTTTTTACATTTGGTATAACATTCTTTTTCTTTCTATTTGACACCACAAATTAGTCACAAATACAACACCTAAGTCTCAGAAAATAATTTTGTCCTTCGAAAGAAAGGATGCTGAAATTGATATTCTACAGTTTTTCCTCTTCATTTTGTCTGTGTGCATTTTCTACACAGACTTATTACTGTGGTAATAAATTACCAACATTTTTGCCTTTCAAATTTGTGTGGTTTACTTTTGGCAAGACTCAGGGGTACTTAAAGAGATTAAACAGGGTGATTACTAAGTAACATCTCTCAGCACTCTCTTTCTAATGTGAGAAAACACTTGCATGCTTAAAATTAAATGAGAGACATGAAAGGCAAGTTTTAATATAACGTGGTACCATAGTACATGATATAAATGTGTTGGAGAAGGATGATGGTGTATTGGAAAAGGGAATAAGAATGGACATGAAGCAGCAAGGTTAGTAAGGAGAAATACAGCAGATATTTCCATTGCATGCTTTCTAGCTTTTGAAGAATTTTTATGGAGCTGGAATTGGTGCCATTATTTGTGCCATCCCTGAAATGGAGCTTCTTCATTTTCAGGGAGAAATTTGTCCTTTTTCATTTCCTTCCCATCCCCCAGGATGTGGAAAGATTGATTTTGCAAAACATCAAACAAAGTAACTGCTGTTCTTAGCATGGTAAGTGAAAACACTGAGGAGAAATAAGGACTCTTCAACTTGTTAGTAATTCTGAGGGTATTAAAGAATGTAGTGAGAGAGGGGAAAAAACCCAATCAAAAATTCTGCCCCTCACAGAGTTTTGTCAGTTTATAAGAAAGATTATATAAAGTGTTCATCTTCATTGGCACTAGGAGATGGATTTTTCTGCACAGGCTGATCTTATGCAGTTCTATACGTTGTAGTAATCTAGTTGACTTTTTGTCAACTTTTTTCGGGGCCTGGAATTGTTTTATTGTTTGCTGTTATTTCACAGAATCACAGAAAGTTAGGGGTTGGAAGGGACCTTGAAAGGTCATCTAGTCCAACCCCACCACCAGAGCAGGATCACCTGGATTAGGTCACACAGAAATGCATTCACACAGGTGGGTTTTGAATGTCTCCAGAGGAGGAGACTCCACAACCTCTCTGGACAGTCTGTCCCAGTGCTCTGTCACCCTCCCAGTGAAGAGGTTCTTTCTATCCTTTTTTTTTTCCCATAAGAGAAAGAAGAGAAGATCAGTTCAGTATTTTAAAAACTAATGCCTACTAGAAAACACATGAAGTTAGAAATATTTTTAAAATGCTAAAATGGATATTGTTTGTTACTGTTTGAATCAAGAAAGCATGCATAATGTGATTAAGTGTATTAAGGCTATTGTGTAATAATAATTATTTATTAGGCTTGAAAAACGAGTTTAAATAAAAGCTATTGCAGAGTATTCTCTAAGAATTTAAATAGTTGACTACACAGTTTTAACTGTTATCTCTTCCTATGTCTGAAATTAAGCCTATTTTGGATTATTACCTCCACTTACTTTCACACTAGTGAATATAATAACAGAACTTCAGTATTTTTAGCCATTGGAACCATAAAATTCTGTATAATTAAGTAGTCAATTTGGATAAAAGGCAGAATATTCAGTTCTGTGGATGTTGCAGTGAACATGATGCACTGTTGAAACTGTGTTAAAAAGCAATCAAAACACAGAATAAAATCTTTTGTCTCATTGTTACACTGCCTTTTTTTTTCTTTTGAAAACTGAAGCCCAAATATCAAAGAAACAGATTAGACAAAGGAGAATGAAAATACTGCCTCTAAGGAAGAAAAGAAGGGATGGTGATTACAGGAATTACTAAAAAGCAGTCTTGCTGTGCTATGCCCCAGTGAGATTACTACTGTCATTTTATTCTGAATTTTTGGGTTTATCAAAGGTGTTCAAAAAGGAGATGGTGCTTTATTAAGTCTAATGCTTGCACTTACACCCAGAAAATGTCCCAATAAGGCCTTCATATATAAATCTGCATTGTGGTAGCTTAACTAATTTGAAGTATTTTCCACGTAAGCAGCTATTAATATATTGAGGCTTTTTATTTTTAAAAGTTTATAGTATTTACTGTGATTTGGGAGAAATTGAGGAATGTATTTCTTGTAATAGGTGTAACCTTTCAGGGGAGAGAAGCATGGGAACTGTGTTCCTCCACAGACTCTTTTGTGCAAAACATAAAAGTATTTTGCCCCGAAGCTAGTAGTATTATGATTGGGGATTTCTGTTTGTTTAGCCAAATGAAATAAATATTTATGTATTTGACATGTATTTAACATATGCATTTCAAAAATGAACATTTCTGTCAGAACATAGTAATTTTCATTTCCATCGTAATCTCTGTGAATGGCTAAATATGCACTGGGGTCTGAAATGTGCCCTCCCTACTTAAATGCAGTCTATTTTGCAAAGTCACAAGTGGTAATTTAGGGTTTTTGAAATATTTTAAATTAGGTGTAGGAATTATGTGAATTATGCATAAAGAGCAAGCCTTTTAAAGAAAATAAACGTGTACCTTATATAGCAGGTGATGTTTACTCTGACACAAAGGTGACTGATTTTTGAAGAAGGGCATCATCTCTTACTTATTTCCATGCTGTTTTTCTCTTATAGAACTGTTAAAATTATTACCACATCAGAAATCCTTTTTGTTGGCATTATGATTGCTATAATCACATGGAAAATTTTGTGTCCTCTTCACTGCTATTTAGTAAATAGGACATAAGCTTCGGAAATTGCTCCTTGCTCTATGTGGGCCCCATTTTCTATTTAAAAAATAAAAGCAAATTAAGATTCAGATAGCAACTAAATACTGTGCATTAATATTAATATATTGAATAGCCTTGGAGCTGATCAAAAGAGCATTAATTTCAGCTATTTCATATTAAGTTGATTTTTCAGGGCTGTTTCTAGTTTATGAGTGGAACTAGCGAGAGTATTTCCAACTTCTGTTCCACCAACCTATTTGACACTTATCCTGCAAACCTAGTCCAATGAAGCATGCAGTTATTTCTACTTTTATACTGTTTACTTTGTCATCATGGATGATCTCTGTACTTAAGCATGAATTCTGTAAACTCTGTCAGTATTCCTTGTGCTAATGCATTTTTTTTTCTAAAATTACAGTTCATGTCGATACAAATATAGGAAATTAATTAAGTTATTCATATTTTTCTGCTTTAACTTTCAAGCAAGGCTTTCCCAATTTGTTAGAACTCCCAATTTTCCTTCAATTTAGAAGAGCATAATGGGGAGATATATTTCTCTCTTACTTTTTCCCCAGTAGATACATTTGATTATGAATAAAGAGTTGAAATTCTGAAAAATACAGATTTCTACTCTGTTTTACTTAATGTAGTGCTTACTTCTTTAGAAGAATAAAATACTGGAGATTGTGGCAAAAGTGTACACTTTGCACATACACATATACACATACAAACATGTACATGCTTTTTATATTTGAACTCTGGCATTTATGTGAAGTTTCATCGTACTGAATTTTGTTAGAATTTTTAAAAGAGTACTTTGTAGTAAAAAAATATGCCTCTGCACAACAGCTACCAAAAGGCAACCATATGTATGATGAAGTTAGGTTGACAGCATGCTCCTGACCCTCAGTGAGGCAACCATTAATTTGCAAATAGTTATTTAAAAAGGAAATTGGAACTCTGTAGTTTTTGAAAAATATCTTTGACACTTCAGAAGCTGCGGTACTGACTGCTTCATGTAAAGAAGGTTTAACACAACATCTCAACATTCTGACAACATTACTGAAAGTTCTGTGCTTTTATCCAATGAATTTTTCTGCTTTTGAAAAAAATGTGTTAAACTAGATTTATCTGCCATTGGTGACAAGCCATACAGGAAATTGCCACTGTAGAAGAATAGAAGTTTACAAGCAGTCCAATTTGTATATAAGTTAAAACTCAAGAAACCTCTTTTGTGCTCTGAAGGCTTTTATTCATGGCTTTAAGTAGAAATTTATATGTATGTTAGTTCCTTCTACATTCTAGAAGAAGGTGGGTTTTTTTTAGTTTGACCAGGTATCTAAATATTACATGGTCTCGTCACAGATTAGACTGAATTGTACCACTCAGGTAAATCAAAAACTGCTTTTCTCTTCAGAGGAAGACGTTGCAACATATTTTATTATATAGTTATAGATAATAATACATATTTAGAGTGTTTTTAGAAATTATTTTTTAATGAAAGTGGGAAAGTGCTGTTGAGAAAAGCAGCTTCTACTGAAATTGAATTTCTGATCCTCTGCTTGAAAGCCAGCTGATGCCAAAATACAACAGAATTAGGATTCAATAAGCAAGTGACAGGTAGTATTCTAATAAAAACACATGAAGAGGTAGAGCATGAGAAACAAATGTTATACCAAAATCATATCTACTAGGAAAACCAGATACTCCCTACTTAATTACCTGTTAGATATAAACTACCAGTTGTAGACTATCATAAAAATGCTGGTCCTGCTTTCATCCCACTCATTCAAGAGAAGTTCAGGTAACACTCCTACGAAGTCTAATTATGACAGATTCACAAGCGTGTTGGGGTGGAGATTTATGTTTGGGCAGTAGCTCATGTCTGTTGATGAAACCTGAAGAGTATGAATAGAGCTAATGAATTTGGAACATACAAACTCTTGGCAGCTCCAAGAGGATGCTTTCCCACTGGCATGAAGACACACAGTGATTGAAGATTGTCTTTAAAAATAGTAGGCAGAGTGCCTGCAAACTTTGGTCTGTATTGTTAATTTTAACTATACCATATGTTTAATCTTTCTGTCCTTTTCAAAAAGACAGTCTGAGAGAACAGTGTTTCTGTGGAAGCTGCTAAGACCATGTGATACGCATTTACAGGGAACTGAAACCAAGGATGACTTTATCTTAAAATATGGCATGCTTTAAGCATTCACTGAAAGAGATTGTCAGAGAAAATAACTTGCTCTTCCCCACCTTGTGTTTAAAATTAGAAAGCCATGATGAAGTGCAATTATTAGTTCATAGATATCTTAGGCAAACTATACAATGTCTCAAAGTCCACTAGCAGTTAACTACTCGTTCATTTTCTCTATTGTATCTGTTATCAAATACAGCATTTGGAGTGAATGCAAGGATGGGCAAATGTCCAGTGAGTAGTAATACATACCAAGAATGATCAAACTATATGTGCTCATGGCCTGAAACTTGTTTTCTAAGTAGCATAACAATACCACCTCTAGATTTGCCACACTGCACAAGATAAATCAGGTGTTCTATGTTGATAAATATAATGAAATATATCTGGTTTAGCTTTGCAGCTTCTAAGATCTTCATTGGGTTTCTTTCTCTAATTTATAATTAAAATATTTAAGATCAAATTTTGGTAGAGTTGTCTGGATAAAATCCCAACTTTCAGTCACTGCTGCAGTATGCAGAGATGTGTGTTACTCATGCATCTACAGTTTTACAACATGCAGGGACTGAGTACTAATGTGATTCAAAGCAGATTATTTTCCTTAGACTTTTTAACACCCTACAGCCTCCAAAAAGATCATTGACACTGGTTAAAAAAATAAAGTTATATAGAAAATTTCCTGAATTAATGATGGAAATGGATAGTTATGTTAAACACACCTTTACTCTTACATTTAGTAGCCTTGTGTTTTAATGGGAAAATCCTGAAGAGTAAACTTGTGCCCGAAATAAAACATCTCTGAGAAAAGTTTGTGATCTGAATGTTTTTGTGAGCTGAACATTTTAGGAACTAAAATCTTAACCTTTCTTGCAAATCTACACTTGGAGAAGTACTTCAATGTTGGTCAATTAAAATGCTCAATTTAAAAATTAAAGTATTTGATTTTATCACACTTAAAAAATATTCAGAATGTATTTTGAATTTCCTTTGCAGAAGGCCAAAAAGTTTAGTTTTGAAAAATGTTAATGGAGTATTTCAGCAGTAAGTATTGAGTGACATTTCTGCTTAAACTTTAAGTGAAGTACATGTTTCAAACTTATGTTTGTATAAAATGGTTTTGTTTTCACAAACCAACTTTTTGGGACAGAATACCTCTTGGAAACTCTACTTGAATGAAAGAGAAAAATAAGAATGAAAAAAATACACATTTTTAGTCTTCTGGAGCAGTACTGCCTCTGTTCTTGTATCTGCACGATGGCATGCAACATACGTTCACAATTTATTTTACCTTCCTCACTCCATCAGACAAGCTCTTTGCATTTTTCTCCACTGAAATAATTTGCACTTAAGTGATACACAGCTGGGTTCTAAACTTTGCAGTAACCTCAGCTGTAAATCAGTGTTTTGCTTACACAGCTTGTGCATATAACACTGTTCTCTGCACATGTAGTTTTGGCAACTGTGAAGTGTGAGATACGCTTTGTGCGACTCATCTGTAAACACTGCTTTTAATTTCCTGTCTCTTCAGCTTTAATTATTCTGTCATACCAACGTGCACTGTGATGGTATAGAAAATTCGTCACTCTGGATGAAACAAACCTCTCCTGCAACCATCTGCCTTAATCTGTGCCCATTCTGTGCATTGCAAGTGGTAGTTACCTGTAAAGTAAACCTCCTAGGAATGGTGGCTATGTTTTGAAACATAAATAAAAACTACCTTGGATGTTTGCCCAAGGAGAGAGATTAGTGGAGAGATACTGTTCTTGGTCCCCTCTGTTAAGCTCTCGATATGAGGTAATCTCTCACAAAATAATCACAGCACTCTCAAATTGTGTAAAGTTCATGAGTGCTGAAGTCTGCTGCAAGTTAAAGCAACTACAAAGGCTATTTTAAGTTACACTGGCATTTCTGCTGTTACTGTTCCTGGACTATCTCTCAGAGGTGTACAAGCATTTAACTATTGAATGAAGTTTAGTCTAAAAGGAGTCTGTAAAAGGCTTAGGACGTATCTCTGGCCAACTAGAGAAGGTTAAGCAAAGAAAACAGCCTGCAGCCGAAGAGGAAAAATGGATTTTTCACAGTGATACTAACACAAGAAGCTGATGAGCTGCTCTGTGCTCATCAGTCTATTCCCTTATGTGAACCCATGTCCAAAGGGATAATGGTAATTTCTGCCTTGTCCAATTCTCTCTTTCTTCCTGATTATCTTTGCACCACTGATTCAATCATCTGACATTCTGTTGCACATTAATTCCCCTCTCGTGGCTTATTTTCTTTTTTTATGGAGACAGGGTATGGATTCTGAAATACATGTTGAATAAGCACAAGATCATAATTTTAGGAGGTTCCTTTATGGCCAAAGGTTTTTATATCAGCAGAAGGAAAAAGGAAGTAGGAGGGAAACAAATGAAACGATGTGATTGGGAAGAGAGGGTGTGATGGGGAAATTATGTTCTGGGTGAAATGTAAAGAGGGTAGGATGTAGAAAGTTGTTCTGGATGTATCACTTCCAGGAGACTCCATGGAAGGATTGTCACCTGCAAATCCAGCACTGGATCCTCATGAATGTTCTCTCACTGTAAAAAGAGCACGTACAAACCCTGAATATTTTCAGGGTTTTAGTGTAATGTCTTATTTCCTGTCATCAATCAAAGGTGAGTAATGTGATTTAAAATATCAACCAACCTGTAGGCAATAGCACACCTTAAAACCCCACAGCAATTCACTGGGATTATTCAGCGATGAGAGTAAGAAGAAGCTGAAGCATGGATTGTTGCATTTGTTTTTTGTGCGCTCCTCTCTCCACTAGTATCCACAATGCTCAAATAAAAAATGAAAAGTCTGATATGTGGAAGAATTGAAAACAGTCTGAATAACTGAATAGTCCAATTATCGAGAGTCTTGGGGGTTTTCAGCCTGGAGAAGACTCCAGGGACACCTTATTGCAGCCTTTCAGTATATAAAGAGTGCTTAAAAGAAAAGTGGAGAGAGATGTGTTAGTAAGGTCTGTAGTGCCAGGAAAAAGGGCAATGGTTTTAAAGTGGAAGAGGGTAGATTTAGATTGTATATACAAAAGATTTTTTTTTATCATGAGGCTGATGAGATGCTGGAACAGGTTGTCCAGTGATTGTGCAAGTGCCTGGAAGTGTTCAAGGCCAGTTTGTACCAGATTTTGTGCTACCTCATCTAGTGAAAGTTGACCCTGCCCACACAAGGAAGTTGGAACTAGATGGTCTTTAAAGGTCCCATCCAACCCAAACCATTCTAGGATTCTATGATTATTATTACTATTATTATTAATGCTAGACATACCAGAATAATTCAGCTGTATTGTTACAGCTAATTAAGGTACTGTATGCATTCGAATTTGCAGGGTAGGTGATGCAACCATCTTTCAGATCTTCAAGCATAGGAGAAATTAATTGAAAAATGAGATACCCTGTCGAAGGCATTAGCTACACATAGGACTAATTCTGTGTAGTTTTCTTTCGCGTTGGTGGTATCCAACCAGGGAACTATCAGGGGTGTTAGTAAACTCTGTCTCCTGATCTCCTTTATTGTTAAAACTTCATTGTATAAAATCTTCACTGTGTATAACAGACTTTTTCACCCTTTAGAGGAATTCAAGTGTAGGTATTGGAGAAGACATTGAAAGATCAGCAAGTGTTAGTTCCCTAAACTCCAGATGGAAAGAAAGCCCATAGCCTATCTTTCGAACTTTGAACCTTTTCCTCTTCTACTACAATAGTTTAGTTTCAACCAGAACTTTTTAAAACAATTATGTATTTTAGTCTTTCATGGCAAATATTCTTTAAACACATTAGAAGAGAAAGAGTTGTTTATTTTACAGGGTCTTTGGTGAAGATACCTGTTGTGGTTTCACCCCGGCTGTGGGCCGAGATCCACGCAGCTGCCTGCTTCTTAAAGTAAAAGAGCAGGGGAAGAGGGAAAAAGGGGGGAAAACAAGGGAAGGGAAAAGGAAGGGGCAAATAACTCCAAAACCAAGAAACTAAGAGGCCCGTGGGTTGGGATAAGGATAGTTTACTAAGATAACAGAAAGATAAAATATATCAATGCTAACAGGACTTTAGAGCAAAAGAATATGAAACTCTTGATCCCCAATGCAGTTTCTCCCCGAACCACACAACTCAGGCCGGACCACCCAGAGCTGTCCCGGAACCGACCGTCCCCCCAAGAAGCACGCGTCCCACCACCGCCCCTCTTCTTCCTCCCCTCAGCCCCCCATTATCCTGGGCAGGACGTAATTGGCATGGAATGCTCTCTTTGGCCCATCTGGGTCACCTGTCCTGGCTTCGCCCCTCCTTTCTCATGAATAGAGAAATACGAAGAAGCTGAGAAAGTCCTTGACTGTCTGACTGCAACTAAGAACATCAGGGTGTTATCAGCACTGCTTTCATTTTAACTCCCAAACACAGCATTCCATCAGCTGCTACAAATGAAGTTAACTCTATCCTGACTGAAACCAGGACAATACCATTTTCTATCTCTTATCAAAAGGACAAAGTTGAAGATTTTATTTAAAAGTGTAATGCCCTAAACTATCATTCCACTAAAAGGGAAGCATTTTTTACAAACATGTGGTTTAAGAGCTTTCATCTGAAAATAATTAAAAAGTATACACACCAACACAAAAGGAATGTTTACTTCCAATATATGGTAGCTAATTAAGTTAGTGAATGTATTTGAAAATTTAAAATTAATAGTCAAGTTTAATGTCTCACACAGGAAAATTTAACAGTTATGTTAAATAACATATGTTAAATAAATCTTGAAATTTGCATAGGCCATCCAAAATTTGGAATCCTATAATTCATAACACTTTTCTGTAATCATCACAGACCACCTACATGCACTGTGGCATCTGTCAGGTAAATCATGGACAGTATTAAGAAAGGTGGGAATACTTCAGTTGTTAAACTGTCTGGACTAAACTGTTCCATATATTAGGAGCACTGTGCTTTGTCCCAGTGAAACAGTACAGCTCTGAACTGAATGCAAGAGGGTAGTGCAGGTTGTTCAGCGTGGGAGATCATCTAAGGACGCAGACTACAGTAATTCCTGATGTTAGCTCCTGTCAGCAGCAGCCACGTGTTGGCAGTTTTAGAAAATCATGTTAGCCCCAGAGAAGATTGTAGGGGAGGAGGCCCTTTGCAGATTCTCTGCAAGTTTTTCAGGGTGTACTGGAACTTTAGGCGCTTTGCAGTTAACATGGAAGATTGGGTTCATCTGCTTCAGCTATGATTCTTAATGTTTTTTTTAAAAAAGAGCTATAGCTTTTTTGTTTTGATGTTTTTAATGTCTTATATTTGTTCTCAAATGTGATGATCCAAAGCCATGCTGCCTATGAAGCTGCAGATGACGTATGATAGAAGTGACATGCTTGCTTCAAGCTAGTGATTTGACTGACATTTTGCTTAAAAATAAAATAAATGCTACACTTAGAAATGAATGTAAATACTTTATATTTTGTCCATGAAGAATGGTTTCAATAATCTTTACTTTTCCGCTTATCCCATTTCCCACTGGGAGCTGGGTATGTATTTAATTTTTAACAGAAATGAAAAATATTCCTATTTATGTATGGTCTTCCTGAATATGAATATATTTATAAATATATACTTAGAAGGGGAATTTATAGGGTGGTCAGAGATGCACATCATTTATTACAAAGAATATTATTTACGAAATGTGCTTTTTAAAAAAAATAAAATTACATTTATAAACCAATTTAGGAACAGCTTGAAGCCTCCTGACATTATTAAAGTAATTGAAATATATAAATAGAGAATAAGGCAATGTTAGGGATAATAATCAAAACAAAAAATACGCCCAACTCAAGGAAACTTTTGTTAATTTCCTTTATATGCTTCTGACTCTTCTTCTTGTAAGGAACTTGTGTTATTATTGCATTATTTCCTAAGTCAAAAATCAGATTTTTACAACTGGTTGTCTCAGGAAAATGGAGATAGTAAAATGCAGATATATTTGCATTCCTAGAGTGTAATTGCATATAGATAAGAAGAGAAAGCAAAGCCTGTAAGACAGACTCAAACTGCAAGAAGCACAACCGAGTTACTTCAAGGGAAATAGAGGGAGCCATTGTGTGCCTCGGGGAGGGAGAGACAAAAAGAACAACTCATTCAACAGGAAATGTGCTTAGAGCAATGCCCTGATAAAGATGTCATCCACGGCTGAAGGTGATTGGAGAGAGGAATACTTTGCTGCCTTTAATGGCTTGCAAGGCTGTGTTCCTATTTGTGCTGTAACTGAGTGATCTTCTGAGAGCTCCCATAGTTGGAGCTGTGCTTCTCCCTTGTGTACCTTACTTTTAACGATGCCCTAAGAATGACTCCTGGATATATAAATTACAGAAAAATAGATCATGACATGCCCTCTGTATTGGACCTCCTCTGTCATCAACAGTGAATTCTAAGAGTACAACAGTGGTGCTTATACTTTGGGAAAAATTCACAGTATGACTGATTAGATTTTTCTTTTGACATTTTAATCATCATAAAGGCTCACTGCTGCTTTGTTGCACTGAAACCTTTGTGAATTGGATAATAAATACATGTCATATATTTGAAGGATCACTCCTTTCCCTGAAATGAGTTAAGCTTGACTAAATGTTGAAATTGCTAGAATGCTATCAGTTGGCAAATAGGTTGGTTTCTTACAAATGCTTACACCATGCCATACATTTATTTTAAGGTACCACACAGCACATTTTAAAATCAATACGGTATTTTTTCTTGAAAATTAACTGCTAATGGACAGTGTATTTGAACAAGTAATTACTGTGATACCCAGTTTAACATATTGTAGCTTTTCTGATAAATGCTTTTGGGAATTGACTTTATCCCGATACAATTTAAATGGATTTCAGAACAACTTTCAATGGATTTGGATAATATCCATTCCATCAGCACCTAATTGGAAGGAAACAAGATTAACAGTACATGAGGAGTTCATCAAAAAGTTGATTGCTTTTAAAGTGTGCTAAAATACCTGAATAACTGTCCATGACATTACACAGCACCCACTGTGTAAATATTCCCAAACAAGCTACTGCGACTAGTGAACCTGAACTGAGTAGATTTAACTTTCATTTAACAAGCTACCTTACAAAAATCACACTGGAAAAGCTTTTCAGACTGCTTCTTCTAAATCAGTAGATACATTTTTGAAATTCAGGCTTAGATCAATGCAGATAGCTCTGTCTTGACTTACGAGTTGCATCTCTACAGGCATTGATAAAGATATTTGGGCTTTATATTCTAATAACAACCCAGACATTACTTCTAAAAGTTGACATTTGCCACGAGAATTTAGGACCAATTTTAATACATCAAACTGTTTCTGTATAGTACCTATTTTTTGTTCTATTATAATTATTTCCTGCTTACTATGTGTCTGGTTTGCAAAAATATGTACACAACATATGTCTTTTCTATTTGCTTCTTGTCCAAAACAGTTTTAGCACAAATTGGTACTTAAATAGTGACTATTATTAATGTTGGCATTAGTCTGGAATCATTTGTTATACCCACTCATCTATATTTCGCATGCTGATCATGTTGAAAATCAATGAAGCATGTGAAATTGTAAACGACAAAGTGGAAGCATTTGCAATTCTGTCCACTTCTGCTCACAGATTAACTGTTTTAATCTTCAAAAAACCAAAATCTCCATGATACTGAAGGCCAACAATATGAGGTCTGGTGGTATGAATTTTGTCATACCCAGAAATGGAGATTTGTACCTGTTGTATCAAAATTTCACATATGGGATTCAAATGATAAAGCAGCCATAGTGATGTGTACCCATGTCTGTTGTAGGTGCTTTGCATACATGTTTTATACCCACTATGTTGATTGTATAATACATAAGTTTGTGTTGGTGAAACAAGAGGAGAAGGAATGAAGCAGTGTGACGGAATTGCTCAAGGTCACTTATGAAGTTAGTTGCAGAGGTGCGACTGGAAATCAAAAATGTTTGTAATTATGCTGCAGATGAATCAGTCCCAGAATCCTGTCTAGGTGATTATATGCACCTTACATTAGAGTGCCTTTCCTAAAGGGCACTGAACTCCAAGCTTGATTAATGGTGACACGTTACTTTCTGTGACAGGAGCATAAGCTCTGAATGAACAATTATTTAAATGTTCTCAGCTGAGAATCATGCCCTCGTCATCCATGCTTGATGTACAAACATGGTCTCCTGACTGTCTACGCTTTTGCCCATCTGTTTGGATGGCATAATGCCTGTTCTCAAGTAGGTCAAAACCTTGCCGTAGGGCATGTGTGCCAGGCAACAATGGATTTCAATGGAAGACTGCATAACCCTGAAAGTATCTTCACTTCTGCAGGAAGACCTTCCTTTGGTGAAGGACTGAATCCTTAGCTCCTCAGGTTTATATACTTATCTTCAGATATTGCAAAGTAGTATCTGAACAATAGGGATGCAAAGTAGACAATACCCTAGTATGATGGAAATGAGGAAACCAAAGAATCTTTCTTTGGTTTTATCTCTTGTGAACTCTGAGAAGAACAGTAGATTTAGTGTGTGGAACCTGCCAGGGCAAGGGTAGAATCTGTTACCGTGTCTGTTGCGTTAGGTTTCTCTGGATACTTCTACTCCATCTATTGAGGCTTCTGAGGCTGAAAAATGGGGGACATTGGTCAATGTACAGATTTCTGATTTCTCAAGAAGACCACCTACTGTAGGAGGTATGGCATAGAGAGCAGACTGTCCTAAAATAATTCTCATCTAAGAAATAACTGAAGATACGTACATAGTTTTAATTAGTCTGATCTTAATATTTTCCTTGTGTGTATCTGGCACAGAATGGTAGTAATAGAATTGCTATGTGGTATGGCATCAATTGTAAGTGTTCATTGCATGAACACTTATCTACAGATAGCAACATACATACCTTTGTGCAGGAGATAGTAAAATGAGTATGTTTTTCAGTGTTGATATCAATAGAGTACACAGGAATAAGTCTTCTAAGCCAGATGGCTGCTGTACTGGCAAAATAGAATATAAGCTCTTTTGGGTTATATTAAATAATGATTTAAAATTTTCATTACCAAACATTTGAGATTCTGTCATGTTTATTTTATTCTCAGCCAGCATAGCAGTATAAGTACAAAGATTTAAATTGATGTTCACTTTAATGTACTTACTGGAAAAAAAACCAAACAAAAAAAAAACCCAAAAAAACCCAAACCAAAAACAAACACTAACAGCTTCTGGAGTTCAAATACTGCAGAAAACTCTGTACAGGTTATAGCACACTAATCCATGAGATAAGGGAATTAGCAAAGTGCCCTCTAGTGTAAAAAGCTTAGCAATGCTTGTTTATAGAGTAAGTATAATATATATAATCATCCACTCTAGTTTTGATCTAGTAAGGGCATGAACTTTTTAAATTTTGCTGATAGTTCACAACTGATTTCTTTACTAGCACATTACTCTCATTTATTCATAACAGAAGCAAATTCAGGCCCCACCACCATGAAAAATCAAACAAAACAAGAATAAATAGCTCAGAAACAGCATTAGGCATATGCTGCCCTAAAGAAACATCAGTTTCCATTATGAAATACTGTTGGACTTTTCTTTGAACAATGTCAGTCCTGGTGACCTCTACCAATCTGTTGTGTTTCTTCCTCTCCTTCCCTCTTGCTCTGTGCCATAAAGCTCAAACTGAAATTTTGGAACAGAGAGAAAATTTCCTCACATTGACCTTATAATCAGTTGGCTGTGCCTTTTTAGCTGTAATCCAATGCAATCTTATAGTTAAAATTGTCCAACTTCTCCATATGAACAATGGCTACATATTTGTATAGTCTTCCAGGGGGCAGTCCAAGAGTCCAAGTCTCAAAATTAGTTTCACAAGTGGTCTTGCTCTATGATTTGATGCATCTGCATGCTAGCCTGGAAGTCTTGAAACAGTTGAAAGGAAAACTTAACATACCAGGTATTTCTGTGTACACGTGTGACTCAGTCCTTCTCAGAATCATTCAGGACTCAGTCTCTGAGATGACAGTCTAAAAGTTAGAACAGGACATTTGGAGTCTTAGGTCTTCTCAGTTTGGATCACCCTAAATGAATGTCCTAGCCACTAGACTGCCAGTAGCTGTCCATGGAGACCTTGGCATCCTACCCTCTGCAGCTACAAGTAGAAGGACCTCTCAGGTGGAACAAGCATGAACTAAAGCATAGCAGAAGTCTGGTGAGACCAGCCATCTGGGAACAGGCAGTTCAAGCAGTAGTACTTGGGCTGCTGTAATCACATAGAAAGCAAACGAACTAACCTATCAACCAAGTGCCCTAAATTGTTCCTTTGTACCAAGGTTTTTCTTGTTGGCTGTATTTCTGGTCCCTTGCCTTGCTTTGCAGTCCCACCATCAGTGAAAGCAGGAGCTCTCACACAGAATAGGCATTTGCTTGGAATTTAAGGCTGACTTTATGAAGCTCTGGTTCACAACCTCCTATGCTGTGTAAGTATTTTTACCATTAGGATGTGACTTCAATTTAGTATAGTCAGATTATGATAGTGTACTGCTTGTCCATATACCTCAGATACATCTAAATATTCTTTAGGGACCTCCAGATGATATCTGGCGTAACAATAATTTAAAAAAGGATGAGGAGCTGCTGAGCCCTTGAAATGCATCACAGTATACCTCCATGAAACAGAAAACTGTCAGAGAATCAAAACTGAGTCATATAAACAAATTCCCCGATGGTTCTTCAGAGCTGCTTCAAAACCACTTGCCAAGCTTGAAGATATATCTCAGACCAGTTTAGAAAAGACTTTAAAAATTACCCCTTTGTCTTCTTTCTCTTGCCATAACCCATAAATAACAGGCAGCCTCCAGAGAAGCCCAAACAGTTGTTAGACCAAACCTTTCTTAATAAAAGTCAGGAATGTGTGCTACAGATGTCTCAGGGTATGTTAGCAGTATGTGGTCAGTAACGATGGCCTTTTGCAGCCCAGAGAATAGTTACTATAGACCATAGGTAATGAAACAGCCTACTCTGAAGCACTAAGGGAAAGCGAGCTGTTTTCTGTCTCAATTGTCCTAACAAATGATGGACTGCAACAGAATTCCCAGTTTCATCAAAACTTCCTATAGGCTTATCTTTCTACAACTTTACACCATCCTACTTTAAGCATATGATTCGTTTTAATTACAAAGTCTGGAGGTCAGTCTGCAGAAGATCTATAGAGGACGCCTTAGGAAAATTCTGACTAAATGTTAAGGTTAGGGACTGAATAATCCTCTATTCTTTCCTTCCTAATTTTAACCCTTTCAATGGCAGCATTATAAGGGGCACTTATGGTTTGCCTTGTGCTCCTAATAATACGTAGGAGCCAGTCTTTTTACAGATCTTGCAACTTCCCAGTCAGCAGGTCTGCATTTATAGATGCTATTCTGAGATACCTAATTTCCTGTGCACTCTATGAAGCCTTGGAGCCTAATACAGTGTTTTGGATTCTACCCAGTGACCATGTGCCTGTGAGTTACTTGTATAAACACCTGACACTTTGTTTTATGTCTATCCATTAAAAGAGAGAGTTAATCACAGCTGAACTTCAAGCTGTTACATCCAGTGACATGAGGTAGCTGGACATTAACAAACAATAGGATGAAGAGGTCCCTGATCAGAGACAAACTGGACACATACATGAGGAAGCAAAAAAGCTCTAAGTGAATTTATTTTACCTTAAAAAAATCATAACTGTAAAAATCAGTGTAGTATAGGTCAAACCAATGCAAATGTGTAGATCCATCTTCATTTAAATATAAACAGATTTAAAAGGAGTAACAGCAAAAAAAGTGTTTCAAAGAACGTAGAAACTGCATAGAAATCTGGTCTGAAGATACAAGTGGTAAAGGTTTTGGTTAACACTGTTCACCTTGTCCTTGACTGCTTAGCAACAACTAAAATATTAGTGTGTTATGGACAATATTCTCATCCTAAATCCAAACCACAGCACAATACCAGGTGCCAGTAAGAAAATTAACTCTATCCCAGCCAAAACCTGAACAAAAGAGTATGAGATAAATCTGATAAAATGTGATTTATTCTCATGAAGTTCATTCAGGTTGGATTGCCGGCACTGAAAATCAAACGTACCCCATCTGTAGCTATCTGTGCCAAACAGAACTCTTACTGTAAAAGTCAAGTGTCAGTTATTACTGAAAACTGTCCTAGCACGTGAAGCAACTCTTGTTGCTATTCAGTAGTTGTTGAAAATAAGGAAAAAAAGTAATACTGTTCTGGTTATCAAGAAGCAGCAGTACAAACAAAAGCATATTAAAAAATGTAGGTTAGATCAAAGCTCAGAAGGAAGGAGGTCTGTCTGTTATTTGGTCTTTCTGCTACCGTTCCTGCCTTTCCCTTCTGTTCTGGAAATGGTAAAACTTACAAGGTGAATCCCAGTATGCTGCATTTTGGACTGCTATTTTATTATATGCATCCCGTTTTCAGAATATTTTTGCTTG
Organism: Hypotaenidia okinawae; assembly: GCA_027925045.1. Classification (NCBI taxonomy): domain Eukaryota; kingdom Metazoa; phylum Chordata; class Aves; order Gruiformes; family Rallidae; genus Hypotaenidia; species Hypotaenidia okinawae. Next base: position 20,389,449 of record BSDF01000001.1, on the reverse strand, counting down.
CTGTTTATCTCTCAGCTAAATTTGGAAAGCTGTCTGCAGGCTGGTGTTCTGTTGAATGAGCTGGCTGCTTGAATAGATAACGTGACGTGATTTTGCACCAGTGAGGGACTGTGAAGTGAGAGTACTGTCCTCTAGCTTGCTAAGGGCCTCTTTACATATATTAAATCTTGTCTCCTCCTATCATGTGAAAAGGCAAAACAAAAAAATAATCCCTTTTCTGATTAATTCTCAGATTTAGAAGATAAATAATTTGTAAGAAGCATTGAAGGGGAGACAACTCATGCTGTAAAATAACAAATATGTGACATGCTTATAAAGTAAGGTGAGAAAGGGACTCATCAGATGTGCCCATAAAATTCCTCCTAGGTATTGCTGTACGTTGTGTCTGAAGTGAAGTGGCTGAAATCACTTCACTGACTCAGACTGACTGTATCAAATTTTGTGTTATTTTGATTTTTAATTTCTAACCAGAGAAATGTTCTTGCATGTTAAACCTGGTCTCGTAAGTATACACTACAGAGCCAGAGACAAGAGCAAAGAAAATACATATCTTACAACGGAAGTCTTCAGATGTTGCCCTTCCCCTCCCACCCCCAAGCAAAATTAACAAAGTATTTAGCTAAATTTCATATATATTTTCAAACTTGTCCAAGCTTGCTTTCACAAAGACATATTATTTCACCAGCTTTTGACAGAAATCTGCTTCTGCGCAGAAAATAAACATAAATGAAGCAAAACCCAGTGCTGGAAAAGAGATGATGAACAGGAGGAAAGGATAGGGAAGACAGAAGCAGGGCAGAGCTCTGAGGCACTTCAGCTGTGAGAATCTTGCCTATGATACAAAGGGGAATCTGAGATGTCTTTGCCTGCCTCTCTGGCTTTATTTAAAGAGCTATGGTTTTGAAGCCCATACCTGGCTCTAATGGAAGTGCTTTTGGGAGTCCTCTAATCTGTTCCTTTTCAGTCATACATTAAGCATCTTATGAGAACACCCCCACTTCCAGTCATCCCATTTTAAGAAATACATAAAATACCACTTTCCCAGTACCTTATTTTAGACACCATTCTTGTAATGTTTTCTTTATTAAGTGAAGGATCTACCATATAAAAGTCACTGTTTTATATAACCTTCTTGCAACTCTATAGTGCAATAAGAACAAAATGAAAACACATAACTTTTTAAAGACATCAGTTATGACTACCACTGGCAGATACCCAAAAATTCTATAAAGCAAACTACCACGTACTGCCAGCAGCATGTAACAAGCACACTCAAATCTTTCCATAGTGTTTCCCCTTTGAATATGCTGATTTTAACATCTGGAAGTAGTGGTGAAATTCCTTTTCCCTGAATTTTTGCTGGAGAAAATATATAAATTTCAAAGGCCATGCTAGCTTTTCGCAGACTTTGAATAAATGAGTTTATTACCAGAAATTCTCAGTGATATGAGGAAGTTTATGAGTTATGGAAAGTGAAATTTATAATTGTGAAAGATGGCATCAGAAATTATGTACAGAAGATTTAAATGTGTCCATTTAAAACAAGATGAGAATACTCATCCATTTTCAAAAAAGAACAACCAAGATTTGTTCATAAAAATAATTAGAACCCCACCCTATATTAAATGAATACTGAAAAAACCCTTCTTTTAACAGACTTAAAACCAGCAATATAGTGAGTGAATAATTGTTCATTGTATATTAGTCACCCTGCTGCAGTAATTACTATTGCTAATAATAGCTGTCTCAGAATGTTTGGACCTTGAATTTGGATTAACTTTTCCATCTGCTCATCAAATAGAAGTCCTTAATTAGGCAAAGACTTGGAAAGAATCATTAAGAACCATTGACTAAACACAGCTAGGGCTTCGTGGACACAAGCTATATCTTTTTACTGTCTCTTCCAGAGCAAGGGCCTCCCTAAAGTCACAGGAGTTGTATTGCTATTTTCCTTCTATGACAGCTGTAAGATACCCCTTGTCCTCCTGGGCTTTTGTCACAAACTGCTGTTCACAATATCTCACAGGATAAAATTTATACTAGTAGTGTGAGACTTAAGAGGATGGAATTCTGCAGTATGCTGTCTTGGGATTTCTTTTAACTATGTATCATGCTTAGGGTCAGCATAACTTATCAATGTGTCATATGCAAAGCAGCATCCCAAGTGATGGGATCAAAAATTTCCTCTGCATGATGGCATATAGCAGTCTAAAGCACCCCCCACCAGCCCTAGACAAATAGACATATCCAATTACTTTTCCCTTGTAAAAGGCACTTCCAATTTGAGGAGGAAGGAAAGGAAGAAGATGTACAAGTGAAAGAGAACTGTTGATGGAACATTTACTTTCAGCAGTAGATCTGTTTTCAAAGCCTCCAGAAAAAAAAAATTATAAAATTAGAACCTTAACTTTAAATGTGGGCCTGCATATGATTCGAAGAGTATATTTTGCTAATAGAAAGATGTTGATATTTTGTGGTAGAGCTTCAGACTGTGCTGTATTTTCTGCAATTAAAAAAAATCCACAAACAAATATGTTCAGTTTCTATTCTTCATCAAAATATGGAAAAAAAAAATGGTTTGTTCTACCTTCTTGTAGTTTCCTACTCCCTCCCCTTGCTCCCTGTTTAATTGGTTTCCTCTTCCCCTCCCCAGCTGCTCAGGGATTGTTCTGCCTCTGTGGCTTCGCTCTCTGTGGCTTCACACTCCCGATTTGCTCTCTGCAGTTGTCTCCTCTGCTGCTCCACTTCACGTGTGAGCCACGGCAAACTGTCATTGACAAACCTCAGAGAACATTAGGAGCTGAGATTTTCTGTTCTTCCCCTTGCTGTGCCTACATGTAGAAAAGCAAGAAAACAAGGATGGGGGAGCGTATCTTGTTGCCATTTATTCTATTTCCCCCTGTCTAAAATGATGATACAGATTGTGCTTATGTGTGCCTGAAGCATAGCACAATCAGGATACAGAAAGTAGCCGTATATTTAAACTAAATAAAAGAGACAAGAGCTTCTCTCAAAACCTTGTCAGTTATTTCCTTTAAAAGATTGCTGTAAATCCCTGTTTGCTTCTTAAACCCAACTTCTGCTGCATATCTGCCCCAAAGTTGCAGAGAGAGTGCCTTAACGCATTGCCAGAGGGTTCTTTTGGTTCTTTCATTCAAGAAAATTGAAATTATAATCATATTGGGAGATTCTGTGATTCCTGCAAAAAAGAAATTACATATAAATTGTTTATGTTAGACAAAGGTATTTCCACTATTGAAGGTATATTTCAAGAGAAATTAATTTAACTTAATTTCATGGAATGTGTTTGCTTAAATTTATTGAGAGGCAGTAAGGTCCTGTGTGGCTGTGTAAAGCTTTCTTATTTCTAGTGCATTGAATTTAAAGTTTAAAAATACCCAAAACATTCCTACTTCAAGGTTTTACTTATGAATAACCATATTGCTCAGACATCAGCAATGCTCACTGCAGATAGTGTAATAATCTTAGGGGAAAATCTGGTCACCAGCATACAGGAATATTTAACTACATAAACCATCATAGGCAAAGGCAGGAAGTGAAAGCTAATTATTAATCTTTGCAATTCAGTACTGTAAAACATCTGATCTCTACTGTACATATGTAACATAAAGACATGGGACTAAACCTTAAGTCTGAATCTCTCCACCTCAGATTGGAACTTTGAATTCTTATTTTCAAGAAGATTTAGTAATTTATCTATTGAGTGATTCCCATGTAATTGCTTACATCTAGTATGAATCAAAATTAATATAAATTATGATCCCAGCCAGCATTTTGATGCTGATTGTCCATAGACAGAGCTGGACACAGCTCTGATGTGAATGGGGGAAATGAGCATAGAGCTTGTGTTGGAGATGGCCCTTCAGTCTGAGACTTCAGCTTGTCTTGAATCCCCCTCCTAATCCCTGTATCATGTTCTCGCTGAGCTGGCAGTACTCATATTTGTGAGAGTTGTATGATTTCTTTGTGTTCTGGTAAATCTGGAACCCAGGATGAGAGCTGGAGAGACCTGCAAAGTCTGCACAGAGTCAGCAATTTGATGGGGGTGATACAAAGTCTCGTTTCTTCCCCCCAGTATTTCTGCACACTGTAGCTACAGTGTTGGAAAGTCTCCTGCCAGTTGAGTTCTCTTGGTACTGGAATTGAGAGTGCTACAGGAAACCAGCCACCTGCAGCATTAATTATTGAGACATTTACAGCTACTGGGAAAACTTCCTTAGCTTCCTGGCCCACATCAGTGCTGTAATTTCAAATAATTACTGGGTCATTCTGTTCACTGAACCAACCAGCTTGGAACTAACGAAGACTTTAAGTTAGCTGAAATTTGAAACGCTGCCACTCATTAGTCATCCTGAACGTTATCCATCAGAAAAGGATATTGTAGTAAGCTTCCCTGACATCTTTCCGAAAACAAAGACTTAGCCACCTAAGCATGATACCCTCACCAGCAGGAGAGAGAGCAAAAACTGCCAGTAGCACCCTGGGGCACCAGCAGCAGTTGACAGTTCTAAGGAACGGGCAGATGCTTAGGGCAAAACTGCTTTCCTGATCTGGTTGTGTTCCATGTTCAAGTGGGCATTTGTAAGGCAGGAGATAGGTAATAATCCCTTCACATGCTGACATTTTTGGATACTTTATTTGGAGGGCGAAGAAACAGGTAGAGAAAAATAGTATGTGTGATAGAGCATCCTGGATCCTGGAACAGTTCCCGCGAAATGAACTTAATCTGTATTTCTCCTTAGACTGGGTCTGCTGATACAAGGATCAGACTGAGTGTTTTCTGTAAGCTGATGCACGTTGCAGTCTTCACAATAAAAAGGAAGTAGAAAGAGGCTGGGTTGTTTGTTTTTTTTTTTTACTTAGCCCACTGATGCAAGTGAATCTATAGCTTCATTTTAAATGAGTGTGAGGTGACCAAAGAGAATGGTACATGCCTGGTTAGAGGAAACTCTACCCAGCCTTGTGCCTGGGGAGAAAGGATGCAACCCTGCTTGTTCCAGCAGGCTGCACACATTCCTACTGCTCTTGGCACTGGAGATGCTGTGAGGAGAAGTGTGTCTGATCCTTGGCAGCATCATAAGTGGAAGAAATTTATCTCTGGACTTTATTCTGACTCCAAATCTCTATCCTTTTAAGCCACAGGAGAAAGAGATGGTCCTGTGCTGAACCCTTTCTGCCAGCCCAAGGGGAGGTGTTGGGTTCCCTGTCTTAGTAAGGAAAGAGGATGACATAGGGAAGAGGAGGGAGGATAGTCTATTTAAACGGAAAGATTGCTCATGAAAGCGCATTTGTCTCCCAGTCTTCCTAAATCGCCCACTGCCTATCTAGCTGCCTTCTACTTCCCACCCCATTCTACCGATGTAGTTGAGAAGTCTGAAAGTATCTTCTAATTCTGCCCAGTACCTACATCCACTGTCATGCGGTGTTATTTGATGTTTAACCTGCTTTATCATAGCACTTTAACAGAAGGGTAGACTTTCTGCTGTGAAGATACGATTGATATGGTAACTCTGTTACCAATTACAGTTTATGTTTATTTATTGGTAAAAGAATTTTTCTTATAGCCAAGGGCAGTTCAGGTCACAAGAGGAAGATAAATTCTTTTTCCCCACGGAAAAAACCCATGTCATCATCTGCAAATGTTGTTAAGTTAATGAAAATGGGCTGAAATCAATAAATATAAATGACATATCCTTCATTGGAACAGAGGTTCAAGTTTCAGAGAGGTTTGCGGAATTCCCACCGAAGCCTGTCTTTGTCATCAAAAGCAGAACTTTACCTGTCTATTAATATTTCACTTTCCTGTGTGTGTTTTTGTTATTTATATGTCCCTGTGAGCAACTCACAGCTTTATTGGATTTGTGCTAACCTCATTGCCACAAGATTCAGACATGTAATCATCTTAGATTTCCCAAGAGAGGAAACAAAATGAAGAGGTATCAAAATCCTGGTTTTGACAATTCCACTTACCCTGTGGAGTTCCTGACTGAGGGAATAACCCTGTTGCTGCCAGTCAAGCTTTTTGTGGAGCAAATCACAGCCACTACAGGCTTGAAGGGCACAAGCTAAATCTTTCTGGAACTTTACCACAGAATCATAGAATGGCATGGGTTGGAAGGGACCCCAAGGATCATAGAGCTCTAACCCCCTGCCACAGGCAGGGACACCAACCTCCAGGCCTGGATCTACACAAGGTTGCCCAGGGCCCCATCCAGCCTGGCCTTGAACACCTCCAGCTCCTTCGTGATGGCTACGCCAGCAAGAGGAAATAAACACCAGGCTCTCAACACCCTCCAAGCAACTTCTTTCCATCCCACAGTTCTGTAGGTGACCCACATCACCCGTAAGAGCTGTGGGGGAGAAGCTCCCTGGGACACACACGAGCTGTGGAGCTGTGCCCGCTGGCCCGCAGCCCGTGGCTACTCCCCGCCTCACCCTGCCAGGCACCCGACACCCGCTGCCACCGCTGTGGGACCGGCTTTCCCGCAGTTTGCCGTGGTGAACGTCGTCTGGGGAAACGAGGGACAAGACACCTTCTCCGTGACCTCGGCTGGGTCGCTGCCGGGATGGTCGCTGCTTTCACAAGTAAATCAGTCTCCCTGGAGACTAATGTTTTGTTACGCAGGCTTCAGAGGCTGAGCGCTGGCAGCACTCGCGCAGGTAAAATGGAGCAGGGTGTCTCGTCGTTTCTGGGCGCCGTACCGTGTCAGCCCGGTCGCGGTAGGATTTGTTGGGAACGAGCTCCACCTCGCGGCACTGTGCCTGGGCGCGCGGGGCGGCGCGCGGGCCGAGGCCCCCGCTTTCAGCAGCCAGCGCCTTTTGTACGGGCGGTTTTACTGCGGGGTGGTGAGGAAATAAGGAAAGTTCAATTAACCAGATCACCTGTTTCTTTTGTGTTATCATAAGGATTCACGAAGACTGATTTGGAAGCATAAAAATGCTTGTCAGAGCTTACTGAAGTAGATAAACTTGAAGTGAGGAGGTACTTCTGTGCATACCACAGGATGATAAAGGGTCACAGAGAGATTTGAGGCTTATTCCTGAGAACATTAACTTTTAACCTGAGGCTTATGATTCCCGCACAGAAATTATTTTAGATTGTAAATTGACTTGCATGTAATTGTTTGCTACAGCAAGGCAATGGCCTTAAAAGGAAACCCTAGTACTGCCCTATGCAGTGAAGCCAGCTATTATGAGCCTGGATTTAAGCCTACAGTACATTCATTGTAAAGCAGTCACTTTTGCATTAGATGTTGTTATGCTGTAGGTGAAGTGCTGTGTTCTTGTCTTCTTAGACCTTCTATTATGTTTGATATTTCTCTGTACCTCCCTGTACTGCCTGGCTGTTCTCATGCTTTGTTTTTTCAGTCATTAAATATAAAAATGACAAAAAGAACTGCTTCATTAAATGGAAATAAGATGACAAGTTGACTCTATTTATGTAAGCTAATCAGTTTACTCAAGCGATCACTTATTTACATAAAATCAGCGTTCAAAATTTGCATTTTTACTGCAGTTTATTTTCATGTGTATGTGGTACTCAGATCCTTTGGTGTAGTTGCTATGGCTCTTTATGTAGAACTGTGGACACGGAGTAGCTGTTGAACTCAGGCCTGATATGGCATGCCCATGATGAAGTCTACAACTTGTCCCAGCAAAAGTACCACCATCCACCAGATAACTGCATCACACTGACATTGACCATTCCATATATCAGAAATAAAGCCTTAGTATGGAAGCATAAAGTTTCTCGCTTCAAAAGGAACTACAGGGTTCATTTTGCCTTTGCTTAACAGCAGAAGAGATTCTCCTATGACAAACATTCCATTACACCAATACCAACATTTTTAGTATACACATATAAAATACACATATATACTTTCATATACATGTATATCTGCAGAATATTTCCCAGAAGTTGATTCAATGAATAAATGAATAGATTTACATTTTTATGTCTCTTTTCTACATATGACAATCTCTCAATGACTGTTTTGTTGGTGGAAATGCATTTCAAAATGGGTATAACTTAATGACTTGCAAAAGTACTTACAAGTCCCTTCATAACCATTAAAATAATGTTTGTATTCCCACCGAATGTCCTATATAGCCATTAATTGTTAGTTATTTCATATCAAATGGTGTCTGTTTCAAGCAAGTGCTGAATTGGAATGAAACACATGTTTTGATATATGAATTGCTCTTTAAGTAGAAAATTTCCTGAAAATTTCCATTTAAGCTTTTCAAGGAATCAGTTCCTGAAAATTTTCAGGCTGTAGTTTTCTTTTTTAGAAAACAGCTTATTTTCCTATTGTTGAAGGGTAGGCTAACATGACATGACGGTGGTACCTTTGTTCTTATCCTGGAAAGTGTATTTTGTCTGTACTGTAGTAAGGGCCATGTGTGTATTTAGGCTAAAAGCATATATTAAAGCCTTAGAGTTTGGTGTGTCCAATGAGCACAGATGAGAATGAGCACAATATTACACTCACATCTGGGAGATTGGTGAGGGAGACTTTTTGACCAACATAGAAACACACAGGCGCTGCCAAGTGAAGGAGACTGGAGATCTAATCATGCTCAGGGATACATACTTCCGCACAAAAATGGAAGAAATTTTGAAGCTCATTTTGACTATCCACGTACAATAGAAATAGGTTTTTTTTTTTAAATGTGGGTTTTTCTAGAGTTTTAAAACTCTAAATATTGAAACTAGCATCTTGCATTGGGGTAAGTTATGATTTTTTCCCCGGTTTTTAAAACTTATTTTATCTTAGAATTCTAAATATTCTGTGCGCGTAGGGAAACAATCTTGAAACCTACTAAGTGCTGGAAGTGAAAACTCACAGAAACAGGCTGTACCCATTCTGAATTATCTCACCGAATAACCATTGTAATAAATTTGACATTTCCTACCTTTCCCTTGTAAGTTTCTGCTGCTTTGCAGTTTTCAGGAGAATGTGGTATCTTTTACTTTGCTCAAAAATGCTAACAAGAACATGTTCTGAAACAAATGCCCGCAGCAGCTTCAGATATTGTCACCTCTCTAGTTGATGAGAGAGATGGCTAACCTTGGTCTGGGTCACCTCATTTTTAGAAAGACATGAAGATGCATTTTCAACTCAGGCACTGCAGATCACAAATTAGTACAGCAGTGTGAACCATTGTTAGTAGTAGTTTGAGCTAATGTGGCAGCCTATAAAGTGTAAAGCATGTGTGAGTGAATCTCTGTTTGTGAAAAAGGCAGAATACTATAAATGGGTATCCATACATTCTCTATAGTTTAAGAAAATCATTTGCCTTTACTCACGTCTGTTCATGTTTAAGATGTGTGAAGTTTCTTAGTGTTAGGAACAGCTTTTCCTCTTTTGGTTGTATATGTGATTGGTGCCTCCTGAAATCACACGTCTAAATACATCTGCCTGGAATCTTCACAGCCACAGCTCCACTGGAGAGGGAAGGAAGGTGGTGTAATTTTATCTTTGTTTTGTCTGAGGGCTTTTTCTCACATGCCTCATTATTTCTTACTCAGCAGACTGCTTGAAGGCTTGTTCTGTTGTGTTCTATTTTCTTTTTTAAAATATATATTCTGCAATTGTTGCATAATATTGAGATGCCACTGTGCATGGCAAATGTAGTAAAACAAAACCAGAAAAAACTTCTTCTTGTTCCCCCTCCATCCCCAGATATAAGAAATGCTAGTTTCTGTAATGATCCTTGCTTTGTAGAGTTATTTGAACATGTAAAATACTGTCGGATGTGCATTCCTAGCAGGAGCAGTTGTTAAATTCACAGAATCACAAGGCTGGAAAAGATCTTTAAGATCATTCCATTTTATTATATGTATCAAAGTAATTTCAAGAATCCATCCCTGTATTATGTAATTTGTCAGGATTCCTACTCATCCAAAGAGGTTACATGCAAGCTGACAGGAAAGCTATGTTTAAGCATTCTACATGAAGCACTTATTTTTACATATGCTTATAAGGAAACGTTTCCTTGCCAAAAGCTGGGTAAAACTTTCTGGCATGTTTTGATGAGGTGAACATTAAGTGTTGCCTGTTACTTAGTGAACAAAAAGAATGCACTCATCAGCTACTTAAATTTAAGTCATAGACTGTGTGGTCAACAAACCACAGTTGCCCTACTGTACAGTGTGTTATCTTTGAAAAACTTCTGGAGATTCATAGAATCACTGAATTACAAGACCTTTAAGATCATTGAGTTTGAAAAGACCTTTAAGATCATTGAGTTCAACTGTTCCTGTCCTATGCTAAGCCATATCCCTGAGTACCTCATCTACCCGTCTTTTAAACACATCCAGGGATGGTGACTCAACCCTGGGCAGCCTGTTCCAGGCCCTGACAACTCTTTCAGTGAAAATTTTTTCCTAACATCTAATCTGTCCCTGCCCTGGCACAGCTTTGTGCCATTTCCGCTTGTCCTGTCTCCTGTCACCTGGCTGAAGAGACCATCGCTCACCTCTCTACCACCTCCTTTCAGGTAGTTGGAGGCAGTGATAAGGTCTCCCCTCAGCCTCCTCTTCTCCAGGCTAAACATCCTCAGCTCCCTCAGCTGCTCCTCATATGATTCATTCCAGCCCTGGCACGCACGGTCCCTGGTGCTGCTGTCTCCTGCTTCTCCTTGTTAGAACCCTGAGTGAATAAGGTTCAATTTGCGCAGTTCAGTTTGCCATAGAGCAATCTTTGCCCGTTTTCTTTAAAACCACAGTTCTGAGCTCTTTTGGCTTTTCAGTGGTGCATGCAAGTCCTTTTCCTTGATTCCAGTTGTGTGAGCAGTCTGTATTTGCAGCTGCTTTGAGAATATGTGTAGAATACAATACATCTATACACATTTTATCCCTCAGTTGATCAATGCTGGCACCAGCACAGCTAGAGGTATAGAGAAACTCTGCACCTTTCACAAATTTCCCAGTTTCAGAGGGTTTTTACCATTTTACCCCATTACAGTGTGGGGTTTCTTTTTCGTTGCTGTAGGTTTTCTCTTTGGCCTGGTTGGGTGCTGTGTCTGATCCCCAACAGCAATGGAGAGCTAGCAATGCTCTCTGTGATCTCATGACTCAGAGAAGAGGTGACTCCCACCAGCATTTGCTTTTCTTGTCATGCGCTGTCTTTGTATTTTGCCACCCACTTGCAGAGAAGGAGAAAACTTGTTCTTCCAGATCGTCAGACCATCATTTTACTTAATGTAACTGTAGGGACACATCATGAATCAAGCTTGCTGGGAACAAAGGGCACAGTCTGCATGTTTTGGTACTCTGTGACTGAATAATTCCACAACAATAGATTTAACACTGACTTCTACCTGCAAAGAGTTAGAAAAATTTGAAACATACTCCTAATGTGAGGATAACTAAGAAAATTTCAGCCTCATTGCACAATATAGCACTGTTGTTACAAATGTCATAGACAAATAACAGTGTACTACCTCTAGAGAACAGACGTGTACTGTTTATCTTGCATGAAACAGAAGCACATACAGTTCTGTACAAATTTTTCACAAGGGATATGAATGTTTATCCCACTCATGTGAGCTTTAAAACTCATTGCAGTAAGACTAGAATTTATATTTGCTCTTTAAATGAGTTCAGCAGTCTAACAGAAACCAGAAAAATTTAATAGAAAAGTACTTTGTACTCCTATCAGTAATTTTGAAGGCTTGTCCTAAGCCTTTACCTAAAATATGTACTACAGGCCACTGCTGAGAAAAGTTGCTTACCTGCATATGTACTTGCAAGACTGACAAATTATTCTGAGTTAATGTCTGGCCTTTCTGCCAAACTGTAAAATACCCAGAAATTAAGAAAACAATACTTCAAAATTAGGTCCCATATTTTTCCAGATAAAACATTTTATGTATCTATTTAAAATAATTTACCGTTTACCTTACTGCCTTTTCTCTTGAATGAGGAAACAAACCTATTTAATTGTGATAACAGCCATAACAGCACTTCAAAAGGACCCCTGATTTACTTCCTCTGTAATTGCCTTCTGCTTCCATTAGAATTGTTTATCACTAATTTTAAACAACACATAACACTATGCGTTTCTAAAATTTTTATAACTATGAGTGTTAGCTATGGAAGGCCTATAAATTGGAATTAACTACAAGTTGGCCTGTATTTCTGACAGAAAGAAATCAAGATACAGCTTGCGGAAAAGTTTGATTTTTGAATGTAGTTTGTATTTATTGCCTCTCCACTAAAATAATAACAAGACAATAATGGGCTAGGAAGTTTAAACTCCAGTAGTTAAAATAAAGCTGCTGTGCTGACACCAGTGAGTCGGGGACATGTATTCTTATTGCTTTCCCGTTTTTCTCTGGTCCCCACCAGTAATTATGGATTGAGTAATCTGCGATCTATAACAAGCGTCCATCTGTATCTAAGATGTTTATAGATTTTCCAAGAAGCCAGCACTTTGCAGAGGAGTGATGACTGGTGGAGAAACCCCAAGACATGTCGTTTTCCCCAGCATTATCCTTGTTCCAATGCAAGACTTTCCATCTCCCCAGGGTTACTGTCGGTCTCCATCTCGTTTCATTTACTGATGACTTCCAAGAACATCCTGAAAGGATACTCATCTGCTGTGGAAGAGTCTTTGGAGAGGGACGGGGACGGGGGGATACGGGACACTCATCGTGACGCAGGAGCAGGCGGCAGCGGGGCCGGCTCTCCCGGGCCGCTGTGGCAGGCCTGACAGCAGATGGCACTCGGCGGTTGCCATTCGTTTCGCTGGTGCTCTGGGTGTTAACGCAAACGGAGAACACGGGAGTGCGGGAGAGGGCTGTGGCTGCCTGCAGATAAACAGCCTTTCGCTTCACAGACCACAAACCTGTTCTCTTGCTTCAGTATAGTTTCTTTAACTAGCAATAATGCCTTACACCCTACAGTGCCGGTGTATCTTACAGATTATCGGTGGTCGTTTCAGGTGTAAATGCTGCATAAGGTGTGATATTTTGCTGGGAAGATTTCTGTTTTCCTAGTGTCATTTAACAAATAACTCTTGCTAAAAATAAAATGAATCGTACACATAAATCCTCACTTCTGTGTCTGTTAAAATGAAAATTGGCCTCCAGAGCATCAGTGTCAACTGGCTATTTTTACCCTAAAGATTTAGTACCTAAATCCATGCTGAATTTGTGGCGTATATCACTGCGTGGCTAAGAAATCACCTGATTCACATGTATCACAATAGTGAATGTTTGTAGATGTCCATTAACTGCATTCTGCTTGACAGAGATTAGAAAATGGGCCCTTACATTTTAAATAGGATATGCATATACTTAAAGAAAAGCCTACTTCGTGACCGAGGGGGCCACTTTCTAATCTCAGATACATAGCGTGCTCTGCGTATTTACTATATATGGAAAGCCATGGTAGTGAGTAGAGATTTAGTGGGCATGAAACCTGTGCATTCTGCTGCAAGAGAATACCTGTATGATGACAAATATTTGTTAATAGTTTCTTGAACAGTGGAGTGTTTTTTCCTCTTTTTTTAAGTGTATCAGCAGCTTTCCTAAGCATTTTCCTCTGTTAAAAAGCCAGTATGCAACTTGGATGTGACCTTTGGTAGGATGAGTCACAGATTATTTTTGCATGAATAGTTTGATACCCACATTTGTTCTCTTTGTATCTGCAATTGCAACTCATGTGGTGATAATTAGTTTTTTTTAGTAGCAACCAAAATACAGAGGGAATGCTGCATCTTTCACAGGAGGTAGATTCCTTTAAAGTATCTTCTTTTTTACTTGGTTTTTGTGTTTTTTCCCTTTCTTTCTGAAGAAACATCCTCATCTTTCTGAAGACATTCTCAACATTGCATAACCATCAGAGAAGGTGGATTTTTAAAATGGAAACTAGAAACCCAGCGCAAGACATAGGGAACAGAGTAATATTTAAATACTGGTAGGAGTGTGATATAAATTTCACATCAGCACAGAAGCCAAAGCCTAATTCTTTCTCTTCAGATGATGTCTTCCAGCACCAAGAACCCAGAAAGTGTTGTGGATGGAACCTTGGGAAGGGCTGCTCTTCACCCTGCACAGCATTGTTGTAGACATATGCTGCTCTAGTCCCGTCCCTCTGCCGATCGAATGGTATAGAATTGACCAGCTCTGCTACCACTTCTTTTATTAGCTGAAATTCAGAAAGATGCAGCTTCTTAGCAGTCATTGTGCTAGACAATTCCGTTGAGTAGAGCACCTGCGTGTACATTCATATACCTTTATGCTGAATTGCAGGGAAAATGCAAGAAAGTTCTCACTTGGCTAGTATATGAAGTCTTTTTTATTTAATTTTTTTTTTGTTGTAATTGTGTAACCACTCTACTGTTACTCCCTTATCCTTTTGTTTATGTAGTGTAGTTTCATGGGAAAAGCTCCTTATCTTCTGGTCTATGCCACCTTGTCTCCCTATATCACCTATGTCTCTCTATGTCACCTTTGCAGCATCTGTGCAGCAATACTCTGTGTCAGCAGAAACACTGTTCCGTGAGGCAGCCTTTGCTTTTTACCAGTTTTGGAACTTATTAATACAATATAACATTTGTGTTACCTGGCCTAGTAGTTTATTGTAAGGCACTAGGGGATGCAGTTGGTGGTTGCAGTGTTCATAGTGTGTGTTTGTTGCACAGCTTGTTGCAATGGTATTTCATGTGTCAGCTAGAGGAAGGGAGTAAAGGTTCTTCCTTTTCCCTGGGTTTGCTTCCAGCACTGTGATGCATCACAGTCAACAGTGCAGAATGGGCTGCACAAGGTTACCCCATTTTCGATTTTTCTGTGGATAGTATAACATCTGAATAGCCACTGACAACTCCACTGCTCAGATGTCTTCAGAACAAAACATCAAATGAGGTCTGAGCCAACTACATTTTAATGAAGCAACATTTTGTTAATCAATTCTATAAAACCTAGCTCACCAAATTTCTGAAGAAGTCAATAAACAAGAGAGAGAAACCACAGATTTATCAATGCCTAAACCAGAAGACTTTGATTGTATAGCCTACCAAACCCATAGAACAAAAACATCAATGTTGAAATAATTCTTCTGATGGAAAGCTTCCAGTGTGGTTTTGACAGTAGCATTTTTAAAGATGTTATAGTTAATTGCTCTTTTCTTAAATGATTGTATGAACAAAAACATTCAGTGCTCTTCCTACCTCAAACTTAGGTCCTGAACCCCAACCAATCATGAATTATTATGAATGTATATATATATCTTACAAACCTGTTAAATCATGAACATCCTGTCAAAAGTTACTTCTTGTTATAACTGACACAGAACTTTTGTTCTCTACTTCTAGCTTTTTAGGGAAATATTACTGACTACTGGAAGTAATTTCTTTTAATGAAGAACTGATTACAAAATAAGAACTTATCACTGAGTACTTTTCATTTTGCACAGTTCAACTGCTGGAGAAATATCTATGTCCTCTCACCATAGATGATGAGCACCCATCAGTTCTGTGGAATGTGATAGGATATGAGGATGCCCAGCATATGGTGGAAAGGGCCTGTGGTTAGCAACACCTTCTGGCAATCATTAGCTAAAAAAAAGGGGTGAGGGACACGGGTTTTAATTAAAAATTATGTCTCCAGTCAGCTGTTTGTAGCTGCATAGTGCTGAAGGGTGAAATCATTTGTGAAACAGACAGACTAAAAAAAAAAAATATATTAAAACTCCCTCAACTTTTATAGGCAGAGGTGTCTACAGTTTTAAGCAGTACTTCCGTCCTCAAGATTCAATATGATCTGTATTCTGGTGGTGAAGTCAGGAACACTTAGTGAAGGAGGATCTTGTCTTTTGGACTTCACTGTGCCACTGATTACAGATATTCACATGTTGGAGTATGGTAAGAGAGCAGCAGAAGAAAAAGCTTGCCTCCTGGCTAAAGCAGTGGGATACTTCTCTGAAGTATGCCATGCTGCCTCTGCTGCAGACTGCTCCTGTGATTTTGGTCAAGTCACACAAATGTAAATCTTAACAGACAATCAAGAGTTGGTATTGTCCTTAACTCTTGACATCGTCTACAGTTTGCAGGTCTCAAGCACTCCTAGTAAGAGTGACAAAAATCCCTTTAGTCATTTAACATTGAGTTAACTTAAAAAGGTCCCATAAGGTGCTTCATGTTGGATGAAAAATTAACTGATGCTTTTTGGCTGCAATTTGCCAGTGTCACTCAGTCTGAATTACTGATACATACTAGAAAGTAAAAAGCAACCAGTTCTCAGGCTGCACAAAGAAATGGGACTGAATTACTGGGATGCAGTGTCAATACAGAGAAATACAGATATTTCTGACTGGGTGTTAGCAAGACTAAGCTAATTGTAAGGACAAGTCTTAAGCAATTGAATACCTTCTTATTCAGAGAGCAACATCAGAAAATATTTTTGAAACTCAGTTAGGTGAAAATTAAGATATCAGACAATGAAGACTGTCAATGTCTAGAGTAGCTCATTATGCTGAACTTTTGGAAATTTAGAAGAATTCTGGAATTCTATTCAATTTAGATACTTTTCTTGCAGATCTGTCCTGCCAACTCAAGTAAATAACCCAAACTATAAGTACTGTGCAACTGCTACAAGCTTATGCAATACCTCCATAGCACATGGATATAATACTTAGAATGGAATACATAAAAGGATCCAAATATTGTCTTCTGCTGACACATTTTTCAGCCATTTCTTTAGTACCTGATGCAACTATCATGGAGTAGATTTCAACTTTTTTTTTTTCTTTTTACATTTTTAGCATGTTCTTCTCATGTTTCAACAACTTCATGTCATCATCTTTTAATCTTGCTAAGGCTCCTGCTTTTCTAGGAATGTCTGCTTATGACGTTGAATGTTCTCCCAGAACAGTTATTTTCCACACTGAACTACTGTTCTCCTATTCTAGGACTGCAACTTGCCTCTAACTTCAAGATACTTTAAAGATATATACTTCCTTTGGGCAATTCTGTTTCTGTATCATTAACAGTATTTGCCTGAGTTCTGATTACAAGACACATGTAAACCTTGTACAGTGTATTGTCTGTATCTTTTTATACATGAGTTTTCTTGTGATTTCTTTGCAAACAGGAAAAAATTCCTTTAACAGGAAAAAAATCTTCTTTTATCTTGTTTCTTTGTATCCTTTCTTGCCTTATCTTCTTTTTTTAGAGATTACTGGGGTATATTAGTTTCTAAGTATTTCCTTGAGAGACAAGATACTTTATACCTTTGAAAGCTCCTATATAACTTCCATTGTATGGCTTTTCATTGTTCTTTTCTAGTTGTTCTTTTTGCCCCTTTGCATTTTTTGCATTTGTGTTACATTTTCCACATGACTTTTTTGATTGCGCTGTACACATTATGTGCTCTGTGCTTTAGTTTGAGACCCCTTGGAGTGTTTCTCCTTGTTTGCTGCTTGTGGTAAACCTGTGCCTGAATCTTGAGTCACCTTTCATGTGCTGTTTCATTATTTATATTCTACATGTGTAAACACATGAAAAATTGTAGAGTTTTGACAACTCAGTCTCTCCATTCTCTCAGACTTTATTTCAGACTATGTGCGCTCTGTATTCAGAAGAGACAGTTGCAGTATACCTAGATAACATAACTCGTGCCAAGTTTGTTCTAGATTACTTGCATATAAAGAGCCTTGAGGACTTGGCAGCACAGCTGTCAGGAATCAGTGGTCTTCTATAGGCAGTATAGGCAGAGCACATGCTGTTGTTATACAGAAACAGCTAGGGATAAAGGAGTAAAATGAATTAAATTTATCCATCATCTGTGTCGTATCAATCTGCATTCTCTCCCCAGTTACAAAAATGCAAGTATCTCAAATCATCCAGTATGATATATCTTGATAAAGTTTTAGAAAAAGTTGATTAATATTGATCATTCGTATCCTATCATTAAATATTACCCTAAACACCTAGTGATTTTCAACAGCAAGATTGGAAATGCATGAAATCTTTTATTATGTGCCATAACTTTAAACCTTCTGGAAAGGCTTGGCATGTTTATATGCTAGTAAATCAAAGACTTCTGAGAAATGTTCCTGGTTGATCAGAGTGATCTGTAGTAATACTCTATTGTCACAGACCACAGCACACTTTTCATTCACACAAATTTATACTTTTTCCAGTCAGTTCCTAAGTGGTGAGTGTAGGACTGTTGGAGGGACCATTCCCAATAAGCAGTTTGCATGAAACCTCTTTGGAGACATCAGTGTTGACTAGCATATTTGGGTACACTTCAGTGCCAGTTGGCCACAACAATTGGGAACTTTCCCAAGCGTGTTTAGTTTGCTCCTCTAAATATAACTTGCCTTTCCCCTCTAATGGCGTCACAACCCACATGCCAAGTCTGCTACCTGTGCTGTTTAGATTTGACACATTACGCCTCTTTCTTGCCAGCTTAACTTCTCCAGCACCTCATGTAGCAGCTCCAGAGATGTTTACAGCTCCATACAATGTTTGAGATAGGGTTTCTTGGGAGGATGATCTTTGACTAAACTGAAACAAGAAACAACTGAGCTGAAGGACAGTCTGTAGAAGGGTATCCATGAAACAGGTTTATGCTTGTTGAAAGTTATTGGTAGTAGTAAAAGCTTATTTTTACCCCTCATGAAAAGGGATAATTTTTAATCGCAGAGCTTGATCAAACAGGTGATTTTAAATCTAACTATAGCAATCAGCATTCCACAATGGTCATTTTGTTCCTAACAGCTGTTTACCATTTTACCTTTTAGAAGCATTAATTGCAAAAGTGAAGATGCAGAAATTAGGAAGAATTTTATGTATGTACTTGTAAAGCAAACAAAGAGTTCTTCGTTTAATCTGTGAGCAGTTCAAAGACATATGAAACAATAAAATACTGCTTTTAGGTTGAACAGAAACCAAGTTCATCTGTTCAGATATTATGAGGAGGAGTGCATGTAATGGAAAATTATGGGGAGATAATCATGAATGAGTCATTTGAAATTTTAAAAAAATAAAATCACAAGTTTTATTTAAATTGTTGACTCATCTGTGATTTATTTTCCCAACTGTTCTATCTTGCTTGTCTGTCAAACCACGTCCATGGTCATCTTAGCTCCTTTGCTTAAACAGAGAGTGCAAATGTATTGAACCGTTCTGCCGCTTAAAGAAATTTCTTTCTTGGTCAGTCTCCGAAAGGTTTGAGTTACAAATCTTGTATGTGTGCTTGTCTAAATTGGTTCATATGCCACCTGTTTGTTAGGAGGTGTAACGTGGCTCAATCTTAGCAAACCACAGTTAACTGCAATTTCAGTACGGTTTTCCATGTGCCGACTAGAAGGTTTGGAGTCTTGGTAAATGGACAGGAGTAGGAGTAAGATAAAATGTTGCCTTTTGATTTCCATCTGGATGTGCAGAGAAGGAGCAAGACATATTCTGTCATGGTAAGCTGCTATCTGGAGATGTAGAGGCAGATAGATAGTGAAAACGGTGGGGTTAAGAAGGAATTTCTGAGTGAAGAGAGGCTCTCAGGGAAAGAATTGTTTGGTTAAAGGAGAAATAGACCATGACATATTTATGTAAAGTGTAGCTGCTACACAGGAGCTACACCAAATGTATCTATTTGTTTTCTTAACAAAAGAGAGACCAGTGGGTGAAGTTGAAAAATGAAAAAAAGATTTGAACTGATGAAGTTAAACTAATTATGTCCTGTGTAAAATTTTTCTATGAGTATCTTACCCATAAGGTATTGCTAAGAATGTATGTACACATCACACTCAGGAAAGAAAAATTTTATATGGGTAATGCTGGTTAAATCTGTGGTTGACTTGTGCCATTTTTTCTTTCCAAATGAAGATTCTTCCTAATGCATTTCACCACATGGCAGATACTGTGATTTTACTATTCTGTCAGCCACAGGTGCATATAATGTATATACATCTTATGCTCATTATAAATATGGTGCTCTTTAATTTTTTAAGGCTATCCTATGCCACCTTAAAAACATATTAACATTGCCACTGCTTGACACTTATCAAAATTTAAAGCTGCTTGATAATAAATGTATATTGTATCCATTTAACATACATAACAGACAGGTTCATGCTGCAGTTAATATGAAATAAGCCCAGATGAAATACTAAGAATTAGGAACTGCCTGGCCTGAGGTTACTATGTTATTTTATCTTGTAGTTGTGATCAAACTTGTTTGTGTCACAGTATTTCCTTTTTTAAAAGGTGAATGATTTTACAGCTAATTTTACCACTCTGTAACTTTCAGTTTCTTAGTCTGGGATGTTAATCTTGCTTGTGGTTATAACAGCAGACTGAATCTGGATGTGACTCTGTGTTGCTGTGGATGTTCCTTTTCACATCATTTGTTTTAGGAAAGTGCAAAAAGCTGTTTTCAGGTTTGTGTGGTTTTGGTTTTGTTTCACACAGTTACAGGAATAGTTATTTCTAATAGTAAAATTCCCTCAAGTGTACTTAATCAGTGGTGGACTTCTTTTGTGCTTGATTATAATGTTTTCTTGTCATATTTTGATGATTTGTTTAACATTCAGTTCAGGCTCCCAGGGTAGGATTCACGGCACCTAACTTCAGACATCTACAGCGTAGGCAATTCTGTCTTTACTGCCTCCCACCTCTGTGGTGTGATTCATCTCAAACTAAAATAGACATCTAAAATAGGTCAGAAGCAGTGCCCCTTGAATGTGCCTGTCTATTGACTTTAAAGGGAGCCTGTGGTAACGCACAGTGACACTGGCCCTTAGACTGCAAATAAAGCCCACCAGAAGACGCTGATGTACATTCCTGCCCTTGCTTTCTTGAAAGAAAGTGATGGAAACAGTACCTTACATACATTGACGGGGAGCTTTCAATGTGGGGATGTAGTCCTTGCTCAACAACAGCCACATAATTCTCAGCTTCCCACATGGTATCACTCTACCTGAGGCTCTCTGTCCATGAATAGTGCTATTCTTTTGATCTAGCATCTTCATAGTCTTACCACTGATCTTTCAGCACTTTCAGAATGAGCTGTGACTGCAGACCACCAGGCAGCAGTCAGCTGGGACAAGGTTTTGTTTTATAGATGAGAGCAGCACTGTGTCAGTATCTCAGTGTTTAGCATTTAAGTTTGATTTAACTTTTATGCTTTTGTCAAGTAGCTGTTTTTCCAGACCATCCAGTCAAAGTGTATGTTTGTAGACCACGATCTTTAGTAACGACACTTCTTTCTTCCGTTAATATTGGCACAGACACACCCGTGTTAATTATTGATCCATCTTCATCTCGATTTTCTAGCTAGAGATAGAGATTGAGCCATAAGAATGTTAAGGACTTATATATTACACCGATTAGTAATATATTACACTTTACATCCATGGCAAGATAAACTGTGAATAATGGTGCTTAGTCACTTGCATGGTGAATATTGAAGGGAATTTTTTTTCCTTTTCTATGTCATCCCCACTGAATTCAGAAAGGAAATAAAAATAATTGCATTTTTCCTATGTCCTATAAATAATTTCTTACTTAATAGCTCATCCTACTTTTATTTTTTCAAAATATGGTTAATAAGGAATAAAGGTGGCCATTGTGAAGATTAAGACTTAGAAGATTTTGGGGGGGGATTTAGCATAGTTTTAAGGCATTCAGCCTAAAGCTCATGCAATTATATTGTTGCCTCTTAATTATTTTTTTTTAGAATTTTCAGAAATATAAGGATAATTGAAAATCAACATTAAATTATCCTTAATCAGCACAGCATATTCTGTTTTCCCAAGTCTGAATTATGAAGGACACGAACAAAGGAAAAAATTTATTTTTGTTTGAATTTACATTTCCAAGCGTTAGAAATGTATCTTTCCACTGTATTTTTATATCATTATTTTCTTCCCAGAAAAAATGCAACATTTGCTTCTCCTTAATAGGCATGCAGTTGCTGGATTGTTCTATATTTTTATAATATTTTGTAAGGGGAAGTGAAAGTCTGCTGAGTCAAGAGCTGGAACAATCATTTGCCCTCAGGATAGTATTGACTGTTTTGTTTTATAATCCCGTATCTTTTCTGTGATGGAAAGATGACTTTAGACAGTACCAGCACACAAACACTCCCACTGCACTTTTAAAAGGGAAAATTGCATCAAGAGGTTAAGGACAACTGCACAAGAAATAGGATACATTTTTAGAAGACACACTGTTTCTGGTTTCTACCATGACCACTTATCTTTGTAAGGCTGTATGTATGACAATAAAAGACGTGTGCTATAGTAAAGTCTTGAAGTCTTTTCAAGCTAATAAGTTATCGCTGATTTGTGGTATGTACTTAAAAGAAACCAACCAAGCAAAAGAAGAAACAACATTAGAAGGTTTGAATGTTTGTCTTTAGCTACAAATGGGAATTTTACATCGTCTATAGAAGACTATGTTTTGTGAATAGAATTGGAGCAACAGGTCTGACATTTTCAGTCTTGCTCAGTCACTCCAGGCCTGTTACATGTACAACAGTGAGACCTAATGCTCAAAATGGCATATAGCAGCATCAGCAGGGCTGAAGTGAAGGCTATTCAAAGACTGAGCATCCTTGAAAATTGGATGAAAGACATCTTCAATTAAACAGATGAACTGATTACTACTTCTGGAAGTATGACTGTAGATATTGCTACCATTAACAGTCCTTTAGCAGATTCCAGTTCCAAAGGTTGTACTCCTATTCAGAATTGTTGCTCCAGTTAGCTACGGGAGAGAAAGGCTATTAGGCTAGTTCTACTTTTCTTAACTTCAATTCTTGCACAATGTGAAAGAAGGTGTGATTAAGCCATTTTATGTGTTTTATTGTTTCTATTCATGTTTCTTCATTTTATGTTCATTTCATTCAGAAATACGTTGACTGACACTATGGAAAAAATATGAAATTTTAATTGAGAAAGAAAACGCTTCTTTTTGCAAAGGTCTACTGATAGCTGCAATAATTACTCAAGTGAGTATTCCCAGTTCCCATGTACAATATGGGACTAATCAGTTGTGAATTCTAGCTTTTGATTTAGTTCTTTAAGTTCTTACTCAAAGGACCAGTTTAGCAACTCATATCACTCATTAAGACACAAGATATTTTCCAGATGAGGCAGAAATAGAAAGAAATGATGAAGACAATTGCCTTGGCACAAGCTTTCCTGACAGCCTTTATCTTCTAGATATAATTCTGCCACTCATTTTCATTAGCAGTTTACTCTCTGAGTAGTTTTTATATTCATGGAACAGGATATATCTCGGTGTATGTAAAGGTTGCAGAATTGGTATGAAATAAATTAATACAATGAAAACAAAATAGTACCATTAGGAAATAAAAAATACCTTTTGAAAGGGGGAGTGATATTAGGGAGGATATTTATCTATAGTGAGCTGTGCTAAGTTGTAGTGCTTGAAGACATTATCTCAAATTTCTGTCTCCTTTTGTTTTTCCATCATAGGCCCTCATCCTATTTTTAACCTCATGATGAGGCACATAATGTAAGATGTTCGCTTAAAAAGAAAAAGCCTTTCTGCTGAGGATGATACATAGGCAATGATTATCATCTCTTATGTTCTTTCATAATTTCTCTCATCCTTAATGTACTGTGATCCTTTGCAGTAATTTACGTGATTTAGATTCTACATTTACTGGTAAGGAACGACTCTTATTTTGGCAAGCACAGTGATACCACTGCATATAATGTTACCATATAAACAACTTAAAGGATGTAAGTAACGAAAGTGATACCTAGGTGATGTGACACAGGGTGAAAAAACAAGCTGACTGTTTTCACTACTACTTTGCTGCCATCTGGGGTCACATTATTTTGGAGGTTTTGGTCTTGATTCATCAAGAGTTAATGTTAGATTTGACTGGAATTTTATTAACAGTACTCATTAATGCATTAATGCAGTCACTGCATTAAAAGTGTCTTTAGTTCCAAAGAGCCTCTAGACTTTTTTCATTAAAAATGTAGTTATGCCACAAAACAGAAATGTCATTCTTGGCATCAGAAGAGAATGGCAGAGGACACAGGTTGTGTACCAAATATAGTTTAGTATCTGTGCTTTTGGCAGTTGAAGCCCAAGAGTTGTAGAGAAAAGTATGTAATTCCAAATCAGGTAAGATACATCCTAGTGGAACAGAGGAATCTTCCCTCCAGTTTTTGCTGCTTTGTTTCATTAAACATTCTCACAACTCTGCCATCCTCTTGTCCTATAACTCTCACATTATGCTGTGTCCAGAACACTTCTCTACAGTCAAGAATTATGTTTTCATTCAGTTTCTTTTTTGGATTCACTCAATGAGTCACTGTCATCAACACATAACTTTAAAATACGTGAAACCAGTGGTTATATCACACTGATTTCAGTTACCTAATAAGCTTCTGTGTACAATCTTGATTTATTGATGGTCAAGTTACATGGAGGAAACACAGATATAGTTCTGAGGTGTTGAAGTGTTTAAAGAAAAACTGAACAGTACTTTGGATATTTCATCCTAGCTTTGTTGAACCATGCAGAAAGGAAGTCAGACAACTATTTAATCAATAAGTCTTGAGAATGCAAGAATTAATTTCTCATGCCTGTGAGGACCAGAATATTATAGATCACTGCTGCACAAAAGTCCTAGCTCTGGTCAACAATTGCCTATCCAGAATGTAGAAAAAAAAATTTTACTTCTGCCCAAGGAAATAAATTACAAAATTGGGCATTGTGTCTTTTGGACCTGCGGTTGCATTTGATGATTGTTGATTATGGACTGCATACTTGACAAGTTGTTGAAAATGTATGTTCCTATCTTCATAAACTCACTTAGATCTTGAATCAGTTATTTCAAATTTTTTGACCTTTTTATAGCATAGAGATAATGTTAGAAAAATGAATTTAGAAATTTGTCATTTTAGAGAGAGATGATTATGAAAGTTTGAAATAGATTAATCAATGTTGGCTCTGTTTTTTCAAAATAATTACAAAACATGGTAAAATGTCCCAGTATATACAACAAAGCAAGGGTACTTCAAAAAGGAATTACAATCAGATTTGCATTTCCTATGAAAGCTTCAGTCATTGTTCTAGCACTTGAAAGGGAAGCCATCGTAGAGAATACACCTGTTTGGACATGGTTTATCCTTTATTAATGCTGACATATACAGCTAACAGAAGATAATTTCTTCTGCAGTGTACTTCATAGGTTACACAAATCCTTATGTTTGAGGTTAAAATAGGACTCGTAAGTGCATACTGAGTTGGTACTAGCATTTGCTCTTGTAAGGCATGCTTCCCTGTACAAGCATCGGCATTTGTATATTCAAGACACAAAGCAACAAAGAGCAATGATGGAGAATAGTGATAAACAGTTCCTAATTACAGAAACAGGATGAATAACAGGCTTTACTTATCAATAAGATAAGCTGATCTATTTCTATGAGCCTTCCATTCTAAAATGATTTTCTGTTTGTGCCAGCAGGCTGAAAGGGAGCAAAATATCCATTGTACTGTTTCATTTTCCTTAATTTGCCTTCCACTTCACTTTCTGGGAGCTATACTAGCTGGGAAAGGTTAGTTTCTGAAACTTGATACGAATGAGTTTTATACATTCTTTAAAGTGTATTCATGTGTCAGATAATGGCTTTGTGTTGCTATTTGATAGAAAAATGGAAACAATTTTGCTGTAGAACTTCATTAAATGAGCTAAAATCAATTGTAAATTAATTTGGATATGGAGAACAATTGGATATGATGTGTGACTTTATGAAGATATTAATTGCAATTTGTTATGCAATATGAATATCTTTTGTCTAAACTGTGGTAAAGGTTTAACATTTTTTCATCCATTAATAGGTGGAGATCAGAACTCTTTAAGCATTAACAAATTTCAGTTTAAAGTAAATTTAGGCAATTTTAGCCAGATGAGTAATGTATCATATGATACTCCCTGTTTTCTACAAATACAGATATTAAAGAACCACCAAGTACAGTATTGTAAGTTTGGAAACTTAGTAGGGTAGCTGTGAATTCATGAAGTAAAAGTGATGTGGTCTAGGTTTAGTGTGAAAGCTCTCTAATGATTTGTAAATCACACACTCTCAGTGCTCTTGGAAGAAGACATGTTTCAATAACATGGTTTTCTCTGATAGAGGCAGAAATCAGGACAGTATGTGATATCAAGTCCCCATTTCTGGATAATTACTCACCTAATTTAATAAGAGCTAGTGATTTAAATCTTAACTCGAAACATCTGGTTTTCTATTGCACTACATATTCTGAAGAGAAACTATACCACACAAGCAGTAGTGTGTTTGTCAATTGAAAAAAAGTGCATCTTGTCTCTGCAGTTAGAGATTCAAGGTTTTGTATTAGTGTCCCTGAATTTTCAAAACATTTTGTATAATCATCTGGTTCTTTTTGATGTGTAATTTACTGGGTTTAAATAAATAAATAAATATTATCTCAACATAGTTCTACATTTTTTGTATCTGCTTTAAAAACTGGTAGGCTGCACATCAAAAAAGGAATTCTAGTTTGTTGGGTGTTTTTTAAATTATACCACACTGAAAGTTTGGGAGAGGGGTATTTAATTAAAATGCAAAGTCAACATAACACATAGAATTTAGATTCAGAACCAGGTAACTCAGTAACTTTACTGTTTCTAAAGCCATCTCAGGAGCATTGCCACGTCTTGTACTTTTAAACATGTAGAGTTTATTTTCTTTTCACATAGGAGATATTTTTTTCCTCCACTACAACTATTTCTCTTTATGGAATAATTAAATAATTCATTGGAAAACTCATTGGAGCAAGTATTTGAAGTATTTGAATTGGGATTGCTTCCTTTGCGAGCACCACTACTGCTGAGTTGTAGTTATGGTCTGTAGGTCTGTTTCTGTATTTGTCCTTTTGGGTCTGTGCAGTTTCCTTTGCTCTGTTCCACTTCTGCTTGCTTTCAGGCTGTGTCGCTTGATACCCAGCTTAGTGGTTGTGGCATTCAATTAGGCATGGCAGACCTGGTTTCAGCTCCTTCTTCTGAGGAGATTGCTGAATCCCAGCTTTGGGGCTGGTGGCTTTTCTGAAATGTGACTGTCTGTGTAATGGTGAACATGTGTTCTGCCATGCATCGGTTCAGACCTTTCTGAGTTTACCTATACTCTGACTGACTCCTGAGAGGAAGCTGGTTTCATGCTCCTCAGAAGAACACTCTTTTAAACAATGGTTTTCAGGCTGATTGGGTGTTACATCAGAAGTGCGTTCTTAGTCCACGATTGTCCTGCAAGAATGTGGTGTTGGACTGTTTTGCTTAAAGTGAGATAAAAGAAAATTTATAGCCATTACTGGGAGGTCATTACTGAGGTAAAAGTGGAGAGACAGAACAGTTATCATGCCTTGCCTTCTCCCCATCTCTATGCTGATTACCTAGGGAGATGTGTTTGTCGGAACTTAATCGGGGGTTAGGGGGTGGTGTGCTTTTTTGTGGTTATGGTGGTAGTGGTGGAGTTTTTAAGTGAAAATTCCTTCACCTAAGAAGGAAAGCCAAAGCAACAACACATAAAAGAACAGGAGCAGTATTTTGAAAAGCAGTATTTTTTTTTTCCAAAATAACAGACTGGTAAGTCAAGGCAGACAGCAGTCCCAATAACAGGTCCCAGCAGAAGGCTGCAGCTAGAAGATGGTGTGCAGCCCTTGGGGAATACACAAGGAACTAGCAAATCAAAATACAGCAATAGTGTTATGATAACGGAAGGCATTATTGAGCCTGTCATTAGAGCAGCTATGTTTAATTTTGGTATTGACCATTTCCTAAAGATGCTGATTATTTTTTTAGGAATGAACAGTCCAAGGTTTATCAGATGCCAGTATGGGAGAGTGAACCGAGTTTCCTATATCCCTGACAGAAATAAGCATTAAAAAGTTTTGCACCTGAATTCTTTAAATTTTGAGAAAACTAAGAGGCAAGTGTTTGTCTTCATTCAGGGCAAAGGATTTTACGTCTCCATAAGAGAAGCTATGGTCATTGCAATTCAGGGAAATAGTGCACACGTTTGGTAGGTAGGCTATAAAGGAGAAAGTATCAGCACAGAATAAAAGGTTCTATACTTCCAATTACCAGCAATCTGGTATCTTTCCTTTGACCAGTTGAGGGACCCCTTTGCTAATACCAGTATCTAGATTTTCTGGAAGAGAACTCAGGGGGGAGAATAATCTGTAATATGAAACCTAGGCCTCGAGAAGATGTTCCAGACAGTAGTTTTGCTTTGATTCAGTAAATGTTATAGAAGCAGTATCATGGTAATTATAAGAAATGGTTAGACAGTACTAGGATCGAAGAGGATTTTATCTCTTTGGTTTACAAAATGCGATTATTATGGTGTATGCAAAGCTGGCATGCACATTTAAACAGACATCTCTGCATCTATCGCAACTCCTTTCATAGTCATTATACTTTAGAAGCTGTGTTATCTTCACTTACTAAAAGCATAAAACAGAATAAAAAACAGGGGCAGCCTGGCAACTCACCAGGCTTTTAGATTTTTGACAAGTCTCATTTTGAAAGTACCATTTCTTAAGTGGTTTTTTTGTCTCTCTTTTAAACCTTATGAATAAAGAACAAAGTGCTTGACAGAATTTATAAAGATAGTTTTACATTTTTTACCCTTTACCGAAACCTTACGTTTCAATTTTTGTAAATGGAAAACTTTTATTTGTTGCTAAAAGGTGTCAAGTTCTTTGAATATTGCTTTCTTTAATGTCTTCATGTAGTTCAAGTGATCTGAATGTGAAGAAAAAATGAATGCTTTTTCGATGATCAATGCAGGTGTTCACAAGTAGTATCAACATTAAAAAATAACTTATACAAAAGGTATTGTGTATAGGTAATGAGCTAAGCTGTAGGTCTATAGTTTTGTGAAGCACAGTAAGGCTCAGAATAAAATTTCAACCTTATACATACTAATGTTAGGCAAACCATTTCTAAAGAGAGGTACAGACTGAAGATGAGATAAAAGCATTAGAAAAGAATGAGAAAAGAGATGCTTCTGATGTTTTTTATGTTTAAACTGACTGTAGCCCTGTAAACAATCTCACAAATATTTATTTCCCACTATTTGCAGTCTGTAGTAGTACCAAAAAAATAAGAAATATAAAAAACACTAGTTTGGCGAGCAATACGCTGTTTCTTTTATCTAAGCAAAACAGTCAAAACAAAAAATATGCTCCACCTTCGTGATATTTAAAGCTGGTATGTGTTAACATAGCTGTCAGGAACTGAAATGATAAAATTATCATTGTTATCAAATACAGCTATAAACTGAGCACAAGACATGCTTCAGGTTAGTCAGAAGAGGTCCTCTGTTTTTCACTGTGCATGCTTGCTTGAAATGAAACTGTGTGTTATTGGTTAACTGGGATGCTTAGCATAATCACTTTGCAAGGCTGTGGTGGAGGGAGGTGATTATCACTGAGAACAGATGGGCAGGTCCAAAGCGTTGCCAGATTCTGCACAAGCTCCATGTACTGTAGGTTCTAGCTCCCTTTTCTTCGTCATTTCTAATTTTTATTCACTGTGCATATTTTGAAGGGCTAGCTGAGTTAGAGGTCAGGGAGCGGTGACCTTACAGTTTAGCTCACGGATGTAGGAGTGGGGAATTCAAAGCGCTGTCACTGTACGTCTGAACGGATGGGGCAGACTGCATTTTGTACGACTGCCTCCCTAAATGTATGAAAGGATTTATCTCCGAGCTTAGCACTCTACTCTGCATCTGTAGCTCTCTGTGGATTGTATCGTGTGTGTGACCAGAAATGATATTCTCGGATATGAACACTGTCTCTGCCTCTCCTAAAGTGCATCCTCCTAATGGGACCCGGTTTTATACTTTTCAGGTAAGTGAACTTTCATAAAACTGAAAGGATTTTTCTTGGTACTTAATCAATAGGTAAACTTTGAGTAAGAGGAGGTAATAGCTTAAGAAGCTTCTATGTTAATTAGTTTTGTATTGGTAGGAGAAAATATGTAAGAAATCAATATCATCCAAATAAGTTTGCTGCCTTGGAAAAAATCAGCATGTGAACAGTTTCTAAAGAAACCGTGACA
Source organism: Hypotaenidia okinawae (assembly GCA_027925045.1). Lineage (NCBI taxonomy): Eukaryota > Metazoa > Chordata > Aves > Gruiformes > Rallidae > Hypotaenidia > Hypotaenidia okinawae. The sequence continues at coordinate 20,359,341 of BSDF01000001.1, read as the reverse complement.
TTGCATTCACAGTGATTTTGCTATTCATTGTCTTTCCCAATAATACCATTTTACAGTTCATTAGATTTATAGTTCCTTAGGTGGGCTCACACTGTCTTTCTGTTTAGTTCAGATAAGCACCGTGTTGGAATTATCAGAAATCCCAAATTTGTATCCTACAAAAAAATAATAATATTAAAAACTTTGTGTGTTATACCTGCCTGGATTTTTATTATATTAATTGTGAATCTAGTTTCATGCTAGCTGATGCTTAATTTGATTCGTGTGGATAGTAATCATACATGTACAATTGATAGAACAGCAGAATCTATTGCTAAGATTATTAAGGTTCTTTCTCAGTTTTAAGCCAAGTTTTCCCTCATTCAGGTAAATAAGCTTGTGTGCTTAGCTAAAGGTAAGAATTTATTATATGCTCTAAATCTAATATGCAAAGCAGTCTAATTACAACCATCTTTCAGTAGCATTTAATTAAAAGAAATTTTCAGTGCCTTGGCTCTGGAAAACTATATAATCCTGCATTAAGACTTAACAGTAATAACACACATCCTCCCCCTACCCCCAACCCCAGCTGCTCCTTACAGCTATCTGGTCCTGCAGGTCAATTCAACCACTCCACTACTTAAAGTGGCAATAGCTTTTCCAGCTCAGCTTCTGATTTAAACAACCTTCCTGTCCCTGAGCATATAACAGTTTTGTCTTTCTGGTTACTTTATGCTATTGCATAGTGATGTCTTTAATATGTAATAAATACTGTTTATGCTACCAAACAATCTGAGGCAATTAAAAGTTGATCATAAAATACCTGGCAAACTTCTTTCCCAAAATGCAGGCATCCTATTCTTTGGGTCCAATAGCTGCATTTTATTCTTGTCTTCTTTTAATCCATTGTTTTTAATTGTACTGTCTTGCCCTTCTTACAGTGTTGTCAAATGATAGTTGAGGGCTGTGCAGAAAGAGTGGCATCCTCCTAACAGTGACGATCTGCTGATCCTGGCAGTGATTCAGAGACATGAATGCCCCAGGCCTGTTTCTCTACAGCATGACTACTTTTTTCACACACTGACATCTAAATATTCTGTATAGCCTCATGTAGCTATGCTCTTAAACACAGTTCCTGACGTCAGGTATTCTTTCTGGGTGTGTTGAGTGGAAAAAGTCACTAAAATTAGGATGCTTGGTTGTGATACCAAATTGACTGTTTTATTATGTGAAAGTGAGCGCTAACAATGAAGGTTATAATTTTTTTCAGTATGTATTGTTGCTACTAGCAATCTCTGTGATTACTGTAGACATTATCCCACATACAAAAAATTCTCTTTTAAAATTACTTCCACTGATTTTTAAGATGAGGGGACAACAATAAAAGGGGAATATAACCAAATTCCCTGTTGCATTCCAGCTACTTTAATGAGCAATGTAGAGTTAAATGACCTTGGAATATAAAGCTGCTAATTCAGGGCAGTCTGTTTTTGTGTTCTAGAAGAGCCTGGTGTTATTAGTGCTAAAAGAATCCCTGAAAAACTAAAAAAAAAGACAACAAAAAAACCCCAAAGAAAGCCTACATTTCCTGTGAGATGCCCTTTTAGAATTATTTTTATTTATTTATTTGTTTACATATGTGCAGTATAAAGAAAGATATGTGAAGCAACTTTCCAACTCTTGCCTTGGTTTGCCTTCCTTTGTCATTCCTTGCTTCCTGGGTTTTGACCAGTGTTTGTGGTATCTTCTCCTTCCTTACCTCAGTCATTGGTTACAAGTATAGTCATTGCTGGAGAGGACTTCATATGACTCTTGTTAATTGTTTTGATCTGTTTTAAAGTACTTTCACCTTTTGCTTTCTTACCTGTTCTACTGTTTGTATATGTAATATTGTAATCTCTTTGAGAGAGAATCTTTTTAATTTAAATAGCTTGCAAAGTTATCGGACAGCTCAATCGTTCTTAAATTGAAACATATATGTTGGTATTTAACCTAAATATGTGAAAGTAATCTTAGCAAAGGCAATGTCTAGCATGTTTCAAACTGACCAAATACAAAAATTGTGACACAAGGGCCTGAACTCTGACTAATGGAGGGTAATGAGTGATTAAGCTACTGAATTAATTGTACATGGATGTAATGATCAACCAGCTGAATTAATTGTACAGTGATTAAAAAATGCAAGGTTTTAATTCTTTTGGCAACAAAAATGGTAATGACAGAAGCACAAAGCATGTGTGCAAGTTGCCACTTTATTATGGGCATTTCACTGATGTTCTTAGGAAATAAGACCAAACTGGCCCCTACTGGCCAAGGAATCAGACTGTCTTTGCCTTACAGGGACCTACCAGAGCCCTGGGACAGGGGAGAGTGATAATTAGTGGATATTTGTACAAGTGTTTGAGTATTTTGTAGTATTTTAATGAAATGCTTTGGAAAATACACTTTGAAATCAACTTTATAAAGTTTGTTCACTTTATAAGTAAGCATTAATTGAAATCAGAAGTCTGCTGTATTTTCAATTCCAGAGATTTTCTTGCCGGATTAACTATTTTTAGTAGATTAAATTAACGCGGAATTTCTCAGCAACTAATTGCAACAGTTAAAATTATATTTTCACCTGTAGTGACACAAGATGAATAAACAGGTTTTTTTCACTTACCCTCTGTCTCCCCCTTTGTTGTGGTTTATTAGCTTCCTTGGTTGCCAGGACACCTAGTGTTCAGAAAAAGTATTGAATTTTAAAATTTCATAACATTTGCAACTGACTAAAAGCTCTGAAATTCCTAGTACCTTTGCTGTGCTCAAGAAATGTGTCCTGAAATTCTGCAGAAGTTAGAAGTGTGACTTGGTTTGGTATATTTGTTGAACCACTTGCTATTAATAGAAGCTTAAACTTTGATCCATAGACTGTGCTTGATTAAAGCAATTAAAATAGAACACTATATGAGAGGAGGTCATATAAAGAAGTTATGTACTGTATGAAAGGAAGGAGTTATTATGCTATTACAACCAAGGTTCAGTTTTATAATAACAAAGGTAATATGAAAGTTTAGTGCTTTGTATCTCAGTATCTCCATTTCATCTCAATTTGCTTGTTCCAACCTTGGCAGACATCTGCAGCTACGTAACAGAAAGCAGAGATTTTCTTTCTTTTTGTCTTCAAGCTCAAGAAAAAGATAATATTTCTGTACTGTCTGTGGATAAATTATTTTGTCAGCAATCCCACTGTGATCATGTATTGTTCGTGAACATTGTAAACATCAAAGACCAAGTACTAATACTGCCTTGTTCTCTGGTTGGTATTCTATTTCACTGTATTTAGTGGTTATTTGCATAAAATAATGATACAACTGGAAAAATTTGGATTAGAAAGGAGATATTTTAGACTTGGTTATTGGTTATAAAATTGGAAACAATGCACTCAATTTTTTATTTTTTTTAAATAAAGATGGTTTTATAAAGAACTTGAGGGTCTTTCCTTTTTTTATTAAAGCGTAGCACCAAGGAACTTAATTTTGAAATTTCAGGTTTCAATATTGCAAGTTGCACAATACTGCCTTGATCATTTAAAAGCAATGTAAGTTTACATTGGTGTTTATCATATCCAGTAAATATTTTGTTTGTTTTTTTTTTAAATTGGTTCTGTACACTAATACCTGTGAATCCTAGCTTCCATAACTTTTTAACATTCAAAATATCTTTATATTATACGCAATGTTTATTTCAACAGAATTTGAAATTCAAAGTGCTTTTTTTTTCTGTTTCAACAACTTTGGAAAAGAAAAACCAACTGAAATATTTTTATGAACAGTATTTTTAACTCTTGTAACTTTCAGGGTAAGGCTAAAAGTAATTGCCAATAGGCAGGACTTAGGAACTAGGCATGGGCAGTACAGAGGCAATAGAGAGAGACAAATGCTCAAATTGTGGCCACACCTGGAGTTGCATGGATAAGGCTGCATCATTAGCTTTGCAATCAGCAGTATTAGTAGCAGTTTCCTTGAATGTTAAACAGAACCTTTCAAACATTTGGAAGTGATACTATCTTATTTTATAGTCAGGTGAAATTTGTCATTTATAAATGAACTCTTTGGAAAACTAGAGTATACTCCTTTTTGCTAGCAAATGTTGAAGGGATGGCTGGTACTTTCTGAAACCTTGGGCTGGAGGTTAAAGCAAATTTTTAAAGTGGTCAGATAATCAGAAGACCTATAAAGAAATAAAATTACTTTTTTACATAACCTGCAACAAATACCTGCAAGTGTTCATATGACATAAAAATGTAAATGCAAATGTAAGTTCTGTAAAAGAGCATTGCCAATCAAAGGTTTGAAACTGAGTTACTGGGAAACATTTCTATACATGAACCATACCTATCACCATGATATTGATTACTACTGGGTTTTATTTTTTAGCAATTTAATGTTATACTCAAATGATAGTGAATTAACAAAAGAATGCTAATACAAATGTTTCTTTCTGGTACAGAATGTGCTTTGAGATGTGTGAAAAAAAGCATATTCTATTAGAAATACTAGATTCACTCAATATTTTCCTGATAATTCCTGTATTAGTAGTTTAAATGAACTGTATACTTACCCAGAACCTCTGTTTTATTTTGTCTTGCGTTTTTAGTTTTTCAGTGATCCCATTGTTCTTCCTGTATTTTCTTATATGGAAATTGTAGATGAAAATTTATAATGGCACTTACTGCATTTATCATTAGATTATGCTTTGGGCAGGTATGCCATGCTACTCTGTTTAGTAGTTTTCTTTTTGCTTGTTTTGTTCCTCTGCATATCTCTATACAATGTAATTTATCATCAAAGACAACAACATTTGAGTTTCTTTGCAGAAATCCCTAGTTTTATGTAAAATATTTTTTTTGGTGATGAAGATGGGTTATTAGTCACCTTGTATATAATGTGATCGCTCCTAGTACAACAAAGTTATTGTAAAATGTATATTGGATGACTTTATTCCTACTCTATGAAGTTTCAGAAAATGTGCAACATGTGTAGAAAATACGCAGAATGAAGGGCAAAAACCTGTGTGTACTTTCAATGCAGTGTCACCAGGTCCACAGAAGAATTGGGGAATTTGATCTTATCTCGAACCCTTCAGCTGGCTGAGCCTGTGGGCAGCTTCTCTCACCAACCCTCTGCCAGGCGTGGGGTTTCTCCCTTAGTTTTGCCTAAATAAAGACTTTTCTCTTCCTTAACACATTGGCACACTGTGGGTTTATTTACAGGCATCATGTAGAAGAGGCATGTTCTTTCTAAAAGCTTTGAGTCTATGGACAATGGGTAACTTGTATCAGCTAGGGCAGTAAACATCATCACTAAATGGCCAACTGTAACAGGAGTCTCCTGAGTGATTGATTTTGTGTGCAAAAAGTTGTGGTACAGATCACGTAGACTGTTGTAGACTTCAGAAGGTTTGAAAGCTGTGTTAGTGAATATAAATAGCAACAGTGGCAGAAAGGCTGACAGTGAAGTGTTTTTAAAGACTTCTGACATGGTAACAGTGACAGAAACTAGTAATGCTGGACCAGTGCTTTACCCTGTAGCCAAAAAAAAAAAAAAAAAAAAATTACAAAAACTGGGCAGTGTCAAAGGCAGCAAAGTGATTTGCATTGCAAATACTTTGGAAATATTTATAGCCATATAAGTAGAGTTTATATCATTTTGAAATTTAGAAGTCTCAGAGGAATAGTGTGAAAACTATGCTTATAGGTTCTTTATTTAGAAATAAATAAAAAATTACCATAAAGGTTGTTCTTATATTGCAATTGTTATTTATTCTTATTTACTACTATTATTCTGTGATATGTATTTTTGTTGCCTTTTTTGTGAAAAACAAACTCAAAGCTTTTCTGCTCGAATACAGACATGTTAATTCAGTGTTAATCTGAATGTACCCCAAAATATTAATGTTCTCTGTATCCAATTATAAACTTTTGAAGGACAAATATTTAAAAATTCTATACATTAAAATATCTTATACCAAATAAACTTCCAAAGTTTCATCTGGTAGTGTTGTTAATTTATTAAATATTTTTTGTAGAATGGAGAAGACCGTGAGCATTTCTTAATCAGTTCAGCTACACTGGCAACTAGTAGGTTTAATCACTATACCAAGTTGGTGAGAATGTGGCACTTGGACTCCAAAAATGGAACAGACTTTTTCAGGCTGGCAGGAAAATAAGAACATCATCTAATTGTTCTGCTAAAAACCCCTAAAACTGTGTTATTGTGAAATATTTAATGTGATGTGCCTTAAGTTTCTAGAGAAGTAGTTTTGTTTGCACAAGGTTTGGGTTGGTTGTGGTTTTTTTGCATAACTATATTATGCCTGAGAATTGTAGTTTGTGGTCGTGAGAACTCACGAAAGACAATGTCCTCACCACCAGTGATCCTGCTACTTGTTTTCTGGTTAGCTTCTGAGTTTCAGCTAGAATCTTGCTGAGAGCTGCCCCAACTGCCACCAATATTCCCTTTTCCTGATTAAAAATCAGTAGCACTGATTTTGGTTTTGGGTTTGTTTCTTTGTTTTCCCCAACCAGTCAATAAAATGGTCTGATAGTTTTTGTAAGTACACTGTTCTGCACGCAGTGAAGTGGACTCTATATTAACTGACTGTTTTGATCTATATACGTTTCCATCCTCCTCTGCATGGAAATGCGCATCGTTTAAGGAAGAAATGAGAAACATTAGGGTTCTTAGATAAGCCTAATCACCATGAATTTCATAGTGGAAACCAGGAAAAATATTCCTTCTCTCCAAAATCCACAAGATGAACTAGAACTATGCACACACAGAGACTCATGCTCTCAAAAAACCCCACCAAACACCTAAGAAAATAAGCAAGCATAGAAGGATCCTGTCTTGAGTATTTTTCAGTTGTAGAGACTTAGTTTACTCGAAAATAATATTACTTAGAATAACCAAAGGATAGAGAACATTAAAATACAAACCTAAAACCAAATATAAAGACCTTAAAGGCTTAAGGCAATATTAATGTAATTTTTTTTCTTTTGCCTATCATATGAAATATTTTATCAACATATTAGCATTTTATCATGTGTTGAAACTGGACAATAACCAACCAGAGCAGTTAATGCACTGCATTCCTGTCGTTCAGAGTGTGGTTTCTTCTTCTTCTTTGTAAAGTAATGGAGTGAAGAGTCAGAAGGTACCTTTCCCTTTTCTGCCTGAAGCACTGGGGCTAAAACAGAGCTGCTGTTTCTTTTCCAGCTGAGTGGATGTGACCAATAAAAGCAGGGGACTAGTAGGAGGAATAGCAATAGGAGTGCTTTCCTCCTATTCCAGAAATAGGATCATGGTACGGTTTCTGAATCATAGCTAAAAACCATGTTTCTGGCTCCTTTTCAGAAGTGCCTTCAGTGTTGGATTCTGAACCTGGACTTCTTTTACCATAGTTTGCGTTAAAAATAAAACTAGAGGAAGAAATGTACTGGTGTTTTCCAGAATAGTAAGGATTATTCCACAATAATGTGTGTTGGTTTGAAACTGGTTAGTCCATTTTCTCAAGTGAACACAAGCTCTATAGAGTGAGATAGCAGAATGCTTGGATAATAAGCTCCCCTTTTAGGGAAAAACAGAACAATACAGGCATCGTCTGCTCCAAGAGCACAGATTGAGTCTCTGTAGATGGGTCTCCTGAACATCTTGTATAAATTGTGATGGTTATTGGAACTGGCATGGGTTTTCCCTTGATGAATATTACCATTCTTGCTATGTAGCACTGCTGAAGCTTTCCCATCCCTGCCTGGGAGGAGACTCTAAGTAATTTGCTGATTTCATTGAAAATTTCAGATGTAATCCTAGTTGTTGTCTCAGATTGAGATCATACTGCCTCCTTCTTGATTTGCTACACATTGGACTCAGAAGAGGACAGTACCACTACCTGGTATTTAGTAAAAGAGGGTGTTTAGTCTGGAAGCTTTTAGTGCTGTCCTGATTAGCTTTTAGTACTGTGTATAACTTCAGCTTCAAAATTCATCTCAGTATAGCTTTTACTGTCTGAAAGCCTGACTTAATCAGCTATAAGAACATAACTGTAGTCCTCTATATCTGCTGATAGGCCTATGCTAATTAGATGTCCTCTGGGTAACAGCTAGAAATATGGTATATCAACACCTAACAAATGGTTTTCTTTTGGAGAAAAATACAGTATAGACAAAGTTGCACAGAAACAGCTTATTAAGTTTTGAAAAGTGTAAGTAAATGGAATTAGTATAATTATTAAACTAGCACAATATTTATTTTGTATAAAGCATTTTGTCCTCACAGTTTTTCTGTACATTGTTCATAAGTTTGCAAGGCAAGAGGATCTGCTACTTAGCATTTACTGATAGAGTCTACATTATCAACAGCATCAGCTGATGTTGAGATGTTGGATGATCTACCTGGAAATTTTCTCTTTTTATTACATCTGTCTTACGGCAAGAGAAAAAGCAGATGAAGACAGACAGCAAAATACTTGGCATATTAAACTGTCTTATGCTTGAAGGCAAACATAAAATGCATGATTTTGATGGTTTTAAATGAGTTGAGATGTGAATAATCTATTTTGCTGAGGAACTTACAGTCCTGTAGATACCTCTGTTTTGGGGAAATAACTCAGAAAAGCATTGAATATTCCAATTTTTTCTTTATTCATACATTGTATTTTCATTTGGAATGGAGAAGTATTTATGTGCATCACAAGATTTTTAATACTCAATTTCTTAGTAGTGATTTCAGTAAATAAATTTTACTTCACTTCAATTATTCCTGCCTGGTTCAATACTCACTTGGCAGTTCTGCTTGGCATACCATTTATAGCGGACTGTGAGGCTAGGATTATTTTGAAATGACAGCTGACATAATTCAGTTGATATAATGATTCACTCAAATATGTAAACAAATGAGAAAAATATGGATTCAGTATTTCCACTGAAAGAATCAGAATTACTGATTCATGGAAATATAAGTGATCTGTTTATATTTTTTCACTAGGAGGAATTATACAGTTTCATATGACTAAGAGTGCTTGTTCCTATGAAATGTTTTATATCCAGTGATAGGTCTAACAAAGTATTCGTGTCTTTTTGGGTTTTTGGGGGGATTTGGGGTATTTTTAAATAAAGTTTACTGCATGCATGGCGGTGGCACTCTGTGAGGAATGACTTTGTCAGCATGATCAGCTATAAGTGTTGGTGCTGAGCAAAGACAGAGTGGTAAGGACATGACAATGGCACTGAAAATGCATTGAAGGTGTGATTACATGTGGAGATGTGGTTGTGCTGTAAGCCTAATGCTTACAGCGAAGCAGAATAAGAATTATAGACCAAAATAGAATCTGATGTGTGTCATCCATATTTGGGGGGCCAGGTAGGTTATTTTGGAATAGGTATAGTCAGGTCCTATTGGCTGAATGTCCACAACTAGAGGGAAAGCACTTGATCCACTCTCAAAGATTATTTTTCAATTTCGTTTTGTCCAGGAGGTATCTAGTTCAGGCACTGTGAAATCAGTTCATACTGCAAAACAAAGCAAGTTGTGATAATGGGGAAACTTGCTTCAGATCTCCTCATGCAAGCTAAAACACTAATGTAGACTTGATTTCTGTGATGGCAGGCTCTGCTGAGCAGCATTTCAGAGTAAGGGCTGAGTTCTGTGAGTTCAAAATAGTATTCCTCTGAATGAGTCTAGAAAGATAAGCCTCCCTATGCTGAGATAATCTTGGACAATATACCTATATTGATAAAGACTGTCTTGATTCACTAATGTCATACAGTCATTTCACATGAATCTTTTCAAGGCATGCTGTTTGCAGCATGTTTTATTATTAAGTTTATTTGTTAAGTTGTGGTAACCTATTTTCTTTACCATACTTCAATATAAAATGTATTTCGGGTTAGTAATTGAATCTCTGTTTCTCTGTAGTTGGGAACTTGAATTCCAGATAGGAATGTTTCTCATATACATTAAACTAACACAACTCACATACAAACGTAAAGTGAATGAAAGAAGAATGAGCAGTTTTGGAACAATCTCAGAGAAAGAGTTTGATCCCTGTTTGGTTTTTAATTACAGATACCGGTATAAAACTCAATGCATTTAACCAAACTATTAATCAAAGACTCAGGGAAAAAATCAGGTGAGTAGGGAGCAGAGACACCAAATCCAAAGTTACCCATTGTACTAAAGATTCTGTCAATTCTGTATCGATGACCCCTCAAGAACCATTGCTTTTTACTTATGCTTTTAAACAGAATGTCCTTCCAAGCACACACAAAGCTTCTGTACATATATAATTTGTAATACACTTAGGAATGTAATACATTCCTAGAGGTATGATGGAAAGCTATAATGTGTTCATTATGGAGGAATAGTGCTTTGAATTGCTTCTTGGGAGTTGGATTGCTGGCAAGTAGTTGAATAGCTATCCTCTTTTATTCAAAGCAATTTTGGAAGCATCAGTCATGGTTTTTAGTTAAAGCGTAATTGGGTTTTGCATTTACCATAATACAGGGTTTAGCACTCAGTATGGCTTCTATGTTTTTTTTCCTCTCAGAGAGGTGTTGCTGCATCCTTTTGAATAGTAAGGAAACAAAATCTAAAAGTTATCTTGAAATATTTTTTACTGTGTTCCTTTTTTCTAAGGGTGACTCACTGAATAGTATGCAGAATACAGCTACTACTGAATGCAGTAGAAACAAGTATCTTTTACTCAAATACTATGCTCTACCACTGCACAGCACATCTTTGGTGGCTAGAAGTCAGGCAATACTTACTACAATCAATATGAAAGCCTATCCCAGTTTGTATGTACTTGAAGGAACTCTCACTTTTCCAGAACTCTGCCACTAATGAAGTCATATCTGAAGTCAATAATGAGACTTAGCCTTGTCAATATTCACTGTTCACTGCTGCTGATTTTGGTTTTCAGGACAAAAGAACTTTAGAAAAGTGATCTTACCTTTCAGGGGCTCTCTCAAATAAATAGATGCAAATTGACACAAAAATCTGCCTTGATAAAGGAACAGAATTCGTTCAGGTTTTATGTAACAAAAGAATTTTGCAGTTTTTTTCAATAAATAAACATTTCTTTTCTCCTGACAAGGCAAACTTTGTATTTTCTGCTGTATTTCACTTTTATTCTCTTACTACCAGCATTTCTGACCCAGCAGGACACTATGTAGTGCACAGCACCTTTGACATATGTGGAATTTGAGCTCCTGAGGGTAATGTTCCAGATAGACTAAAACTGTAATGTATTTTGGCTGTTTAAATATTAAATAAATAGATGTTCTTTTTACATTTAGCCCAATATTAAAGAAACTCATAACCTCTTTTTGATGTCTATTAAAGATACCTTTAATTGGGTTCTTTATGTAGTCCTTATTCATCTTCAACACTTTTATTATGTGATTTCATAAAAGCACCAAGTTTTTGGTGGTTTCATTCCATGTTCCATCATACTTTTTATGGGCCATTTTCTTGTTGTAGACTTTTACTAATTTCAAGTTAGAGTTTAAAGCTACACACTTTTGGTCAAGTTATTAGTATTCGAGTATCATTTTTGGGAGATAGACAGCAGATAGGCCAAATAGCCTTTATGCAGAATTACATTTTAAGCTCAGGGACTGTGAGGAAAAAACCCAAAAAACCCCAAGAAAAAAACAACCAACACAAAACAACTGTTGGAATTTTCTCAGAGTTCCCCACTTCATTTCTTACTCTTCCAGGATCAACAATGTATGACAACACTTGACAGATTGCATCCCATTTTCCTATTCTGAGCAGTGCAACTCCAGTGGAGTTTTGAGGTTCAGGACAAGTGTAATGCCCTCTCTCACCCTTGGCTTGTGAGGAGATTGATAACAGGTCTCTGAAATCAACTCTCCTTCCATTACACATGATTTTTTAATATTCGTAGGCTATTTATAGAGGTGAGCTTAGTCCTCTGGAAACAGCATGGAAATCAGTAATGTGTATCAAATTTAGTCTCGAATCTTTGTAAAACAATAACTAAGAGACCTGTTAATCTTATTTTCCTGGTTCTGGCCAGGCCAGAGTTACCCTCCCCAAGCAGCCAGCCCAGGTGAGCTGAGTCAGCCCGGGCTGTTTCCACACTACCTGGCATCAGTGCCCCTTAAAAGGGGCTGGTTAAGGAGGGGTCTCCTGGGTGGCTCCCAGACAGTCTGAGTGTAGTTGGGGCATCAGGTTGGTCTTTGTGTTAGTGCAATAGTCTGTGTTATGACTGGGGGTGTGTGCGTGAATTCTGTTGTGGGGCTCTGCTATGGTTCCCCTTTTGTGGTGGTGTCAGTAAACTGTCCTTATCCCAACCCACGGGGGCTCTGTCTGTTTCCCCTCCAAGGGAGGGATGAGTGGTAGGCTGTGCTCAACTGCTGCCCAGGGCTGAACCACAACACTAATTTTAAATGCCCTTTTAATGTTGGTGTCTTCCACTTAAATGTAATGCTTACCTGTAAAAATGTTAAATGAGATTTCTAGAAGTGGAAAATAATGTATTTCCTCTCCCTCCCCTCCACACACACACATATACACACACACCCGTCCCCCCCATTTAGTCTATATTTTCCTTCAATTTGCATCAGCTATTTGCTTTCCTGTATAAACAGGGAAATCTGATGTGCATTGAAGTCTTCTAACATTGCCTTCTGTCCTGTTTGATTCTCATTGATATCCACTGGACTATACTGAGAACTCTTCTGAACAGCTTTGGACCCACAGTCCCCTGATTTGTGGGCATGGGCATCTTTAAAAACTATGCTAAGGAAATGTGGTAGTATGACCCTGAAAATAGGCAGTAGCAAACTAATGGTTACACCTTATGGTAAAGTCTTATCTCTAAACTAAAATGAATGTGTTTTTATTTCTTCAAACAGCTATAACTTTCTGGTGAAAGAGCAATTTGTAGGCTTCCAGACAATGAGAATCAAAAAATTAAATTACTATGTCTCCAGCATGGTCTGTGACTGTCTCTAGTGTAGCAGTGGTGGGTTTTACTAGAAAAATCAAATATAGTGTGTTGTAAACATTTAAGGAGAAAAGGAATTCAGATGTTCAAAGGAAATGTTAATGAGAAAATCCATGCTCTTATCAGTCTCTTAAAATGAAAGCTAAAGGGAGAGTTAGGTGTCCATTTCTGTTCTAAAACCTGTTGCTATACTACCTTAATAAAGTTCCTAACTGCAAAAAATATAGATCTCGCCTCTCTGTATTACAGACAGTTATTTCAAGCAAGTTATTCCAAATCCATTGCTATAAGCATCTGTGAATCTTCATAGGACTAAAGCCTGTCTACCTTGTGAATTTGCTATCTAGTTTATGCTAAAAAAGATATGTCAGGTTAAGTGAAATCAAGAAGATTGTTATTTCATCATCTCTCAGATACATTTTAGAGAACTGATGCTTGCATGTGTACCCGTAACTCAGCTTGCATAGTCGCTGTGCTTAACAGTGTAGTGAAATGTTGCTGTTCTCAAATATTTCCTGCTTTCATTGCAGGACTTGTTTGCTATTTTAATTGTTTAGGGTTTCTTTTCCTGAGGTACCACGCCGACAACAAGTCTTTTGGAGCAGGTTCTAGGTCAATGGCAAAAGAATCCATTTATGTCTTCAAGAGCATAGAGTTTTTAAAATAGTACATATTTTTTATTTTAAGGTAAACCATAGGGAGTAGCTCAGTACTTCCAGCATGTTTGTGAGTTGATGCAAAATATTTTTCTGATACTTGTTCTGAAATGTCTTGATGAAGCTTTATCTTGCGAAATTTGTGACATGCACTTGAGTAATCTTTCTTATGCCAGTACTTATGTATTCATTCTTTCACCGGAGTATTTCCCCTCAGTAATTATCTATAAACTAAATACGTATACACACATGAATTTTAATATATGTGTGTGTATAAATATAGATGCCTTTCACTGTGAAAAAATAGCGGAATCTGATCTAAATGGCAGGACATCAGAAATCTTTGGAGCACTGAATTCCTAAGAGAAGGGGTTTTTGTAATTTTGAGGGATTTCAGCAGTCAGTTAAAAAAATTCTCAGAAAGCATGAGCTCTTACAGCTATGCAGCTGTCATTAGCTATCACAGACCACTTAAATATGGTGTTGACTATTATTTAATTGCTGACACTATTCATAAGAAGCTTTGTAAATTTGAGAATATGGCAATCTAGTCTTGCTGTTCATAGGTGCAGTCAGCAAAAGGGTTATTGTGTGGCTTCTGAGTGATATCATACACTTCCACCAGGACATTAGAATTTTACTAGAGTAACTGAAGTGTCTGATATGTCACTGGAGTAGAGTCCAGCATGGGAGCTTAGTCTTGTATGCTGGACTCTATCAATACCCCTAATCCTCTGGGTTGAAACATATGTGACATGGTTGCACAGTTCAGCATTTGCTTTCCATAGCATGTGATTAGTTGGGAGCTCTGTAAATGGAACTTTTTTATTCCTCAGCTTCTTGACTGCTGGAATATCATGGGGTAAAGTTGTATAGAAAACTGTTAAACAGAGAGAAAACTGTTAAACAGAAGAAATACTTACTTTCCATTTTTCCAGAAAAGAATGGACTGTCCAGGCAATTACTTCTCATGATTCCCGTTTATTATCTGAATGAAGCAAGCTTCACTGTTAAGATTTTACCTCTTGGAGACTCCTGGCTTTAAGGAAGCTGGGAAAGGCCGGTAGTAGGAGCTGATAGTTCACCCATGTTTGCATGTTTCTTCCTTGTGATTCATTCGCAGAATGCTGGATTTCAGAAAACTGTTTTTGAAAACTTGATTTCAGTTTCAAGGAAAAAACACAACAATTAATGAAGAATGATTTCAGAGCTATGAGAAGAGGAGTCAAGGGGCAGATGCAGGGCATGACATTCATTTTAGCTCACAGCTTTCATTAAAAAGGTAGGGATGCCAATGCATCTAGGTATAAATCCTCAATTAAGTGACAGAGACAAAATTTGATTAAGTATAAAATTAAGCACCTTTAAGACTTGAAAAATCACATTTAGCCTATTTTTTTTTTCCCAAAGGTAGCCAGAACAAGAGATCATGGTATGTTGTCCAACACAGTTCCCTCCATAAATATGTCAAGACCAAATGTGTTTGCTTTTGGCGAGTCAGCATTTATGAATTTATCCCTGGTAATTCCCTTTTCAGCAAACAAAAGCTTAATAAATCTCCTAGATTTCTGCAGTTGAGCAAAGGGCTGGAGTTGAGTGTTTTGCAAATCACCAGTTCTTGTAAGAGGAAGACTTAAGAGACTTGAGTTGTTTTTATTAAAGAGAGGATTTTACTGAGGGGACAGTGAGCATTCATCTTGATCTTTAGAAGATTAAATGAGAAGGACTCATAGTGTGGTTGAAGAATATGCTGGAAGCTTTCCTATGGCAGCTGCAGGGTGAGAGATCCAAATCACAAATTGGATTGCATTTCTCTCACACACAAAAAAGGATATGGATATTTTCAAATTTAAGTCCCACTCATTTCATGTACCAGCTGCTTTATCACCATTTAGTCTCCTTCTATTCCACTTACAGTTCTGATATAGCTACAGTTCTTTTAACATCTCGTTGAACATGACAAAAATATACATACAGATAGCAGCTGAATATACAGTATGGTTGGACTGGATGGTACAATCTACAAAAGGAATAATAGAAATGTTTTCATCCCATATGTTCTTCATATTTGGGAAAACCAGGCATGTTAGCTCTGATTTTTCGCCTCACATGTGCATGAAACCAATGTAAGAGTGGAAAGTCAAACCTGTTATTTTCTTCCACTTAATTTCTTCCAAAGAACAGTGTTATATTACTTCCTGACAGGGTTTAATTAACAGCTCTGGAGATTTTTTCCTAAACTAAGGTTTGAGATTCTTCAGAAAACTCAACTGGGAATTCATCTGACCAGGAGAAAGCTCACAGGCTTGTTGTCATTGGTATTTTATTTACAGCACCTTTGTGTATGATGTGTGAGTTAAAATAATTTCAATTTCAGTGTTCAGCTCTGGGGGTCCCAAAAGAAGGCGGCCACAAAGCTGTTGGAGTCCACAGGAGGGCCTACAAGAAATCTGTAGAGGGACTGTTTACAAGGGCATGTACTTATAGGGGTAATGGCCTTAAACTGAAGGAGGGCAGGTTTAGATTAGATATTAGGAAGAAACTCTGTACTGTGAGGCACTGGCACAGGTTGCCCGGAGAAGTTTTGGATACCCCCTCCCTGGCAGTGTTCAAGGCCAGGCTGGATGGAACCTTGGGCAGCCTGGTCAACATGGCAGGGGAGTTGAAACTAGATGATCTTTGAGGTCCTTTCCAAAGCAAACCATTTTATGTTTCTGCGATTATATACAGTTTTTGTAAGTGAATGCAGTTAAGACCCATTTTTTGCTGAGTGAGGGTACAATACTACTTGTCCTCTTTTCAGAAACAAATTTGGATTACAAGGCAAAAGAAATACAGATTCCCTCCACTTCTCTGTGTTTTGGGGTCCTCTGAGGACTCCTCTTTGTAATACAAAAGTTTAACCTTACCTTTCAGGGCAAGGTTTATCTCACTTGATATTCTGTACTGTGAAGCTCTAGCCAGACTTCTAAACCTTCTTGCAATTCACCAACTTTTGTTCTGTGTACTGTGTAAAGATACAAACTACTATAAAAATACCTGTTTCTAAGATTTTTCTGGGCAGGTGAGGATGATTATCTTTGTTTTTTTTTTTAATGCTGTGATGTTCCAGTCAAATCAAACATCTTCAATGTCGAAAGGCTTAAGAGTGAATATATTTTTTTCTTTTTAAATTTAACCAATATTTTTCAAAATTTAAAGAGGAGTAAGTTTTTCTTAATGAAAATTTAGAGTGTATATGTTCACTTTATACTCACTCAGAAGAAAGCAAATCTGAATATGAAAAATGTGTATTCCAATCATCTGAAAAAATAAAGATAAGTTGATAGCTGGGTTTTGTGTGTGCTTGTCTGATCCTTCCTTGCCAAGCATTATTTTAGAGAGTATGATACAGACATGGAAAAATGACTTTGTGCTACTGAAATAAGCACTATTCACTGATTTTAATATCAAATCTTATGTTTATATCCATGATAAGACTGGGCTTTCCAGTGAAGAGCAGATGTAGTTTGGGGCTTTAGATCAATCTTTCTTTGAAGAACAAATCTAAAAATACTTTTAACTTACATTTGTAGTAAAATTTGCTATGGTTTCAAATGTGAATACTCTCTCTACACTATGTTTACTTTGCTTACATTGCTGAAGGAAATTTCTGTCTGTTTAATATTCAAAAGAGTTTTGATTTAATCCTATCTGTCAAGAACGTAGAGACACAGCAAAGCAAAATGAATTATGTCAAAGTTTATATATCAAGAGATCAATCTTGACTTAAAAAATAATGGTATGTTTTATAAGAAACATGTATTCAAATTGTCAGCCCTTTTAAATGCTATACAAACCTTTTTGGATAAAACAAGAGGAACCAGAGAGGTCAATTTTAAGAAGTCAGAGTTTAAGGGAAAGCTTGGTGAATTATTGTACATTTTGTCTCAACATCAGACATCAACTATAGGTAAAATGAAACTCTTCTGCTTGGCTAAAGTAATACACTGATGTTCCAAAGAGCAAAAATTAGACATATTATAGACATACACTGGAATTTTCACTTTTCTAAAGTGATGAAGAGATATTTCTGTAGAATTCATGTAAATGATCTATTGAACAAACAAATGGAAGGAGATAATGGAAAATTAATATTATCTCGCTTATTAAAGTGTAACTGTAAAAATAATTGTAGATTTCACCATGCAGTATGGCTGACAGTCAAAATTTATTCCAATTTGCTCTTTTTCTACCATCCTATTTGATTCCATATTGAAATCTATCAGAGGAAGAAGATAATAAAATCTATATGTGCATCCATTCAATAAAGGCATACATCAAATAAATTAAAGCATACATCAGGCATAAAAGTTGGAGACTCAATCTCCTCTTGTCCTCTGGCTCTGAAAAGTAAGCTTTTAGTGAAGTAGAAACACAAAGACAAAAGAACTACAACCTTTTTTCACTATTTCAAGTAATCTCTGATGGTCAGAGCACTGATCTGCATCTGCTTAAAAATGTTGGGACCTGCATAGCGAGCTACTATATGTATGGATATACTAGGTTCTTGAAGTCTTTAAAGATTGGGTTCTAGAGTAGTGTCATTAGGTGGTTAGTAGCAACCTTATGCAATGGCTTTAGATAATCAGCTGTCTGGAAAATATTTTGCCAGGTCTAGGAAAAAATGTATGTTCTCTGAAGAAACCAACTCTCTAAAACCTCAAAGTCTAAGGACTACTGAATCTAGGAACAACAAATTACTGAAGAAGTTGGAGAGTTACTCTTGAGAAAAAGCAGGAAAACTGCTCCCAGTGACTATCAGAGAGTAAAAAAACCTTTACTGATACCAGATTTTCAAAGTCAGAGGTGAAGGAGGCCTAGTGATACTTCAGATAAGAAAATATATTCTTAATTTTTTTTTGTTCTCATTAATGTTGAACATTTTCTCAATATCTCAGGTATTTTTAAAGTCCTGTGTTTCAAGTGAGCTGCTCTTCATGGAATTTTTTAGGATCTGCTGATTCAGTATTCAATGCAGAAGGAGTGACACTCTGTTAGCCAAGTATGACTTCCGGAGGGACAGAAAATGAAACTCATTGTCAAGAGGATTCTGTGGAATTTATCTTCCCAAGTATCACTTGGCTCCATATCTTGCATAAATTCAAAACTGTCTGAAGCTCATATAAGACAGAAGGAAGTGTAGGGGGTTTTGTATGGGAAAATATATTTACCTTCAGCGTAGAGTGGCAGCACATAAAGAGTTACTTCAGGGGCTAATTAGACATGAAGTGAGATTTGCATCTGTGACACTACTTAGTTTGCAAATGCAGTTTACTCCCATATAAAAATCAAGCATCTAAAAAATGCTTAAAAACTGAAGAGGTTTTGCCACGATTTCAAATGTTGCGTATGTTAAAGCTGTAGGTGAAAGCTTTCTTCTGAACATGCCATTGGATAAAAGACAAATTGATCACTGTCATTTTCTGGGGATTTTTTTCCAAACTAGCAGGTAAATTGCTTTCTTTTAATATCATTTTGAAAATATATAAAGAAGTTGTTTTGTATAAAACAGCAATGCTGGAAAATGGGCCTCCAAAACAAAACAATCATCTGTTCTTGCAAAGCAGGTATTGAAGTAAAACGATTTTGGTTTTACACCCACAAATCCAAGAGGCAGCATTTATTGCTGCCCCTAGCAGGGCAGATGGAATTCTGTGCTTCTCAAGTTGCTAATTAAACACAAATTAAATCTTGTTCTGTATCAGCTATTGTTTGCCTTTCTCTTTCTTTGTTCAGAGCAATGACAAGAAGGCATATAATTGTCTTTACTTTCCGTCTTATCATTTCTTGCTTCTGCCTACCCTATGTATTGATTTCCTTAAGCAAAGCTAAAATTGAGCATATTTTTTAAGAGATAGAAGGGTAAAATACTTTAAGAAATTTAAGCTTCCTTCACAGCCTACAAATTTTTGACATTCTTGTGCTTTGTGGGGTAAAAAGAATGTTTCCATTTGAAGTCCTGCTGTGTTAATAATAATGAGAGTTTTACCACCTGCAATGTCAGGGTAGCTCTGCTGCAAGTGCTCGGAATGAACGACTTGTGAGCTGGCCTTTCCCATCTCTCAAAGGAAGGATTAATGAAAAGGACTGACATGTCCTGCTCAGATTGTCAGAATTTCCAAAGGTTGTGAACCCCCAAAGCTTTGCCACTTTTGCCAAGCTTACTCACTGTGTGACATATTACATACAAAAATACTGCTCTATAGGAAAGATGATGAAAATATAGATCAATGACTGCCTTACAACTGCTTCTGAATATTTTTAATATAAAATGTTATATGAAACCATATCAATATACTCATGATTTAGTATCCTATGAATTATTTGTTGGATTTTCATCAAAGGGACATTAAAGTATATAGTATCTTTATGTTTTTTATTATATTCTGGCGCAACTACCTTTCTATTTCAAAATCATAGAGCTTTAAGGGTTAACTTGGTCTTGGAAATGCTGGAATTATAAAACATATGAGATACCTTGGCTGACAGAAATAGCTACAACAATCCAGTTACAGAAATTTACAGAATGATACGATACATTCCCTTTTTAAAAAATTTCCATTTTCTTGATGTTTACAGTTGTTGAAAACTAGTGATACTAAAGGTATGATATCAAAGAGAAATAACTCTAATTTTACCCATAGCCATGCAGAACCTCTGTTTCCAGTGTTTCTATAATGCTGAACATAAACTTGATTGGAGGTATTAGAAATGATACTTATAACTTACTCTTAACATGGTACATTTCTTTCAGTAACATATTACATATCCTGTCTGTAACCTTTTTAGATGGAAAACTTCAACTGACTTAAGTGCTTTTCTAAGAGCTCTAAATTAGGCTCTTTCTAATGTGTTTAATAGTGCTATTACAGTCAAATAGAAAGCTAACAAAGCTAAATTTTATTTAGTTTCCCTGTTACAGTTTTATAGGATGTTAAAATGCTAATGAATGTAATTTTCTCAGACTTTCTTTATATATTATAAAAATATATTTTTATATTATTTAAAAGAATTAAAACTTGTATACTGTTTGTATACTGCCATTTATCAAAAGCGTTATGTTTTTTCCTAAGATCTGTAATCATTTTATCAAAAATAGATTTCAGATTATTCTTGTCAAAAACATTTTCATGTTGCAAAATGCTTTGCATTATTCATGTACAGAAAGGAGACTAACAGTCTCTTTCAGAACACACTACATAATACTAGCTGAGTGTGCTACGCTTTTAGAATAATTTCTGCTAGAAAAAATGGAAGCAATGCTTTTTTATGTGGTGGTCTCCTTCCTGAAGAACACAAAAATGCTTTACATTGGTTGGTGGGTTGAGCAGTACTTCTGCTATTGGACACTTCCCAGAAGCTTTATTTGAACCATTCACTTAAATGAAAAAAAAAAAAAACCAAAACCAAAAAACAAACCAGTAGAACCTCCTCAATAAGACAGTATCATTACACCTGTATTTATATAGATAAAATAAAATTCAAAATTAGTTTAAGATTGATACAAACTGGATCATTATTAGAATGTAAGGGAAGACCCAAAAATGTAACACTTGTAGCCTCCCTCTTTTTTTCCTTTATAGATATCTGGCACAATAATATCTGTTTTCCTGCTTAAGTCAAGCTGAGTTGGTGAGCTTAATGTAGCCCTTAAGCGTAACTGCAACTATTACCCGTAAAAGTTTTGAGAAGCAGTCTAGATCTTGTTTTAAACACTGCTGGCTTTTATTCCAGTCCAAATTGACATTTAATAATTGTGTCAGCAATTCAATCTAGGGGCTTATTTCACTGCATCAGGAGTATAAATACAGGAAGGATAATAAACTTTCTGTTCATTGACAAATAGCAAAGCCACTACAACAAAGAAGCAGCTATGACCTATTTTCAGCATTGTTGGGAGCTTACAGATAACTGAAGAGTACTAGAACTGTTAAGCAAAATGAGTTGTTTTCCAGGAGAGAGAGAGTAAGTGCAAGCTGGGGTCAGGATAAAAGAAAAATTAGTTGGTGTGGATCTGTAGTTTATTGACTTTCTTAGCTACGTCTTTGACTTTCACTCTACCAAAGGATGGCATCCTACAGATAGAAAAAGAAATAAAAGTCATGGTCATATATATGAGATACACTGCTGCAGAGAGTATTGCATAAATGACAGCATAAACCATGAGTTGAAAAGTTTACAATCCTCTGATATCTTCTATTAGGAATTTAAAGCATCTTCCAGTGATTTCAGCTGCCATTTTGTCCCCTCTCTGAGGCCTAGTAATTGCCAAGGTTAGTTCTCCTTAGGCGACCTTTGCGATCCAGGAGCAATGGAAAGGTTTTGTTGTTTTGTAGCCCAGAAATACAAACCAAACTATTAAATTATATTAAACTCTCAAAAAGCAAAGTCCCACTTTCTTTTCATAATGCATTTAATAACAATACTGGACTACAGGAGAAGTTCCATAATTATTTTCTGTTTACTAAGTATCTCTTTTGCTATTTTGCTCTGCTCAGAACTTACGTCCAGTTTCCTCCAGCACTTTGGCTGTATTATGAAAAGTATTTTAGAGGGATAACCCAGACAGACCATATTTTTTTTCTTTTTCTCTGTGAGTTGTGTATATTCGGTCTTTGTATACCATGTTTTCTTGTGAATTTACAATATATATTTTTTTTACTGTAGAGGTAAGAAGGTTTTTTCTTTATATTAAAATATACACTTAGAATTACACACAGAAAATATGCCTTAGTCATGGCTTAATATGCCTGACTTAAAAAATAGGCCATATTTTAAAGAAAAAGATTACATGTTTAATGTATGAAATACAATAAAACTTTTTTCAGTATATTATCTTCTAGACTGTGTGAACAGGTAATTTGATTTAAACAGTGAAAAGCTCTCCAACATTTATATGGAAAAGCAAACCACCAGGTGTGGTGAATAACAGAATAACTGGTAACAAATTTCATCTCAATTTTGATCACTGTCTTGCAGTGTAACTTAGGCTTGACTATTATAATTCATTGCATATTATCAGGCTACTAATTCAAAAACTAAAAAATCTATCTCAAAAGTACACACTTTGATCTGTGGAGTACTTTGAATCTTGGGGAAGTTCCTCTCAGTCTAAAAAAACATTCTCACTATGACAGTTTCAGTAAGCTTTGTGTTGAGGGAATAGTACAAAACAGTACAGATCTCCTCGACCTTTCTTTATTCACCTTACCAAATTTTCCCACTACAATCTTTATATGCCCTCCTGAGAACAGATTTTTGGAAAGGACATTATTATTAGACATATCTTATGAAATATTTTCATTGGGGTCCCAACATGAAAGGGCATGGGAATGTTAGAACTTATTAGCCAGGGGAATATTTTGGCCAATATGCTTAGCAGGAAGTTTTATTGCCAGATGTTGATGTTACAGCTATGTTAAAACTAAAGTGGCATGAGGCTGGTGAGACAAACTAATGTTTTCAAGAAGCTGAAGTTATTCTCTATTTGGAAGCCTAACTCTACATAGGAAGCATTTTCTTGTATTAAATTAGAAAAATGGAAGCAATTAAAAAAAAATCTTACTTTTTCATCACTTTTCCCTTTTCCTAATGTGGATCACATGATGCATTTTTGCCTTTGTTTTTTTTTCCCCTACATTTTAACTAAACAATATTTTTTTTAAAAAATAATACACATCAGATTTACAGTTGTCCCACTCCTTTCCATCTTTTCTTCCCTACTCCGTCTGCCTCCTCTTTAAGAGGCAGTAATCTGCTACAGACAAATGATTTCCATGTTTCTCTCTTGGGCATGGGTTGTCCTGTCTGTGTTACCAGCAGACTGGGAAGAGGAGAAACCTCCACAGCTTCTCTGCCCTTCTGCTTCGTTCAATCCTTTGAGTAAGGGACTTGCTGAAAACTGGTGAGGCATCTCAAAGATATGCAGTCCAGTGTGCAGCATGGACATCTCTATTAAATGTGCTGTGACTGAAATGCAAGACTCACACCATGGAGCTTTCTGCCTGCAAGAAGTATAGAGCCTATATATGGCAGACAAAGTGCAGAGCATTGCACAGAGTGCCATTGAACTTTGCCAGCAGTGATTTCCGTTCATCCTATTTTGCATTGTTAGACCTGAAGAATGCCCTTCAAGACAAGATAGCTCTGTTACCTTGGAAACAGCCAGCTGTCCATGGATAATCTGCCCAGCACTTCTGCCACTTTTCAGAGCTTTTATCAACGCTTACTGAAACAACACCTTTGACTCAGACTACAACACGGTTATATTCATGGAAATATCACCATTAGCCACTGGATTTTTGATTACACTCCAGGAGCCTGACTGGAAAACATGAGTTTGTTATGCAAGAGCAGGTCTTCCCATCTATCCGAAACCTGAATGTTGTCTCATTTACACCTTTTGTAATATCTCTAATATTGCAGGAGTTTGAAAAAATTAGCCTTTTCCACCTCTTTAGGATGACCTCAAAAGGGAGCATCATTTTGCTGGGCTAGTATCAGGCTCTACTATTGCTATTTCAGGTGATTACTCACTTTCATCTTACTGTTGAGATCCAGAGTTGTGTGTCTGAACCGTAACATGATACAGAGCATGAAGTCTCTGGCTGCTGCTGGTCTCAGTTGTAATATCACCACAAACTAAATTGAGGGACATCAGACTTAGTACAGTGCTCTACAGAGCACTGGGACAGGCTGCCCAGGGGAGTTGTGGAGTCCCTTCTCTGGAGATATTCAAGACCTGTCTGGATGCCTACCTGTGTGACCTGTCCTAGGGAGCTGCTTTGGCAGGGGGTTGGACTCAATGATCTCTTGAGGTCCCTTCCAACCCCTACAGTTCTGTGAATCTGTGATTCTATGATCTTTTTGCAAAAGCATCAAAATTTATCTTAAGTATCATTTTCTTTTTTTTTTTTTTTTTAAGCTTAATGAGTCAGTTAAATTGAACCACTGAGCTGCAATTGTAAAAATCTGTTACTAATTTCTCACTCAGGCCATTTACTTGACCTTCCTTTTCTTTCATTCTGCAGGAGTAAAATGAGATTAAAATGCTCTTTCCCCATCCCTTCATCATCAGATGGTTTTAGATTGAAGATGTGAGGGAAAAGTCCTGAGACTTTTCACCCCCATACACTAGCAGCAAAGATGCAATTAGCAGAGCTGCTGCTACTACATATCCATCAAGTTGACAATAGTAAGGGGAGGAGAAACTGGTGGCAGGGCCAGACTGCTTCAGAAAAACCTGATAACCTAAATTATAATCTCCAATAGTCTGGTTTTGTTGACTGTTGGGGAACTCTTTTCACTTGGAGTTGAGGAGAAGGGTAACTGTTCTTCATAGTGAATGGAGCTTTACTTTGAAATAGCTGTAGGCTTCTTGCAGTTTGCAAGTTAGGTGTGCTTTCTCTCTTACAAATCTAACAAACTACTTCAACAGCAGTAAGAAAACTGGGTCTTTAACCTTGCATTTGGCCTTTCAGCACCATCATGATTAACAATGGTTTTCCCAAATACAGACTAAATACATGTTAAAAAGAACCTGTGGAGTTGTCCTTTTTTAGAGGGAAAAACCTTTACATTAAAATCAAAGTGAGCCTCAAACACCATTCTTGGCTTTGAAATGCTACTCATTGAAATTTTAAGATACTCTTCTCCTTTTTCTTTTGACATAATTTTCTAATAACATCCTATACTATTTATGTTCATGAATAAAATTACTGCATTACCAATGGTACTAGGTTTTATTCTTCAGACTGTTTATAGTTTTTTGAAACATAATGTTGCAGTTTTGTGTAACAAGAAAAAAATTCCATATATTTTTAAACCAGAGGTGATTCAACATATGAAGTGGTATTTCTCATACATCTCAAAAGACGAAAATGTCAGTCTCCTAAAACTCCTTAGGATGCTTTGGGGTTTCAAGGATAAAGGAGTGGAGGGATTTGGCAAATTTCCTCTGAGAAGGCAAAGCTTATCACCTTCCTAAAACTCCTATCAAAGCTACTTCACAGATAAACTAGAGGAGAGGTGGGGCTTAGATGAAGAAAGATTAGATCCTACAGAATAGAGACTGCCTGCCTAAGGAGACTTTCTAATTTGGATTGCAAATACAGATATTTATTTTAAAAGATAAGTTTCATGCAAAGCAATAAAAGAAATTCAAGTAAAGCTGAGTTCAGGTTGTGTTTTTGCTCCCTGCTACGTGACCTATTTCATCTTTCACCGTTATCATGCTTAGTTCATCAGAGAGCTCTGGGCACATCTCAGCTAATGTATTTTATTTGGATCATGTTACATCATGCAGTATCTTAGTAAGTTTGACCAATAAAATGTAAAGGGAGGTTTTTATTGTTTTTTTTACCAACAAATCCGGTATGAAACAAAGTATGAAAGCTATGATTCCCCATCACAGATTGATAATATTTTATTTTAATTTCATTTACCTGAATTCAGCTGGGTTATTTGTGTGATAGACATAGTGAACTTCTGGTTTAAAACTCAAATACAGATTGAAAAGAACAAATGTGTTACTCTGCAGTAATTAATCCTTTAGGGAACAATTTTGCTTTATTCTTGTCTTATTAGAACATTGTTTTTAAATACAAGTTTGTATTAAGTTTGTATATCATTTGAAGTGTGATGTGTTTTCTTTTTTTACATAACATTTTATATTATAGGTGAACTGTTGTATAAGCAGTTTAACAGCAATGTACCCCTGAAACTGAAGCATCACAAAAACAGTTATGATATTAGTGCTATTTATTATTTATGAACTACTTGTAAAATTAGGGATATAAATAATCCAATGTAATTAAGACTGTCAAAAAGACACTATCAATGCTTTAAGTCTATTAAACCGTTTTATGAAATGGGATCCTCCTTCTGTGTCACATATAATACTTGTTTCAAATAACCTTGTTTTTTCCTTTTCAAGTTTTTGGTGGAACTAGTCCCACATAAAAAGATTGCTTTTTCTGTGACACATTCCATAGGAAATGCTACCAAGGAATTAATTTGTGACTTCTTGGTCACTTATAGGCAAGGCATTTTTCTTGTACAAAAAAATCAGAGCAGAAGGTCTGGAAAAAAGCGTTCCTCTATATAGGCTCTTCTGGGAAAAGAAAACTCAGATAGAATAGCAAAACTCAGCATAAAAAAAAAGTAGTAAACTACAGCAGTCCTATTTTTAAAGTCACTTTCCAACTTACTGCAAAGAAGATATGTTTTTGTTGACGATTTTGAGGGTGCAGCACACAGAGTTATCAAAGAAAATGTTCTCATTCTCTGGGTGGACTTGGAGGTATATCTCATATTGCTTTCAAGTATCAGTAGATGCTGGGAAAAATACGCTAGCCTAAACTTTAAAAATGCAATAAGAGATACAGATACTGAGGGGGGCAGTCAATTCTAAATGTACGTTACAGAGAGAGTATAAGCATCTAAATTTAGAAAAAATAATGGGGCACAATGATGTGGGATAATCTGGCTTTTATTTCCTTTATATGATTATGTTTATATTAGATTTTCAGAGATCTACATCTTTTGATTAAAAACCCCCACTCTTAAAAAAAAAATAAATATATAAAAGGCAGATTTCGAAATATGATTAACTACTTTTTTAGACATTAGTTGTAG
Source organism: Hypotaenidia okinawae (assembly GCA_027925045.1). NCBI lineage: Eukaryota > Metazoa > Chordata > Aves > Gruiformes > Rallidae > Hypotaenidia > Hypotaenidia okinawae. The sequence goes on along the minus strand of BSDF01000001.1, from coordinate 20,332,012 downwards.
TTTTTATCATATAAACCAGATGTTTTTGAGCATCACGTTCATATGCATGTGTATAATCAAACAGCTGAGTAGATCGAGGGATGTCAGGCCTACTTGGCATCTCATGTATGCAGATCACACCTTATAAGTTTATTATAACTACTGTGGGTGATTGTTTAAAATGGAAGAATTACATGACTAAATCCAATTGCATTGCTGCTACAGGAATTGAATTCTAAGTCCACTGTAGGCCTAAGGGAGTTGGCAGCGTCCAATTAAATGAAAAGCATGTCTAATACTAAGTGGCTAACAGGAACATAATTATCATGGATAACTAGAAATAACAAGATTAGAAATGAAAAATTACACATTATAATTCTAATCCTGAATTTATTGTGCATGAATTCAGTAGTGAACCCATGCATAGCAAATGTCAGGATTAGGATTTAAACAAGAACAGATCAACTTTTATTATTGTTTTTTAAGGAAGTAGGAAAATATGGGACTGGCTGGTACATACACATTCACCCTCTTTCTACTACCCCAGCTAAAAACACTACTGTAACTAGCTAGAAGATTGCCAAGGGCTTGCTACCAGTGTGCTTAGACCAACACAGACTCATGCCATAGTATAGTCTAATTCACAGATTTGTTCTTGCTGATAGTTGCAGCCATGGGGGAATCTGTTTACCGCTATATAGGATTTTTAGGAGTATTATCAGCTAATTGAAACAAAACTGCTTTTGAGACAAAACCATGACTAGGTGAACTAAAACTAGGGTGACTTCATTATGATGCCAAAAATACACGTTCTGATAAAGCCTATCATGTACTGTCCATGTGTGTGAAGAAGCTAATGAGGAACAGCATGTAGGTAGTACAATACCAACAAAACAAAGTATCTTAAATTCCCTTTTACAAGGAGGGAGAGAAGAACCAGGCATGAGGATCCTTTGTCTCCTGCCAAAGAGAACAGTGCCTGGCCAGTGACTGATTTAATTAGGTTAATTAGAGGGTGAGTTTATTGATCAAATCAATTTATCTGAGGTATTGATCTAGTTATAGCTTATTTTTTGCTGTGTTTTTATACTACATATGCTTATTAACAATGGGTTTTAACGTACCTCATCTCTGTTGTCCATTCCTGATTATAATATTTTTTCTTTCTCTCTTCCTTCAAGTAGTTCTGAGACATCATCTACTATTCCTGAATTTTACTTTTAAATTCATCTAGCCTTTTTCTCCTAGACTGCTCAGCTTTCCACTGTACATTACCTAGATCACTCATTATAACACTTATGCAGAAGACTGTATAATTTGATCTTGAAATGTTTCTATTTATACTGAGCTTATCCAATTAAAAATAGTAAAGGCTTAATTAATCCTTACAGCTTTGTACAACATGATTTAGTTACTGCAATATAGTATTGGCAAGAAAAATAGTAGTTATATAGGTATTAATGGATTCTGTTTAACTCTTTTTAGACCCAAATATATCTCTCCTTATTCTGAGGAAACTTGTATCAGAAACATCAGTAGTTTTAAATATGTCCAGAAGGAAATCCTGTAAATAAATTCTCTTCATGTGCAGGAATAATTAATTCTCAGTCTTGAGAGTCTCTGTGACTGCATCATAGATCAGAATTTATCATATTAAGGAAAAATATATCAAGGTTAGAAATCAGAACATTAAGTACTTTATGTTTTGCACAGCAAATCTCTTAGTTCACCTTCTCAAGGATACATTAGTATCAAAATGCACCATGTACTTAGGTTTGACTCTTTGTTTACTGCAGAACATATGAAGGATTTGCAGATAAGCTGATACCTTCTATTTCATATTCAGGCTTCTCTAATTGCCCTCTATATGCTTCATACTTCTATCACTTGACAACTGATGCGATAGTACCAACACAGCAGATGAGGCTTGCCTAGTTTTGAGTCTATGTGCCTGCAGCAAACCATCTTCGGATATAACTTCTAAAAGCAAAGTGTTTCACTGAAGTGGTCTCACCTGGACATTCACCCAGCATTTGCTTCTAGGTTCGAGTTTTATGATGTTTGGCCTGAATTCAATTCAGCCTCCCCCAAGCTGGTCGGACTGGAGCTCTCTCCCTGCCCTTTCCCTTGCTGAGCTGGATGCCTACTTTCCCAGAAACACAGCCTCCTTGGGGTGGCTCCCAAAGCTGTCTCTGGCACTCCAGTGCAGCCATCCACCCCTCTGAGCATACATACTCAGCTGTTATGAAAGCATTCCAATATCGATCATTTCTAACCTTTTCTAGCACAAGAAAATGATGATTTAAGCAGAACAATAGTAGAGTTGAGTGTATTTTCTCACAGCAGTTTATTACTACTGATTAGATGTTTTTTGGATTTGGAGGCTCCTGCTTTACAATTCAACATCCTTCCACTCTTTTCCTCTTCCAGCAATCTTTTACAATACGGATCTCCAGTTTCTCATCTCAGCAACTGACTTTTTCTTCTCTTATTCTAAACAACTGGAGTCTTCCTTTACAGCTTCGACCTTTTTCAATCTTTTGATTACTTTCACTCAGTCACCTTCCTTAGGTGCCTGTCTCCTGCTTCTCTGACACTGAGTTTTGAAAAACTCATTAAATTCAGGGGACTGTCTATTTATGGTTTCAAGATAATACCATTGCATTGTTTCATACAGAAGTTTAAAATAGAAACAAGGCTCTACATTCAAATGAGTCTTGTGGCCTGTGATAGAGCGCCCCAAATCACTAAGAATTATTAAACTGTACCCTTATAGGTTTCCCAGACTGTCACGTAAGTGAGGAAAAGGAAAAAAATACAACCCTGTAACAATGTAATATCTGTACTAACACAGCCTTTGAAGGTCAATTTTTGTCCCTTATATCTGGGTATCTATTTCTTTAAGCCATACAATACACAAACATAATTCAGTTAAATGGTATTGTACCTTCATTGCAGTCCTCAAACTTCCTATTTTGACAGACTTGAAATAATCAGGTGTATCTACTGAAATGGGCAAAAGTATCACGAAGATAAAGAGAGAGAAAATGTCCAGTAGGAGAGGAGAAAAGAAAGGTTAGGAAAAGAACATTAAATACATCACATGGGTCCCTGCTTGTAGCTTAGATGCCAAATTAAATTCCACCACCAATTAAAATGCACTTAAGTTCTAACCCATGCACTGGCTGTCAGGGGAACAGGTAATTTTGAAAGAAGAGAGGCATGTTAGACTGCTGCTGCCAGGTTCAGAATGCAATGTGAAACCCAGGAGGCTTTCCTTATCATAGTGGTTTACTGAACCATAAAGATGAAAATGTTGAACTTAGGGAAAGATGAGTAATTTGCTTTACTTTTTTTCTTGCCAAAAATCAAGCAGAAAAGAAAGTATAAAATATGCTAGAAGTTGAACTAGATATGTCATTAGGCAGCTACTTAATTTCACTTCCAGGTATGAAATAATGTCCCATAAAAGTTAAATACAAAGATTTTTTTCAATGTCTAAACTATTGTTTTGAGATAAAATTTCAATTAATGTTGAAGACATCAAAATTTAGCAAAAATACTGGTAAAATCTGTCATCTAATGAAAGTAAATTTGTAAATTCTTTTATTGACCTGAATCTCTGACTTTCTGGTGTTAGTCTTAGAATGAAAAATAAATCCAGTTTCTTCCATTATTTTTAGAATGCCTTCTTCCATTGCTTGCAATCTTTACTTTTTTCACACAAACACATATTTTATATCTGTTAAAAAATTACTTCACTGAAAGATTTAAATGAAATATTGTTTAAGTGTTTAACTATTTTTGTCAGGAAAAATGTGTTTCTGTATTTTATATTGTACAAAGTAGTTCTTAATCACTCAGGTACCTAATCATTTACTTTTTTGCCCTTGTCTTTTTCTCATCATCATATCCTCTCTCTGGCTTGATGTTACTTTAGAAAAGCCACTGTCGCATGTACATAAGTGCTTGTCATAGCTGATCAGAGGTGGGTTTTCCTGCCAGCAGTGAGTAAAGTCATCTGTCTTAGCTGAAGTCTGAGATGTATCTCTTGATAGAATAGCCTGATACTACTCAACTACCTCTACAATCAGCTGCAGCTTTGATTAAATAGAGAGATATATCTATAAAGCAGTTTTCTAACCCACTGTTGCTGAATTTAATTTGAACACTCCTTATGCATCTAGTATTCTACTTTTACCATATAGTGTTTTATTTGATCTGAGTATGCTAATGAAGAAGACTGAAGTATGTATGAAGACAAAGGAAAAGTAGCAAAAAGAAAAAATACAATATTGAGACTAGATAATTATGTTAGCTGTATTTCCATCATGCTTATATTAGTGGTTTTTAATCCTAAAACAGCTGCATAAAGAATATTGAAATGTTTTCTAGGCTAATTAATATCACAGTGGAATCACATTTATTAATCATCACATGGTTTTGATTGGACTAATGAAGCTACTGTTTTGTTACTGAATTATAAAGATCAAAGCTTTAGGTTCATCTAACTGTATTAGACTTCCTTAACATAATTCAATGTGGTGACCTTCCAGAGCTGATGAGGTTCTTTGAACTTAAAATTAAGTGCATGATCTAGTAATTTGCAAGGTCAAAGACCCTGAATGTTGTCACCCAGTAAAAAATTGTGAGGAGAAAGTCTAGTGTGTTAAGAAGGTGTTAAAAGTGTTCCATTTTAGTAATAGAATCACAGAATCATTAAGGTCAGAAAAGACCTTCAAGATCATCTAGTCCAATCATCCTCGATTAATCACCTATATTACTAACTAAACCATGTCCCAGAGTACCTCATACAACCTTTTCTTAAACACTCCAAGGGACAGTGACTCCACCACCTCCTTGGGCAACCTGTTCCAATGCCTGACCACTCTTTCTGAGAAGAAATTTCTCTTCATTTCTAACCTGAACCTCCCCTGGTGTAACATGCAGCAATTTCCTCTCATCCTATTGCTACTTATCTGTGAGAAGAAGCTGACCTCCAGCTCACCACAACCTCCTTTCAGGTAGCTGTAGAGAGCAATAAGGTCTTCTCTGAGCCTTCTCTTCTCCAGACTGAACAGCCCCAGTTCTCTCAGCCACTCCTCATAAGACCTGTGTTCCAGCCCTTTCACCAGCCTGGTTGCCCTTCTCTGGACACACTCCAGGGCCTCAATGTCTTTCTTGTAGTGAGGGGCCCAAAACTGAACATAGTATTTGAGGTGCGGCCTCACCAGAGCTGAGTACAGGGGGATGATCATCTGAGATACTTATCTGATTTACGTTTATCTCATTATCAGTGTACAAAACAAATCATTAAAAAAAATTAGGAATTCTGGCTATAAAAAGTAAGGCAGAGATAAGCATGAGACATCTTGAACAAGTATTACAAAAAAAAAAAGCATCTGGTAGAGAATGAAATTAACCTTCATGGTAAGATAAACAAGATAAAATTAGGTATTTTTGATCCAGGTATCATAGGGCATTTCTTTTTTTTAATTTAATGAAATACAGAATTTTAAGCCATTAATGTATCTTCTAATTGACAAAAATTAAAGCAAAAGTATTTGTGCAATGAAAGTAAAATCTATTTTTAAAATTAATAGATTATTATTTTGCATTGCATATTGACTTGTACTTGCAAGTATTTTTCTCTCAGACGTCTCAAGGAAAAAAAAAATTACTCAGTACCTTCCATATGTTGTTCTTCATTGAGTAACACCTACATAGTTCATGCATCAATGCTGTAGACTTCAAGAATGCCCAGCGTTGAAGACAAGTGGTTTAAAAAGAGAAAAGAGGTGCTTTAAAGAAAAGCTGGGATACCTTTTCTTTCCTCATATGCAATCAGTTTCCAGCTAGTTCAGAGGAGATTTTGGTTTCATTAACTGTACATTCCCTTTGCCCAGGAAGGGCATTCAGCTGCTCAAAGAAAAAGCTGAAGTCCTCCATGCTGATTCTTTCTAGGAGCCCTGTGCCATGCTTGTCATTTGAGGGTGGACAAGCACTTCTCTTTTCTTGACCAATGCCCGTGGCATGGCTTTTTACTCTAGCGTGCAATGGGTTAGTAGTTTGTTCTCTTTTCTTGCTGGTGCTGAAGTGCAGATCAGTAACTCATTCTTCAAATTTGTTTGTTTCACCGATGCCAAGAACAATCAAGGTTTTTAGGAGCCTCTCAAAAATTAGAAGTCACTAGTCTGAAAATTTAAGTGTTCCCACCTGTTGGTCAAGTGTGATATTTGACTAGTTTAAGGTTAAGTAAATGATGCCCCAGCTCTTCATTAGGAAAGATGTTAGTTTCTGGACAGGTCCAGTAGGCTGCAGCTATGGTATGTATATGGATTAAATAGTTGCTTTGATAGCAAGAGCTTAAAAAAAAAATCCTGTAAAAGCTGATTAGACATCTAGGAATTTTATTTTACTTTTCTAATTTTTTTTCTTTCTGTCTCATTCCCGTTGATATTATAAAACTAGAGAGCATGGTAGTGCTACAAGCATGTTGTGGCCTCCAAGGGAGGTTATATGAAGTCCCAAAAGCTGCAAAGCTTTTGAGCAATTACATGAAAAAGCACCAGTAAAGGCTAAAGTTGGCTGGTGGACTATAAGTTTAGGAAACAAGGCTAAGGAATTTTAAGTGCAGCATATGAGACATCTTACATCCAGTATGATCCCAAATGGAATTATTATTTTTATTACCTCACATGTTTATAAAATACAAATGTTGCTTTCACTACCAAGGTTTGGAGATTCACACCTTGTATCTGGTATTCATGTGTGGGTTGAAGAGAACCATGGCCTGTCATTTAAGCCTTGCCTCATATTTGTGTCATGATGCTTTGTGTGTCTAGGCCAGTTCAGCATTTTCAGAGTCCTTATGTATTCAGCTGAAATCTGAGTGAAGCTCTCTGGGATTGCAATTTATGTGTTGGTGTGTTCTGTTACTATTCTGTGCATGTTTGCTTTGTTGTATGAAATGCAAAACTCCTTGTTTACTTTCTGATAAGGGATTAGCTTCATCTAGAGTAAAAGAATGCTTTGAATGAGCTTCTGCTGCTAACAGTGAGGAGAATCCTAAACTCGAAGTCTTTAAACCTTTTATGCAAAGGGATCAGTGGGGATTTTTAAGTTGACTAAACTGATGGAGATTACCATACTGAACAACCCTCAAATAGCTGAAAAGGTTAGACATATGTTTCAGACAAATGTACTTCAGCTGAGTAATTGGAAAGCAATGCAGTGTCAAAGAGTTACAAAATATCACAAAGAAAATGATAGCAAAAACTGCAGAGGATTTTCACGTAGAATTTTACCTGAAATTTAATGTGCTGAGTATAACATATCAGATGCAACATTTTTCCTAGTGCTTTTACAGTGCCACTGTTTAACTGCAAATGATACAAAAATATAATAAGATAACTGGATTAAGCTGTAATTGAAAAAAAAATTGCTAAATCACCTAGGTAGATAAAATAAACATGATAGCACTATGTTCATGTAGTAATACCAGTCCCAGGTTTTAGGAAGATTGTTCCTATGAAATCCTAACTCATCCCTCTTTTTGTAATAGATTCATGTGGATTTCACTGTAACAAGGGTCACATGGAATGTGCTGTATTCAGATACTAACTGGCAGGACTTAACTGCCAGTGAGATTTTATTCAGACTTAATGTGGCAAAACCAATGGGAATTTTTAATAATGAAAAAGGTTGCTGATGCATTATTAAAGGGACTCAAGGCCTTAAAAAAGTATACTCTACTCTTGCCTATATATTACAAAGTTGCTCCAACCACACAGAACCTCTTCACTGCAAAGAGGTTCTGAGATTCTGGACACTAAAATTGGTTGGGGGAGGGGTTCTTAAATTTGGACAGGATTAGACCCAAGTTAATAATAAAAGTGTTTTTCTTCAAAGTTCAACTGTATTCTCTAGAGAAAACTGCAAGATGGAAGCTACAAGCTGTAAGTGTATCTCTGAAGAGTTTTAACTTCTCCCGAAACAGCTGTATTTCTCTATTTGAAAGGGACTTCTTTTTTTCCCCCCTCACAGAATGAAAAAATATATACTGAAAAGTTTTTACCATATTTTAAGAAGTTAAAATGAGTTTTGCTACATACCATCTGAAATCCTTTTTTCAGCCTCCAGTACTTGGATGCTGGTGTTGCCATGTAGACTGAGATAGGGAGGGAAGCCCAAGGCTGCCCTCTAATGGCACTTCCTCCAGCAATCCAGTGTAGCACAGCTAACCAAACCACTCCATAATTCCTGTACTGCAGGTTACCCAAACCACCTCCAGTGATTATAGCTCCTCTTTATTTCTGCAGAACACCTGTAAGGAGATGTAATTTTCATCAAATGAAGAAACAGTTGAAAATGTCTTTGGCGATTTTAATATTACAGAGTTCACAGAGGGGAGAATGGTTTTCACAGTTCACAAAACGCTTCTGTATAAAAAAGGACAGAGATACTCACTTTACAAAGCAGAAGGCTCTGCTCTTTGCCAAAATGATTTTCATTTTGTTGGTGTGCTGCAATTAGAGAATATTAGGAGAATTATGATGACTACCTAAAAAGGTATCTTGACGTGTGTTGGAGCTGTTAACTTCTATCAGCTGGATATCATCCACAAATTAGGGAAAGATGTTCTGGCAGGATTCCAGACATGCTGCTGTCAACTGATGCACCTGTATGCTGTGTGGAAGCTTTACAAAGGGTCCAGGGAGCAAAAGAGAACCTAGTTCATTGCAATTGTGGTGTGGATTTTGTTTGGGTTTTGGAGGGTTTTTTTCGAGCCTTCTGAAGAGCAAATTACCTTTAGATGGGAAATATTGCTGTGATAGGAAATAACAGAGGGCTGTGTTCTACTTCACAATGGGCAAAATAGCCTTATTTTGCATTTCTAATCAGGAAAAAAAAAAAAAAAGCGTGTGGGGTGAGAAGCATTCCCATTCTTTTGGTTACCTAAATAATGCTTTTCAAACTTCCTTCTTTTTAGGTGCTAATGGTTGCCTCTGAGAGGCAATTTCTACTATTGGGATATACACAAATAGATTCCTGTGACTATGTCTTTTCAGAGTACATTCATTTGACCAAATAAACAACACACTGATGCTGGCCAGTAATAGTGGGTTTTGGGTTTTTTTGTACTTTGTAAACCTTTCAACATTACCTAAGAAATTTTAATATATTACCCTCACCAAAACTGTTGGTCTGAAGGAGGCATACCAGATTGAGCTGAAGCTGAAACTCAAGAGCAGCTGTAAAATGTCTCATGTTTCCTCAGAGAATTGGCAGTATTTCTAATCAAAAGCTGCTCTAGAATTCAGTTAATTCAGTTTTTCATTCTCCTAGAGGATCAAAGGGCGCACAGTAATGGAGTGGGTAAGAGCTGTGTTTATGCTTGTCCCTAGTGAAGAAGCAATAAGATGACACAAGGTATAGCTCAGAAAGGTGGACCTTGTCATGAGCAACCCTATAATTTTGTAGGCTTAAGGGAATCTTTCCTATAAATACTTCATGCAGCATCTGGGAGATTATAAACCTTATAATTGTTAGGAGAGCAAAAACTGCAAACTCCCTTAACTCAAAATCATGAACTGTGAGTAATTCTCTCAGAAATCCCCCTGTGTGAGGATATGACCTGACTATTGCAAACATGTAGTAGGTTAGGTAGAATGTAGGTAGATACACAGATAAGGAAAAAAAATGTGACGTGTACTGAGGTGATAGCCACTCTCTTTGATTGCAATGTCTTCCTATGTTCTCCTCCAGTCCATTTTGAAAGACAGAATTATTTCAAAGGATGTTTCACAGTAGAACCTTCTTTCAAATTAATATTTCCTATAAAGTATAAGCTGCCTGCTGTCCATGGGGCAGTCATGGACCCCTGTTCTCTCCTTCTACTTCCAGGTTGTGCCCTCAAGATTCTATCCTCCCCTTTGCATTGCCAGGACATTCACTGGATCATTTAAATCACCCGCATGGCAGCTTTGGGGTTTATTTCACCCCTGAAAATTTCTGGGTTTAAGTTAAGTAATCTCAGAGAGGAGTCAAATAAGATGCAGAGATGCATATGGTCAGCATTTGTAAATGGGACCTACCCTTTCAGAACCTGTAAACTCTTATGTCAGTTTATTAGGTTTCCTGGAAAGTGTACTCTGAATCACCCCAGCAGAAATCCACCCTGTCCACTGTCTGCTGGGGCAGTTTGGCTTCCAACCTACATGCCTCAACACCCCAAAAACCAGTGAACAAGTTGTTTTGCTTTTCTCTTTGGCAGTCTTACACTCTGGCACTCTCTGGAGTTGATGACCTCTTCCTAATCTACATAGAGCCTTGAACTGCTAAACTTGTGTAATTTATCATGTCATTGCAGCTGCTCTCAGGGATGTTGTACAGGAATGTTGATTATTTTGATCAGCGCATCATTTTAATTGGCTTTATGAATGATACTCTTTCAAACTTAAAAATAATTACAGAGCATAATTTGCATTTGGAAATATCACAGAGCTCATAATAGTGAATGAATAATACATTTACTTGACCTGAGGCTTTTTCAGTTATGGTAGACTAATACAGACAGTTTCTGATATCTTTTGTACTCTACGTTAATTCTTAGAGCAGTGGGTTTTGAAGTTTTGGGGTTTTGGGTGTTTTTTTTAATGTCAAGTCTCCCTAGAGGCTAAGGATTAAAAGAAAAGACTCTGAGGCACCTCCCTGTAAAATAATTAAATAATCTCATTGTCTAACTCAGACCTACAGGTTGGCAATTAATACGATCATGTAACTATTCTGTTGGTCTTCCCCATATACAAGCTAAATTATTTGTTACTCCATGTTTATCAGTGTTGTCTAGTGGAAGATAAACTACAAAGACTTTTCTAGTTTGCTACTCAACTTGAATAAATATATTTTAGTATCAAGAAAAATCATGATTACCATTGGAAATTGCCAGTTGTAGAAAATGAAAAGAATAAGAAAAAGCTTTCTATCCTTCTCTGTTGGGATTCTATATATAATAAGACCAAAGAAAATCAGTAACCTCTCTTCCCAGCTAAAGCCAGGTACACCATAAGTAGCTCTTCCTGATAGTCCAGATCTGGACGTGTATACATGCTTGTGATTATTTCACAGCATCAAGCCTGGAGGGCTTATATTCTCATTTTCATTATTTAAATAATAGAATATTATTCCAATGCGTTCTTTGCCTGCTAAGAGTCAGTTACACCTATGCATAAAATCTAATTAATTATTCAGAATCATGAATATATTTTAGGCCTAATGTATTGTAAATACTTGCTGTGGTGGTACTTTAGGCTCACAGGGAAATTTTCAATTAATACAAGCTATATTTTTTAATTTTCAGAATAACAACTGATTTTTTTAATCTGAAAATACTTACTATAAAATTTGCTCTAGATATGCATTTGTGCATCTCTCTTAAGTTGGTTGTGGAATAATTGATTCCACTGCAGCGGCTTTAAGGGAAACCTTTAATTGTTAAGCACAAAGTCAGATTTTATTTTCTTTTGTAAAACGCATTTTGTCCTAAATTATTAATACATGGAATATTTATGCAGTTACATAATAATCTGCCCTACATATATATATATATGTGTATATATGTATATATATACACACACACATATATAGATATACATATATAAAAATATATCCTCTGAGATAAGGTCACAGTTCTAAGAGAGTTGGACAATTAAATTTTAGGTCAAATTATATTTCAGGAGAAAGCTGAGGGGCAGATCTTTCTGTGTGAAGTGATAGTAATTCAGATGCTTATTTTCTGGCTGTGTCATGAGAGTTTTTATCAGAGAGGGAGTGTGCTCACTGTACCTTTGTAGTAGATTGACAAAGTTATACTGAGCTACTGTTATCCAGGGACTCTATGTTAGAGTTGTAATGCAAGGTGCTCTCCAGGAAGCTTCCTTGTATTTTTAAGTCATAGTATTTTTGACCTTATTTATCTCTGAGAAATACAACTTGGTGCAACTGTATTGAAATGAAAGCTGATTTTTTATATACTAAACTAACTTGATTTACTTGATTTACTCCCGTAAATCCCTCTCTACAATACTGCAGTGCTTCCATGCTAAACAACTACTGTTTAGTTTTCATTACAGTGATTCTATTTTATCCTAATATGAAATGATATTTGGGATATTTTAGTTCTTAATTATAGAATCATAGAATGGTTAGGATTGGAAGGGTCTTTAAAGATCATCAAGTTCCAATCCCCCTGCCATGGGCAGGGACACTTCTCACTAGCCCAGGTGGCTCACCACCCTTGTAGTGAAGAATTTCTTCCTAATATCCAATCTAGATCTAACCCCTTAAAATTTAAAAACATTTCCCCTCATCCTATCAGTACATGCCCTTCTAAAAAGTCCCTTTCCAGCTTCCTTGTAGCCCTCTTGAGGTACTGGAAGGCCGCTATAAGGTCCTCCCTGAGCCTTCTCTTCTGCAGGCTGAACAAGCCCAACTCTCAGCCTGTCTTCACAGGAGAGGTGCTCCAGCCCTCCAATCATCTCTGTGGCCCTCCTCTGGACCTATTCCAACAGTTCCATGTCCTTCTTATGTTGGGGACTTCAGAACTGGACACAGAACTCCAGGTGGGGTCTCAGGAGAGCAGAGTAGAGGGGCAGAATCACCTCCCTTGACCTGCTGGCCACACAGCTCAGGATATGATTGGCCTTCTGGGCTGTGAGCAAGCATTGTTGGCTCAAGCCAAGCTTCTCATTCACCATCACCCCCAAGTAATTCTCTGCAGGGCTGCTCTCTATCACTTCATCTCCCAGCCTGTATTGATGATGGAGATTGCTCTGACACAGGTGCAAAACCTTGCACTTGTCCTTGTTGAACCTCATGAGGTTCACATGGGCCCACTTCTCCAGTTTGTCCAGGTCCCTCTGGATGACATCCCATCCCTCCAGCATGTCAATGGCACCACTCAGCTTGGTGTCATCAGCAAACTTGCTGAGAGTGCATAATCATTGGATACAGCTTCCCTTGCCAATAATATTCTCCACACCCTCTCCCAAACCTCTCATATTCTGAAGCTGTATTTTTGATGTGTGGGGAAAATTAACTTGTAGGAAGTAGGTGTTGCTTTAGCTTAACTGTCAAGACAGTGGGAATACAGACATGAATGTAGAGAATCTCTTTTGTCTTGATGCTATTATATAGTTAAAGATTAGGCTAATAATTCTGACATTTTCCTGATTCGGTGTCTGTAACATTAGTACTGTATTGACCTTTCTATTACTTCCATATGCTTTTATAAGAAAACAGCAGGTAAGAACAAGTGTCTGTGAAATGTGTTTATTAAAATAACATTGGAAAACAAATAAATGTTCTTTATTAATATTTGCCTCAGCATTTATTTGTGGAAAGTGTGTGAACAAGCTAGAGGTGTGTACTACTTCTTCATGGAAGCTCTAAGGTAGAATGTGATCATTATTAACTTTCCTAGGCATAGTTTTGGCCACCATGTTCTTTCCTTCATTGTTACCACCTTCTTCAGATTTGACAGAATTAAAAAAATACTTATATTACAGGAATGACTCTGGCTACATATAAAAAAGGAATTAGGACTCTTGGATATTAGGACTGGACTAGAACAGTGTACCCATGAGAACATTAATAGATCTGTTATGACATTTCTTTTCCTCTTAGAGGGGTGTTGTCTGTATTTATAGATTCCATCTTCCAAATGGATATATCTGTTTTGAGACAGATGGGAGAGTGGGCACTCTGTACCAGCTGTAGGGAGACAGGCATTAAGCAGCCACAACTTGGCTCCACTGTAATTTGCATATCTTGCCTCCCCTTAGAAGAAGTTGCCTTTCGTAACCACTTATTTACAATTGCTAGCTGTGGTGTGTGGTTGTTTTTCTGAAAGTCACGTTCACGCTTTATTTTTCAGCATTTGCTGTAGACAATCATTGTTCACTACATTCACAGTAATAGGTATATCAGGATATTAACAATAATGTATTAAATAATGTTAAAACTGCGATACAGCTTTCAGTGGTGCACATGTACAAAGCTACAGCAGGATATGGGATGATTTTAGAGCACAATATAATCTTTGGTTAATACCATTCATAATACAAGTGAAGTGATAATTCTAATTATATTAGATACTGTTGTTAGTACCTTTATATTGCATATGTAAAGATATTCGGCATCAACATGTTGTCCAAGAGACGTTGAGTTGCTTGACTAACACACTGGACGATGGCAGTGACTTCTATACAAAGGTGCTTTCTTTGCTTTCAGCTGAAGAAATGGAAGGGTGGGAGTTTACCAAATGCTCCTTTGCAATTCTAAGTTAACAGCGTAAACATGGTTTAAGTACTGTCTCTCCAAGCTGCACATCTACCTGCTTCATCAGGTAGCCTGCCAAATACTTTGTTAAATCCACCATTGTCATACATTGCATATCTTCCGCTGCTTCCTCAGCAGGCAAGGAAAGAATGCTTCAGAAAGGGGGTTTATAGGGATTCACAGTGCATACATTAAGTCAATGATCCATCCCATTTCACTTGCAGTGTTTGTTTCACTGTGAGAAAAACCTCTGAATACCAGGTGTGTGACTGTAATAGTGGTAACATTTCTTCTTTAACACATTTCTTAAATGAGACATCTCAGTATTTCCTGCACGAACACTTTTTCTTTCCTGCACAGCATGTACTTAACGCAAAATTTAGGAAATTGGTGCTCAGTATAACTATCAGCTTTGCTATTGTGAATTTGTGTGTCATCTGCTGAAAGTTCCCTTTGCTAAACAAGGTGTAGAAATGTGTTTAGGACTTGGGCTCCCTGATGAATACAGATGCCAACCTCCTCTGTAAGGAAAAAGCTGGGTTAGTTTTAATAATTATAAGGAGTGCTTTAAAGTATAATATTTGCAGAAAGCTAAAAGTAGTAACTAAGAGGGCAGGAATAATTCCATTAATCCAGAAGTGTCCTAAATTTCACTGGAAGACCTCTGCCAACAGTATCCCAGTCCTCTTTGTCAGTAGCTCATTGTGGTTTCAGTCAGGGTATTTATTTACTAAGGCAATTGGAGCATGAATCTTCACTTTGAAATGGACTTTAACTGGTCTTGTGGTGCAGAGAAACTCAGGGACAGATTAAAAAACCTTGTGATGCTTTTTGGAAGCTTTTTCATGCATTCCTGAAACCTAGTTTAGATATCATGTGCTGGGTGTGGTGCTGGAGTTAATAAGACTGCTGTAATTAAGCATTTTTTGGAATAGCTTTTGAACAAAGTTGTTTTCCTTCTTGCCAAAGAAAATCCAATGGATAGATGCAGGTAAAAAGCATCCTTATGAATTTGTTTTCAACAATAAAAAGGGCAGCAATGGTAAGGAAGGAAGCGGCAGAGATGGAAAATAAGTAAAAGAACCAAGTACTGATTTATAGCTCCTGATAATAATGTTTATCTCCATCACGTATTGTCCTGGCTGCCAGGTAGCTAACACCCTTGTAACCTTAGGGTTCCTCTAAGACTCCAAACAGTTGGCCAGTCCTTCATCCCTGCCTGAGCTGGCTAGTTCTGGCTATTTTCAAATCTTGCATATGATGAACGGAAATCAAAGTACATTCGATACTCAGAGCATCTCAGATGTGCCAAAGAATAAGGGTGTTCTGCTCAGCTTGCAGTCCCTGACTTTTCACTGTTGTAGGCTGACCTGGAACTGAAGCACAAGGAGACTGTGATTGTAAAATTACCTTTATCTGGTTTTGAATAGGAAGAATCAAGGTCCCTTTCGTGCTCCTCCCTGATGTGTTTGTGCACAAAATGTACAGAAACTTCCACATAAATTATGCAGGATTTCTGTGTGTGTGTGCCTGTACTTGCAAAGCTCAGCAGCCTGGCTTTCTGTGCCGCAATGTTACTGTTACTACAGTAGTTGAATCTCCGTGGTGGTATGAATCTACAGGCAACATGCAAATTTTAAAGCTGGATACTACCGTGGAGTCCATCTAATGGAAATATTAGTACAGATGATACTCATTCTATTTCAAGAGCTGGTGACAAGGGTGGTGGTGGTGGTGGTGATGTCAATTACTGAGAGGTAGAATTATACTATCTGAATTTGATCGAGTGTGGTTTCGTGCTCAGATTCTTCTGTTTAGCACAGGTCAGATGACAAATAGCTTGGAAAACCCAAAAGGCAAATAATTTCTGTAAGGAAAATTAGATAACTTCAGGCTTGTAATAGCAAATAAATAGCAAATAATAGCAAATAAAGCTCTTTATCTTCACAGTATATGTGTTAAAAATATACAAGTTGCACTGAATGCTTGCACATTTATAATTGGGGAGCACTATTGCATGTTCATGAGGGAGGAAATTCACATGAATACACACCTATTTAAGCAGAAAGATAAAGTGAAATTCTTAATTTGCAGCTTGAGGAATCAAAAGGGACAACGAGGACCAAAGTTCTTAGCTAAATTTGGCTTTTTGCTCTCACAGTATTACAGTCATTTTGTTTTTAAATTTATAAATAAAAAAAATCTTGAAGCATCTCTGTGCTGTAAAGGAGCTGGGTATAAACAGCATCTTCTCACTCCACTGATCTGTCTCTTGCACACAGTCTGAGTCATACACATGCACTTCAGGGACAACTATTTTTTCTCTGTTTTTCTCTCCTCTGTAGAATTCTAATACCAACAGCACTCTAGGGAAGGGAGGTGCAATATATTCCACCTGGCATTTCATCACCATTAGCACTGAATCCATTCTGATTATAAAATGGCAATTGTTCTCAATGACCCAAGGTAAAAATAACCATTTCTGACTTTCAGATTCTGGTGTCAACCTGCATGCAGTAGATTTCTCTATGACTTTTAACTGAAAAATATTTTTGACACTAGAATTATTTTTTCAGTTACTTTTAACAGTAATCATTATGTCAATTGTTGCACCTTTAGTAGAGAGATTTTTTGTTTCTTTTCTTTGTGTTTTTCAGAAAAAAGTGCAGAGAAAAAGCCTCAATCCAGCATTTATTTCAGAGACTCAAATTTTAAATAGCTTTCATCATATTTCCCCTTTTATTAGCAAAATCATTCTTGAAGATTTGCTTTAAGCAAAGAAATTAAGATAGAAGTCTATAAAGCTGTAAAGGTTTCTAGCCACATGTATGTACATTCTCTGTATAGTTTAATTGATATGTATAGTTTTCAGTATTTACAGACTTTCATACAAGGTTTAAATTATTTATGTAGTTCTGATACAGTTCCATATTGTTAGACTTAAGAATTCACAAAGAAATCTTTAGAAAGACTGCTGTTGGAGAAGATTTGCAGTCAAACACAAAAATGCACAGGCGATCACCAACCTGGAAATGTTTTGTGTCTACTTTTCCAGCTGCATGTCCATTCACTAGAATACCTGAAAGAGAACCAAATATGCAGCTTGTTTCTTATTTTGATGCTTTGATACTCTCTGCATTAATACTAAAATAAAAATGGATTAGGAGTTAAACCATAGAAGATTTTCCTTGGGAATTCCTGTAACTATATTCCTATTTACTTAGTTATTTCTGTGTTTAAATGAAACCGAGATATAAAACTGCATTCATTAGTTGTTTATCCCTTCAGAATCTGATGGAATTGAAGGACTTAAAACGTTTACAAAGGGAGGATGGCTAGGAAATAGATTGTTATTAAATATAAAGTCTAAATCTATGTCATTTTGTTCTAAGCATAAGAGGGTTAAGTAGGCTGCCAGTAGCACTGTTCAATTAAAAATGGCTTATATCCCATAGTTCTGCTATTAAAGTCTGTCTGTTTGACTTAATTCCACAATAAAATTGTTCTGTTAAAAATTCTTGTAACAGCATATGGGCAGGGTTTTATGTTAGTCAGGCAGATGCACACAGAATTCTAATATGTACTTAAGGAGATACCCTTTTAACAATATAAAGACTTAACCTATATTTACAGCTGGGATTTGCATGAGGGTTTATTCTTTGAGGTATTAGTGGCCACCAACACACTACACAAGCAATTTTTTTTTTTTTTTGTGGGGATGTGATCAAATAAGAAAAACTCAAATCAGCCCAATGAAGATGGTATCAGAAATACTCTTTACTTTCAATTTTTATATATGTATGTTTCTATGTGTGCTTATCTATAAAACCCTAAATCAAACACAGTCAATGAACAGATACTATGAATGCTTTCTGACTAATTCAGCACACTGCCAGCTGTACAAAAGCCTTTAGTCTGAAGTATGTTTCTCAGTATTGCTCTAAAAAGTATATCTAAATAACATGGTGGTGTGTATTTAAAAGTGACTGAGATGCCCAGACATCTTACAGTATGCAGTTGTCAAACAATTTTGCGTTCTTGAAGCTTGTGAGAAGGGGATATAGAGAAGTAGTCAGAGGATATGTGACATCTATGTGTTGATTTCCCTTGACTTGACCTTTGGTGGTTCCTATGGGCCTCAATCTGGGTTGTGTTGTGCTAGGTATTGGACACAAAGTGTGTGCGATCCAAAAGCATATATAAGTTAGGTGAGACAATTTAGGATTAAGTTAATATGAATTCCTTAGGAAAGGCAGCAGGTGGTAAAAACCAGCATAACAGGGCAGGGTCAGGATACACTCACTACCTTTCAGGCTGTTGGTAAATGACTTTTAGAGGCTGCAAGAAAATACTAAGTGTAAGAGGTACCACAGGTTGTGAATCTAAGTAGGAGACTTCTCAGGTGTTTAAGTGGTTCCAGGGCAGAGTGTTTTACAGCATTTGAGGACATGGCAGGGTGGTACGGGACAGATCAGCAATTGCTGACAGATTAGAAAAGAGAAAAAAGAGTAGGACTATTAAAAAAACAACAAACAAAGAAACAAAGACATAGCTACATGAGCCCCTCTATCATAGCAACATGAAATTGCCATTTTGATGCTAGCTCTCTGTTCATCTAGAAAAAACAGGTGCAGTGAAATTCTAGACATAATATTCTGGGGTTAATTTGTAAAATAAAGTAGAACACAAGCCTTTTTAGTTTACAATGTTTATGAAGTTTTTGTTTAGATTGGTTTTGAGTATCTCTGAGCTTCGTATGTGATCTCAGAGAGGGATGAGCTGTGATGGGTAGGCATAATATATATATATATAAAACATAGCAGCTGTTTTTATTAATGTACTTGGGAAATAGAGAAACACTCTTAGAAGCCATGTCTCTCACAATGGTTTTCATTTTCTTCTTTCATAAAAATCATTGTGTTTTGTTCTGTGAAGTAAAATGACACCATTCACTATGCATTTCCAGGTTTAACTTAGCTGTGCAAGGGCCGGAGTTCAATACAGTTTGATTTTGGGTGGCAGAAACTCTTATCTCCAAGCTGAATGCATATACAAAAGACTTTTCCTCTTTTTGCACCTGTCCAAACTCATTCTTCATCTTTGCAGTTCTTTAACTCCTGCAGAAATGCATAAGTGAAGCTTCCTAAAATGGGCAGTTGGCCAGCAGTAATCAGCCATGTTCAGAAATGCTGCCTGCTGCTCTGCTTCTGCCTCATGATTTTACAGATCGCTAATCCGCAGGATTTGTCTTAATCCATCCCTGCTGGTTTTCATTTTTAAGGTTTTATTATAAGGTTGTACTTCATGTAAAGACCTTGAACTAACTATAACATTTTAATATTTTCGTTATTGTGACATATAACATTTGTACTCTTCAGAAATATTGCATCTGTTTTTAACATCCGGACTGTTACAGGTTCTATAGTATATTCACTCTTCAATATTCATGATACTACTTAAAAGTCTAATAACAGGTGAGGTACCATCGTTCCAGGCAGGATAGAAATGTAGTCATGGCTACAAAGAGTGCACAGTTTAATAATTTGACACACCAAATTAAGGGAAGGCTAGAACAGAGGTATAAAAGCAGAAAGCAATACCTTAGTGTTTAGGACATGTAATGCTTATTGTACTTGCAAATAATGTTTGCAAACTTTCAGATTTTTAGGGCATTTTACATGGTTCACAGTTGGGATTTCTCAGCAGTGGATGTCTGTTTCTAAACTATAATTTATACTCTAAAAGCTCAATACTCAATAGTAATTTAGGAAAGATAAAATTCTGTTAGACAGCAGTGACAGAAGCATGTAGTTAAGAAGATGAAGAGTAACAGGAAATCTTAAGTATCCAACACCGTAACAAAATTAGAGCAGGTGAAGATGTGACACTTCATTCCCATCCAACAAAAGTTAAAATCTAAACATCACTCCATCTTGCTTTCAATGTATAAGCAGTTTTTTCCATGCAAGTTCTTTCTTCTAGTGTCAGGAAGTGACATAGAAAAGAGTTTAATGCAAATTTCTGGATATCACAAAGGGATATCTGATTATTTTTTTCAGTTCTGTTTCACTTGTAAGAAAGTGATTTTGTTCTTTTAAACCAGGGTATTTGTCTGAGTGTCGTTTAAGAATGCTAATGTACTGAGAACAGCACAGTATCTTCACATGTTTGGAAAAGTATCAGAGCCAAATAAAATACGGTGTGTTGGGTTGTCTTTTTTCATCACCTCCTGCTGACAGCTTTGAAAGTTTTGGAAGTCTAGAAATGACAGTGTATTGTTAACGCCACAGAAGGGGATATATTGGTTACAGTTCTTGGGATTACACTCTCATCTCTCACTTAAAAAGAAGAGGGGAGCTGGCAGTAGTGCTGATTGTTCTGACAAGGTATCTGTCTATTAAATAAATCTTGGGCACTAAAAGTCTATGAAATCAACCATTTGGAAGGCATTTGTTAACAACATTTCATTTTCCTTTATGGAATATCAGCATTGAATATATCTGTTCTGCCTCTATTTGGTTGCAATAATTTGTTGAGCAAAATATACCTCCTTGTGATGGCTTAAAATGTTAAGGGTTATTCTTTTAATCACCCAGGTGTTTTGGATATTTCACAAAACTCTATTTTGGAAATTTTGGAGAGAGGTTAAATATTTTTTATCTGAAATTTCCTTAACATGATTCCCAGATTTTGTGAACATCTCTTGTGATTTCTGTTAACATAAAGCTGAAAATTTGGTTTCAGAACAAGAATAATCTTAAAAGATATGTATCAAGGAGTAAAACTTGCAGTTTCTCTGTCTCTGATATGGTTGGAAATAGATAAAAATCTGGGGAAGAAATCCTGATAATAGTTAATTCATAATATTCCCAAAGTTACTAAGAGTTTCTTGCTTCACTTCTCCAGAACTGGTGAACTGGTGATCTCCTGCTGATCAGGAATGTGAAATGGTTAAAACTAAACCCCTCTATTTAAAAATAAAGATAAGGCTACATATAAAGGTGAAAAGCACCATTGCATTTTATTTCTTACTGGGTTAGTCAATACTGTTTATACTAATGATCTCAATGCTTACATGAGTTGTAGCATATTTTCAAATATGGCATATGACATACAACCCTAGGAAGCAATGCTGGAATCCTGATAAAGGAAACCTTTACAATCTAAGGACTTTGCATACGGTGTTCGCAGTGTGCTTTTTGAAAAGCTTTACTTGGCAATCTCTGCCTACAACTTTTAAAATGCAGGTTTCTGTCTTTTTCAATTTTGAAGGTTGCAATAAGAGTCAGTAGAGTCATCAGAGATCTTAGAACCAACTAACATGAGGTGTAAACTATTTCATCTTCTCTTTTCGAGGGCCATGAGTTTACACAGCTCGCTGCAGTCCCAAGGGAGCTAACACCTCAGCACAGCATGGCACAGAGCAGCGCAGAAATGCCTGCTTTGTATCCAAAACCAGGGTGTTATTCCCGTTCCTGGGTTATTGAGCCCTGCTTCTTCATAGGCAGTGTGCCCCTTTGGTACAGCCATGCTGCTTTGTGTTCTGGGTTCAGGTCATTCAGGACTAAATCAGGGGTCTTCTGTTCTGTAACCACAGACTCTGTTCTTTGCAGTGGAGGTACTGAAGTTGTTCCAGTTGGCTTAACAATGCTTTTAAAGGAAAAAAAAAATCCTTCAATTGCTGGCTTGTTTTCTTTATTTGCTGTGTGTGTTTGGGGCTGTCTATGGTCGGCTTCTATTTAGCTCGTACTACTTGCCTTTGCTTACAGGGAATAAGTCATCAAACGTACTTTGTGGTTGGTATGAAACTTGCATGTAGACCCAGAGAGCAAGAGGCTCCAGAGTAGCACATCAAGGATGTGTAGTCAGCCTGGAGAGCTGAGCAGCTCCTGCAGCTCAGGAGCTGCTGGGACTGGCCACAGATACAGGCTTTATTGATACATTCTACTAGTGACAAACCAGGTATCACCAGGCTAACTAGTGATAAAGATGGATCAAAACATACCAATTTCCTCTCTAAAGCCTGCTGATGAATGCTGCTATATGTGAGCATGGTATTCTTGTTTTTCTGCTGAGAGAGTTAACAAAATTTCAGCAATGTGTAAACACTCTGCAAGAAAAATTAGCTATCCCATCTGCTTTCCTCTGACTAACATTTCTTGCATCACATGTTTAAAGTGAAGCCTCTCTGATGGAATTAAAAATAGATAGCTACAGAGGAGCCCACATCTATTCATTGACACTCAGTCTTTGAAACTTACAACCATCAAATCAAGGGAGTAACAGACTCAACCAGGCATATATAGACAAGTCAGATTTACATTAAATGCTCCAGTTGCACTCTTTCTGTATCTCACTGTCTTGGGATAATTATGTTGGGAAGTTCAAACATGTGGATGAATTGGTGAGGCTTAACTGGGAAGGTGAAAAGGGTTAATTTTTATTCATCCAGATGGTGAAAGGCACAAGGTTTCCTTTATTCTGGCTCTCATACCAGCCCATCAATGCAGTGTCTGATCACCTCAGAGTTACTGTGACAGTGAGAGGGAATAATTGATCTCTTTTGTTTGGCAACACAATACACAAATGGAAGAGAATAACTGTTCCAGTCTGAACTTGTCATGACCCAAAGGGTAACCAGGCCTGCGGGTGTGCAGAGGTCATAACTGTGGGTTCATAGGACACAGTTTATCCTTTAAATTCTCTACTTTTTATTACAGATTACCACAAATACCACCAAAAAAATTGCTGCTCACAAGTATACATAAGATTAATAACAAGAAAATATAAATATGTATGTATATATATTAAGCTATTACAAATTATTATCACCAATCGAGAGTATAACACCAATCAATAGTGGCAGCAATCAATAATAGAAGCACCCAGTAAGAGCATCGATCAAATATACATGTAATATTGCAGATACTACAAACAGTACTAACGAAGCAAAGTTATCAATAATATAACAGCAATAGATACTTATGATAGAGTACTTACATGCATATATACGGTACCAAATGTATTCAGCAGATTCTGGAAGGGACCAAAACATCCCAGAGAGGAGAGGACCAATCATTCCAGAAGGGGACCCAACTATCCCAGGAGTGGGAGGACAACACGAACCAATCCCAATTCTTATTTTTCTAGACTATTTTCCTGTTCTTGCAGTTAGAGCAGCCAATGGCAGTTACCAGTTCTTACTTCTCAGGATGTTTTTCCCTTTTTCCAGACCATTTTTCATGCTTGGATGGTATCTCAGGATGTCTCTGGTTTCTGTGTACCCAGCTGTACTTCAAAGATGCCAGCTGTGCTTCTCAGGGATGCTTCTGGTTCACAGGCCTAGTTCCCCGGCTAACAGTTCCTAGGCTGGCAGGCATGTTCTGTGTCATTATTTCAGCAGACATTTTCTCCTATTCAGTAGTTTTCCCTTCTAACCAGGTTGCTTTTATGGATGTTTATATCAAAGTTATAAGTGGAAGTTTTAATTTTTCTCTTAATAAGTTGTCAGAAAAAAGTGAGATAGTTGGTTATGCAGCAGATAGTAAGGAAGGTAAATTAAGTAAACTAAGAATACATGATGAGCATCCTCATTTTTACATGTTGTTTAGTAGCTGTGACATCAATCTAGGATCAGACATTAAATCCAAGCAGTCTTCATATTCCTTTTGTGCTTGGGAAATTTTTTTTCCACTCCTGCTGTCTTCTGGAAGAGGATGCAGCAACCAAGCTATCCCCTGACCTGTGCCAATCCCCTGCTTGGTGCTGAACCATCACGTGTAAAACATTACATGTAGGCATGGAAAAAAGTCCAAGTGTGCCATTAATGTATGAAGTGACTGAGCTGGTCTTAAAGTCCTCTCTAATGGAGGAGATAACCATATGTGAAGGGGAGTAACTCCGATAGGCGTCCTGTGGACATTTACCAGAGTGGTAGCAGACTTTGGTTCATATCCATGTTCTGAAAATGGTAGAGACTAAACTTGACCCTATCCTCTGACTCTCTTAGCTGTACTGTGCAATGACACGGGGACCTCTGTCTTATATTGGAAATACTGTTAGTAATTAAACAGAAGTAAAATAGAGTCTTGCAGGGTGACAGTGGAGGGGAGGAGAGGAGACAGGCAGCTTTAGGGTCTCAGTGCTAACTAAACACCCACTGGAAATATCACATGCATAATCTTTTTTATTATTATTTATTTATTTTTTTTATTAACAATATAGTAGTTCCTGAGATAGAATTTCAAGTGTATTGAAACTTTTTAATATTAATGGAAAACCCAAACTATCAACATAGATATATGGGATTGAAGGAGATGCATAACCACATGAACTCTCTTCAAGAAATAGACATTTCATCCTAAACGTGCAATTCTTTCTGACCCTATCCTGCCAGGAATGGTTCTGCAAATGTAACAGCTTCAGAAAGCATTAATAGATGGATAAACAGAATATGTTTTCAAGACAGACTTGCATGAAATCATGATTTCCTTGAAATTTCTGCCCTATTGTAGGAACATTGGAGTATTTCTCTCACTGTATGCTGTTTAACTATTCAGTATCACATAGGGTTGCAGAATGTCTTGATGATTTTTTTCCTTACAGTTGCTTATCATTGGTCTGATTATTGTATATGAGACTTCTCTTAAAAGTGCTTCAAAAGAGGCAGAGCTGTTCATAAAAAGACTGGGATTCTGAACTAGAATAAACAGTACTTCTGTTAAGTAAGGTTAAATGACACTCATGGCTAAGACTATCAGATTAATACATTAATGATATAATATATGTATCTCTGTTCCACAACAAATGTTGTGTTAACAATTTAAACTGCCACATTTCTGACTCATATATTAATAACCACGTCTTCTGCCAGCGTTAATCATGTATTCCTTTGATGCACACAAGGGCACACAACAAGCCATTGTCTGGAGTTTTAGTTAATATATATATGGTGAAATTCTTCATAGATATGTTTTTTAATACTACTGAAAGAAAATGTATTGTATTTAAAACATTATTGAAATGTAAAGTATTGACTAACTGTCATCTCTTTGGTAACCAGTCCACGGCAGGGGGGTTGGAACTAGATGGTCTTTAAGGTCCCTTTCAACCTAAACCATTTGGTGGTTCTGTGACTCTGTGACTTTTTCCTGAGCTTATTTCCTTTGACTACTGATAGAATTTTAAGTAATGTTTCTAAGTCCAAAAATTATGGTGTCCTGTTTTTATCAATCTCATGCGCTAAAGTGCAAGCAAAAAGTAAATGGAAAAAAATATCAGGAATTAATTGTATTTTGAAGTCTTGTGGGTGGATGGATGAATGGTTAGTTGGATGAGAGAAGAAATTCACAAGTGCATCCTAAGAAAATGCCTTTTCTATATACACTAAAAATATAGAAATAGAAATAGAAATAAAATTAGAGAAATACACCTTGAAATCAGTTAAGTTACTATTAGCTGAAGGTGTTTCTTATTTAATAAGATACTTCATTGTGTTAGGCCCTTCATGTTGGTACCAAAAGACTAGCTTCAGCAGTGAGCTCTTTGCATCATTCAGGCCTATACAGAACCATCACCCTCCGAGATACTTTATTTCTGAGGCAACTCGCTTGGGCAACGTTTGCACATGTGAGTTTTGAAATGTGACTGTCCCAAGCCCAACCAGGCCTTTCAGGCTTTCTATTTTTGGGAACATCATACTGTGGGTCCCCCCAAGGTGTGGGCATGACAGCTGTGCATCAGTTGCCAACAGAAACTGCAGGAGAGTTGTCTCCGCTTCCCATTATCCTTCCCCTTAATAAATTGGGTGAGCTGTTTTCACTGCTTTTAAGATATCCCTTTTAAGTCATTCCTGTGAATTAGCCTGTTTAGAATGGCTGTGCATACTGCTTACTTGTGGTATGTGCAAACTAATGCAACTTAATTCAGACCACAATGGTGGAGAAAAAAAGAAGAAAGTTATTTGAAACATTTCAAACCCTACTAAGGCAAATTACTTTGCATTTTCCACAGGCTGAGAACAGTGGTCAATCTACAGTGCCTCTTTTGGTAAATTCACTGTCATCTGCATATTTGCAATCTTAATGCTTTCTGCAGTACCTTAATACCCCTAAGACACATTTCCTTTTACGTTTTGTGTGGAATTGTGATATTGTTGATGACAACAATAATAATCCTTTTAACTCCATTTGCAATAGAAATGCAGAATATCTTGGAAGAAGGATTTAATATTAAGGAAATATTAGTTTCTTTCTGAGTATTCCCAGGCTGGAATAAGTGTGCTACAGGCAAAACCCATAACACTATAAGCAAACCATGTATTTTATTTTTCATAGAAAATATTGCTGTCACCATCCTCAGCAATCTGATGGTCCAGATATTCTCTCAGTGTCTGACAGTATCCTTTACAAACAGTTAGCAACTCCTTTGTGTTTTGCTTGAGAAGGGAAGTCAGCTCAGTTTCCTTCTGACAGACATGTGGCAATCTTCAACGCCAACCAGAAAATCCAGTGCATTTGGCACCTGCTAAAGTTTTCCTTTCCTGCGCTTTCCTGTGGGCAGTGATGATGCAGCAATGGTGAGGAAACAGCTTTACAACGCAAAGTACTCTGTTTTGCCAAGAAAAATTGAATTAATTGACAAAATGCCTTGTCTGTGCTTGGTGCTACATTGAAGCAAGACTGGCTGAGAGTCTGTGCTATGTTCAAACCATCTAAATTTAGGCAGCTCAGATGTTCACCTTTGAAAGTACCTGCCTTGTTCACTCACAGGTCAGGAATCCTGGCTTTTAACTTCCAGTAGTCTGAATTACATTTAATTTAGATGAGATGTACAGATAATTCCATTTCCACTTTCTCTGTACACATTCTGGATCATAGTTCCTCTTTATTGATCTGTGCTCTCTCCATTTCTTCTCTGTAGGACTGGTCTTTTAACTGATCAGGGTATTTTGATCTGCCCATTAGAAACTTGCCCTACTAACAAACGTGAGATCTTCATTATGCCATGACGGCTGGCAGTGTGTTTCATGGTGATTTTTCTTTTGGGGGCTATTCATAGCTTTCTTTTTCCTTTCTGGCTCTATTTCATGAAAACCTTTTAGTTTATAGAAATAATACTTGAAGTGCACATAATATACAGATAAAATCAAGTGATAACTTTTTAGGTTGTTACAGTTGCCAACTTTTCTGTAACAACAAAGTAATCTTAAAAAATTCTATTTTCTTATTAAAATTACAAAATATTATTAGCATTGTCAGACCCTCATGGTTTAAACTTGGATTTTAACACTAATCAGTAAAATTCCTCTGTTTTGCATATATTTTTAATATATTCATTTGTTTATATCTGCAGTTATGATGTACTCAAAACAATTGTTTTTTGTCTGGATCCGCAGTCTTTTGTGTTGCTGTGTGGGTGAGTCTGAGAAAAAATATAGCCAATATTTATCCAGTGATGCTTTGATGATAATACTTTGGTTGTTTGAGTAAGGGTTGCCAGGGTAAAGTTTTATTCTTTTTATTATATTCTTTTCATTGTATCAGTGAAGTGTGAGCTCTTGTGTTTAGCATTTGAAGTTGTGCTATAGTCTTAGTTTTATATGTTCATGACAATTATTGTTATACTTTAAAATCCTGGTCCTTAGCTAGGTAGAATAGCTGTATGCAGAGAGCCACCATTGGTGTAAGGAAACCTTTTCTTCCTTGGACCTTGGTCATTTCTGCAGCATCAGAGACAAGTAGCAGGAGAGCAAGGGAAAGCGGCCTGGTGGATGTGCTGACGTCTTGCTCACTGTCCTCCAGTCTCCTGGCACACACACAATTTAAGCACCTTTTGCATTATTTTCAATGGATTTTCATCATTTGTTAGGAACTCTGTTAGGAATCAACATTGTATCATCAAAATGCAGCACTACACCAGCTAGTAGGAAGAAAATTAACTCTCAGATGAAACCAGGACATCTTATTAATAACACTTTTCATGAAAGCTTTTGTGGAAAGACTGTGTAATCTCACTCTCCTGTCTAGCCAAATTACCAAATTATAGTTAATGGAGAGGAATAATCAGGTTTATTTGCTTTTCTTCCTAAAATAGTTCCTGACATACATAGGTTATGTGAATTTGGTTTTTATTTTGATGGTGTAGGGCTGTTGGGTTTGGGTTTTTTTTTTGACTCCTAGACTATTGTTGAACATATTATTTCCCTGCCCTGGTGCAATACACGAGATAAAACTATGTCTGAGGGCGAATGCAAATAATCTTTCCTTTTCAATCACAGAGCTATAATATACTACTTTTCACGATTTTTCCATGGTATAGTAACAGATCTGTTTTGCCTCTTCCTCACTCACAGTTTCTTCAGTATTTTCAATGCCTCCACCCCACCCTCCACTGATATCCTCCACCTTTGGGCTGTCTTTCCAAGGTGCAGTTTCACTGCCTGCATCTGCCACTGCTCATGGCTTTTTTAAATGACATTAATGTGAAGCTGAACTGATTTCTGACATCTGGCTTTTGCTCAAAGGGTTATGGACAGCTGAGTAAAAGACCAAAGTCTTATTAATTTGTCTTTGCTGCTGCTTGGCAGCATCATAAGCAGCTTCAGTTCCTGAAACTGTGTGTAGGTCATGAATGTATTGCTGCACTGCTGAATATTAGTTTGGTATTTAGATGCCTTTTGGTATGTTGAAGGACTGTGGGTTGGTCTTTAAAGGCAAAGAAAAATTCTGCTGCTGAAGCCTGTGACTTGGGTGCCCATACTGACCGGGAATAGCAAATAAAGCCAGAACAGCAAAATGCATCCAACCAGTAAGCATCTATTCCAAGCACACATGAATGTTCTCAAATGTTCTTTAAGAAGAAAAACTCTCAAAGCTATTCTTGCACAGTGCCTAGCAAACATCGTGGCAAGCTATATTATGAATTATTTTCAATAATAATTGCTGTCAAACAGCAGGAATGCATGTGCTGGCCCTGACCTATTCAGCACTCTTACAGTGTTGTACAGTCATCCATGGGACAGGGAGGGAGACAGATTGTTTGGAAGCTGGCCCAACAGAGTAGCCTTAAATCCCCCAGGAATCACCTCTACCATGTGCCTCACCTGTATCTTCCAGAGCAAGCTGTAATTTTTCAGCAGTGTTTTTTCTAGTAGGAAAAATGTTGAAAAAAACCAGCAAACTAGGAATGGTTCTACCAAAACACTTTGCAGACTGCAGAAACCTATGTACCTAGAGATATTTTTCTCTGTGGGGACAGACTGTGACAAGAACCAGGGTTCAGCAGTGTTAGCCATATTTACTAGGCTGTAAAATGAGGTTATAGCTATAAAAGTGATACTTAACTTGTATAAATATAGAATATGAAACTTTTTTGTGCAGTCTAGGATTAACACAGATAATCTCTGCAAACCTAATGTTGCTGGAATTAGAATTAGCAGAGCTTTAATCAAGAAAAACCCTTCCTCTTGCATCATCAGGCAAGGGAGAGAGTGTTTTTATCTATGTCTTTAACTTTCTATGACTCTACAGTTTTAAAACCATAGGCGTTTTTCTATTCTCCAAAGAAAGATAGAGCAAAAATAAATTTTCTTAATCACTAGGAACCCACAGGCCAAAGGGCATTTCTTTGCAGTGGATACCTTTCTGAAATATAGTTACATCAAAGGTGAGGAAGAGGGAAGAAAGTATGTGTTCTTTAAAAACTTTTTCATACAGTATGTTCTCAGATAATGTTAAAAAAAAATCTAAATAGAAATTACCAAGGATGTGATGATATCTAAGATTGAAGCTTTTTGTTTGAGATGCTGGTAATCATGCATTTCAAAGCTACAGCAGGACAACTTCCAGTCATACCTTTAATTTGTACAAGGTGATTATATTTTATGGTGTGTTCCCATCTTTTATACTTAATTTTTAATGGAGCACCCAAGAAGCATTATATGGCCTTTCATGTATCGCCCATCCCTGAGCAATGTTGCGGAGTCTGGGATTGAGGATGCAGAGTCAAAGTCAACCTTGGTCTCGCCTTGTCCCTGCAGTGGCTGAAGCGCTTTTCTGAAATAACTTGCTTGGGGTTTAGTACAGGGCTCCTGACACAGCTGTGCTGAACACAGACAGCAGTGTGTGGGGGGGTTATCCTCAGTCCTTCATGACTGGCATCCCTGGCCGCAGGGGAAAGACTGTGTCAAGTTGTTTCTTTTTCATCCTGCACCACAGGGCTGAGTTTGGGGAAGAAATTACCTTCCTTTTCCTTTGTAAGAGGAGTAAAACAGTAGGTTTTCACTTTACTGCCTGAAGAGAGAATTTCTCATCATTACTTCATACACCTTCTCTTATTTTTCCTAGAAGGGGATGTTGGTCTGCATTTAAATCTGACATACTGGGAATTCATAAACCAGTATAGCACAAAAGCTCACATGAGACAAAGCAGGCAACGACTTGTAGAATGGGTACAGTAGGAAGTTCCCAGGCAGATGTGTGAAACTTTAAATTAATACAAGCTGGTGGTTTTTTAATACTGCAATGGCTTTTTCTTTTTTTTTTTTTTTTTGCATATAAAAGGTGTGAGTGATAAATCATCACTGAAGTTTAGCTGTCTAAATTTACGATTTCCAGATAGACTCATCTGGAAGGCTGCTATTGAAGGACCAATTTGCAGTTCGTCAAAATAGTTCAGTCTATATCCTGATGATTTGGCTTAGTGAAGATATTCCAACTGTTTAGGCACAGAACAAATTCTTGTATGTAATTTTGTGTGTGTGTGTATATATAAATATATGTATGTACAGTTAAATGACTTCAGCAAGGCTTTTGATACTGTCTCCCATGACATCCTGATAGCAAAGCTGAGAAAGCATGGGATTGATGAGTGGACAGTGAGGTGGGTTGAGAATTGGCTGTCGGACCGAGCCCAGAGGGTCGTGATTCGTGGAGTGGAATCTGACTGGAGGCCTGTGACTAGCGGTGTTCCCCAGGGCTCGGTGTTGGGTCCAGTCCTGTTTAACATCTTCATTGACGACCTTGATGAGGGAATAGCATCGACCCTCAGCAAGTACGCCGATGACACAAAGCTGGGAGGAGTGGCTGACACGCAGGAACACTGCGCTGCCATCCAGCGAGACCTGGACAGGCTGGAGAGCTGGGCAGGGAGAAACCAGATGAGGTTTAACAAAAGCAAGTGTAAAGTCTTGCACCTGGGAAGGAACAACTGTTTCTATCAGTACAGGCTGGGGGATGACCTGCTGGAGAAGAGCTCAGTGGAGAAGGACCTGGGGGTCCTGGTGGATGACAGGTTGGCCATGAGCCAGCAGTGTGCCTCGGTGGCTAGGAGAGCCAATGGGATCCTGGGGTGCATCCGGAGGAGTGTAGCCAGCAGGTCAAGGGAGGTGATCCTCCCCCTCTACTCTGCCCTGGTCAGGCCCCACCTGGAGTATTGTGTCCAGTTCTGGGCTCCCTGGTATAAAAAGGACAGGGATCTCCTGGAGAGAGTCCAAAGAAGGGCTACGAAGATGATAAAGGGCCTGGAGCATCTCCCCTATGAGGAAAGGCTGAGAAGACTGGGACTGTTCAGCCTTGAGAAGAGAAGACTAAGGGGGGACCTAATTAATGTTTACAATTATCTTAAGCAAGGGATGCAGGGGAATCAGCCAGCCCCTTTTCAGTGGTCTGTGGAGACAGGACAAGGGGCAATGGCTGCAAGTTGGAGCACAGGAAGTTCCGCACCAACATGCGGAGAAACTTTTTCACAGTGAGGGTGACAGAGCACTGGAATAGGCTGCCCAGGGAGGTGGTGGAGTCTCCTTCTCTGGAGATATTCAAGACCCGTCTGGACGCCTATCTCAGTGAAATGTCCTAGGGAGCCTGCTTCGGCAGGGGGTTGGACCCGATGATCTCTCGAGGTCCCTTCCAACCCCTACAATTCTATGATTCTATGATTCTATGATTCTATGATTCTATGAAATGTGTTAAGTACCCATGAAGAATATCCTCTCTCCTAAGTAAATACACAAGTCTAAAATAGCAAAATACAGATCTCTTATTTTAAAATAGAATTAACTTGCCCCAGTGTTGATGTTTAAGGGTTTATAGTGGTGGGGATTTTTTAAGGGTTTTTCCATCACAAGAACACTTACCTGGTCGTGAAGCCAGATAACATGCTTCTTAAAACAAAAGTACAAGCACCGATTGACTCCATCAGGGAAAAGACATTCACCTTTTACCTAGTAGGAATGCTTAGTTAGAAAATTCCTCAAGACTGCCTTTCAACTGTTTTCATAATTTTCGTAATTTTTACACATGTTGACACTGTGAGATTTAGTTATAGCTGTTCTGTTACTGGGAAATTACAAAAAGAAAATTAATTTATTTTATTCTCTCTGAAAATATATACATAATAAATGATGTAAAAGCACTCTTTAGACCCTGAATTCTATCTATCTGCAGCCTAAAATAACCTGATATGGACATGATCACAAGCCTGAATGAAGGCTTCAGTGCTTCATCCCTTACCATCTTACCTTCTCCTTGCACATGTGAATTGACAGTTGAGGTATACCCTCCCTAATGTATGTGGCAGGGGTCATACCAGCTGGTGCTTGTGGTTGCTCACACTCCTATCAAGCAGGCATGGCCCAGAGTCCATAGCCCAGGCAGAGCACAATACCTCTCAGGACTGCAAGAAGGCACTGCATTCTGCACTCAGCTGAGGGCACATTGTCTTCTACCTCATCCTGCTTCCAGGAGATCAGAGACCAAATTGTCCCTCTGCTTGCAGGGAACCTGACTGGCACATGTATTCAGGGAAATGAGGGGAATATTACCGCAAAATAAAACCGCGATTCACTCTCTTAATTTTTTCCCCTCATGTAGAAATCTGAAGTCTAGAACAGGAACAGCCATTGAACAGACTTCACCTGACTTTTTTGGGGCAAGCAAAGTTGTATGCCATTGCTGAAAATGCTTCAGGTGTGCTTTTGGCTGTGCTGCCTCCTGTAGTCATGCACCAAGAATGATACTACAGGAAGCAAACCTTTCAAGTTAGAGCAAATATTATTCACTATATTTCGAAGGTGTTTTAAGAAGTTTGGCTTCATTTTGTGTTTGAGAAATCTCTGATGGTTCCTGTGACCCATGTCCTGTGTTTGAGGCTTCTCTTTCTAACAAGATCTGTGAGTGTTTTGAAAGCTGTGTAGGCTGCTCAGGTACTTTCCAGCTCTGTCTGGCCTGGATCTGCCAGAGATCTGATCTCCTGGGACCACGTGCCATGAGATTTTTTCTTTGTTTCTACTTTTTAGCAGTGTTCTTAACCCACCTCCTTAAACTACATTTGTCTTATCGCAGGGCAATATGCAGGCACATGTGAACTGCTGGATCTGCCTTCCCTACAGCCTGGGCTTGAACAAGAACAATTATCACTGTAGGCTGGGGACAGGTCTGGCAGCTGGGTGACGAGAGGAGCAGGATTTCAGGGTGTGCAGGAACACATGAGAAGTGTAGTCGATTGGTGACTTTCCTTTTCCCTTTCCTTCCTCTTCTCTTGACTTCCCTTCCTTTCCTTCCTTCCTCATAAATATCAAGCTGTGTTTGATTAGAGAGAGGGAAACAGCTGTCAGCCTGATTTCCACAGACCTAATTTGAAAGCCAATTAACTTAACATTCCCACATGTTCATATAGTTTTGTATTTTTACATGGTATCAAAGGAGCATGTTCTTTTTTTTCTACACTTTATAATAAGAAAATTTATATTTTTAAAAGACTTTACATAAAGGAAATTCTGAAAATTAGGCAAGGATATTTTTTTTTCTTTGCTTTGACTAAGAACTATTGAGACAGTTCTTTTCTAAACTTTTTTTTATTACCTAAAATTTTAATGGTGGAATATATGCCTGAACTAGTTCTGTGCCTCAATACAACACAGAGGCATGGTCTTGAGTTATTTTAATGGCTATATGAACTCAAACTCCCAATTCTGTGATCACTGTTCTGAATCTTTATTTGCTATAACAAATTTCTCATAAGTTCAATCAATATTTTATCATGTAAATGTAAGAGGTTATTTTAACTATGGAGGTTTTCAGTGTTCACATCTCAAAAGAATTTTTAAATGATTAATCAAAGAATAATTAGACAGTTCAGGTATTGTGATACAGGTAAACAAATAAACGCAAATGTTACTGTCTCTTTAAAATGATCACTTAGTGATGTTTCTTACTTGGTATCACCATGTCTTTCTACATATTAAATTTTAAGGCCCAGATCTTGAAAATTTTGATATGTGGGTTTAATTCTACAGAGACAGTGAGCTCCTCATGGCTCAGCCTTGTACAAAGTCAAGTATGTGGAAGTTAATGTACATATCACAGAGCTAGATTTGATACAGAGGGTTGTAGAGGGTGAGATTTTTTATTTCTTCCTACTTTTTTTTTCTACAGGTTAGCATCACCAAGCATATAATAATTATTAATTTATGTATGAACTAGATCATGTTGCTCAGAGCCCCATCCAGCCTGGCCTTGAACACTGCCAGGGAGGAGGCAGCCACAGATTCTCTGGGCAGCCTGTGCCAATGCCTCACCACCCTCATCATAAAACACTTCTTCCTTATATCTAGTTGAATGTACCCTCTTTTAGTTTAAAACCATTACCCTTTGTCCTATCTCTACAGACCCTGTTAAAAAGCCTGCCTCAGACTTTCTTATCAGCTCCTTTTATGGACACCATAAGGTCTCCCCAGAGCCCTCTCTTCTCCAGATTATACATCTTTGTATATATTGCATTTTATAGATGCAAAAGTAGTATATATTTTTGTTTACACACACATGCACAGACGTACTGATTCTGGTCATACAAAGGATACTCCCTTCGATTTCCTTAACGCTGTTGAGTTAAAAGCACTAAGTTGATCATTTAAGACCATGCATTTACTTCCCATATTTGCAATGTTATTGCACACAACTGAATAGTTAACTGCATGAGAAAGTATAATTAAAGAAAAAGGAATTATTTAGATGGAGAACGAAAAATAAATTCTGTGCATTTTGGTTCAGCAATAAAAGATCACTTTCTGCACAGAAACAGCTG
Source organism: Hypotaenidia okinawae (assembly GCA_027925045.1). Classification (NCBI taxonomy): domain Eukaryota; kingdom Metazoa; phylum Chordata; class Aves; order Gruiformes; family Rallidae; genus Hypotaenidia; species Hypotaenidia okinawae. The sequence continues at coordinate 20,296,612 of BSDF01000001.1, read as the reverse complement.
ACAGCTTCAGATAAGAGACCCCTCACAAAGACAGCTGATAGTAAGAAGGGACAATATAAAGCATTAGATTTAGCAAAAAGATTATAGTTGGTGGGTTTGTTGGATTTTTTAAAAGAAAATATTTATTATTATTTTCTAGTACAAATGTTAAAAGAAATTACAGTGACTTTGTTTGTTTGTCAAATTTAGATGATCTAATAACTAAGATTTAAGGGATAACTATGCATTTCCATTGAATAAACAGGATCCTGCCCAGTCATATTTTTAAATGATCTTCCATAAACAAGAACATATTGGTGAGATAATTGTTACTGATAGGTATTGAGTACTCAGTCTGGGAATTTTAAATATCTATTTGAGAATATTAAAGTACCCTTTGCCAACATCTGGATATCACACTTCTCTCTAGAACAGGGAATAAGAAGGGCATCTGCCGTGAATTCACATGACACCTTCTCAAAGGTAGTAAACTAGTCTCATACTGTCAAAGACACCACAGATACAGCATGCTGTGCCATGATATGCCATGATGACCTTATGGTCCTCAATCTTAACAGCGGATGCTTATTTTGTAGCATTACTTCTAGTCCAGCCCTCACATTAAAAAAACAAAACAAAACAAAACCCAAAGCAGTGGATTTTGCATTAGTGAACATTTGCATTCATGTATGCATCAGTACAATGTAGATGAAACTGATTCAACTTGAGTTGAAGATACCAGCTGTTGAAGTAATCATGTGAGGATAGTACATGGAACAAGCTTCACTTCTTGACAGGTTTTGCTGAAGCCGCTGCCCTGGTCTGAGTGCACAGAATAAGTAGTGAAATACAAACTTGAAATACTGTGCATATGTGTCGTGAAAGTGGGTTTTTTTATGGTTTATCTTGAGTTTTTTCTTCCAACTGTTAGAGTTACAGAATACTTTCCACAGGAATTGCTTCAGAAAGTAGGTCCATTCCTTTGGGGCTTTTTACCTTGATGTTTGTTCAGACAGCTTGCTTAGCATGACCTCAGTTAGCTCCCCACACAAAGAGTTGACACATATGGGAAGAAATTATTCTTTTCTGACAGCTGTTTTCACTAGCATGAGTAAATAAAATTTTTGATAGAAAAAACACATCAATAGAATTTTGGACTGTGGTGAGTTATGTAAGACTGGTCACCACAAAATTAAATATATATATATATATTGCTCTGAGGGATAATCTTTTCTTTCTGACGGCAGGATTATTATCATTTTTCTAGTAAGTAGGTTTCACTGTCAAATACCTACCTTATAGAAGTCAAAGATTTGCTTAACATTCTACACTGGGTTCTTCAATCTATTAACAAATTAGATTTGAATTTGTCAGCAGCTTTGAATACTATGAAGTATTCAAAGTCTTTGAATGCTAAGAAGGGTGGGATTATGACAATGTTGGTAAATAACATCTTGTTTCATGTGATCTGAACAGTGAGATCACTTGGAAGCCTGATGCAAATAACCAGATAAAAAGTGATGTGGCTATATCATATAAGCTGAGGAATATGTACATTAGACTTCATGAAGTTTCACCTTTTTCTTGTACGTTAATTTACAGATTTAGCTAAAACTTTAATTGTAGTGCTTCCATAGAAGCTTGAAAATTAACTCCTTTGTCACTATTTCCATCTCATTGTGAAATGCAGACTGGGTTGGTGCATGTAGGGGCTATTTTTTGTCATCATAGTCTAATGCAGTCTTGGCAGCTCCAGGAGGTGTAGCTTGGGTGTGCATGTACCTAGAGGGCTTTTTGTAGGTGATGCATTTTCTGAAAATGTTTCCTGATGTGCCACAGCTTCACACAAGGTTTTTCTATGCAGAAACCCAAAGGAGGGATGAGAAGGACCCTGGAAACATTCCTGGTTATCCATCCTTTAGGGTCAGCTTGAGAATCTTTCCTCATGCACACAGTTCACAGCAAACAGGAGCTGAAGTTCTTTTCCCAAGCAAGAATAGATACACATCTAGAACTTCTTTTTCAGAATTTTCTCTCCCTGTCAACCCTATTTTCTCCTCTGATAAATGTTAATGTTTATGCATTTTCTCAAGGAGGAAGACAAAACTGTAATAGAAAGTTACATGAATATTAATTCTAATAGGTTATTATTACTGGGGTAACAAGTAATAAGTATATGCTATAATATTAGGTGCACTCCTCAATGGGATAAATATTTTATCACCATGCATGAGATGGGAATTGCTGTGTTACTTACACCACGTAACTCATTCATGGACTTTGTTTCTCAGTTGATTGCCAGTAAAATCTTTATGACAATGCAGTGTAGTTGCCTTGACACACAGTTTCAAGACAAACAATTTGAGAATTAATCCACAAATTTTATACTTTTTACTGCATATTTTTCTTTGATTTCTCTTATGCAACATTTTAGGTCATGTGAGCCCAGTTGGATAGGAAATTACCATGGCTATACAGAAATAGCCTTATGGCATTGAAATATCAGGGGTCGCTCATTTCCAATTAAGTCAAGTTTCCCATAGTGGGACTCGAGTCAAAATACTGGACCTTAAACCTATCAGCTGATAGTATTGAACAACTTAATTTTATATTTTTTATTAATAAGCCTTTAATCACAGCTTTACAAGAGGAAAGAAGGAGAAAACTGTTTACATGATCATTAGAAAAATTAGGCAGAAGTTACTCAGAGATTATAGCTACACATTTTGATGTACAGTAAGAACTAATTAGTTAACAGAGCTCAGATGCAGCAGTCAAAAGTGTAGAGTAGATATAACTTTTCACACAAAAGTGCAAAACTATCAGAGAACATCATATATGACATACATAAATTTAAAAATGTGCAAAAATGTGTAGAAACATTTCAGTAGTTGCATATGTATAAACATTAAGATTAAATTTAATAATAATTAACATAGTATAAAAGAAAGACAAGACTGAAATAATGAATGGATAAAGTTTGTAGTGTGTATGTTTTCTTGTGTAGGGATACTGTTTGTTTATGACAGTATCATGCTGACATAACATGGGCTGTTTTATTAGAAAATTCTGGAGCAACAGTGGTATTAAAGATCCATCTAAACATGATACATGAAATGACCATGAAATTGCTTTGCATTGAAATGTTCTTTTCAAAAGCAGCTGCATTGTATGAAATGTCTCTCCTTAATAAAAAACAAACCCAACAACAAAAAAACTCAACCAAAAAAATCCCTACCACAAACACAAACAAAACCAAAACCAACCAACAAAAAGTTTTCAAATATTTGAGGGTGTAAATTTAAAAAGGACAAATCTGACAAAAGCAAGATAAAAATTGCCAGCATACACAGAAAGTTTTGCTTAAAAGTCAAGATATTTTTGTTACTACTAATAGCATAATTCTTCTTTAAAACATTGTAAGTTTGAAACTCTTAACAATACTTAAAAACTGTTACCAATCACAAAGTGAAGTTGATTGGCAATGTGTGGTTTGTAGATGAATGAACCTGAATACATGCCTGCAGCTGTTAAGTACATTGATAGTGTGCACATTTGTATTTACTGCAAAAGTAAGCAATAATATGCAGTCAGGCATAATTTCCTCATAAATTATGATAAAATCATTATAAAACACATTTTGCAATATGTGGTATTTTCCAAATTTTATATTGTGGTATTAGAAATACTTGAATCTAAAAACACTTTGTCAGTTCTGAATACCAGGTTTACTGAACTGAGATGGTAAACATTCACAGATACAAAGCTCAGGTCAATATTTACTTTGAGAGATGAAGCTCAACTATAATGAACATGAATGGCATGAACGTTGCATGCATTGTTACACATGCTCTCAACAATGGAAAGAAATGCTTCAGGGGTTTAATGCAGATGTGTTGTGTTGTGTTTTGCTTTGTGAAAAGGAAGTCAGCAAAGATTTAACCAGAGGTTTAAAAAGTACTTCTAGAATTTTTTGAAGATTTCTGATGTTCATTTCCTCTGAAGTAAATACTGCAATCTGAAGAAATGTCATCTGGTCAGATAGCCTACTGGTCAGGGTCTTTCTAAAGAGGAAGGTGTTATGCTGGGCTCTGGAAAAAAAAAAAGTCATGAGAAAGGAGGAAAAGTAGTACTCAGTGCTAAAATGTGTTCTTCAGATAGCCAAAGGGACTTACTTTCTTTTTTTTCATCTGCACATAAGTATTTTCCTTCTATTTTTCCGCTCTCACAATTGTTTTGTGCAACAGAAAAGTCTGAGACAGCCTGAAAAATGTATCAATTTAATAGGTAAATTCTACCTAGTCATTTAATAGGTTTACTTTGTTTGATTTCTTTCTATAAGATATTTTAATTTGAGGGAGAAGATCCTACTTTCTTCAAACCTCACAAAAAGGTAAACCTCTTTCTGTACGTAGAGACCTCAGATTAAAGTTAGCCATGGATCTATGATTATTTCTCCGTGGCTATCTGACTGTTTGACAGTGCTTCAGAGTTTGTTTCTGTGAACACAGCACAGAACACTGTTTGGTGGTTCTCAGCATCTTGTGAGCCAGGAGATGTAAACATTTTTTTGTGTGAATTTCAGTTGGGCCACATTTTCTTAGATCAGCTTGCTTGAATGATAATAACATTCATCTTGTTAGCATGGTGTAATTTAAATATACTGTAGCACTGTACAAAAATCTGTTCCATTCAGTAGAATTTCTGTGCCCCCTTTTTTCAGATGACGGTTGCTGCGGGTACGAGCATTGAGAATAACATTCAAAGGACCATATCCTGCCCTAATGTATGTTCAAAATATCTTGGATTTTTGTGTCATTTAAATGCAAAGCCTCCTTACATGAATTTGATATTTTGTTGCCCACAGAACCTTGTGCATCTTGAGATTACTTGACATTGTATATTTCAGGGTCAATGAATATTGTACTACAAGTGAGGTCTCAGCCTATCAAAATTATCTAATTACTGTCATTTAGTTCTATATGGCTTGATGGTGAAGCTAAATAAATGCAATTATAATATACTCACAGTTCCTTCCATGTTTACCTTGCTTCCCACCTAGCTCAATGCTCCTGTCAGTTGAAATCAGTAGATCAGTAGCACAGCAATAAGCAAAATGAGGAAAGCAATCGGAGGGTATAATTTTTAACCTCCTTCTAAATTCGACTTTGATACAAGATGTGTAATAGAAAATTTGGAAGAAAGTTAATTTGATTTTTCTTGCTTAAAGAAGTTTATCCCATCACTTGGAGGGAGGGATTTACTATGCCTTGTGAAAGGTAGAATAAGAAGCCTATTTTGAGCAAATTATTCACTTGTAGTATAATAAGCCATTTATTTTATTAAAACTATTCAGGAAATGGAAAGTCATTGGGCCAAATTTGAACTCTCATACAGGGAAGCAAAAATGAGAATTTGGGATATGCCACTGAAGAAAGATTGTAGCATTGAATATATAGAAGCTATTTTTTTATCATGTAATGTGTTTAATAATTTTTTTTTCAGCTGTCAATTATCATGTTTATAAGGGAACTAGCAAAAGAAATTCTGGATTAACATTCCATCACCTTAAGTTCTTTTAAGGTGTAACAATTAATCAAAGTACCAGCACAATATACATAAAATAGCTGATAGCTGAGAGAAAAAATACTGTGATTTAATATTGGCAAGAAGTTAGTTTGTCCTCCCAATCTGGGGAAAAAATAAGATCTTAAAACAATATTTTTTCTGGAAAGCTAGTGCTCTTAAGGGAACATACAGAAACACATTGCACTTCATTCTTAAAGATTCTTAAAGATACTGCATCTGACTGTCTGAACCATTACAGATTTCTGAATACATTCCCTTAATGGACAAATATTAAAAATTCTTGTCTACGATTTGTACTGTTCAATTCTAGTTTCAGGCTTTCTTCTAAGCTTCCTCAATACATATTGATTAATCTCCCCTCTCTTCCAGATTTTTAACATGACTTAAATTTCTGCAAGACAATTTTAGTATTTCTCTCTGCAAAGCGTACCATTTTTAATGGAAGTTAGTACTATGACTGAATTAAGACACGTGGAAAAATGCAGGATTTCAGATTTACTTATAAAGCTCCCTAGAATCATAGAATAGTCTGGGTTGGAAGGGACCCCAAGGATCATAGAATTCCAATGCCCCTGACACAGGCAGGGACACCAACCTCCAGGCCTGTATCTACACAAGGTTGAGAGCATTGCTCCAGAGTTTTTGGGGGTCTTTTAGTTGGGGTTTTTTAAAGTACATTAAGACAGGCTCTAAATAGGTGCTTTCTTAAAAGAATAAAATAAAGCAACTCAGAGGTTACCTTTCACTCTTTGGCTTATATATTACCACTAAAATCACTAATTCATTAACTGCCATTGAACAAGAATGTCCTTATATTTGCCTTTAGAGATCTCACTCTATAATGACTCTAGAGTGTCATTATAAACTACAGTTCTTAATTATCCCTATTTTTAATTTTGTTCCTTCTCTTTGAAATTCGGATTTTTTTTTCTCCAAAAAGAAATATGTCAACCTTCACAAGAAAAGGGATAGAATTTAGAGCTCCTTAAATGCTCTTTTAACTCCATTTCCTGATTTTCCTGCCTAACATTTAATTTAATGCTGGTGTGTCTGCTCTAGAGACAGCGGAGACAAGAGTCAATCTTACATATAAGCTCTCTGAAGCTAGCAATCTTTCCCTGTTGACTAAAAAGAGGACCTAAAAGGCCATCTTGTCTTAGATGGCTTGCTTATACATGATCAAAATTAAGTAATACAAACCCTGTTTTTTCCAATTTAAGATAATGTTTAGGATAAGAATTTCCTCATCAAACTCTAGCTTCCTAAAAGCCTAGTGATCAGTTAAGCTATGACACAGTTGCTTTCAATGGAGAAAATAAGGTATACTACGCTTAAGGTAGCTTGGATGGATTGTTACCAAGGGATATTTTTGTCTTAACTTAAGCACTAGGTTAGGTGAATAGCCTAGCCTAGACATTAAAGACAATTTCCAAATCTGAAATTTGTAATGCTTATGGTTATGGAAAATGTAGTGCTTATGGAGATAACAGTTAAAAAAACTTGCAGTTCAGTTGAGAGACTAGGTTTTATTATACCCCTCTGAAATCTTTCTATTATTTAAAAATAATTATTACATTGTCTTTTATAAAAAAGTTAGCTCCCATTCTAGATTTCACTTTTAGTCTAACTGCACTAAAAAGAAAAAAAAAAATGTTTTAAAGCTACAGCATATTTCCTGCCCAGGGGAAAATGACAATTCAGCCACAAAGGTTGTGAAACAAGCTCTTGCCATTATTATTTACTTATAGCCAAAGTCATTGTCAATTGGCCATGAGGCCTGATTTTACATTCTTGCTTTATATATAGGTGCAAGCAACCAACTTCTTAACTCTAAAGAATCTTAAAAGAAGATGCAGTATTTGTTCATTTTCAGACTTCAAAATACTTCTCAATTAAAACTGATCTTCTGCAGATGATATGTTATACTTTAATTCCTGAAATTTCTTTTTGTTTTTGTCAGATTCTTGAATTTATTCTTAATACTAACCAAAGGCCCTGTTAAATATGTTCTGTTTAGAGAAAGTATATAACCCCTAACAACACCTACACGTCATGCAAATACACAAAGCTGTCAGCAAGAGTGAAGAATGGGAATTTGCACTCACCCTTTCACAGAATCACTACTTTGGAAAAAAACCTTTGAGATCATCAAGTCCAACCATACCTGTCCTCTACTAAACCATCTCTTAAATACATCCAGGGTCAGTGACTCAACCACTTCCCTGAGCAGAGACCAACTCCCACCTCTCTACAACCTCCTTTCATGTAATTGTAGGTGATGATAAGGTCTCCCCTCAGCCTCCTCCTCTCCAGGCTAAACAACCCCAGTTCTCTCAGCTGTTCCTCATAAGTTTTGCTCTCCAGTCCCTTCAGTAGCCTAGTTGTCCTTCTCTGGACATGCTCCAGGACCTAAATGTCTTTCTTGTATTAAGGGGCCCAAAATTAAACACAGCATTCAAGGTGTGGCCTCACCAATGCTGAGTATAGGGGCACAATCACTTCCCTGGACCTGCTGGCCACACTATTTCTGATACAAGCCAAGATGCCGTTGGCTTTCTTGGCCACCTGGGCACACTGCTGGCTCATATTCAGTCTGTAGTCAGCCAACACCCCCGATTCAGCATCTTGAAGGAAGGATAGGAAGGGAAGGCAGTTCAGCTGCACGAGGTCTTCCTGGAGCACTGTAACAATTACAAAACCAGATCCAGCTTGAGTTTAGAGAGACATTGCAACTTAAAAAGAGTCATTCAAAAGTAGATGAACAACTGCAAAGTGCTTTTTTCATTCCTAAATCCTCTAGTTTCCTGATGACTGGAAACTCTTTATGCAGCTGTTTATTCCTGAATAAAACCCATCACCTTAGACTTTTTCACAAGTACACTTTTACATTATGACTGATTGTTCTTATGCTAATTAGGAAAAAAAGATTGCTAAAGGAACAACTTAATGCACTTTGTAATATATGAGAAAGAAAATTAATTAAATCATTTATTTTATTCCACTGAATTTCAAACCCACAATTACCTGTGTGAACCACAGTTTTAATAACTGGCATTAAGGCTGTCGAATCTACAGCTGAAACTGTTTGAATGCATTGTAACTTTTCAATTATTGGGCTATATTATCCTGAAATGCTTTCTGGTTTCTTGTAATTACTGTGAATTGCACAACTCTGTGTTCCTGCCTTTTGTAAAAGAGAGAGCTGCAGAGGATGCTCTCAGAAGCATAAAATTTTCAGTCAGTATACATTGCATTGGTTCAGCATTTTAATTACATGGCATTGATTACACAGTTATAATTGTTTAAAAAACTCAGTTATTCAGTAAAAAAAAAAAAAGGCACAGTAAAATTGATTTGGCTTTCCTGGCTTTTAAGGTGAGGCCTTAAATATGTTTCTAGAAGTACTCATGTAGAAGTAGAGTTTGAGGATAGATTCTTCATGAGATATATATGCTAAAATATTAAAAAATGCTTTCTGAAGGATAAGGAACATCTTTTAATGCCATTAATAAATGTAAGCCAGTTTTTAAATACAATGTATAGGATATAATTTTGCTTAATAGAAATATAGTGCAATGCTTAAGAAGAAACTGCAATGTATTCAGAACTGAGAACTTAGAAATCATGATGATTTCCAAGGTAAATTTTTGTGGGCAGTTTGCTGTTGTTCTGTGAAGTTTATGCCTCTGCAGTCTTCATTACAGACCTCAGTTTACCTTTATTCCCACATAAATTTTCTGTTTTCTATTTCTCCTATTATAAAAAGTTTACATGACAGAAGCTGAAGTTGGTATTATATAAAATGATAATATACTGTTGCAGTTTATTCCCTTCTCTTATGCTTTGGTTAATGGTATAATAAGAAGCACTTAATGGCTAGGTTTGCTGTCTTTCACACAAGATATCCCAGTTCTTGACTGTATTAATATATATATGTATTATTTTTATAGATTAGTCTTTTTAACAATCACTGCAATTGCCATAAACTTTGAAAACACTGTTTCTTCATAAGAACTAATTTCTATAGATGTACTCTTAAAGGATACATCCATTCTAATATGCTTGAATGGCCTTTATTAATGGATATAGAGTCATTTAGACAGAACAGTCTATCATACTTTGATACCTCAGTGCCATTACTTGGTGTCTGGAAACAGTGAAGCTCATGGTCAGAGCAATAAGAGGAGATTTATATGCAGATCCAGGTGCTGTGGTTGCATGACCTTGAGCTTTTACAAAATGCTGGTATTAATTCTCCTTTTTTTACAGTTCTTTAAGGCCCACAGTAAAAAATGTAAAGAGCAAAATAAGAAAGAAATGGTGGTGGGTATTGAATACACTGTGTTTTCTTTATTCAAAACAGCAAAATTTAAGTCTGTTTATTTAAAAACAAAATTGCTCTATATAATAAATGAAAACATACTTCACTGCATATAACTGTGAAGAAAACTAATTATTTAGTTTTAATCAAGGGCAAAACCAATGCATTTCGTTATTGTAATGTTAGCTGTTCCACTGCTTTTTAATGGAAAAGCCATATGTGTTTTGTCTAAAGGGATACATACCTTCAGGAATTCTTCCTCGAGCCAGTCACAAGTTTAAGAGTAATTACTCTGAAAATTTATATTCCAGCATATGTTAGTCAGGTTGGGTTTTTTGGGTAGATGTTATCATTAATTACATAGCTTAGTGTGTGTAAATTTTGAATATTTTATAAAAAAATGTTTTTAGAAGATATAGAGCATTTTCTACGGTAGTTCTGTAGGAAAACAGCAATTTGCTTATGTTTTATTTAATTCAGTTGTCATGCAGCATCTTATAAAACTGCTGGTTTTCATTCATCAGCAATCTTAAGTCTTTACACTATTTCACAAGTCGTTTTGGGAGAATTGCAGTAGGAAGGGGAGGGAGAGGAAGAAGGCTTTGGTAAGATAATTTAAAGTACTAGTGTATTTCTTTTTCTCTGAAATGACAATGAAATGGTACTTCCTGTGCTTTCCAGACACTTTCTTTTTTTCAATCAAAGATTAAATCCTGCTTATTTTCATAAGTTTGTTCATGTGAATAAGCTGAACATGTGTTGTTTGTTCTTTTTTTTTTCCTGAAGTGTAAACCAAATGCCTTTATTCTCAGGTAAACTGAAGCCAAAATACTGTTCTGGGAATATTCCTGAGATTGATAGGATAAAAATTAATCCTACAGATAGGAACAAAAATTCAGAAGCCTAAATGTAATTGTGAGCCTCCAACCTTTCTCAGGTTGCTATGAAAGATCTCTGAGCTTTCAGCAAAACTCCTTCAGCTCTTTTTCAATGTTCATAGGATTCAGAGATTTACCAAATAGTGACCTGCATAAACTCATTTTATGTGATCACCTGACACTTTCATGTGTCAGACTCTTGGCACACAGATGTCTTATTTTTTTCTATGGAAGGAAAAAATTGTAGGGATGTTTCTTTTCTTAAACTTTTCCTGAAATACCATAGTTCAAAGTCTCCAGCATTTACTTTATTAACAAATAAACTTTCCAACAGAAAAGAAAATTCAGTTCATTCTCACTGCCAATGCCTGTGCAGCCCTATGCTTTGAGCATGGCACTAACCTTTTGGCCTTCATCTCCCATTCCCTGCTACAGGACCAGCAAATCTCATTGTGCAGCTCAACATTTCTCCCTCTGTGACAGACCTTGTAACAGGCAAGTAGCTGGTAGAGCAGCTCTACCAGTTGTGACAAGTGCATTAAATCCTGCAGTAGAACGAGATAGCCATGCACTCACTGGTGGGGAGATGTATCACTGGCAAATGTATATCTTAGCAACAGTGTGGTGTTCTCGCCCTCAGGTGTGTGGCTGCTGTTACATGCTGTGGTAATGCTGTTATGTGCACAGGATTAGTGTCCCAGCATAGCTTTGCAAGTATTCCAACATTTTTCCATGGCATTTGGCCTGACGTAGGCCTGGTGCATTGATTCCACTCATGTGAAAGACTAAAAAAATACAGAATGGAAATCAGGAATTACTGTGAGTTGTAGAAGCTTTAGCAAGGGGTTTGCAAGGAACAGTGCTCAGATGATACCTAGATTGTTGCACATCCTTTTAATTTTATGTATGTACTAGTAATGTACTCAGTACCACATGGTTACCTCTCTTTCGACTACAGTGTGCCAGTTTATGGGTGCTTATCGATTTGAGCCGAGAGAGGAAGCATACTGACAATCAGTACAAAAATATCATGATGAAGAGTTTTATATGAAAAAAATCTTGCCTGGGTTCACAGAAACTGGATGTTGCTAGACAGCTTTACTGAGCAGATTCCTGGAATACCCAGGACCCTTAAACTCAGCATTCCTCCCTGTGGCCCACTGAGAGGTTTAGTTGTTTTGATGGGCTGACACCTACCCAGCTGTTTCCTTACTCCTCCTCCTCACCCGGAGAGAGGGAGAAGAATGGATGAGACTTTCAGGTTGAAATAAAGACAAGGAGATTGCATACCAGTTACCACATGGACTTAACAGTCTTGACTTGGGGAAAAGTAGTTTAGTGCATTGCCAATTAAAATATATTTGGATAGGGAGAAACAAAGACAAAATACCTAAAACAACACCTCCCACACATCCCTACACTTTTTGCAAGGCCCTTCACTCCAAACAACTCCACCCCCACCCCAAGCTGTACAGGCAGATAGTGAATTAGGGTTGCAGTCAGTCCATAACAGCTTCTTCCCGCTGCTCCTTCTTCTTCACATTTCCTTCTACTGTGGTGTGGGGTCCCCCATGGGCTGCATTGTGGTGTCTCCTCCTCCTCTTCCTTCTCTGACCTCAGTGTGATTTCTCAATCCTTTTTTTCTTTCCTTCCTCCTTTGCCTCTGTGGCATTTTTAAATCTGCTTTCACAGAACCTCCACCACCTTGGATGTGGGGCTCAGCTCTGCCCTGTGAGGGGGTTGTTGATTGGAGCCATCTGGAACTGGCTGTGCCCCACATGGGGCAGCCGCGGCCTCTCCTCACAGCGGCCACCCTACAGCCCCCCTGCCCATTCCTCGGCTGCTGTGCCCTGCAGGCTTGTATAGCTGTGCTCTGAGTGGTCCTCACACACCCGAATACATGGGCTGGGGTGAGCACTGCCTGTGTCCAGTATCTGAGCTTTCAGGCTCTTCTAAGAGCCACCATCTGCAAGAACAAATGGAGAAAAAGGTGAAAGCCCCATCACCAGAGACTTTCTTCCTCTTCAGCTCACATCACACCTAAAACCATCTTCCATATGCTTTCAAGAAAGGAGCTGAAAAGAACGAAGCAATTACCTTGCATCTTCTGTTTCCTTCTAGATCTGCCCACTGTTTTTCTCTCTCTTTTTTTATTTTTTGGTGTGTTCCCGTCCCTTTTCCCCCCTCTTCTGAGACACACCGTAAGTAAGGAGGCTTTCAAGCCATGGAAAAAGACAAAGTTGGAAAGAACTATGTTTTGCCTTACTTTTAAAGGAAATCGATGTATGCAAAGACATCTTTGAGGAGAAGAGCATATTTTCGTTGGTTTTGTAATATTTTGTCTCTGCTATTACTGAGAAAAAAATCTTCGTCCTATCACCAGAAAATGGGAGGAAATCATTCCATGAGAGAGATATAGTGCGTAGGAAACAATTTGCTAGATAACAGTGATGCTCCCGGATGCTTTCAGTTACTTCTGTTCTGGAACTTTGATTTAGATTGGAAAAGAGAAACAGGAGCGTCAAAAGTTTTTGATGACTAAGAAATAACCCATTTGGCAAAGGCCAATTGACAAATTCCTTTGCAAGGGTGAAAAAACACCATCCATCCCTTTGTCATACCCTCTGATTCTGATCCAAATGTTACTGCACACTTTGGATGGTGAGTTAAGAGGGCTGACAAGAGAGCTTGACTCTCTGCTGCAGCCATTAGCAGGCTCAGTCATTATCCCTTTCTAATAACATAATCTCAGTTTTACTCAGTTTCGAGGAGCTGTGTGCACTTTGACACCATCGTGAATCAAAATGAAGTTTACATCCCAGCATTCTTACCAGTCCTCACAAAAAATAAACCCCACAAAACACCAAGCCCACAAAGGTCTAAACTGTCCCCTGACCAATGAAACATTGGGAGAAATTGTCCAGAAAAGATGGCTAGTCTGCTTCTTGGCCAATATTATCCTAAATGGATTTAGAAATTCTTTTAAAATTTTTATTTATCTGTTTTTGCCACATGTCTGTCAAGTAGTGTGACTTTGTTAGCAGCACAATGTGAAGGCATTTTTTACCTGTTTGGGGTATGGATAATTGCCACTCACTGTGATGAGTGAAAGTCTGTGATAAAATACTCACTGCCTGTCACCTGGGACTAGGATTTAGATTACTTGGCATATCTAGCAGTTTCTTAGTCATAATCTTGTTTGTTTCTTTTAAATACTGGCTGTTTATATGCTGATATTTCATTTAAAGTATTGACTAAACTTTTCAGCTCTAATTTTAGCAGAAAAGAATTAACTCTGATTAGTTGTAACTTGATCAGTACATCAAATTACAGGCTTACATTTCTGCAAACAGTAACAATGTTCTCTCTTGTTTTGCACATCTACATTTTGATAGCTACTAAAGATGTTGGCTGACTCTAGGCAGTTTAAATAGTCGATTATTGTGAAAATAATATTTACAATACTTTTCAATCTCCTAAAAGATGAAAACTCCCCAAATAACAGGCTTTGTCATTTCCACTGTGTCTGAAAACAGGCTCACATGTTTCTGTTCTGCACATTTTTCTGCATGACAGATTTGGAAAGCTGTTCTACTAAGTTAGGTCCTGTTCCGGGCAAGTGAGTGAGAGGGGGTTTAAGATAGAAATTTGAGTGTCCTGGTCATGAAGAGTTAGGTCCAGGACATATGAAACAGAAATTGGCTTAGATTCAGATTATGTTTAGATTTCAAGAAATCCTTCAATTTTACAAGAAAACTTGAAAATCCTTATTTTCATGGGGTTTTAATTGACAATAGCAACTTACAGGCTTGTGGTTTTTTTCCTTCCTATTATATTGAAATAGTTAATAGCAATGAATATCACTTTATAAAGCAATGAGATGTTTTTTCATGATAGTATTATAATATACTATATACAGTATACATACACTCTGACCTCAGTGCTGGGGGAGATCATGAAACAGGTCATCTTGAGTACTATCACACAGCACACACATAACAGCCAGGTGATCAGGCCCAGTCAACATGGGTTTACAAAAGGCAGGTCCTGCCAAACTAACCTGATTGCCTTCTATGACAAGGTGACCTGCTTAGTGGATGAGGGAAAGGCTGTGGATGTAGTGTACTTGGACTTCAGCAAAGCCTTTGGCACCATTTCTCTCACAGCATTCTGCTTGAGAGACTGGCTACCAGGCCAGAGAGACTGGCCTGGACAGGCGCAGCCCCTGCTGTGTAAAAAAACTGGCTGAGTGGCTGGGCCCAAAGAGTTGTAGTAAATAGAGCTAATTCCAGCTGGAGTCCGGTCACAAGAGTTGTTCCCCAAGGCTCAGTCCTGGGTCCAGTTCTGTTCAATGTCTTTATCAGTGACGTAGATGAAGGGATTGAATGCTCCCTCAGTAAATTTGCAGATGACACTAAGCTGGGAGGAAATGTCAATCTGCCTGTGAGTAGGGAGGCTCTTCAAAGGGATCTGAACAGGCTGGATTGATGGGCTGAGACCAATGGGATGAGGTTCAAATGGCCAATTGCAGAGTCCTGCACTTGGGACATAACACTATGCAGCGATATAGCCTTGGGGAAGACTGGCTAGACAGCTAGCTGCCTGGCAGAGAACCTGGGAGTGTGGGGAGTTTGTTCACTGCCAACTGAATATGAGCCAGCAGTGTTCCCATGTGACCAAGAAGGCCAATGGCATCCTGGCTTGTATCAAAAACAGCCTGGCCAGCAGGTCCAGGGAAGTGATTGTGCCTCTGTACGCGGCATTGGTCAGGCTGCACCTTGAATACCGTGTTCAGTTTTGGACCCTTCACTACAAGAAAGACATTGAGGTCCTGGAGTGTGTCCAGAGAAGGACAACCAGGCTGGTGAAGGGTTGGAGAACAAACCTAACAAGGAGCAGCTGAAGGAACCTGGGTTGTTTAGCCTGGAGAAGAGGAGGCTGAGGGGAGACCTTATCATCACCTACAATTACCTGAAAGGAGGTTGCAGAGAGGTGGGTGTTGGTCTCTTCAGCCAAGTGACAGGTGACAGGACAAGCAGGAGTGACCTCAAGCTGCACCAGGGCAGGTTCAGATTAGATATTAGGAAAAATTTCTTCACCAAAAGGGTTATTGGGCATTGGAACAGGCTGCCCAGGGAGGCAGTTGAGTCGCTGACCCTGGACATGTTTAAATGACAGGTAGATGAGGTGCTCAGGGATATGGTTTAGTAGGGGACAGGTATGGTTGGACTAGATCTCAAAGGTCTTTTCCAACCTTGTGATTCTGTATATGTACAAAATACACATTTAGAATCAGCATTCAGTAGGTTGAAATTGTTTGAATACACTAAACAGATCATTCACAGCCTAAAAATGGAATTACTCAAAACCTTAATTATTATTGCAGTTTAAGCTTACATAAACTAACAGGTGTGGAATTTTTTTTACAAATTATGATAATGAAGGTTTTGATTGAATCTTCTATCAAATTTTAAAGCTGAAGTTAAATATAAATATTAAGGATGAACAATCATAATCTGTGCTTAGCCAAATTTTTAAAGCCCTTTACTTGTATGAATGTGGAAGTCTCTGGGTGTTTATTAAAAGATATGCCTAAATGGTAAAATGAAGGCTTAAAAAAACAGTAACAAAATTACAGTAAACAATTAATTCACAGAGTATCAGCATTAGCCATGTTCATGCTACTTTTAATATTGATGTTCAACAGTTCAGCACTGCTGTCCTGGTCCTAAACCTTCACAGTGTGGTGAATTGTGACATCTGTGAACACAGGGATTATGTTGAAACTGCGCTTCAGGTATTTGATGGGTTACTGCATCCACCCTGTGGTTCTTGTTTACTGTTCATGGCTGTGATCAGTGCCCATTGCTGTTTCCACCTATGCTGCATGTTGCGGTGTTTTTTTCCCTGGGAAAAATTGTTACAGATATAAAATGCCCTGATTTACTTGAGGATGTGCCTGGGGTATATCCAACCCCATGACTGGGTTATCTTTCCCACAACATAGATACAGCTGAGGTGAATATGCCGTCAGGCAAATTTGATTTAAAATGGAAGCAGTTTCTAAAGCCTTTTAGGAATAGTTTATAGAACTGTAGCTATAATCTATGGAAATGAATCTAAATTCTTCAGAATCTGGGGGAAGAGATAGTATAAGTGACAGATAACAAGACAAATCAGTTGCCTTGATGGGTTAAAACATCACCCTCTCAGTCTAAATCCCATAGTGTGATACTTGTGTCATTTAAAATGGTGATAGCTGTGGGTATTGTGGTTCCTAGCTATAACAAGAGCACTGGTGTAGAGTTTGACAATAATGTGAGTTTTGAGGACATCTTAACTCCCACAGATGCTCAGAAAACCACACTCAAGCCTTTCTCCTATGATTAATGTTTAGAGCTACTCACAGAATAAAAATTAAAATTGCTGTAGACTCGAACAAAGACATTTGATGGATTATACAATCAGATTAGAGATGGGACTTCAGTACTGCTACTAGTTAATGTTGACTGACACTGAAAAGTACTTCTGATGTTGGGATGTCCCGGTCCATCTTGCTTTTTGGTGTATAGCTTTTGCTTAATTGCTCCTTCTCACTGCTGTGACACCTTTGTTGTCAAGAAGAGGCAGAGGAGGAAGCTTTCCTGTGTGAAAGGAAAAACTCCTGGACTAGAAGAAAATAACAATTAGGTTGAAACGGGCAACCAGGTACTGAGAGGGGTAAAATAACACTGAGACATTAAGCATGGAGTTTGGAAGCAGGCGAAGGATCAGAAGCACCCATGGGAACATGGGCTGGAGGCTGGAGAGGAGGAACTCAGACAGACATATGTGAAGTAAGAGTGGAGAAGAAAGTTTTCAATGACACAGCTCTCACAGATGGAAAAGCAGATCATAAAAAAGAAAACTTCTCAGGGAATTGTGTCAGGCTTTATAGGAAAGCTATCTTTCATCTAGAGACCAAGAGGGTGAAAGCATGACAGAGGTGCCCCCTCAGAAGGTATCCTGAGTTCCAATAGACAAAACTGTGAATGATGATGTATTAATTACTGGTGTGGTTCAGCCCTAGGCAGTAGCTGAGCACCACACGCCGTTCACTCACTCATTCCCAGAGCAAGCATTCTTCCTGGAGGAATCTTTTAATAACAGTTTTGCCTTGCATCTCCTTTACTCAGGCTTGGAGGGCTGATGTAGGTTTCCCATCCCACTTCCTCATGTCTTTGCCATGGTCATGCAGGTAGAGCCACAGGATGCCTTGTGGTGTGTACTTTTTATAAGATCTTTCTGGAACGGAAGAACACCTACTTCTAATAGCTGAAATTATATTCTGTTCTAGTGGGCAGTAGGACATGTCTCAAGAGTTCTGGCAACAAAAAGAAGAAAAATTCTCCACAGCTGAGACAAGGGAGTAAGAAAGACTTCTAAAAATAGACAGAGTCAACCAACCACCTCAGTCAGTGCTTCTTCCTTTCCCCAGTCTATTATGGCAGTGAGTTGGCATACGATGCTGATGTACTCTGCACAAACTTAGACCACATGTCTTGGAAACATTGAACTTCTTCAGGATTGGTGGGCAGATGCAAAACATCAGGGTCATAGTAAACCATCTCTCGTGTGGCTAACTCCCTCAAGTACTGAATACCTCACTCAATGGTCGTCCCCTTGCCTGGCCAACACACATCTTCAATGAATGGCTACCTGTCCCTTACACTCAATAGAAGTCACCTCCAGAGGCTGAGGGCTTGGGACTTTTTTCCAATTGCCTTGTCAATGCCTCCTTCCCTAGATAGGGATCCCAGCTGCTTGGCCTCCCTGCCTTCCAATTCCAGCCTGCTGGCCCCATTGTCCCAACATCAGAGTAGATAGGTGATGATGTGCTCCCCTGGAAGGTGGCTGAAATCTTTTCTCATGTCTCCCAGCTCACTCAAGGACAAAGATTGGGTTATAAACTCTGGTATCACCTCTTCTTCAGGCTCTTGCGATGGTCCCAGTTGGTCATCATCTTTCATGATGCAGACTGATTTCTTCCTATATTTCATCTTCTGTATAGGGGCGACTGATACTGGCACTGGTTGGCTTTCTGGCTCAGCTACAGGGTTAGCCTCTGAGGTTTGTGTAGCTGCAGTGCTTGTTGTGGAGACTGGAGGAGCTCCAGTCTCTGAGGTCTGAGTAGCTACAGTGCCTGTTGTAGGGGTTCTTTCTGGCTCGGCTACAGTGCTGGTTTCTGAAGTTTGGGTGGCCAGTGTCTATGAATCTGTTTTTCTTGTCTAGGTATTTGCTCATACCCTCCCATATGCCATATCACCCCTGACCCTTCAGCCCCAGGGAAGATCTCTTGGCAACATTCTTGAAATAATTTTTTGCTAATGCGTAAGACCAGAAAGAGTGAGCAACAGGCATATACTGGTCTGAACATCCCAGGGAGAGTCAAAGTTCAGAAAAGATGCTGTAACAAGCCTAAAGGAAAAAGGGGGAGAAAGCATCCCACCACCCCTCCCCCCATCTTCCCTATAAACTCAGCGTGATTATTAAATAATGCTAAGATATGTTGCCCAATAGATGGAAATGACAGAAATGCCACATAGAAATACTCTCTAAGGCTGGCAGGCACAGATGATATCAAAAATCAATATCACACAGGACAACAAAGTTAGAAACCTGACTACCCTCCCCAAGGTGATAAACAACAGGACAGGGATTACATAAGTGGGTGTGGTTCGTATACCAGAGCCAGGTGATCTAACAAAACATCATATGTGCCATCACACCTTTGAACAACATGACAAAAATCTATTACAGCTTTTTAACACAATCAGGTCAGATCTATTGTTATCCCAACCCTTCGGGCACCATGTTGGGTGCCAAAAAGGACTGTGGTGATTCAGCCCCAAGCAGTGGCTGAGCACCATACTCTCTCTCTCACTTCCAGAGGGGAGACAGACAGAGCCCCCATGGGTTGGGATAAGGGCAGTTTACTGACAAAATCACTGTGAAAGGGGAACAATAACAGCCCGTGGCAAATTTCACTCACACCCAATGATAACACAGAGTACTTTACCAACCCAACAGTAATACAGAGTGCTGCACCAGTGGAAAGACAGATCCAATGCCCCAGCCACACTCAGACTGCCCTGGAGGCACCCAGGAGCCCCCTTCCCCAACCAGCCCCTTTTATGCAACAGCGATGCCAGGTGTGGAAAACAGCCCTAGCTGACTCAGCTCCCCTGTGCTGGCTGGTTGCGGAGGTTACCTCTGGCCTGGGTGGAACCAGGATGGTGACTTGTGTGCATGAGACTCCTCTGTAGTCCACCATAATACTGGTACTGGCACCTAAATAACACTCTGGCACTCTTCTAATATAGACCTTTTACTGTAATTTCATGTACATATAAATATATTACATGCTGAATGGTGAGATAGAAATTTTGTTTTAATTGTGTTCCTGGCCAATACTTTTGGGTTATTAAATTGCTAATAATTGTCTGCTAAGAAGAAACATGCCCCAAGAAAGAAAAGGAATTATTTTAAAGGTCAGTATTACTTAAGCACTTGTTTCATGCTTACCACACATTGGAGTTTGAAATAATTGGAAAGAACACCAATATTGCAAGTGACGGATCAGTGGAAAAAGCTTACACCAAAGATTATGTTTTGAATTTCCTCAGTGCCTCAAGGAAGTCATTGGCTTGGAAATGCATAAATACTTTATACAATAATGATTGATTGTAATACTAAGGCAAGGATTAAACTTGATTTCAGTTTCCCAAAGGAAATGCCACGGAAAATAAATTAATCTACACTATGAGAATTCTAAAGTGTATATCTCAAATATTTATTTTCTTTATCTGAGGAGCCATAATGACAGACTATTAAAAAAAACTAATTAAGAGAAACTATCCCTCCAATGTTGCGTCTACAGTCTAACGCTGCTGCAGTGTGAATTAGTTTATATTTGCAAAAAGATATAAGTGGGAATATGATCATTCTGTAGAGTTGCAATTTCACCTGACCTTTGAATTGCACTGTTACATTTTCATTCATACCTAGCAAACCTAGGAAAGGTTGCCCGAGTAGTGATACAATGAATTTCTCAACTCTCTTCTTCTTCTGAATAAATTGCTTATGCATTGTAATGTGGAAAATAAGCACATGAGCACTTAAGAAAAGCTTGTCACCCATCAATTATTTGTTGTCTGATCTTTGTAATAGCTAATTATTATATGCATGAAAGTATTTATTTTTGATCTAGATATGTCCATCCTTTGTATTACACATCTTAGAGACCAAGCAATATCAAATTATTAGCATCAACTCGCTTCTTACTCTATTATTCACTGCCTGGTATTTTACAATGTAAAAGGCATAATTATACAGTAAGGCATAATTACAGGGTAAGGAAGAAGTGTGAAGAGACAGATGATTTGAATAAGGAAAATATTTAAAAATTACACAGAAGAAAAAGAAATATATTTAGGGACAAATGAGAAGAAACAAACCTTATGAAGATACTTCTGCAATTGCATCTTGTGATGCACTAAATGTATTAAACTTTCTCTCCTAGTCATATAATTTTTATTAATAGATTCTTGTTCAGACAATGAAAAAATTTTACTACCATGACTTCTTCATTTTGGTCCATATTGAGTTCTTTCTTGGCTTTATTATTCTTCCAATTAGACTTAATCCAAATTATACACAAATGAAAAAAAAAAAATTCAGATCTTAGTTTTAAAAACTTCTTGGGATTACTCTGAATGTCTCAATTTCTATTCTAAGAGTAGCAGTAACCTAATTCTGAAGCCTGAGAAATCATAATACATTTTACATAAAGTGAATAGCTTCTCCATTTTTAAAAATACTAATTTTAAACATATCTTTGAAGAAATTACCTTATTTTATTTTTATAAAATAGAAAGTCAAATTTGTTCTCCTGTCTTCTCAACGGTAACATCCTCCAGATGAGGATCAAAAACTATTACAATTACGGTTTATGGTATCAACTACTACTACATTTGAGGAATAGGTAGATTACTTTCTAGACAATTGAAAAAGAATCAGTTGAGGATACTTCGAACATGAATACCCAGTGAGATTTAGATGTGGAACATGTGCTGGATGTCTGGTTTCCTTTCATAAGCTGTTAATATTTTCTTGTCACAGGCTCATTCTTTGTCTCCCCTTGAAGGGCATGATCCCTACCAAGAAGAGGGAGAAGGAGAGTGGGAATGTGTTTGGTTACAAGATTACAAGAATGGAAGCAGAACTGTTTCCACTTTGCCAAATTATCAAAGAAATAAAAGTAGCTTGTGTATATGGTGAAAAAAAGCCTTACTGGATTTCCAAAAACTACCTCTTGAAATGATTTGATTTTTCTGGTGAATTCCATAAGTACTTTACTATTGACTTCAATGTATCTTGTTAATTTTCTTTGTATGACAATTTGGCACTTTGTCTCTTTGATCTAATATTTTGCTAAAGCAAAATTATAAAATTGCTCAAGCTTACATTGGAAATTTATTTCTTGTTCCAGTTATTTCTATTTATTTTCAGAGGGGTTTTTTTAATGACAAGTATCATTATTGAAGGTTTATTAGGAACTGTTACCTTTAAATTAGTTTTTTTTTTCAAGTATCATCCTCAAATTTCATAATACATTTTTATTTGTTCCATAAACAGTGTCATTGATGTTTGTCTTAAAACTGATGAAAATAGATATAGAACTAAACATCTGTTCAACTTGATTTAAAAAATATTGCGTAAACATCAATATTTATCTTGAAATGGAATCAATTTTGATTGATAACTATATGTTTAAATAACATAGTTGAAGAGATGCAGGTTCTCAAGATGTATTGGTTACTATTAGATCCAGTTAATCAATATGTGAATTACGTGCCTAGCTGTTTAAAAGAATATGGTTTGTCATAAGCTACATGGCCTGTAGCTGGAAAGTCTGACACAAGGCTGTGCAGTCACACAGGCTTTCCTCAATTTTATTTTCTTGTACATTTGCATCTGTTTTAACTCAGAACTCAAATCCAAATGAAGTTCATAAAAGCAGATGAAGGGTAAAAATAAGACTAAGAGTTCATAATCTAGTTATTTATTTCCAAACTGAGATATATATAATGTGATCTACATGACATAACCTGTATCAAATTGCATTTTGCAGTTGCAGTTAGTCCATAGTATATCTGTATTTCCTCCAGGAGGCAGGAAAAGACTGGAAACTGTAGTGAGTTTCAATCCTGCGAGTTAGTCACCAAAAAACAATCATACTGCTCACATGTACGAAAAACATTGCTTCTTGAAGCTGCTGTAGGTAAAAAACATAGACTTCCTAGACACCATTACCTTTTTCTTTCTCAGTGAAGTATGGTCTTACAACCTCCTGCCCACACTGTAGTGTCCCCGTTAGAATTTCCTGATTTTACGTCCCTTTGAGGACAGGTCTGAGCTGTTACTGTGGTACAATTTGAAGATCTCATTCAGCATCCAGCTTCAGGACCAGCTGTCCAGGTGGCATACAGTTGGGGGCAATTTTAACATGAAACAGATTTAGTTACTTCTGCAAAGAAAATATGCGTGCAGGGTAAGGAGATGAGTTTTTAGGGACTATCTTGTGGTATAATTCCTTTTTGGTAACTGTAAATATATGATCTGTATCTATGTATTTTAGGTAGTCCAAAATCCTCCAAACATACACCAGAAGAGATGTCATTCTCTCCACTTCTTCGTCTCCCCTTAAAATATTCTATACTCAAGTGACAAAAATTAAGACATTTTGGTGGTTATTAATTTACTAGTATGTCTGTGGAACACAAAAAGAGCTTTGTACAAGGTCCCACGGAAAATTACATTTTTATGAAGATCTGAAATCTACCAAACTGTGTGCTTTTATTCTTCTCTCTAGAGCTGCACCTGAGGATGAGTTCCTCTTCAGACTGTACCTCTGTCACGGCTGATATCATGCACTCTCCAGCTGTGAGCAGAGGAGATAAAGTTGTTCTGATTGTATAAATAAACTTTATTTTGGCTGCACAAAAGCATCTGCCCAAGATCAGGATCAGGAGGGAGAATGATGTGGCAATGCTGTGGCAAACACTTAGGATTTCCTAGCACTGCTGGGGAGTCAGAGACTGGCAGCTGCTCTAGGACATCTTGATTCTTAAATCTCAGCCAGATGTTGCAACAGCCAGCTGCAGATTATTTTTTATCAAGTTTCCACTTGCACCTTTTGTAGGCTATAGAAGAATGTTGAATTTCTTATCCTGGGATTTGTTTGTGATTTTTTTTTCACCCCACTTCTAATAGATAGGTACTGTTTACATATTTTACTTTGAATTTCCATTAATTTCAGTTCTTGTTCATATTTCTGCCATTATTTTGTTAATTTGCTTCCCTGCTTACAATTTAATTCACTTTTTAAAGCTGCTTCATTTTGCAAAAAAGACTTTACTGTTAACCAGGTAGCAGAATGTGTTTCCTGTGTTTACATTCACAATTCTATTTTGACATAAAGATGAAAAAGAGACTGGAAATGAGAGCTGCTCCTGAAAGTGAGCTGTATCAAAAGGTAGCATGGCCCATGTTGCTGCCCCATGACTGTAAAGGAAGAGTTAGCAATCAAACTACTGAAGAAGAGCACACATAATACTGACCCATCAAGCTCTAGATTCTACTGTATGAAAGTATTCAGCTCTCCCCTGGTATTACTGCTTGTCAGCCTAGGTGGCTCTGATGTCTATCTTTTCTCATTTCTGTTGATTTATCAGGAAAATTGATTATGTAGTATGTAGCTGAAGCCAAGTATCTGTCATGTTGTCATATTGTCACATTGTCTTTGACTTGGCCTTGCAATTTACTGCCTATTTTCTTTATATTTGGATTGTAAATTCATTCTGAGATAAACCGTATTTTTCTGTGCTTTCATGCCATATGGTACAATGAAATACTAGGCCGTGGGGTAGGGTTTCTAGTGCAAATTTATGAAAACGATTTAATATGAAATAATTTTGTGTGTGTATAGAGTGTTATGACATAAGGAGTGAAGGAAAAGTTATATTACTTTCACTTGGTTCATCCAGAGATGATGTCCAATATATTGGAGCTTAATGAGAAAGTATTTCCAAGTATTGTACTCCTAGTGGAAAACACTTCCAAAGCTATGTATGCATGAGATGATGTATTTGAGTTTATTAATATTCTCAAATTACATAAAAGCACAAGCTTTCTTTGTCAAGGTTTGATAGTTTAGGTCTTATCCCTTCAAAAGAAGTTCATTGTTTTAGACTTGTCAGCTTAACTGACTTTTCAGAGAGGGATCTGAGGTCAGACTAGTTAGTCAGTCAGGATAGAGGAATCCCTACTATATAAATTGGTAAGTCTATCCTTGAAAAGGAATCCATCCACTGGGTTTAGGATGCGGATTAATTTTTGGAATTAAAGGTTCCCAAAATATTAAGGCTTTCTTGGGATTTAGTTTAGCAAGATTCACCGAGTGAGGAAACTTTCCGATGCCATTGGTCTTGCACATTAAGAGACCCATGCAGGCTATGGCTGCTGATGCTCTCATATGGGTCCCAGGAGGTTTTTTTTTCCCTTGATGGAAAATGGTGCAGAGGTGCTAGAGGCGTTACCGCCTGGTACTTTTAAGCCATGGTGAATTATTTATGACATTATGGCTACCATAGAAACCTATTTCAACTCAACAGAAATTCAATTCATGGAAAAAGCTTTTGAATCTGAATCATTCATATGTTGTTAGTACTAGGAGATTTGCCAATGCAGTCAAGACTTTTTAAACGTGCAGCCCCTTGGAGCAATAGTTTTATTCAGAGGTTCTGAGACTCTGACTGTATCCATGATGCGGTCCCATGGGCTGTCCTTTTAGGGGATCCTCAACAAAAACTAACATTCTCTACATGTGCATTCATAATAACATCAGTTTCTAAATAAGTGAAATAATCTGAGAGTTTAATTGACTTTGTACTGATGAATGTTGAGAATATCAGAGTCCAATATTCTATGACCAGGTTCTCATAGCTATTACACGTGAAGAAGGTTTAATATTTACTAACAAATTTTCTTGCTTGTAGATGTTCAGGGTGTCCCTGCTTACAGCAGGGGGTTGGACTAGATGACCTTTAAAGGTCCCTTCCAACCTAACACATTCTGTGATTCTGTGATTCTAAGATATTTGACATTGCCTGGGATTTTGATTTAGAAAAGTTATACAGCAATATTCTGAAATCACAACACAAGCACAATCAATAGCACTGTACAGTGAAGACATATAATGAACATAATTCCCATTACTGTTCTCTATATGCTGACTGTCATGACACTGGACATTCCTAGGTCCTGTGAAGGGATACATAGGTTTGTGCCCACTCAAAAATGTTGCCCTCTTCAAAGTCATTTTTGCTGTTTGTTCAGTATTTGTATTCTTTGTTGGGCTGAGCCACCTATACACCTCCCCCATACAGGTATGTCAGGCTCAAGAAGAAAATGTTTTCTCTTGACTGTTTTTAAAAACGACCGTTGACATAACCTGTTGACACACTCAATTGATACAGCCATTTATCTACAATAAAGGCCAGTCTCCTTGGTGTTGAAATGAGTTCAACTTGCTTATGACAGCTATGCCACTTCCAACATTCTTTTCAGAATGTGGTGGTTTGGCCCTGGCTGGAGGCCAGATGCCCACCAAAGTCACCCTATCACTCCCCTTTTTCAGCTGGACAGGGGAGAAAATATATTGAGAGGCTCAGGAGTCAAGATGAGGACAGGGAGAGATCATTCTGCAATCAGCATCATGGGCAAAACTGACTCAGCACAGAATAAAGGACAGAAAACTCTAATTTATGACACTGCACTACACACCCAGTGACACCAGAGTCAGGTAATGAGAAGTGTGACCAGATCTTAAAACACCTCCCCCCCACCCCTCCCTTCTTAACAGACTTCACTTTAGTCATGATTTTGCTCCCTTCTTCCTCCCCCAGTGTAGCATGGGGAGGGGCAGGGAATGGGGGAATGGGGGGTTCAGTCAGTTCCTCATGAGTTGTTTTCCTTCTTAGTGGAGGGCAGGCGTTCTTCACACTCTTCCCCTGCTGCACTGTGGGGTCCCACCCACAGGAGACAGTCCTCCACAAACTTCAACATGAATCCTTTCCCTTGGGGTTTTAGCTCCTCACCAGCTGTCCCAGTGTGGGTCACTGCTATTGGGTGCAGTCATAAATCACAGAATGTCTCTCAGTCTCTCAGTCCCAGACTGCTCCAGCCTGGTCCCCCATGGAGTCACAAGCACCCCCAGCAAACCTGCTCCAGCACGGATCTCTTTCTGTCTCTTTCTCTGTCTCTGTCTCCATGGGCTGCAGATCTGCATCCAGAAGCTTTCTCCAAAACGGGTCACAGCATCTTCTGTATGTCTCCACCTGTTCCAGTGTGGGGCCTCTCCATGGGTTATAGGTGGGCTCTCTGCTCCCTGTCATCTTCCATGGGCTACAGGGGAAATACTCACTTTTTATTACATGATTAATTCTCTGATACCAAACCAAAGATTTTTAAAGATATCTATGACATAGTATTCAGATATTACAGGGAAAGTCTTTAAAGAATTATTTAAAAGAAATGGAACTTTACATTCATATTTTAAAATTAAGATACAAGTTCTTAAGTTCAAAGTGTTGTTTGAAGACCTAGTAAAAACTGCATGCATATATGATCATATAGTTTTACATAAACTATCTAATAGCAGACACAAAATCATTTAAATCTCAACATAATTTGTAGAAAAATAGCAAATCAAGTTGAATAGGCATCCTGAGACAAGGCAGATAATACAACTTTATGCAAAGCTCAGTGTGATCAGAGGGGAAGGATATTTTCAAGTATTTCTATTTCGGCAGATATGGGCTTGTGTGTCCATGTATATAAAGTGCAATAAAGGATAATTTTTATTATCCCCTTTATTTTTATAAAAATGACCTCGTTCAGTTCTTATATTTCATTTTTTCCTGTTGTGAAAGTCTTTTGATATGATTACAATACTTGGGTTTTAGTTTGTTTGACTTTTGGGGTTTTTTTGTTTCCAAAAAGGTCTAAGAGGGAGTAATGAACACTGATATGTTGTCACTGCATTTTAATTCATTAGTTGAAAAATAACACCAAAATTTAAAGAACTGTACTTTTCTTAGTTGACCACTTACTTTCTCCCTCATCAGATTACATTGATTTCTTGGTGTATAAGGCATATATATTTCACTGCAAAATTAAAAAAATAATAATAAAACATTGTTAACTTATTCTATAGCTCGGTGGCTTATTCACAAGGTTGGTAAAATTTGATTAATAGGGAATGGATATGTTAGATTGACACAGTGTCACAAAATACTGAAACTCAATTGATTCCATAAAGATGAGAAGGAAAAGAGGTACCTCAAGGTGCCACCCTCAGTCCCATGATATGAACTGATTTTTTGCATTCCAGTAATGCTAAGATGTCTACCTACATAGATACTTTCAGGACTTTTAGTAAATTCAAATGTGATGATTGCATACTAAATATAATGCAGATATCTGGCCTTCTGTCTGACAAAGGAGTCAGATTTTCCTAGTACATCAAGTAGGTCAAGACACAGACAGGGTGCTCTGCCCAGGTATACTGAGGCATTACCTTTACAAACTGTTGGGTGATTTATCCCTTACAGGGATTTTTCCTGCCAGGTTACCCAGAGGAAGCTTACAGACAAACTGTGAGAGAGCTGCAGTACATGTGAGAGACCTGAAGATGGGCTGGGATGCAGGTTGCATGGCCACACCTGGGACAGTGTTTTACAGGCAGCTGGGATGTAAACTTTGGCACATAACAAGAACCTCCGGAATTATCTTCTGCTTTATTTCTGATGCCTTTATTTCATTTTTTATGTCCACATCACAGCTTTTATTAAACAATAAAAAAACTGAAGTGCTAAGCTAGATGTATGAGTGAAACACATATTTGAGATTTTTTGGGAACTAATGGGTGATGACTATATACTTAATATATTCCAGGCAATTACTTTTTGTGATGACAGAGATTTAAGGGCTAAAGACTGAGAGCATTGCATGTCTCTACATCAAAGTTTACAAAGTGTAGTACAGTATGATTGCTGTAATTATTAGTTATCTGCACTACACTCAAGTCCCACTGCTTTTTTTTTTTTATGAGTAGCAAAGTACATTCCCTAGAAAATGAGAAACTAGTGACATATTTTCTGCAGGATTTGTGTTCTCTCTGTTTAGAAAAATCTTGCTTTTATGACCAGGAAATTAATTTCCATATATGAATGGCATGATGCAACTCATTATCTACCTTTTTCTCTATCAAAAGTACTAAATCCCATTTCTCTTGATTGATGTATTTCTCTACAATTATAAGAAAATTTCCCTTTTTACAGAGGAACCAGAAGGTAAATGCTTTGTTAGTAAATTATGCAAATAACCAACTGTTCAGTTTTACCAAACTAAATTAGTACCCAGAATTTTCTTCTGGAGAGACTATCGTTTATTAAGTTTTGCTTTTCAAGGAGTTGTAGTAACCTCTTGATATGAATGATCATTTTTTTCTTAGTTTTCTCACTTGATGACTTGTTTTTCATAGATTTTTCAAATATTTAATGTGTGAAGGGAAGTTCCTTTATTTACTTTATTTTTATTAGCTTTCTGTTTTATTGAAGAGATACTTCCAGATCATTATTTACAAATTTATCTCCTTCTGCTCAGTTTCCCATCAAAGGAAGCATTAGCCACATTCAGAAACCTGAAACACTAAGGTGTTTGAGCAAGTTAATTGTTATTAGCTGTTAATTGCTTATCAGTTTATCAGGGTAATCACAGAGTTTAATACAGGGGAACCATCATGGATACTTTGGCAATATTTAAAACCTAAAAAACTTAGTCTCATTTGTGAGTGCTGGCACTTGAAGCCCTGTTGATCTCATTCATTCACTGCTCTGGGGTTTGGAAAGGTACCAGAGGAAGTCACCCTGGTGAGAGAAGGTGGAAAGAGTGCCTGGGTGAAAGCTGCTCATTCATGGGCTCTAGCTGTGGCTTTCTGCTCAGCTTCAGTAAAAGTTTTCCTCTAAAGTTAAGAAGCTTTTCAATTGGCTTCATATAATTGATGGGTTAGGTCTAGGTAGAAAGCCTACAGAGTTTTTCCACTGTTGAGACTGAGTTTCTTTTTACTCACACACTTCAGAAGGCTCACAGGGCAAAAGGAGGAGAGTACAGCCATAAGGTTTTGAAGCACTCTGAACTGCTGTGGGACCCTAAGCTTCAGTTGTATATCATGTGATTGCTGTCTTGTGGCTGTCATCAGAAATATAAACAACCAGTTTAGGAAAGATGGAATATTACCTCATTTAGCAATATTTCATGGTGATATGTAGTTATGCAAACAACTTTGAGAAGATTTGTGAGGTTACGGTACTATGCATTTCCACCCAGCTGACAGTTGCAAGTGTGCTCTAAAACCAGTGTTCCACTTCTGTTAGATTTCTAGTGCTTGCCTTTGGATGTTTACATGTTTGGGTTTTTTTGTAATGGCATTGTTTCTGGAAATATATTGTAAATAAATATACTCAAGGACAAATATGCATTTAACATCCAAATGTTTACAGAAGTCAGCTAGTTTGAGGGTTTTGGTTTGGATTGGATTGAGTTCTTTTAATTTCTGAACCTTGGGGTGAGCATATCTTGAAGAAATACAAATCATAAACTGAAAATTATACAGTAAAATGCAAGAAATTGGTGAAGTATTTCTATGCAGTGAATCTGACACACATCTAGAGGCAGGTGGGAATGAGTCGGTATGCATTCTGTTTCACAGGGGAGGAATGATATAAACACGGTTTGTTTATGTTGCAAATACACCAGGATTTCTGAGAATCAGTATTATTAAAATGCTTTCCATTTCACTTGATTCTAGCTGCTGTGAATACAGAGTGATAAAGAAGGACTAAGGTACAGTGGAGTTCTAGTGGGTTATAAAATTTAAACATCGGAAGAGGGCTTTAAAGTAAAGTTGCCAGGAGAGGGGAAACTCAATCTGTCCCACTCCTATGAGTTTGATGCCAGTGCCAGCAGTAGATGCCCAGAGTCAGGAGAAGGATTGCGGGTCAGGAATGCACCTGAAGGATGGAAGCAGGGGCAGGTAGCCTGGAAGGAATACAGAGAAACTGTCCAAGCAGCCAGGGATCAGGTTAGGAAGGCTAAAACCCTGATAGAATTTGATCTAGCTGGAGACGTCAAGAGAAATACACCAGTGATAAAAGGAAGGCTACAGCAAGTAGAACGAAATAGGAGACCTAGTTACCCAGGATATGAAGAAGGCTGAGGTGTTCAGTGATTTTTTTTTTCCCCTCAGTCTTTACCAGTGAGTGCTCTAGCCACACCTCCCAGGCCTCAGAAGGCAAAGGCAGGGACTGGGAGAATGAAGAACCACCCACTGTAGAAGATCAGGCTTGAGAACCTCTAAGGATATTCAGCACCTAAAGGTGCAAAGTCCATGAGACCCAATGAAATGCGTCCGCTGGTCATAAAGAAAATGGAAAGCTGGAGAAGGACTGTTTATCAGGGAGTGTAGTGATAGGATAAGGAGTAATGGCCTTAAACCGAAAGAGGATAGATTTGGATTAGATATTGGGAAGAAATACTTTACTGTGAAGCACTGGCACAGGCTGCCCAGAGAGGCTGTGGAAGCCCCATCCCTGGAGGTGTTCAAGGCCAGGTTGGATGGGACTTTGGGCAACCTGGTCTAGGGGAGGGTGTCCCTGCCCATGGCAGGAGGCTAGAATGTCTTTAAGGTCCTTTCCAACCCAAACCATTCTATCATGCTATGATTCTACAAAAGTATTTAATAGTCTGTGTGTGTGTGTTTGTGAGTGTGCATCTATTTTACTAAAACACAACCTTAGAAGTGTAATTTTTATTTCATCTCCCCTTCATATGACTCTTTCAGTTCTTGTGGGGATAACTGTAATCCTAAACTGAGCTCTCCTGAATGGACAAGCTCAAAGCTGTCACGTACGCTCTGTCCTGAACCTTCTGATCTGTGTTTATTTAGTTATCTGGAGACATAACATAGTAAAAAGAGACAGATGTAACACTGAATCAGTAGTAATATAGCAGGATAATGAACTTCAAACAGAAACAGTAGCTCTACAGCACCTCAAAGGCAACTGGGCTTGTTTGAAGTGTAACTTGCATAGAGAGCACTAGATCTGGATCAGCAAATCTGATTTTGTTTTCAAAGTGACAGTCACACTTCAAACAAGCCCATCTCCTAAAGTGTGTGTGAGGATTAGGTAGGAAACCTTCTGTGACACACTTGTAGCAAATGTTTTAAACATAACTTCAAAGAAAAAAAATCTCTGCTTGTCAGTTTCTAAATCTTCCTTTTTATGGAGGAGCACTGATAGTGTTCGGTGGAGTCATCTAAACGATGTAACTAAATTAACAAAACTTTCTTCTAGTTCATGTTCTGTGAAATATGTATTTATCATATAAAATACATAAGTAGTTCTGACAAGATGTACAATAAAACTCAGGAATGCATGTACATTTTTCATCACAACAGATACCACACTATTTTTTAGCAGTCACAGATTAGGTCCCAATTTTAGGACACTGTCCTGCTGGTAGTCTTCCTGTTCTCCGGCATTGCAGAGGCACTATTTATGCCTGAAAGACTAAATAGAAGATGTGGACAGAGAAGGATGAATTGTCTGCATTTTGAGAAGAATCAGCCTCTGCATCACCTGTCCAGTGGGCAGCTCAATAATTTATACCTACTGAGGCTTTATTTTTATGTAAATTTCTTCTTAATTGAATGCAGTCATGGGAGTCCTGCAGAGGTCTCGATAAGCAGTAATTTTTCTTCTATATTGAACATACGTAAGAGAAGTCCATATGTAGAGCATGTGTTCTATACTTTTTTACTCCTTTCATGAATCTTGGTTCATCTACTGCAGTTTTTTAAGTTAATTGCAATAGTAGAGACCAAATGAAAGATTACTCTTAAAAATCTCAGCAAGTCAAGGTTTGAGCAAGTTTTAATGTTACTTCTACTGTACATAAAAAAGTCAGATGTTCTATTAGATTGCTGGAAAGAGCAAAATTGTGTTTCTTTTTTGAGGTATGTTTGTGCCAAGAGCAAAATTGGGTTTCGTTCCTGAGGTACATGTTGGTGCTTTGTGGGTATTGGATAACTGTTTAGACTGACTGTAAGGAGAGCAAATTAACATAAGAAGAAAAAGTCATATGGTTTCAGTAAAAGGGCGTGGTAGTTTTGTGTGGATGGGTACTTGTGTAGAAGAGGGAGCTGCAGGGGTAGCTTCTGCAAGAAGCAGCCAGAAGCTCTCTGCAGGACTGTGAGAGCAAACAAAAGCTGGGCTCCAGGACGGAGATGTTGTTGACCAAGGCCGAGCCCATCAGTGATGGTCACAGTACCTCTGGGAATCACATTTAGGAGAAAAAAAGTACAAGCAGCTGCATTTTACCACCAGAGAAGGGAGTGAGAAGATGTAAGGAACTGTGCAGACACCAAGGCCAGGGAAGAGGGGGATGGGAGGAGGTGCCCCAGGTGCCAGAGAGAAAGATGCCCCTGCAGCCTGTGGAGAAACCCATGGTGGAGCAGGTGTCCCCCTGCAGCCCATGGAAAAGGCCAAGACCCCACCTGCAGCCCGTGGAGAGGCCCCACACTGGAGCAGGTGGAGACAGACAGAAGACTCTATAACCCATGTTGGAGCAAGCCTCTGCAAGCTTTTGCAGCCCATGGAGAGAGAGAGAGACACAGAGATGAGCAAGAGATACACGCTGAAGCAGATTTTCAGGAGGGGTAGGGGGGTTGTGACTCCATGGAGGACCAGGCTGGAGCAGTCTGGGACTGAGAGACTGAGAGACATTCTATGATTTATGACTGCAACCCATAGCAGTGACCTACGCTGGGGCAGCTGGTGAAGAGCTGAAGCCCTGTGGGAAAGGACTCACATTCTGGTGTGAGGAATGCCCTCCTCAGCTAAGGAGGAAAACAATTCATGAGGATCTGACCGAAAACACTATTTCCCTATTTCCTGCCCCTCTCTGTGCCACGATGAGGGGAAAGAAGGCACAGCTAGTACCTATTGGTGCCAGGAAAAAGAGCAAATACAATTTATGTAAAGAGATCGGTTGATTGATGAGGTCAATTAATCTTGATTCCACTTTTGCTTGACAAAAAAAAGAACCCCCCCCAACTTTTTAACTTAATGATTTTTTTTTTGGTAGAACCAAGTATGTGTAATATGCTGAAGCTTGGGGGTTGTTATTTAAAATAGAATGAAGCATGTTTACATTTTCTCTGTCCTTCTTTTCTGTAATTCACTGAGCAAATTTATTAACAAATGGGAAACATTGGAAAACAGCTAAAATATTGCATACTTTTCACTTGATTTTGAAAAGTAAAGAAAAAAAGTTTTAAGTATACTTAAGATATTGGTTTAGTTAATATAAGTTATGTAGTATGATATTTCACATTCTGAAAGGGAAAAATATATGATTTTACTGTAGAAGGAAGGATGCATTCTGAATCAAAACGGCAGACTTGTTGACCTATTACTAATAGCAAAATGAGTGACCATGGATAAAATTTACTGAGACAATGCTGAGAAAGAAGGGAAGGAGGCAAGTGTCGAACAGTACATGTTCCCCAAAATGAGGGAGAAGGAGAGGTCACACTGTATTTTGTCAAGTTTGCATGAAGAAAACAACAAGCTGCTGTGTGGAAAAAGGAGTTGAATCTAGAAAAGAAAGAGTTTGAAGTGAGTCAGGCATGCTAAAAATCAACCACAGTTGTAAGCTGAAATTGGCAACCAAAATAAGCTTAACATTCCTTACCAACATTGTAAGACAAGGCTTATTCTGTTTACTCATAAGTATGTGTTCCTTCTTACAGTCGCCTTTCATATATTCTCTCTGTCAGGATTTATTTTCAGTTATTTCTCACGGCCATGTACTGACCTCAATCTGCCTTATCATGAGAGCTGTATATGTGCATGTATGGGCTGAAGCCATTGTCCAGTCTGTAAAGTGCTTTCAATAATCTGCATATTGTCCAGGGTGATTCCCTTTGTACCTCAAATTCTGTTTATTTTAGTTAGGGGGGTGGGTGGGAGGAAAAAGTAGCATAAGATAAAACTCAGTACTGGCAGTGGTAGGTTTTAGTCTTGTAATTCAGTACAACAGTTTATTATTCACTTATATTACTGTTCTGTGACCATTTCACATATTTAAGTATCTAGAAAAATATACTTCTGATTAATTGGAATGAAATCAATCCCATTTTCCATAAAATTATTTTATCCATTAGTCGTAGTCTGCCATTTTGGACTGTATTTTGCTTTTTATTGATAGGTGGTAAATTTCTAACTGCGGAATAGTAAATTGTCATCAGTGTTGACACCATGCAATATTTAATCACTCAAGACATACTGATATAAATATCTTTTATGCTAAAGAATGTAATTTGAAAATAATGATATACTCTGGTCTTCAACATAACTACACCTCCAAATTATTTATGTACTTTTAGAGGAAGTAAATGCAAATATCTGTAAAACAAAGGCATTGATTTTTAAATGGAAAAAATTGTTGATAGTTTCCCTTGTTTTACAGTTGATTCACTTCCATACTTAAGTTCTCTAATTTGAAGAAAAAAACCCCACTTACAGTCCAGACTAGCAAGATTTTCATCCCACTTCTGAAAAGTCTGCTGCCATAGTCTTACATGAGTAATACTTCTACAAAATAGAATGCAGTAGAACATTCTGAAGTATGACTAATTACAACACATTGTAATCCAGGCTGCAGTTTCGTCCTACACCATCCATAATATTATGAGTTGTTTTAAAGTCACCCACCTGAATTACACATTCAGCTTGATTATATTTACAGGTGTTTATATGAGCAATGTTTTACCACCATCCCAATTCAGTAATAATCCAACAGGTGTTTAGTTCGGTTAGAGACCTTCTGTGCCTCACTGTTCTGAAGACAGAATTGATGTTGTGAACTGCAAAACATGAGGATTTTAAATTTTCCATTTGTCTTTTTTAAGGGAAAAAAACCCCAACCTTGAATCTCATTCTTGTTCATAAATATGAGAATGGCTCTAGTTTGGTATAATTGAATTTGCTACTTTGTAATAATAGAAATATTTAAAAGTAGGCAATATTTTTATAATCTTTAACATTTTCTTCTTTTGAATGGGAGCTCTCATGTCATTTGAAGCTGCAGGCTCTTATAGCTTGATGCTAAGGATGACAAATAAAGAATATTGAATTTTTAGCATCCACTCAAGGCTTGTGCTTGAGATTATTATTTTTAAATTTTGTGAACTCACATCTGCTATCATGATATGAAGAGTCTCACAGAACACAGGAAATTTTAGATAAATAAAAATCTGTTGTCAATTTTATCATTCCCTTTTTCCCTTTTCCTTCTGTTTTATCATTACTATGTGAAACCTAACTTTGGTTTTGCATCCCAATACCCACTCGATGGACATAATTCTTCAGAAAGAGGACATTTTAGTGACTAGTATACAACAGATAAAACAGAGCACCAAATCTAAATTATTTAAAAACAAAAGTGGGAAAAATTATTAAAACAGCAGATTGCATACTTTATTCAGCATTTTTTTCACTGAAGAAAATTGACTGTGAAAAAATCAGGAATGTCAACTGGCCACTTTTTAGCTGGTGTTGTGTACAGTTTACTTTTTTACATGACAAATGTGCAGGCTAATTTGGGAAATACTGGAACACCAGTTTGTTCAGCTATTTGGTACTGAATAGAGAGTTAGACTTGGGGCACTGCTTGTGGTTGTACTAATTTTTGAAATTGACTCTAAAACTACATGGATTACATTCATGTTATTATTTCCCTAGCTTCAAGTGAAAACTATCATGGCAGATTTGTGCACTTGTCTTCTGTGCAGTGTCAGATTTCCTCCCAAAGTAGTCCAGGGTGAGAAAAATCATTGCCAAAAATTGAGCTATTGTCATTATAGTTATGTTGCTGGAGAGATTCACTTTGGCTTTTAAAGCCTTAGGAATTAATCTATATGGTCAGTGCCAGGAAAGTTAGGCAGAACACATCACAAGTTCTGCCTAAGTTACACATTTTTCCCATTACCTTTAAATTTATCTATGGGTACAATCGCATGGACTAATATTTTAATATTTAAAGTTTCTTTTTGTTTGGTTTTTGAAACAGAATCATAGAATTGTAGAATCACAGAATGGTTTGGGTTGAAAAGGACCTCAAAGATCATCAATTTTCAACCTCTCTGCCATGGGCAGGGACACCCTCACTAGACCAGGCTGCTCAAGGCTCCATCCAACATGGCCAACCTGGCCTTGAACACTGCTGGGGAGGGGGCAGCCACCACCTCCCTGGGCAACTTGTTCCAGTGTCTCATCACCCTCATAGTTAAGAATTTCTTCCTAATATTCAGTGTAAATCTACCCACTTCCAATTTAAAACCATTTGCTCTCATCCTATTACTACATGCCCTTCTAAAAAGTCACTTCCCAACTTCCTTCTAATCCTCTTCAGATACTGGAAGACCACTATAAGGTCTCCCCTGAGCCTTCTCCAGGTTGAAATACAATGTTTGTTACTCTATTCTTCTAAAAACACTTCATGAAAGTAATGTGATATAGCTGTTGAATTTAGATGACATTTATAAAAAAGTCAGGTTACATATGCTTCAAAGCTAAATCAAAATATGTATATCCAAATTTGTTCAGTATGCTGTATGGATATGTAATCAGACATATGCATTTTATCTAGTATAATACTTAGTTCTCCAATGTTATTTTTAGATGTATTCTAGAAACAGGTTTTTGTTTGTTTGGGTTTTTTTTTTTAAGGTACTAAAAAGAATTAGGGGTATTTTCTTTTTGCTCAGAAAAAAAAAATTTGTATTATTTTGGGACCACAGTTATAATGGTAAATTATTCATTCACAGTAGTAAGCCATCCACAGAGAAGCAACATTAATTCGAGATTATTTCTTCTACCTGGAAGGGGATGGCTGAACAACTAAATATGTGCAAGATTAGTTCAAAATCTGATGTAGATTCAACTGAGTATTTAAAGAAGGAATTTCTTGATAGCAGTTCTTCATGTGTCCCATTTTCTGTTCAGTGAATGCACTGGGAAGTTTTTTTTCTTTCTTCCAAGGAGCCTTAGATGCATGCTTGTGTGTGGGTGTTTGCATATTTCTGAATTTCAGTCCTGCCCACATTTCTAAAGAAAAATAATTAAAAAATATATGGAGTGTGAGGTCACAAGTCCACTCTCTTACGTAACAGAAATCTCGCCCTCTTCCTTTTTCTCTATGAATTAATGAACTCTCACATTGTCACATTTAACCACTTTCCACATTTTAAATGTCTTGTAGACCAATAAATAATCCAAACCTCCGTGGATGATTCCTTGATAGTTTGAAGGATGTTTAGCATCTATCTATGAGCCACTAAGATCACACCTGTAGAAAAGCACCTTATTTCCTGTCTGAGAAAGCATGGTACAAGTCAAAAAATGTAACACTCAGTTCAAATTAGAGATTCAGTAGTTCAACATGATGTGGTGCATCTTATCTGTTACATAATTTACGACTAGTGGCCAACTTTCTTGAAGGGGTAGAAATAAAAGCCCACAGTATAAAATTGGAGAAAAGAGAGACCGGATGAATTTTGCTTAGATTTAGTTGTGGGGAAGTGCAGAAAACTCTCCACGCAAACAGCATCAGAGTGCAAAATGATCTGGTAATATTTTTAAGGGACTAATTCAGAGACTCCTTTACAATTGTGAAAGTATGATTTTTTATGTATGCTAAGACCAAAATTTTTGTCCTGAGATGCAGATTTCCTGTTTCCACTTGGGTCCTGTTACAATACAATATTTCAGGGTACATAATTTCCAACATAAAACTTGTCTGCAAATGAAATCTCATGTTGAGCAGAAATGTAGCAAGAAACTTTTCAGAAGTTTGACACCAAATCCTCATATTTAAGTCTTGCATTCAACCTAATCTTTGTAGTAAGAAGATAAACAGTGAATGGCACTGAGAATTTTGCAGTGTTTTGTCTTGCTAATAAGAGTCAACGAGGTTGAAATTTCTGTGCTAGTAATGATGAAATTACTAAAATAAATCTTCAGTTACAAAAAAAGCATGGAGAATTTCCAACAGTACTTACAATGAATGAATAATAAGAAAAGAAAGAAGCTACAATTCCCTCCTCCCCGCCCTTCCCCCTCCCCCCAAAAAAATTGGATTGGATGAAAACATAATAAATGAAAGGTTAAAACTCTGAGGGAGTTGCAGTTGATAGTAATTTCTGTGTTAAATGAGTGTCATCTAAATTTGTCAGAAAGCAAATAAGTTGGCATAGCTTGTGTTGAATGTGAAATTAAAATGATAAAGCCTTACCATTCTTTCTTCATGCAGAGTTCAGTTCACTCATTCATTCCTGAAATGAACTGTCATTCAAAGATGGAAAATCCAGAAGAGATTTTAAGCCAAATCTCCCCAGTGTCTCTGAAACTGCATTTTGTGTGGGTTTGGGTTTTGGGGTGGGGTTTTTTGTCTTACCAAATTTCTGATTTCTTTCAGTAGTTATTTTTTTGTGGGGATGATGAGAAGCTGTATGTATTTCTTTTCAGTTCAGCTAACTCTGTACTGGACTGTATACACAGACTGAAGAATTGAGCGTTGCAGCTAGGAGGTCTCATAATTCTGGGGCATACTCTCAGCCTGGAGACTAGTTATATACGTTTTCTGCCTATTAGGTCATAAAAAATGAACCTCTCAGGCCTTTCCTGGGAACAATAAACAAAGAAAGCAGCATTTGGTAAGCTAGCCCCCAGAGGCAGAGATTTAATGGTAAGGGAGCTGTGGTATGCCTCCTCTGCCCAGTCCTGCTGCCAACACATCTGGCAGCACTGTCAGCTTGCCTGTCCCAGTGGCCTCCTGCTCTCCTGGGCACCTTCCAGACCCTGCTCTGACTGTACCTCAGCTGCTTCACCACAAGAAGTCCTTGAATTTATTTTTTTATTATATTATTATCATTATTATTTGTAACGCCTAGCCATCCTTTCAGTGGCTACAAATTTCTGTTGAATTTGTTTCCAAGGCTTCTGCCCTCTCCTCAAAGATAAGCATGGTATAATTGAAGAGCTGTCATTTTGAGCCAGCTGTTTTTCAGTGAGACTGTGTTGTGTAGCCCAAGTATTAAGAGAAAAAGAGAAATGGCAGATAAGATAGGCTCTGAGATTATGTTTATTCAGATGGCCAAAAAATGCTCTTTCTTGGGTTGTTTATTATGAAGTAATTTTATTAGTGTCCTGATATCATAGTAGAGTATCAAAGCAGTGCAATCAACTGAATCATTTTCATATATTGTAATTCACTTCAATACTTAATTAGCTTTAAAGCCACATAGCTTCTACAGAAGCTTTAAGAGTGCAGTTGTGCCTGTCAAATCATATTAGTTATGGAACAGATACTACCTTCAGGGCTCCAGAAGTATGACTGACCATGCAAGATTTCTGCTGCAAATAATAATTCCAGACGACAGTATTCCCTTGATCCCTGTACATATATAGGAGGGAAAGGCAAGAGTGGAAGTTGTTATCATCCTGTTACTTATTACATAACTGGGTAAAACAAAAATATGTTTTGCTTTGCTTCTAACCTATGGGAGAAAAATATTCCCCAGCACATTACATTGTCATATCATAGGAATATCTTGGACAAAATGTGTATATTTAAGATGAGTTTACTTGTAGTTTTGGAAGCATAAATAAAAAGTAAGTTGGTTTAATGTTTTATTAATTCATCAAAGCAGATGCAAAAAAAATAATAATTTATAAAGCTCTAGGGCAAACTCAATTTTACTTTGAGACTTCCCCTGTAAAAAGCTTATGATATAAACACCAAGGAAAAAGGCACCACTCTTTCTGTCATCATTCAACTCAAAGAAGTTAAAGCTGTTGACAGCTGAGGAGTCAAAGCTCTTGACATCTGAGCAGTCTCTAGTACTTCAGGTGAAGAGACACAGGTGTACATTTTTCTCCAGAGGTACACAGAGGTGACTGCTTGGTGTAAGTGGTTGTATTGCAGATTTATCAAGAGCACAGAGTAATTCCAGAGAGCAGCAGCAGCAAGTGAATAGTTAAAAGGTTTGAAGGGGATGTGCAAGTGACTCCAGTAGAAATAATATTAGACACAGGTAGCCCAGCTAAAGTAGATGCTAATAGCTGATACAACTGTAAGTTGGAGATATTTCAAGGCTGAGAGGACATTGTGTTAGGTATTGGATCCTCTGGAAGCCGAATTTTGAGTAATCATTTGTTTTTAAGCAAGGCAAAACTTAAGTTCTTGACCAAAGTAAGTTTCCCTAAGAATAAGCTCATGCTGCTGAGCATACTAGTGGAAACTCTGTTCCTTAATTCTTTGAGATTGTACTAATGAGTTAGATATTGTACTACTGGTAGCAGACCTGCCACGGCACAGCAAAGAAGCTACTTTTTGAAAAACTTGTGTATTTTTCTGTTTCAAAGTGAAGCAACAAAAGCATGTTATCAGGCTGGTTTGACTTTACTCTAGTTAGAAACTGGAACAGTAAGTCACCAGATGATACTTGTTATCCTTTTCACCACCACCTGTCACCCATCCAGATGCACAAGCATATGCCAAAAATGCCTATTTTAGTTCCAACTGCAACAATACAAAGAAATAAGAAACAGTAAAAGAAACCTATGACATACTACATAGTTTACACAGCAAGTTTATTGTGAAAGATTCTGAAAGAATTACAGACCCTTATCCATGTATATAAGCTGTATGTAAATTAATTCCACTCTGTAGCACTAGAAAGATACTCTTAGAGGAATATGATGGAAAAAAAATACATGAGGACGCGTGGGTTTGTGCTTCAAAATTCTGATTCAATCTGATTGGAGATTGTTGACTTTCTATTAAATATATTTTCATTTGGTATGTACCATTAGTTTTAACTTAAAGGACAGGTGTTTTTGTAAAGAAAATTCTGGAAAAGAATAATGCTGCTGGACTGGCAGTTTCCAAGTCCCAGAGTAAAACCCACAGGTAGAAGTGTTTACTTCTACTTTACTTTTTGAAAAGGGAGACAGGAGTTTTGAAATTTTAATATAATTTTAAAGGCTTTAACATCAAAGTTTGCTGGATAGCCTTACAAGATCTTGACCACTAAGGTGTAAAATGGAATACTCATTAGGAGGTATAACACAAAATATCACTACAGGGCTCACACGTGATCATCCATGTGATAAGCTGATCTCTAAAAGAAATTCCACTGAGGACATCAGAACAAGACTTTCCTTACTACCATGCTGAAGATTTAAAAAGCAAACAAACAAAAAAACCCAAGCAAACTTAGTTACACACTGTCAGAATATAACTTAAAAAAATTAATGTATTATTAATACCATATACCATTAACTATTTAGAAACTTGATTAAAACAAACAGAATGAGCCTAGAAATACCTACCTAACTTCTGCTGAACAGCAGTGTAGTTGAGATAAAAGCCGCTTCCAGCAACTCAAGGGGAAGCAGACCAAGCTCTTTTGAGATCATTGCTAGCTTTTGTCTCAAATAAGTAGATTTAGTCTCAGCTTCATCTTACTGACTGATAAGATAAACCACCTGGACATGTTTTTTTCTTAAACTGCTTTAGTTTGGGGGCAAGGGGACTTTTTAAAAAAATTTTACACATAATCACAAATTTTAAAGGCTTTTCATCCTTTGCCTCACTGTTTCTGTGAGACAAGTAGCATCTTTTTGCTGTAAAAGATAAAATTAACCAGTACAGTTTAGTATTTGTTGGGCCTGTTCAAAAATAAACACATAGGGAGTGAAACCTTTTCATTTTTGAGATGAATGAAAAATCTTCAAAGGCACTTTGTATAGACAAAAAGTATTGTTGAGGAGTAGCAGCAATGGTAAAATCAAGATATTTTAATAGTAATTTTGACAAATGAAAAATGTCTTTTTCCAAAAAACTATTAGTATTCAACTTAACATCAGGAGCAACTTAAAACTCAGTTTCAATTTACATTGTTATTTCATGGGAAACTCTCTCCAAACTACCAAACATAAATATTGCTCTGACTCATCACAGCCTTTCACTACAAAGCCCAAATACATTTTAATAGTTAAGTTTAAGTATCAAGTAAATGCATGTATTACCTATCTTAATTGGCTGTTGGATAGGTTCTGATTAATGAATCACAGTTAGGGTGACAGACCAGGGGCTGCCCAGGGGGTTGTGGAGTCTCCTTCTCTGGAGATATTCAAGACCCATCTGGACACCTCCCTGTGTGATCTGTCCTAGGGAACCTGCTTTGGCAGGGGGTTGGACTCGATAATCTCTTAATTCTGTGATTCTGTGAATACCCTAACTTTCTTCTGTGCCATACTGCAACAGCCACCTGACAGAGGGGCAAAAACCATCACAAAGTGGCTATGTTGAGTTGAACCTCATTATGTGTGAAATGGGGTCTCTGTAGTTATGAAATAGGACAATTAGGTTATTCTTTTGGTATCATTCTGATCCTTTTTGTATGTGGGGGGGACATTGCCTTCATCCTGAACCTTCTTTTGTTTCTAAACTTAAATCAGTTTTTTCCACAGGCATTTTTTATTAGATATGCCCGGAGTATAAATGGCTATAGTAAGATGCTGATGCTTCTGTATGCTGTTTTAGTTTGTGTTGATGATTGCTAAATATTAAGTCCTCAAACTCTAGAAAACATATGGATTTGATTATTCTAGTGTTTACATCCTGAGTAACTTCATATATCGTTTTATTCCACAGGAATTTGCTGCACTGACAAAAGAATTAAATGCATGCAGGGAACAGCTGCTTGAAAAAGAGGAGGAGATTTCAGAACTGAAAGCTGAAAGAAACAACACAAGAGTAAGTATACAGCAGACCTATTCTGGTTATCATGTGTGTGTGAAGTAGGAGGAATATAACATATACGTTTCAATCTTCATTTTCATAAATAAGAAGACAAAATTCCAGCCTTTTAATAAGTACATGAGACTTGTAATGTTCTAAATAATAGGATGTATCTACCATGCTAAAGTCACAGAGGAAACGGCTGTAGGGATTAGCAGAATCTATCACAAATATAGCAGATTTTTTTATATAACAAATGTTAATACATTCAGTTTAAATGTTTTCTAAAGCAAGGGACTTGCGCAGCCTTCCGGGCCGCAGGGCCTGCATAAGGAGCCTGCACATATCCTCATCTCTTATCAAGGCAAAA
Source organism: Hypotaenidia okinawae (assembly GCA_027925045.1). Classification (NCBI taxonomy): domain Eukaryota; kingdom Metazoa; phylum Chordata; class Aves; order Gruiformes; family Rallidae; genus Hypotaenidia; species Hypotaenidia okinawae. The sequence continues at coordinate 20,252,439 of BSDF01000001.1, read as the reverse complement.
GGCCCAGGTTTCCCTTGTGCGTTAGATTTGATCTGAGTAAGGATGAGATGAAGGCTGCTACACATATCACAGTGAGTCTCCTGTTTAGTCCATGTGCAGCCACCTGACCCTTGAAGTACATTTGCCATACAGCTGAGTGAGGACAAGTTTCACCCTTAAATTTACTATGTTCTGCTTCATTCAGAGGATGTTATTTTGTCTGAGAAGAAAAATATGCAGTAGCTCCTGAAAATTCTCAAATGGTGGTTTTCAGAATAAGATAATTTGCAATTGAAAATGTCTTGGCAAAGGCAGAATTGATCATGAAATGGAAGAGGAGGCTTTTTAGAGTATGGAAATATGTAAGAAAAGTGATAGAGTGGTCCCAGGTGAGACAGGAGTCATGCTGGTACAACATGTATGGAATAGATTGCAGAGAGGTTGAACACCAAAGTTGTTTTCTCATACCTATATTTCATTCTTCTGGGATTTAGGTAGCTCTTCCTTTTTCCCTCCTCTCACTAAACTAATTGCACTTTGGCTCCTTAGTTGACATCTTTCCTTGGTCAGGTAATTAGCGTTCTGAAGAAAATCTGACAATGTACACGACAAAGGAATTGAAAGAGGGTCTTTCTCCCTCCTGTCCGGGGTGCCCTAGACTTCACAAATCCAAGGAAGGACAGATGATACAGATGACTACAAAGAGGCCCCATCTACCTCCATGCTACCCTGGAGGTCCAGAAAATGATCACGAGCACAAAATCTTAGAGGTGATGCTTTTCAGAAACGGGATGGAAAACTCATGAGACCCATGATTCTCACACATTCTAAACAGTCCAAAATTATTCCCACAAAAATATAATTAGTGGAGAAGCACATAGGAATTGCACTGCATTCTTTAGGTTTAGCAAACCATCTCAACTACAAATCTGACTAATTTCAAGAGCTGTTTAAGTTATCAGTAACTGCTATATGTATCATATTCTATAATTTATAGTAAAAATAGGAAAGTCTATTCAGAAAATAATTTGCATAGAATAAAGAATACTTTATGTTAATTTCCAGCACAAACTTCTGAATACAGACGCATAGTTAAAATATACACTCAATTGTGCCTATTCAGTAATCTACATGTACCTATTCAGTAATCTACATATACCTATTCCTGCACAGAATATATATCCATTTGCCTGCCTTTACAGAAAAAAAAAAAAGCTATATAAACTAAACCTACAATGTCATCTTCTCAGGCGCCCTAAGCTCCTCATAAGTATGCTCACAAAACTGCCTCACATAATGCTTTGTTCATGTCACTGCAACTTTGATACATTTAAACTGTAGTGTGCCAAAGCTTAATTGTAGGTCTGATACAAGCAGCAAAGACTAGCAAAAATCCCAAGAAAGCCCAGTAACCAAAGATAGGTACTCACCAAACGACTGTGAGACAAGAAGATGACTCAACAGCAAGTCATCAATTAAGTCAGGCTGAACTCTGTCATAGACACTTTCCTTGCACACCAAGAAGCTTAAACATTCTTATGTTTCTTGAGTTATGTAGAAGAAAAATGGGTGGCAGATTTTCCAGAAGAACTAGTACCAACAAATTAGAGTTACAGAGTGTGATTATTCTTGTGAGAAGCCCTTGCAGTTAAAATTAGTAAGCTCTACCAGTATCTTCTCAGAACAAGGATGAAGCTAGGTATTGGAGATCAAAAGGTTAAGGCTAAGAAAAAAATAGAGGAAACGCACGTTACAGTGAACAAGAGTGGAAGATCCAAGTATTAATGGGGAGGGAGAGAGAAATAAAATCAGAGATGTGCTTTACCCTGGCCTCTTGCATTTTCATTAATATATATGCCAGACTCTAAACTCACATATACTACATTAGTTGCCAGTTTGCTGTACCACATGTAGTGGAAATACTCACTAGAAGCACTGTTGTCCCAAGTAGCACTTCCTACTTATTTTAAATAAAGAGGGTGAGTTCCAAATTGCTGTTTCTGATATTTTTAATCCGACTTTATATATCTCCCTGGGGTAAGAGCGTAATGATATTGTTTGAAGTACCTACTGCTTCAAACTGATGATCAGCAAGAAGAAACAAAAGTGACAACTCCATCACATTCTTCATACATGCTAGCCTTCTAGATTACTTTAACTGTTTTTTTTTTTTTAGTTATGACTAACTGGCAGGTGTTTTTCTTTATTCTAGACTCACACCTATGTGTTTGATTAATTTTTGGCAACATCCTCATACAGGTTTTGCTAATTTCCGCAAAACTAAAAGAGACCAAACCTAAAACAACAGACATCCTGGTTTGGTACTCCATGCCGAGCTGCAGGGGCAGACCCTGACAGTAACATGTGTTAGAGAAAGACCACGATGGAATTACACTCTTTAGGACCCATGCACTACAGGTCTTAGCCTAAATACCAGGGCTTAAACCTTACACCAATATTTAATCAAGTACCTACTCACCCTTCTATTTTAAGCAAAGCTTCCTACTGACCTTTCGCTGTTGAATATCTGTTTTTACTGCCTACGATAATTAACTTTTTCTGACATAGTACAGCACAAATATTTTCATGTCAAGAACTTAGCTGGAAATTTAATCTATCACTGTGAGAGGCAAAATAGAAAACGCAGGAGCATATGTATATGTATTGATTAGTGTGGTGTTGATGACAGGAAGATAAACAGGTTCTCTGGAAAATCATTGCATGGGACTCGACTTCAAAAACATAAACAAAAATATCTCAATAGAAACTGTTAGAGCTATTTCTCTGGATAGTCTCTGATCTCTCTGATCACCTATACCATATGGTGAGACAGCAACTTCATCATTTCTGCAGCTGGAACATAGATCAATGTGTTCTAGCATATTGTTTATTGAAAATTATGAAATAATACTAATTTGGCTGTGCTAAGTTTGCTTTAAAATTCAATGTTATTTTTGTCTCAACATGTATTCTTTAAAAGCAGAAAAAGTTTGTAGGAATAACTTATTAAATCAGAATATGATCATGAGGAAGTTTGGGGGTTGGTTTGGCAGCTTAAGCAAAAACTATTACAATACTGATATTGATTAATCTGAACCTGTTTTTTTCACTACAACAAAAAACCAGACACGTATGTATGGTTTTTTCTATGTAGCATAAAATGTAACTTAAAATGGTCTGAAATATTTTTGTTCAAGCAGGTTTAGAAACATGACAGCTTGAACCTATGTTCATGAATGAGACAGCAGTAGCAAAGACAGTGCCATCATTTTCCTTTTACTTAATACCTCAGGAGCTGAAGCATTTATTAAAGTGAGCAAGGCTGACCTAGATTAAATTTTATTCATATTTTATTGTCTCAATTCCTTAGTGAATGTTTTATGAAACATCTTTAATTAGGCACTGCAGTCTCATAATACCCATAGATCACAACTTTATATTTTATGATTAAATTTCTCTTTTACTGTGTTGGAAAACTCTAAGAATATAGTTTAAAGTATAGTTTTAACTCCTATATTTAACTCATTTTTTAGAGGTCCTTCTCCTCACATCAATTTGACAGGTTCTGAAATTAATTTGGCACTATTTTCTTTTAAAAATACGATAACTTGAGTCCTTACAGTCTGAAAGCATTGTAGACATGAAAATATTCTGTTCTATAAAGGCAAAAATATTACCTCGCTATTGTAAATGATGGAATCTTCATTATTTGTTCCTCAATATTGTGATCTATCTTCTAGACTCATGTGTTTCTTCTGTCAGAATAACTTCTGTCACAGAAACCAGCATGACAGTAGATAGAAAATGTAATATATGGTAATTCAATACCCATATTTTCAGACACAGTAATTTAATAGGTATATTTGTATTCATTAATCTCTTAAAACACCTTTTCAGTTCTGTTACTTTATATCATTATCCTGAATATTACATTTTCTTTCATACTGTTACTTCACATATGTGTGTTTCCATTAATGTTTTAGGTTGCCAGTATTTTCTTTCTTGTGTTGATGTACAGAAAGACAGACATGGGACATATGCTGTAGTTCAGCTGTAACTTTGTTATTTTAAAGAAAGATTTTCACCAGTAGTTTACCAGTATAGCTATTTGAGGTCACCCCAGCTGACCACAAGTGCAAATTGGTTTCCAACCCCGTGGAGCAATGCTGAAGCCAGTGACTAAATTTTCTGACTGGTCTTAGAGATGATCTTCAGCCCCATGTCTGCCTCTTTTACTTGTTGTCTTTGCTTGCACCAGAGATGGAGAGTCACTGAACAATGTGCATTCTAAATATAGCCTGGAAGGAAATTCAATTTTGCCTGCACTGGTGAGAAATTTTAAGTTGGACCTCGAAAGAGGATTGTTTTCTTGGTCAGCTCCTATAAGGAATCACTTAAGCTAAATCTGTCTCATTTTAGTAAATCCCTTATCTTTTATAATTTTTCTGTGTATTCCCTTATTTATGCCTCTCCTTTTCTCTCCATTGCTCTCTCCTGATTCTTTGACTTCTTCATTTCTTGTCCTATGAGCTTTATTTTTACAGACTTGATGAAAATAGGAAATTAAAATAAAATATTTTATATTGATTAAAATCCAGGTCCTGTAGTAATAGGAACTCTGTGTCACACTAATTTCAACTTACTGGGTCATCATGCCTGAAAATAGAATATTTTAACTTGTTTTCATTTTCCATAGATAAATCAATGTCCATGTAGTAATGATGGCATAGTATACTACAGGTAGGTGATAACCTACACCAGTGTAGTTTATATAATTGAATTTAACAACACAGCTCCTTTTCACAAGAATCAATCACTTCTATAAGAGCTTTGAAAGTGATTGAAGAAATACAGGAAGCTGGGTATTTTCTAACAATTTTGTCTATTCTTGTTGATTTAATTCTGATGAACATTTTAAAGACACTTCATTCACTCACAAAATATTCACTAGGGCATTTTTCAGTCTTTATATTATTATTTTTAAACATTCTTTAATGCTTTTGAAGAGTCCAGAGCTCCAGAAACCTCAGTCCCATTTAGCTAAGGTACAATTATCAGCATGACGTCTTGAGCATCCTAAAATTTTGCCCAGCATTAGAGTAAAACTCACTTGTCACATTATTTCATAATTCATTGTCAAGCTTACACTTTCCAGTAGGAAAAGCATAGCAATGAAGTATGGGTGATTCTGTCCCGCCTGCTGCTGTTGATCTTCATCTTCTTTTCTCTGCAAGCTGCCTGTCTCTCTGAGTGCTCAACAACTGTAGCAGCTCGACACAGTGTGAGGGAGCAGAAAATGCTCAGCAGCACGTCGTCATTATTAATGCCAGAGTTTAATTGTAACATATGAAAATACCTCAAGCTGTTACTAACAATTCTTTCATAATTTAAATGATCTACCAATTTCATTATAATGTTATCTTGGCAGGACATCTTGTGGTGTTCTCACAAATATTTGGAATAGTAATTCTTAAATTATTTAGGGGGGAAAGTCCTCAGCATGCCTTCATGCCCACAAGATATTCTGCTTTCCTTCAGTTTTTAAACTTGTTTGGACACGCTGTTATCTTCAGCGTCAATTTTTATGACTCTATCTCCCTTCCCCCATCATTGTAGCAATGGGACACTTCATAGTTCTGTCAGTGTGGTTACGTTTTCTCTTCCCAGGAGTTGTAGTTTAACCTCGCCAGCAGCTAAAACAACCACGCAGCTGCTCACTCGCGGCCTTCTCCTCCCCGTGGGATGAAGGAGAGAATCACAAATGAAAAGGAAAAAAAAAAAATTAAAACCCACAGGTTGAAATGAAGACAAATAGGACATAAAAGGATAATGATGACTATGTTGATGACGCCAACAGTGTAACAATGACAATAATAATGATATCAACCAAGTGATGACCAGCACAGTTTCTCACTACCTGAAGCCAATGCTCAGCAAGACCCCAAGATGTCCCACCTCCCACCCCACCCCATAGCTCTATATAGAACATGACATCATATGGTATGGAATATCCCTTTGGTCAGTATGGGTCAGTTATCCTGCCTGTGTCCCCTCCCAGCTTCTTGGACACCCCTACTTGTTTTCAGGCTAGTATGAGAAGCTGAAAAGTCCTTGACTGCTTGGTAGCAACTAAAACATCAGTGTGTTATCAACATTATTCTCACTCTAAATACAAAACCCAGAACTATACCAGCTGCTAGGAAGAAAATTAACTGTCTCTACTGAAACCAGGACACCAGGGATGTATTTAAGTATAATTGTAGTTGGGGCAACAATGGATAAAATAGGACTATCATTTCAGCAGAGTAGGGGGCAAGAATTTGCCATCAAGTTCTCAGTCACAGTCAGATGTTCTAACCCTTGGGTTACACTTCCCTTCCAGCATGGCTGGGAGTAATATGGCACAGGGAGACCTAGTCAGTAATACTCTTTGCTCAGCTGAATTTGCTGTAAGCAGTGCTCACAGAATTTGTGTAGAAATAGAGTTGATTTTTGTTGAAAAGGAAAAATAAGAATTTTTACAAGCTAGAAACCTGTGTCAGGCCTTCTTGAGCATTCTTAGTACTGACAGTAAGGAAAATTCCAGTGCTCAGAGGTAGTTTCCAGAAAAATGGACCTCTGCCAGCAGACAAGCTTGAGTGAATGTAAAAAGAAAGAAAAATCATGAAATGTTCACAATTGTCCATGAGTATTTTGACACTTAGCTGTGATGTCAGCTCATCTGTCTTTACACAGTAACACAGGCACCACAATATTTTTCACTTGATTTATTTAATGACTGTGAAATATAGGCAGACATTGAAATATGGTTTTGTCACCTCTAAAATGGTAATTCTATACTAAAGTCAAAATTAGTTGTTCTGTGTATTTGATGCGTGGCTTTCATTTGGTTTAGTTCTATGTATTATAAATGTTTCTAACATGACAGTAACTTAACCTAAAGTTAAATATGTCATCTGCTGCTGTACAAAGGGCTAGGGTGCTGTGCTGTTCATCTGATATAGTAAACTCTCACCCCATTATGAATTCTGAGTTACCACCACTCTTAAACATGGAAAATTAACTTTTTTTCCCCCTCTTAAATCTCCATTCTTCCTTCTCTTAATAAGATTCTTATCTGTCTGCTCTTCAGGCTGACTTCAAATTCCCTGTTGAGCTCATCTGTCTATACTAGTTCAAAACAGACTGCTGGATGTGTAGTCTTTTTATTCTTTTTTTTTTTTCTTGAGCTTCTTATTTATCACTGTGCTATAGGTTTTGCATAATTCTTTCTTCCAAAGTTTTTAAAATGCCAAGAATTCTGTGTCACCATCATTTTCTTGTCTCCTAAATCACCCTTTCAGCTATGACTTGTATACAGGCTCTCAGAATTCTCCTTTCCAATCATCACAGTGTTTTTCTGGGAGAGAAGTTTTGCAGGATAGTAGGGCATCAAATATGATAAATTTTCTCAATGTTACCAAGGTTTTGTTATTCTGGACTGCTTTAGTGGGTGTCAGGTTGAGCCTCAGACAATGACAGCCTTGTGGAAGGAATGTCTATGCTAAAAGCCTTGCTGTGGTTCAAGTTTTTCTTTTTTTTTTTTTTTTTTTTTCCCAATTTCACCCTCTTTTTGTAGCAATTTGACTGGATTTAACATGTTCCAGTTGCAGCTATGGTGCATTGATAATTTTCTACATAAAGAAGGGCAGACGAGACAGACTATGAGCCAGGCTGCAACAGAATCAGCCAGCAAATGGGAATGACTGTGGAGAAATGTATGTCCACAGTATAGTTCAGTAGGCTTCCTCAGCGCTACGGCGTGGGGCAGAGCACAGCTGCAGAGAGCAGGAAGTGCTGCAGCCTCTGCACAGTCTCTTTAGTGACATGGGGCAGTGAGTAGGCCGGAGCCTTAGAAATCAACTACTGACTTTGCTCCAGCTGTCTCCTACATAACTAGGTGGCCTAGAAAAATCACAGATATATGAATTTAAACAAAAATTCAGATACTAAATTCCATTCATGATGGCACTTAGCTGTGGTTTACCTACAGCTGTGAACAGGAAAACTCTGTGAGTAGCTGGAATCTATACTGATCTCACTGAAGGTACAACCACATTCCTGTACCGACCTCCTGATGCCTCTATGAAACAGAAATGGAGGAGCAGGAACGACTCTGTAAGGTTGGAAATATCATGAGGAGGTCTCTTAAAATTTGCCTGTCACTTGGGACTGCCTCTAATAATTTAAAATCCACATATATCTGGTGTCAGCCCTGCAGGGATCAGATGACAAAGCTTGTGAATTTCATGCTTTTTTGATTTTCATAAATATTGGCCATCACTTGAATTCAGAAACTGTAGGAATTACCCTCCTGTCTTGAACTGCACAGAGTCATTACAATTCTTAATATATTAACATTGTTTCCACATGTGTTACACTATTTTTTTATGAACAATGTGGTTATTGTAACATAATAACCAGGTGCAAATCCAGACACAAGAACTAAGTCTGAAGCAAAGATAACATGAAACCCTAATCATTCCTGTCAGTAGCAATGTACTACAGGTATAATGTAATTACAGTCTGGTTTTGCTCTTCTTTATCTATTAATTTGTGTAGCAATAAAGGTCATTATGTGACCGAGAATAACTATGGATTACAGATAAATACCTATCTATACTGACTAGCTATATTAAGAACCACATCAAAGGAGAAATAATGAACAATTATCCATGTAACTTTCAAATTTCCGGTTCAATGATTTAGATATAATTCTATGTAGTAATTACAATGCATTTAGCATGCATTGTTATTTCTGAATTAAGCTACCCTGTTTTCACCTTACAGCTAACCAATTCTCTTCTGTGTTCAGACAGTAAGAACAGCAGTGGTAGCCCTATGAAAGTATAGACAAATGGGCATTTTTTTATACAACATCAATATATCATTTTGATTTTTTGTTTACCTTCACAGTAATAATGAAAAATAATTACCTTATGTTTTCACAGTAGGTTATTTACAGGTTATTTTACAGATACTTTCAATAGTCTGAAATTTCTCTTTATGGACCTTTATGTCTTCCATCATGTTTGTAATGCAATAGAAACCATAAACAGAGCACATGCTAGTGAAAAATGCAATTATCTATAGCACTTAGAATGGATAGTCTTGAAGAGGTAATAACATATACTGTTTACTTCTACATATTTTGTTAAGTAATTTCTAGAATAAATTGAAGTATGTTACAGTTAGCATGTATGTGTTATAAACTTCTTTGGTATTTTTGGATGATGCTTTAGATTGCCTGTGGTTGTTATTTGGTTGTTAATGCTCATCAATTACTATCACAAATAATATCGTAAATATTGTAAATATATGAAAATTAATTAAATAGCAACCCTATGCTGAGTGATTTGTTGTTCTTGCTTTTCATAGCAGAGTTTCAAGTGAAATCTTGAATTGATTTCCTAATTTTCTATTTATTCCATGTGATTTAGAATCATAAAATGTTGTCAATAATTCCAACAGTCCCAGAATGAGGTTGGAAATAAAAATTCCATTTGGTACCATGCACTTTGTAGTTAGAATTTCCATGACATTTAGATGCAAAAAAATTAATAACCTTCTATATCAAATCCAATAGCTGTTACTGGAGCATTTGGAGTGCCTTGTCTCAAGACACGAAAGGTCACTGAGGATGACAGTGGTGAAACGGCAAGCACAGTCTCCCTCGGGAGTTTCCAGTGAAGTTGAGGTCCTCAAAGCTCTGAAATCTCTGTTTGAGCACCACAAGGCTTTGGATGAAAAGGTACAGTATGGAAAAAACCCTTACTAAATACAGTCTTACTTAACTGTGCCTTATGATGCAGCAGAACTATGTTTATTAACTTCCAAGAATATATCTTGTATTTACAGTATTTACATGTGTAAGAATGTATGATCAATAGCTCTAATGGACATCGGGTGACTTTAGCTGTCTTTTGTAGACAGACTCCCCCTGCCAGACATGCTTCTCCTATTTAGCACTAATTAAACATGATACCATGGAATTTATTGTCTGTACGATATACAATATGCTTTGAAGTTATTGCTGCGAAAACGTAGGCGTCTCAAATTTTAAAAAAGCAGAATGAGATGTTTCTAACTACATAAAGGAATTTGCCTCTTAATATTTAGGAGGAAAACCTCCTAAGTTTCAGAGATGTTTTTATTATTCATGACATAAGCAGCGTTCTCTCTACACGTAGGGTAGCCTAAAAAAAGCAGTAGATCCTTCACTATCAGAGGTAATGGAGGGCTTGCAGAGTCAAAGTACAAACCATTGATGATAACTGCATCTAGTGATGCTAATTAAGGGGGTCTTTCCAGTGGATTCCTGTGCTGGAGAGACTCTTCTGTGAGAACGAACCTTTATGAATCTCTACAGTATCACCTTGAGCTTTGCTTTACATGAATTCAGAAATCCAGTTCATGTCTAGAAAAAAACATGCTCAGAAGATGATGTACTTGAATTTTTACAATGTAGGGAGTGTGTGACAACCCTTGCTGCCAAGCAAGGAACCTAGTTCCTTGTGGGGTCTGTCTTGGCTAATTTGCTCGGGCTCATCACTGCGGCAGAGTTGTTTCTCTGAGATGGTTGGGTAAGTGAGGGGGGAGCGTTGTGAAGCACAGCATCTGATACAGTTGAGCTGTGTTGTCTAGAACTCATTCACTGGTCTCACAGTAATAAGTTTAAATTACTAATCTTATTTTTTTATTGGTAATAACAGTCTGAAACACTGTGGATTATGAGCCATACTAGGTTAGCTATCAGGTTCAAAAGTAAATGAATTTAAGGAAATTATGCAAAATCCAAATTTATTTTGTGTTTAGTTATATCACTTTAGTTGTATGTTCTACTCAGTTGCATACAATAAAAGCATATTTAAGAAAAACTAGAAAAGGGAATATAATGACTTCTAACTGCTGTAAGCAATTAATTATAATAAGCCTTTGGATTAAGACTTTCAAAATCCTGTATTATTAAAAATGTCTTTTGAGAATTGATAGGGTTTATGGTCTGAGCTTTGATCTTTTATCTAACACTTTAAACATTGATAAAACTATAAAGAGAGTAGGAAGCTTCGCTGCTTTTATACTTTTTGATACTGTATTGGAAAAATATGAGAAATAAGAACTAAACATCAAATAGATTTTGATTATTCAACAGTTAACCTACTTTTCACACATTTTCTTTTGTGAATATCTTAGTGTTTAGGTACTGTACATCTAATTTGAAAGCTATTTTACTGAATTACATTGAAGGTAAATATAATATTTTGACCTATATTCTTGAAAATTCTATTTTAAATTTTTTAATGTAACACATTAAAATCGGTATTCAGTTCATTTTAAAAATTTGCAGTTACACAGGTATGCATCATATGTATATAATGGGTCTCTGTCCCAGTGGTAATTATAATTATTAGTGTAGAAAAATCAGCCATCTGTGATCATATTAACAGGAGATTTGTTACATTATAAAACAAGTTTTAAAATTGATTGGCCAAAGTTAATTTTTTCTATGTGCTATACATCTGTGTGTTCAACCTTTTTTGTATATATAATAAATCATATCTTTAATATAAAACATTCCAAGATTAATCAAGTAAACAGTTTATTCAATTATTTTAAAATAATTTGGGATAAACCTGGCACACATTATTTTCAGGTAAAAATCCTTCATTTATGTTACAGTATCTTTCTTCAGAAGGAATGAATCAAAACGTTTTATATGGCATCCAGATACCTAATAATATCACATTATACCTCACATTGTCAGCACTACTGGGATTTTTATTCAAAAGTAATATAAGTAGAAAAGACTGCATCCACCCAAATGCTTAAAAACTTTTACCGCTTGTGAGGTGAAGGAGATTTACAGAATGTGGAAAAAGGGACTTTTTCCACTTGTGAGTAAAATAAGAATGTTGGGATGCAACAAAGAAGACTGAAACCTATTTGGAATGAAGTCTGGCAAGAGATTTCAAGGACAGCATGGAGGGCTTTTTCAAGTAAATCAGCAGCAAAGAACAGCTAGGGAAAATGTGGGCCCATTGCTGAATGAGGTGGGTGCCAAGGTGACAGAGCAGGTGAAGCTACTGAATCTTTACTTCAGTCTTCCAAGGGATTTTCCCTTGGTTGAGGAGTATAGGGTTAGAGATCATTTAGGGAAACTCAACATCCACAGATCCATGAGCCCCAGTGGGATGCATCTATGAGTGTTGAATGAGCTGGCAGATGCTATTGCTAAACCACTCTCCACCATCTTTGAAAGATCACTGAGAACAGGAGAGGTGCCTGAAGACTAGAGGAAAACCAGTGTCACTCTGGTCTTCAAAAAGGGGAAGAAGGAGGATGAAGAAAGTTACAAGCCAGTCAGCCTCACCTCCATCCCTAGAAAGGTGATGGAACAGCTCATTCTGGAGGTCATCTCTAAGCATGTGGAGGAAAAGAAGGTTATCAGGAGTGGTCAGCATGGATTTACGAAGGGTTAATTATGTTTTACCAATGGGATAGCCTTCTTCAATGATATGACTGTCTGGGTGGATGAGGTTAGAGTAGTGGATGTTGTCTGCCTTGATATTATCCTCCCCCTCTACTCTACCCTGGTGAGGCCACATCTGGAGTACTGTGTCCAGTTCTGGGCTCCCCAGTTCAAGAAAGACAAGAAACTACTGGGGAGAATCCAGTGGAGGGCTACAGGGATGACATAGGGACTGAACTTAGGAGGAAAGTGTGAGAGACCTGGGTTTGTCTTGCCAGTAGAAGAGAGGATTGAGAGTAGATCTTACCAATGCTGCTAAATATCTAAAGGGTGGATGTTTAGAGGATGGGGCCAGACTCTTTTCAGTGGTTCCCAGTGACAGGACAAGGGGCAACAGGCACAAACTGGAACACAGTAAATTCCACCTTAACATGAGAAAAAAAATCTTTACTTTGAGGGTGATAGAGCACTTGATGAGGCTGTGGAGTGACACCCTCTCTGGAGATATTCTGGACATAATTCTGCGCAACCTGCTCCAGGTGATCTTACTTTAGCAGGGAGGTTGGACTAGATGGTCTCCAGAGGTCCCTTCCAACCCCTACTGTTCTGTGATTCTGTGATTCTGTGATTCTATGAAGACAGTCTGTGTGGAAACCTCTTTCAATCAACCCGACCTTCTTAATGTTTCAGATCTCAAAGACTTCTCTTACTCATGCTAAGAAGCTGATATCTTTCTTTGTTTCATTTCATGCAATGAGAAGTTGTAGAAATAATGTACCACAGCACTATGACATTTTAGGATATCATATGTGTAATACATGGAATAATTTGTAATACAGCAAATGAAGATAAGGCTTACTAGGCATTGTTAGAGCTGAATAGCAAATAGAAGTTAGGTTAACATAAAGGTGAGAATACACATTGAGTATAGAGGGGGTTGGGAAGTACATATTCATTATATGAAAGAAAGAATAAAAAGTAGAAAAATGGCTATTTTATTTATACCATTTTATATCTGCAAGTGACTTCAAATAACTGTTTGAATATGTTTATTTTCCTGCATTTTTTTTCTGGTTTGGTTTAAACTTTGGGTTCAACACTTAAAATGTTCATTTTAGGAAGAAACTGAAGCAAGTTCTTCTCCAAACCCAGTTTTTAAACACAAGTGTCCAGCTGATCTTCACAGAGGAAAGCAACTACCAGGTGTTATTATCCTAGCTAAGATTAAAAAAACACAGGATCACTTAAGATTAATTCATGACAGAAAGCTATACTCAATATTTTTGCAAATGAAAACAACCTATTCATGTCAGCATTATCACTATCTTTTTATTCATTAGCAGGTAGCTAGGAAAGCTTTTATTCAATTGACTGCTCATTAAAAAGAAGTGATTCAATTCTAACATGTGCAAGTGTTTTTCAAAAGCTCTTTGGGAGCTGCAGATCTGGAGAGAAAGAAGAAAGAATTTGACAGCAAGGAAAAAAGTGGGAAGCAGTTGCTAGGGAACAGGGAAAGATGGGTGATATTTTGCACCAACAGCAGTGCTAACATGACATTGACTATATTAAATTTCAAAGTAATGTGGTTGCATTTAAAAGCCAATGGAATAGCCAGTCATCCAGGCCCATGTCGGATACACCCTCTAACATAGGGAGAGAAACCCTTTCCTACCAAGTCTGTGGCATTGTAATGGGAATCTGCTCTTTAAAGCTGCATATTATGACATGTTCTGATAGATTAGGTGAGATCTGCTTAGTCTTACTTTGTGAATTGAAATTTTCTACAGCTCTATCTAGTGCCCAAGAAAATAGAAATACATTGAAGGACCATATGGAATTTAAGCATCATGTTATTTCTGAAGTGATAAACACAATCTTAATAGGATAATGTTTACATCTATGAACTACATTTACTCACTTACTGCCTTCAACTTCCAGAAAAGGAAAACAATGTAATAGTCTGATCACTCATTTTCATCCATCATATGTTAAAAAAAAAAAAACAAACCCAAATTACAAGATAAAAATAGTTTGCCCTTGTTCCTGTTCCTTTGTCTCTAACCAGATAGTAACCAGGACTCATAGACCTTCTTGAATCTTTCAGAAATGAGGATGGTTCTGTTTGTCTTGTTTCTGTAACAGAAATGTGAAGAAGAAATCCAATACAAAATTAATCACAATATATTTCTAGATGGCTTTTCGGAGGTTTTGGCTGTTGCCCCATATTTGAAATTAAAGGCTATTCAATATGAACTTCCACAGTTCAGGAGACCATTCATACAGTTATTGACTAGTAAATATTGCTCAGAGTAAAACCTTTTTTTCAAAATATATCTAAACCACATACATTAGTATGGCATTAGTAGCCTGTATTCTTCCCTGGAATTCGAATGACCAAACTTAAAACTTTTTTCAGCTTTTGTTTATTTCCCAAGTTTATTTGGAAATCAATTGAAAACTGAAAAAGAGAAATTTAAAGCAAGAAATAAAGTTACAGTTTCTAGGCTGTAACTCAACAAAAATTTCTCCAGATCAGAGTGTTGATGTAGCACTTTCCCTTTTATTTACTGATAGAATCAAAGATTTCTCTCAACTTTAACAGCTGCTATGTATGTGGTTGAACGTGAAGAATTAGTTACATTTTCTATGTCACCATGGCAAATGTGAATCTCCATTAATTCTTCACTATTCTGATGAAAAGAAAGAAGAAATTATCTGTGCCAAGGCAGAGTTGCTTTTCAGAACAAACAAGAGCCATCAGACTGCAATTTTGGTTACATCATTATAAAAAGGCAGCACAGTACCCTTGTATCTAGAAGGGAAGGAAGGCAAGGCAAGGCAAATGAAACAATTTCCAAGTGCTGCTCTCTTTCACACTGATACTGTTCCATGTTGTTACTGATAACTGGACAAGAATGAAAAAAAAAAAGTAAATTAATAGCTTGATATTCAGAATAGAGACATTAATTTTCTGAAGTTCCACGTAAACAAATAATTCTCCTAAATTTTTTTCAAAACAAATGCCTATTATTTCCAGGTAGTGTTTTCAGGCTTTAAACATCCAAAGGTTTCATTTCTACAATGTCACTGTGTATAAACATTAAGAATAATTCTTCTGAGTCTAGCTCCTTGTGGAGCTGTGATCTCCTCAATAATACAGCCTAGTTGGTTTGCAAATTCTACCACCAGTCAAAGTGAATGCCAGTGTTAGATATCTTATGACTTTTTTCTTTAAACGTGCATTGTCATTTATAAAGTGTTTGGGCTTTAATATGTGGTGGAAAGTTATGAAAATTTAAGGTTAAATTAGCAGTTAATTGCATTTCATTTCAGTTGCTGACTACTACCATCTTAAGAAATTTTTTCTCTCAATCATCTTGTTCCTCAGCAGTGCTTACAGCCAAGAGGACTGAAGCCAGGAAGATGAGTTTCAATTTTTTAATGTATTTTTTTACATCTAGGTTGAGCTTTTCCCTAAGAACTTTTTGTCTGCCAGTTCCCACTGTATCTAGAGATATTGAAATCAGGCCTCTTGAGGCAGGACTACACCCCTCACTGGTAGGACGTGGACCTTAACAGTGGAGAACTAGTGAAATGGTAGCAGGAATAGAAGCAGGATACAGAAAGAGAGCTTTGTGATCCGCAGAGGAATCAGGAACCTCTGGGAAGACAAAGAGGGTAGTAGCAGTAGGGAGAGAAGAGAGATGCAAGTGCCAGAGACTGGACTCATACTTGGACTTTTTCTCCCTCTGGATAAGGAAATGGGTCATTGTGCAGCCTTGGAAGTTAATAAAACTGATGTAATAATGGTGGTTTTCAAGCAGAATATGATTCAAAAATAAAAAATAGGAAAGGGGAATACTTTTTCTGCTATTTAAGCAATTACAGTTTTTCAACTATAGCCAGAATGTTGTGTTACACATTTGATGTGAAGCATTTTATGAAAAAATATTATTAGATGGAAAGTATGAATAAATTAGAATTTTAAAATATAATATTTCAAATTAACTTTACTTATTTAAAATTTGTTAGAATTGACTACTAAAAAATTTATATAAATGACTGTGATGATAGCTCGTGTACTACCATAAACCTGAAGCTTTATGAACATGTTTTCCAGAAATTATGTAGCTCATTTTGGAAAGCAAGCTTCATGATTAAAGGGTTTTACATACATCTTTGATGAAAAACAGTACATGGAAAACATTTTGGGTTCCACTGCATATTCTCACTGTGTTCTGTTGTTCTGGTGTAGAGAAAACAGTTGAAACATTTGTGAAAGTTTGTCGAGATTGTCACTCTCTTATTACTGTCATTCAGAGGTGGCTCAGTCACTGCCATTTCAAGATGGCTTAAACTTCATTTACATCAGGTGAGGAACAGGTACGATCAGTTACTGCAGGTCAGCTATTGATTACATAGTCATACTGTATAGGAAATGTCAATTTAAGACACAATATGCATCTTTGGGAACATTGACAGTTGTTTTTTTTCAGAAGGAAAACTAGTAAATTGGAAACTGGACCGTAACAGTGAGATTTCTTTCTAGTCTTGGGGATTTCTTATACCTTAACACCCTTCAACATACTTTTCTTTTGCTCGTTTGAGCACCGTTTACTAATGATTTCTGTTCTGTTAAGGCCAGCAACACTGTTCAGTCTATAATAAAACTATAGATACCTGAAAGCATTCAGATAATTCATGTGACTACTTAAATTCTATTTTAACATTTTATTTCTTTTAATAGAGCTGAGGTATGTAAAGAGGACCAAAATCTTTAAAGTGCTCATAGGCAACTAGATTTGCATTTGTTAGAAAAGCTAAACAGTTTTTGGGTGGTTTTTAGTGTTCATTTCCTGCATAAGTATTTGATATTTAGAATTAGTTAGTTTTGAAGTTTACTTGTGACAAATTTAGTGTACGTGCTATATTATATTTTGCTAATAAGTAATTTTCATCTGTTAAAGTTTAAGCCAGTCTTGGGATGTATTGAATCTATTTGCAAATTTTCACTTCTATCAGTAGTAATGGAAAATAAAGTATGTAAGGAAAGGCAATATTCATTAAACTAAGAGGTATCTTTGGAAATAAGTATGAAAGCATTAGAGTTTACATATCCTTTTCAGGGGCTCCTGTATTTGTCAAGGATTTGAAAACAATTTTACCTATGTGAAAATGTATGATGCTTCATAGTACACCAACTATTGATTTTTGGTTTGTTTTCTTTTCCAGATGCACCTGTTGGTCCAATAGAATAGGATAACTTTTTCTTCAAACATTGCCAATAGCCTTAAATATCCATGGATTATCAATTGCAACAGCTGGAACGAGAATAGAAATATATCCTGAATGTTGACTGTTTAGACAGGCTGTAAAGGAATTTACTCTGAGGTGCCTTATAAATTAGTGCAGATTAAGAGAGGTTGCCATAGGCTCCCTTCATAGTCAGAAGAGGGAGAATCACCTACACACAGTTCTGACATCACTTTAAGTCTGATTTACCTTTGATCATATTGGGAGACTGGCACCTGCATTGCTAGCTTAGGTTGTCTATCACTACATGAACTGATGCTGATCAGGGCACTCAAGGAAGAGTAAATATGTTTTCAGATATATTACATTGTTATTTTTTCATATTAATAATAACTACTGAATAATATAATAATAAATTAGTAGATCATAAAAGTCCTTAGAACAGAACAGGTCATCTACAAAACTGGTACGAACACAGCAGCCTTTTCTGCTTATCTTGTCAATGACTTTTTGCAAATCCAAACAAGCTGCATGATGGTATCAGAAATCTTTAGTATGTGTGCCTGAGGCAATGCTACAAGTTATTTTTTGATAAATTTGTTGCATTCGATTAATGTGAACCACATTAGTTATCTTCCATGGAGTGGACTTCAAACATTTGCAGGTATTCTTTTCTCCTTAGCCTTTGTAAAGGATGCTTGTGAAAAACATTTTATTTTTATGTGTGATGTGGTTTTAAAATATTTATGTTTACTCTGTATTCAATAAAATTATAGGCAAGCTGTGGAAAAGCAACATGGCATTTGAAGTCTGACATCTATTTTCATGGGTAAAGCCTTCCTGTAGTTAGGTTTAAATGTTTACTACACAGTATGTCTCAAGAAAGGATGCAACACACATGCCTGCAAACAGACTGGCAAGGCATACAGTAGTGCATATGGCACATTATATAATCTTTAAAGACTGATAGAAATTACGTTACTGCACATATTTTGATTTTTCTTCTAGGTAAGGGAACGACTGAGGGTTTCTTTAGAAAGAGTCTCTGCACTGGAAGAAGAACTAGCTGCTGCTAACCAGGAGGTAACATAAAACACTTTCTCCCCTTTTGAGGTTCAATTTCTTTAATACTCTGTCCCATGTGTCCCCTGTCACTTCTCTTAAAACTGTCAGAAAAAAAAAGATAATTTACATTTTGAGTAAGGTGCTCAGTGAGGCTTGTTTAAGGTGGTTGTAAGATTAATACAACCTTCTGTTTACTGATTTATTCGTTCTTCTATTCCCTTGTGAGCAAACTAAATCCAAGAGCTAGAGATAGATTCTTACTGGTCATGAAAAAAGGAGTGTAAGCAATTTAAAAACATGAATTTCCATTTTACTGCAAAATTGAGTTAAGCACACACACAGATGTGTGTACATACATTATATAAATGTTAACATTGGTGGAGGAAATATCATGGATGACCTTGAAATTTAGGTTTATCTCTTCCCTTTTAAGTTCAGTGTTTCATGATGGACTCTGGTATCATACAACTATTGTGAACTTGGACAAGATATGTTCTTTCCTGCATGGTAGTTTGCAGACTGTTCTCTTTTGTTTGAAAGGATGAATGGTGACATGCATTTGCATTGCACACACAACATGCACACATAGAGCAAGTAATTTTACATCCCAGAGTGACATTTCTGAGGCTAGAAAATAAAAATAAAGGAGTCTGTTGATGGCCAACATCCCCATCACATTCTCAATCTCAAACTGACCATGTGCTTCTCACACTTTTAAAAACAAGTCAGACAAGCAATAAATAGAATTAGATTAAATCCGGTTTGGGTTATGTGCATTTACTGATGTCATTTTTCTCACCCTTTAGGCAGAAACTGAAAACACAAAATTAAATTACTCCCAAGTAATTCTGTGAAAATGGAGTACATGTGATCATGTAAAATAGAGAAACCTAAAGTAATCTTTTTCCAATATTAAGCTAGAAAAAATTAGTTTCTTAAAGTAACTCCTTGAAAATGGATCTGCAATTAAGATACTACTACTTCCCTTATATAAATGATGATCTAGATATTTTGAATTATCCCTTTCTTCCCTAAAGTAACTGCACTTTATCCATGCAAAAATAAAATAGCTCTTTTTTTCTTCCGTTTCATACTGTCCAGAACACTTGTGTTTAAGTGATTTTGTAACAGTATGCTGTGTAAGCTATTGATTGCACTAGTGTTTATTAAATAGAAAGCAGTCCTTTTGGTGAGTCAAGCCAACTGAGATGTATCCCACTCCTCTAATCCCTCCAATTTATGATCAAATTGAATCCAAGTTCACTTGACTGGGTATGAGACCAAGATTTTAGAGCATCACCTTGTTATTTGGCACTTGAAAAAAAACTAGTAAAACTTGTATTGCTAGTAAGAAGTAAAAAAATACAATTGAATTAATTTTAAATAGGACTTTCATAGCTTTTTGAACAAACTTTGTGTCTACTTGGAACTAAAAACATTTAATCAACCAAGCATAACATGAACATTAACATAATTAGAATACTGTCATCCCAGTTTCCTATGAGGAATTATTAAAGCTGAAAAATGGAAATTCAATTAAATAATGAAAAAACAGCTAGATGGGAGGAGAATGAGTGAATTATTTTCAGTTACCATATTTGAACAAGATTTCAGATAATGTTCGCACAATTAGTTATTTAAACGAGACAAAATTAATTAGACAAATGCAATATATAATCTTGTTTTTATACTAGAGTCTACAGTGAAATGCACAGGCAATAAAGGGCTTAAAAATTTACTGTACTATATATGAAAATAAATGGGCCAAGTTTCCAAGGGAATTGAATGTATGTTTTTCAGTAATTTCTGTATTCCCATCACTCAGTGTCTGGTCTCCCGGGAGAATTCCTATTTTCTTTCATATCCTTTTTCTCATACTCATTGTAAGAGTGTACTACATATTCAGGGCTATATCTAAACATAACATGATGACAGAAAATTGGTCCCCTGATTAAACTAGTATACAATTAGGCAGATAACAAGCACCAGATTCAGAGATTAAAAAAATAGTAGCAATGGTTCTGTTAAGGTGGCACCTTTCTCTGAAGGCTGGAGCCTGTGGCTCTAACACAGAGCACCAATGAGAAACTGCAGACACCCATACATGCTGATTTGAAATATCCTTATATAAAAGAGAGAAATTGAGAGTATGTAGCTTTCCATCATTAGAAGATAAATAAGCTCTCATTTAACAGTCTCTGTAGCATATTATATATGTACCAAAGGGAGTGAAAACATCCCTAACTCTGGAAAAGCTGATTTCACCTCTAGTTGCCAACAACATCTCCCAAAGCACTTCATATTTGATAGGGAATAGTAACCCATATTGACTTCAAACTGCAAGGGCAATCAAGGTGGACAGATGGACCCATTGGGGGAAGTTAGCTTGTGTAGTTAATAGTTGTATGTATTCATACAAGGGAAATAGAGCAGGGCTTTGGTCTGCAATTCCAGTAGCGGCTGCAAGTCACTGTCCTTGGTTCAGTTGAACTTCTAGAAACAAGGATGTCCCCCAAATGGTTCGTTGCTGTTCTGATTCTATAGTTTATAAAAGGCAATTGTCTATCAAAAAAGTGAATGTGTAGTTTATCTCCTTTTCATGCAGATGCTGCACAGAAGTTATTCTGACTCTATGTGAAATTTATAAATATGCTAGCAATTTGTAATACTTTTTAAAAGTCAATTATCTTTATAAATTACAATATACAATATACATCAAATTATCAAGGGACTTTTTATGTTTACTACAAGTTTAACAGAAATGGTATAGAGGTAGAATTACCTAAGTAAATGACATATTCTTCTTCAGTTTTAAATTGTGTCAAGCTGGAGGATGTTGTATCAGCTCCTTATTAAAACATGCTTACAAACAATAAACATTATAATGTATCTTACAGATCACAGGATCATTTCATAATTAGGACTCTTGAATTTTGGTGTCTACTTGTGAGCCAAGTGTCTGAAATTCAGGTGTAGTCTGTGGAGCTCCAGTAAATCCCATTTGCCAGCTAACCCAGTGGTTCATCTGCCAGGGCTGCCAGATAACAATACAAAATTGACAGGCTAGCTGTTTCTGTCTGGAGCTAGAGGTGAGGATGGAATGCACCTAGTCACTACGATGACACCAAACATGTATGTTGGTCAACTGACTCTCACAACAATCCCGTATGTAGACACCTAATGCATAGATAGCTCAATTTAGGTCTCTTACTGCTTAAAAGAGCAGAAGTTCTCTGAATCAGGCAGTGGGCTTCTAGATACAAAATGCACCTTATTATACTTAAAGGGCAGATAAATTATTTTAAAATATACATTTTACTGGGGGGGGGGAAATTTATTTGACTGTGTTTTTATTTTGCTGGAATGGATTTATGGTGGTAGAAGGGACAGAATTGCTGTTAGAGAGTTTTTGTGCAGACTGGAACAAGAGAACTGGGTAGATTAATACAGTAGTCACCATTATAATACTTGCTTTTTATCACCAGTCATTGGAAGATATACCCAAAACTGTTATACTTTTTTCTTTTATGCTTGCACCAGAACCCATTATTTGGCCACAGCTGGTAAATGCTGTCCTATTAATTGTGTCTGTTCTAGCTAAGATGAATAGTAAATATTGTTAACAATTTTCTGAAAAATTTATCTCCCATTTTTAGTTAAAATTACTGCAAAACATTGGTAAATTTGCTTACCCCTCAGGTGCTTTTAAATTGATGCTGGTTTTCATCTAGATCCACATTACCCATGGTCTCCAAATAGTTTTGCCGCTGAAGGTTATAATTTGCAGCTAGCGGTTAGACAAGATGCAAGTGATGCATCCAATAGCAAAGCTCAGTGGTACAGTAGTGTCTGTCTATGAACATTTTGAACAGAAATGTGATGTTTTTCCCTGTGAATCTGAACATTTTCAAATTCCAATAATGTTCCTCTAACCAGCTTCCTTTTTACACACCAATTGTGGAAGAATGAGTCTCATTTGCAAGGGAAGTGGGATGTGAATTTTCCTTCCTGGCTTTGTCATTTATGATCTTTATGGAAATTAACTTTAATATTGAAATTACTGACAAGATAAACACTTTTGTTCCACAGCTTCTGAGATCCTCTTACTAGTGTTACCTGTAACTCGTAAAATTATGCTAAAATACAGCATGTGCAAGCAACACACTAAGATATTTCATTAACACCACATATCCCCAGGAACTCAAGCTCTAGTTGCTTCTGCAGGGCAGGGGTGCATAAATTTTAGACAGATAGTACTGTGGCCCACAGTGATGGCTTTAAATCCGTTTCTGTGGAAATGTGCAGTGTTAAATGACAACTGTTGTGATTCCCATTAACAGATTTCTCTGTTTCCCAGATCTCTGAATTGATAGTGTCCCAAAAGATGACCTTTAGAACTTTTTCCCAAGGCTTGTATGCAAAATTAAGCTTTATATCTAGATAATAGTATACTCAGAAAAAAGTAACTTTTTTTAAATGGATGTGCTTAGTATGCACATGAATTTTCTCTTGCTCTTCTTAAAACATTTATCCAGCCATTGTAAAATCTTCCTGTGTTAGTAAGAATTATATGCTACGTGGCTTTCTAGAACTCTTCTATTTCTGTTTAATATGTTGGATTTTCCATATTTCCTTGTTAGTAAAAAATGTGGCAGTAAAAATGTACTCAGACCCCACCTGGAGTATTGTGTCCAGTTCTGGGCTCCCTGGTATAAAAAGGACAGGGATCTCCTGGAAAGAGTCCAAAGAAGGGCTACAAAGATGATTCAGGGCCTGGAGCATCTCCCCTATGAGGAAAAGCTGAGAAAATTGGGACTGTTCAGCCTTGAGAAGAGAAGACTAAGGGGAGACCTAATTAATGTTTACAATTATCTTAAGCAGGGGATGCAGGGGGAATCAGCCAGCCCCTTTTCAGTGGTCTGTGGAGACAGGACAAGGGGCAATGGCTGCAAGTTGGAGCACAGGAAGTTCCGCACCAACATGCGGAAGAACTTTTTCACAGTGAGGGTGACAGAGCCCTGGGACAGGCTGCCCAGGGAGGTGGTGGAGTCTCCTTCTCTGGAGATGTTCAAGACCTGTCTGGACGCCTATCTGAGTGAAATGTCCTAGGGAGCCTGCTTTGGCAGGGGGGTTGGACCCGATGATCTCTCGAGGTCCCTTCCAACCCCTACAATTCTATGAATTCTATGAATAAAGTTTTAATTACATTTATTATCTCAAAGGTATACTTTAGGAACACAGAAAATACTAGGACTGTGTAGAATATGATATTAGAGGAATTACTGATGTGAGTTTATATATTACTGCACTACTATATGCTTTTCTTCACCACATTGAAAAGAGCAGTGCTGTTTGCAAATGCCAAAAAGCATTACAGTGCTTTTGTCAATCGACAGATTACATTTAGAACACTCAGGCTTCTTTTTAAAACAAATCCCTCTTGCTTCTATAGAATTTTACTCAACCTTTGAGAAGCAATTTAACTCCTGGAGCTATCAGAGAGATTGCAGGTGATTCAAACTGTACATGTCTGCTTCCATATGCCAGCATGCATTCTCTTATTTGGGCAGTGGGTTTCCTCCTGCCAGTGAGTTAGTGTGTTCATTAGGGTACCCTAATTTTATTTTTTATAGCATCCATAAAATGTCTTCATTATTTACCTCAAGAGAGAGGATGATTCTTTTTGTTCTATATCAGAAACACCAGAAAATGTACTGAGTTATTTACCAAAGAACTTTCAAATACCATGTTAATTGCTTAACTTTTGCTATGCAGGGAAGGCAAGAAACCAGTAAGAAATGCAGATACTTTTAGCACTTGAGAGCAGTTTAGACTCTGACCATGAGGGATGTTAAAGACATGATTGCAGCGTCATTCCCTCTAGTGAAATTTTCTGCAATATTTAATATGTACATGTTTTAAAGTAAAACCTGAGCTAACCCTGGTGTGTTGTTTTTACCCATGGTTGCATGTGAAAACAGCTTTTGTTCCCCAGCTGTTTCAGGTCCTATTAGCTTAAGGCAGTTTTTGCTACAGGAGTTCCTTGATGGCTTTACTCTTTTTCTGTAACACAATGCAGTGTTTTTTTGGAGTAGAAGTGTTGGTAAAGGAATAGTTTGCTGAGAAAAATTGCATGTGAATTTCTCAAATGTATAATATACAGAGAATTTCATCCAACCAAAATTCAGAAATTATGGAAATCAAAACTCTGAATGAAAGTGAGTGAAATTTCGTGACTGTTTTTCTGAAGAAGGCCAAGTTAGATGAGTTATACGTATTTCTCATGACTTATAAGTATATTTCTTTGGGGGAAAGTTCTAAACAGCCTGCATCTATAGTACCTCATTTTACTGTATTTTCCCAGAATGCTGTAACTGAAACTTATTGCTTTGTAAATTCTCTCCTTCATATTACTGTTTTTTTCCCCCCAAGCTTTAACTTTACACAGGTTTAACTCTGGAGAAACCTTCTTTGTGATTTGAACTTTAATTTTAAATGTCTATGTAATTGTGCCAAATTATATCTTTTCTGCAAAGATGCATGTAATTAAAAATATCTTGGTTTTGAAATACAATCTGCATGTGGTATAGGTAATTGCTTTCATTCTGCCTTTAACCTTAGCGATCTATTTAAATGTTAACTCTGCAAAAAGTTATTGTTGCCCTTAAGTTTGAAATACACTAATGAACCAAAATGATCGTTTTTATTATATTTTCCTGTACATTTCTCCTACTCCATGTTCAAAAGCATTCATTTGTGTCTGTGAACATTTGAATTAGGATGTGTGGTGTGGCAGCTGAAGAGTTGGAAAATTAGTACAGCAGCACTACATTCTTCACTGCCTAATATCCTATAATACTGATAGCATCTTCAAATTTTTGACTGACTTTTCTAGTTTGAACTTGTCCTAAGTATTCTTCAGAAGAAAGTGATTTCTAAGAAAGACTGTGATTAACAGAGAGGATTCATAGTCTGTGCTCATGTGTTCATGGAGAGGTTCTTTTGAGAAAAAAAAAAGTAGCCTATTTTTTCCTTCACTTATCCAGCATATGTAATAGTTCTAATAAAATCTTTGATAACAAGCCCTTGGTAACTTGTATACCTTACTTTGCTTTCAATATCACATCACAAATACAATTGATACTTTTTATTTTTATTTCCCAAATATTCTAAAATCCTAAATATAGATGGATTAGGGTGTTTCAGGATGTTACTGCCATCAAGGAAGGAGTCATATTCTCCCACTGAAATTATAGATTCAGGCTACTAAGCATCTCTCTTGCAATTTTGATGTTTTCTTAGAGCCTTGCATTGTGGCTAATACTTCTCCTTTGTTTTACTTTCTTTTTTTTTTTTTTTTTAAATGAGATTTGTTATGTAAAGAGTTGTGACTGGAGAGAATCCCAGTGCCACAGATTTATCATTGAAGAGTATAGTTTAGTTTTACTCCAGTTGTTCACAAAACAGCTTGAGATCTATAGGACCTCTCAATTTTCTGCTGTGTATCAATAAGCATTACTCTTAAACTGCTATAACCTGTTAACTGCAGTTACTGAAGAAATGAAAAATCCAAGTTTTGTAACGTAGTGCTTAGAGGAACATAGTGAAAGGTTGAAAAGCTTTGTAAAACTGTGATTTGCTAATTGCTCATTATTTACTGTTCCCCAAAACCTGCTGTGCATCTATGGAGCAATTGTTTAAATACACATTACAATAGCAGACAGCTAGGTGTTTGGAATATATTTTGTAAATATCTTCAAATCTACTTAATCATTCTTGGTGACAGAAACATTTCATTTAATAAAATTTTGGTCCTGAATGATTGGAAACTTGGGTTGTTTAATACTTTGTGTCTATATTTGCATTAGTGACGACTAGATATTAAAAATTCCCACTTTCTTTTAAACTTTATAGCAAAA
The DNA here is from genome assembly GCA_027925045.1 of Hypotaenidia okinawae. Classification (NCBI taxonomy): domain Eukaryota; kingdom Metazoa; phylum Chordata; class Aves; order Gruiformes; family Rallidae; genus Hypotaenidia; species Hypotaenidia okinawae. Next base: position 20,225,715 of record BSDF01000001.1, on the reverse strand, counting down.
ATGCTCCATAAAATTAGCATCTTCATCAAAATGAGCATAAACCTAATCTAGTATATTATTTTGCCTTTGTGTGTGTGTGTTTTAAACAAAACATTCTATAGGATACTCCTTCTGAAAACAAGTTACATAGCAATACATTATTATAAAATTGTAATCTTCTTTTTGTTCTATAATCTGGGTACTGTACACTTTCTGGGAAACACAGGCATGTCCTAAGTTCATTACTGTATAAAAATCTAGTGGTGATATTTCCTGAAAGAATTTGTGGAGATCCTCTTCCTGCCTTGTTTCTCTGACTACATCTTCATCCACTAATCTGTTGAGTTTCGCCTCATTCACTTCTGAAAGCAGACTGAGGCTAAGCTTTGCTTTAACAATCTCTCACTGGTCTAAAAAGTTTCAGTGATGTCACCTATTTCCAATTTCCATCCTTAGCACATGAATTCTCCTGCACTCTGGACAGTTACCCTTCTAGGCCATGCAGTGTTTTCTTACCTGTTGCTTCAAATTAGAAAAGTGTTGAATAACACTTCTTTATATCACCCCTTAATCATTCCTGTCATCTTCAATACTGGTTATTGTTAAGCAAGCAATGACAAATTTTTAGTCTGTCAGATCTCTTTTATTTTTCAACTCTTTGATCCAAATAATTAATGAAAAGTAACTGGGAAATCTGTGGCAAATATTAATTCTATTATTTTGTTTAAAATTTATATTCTTATTTTTACAAGACCTGTGGCCTAAGTTTTCAGACTTTTGCCTTAGGGTGCAAACTGTATTGCTATTTACATTAAAAATGTGGCCTAATCTTAACTAAAACTTGAAGTGCTGCAGAAATATAAATATATATTGTTATTTAGGGTAGTAATATATTCCATCTCCACCATTTATATTGAAGTGTTTTCATTGCCCATTTTTTGCTATGATTATTATTGCATTACTTCACCCTCCACAGAGCTCCAATAAAGGACCGTGTCTCCATTTTGCTGTAAAAAGCAGTATTAAAACATGGCTCCTGCACCAGAGAATTTATAGTATAAATTTACCTTGTAGTGTCCATTGCTCATGCAGCTGTTGAACAGAGGGCATTACTGTAAATGCAAGGTAGCACCATGACCTGTGCACACATGGTGAACTTCACTTACTGTTTTTAGTGTCATGGGAGTTATGCAGGTATCACTCACAGACTAATGTGGTCCTTTTGAATATTCTTGCTCCTAAAATCATCAAAGTTATTTTAACTAGGGTGACTAGTTTACTGTTCCTACAGCAGAAAAAGTAGGATGCAATCCAGTAGAATTTATGGGTGTGGTGATCGACCATGCAAGTATTGGTTGAACTTTTCTAAATTGCATAGTGTGATTTTTGACAGCTGATGGCTGTAGTGGCATCTATTCAGGTGCACAGTGCACCACGCAGTTGTTGTCCTGGTCCACTGCATGAATTTGAGGTCACCACATCATAACTCCATGCTTGGGAGTTAAATATGAAGTACATGCCTTGACCCCAGTTCCATGCTTAGTTTTTTAATGGAAGAGAGACTGGGGCTGCAGGCATGCAGCATCCATGAGGTCCTGAGTCTAAATAACTGTAAGACATTGTATTCAGGGGTCATGACATAACACAACTATACTGGGGGTCTGTACAGTGTTTATGTCATGGAGCATTTCTGTCATGACATTTCTGCAAAACAATAAGCAAGTATATCAATGTATGGCACAGAGCCATGATGCTGAAGAACATGTCACAAAAAGCAGTAAATTGGTCTTCTGATATGTTCCCTACTTTATTCTGGAGAATTACAGAATAGCAAAGCCCTGTGTTTCTAGCACAGGTTTTGTGGATTTCTTGCTTACCACATACTCCCCTTCCAACATAGGAAAAAAGAGAGAAAGAGGAGGTGGGAGCCAAAGAAATATAAGCTGAGAGGAGAATGCAGGGGTGCCAGGAGCCAGACGGGTGGCTGAGCATATTTCGCAATAGGTTACCTGCACACCTGAAAACTCCAGGATATTAAAGAAACTGGAAGGTTGGTTGTATATGGCTATTTTAGGGGTGGATTGTTCATAGTCAGCAAAAGATTAGGCATGGGGATAATTTCAGGTTGTATTTAATATCATGTATTTGGTAGCCTGATTAGGGAGCTTACGAATTAATGGAATACAACTTGCACAAGCCCTGGTTTCATAAAGTTATGGTAGCAAATGCTTTAAACACACCAACTTGCTAAAGTAAAGAACATAGTGTATATTTAAAGTCCTGCTTATCTGACTTACACTGTAGAGCTCACTGTTACTTGTACAAAATGTATCAGTGAAAATTTTCGTGTCTGATGTTTCATTTGTTCACACTACACACAGTGCCTTTCATTAGACATCAGAGAGAATTCATCCCTTCTCTTTGATCTGTTATTTTGGGATTCGTAAACTTTGAAATGTCTGTCACTTTATCCCGCAATGGAGCTGCAAATTCAGGTTTAAGAATATAGTTGATTATCTTTCTGTCTGTACCAGCTTCAGGGTTATTTGACATTTTTCAAATGGCTTTTCATATGGATTAAGAGAATTTTACTGCAGGAATTAATCTTGTTGATTCTTTATCATTGGCAATCTTCTTGAGTATCTATCTATCTTGATGAAAACGCAAAACACATACCCATTATCTTCTGGTTTTAATCTGCTGGAACAATATATTTTATCATTAATTTAATGTGCTTCTTTGGAATGCTTATGAAATTTTGCATACATTTGTTAAATGTTACATAATTTGTTAGGAACATCTACATCCACTAACCCTTAAACCAGGTTTTAAATAGCATAACAAGATCACAGTATTATAGTTTATGCCTTTTACTCTCCGTAATAAACTTTTTAATGTATGAATAGACCTTACCTGCTACATTTGAAGAAAAAATTTAAATTAATGACAGGAGCCAATAAATAAAATCAACTTTAAGCTTCACTATTTATTAATCAATATTCCAAATAACATATGGGCCAAAACATGTATTGTTTGTATTTTCAAATTAGGTCACCTCAACCCAAAAGTACACATGCACTCTAAGAATATTCTGCAAATTTCTAAGGTAGTTAACTAGCATGACTGTAAAACATCTCACACATCTGTGAGTGTTGTCAGCAACAGCGTGAAACAAGAGTGATTTGCCTTTCAAAGGTCTGTATTGGCCCTCCATTGTCAGTCGGCAGAGCAAGCTCCGCAAGTGTGATGAATCAATTCCACATTTGTTGCTGATGGACTACAAATAAAATTATTGCCATTTTGCTACTGCTCTGTTAGTGCTGATAAAACAGTTTATAATATTTGTGAGAAAAACAGGAGCAGAGGCTGTGCTGGGTTTAAGCAAAGGATCAATGTATCTTGGTTAATGATTACCTAAGTAGTCATACCAGAATTGTTTTAAAATTGAGGGAGTGCTTATCTTAGTGCATACATGTTCCCATCATATGTTTGTAATAGAAATAAATATAGAAATAATTTCACTTTGAATCAAAAAAATGTAAAAAATACATTTGTGGCTTTGATGAGGCAAAATTAGATACTCATATATCTTTGGGAACTTGATTGGAAAATGTCAGCACTAGAAAATACTAAACAATCTTGATTAATATTTGAAGCAACTATCATTAGATAGGTGGAATTATTATAAGAGGAGCTGTAGAGGGCTCGTTTTACTTGGTTCAGTCCATAAGAAATGATCCAGATGGATTGGCATTGCAACTGGAGAGAATAGATTTGACACCTTCCATCATACAGAAGCCATGGATAAAAAACTGATGAAAAAATGAAATCGTGTGTACGATTCCTTTGCATTAGAAAATGGCTATCATAATTTATTTTCTACAATAATCCTAGAATAAAAGCGTTATTTTACGAGTTCTACTTACGAAGAATGTTCTTTATCATTAAAACATATATGCAAAATTTATATCTATAGGAACCATATCCTTGATTTTAACTGGAGAAATCTGTAGGAGGAAAAATTAGTCCCAGTAAGGATGTCATTGAGAGATAATAAAATCTTGATTAAAATGAAGTGGGCACATTTGAGATATAGACTTTAAGCCACTTTACTGTGCATTGATTTCAACAGACTGTGAGTTACATTTAAGTTGGAATTTCTTCAATTTGTGCATGCAGATCAGAGATTTGATATTCTTTAATTGTATTTCTGGGGTAAGGTTAATTTCCTTTCTGGATTTTTACTCATATCCTTCCTATCTGCTGTATTTTCATGGTTTGTACAATCAGGAGCACAGATGGTGATTTTAATACAGATACGCTGTATAGCAAAATCTAATAAAACTACACATGCAGAATAGTGAGGTTTTCATAACAGATGTGTCCAGTCAAAATAAATCTAAAAATCTCAAAGTCTCTAAGTGACAATACGCAGACAAAGAATACAAAATTTCATTTGGAGAAGACTGTCTTTACTCAGAGGTAAATATATTAATGTAATTAGAAGAGGAAAATAAGTTTACAGTGCAAATAGCTGAATAATTCATTTTAACCTGAGTAGGATTTTTCAAACTTAATTGTATATCTTAGGCATGGATAGTTATCAGTTAAATGCTTATTTACTAAGAGCAATCACATAAAGCCCTAGAGACATATTATTTTATTTATATTCAGTGCCCAGGATACTAAAAATAATATGTTTCTGTGTCTAAACTTATACATCCATATGTGATTTTATACACAGAGGGGTGAGAGAGAGAGAGAGAGATACACACACACACACACACACACACACACACATATTAAAAGTATAGCACCTGTGTATATTTTGCCATATATAACATATTTATACACACACTGTGTATGAATATTTCAATAACTCATATGTTGTTGAAAACAATAAAGATCATAATGTTTCTGCCAAATCGATCCTCACCTCTGACCAACTGGAAATCAGTACCCGTAGTTCTAACAAACTCTAGGGCTCCGGTATCCTGGTAGTCAGCAGGAGTCAAATACGTACTATAATGTAACCATGTAATGGATATTTGTTATTGTTTTCCCATCGTGCTAGTCTGTAAAAAAAATCAAAAATAGTGTGACAAATGAAAAATAGCACGTTTTTGTTTACTTAGATAAGGGTTACTGAAGAAAACGTACTGGTAATCTTCTGTGAAAAATCTTGACACATTCTTTTTCATAACATCAACTGCAAAATAGCTTTAAATGACTCCTATTCCCTGTACAAAGTGTTGCCAGTACACCACAGAAATAAATGGTGCGTGCTTGAGACTACGTGCAACAGCACCAGATGGTTATTTACACAATAACACTTAATTTGGTTCAGAATTCATAATAAACTGCAGGAGACTAATATACCCTTTGCCTTATGACCAGCCTAGAGCGTTAGTGTATTATTACATGCAAAGTATAGAAATGACTGCTGATCCAGGTGCTTGGTGTTCAGAAGGAGCCAGGGCTCAGTGGCAGGTGTGATGGGAGGTCGCTTGCTGCAGCCAGGTGAGTGCCATAGCTGTGGCCTGCCCCTGGGCCACAGTGCCCTGTAAGGAATGGAAGTTCCTATGCAAGTCAGTAAAACACTGATGAGCCAGGACCTGTCAATAGTTATCACAAGCACAAATCACCAACATTAAAGATCACAATTGTGGGTAGTACTTCCATACCTTCAGGTTAAAATTATGAATCTATCACAGATTGAGAGCATCTCCGGTCATCCTGGCATGTTGTCATTCATTATTTGCTCTTTTGGTGGCATGAAAGCAGAGCCTGAAAGTGATAGCCACCATAAAAACAGGATTGCAGAGAGCAGTGCCTACGTCAACATAATAAAAATAAAATAATCAAGACATACCAGAAGCTGCAGTAGCAAGATGGTTTAGTTTTCTTTGCAGAAATTGAAGCACAGAAGGTAAAAAAACTCAACAGAACTGTAACTGAGGGCTGGAGCTCAGTTTGCTACCTCCTCCTTTTTCCATGAGGTAAAGACCCCCTGAATTTTTGTCTTTTACAGTGCTCCTCCAACCAGCTTTAAAAGTGTTGCTGTAAATCTGAATGTATGTTCTCTTGAAGAGCTTGCTAACAAATGCTGGGTCTTCTTACTAATGACACTTCTTGGCCATTAAAAACTAGGAGTATAAAGATTCTACTTCAGTTTCCACTTCTTTAACTCCATACAGCACAAACATCCAAGATTAGCTTTCATTAGGCCTACCACTGTATAATGTCTAAGGGTTATAAAGAGGATGATTTCACATTAATGAGTGTTTCTGCACAGCAATGAAAGCTAAACAGCAATATTATTAAAAGGTCAACAATCTCAACAAGGCAGGAAAAGAAGAATTTATGATGTAAAACTGTTGAAAATATGCATTACTCATAACTCCTACAGGTTTTTTCTTTGAATAAAGTAGTGTATTTCTTGACATGTCAGGACATGTTTTAAAGGGTTCAATTGTGTAAAGTTTCTGAAAAGCTCACCACTTAAATAACAATAAAATACACTGGAATCCAGGCAAATATAAAATAAACTTAACTGAGGTTGTCACTCAGGCACGAACACTTGGTCTACAAGTGAATTTTCAGAGTGCTACAAAAGCTCTACTTGCAAATTTGTCTGACTTTTTTGTTTCAAGTAGCTGAATGGGAGAGAAGGCAAAAGTGCTAAGTTAAAAAAAAAAAGACACTGTTATGTTTTCTTTCTTCACCCAAAGTGAGCCCAAAGTGAATTATAAGTGCTGGAGCTTTCCTTCCTCACCTTCTGAAGATATTTTTTGCAATCTGAAAAAGCTTTTTTTCTTTTATTTTATTCTCTCAAGGTGTGGCTAATATTGATTATGATGCTGTGCAGTCCATAGTTACTTTAACTTCTACCTGTTATGAAAATAAAGCTTAAGTCCATATTTGTGCTTTTAATTATAACTAATTGCAAAGCTCAGAACCTGCAATGCTGAATGGAAACAGGCATTTCAGCACTAAAGCTTACTTCAGGGAGATTAATTTTTATCTATTGTTTTAAGACTCCCTATGGATTTATGAGAAATTTGGTTTATTGAGTCAGAATGTGCATTTGTGATGGCCTGAAGAGTACCTTACATTCACTCTCTCAAATGCTATATATGCAGCCAGTCATCAATCCTACGTGGTTCATTCAACCATGATACTGAAATGTATTGAGATTTTAGCAGCCACTCAGGGAAGAAAGATTCCTCCCACTGCAAGGCACAACCTTACTTTTCCACGGGTATTTATTAATTTTGTTTTGTAGAAGGGCAGTTCTAATGTTCTGCATTTGCTTGTTTGTTGGGGGAAAAAAATACAATTTTGTTTCTTGCCTCGATCTCTTCTTTATCCTTTCTCCCAAAGTCAGACACTTTGGTGCATGAGAAGCTATTTACATTATTAGACAAATTTGCAGATCTTTGACTTTCATCTACTATTGTTGAGTAAAGCATGTTGAAAAGCTGGCTGAGCCACAAACACCACATCTCCCTCTAGGTTTTCAGGAACACTTTGGTGGTCTTATCACTGTACCATGTCACTAGTACATGTTTCATCACTGCTATTCAAAAATGAGGCAAGCCCCCTATGTGGGTTTGTCTTTTGACCAATGTAGAAAATGAAGCCAATCAGAATTTATGACTCAATCACATTGATTGCTGGAAATAATTATAACATTGATCTTTATGACAGGCTAAGAAGGTCATCCTTAACGGATGACTAAACAGAGTTTGTTCAGTCGTGTTGATCAGTATACAAGTTTTTATTGGGATAAGGAGGTCTTGCAAGAGTTTAGATTGCAGATGTCAGGGTGGTACCTGCCAAAACCACCTAAGACAGTTGCACTGCTTTACGTATTGAAATACAGACAGGTCTTGTCTCAGTACACTGAGATCCTTTGTAGTGCTACAAGCGTGCCTCTTCAGGGCAGCAGCCAACACTTGATCGGTACCTCTGCTGCTCACGATGAGAGCTTGTGATCCTACTGCTGTCTTGCAGGGCCTGTGTTTACATCCACTTCTGTTCTACTTATTGGGACACCATGTAGCTTGGCACCTGCAAAGCTTCCTCTGGGTTCCTGCAAATAGTGACAGCATGATGTAACTTAGAAGTGGTTTCTTTCACACAAAATCTGAATTATTGTGCCAAAAGGTGCCATGTCGTGATTTTGGCTTTCCAGCCTGGTCTCTTACCTCATTCCAGTGTACAGATATTCAGGGACATGTGCCAGACTCAAATGTATGAATGTAGGGCTTTCCCCTTAGTTCTTTGGGATATAAGTTTTAGGAATGTTTGAAAACAGTACTGTTCAATTGGAATGTATTTAAAGCCTAGAAATGGCTAATCTTCTTATCAGAACAAATTAAAAATCTTAATAATTTATCTACTTTCAGACAACATTTAATTGCTCATTCAAAAAACTTGCCATTACACTGTTAAAACAGATTTCGATTCAGATCTTTTCATGCTAGTTTGACAACTCTTAAACCCTCACACCATAGCACCTATACAGAGTTCTTGTTCGTGATTTCCCAAGTTCTCTGTTGTGTAAGTTTACCAGTGATTTATTCAGTGATGTGAGTATGTGTGAAAACATACACAGGTAAGTGTATGCTATGCTGTGCTCTACTGGAATAGCTGTAATTAGGCAATCAAGAGGCTGCAAGTGATTCAAAGCAGTGAGGCAAGAAGAAGCATAAGTTAAAAAGTGGGGGGATGGAAAGACATTCAGACACCACTGTGACAATTACTTTTGCCTTTGATCTCTAAATTGCATTAACTTTGTAGACCAGAGGAATCTGCTAAGAAATTCCAAATCCCCAGTCGATTTTTCTCTGTACTTGTACAACATCTGTAACCTGTACTGGAGAATGTATTTCTGCACCAGTGGGTACCACAGGGCCTGGTGTCTCATCCTATATGAAACTGAGTTGAAGTAGAAACTTGTGACCAGCAGCTCCTGGGCACTTACTCCTGCTGTTTCTGTTATTCTGCTGATAAACTCAGACTGAGGGGATGGAAGTACAAGTGTCTTAAAGCACTGCAGCTAAATCCGTCACACCTCAACTGACAGAGTCATTAAAATTGCAGCAAAAGTGGAAACGATGCGGTGGGATTCTAATTAAATATTGAAAGTCCCCTTTGAACAAGATTATTAAAAGCTTCCTTTTATTAATGGAGAAATACAATTAAAATTATTATTTTGACACATCTGTGGTTTTTATGTGAGTCCTGTTCTTACAATTTATGGCAGGAATCCAGGTGATCCCACTGAATGAGATGCAGCCTTCCAAAACCCTCAGGAACACACAAAATCTCACAATATTGTCTTAGTTTGGTTAAAATATCCTCCCCCTCATACAAAGAGTTTCTTTTTATAACACCTACTTTTAATTCAGATTAAAAAAAAGATCAGTTTGTTTTTCCTGAAAAGGTTTTGCAACTGTCCATTCCCATAATATGTTTTCCTCCACCAAAGAACAAAAGAAATTATACAAGCTCCTGATAAAACGAAATGCTGATTACCATTAAATTTCTTTTCCAAATGTATGTATTAATTGTCAAGAAAATGTATGTGGATTTCTGGCCCTATAGCTAAAATAAAATACTAAGACTGACAAATTTATTATCCAATTGAAACAATTTTATTAAACCTATTGAAATATCTTTGAACTCTCTAACCAGTGGCTTCTGAAAGGCTGTGTTGTGCTTAACACAAATTAGAAATATAACTGATAAAGACTATATTTATGTTTATTAATCAGAATTTAAATTTCCATTGAAAGGGTAGGAAATCACCTCAATCTCTAAGTATCCTTTATTCTCCACGCTACACGTAATATTTGCCATAGAAAATTATAGACCTTGATTAAAGCTTAATACAAGCTGTCTCTTTCAAAATGAAAGCAAAGTCAGAAGGTGGACAAGGGGTCTGAATTATTTTCTCAGTGGACTGAAATCTGATATTTAACATTATTTTAATATGGGCTGTTATGATAGAATAATGGAGGAGGACACCCAAGTAGACAATTTCTCTGGTCTCTGAAAGACTTAAATAAGAGTTGGGTGTGAAACTGCCATAATCTAATCACAAAAGCTTTAGTTTAGCATAATATTCATGTAAAAAGAAATACTTTCCTGATAAGAATAGATGAAACAAAAAACCTTCTAGATCTGTCAGCTGTAGTAAAGTAAACCATAGTTATTGGTGAGTTTAATTTCCTGGGAAGTATTTGTTTCAATGTTGGGAAATCAAAGAAACAGCTCAGTGGTTCAAGGTAGGGTAGTTTATATAGAACAGGTTTGCAAAAGTTTTAAATAGTTGTCTGTCTTTAATGCCTTATATTTTTTAAGTGATTCAGGTTCTTACAGGGTTTACAGGACCATCTAACATCATATACGTGCGTTTAGAGCCTCAGTTATCAACAAAACATTATGCCTAATTTGTTCTAAAATTGTTTGAATCAATGATAAATACATTCAAAGTAGAAAATTTGAAATAACTAAAAATATATTCCTAAATATTAAAAAGAATCCTACAAAAAGAAACCTTTGTAAACTTTGTCCTTATATATTTATAATTAAATATCTTTATATCTCTACATACTGTAATAACTTATTCAATGGGAAGCAAAATTAAATCAAGATGATTACAGTAATTAGGACAATGAGTCTAGTGAGGAGACTGGAGAATAAATGTTGTGAGGAGCAGCTGAGGGAATTGGGGCTGTTTAGTCTGAGGAAGAGGAGATTGAGGGGAGATCTAGTTGCTCTTTACAACTACCTGAAAGGAGGTTGTAGAGAGGTGGGGGCTGACCTTTCCTCCCTAGTGACTAGTGATAAGACAAGAGAAAATTGCATCAAGTTACACCAGGGGACATTTAGATTTGATATTAGGCACTGGAACAATCTGCTCAGGGAAGTGGTGGAGTCTCCATCCCTGGAGGCATTTAAAAGATGATTGGATGTGGTGCTGAGGGACATGGTTTAGTGGTGGATGGCAGGTTAGGGTGATGGTTGGACTTGATGGTCTAAAGGGTTCCTTCCAACCAAGACAATTCTATAATTCTGTGATTGCATTTAAATGCTTTACTGGTGGATGGCTTTAAAAACAATTTAAGTTCCAAAAAGATTGAAGAAAAAGTCTGTAGAGAAGTTGATTATGCAGCTATTTTTAAAATTAGAGTAGGATTTTATTTAGCCTACACAGAAGCTTTTGAAAACATAGAACTATTACTTTTTCTCTGTACCATCCTGTGTACCAAACTCCATACTGTGTACAGTACTCTGTAGTGTATATGCACTGTGGGAATGGAAGTATGCATCCAGAAGGTGACTGGAATAGTTTTTCCTACCGTGCCTGAGAAGTGGGCAGGACCAGGTTAGTGTATAATACCATATTATAGACATGCTTTTTGTTTCATAACTTGACTTATTTCTTGAATTTCAACCTTTTGATGTTATTTATTTTGCTTAAATTTAACCATCATAATGGGACCCTCTAGTTTAAGATAATCATCTGTTTTCCCTTCAGTTAGGAAAAAGAAAAGCTATGTATGTCATTCATCCCATCTATTTCAGAAATAGAAGACCCATTGACAACGTTTTTCTCTCCGATGTTTATAGATCCGATAACCACTTTAATCTAAGTGTTCAGTGTTTTGGCTTTTCAGTTATCCTGCTCTGTGCCAGCCAGATAAGTTCAATATTTCCAGCTCAGCTATTGTAATTCTGCCTTAAGTCGCTGGGTGATACGACATGCTCAAGGCTGAAACTTAGCATTTTTGCCCTAAGTGGACTTTGCTCTGTGCTGGGGTCAGATATGGAGATCTCCCTTTTTACAGAACAGCAGCACTGGGAACAAGGCCTCGGGAGCCAAGATTTCAAACCAAATAAATCGTTATGCTTAGGAAACTTATGCAGAATACTATCATTGTAATATACACTATATGCTATACATTGATAGTAACAACAGCTTCCCCCTGAGGGTGTCAGAACACTTACAGGGAACAGTCAAAATTCTCTGATTCACCCCAAATCTTATCCGGTAACACTACCAGTAGTCATCTCAGACTTCCAAACCTTGAGCCCCCACTGAGCTTTCAACTACAAAATCATTCTTCCTGCCTAAAGTTACCATTCTTCCTTCCTGGAGCTGTCAGTCCTGCTTATCAACCAGATATCACCATGATTGATAACAGAAAAGTTAAAATTTAGTTCCTTTCCACCAACCTGGAGGGATTTCAACTTGATATTTGAACTGGGAAATATTGTCTTACATATTTATATCTTATATTTAAACCACATCTGACAAGCTGCTTGTGTTTTGAAGTTTTGTGTTGCTTTCTTAGTGGATTTAATGTTAATTCCATCAGGGAAATAAAGTAATTCAGGCTTATACTGACATGTCTGGTTGCAAAGCAGTGGTCATCTTTTGTTCAGCACCTGCAATGAGAAAAGCCCAAAAAAGCAACCAAGCTGTCATTCTCTTTGAACAAAGCCATAAGGATTTGAAGAATTCCGGTGCTTTGAGGGAAAGCCTTGGCAGTGAGCCAGTTACTGCTCCTAGGAAATCTAATTAAAGTTTTCCCATAGATGTACAAGCTATGTTTTTCAGGAATAAAGAGATGGGACCAAAGTTCTGTAAATATAGGACAGATTTTTGAATGGCATTAGACTGAATACACCAACAAATACATAATAAAACAGTGGATCTATATTAGGCAAATGTTGATCAAACAAGTGCAATAAATTTGCAGATGTTTTGCATTTTTGTTATAAGTATATTATGTATTAGTAATAAAGTTAATTATCTGAAGCCTGAAACTACGGTGAGGTAACAAGTAACAATTGGAAGTAGAGAACTGATGAGGTTTTAGCAGCAAGGGGTACCAAGTTGTTTAGTATTTTATATGTTTTGAAATGGATTCTGACCTCACATTTCTCAAATAATTTTAAATTCATTGTTATTTTGTAAAATACCATAAGTAAACATGTGGTAGGATTCCTTGCTTCATTTTATGTCTTGTGAGAGAATTGGCACTGTGAATAAATCTGTTGCATCTTCATGAATAGTGGCGTCTTCCAGTTTATTTTTATTCTGTCCAGTATGCCTAGTTCAAATATTTTGCAGCACACATTTTTTTGTCTGCTGACTTTTCCTTTCCTTTTTGGTTATCCTTCCCAGTTCGGTAGGTTTCACAACCGCAATGTAAATTTTTCATTTCTTTCATTTGTAGGTCTTAGTGCCCTACTACAGATAGTAATGACTGTTTATCTTGCTAAGTAGATGGAATTTATGCTGTTATTTACTGATTTATAATTTTGTGTGATCTTTATTCATTTAAGAAGCTATTTTCTTATTCTGTTGTCCTTTTTCACCAGCATGGGTGATTGTTATGGTTCTTTAACATCAGGTAGTTCTTCAGTTCTGGCTTGAGTACTGATATGCTGTAGATTTGGTCATTTATGGATATTAAGACCAGTTGTAATTTTGAGTCTGAATTCTTGAATCCTAACTTCATAAAACAAGTATGATTCAGTGATGTCTGGAAATAATGTACACAAATCCTCCTAAGATTTTAGAAGGAATTTATATTGGTAATGTAGTAGGGATGTTTGCCAGAACTGTAATTCAGAAATCTGGGCTTTGGGAAAGCTGAAGAGGTTTTAGAATTGAGACAAAAATCTCACAGTCATAAAGGGTTATGTTTGGAATGATTATTGATAGAGTGGGGCTTTAGAAATTATTCTACTTGTTTCTATGTAACCTTGAAATCCAGAAAACTTAATTGAGATAGACTAAAGTCCTTAAAACTTTCAGTGTTCTTTCTCCCTTGTCAGTCACAGAAACTGATTACAAAGTAAGAAGAATGTTGAACGCCAACATGCCTGTGAGAAGAGAACAAAATAAAGGAGTGTGGTTTAGGTCATGGGATATTTTTATGGACTTAAGCTATAAAATTTTACAAATCTCCAACTAAAAAATTAATAGTCTACTTCTTAATATTTTTAAATTCACATCTGCTACTTCATTTTTCCCAATTCAGAAGCAACTTTTCAGTTCAGCTGACTGAACTTGACATATTTAGAAGGGACCCAAACTTATACTTGCATCAGGAAGATATCATTAGAGTTAATTCTAGAGAGACTAGAATCTCTGCAATTTCACACTCATCTCAGGTTAGTCACGTGGAAATGTGTTGCTGTGATCCAGGTCAAATCTTACAAGTGTGCTAAATAGGACAAGAATGTCTGGGGTAGCAATTTAGAAAAGGAATCTAATCATGTGAGGTCCACAATCAGAAGTTCATAAGGAAAACATCTGTGATATATTTGATCATATCTTAGCAGGTATTATTTGGACTTTAATGTTCAGACTGATTGTCCAGTTTGGGGTTCAAAAGTGGTAAATATTACCTGTACTTTTATTTCTGCTCTTTTATTTTCTATTAATCTGTCTTTTAACTTTTTGTTTGTTTTTGTTTTAGCATGTATGGCTTAGTCCTCAAGAATGTTTTCCTTTATTTTTTCAAAAGTGGACTTAGCATGAAACTATTAAGAACTGCATCAAGAATTATTACCTTAGAGGGCTAAGGAGTATGTAGGTATTTGGAAAGCTGTCTGTAGGCATGTTTTGTGGTAAATATATTACATTGGATGTCATAAAAACATTAATATAAGAAATAGGTATTTCTCAAAAGTAACATTACTGGGTTTCATCAATATTCAATAATCATTTTCTTACTTAGGTCTGTGCTGTTATCACTGCCTGCTGTTGTTACGATGATTACAATTTTAGGAAGATTCAGTGACTGCCTAGGAAAAAAAATTAGTTATTTGTGTCTCACCAATATCATCGCCATCATCCATTCAGGGGTGTTTTCGCTGCCTCTGTAGAAAGTTACAGAAACTGTTCACTGATTAAATTAGCCTGTTTGCAAAGAATTTGCACATTATTGTATGCTCAAGTCAAATAAGAAATACGTAATGAACATAACCGTGACAGCAATTACAAATCTTTATTTCAGCAAATTGAAAAGTAAAAATTCATGTTTATTTGTAAGACCCGGGAGAGTTTCCGTGCTTCCTTAGCATTAATTCTGCCTTAATTTATTATTTATTAAGAACAAGTATGAAAGCAAGTTAACTGTGTGGATCTTCACAACTTAGATCTGTTAGATGACACCTACGCTAGAGCTGACTTCAAACTCCGTGTTGTTTGTGGTATATAGTTGGTCTGTATTCATTACAGTCATAAAACCATTGAAACAATAAGCTTTAACAATGATGTATTTTTGGCAAAGAAATCGTTCCCAAACATTCAAAATTCAACTGAATCTCCCACAACAATGATACACAGACACACAATAATGATATACTATGCCTTTCATTTTGAAGGGATAATTTAACTTTGTCTTAATATTTATGCATTTGTTTAATTGTTTATTGATTTAGAATGTGATGATCCTATGATATCTAAATACCATCACAGGCTAAGAAAAAATAAACTATTTTAGAATGTGTTGAAATGATAAAATTTTGTGGCACTGTCTGTATAATATTCTTATTGAGCTAAAGGACAGTTAAGGATTCATGTTAGACACATTAGGTGATAATTCAAAGTGAAGGTACAGTGAAGTCTGCATTTTAATGGATCAGTGAAGGATTATCATATGAAAATGCAGTTCTGTTGTTGACAGGCACTTAACCTGTGATTTTATGTGTTTTTCACATGATGTATAATTACTATCCATAAATTGTAATTTTAGAATGTATACATTGAAGTAACTCCTTCAATTTACCTGAAAGTCTCTTTTAGCACTAATTGATAATTTTGTTTGGTGAGAACCAAACTGTAACTTTTGCTGTACCACAAAAGAAGTGAGTGCTGCTATTCAGGAAAAAAAAAGTTACTAAATTGCCAATTACAGTGTACAAAAGGAATCTATGCTAATGAGATTATAAAGACAATTCTCTTACTTAAGCAAAGTGTTTTAAAGCTCAGTGTATTTGTACAACTCAAAAAGACATTGACTGTCTCAATTTTAATTCTTACTCTTATATTTTCCTGTAATTGCTTTGTGGGAAACATTTCTCTCAAGTCTTGGTCTTGGCACTGAACTCAATCACACTAGTTTCACAAGGGCTGTATCTTGGAATTTAGTGAGCAGTGAATCAATCTGACTCATTTCACAACAGTTTTTTGAAATTTATATTAAGGAACAGTTGTTTAAATTGGTGTTTGCTTGAGATCTCAAATGGTGATCAGAGCTGATTCAAATGGTCTTTACAACCAGAACTGAAGCATAAGTTAGAATACACATTTAAAAAA
Organism: Hypotaenidia okinawae; assembly: GCA_027925045.1. NCBI lineage: Eukaryota > Metazoa > Chordata > Aves > Gruiformes > Rallidae > Hypotaenidia > Hypotaenidia okinawae. Next base: position 20,209,385 of record BSDF01000001.1, on the reverse strand, counting down.
AATTTTTAAAAGTGCTAAAATATTTAGGTCAAAGTAAACATATCTTTTAATGTAAATTATATTATATGTCCTAGAAAATCTTGGCTGCTGTACATGCCTATGAGGTAGTACTACCTTGAATCTTTCCTCCCACCCCATACTTTTGTATTCTGTGACAAGACAGGGGTTTAGGGTGTTTCTGACTCAGGATTTGTGCAGACACAATGCAGTGATAGAAACCTCAAAATTTATACCAGCTTTCCAAAAACTGCAACTGTACAGTCTACCAGTGCTCTATTGAGTTTAATACATTATTTTATCCATTGAGTAAATCATTTTTTATTACTTTATCATGAAAGCAGAACTTTACAGAGAGATTTAATGGTCCAATTTATAAAAATAAATGTTTTATATTGGCCAGATCTTTCAACTTGTTGTAGTGTACCATGTAAAATTTTTTTGGACCTAAATCTTTCCATCATGTGTACTGTCTGAGAGTTAGGCACAAAGGACGATAGATAAAACAAGACATTGTTGACTATCCTGTCATTTATAGGTTCCTTTGTATCCTTAATGGCCTTTAGTAATTGTTAATATGTTTGTGTTTTAAACATCTCTCCATTTGCAAATGCTACAAAAGGCCAATATAGGATTGAAGTGTTACTAGATTTAGAAATTGTCTGCTTGGTAGTTTTTGGGTGTTTTATGTATATTGACCACTCAATTTCTTCTCTTTTTTTTTTTCAGATTGTAGCTTTGCGTGAACAAAATGCACACATTCAAAGGAAAATGGCAGCTGGTGAAGGGCCTGCTGAATCAGAGCATATTGAAGGAATGGAGCCAGGGCAAAAGGTTCATGAAAAGGTATAAAATGGTAGTTTCCATTGGATCACACAATCCATGTAAGAAATAATCAGGCGTAAGATTTTGGTTATGTCAGTATTTTATGGGACTTCCCTTGAGAACATTGCCTGCCTACTGAAAGTAGTATCAAAAACTGAGCTTGTTCACATGGAAAGGTCCTTGCTGTTTGATAGGGGGTTGAGTTAGACCCACAGCTTACAACAAACTTTTCTTGGAATTTTTTGCATAATGAACAACTAAGGATGCTATATCCTGCTGAGTGATCCTTTGTATCACGTATGGAAGAGCAAGGTGTAGTGGCATGTATATTCCTAAACTGCTGACAAAATAGTCCATAAGAGGAGGACAGAGAAAGAGGATCTTAGAAAAAATATAGTTTAAGAGGACCTCAGGAACAGTAATTTTCCTCTGTGCTACATATAGAATACTCTTCAAAATCATATCTGTGTTCATATAGAGAAAACAGAGAAGCCTTTTATTTACTTAGCACTCTATCAATAGAAAATAGGTATATAAAATTCAAGTGAAGTTATTTCCTGCTTAAGGCTGAAAGACAAAAAAAAATTAAAGAATATTTGTAGAAACAAGGTTTTCTTCAACGTCTTTATTTTCCAGATCCATAAAATACAAGTTGCATATCTTCCTCTCTTGCTTTACAGTTATTAAATTGAAGTGTAAGCATAGCATAACATTTGCCAGACAGCTGGAATGAGTGGAGCTGCTGCTTGAATCTCTAATTGTGTGGTTTTGTCTAATGGCATGATGAACAGTGGCATAAATCATACTTATAAAAAATTACACTTATTAGTTATTTTATAGGCAATACAGTTTACAGGGACACACTTGCACTACAAGCATTAATGTTTCATGCTCGGCATTTACTTTATGTGTTTGTTTTTCTTTGAATGATGTGTGTGGTTGAGAAACAGAACAGTAAATAAATATTGTTTGGCTACTTTCCTCTTCCTTGCAAAATATTATTTTTTGACACATCTGTGAAATTCTGTTAAAACAGTGAGCATCCCACTCACTTGTGCTTTTAAATACAACTACACTTCTTAGCCTAAAATCATTAATTTCCCACTTACTTTGCAAGCTGTGTCTTCTTATTTGAGCCAATGGCCTCATTACTTACAAGCGGAACTAAGTGGAATTAAGAATATCCTTTAAAGAATCTGCATATTTAAACATTACTGAACAAGGAACAGAAGCCATTGTAACACATTATTATAATTTTATGTCAAGAGTTTCTAGAAAATTAAATCTAGAAAACTTGTGTACTTCATAATCAAAACAATTTAAGCTGGTCCGGTTAAGATGAATTAAAAGCTTATGCTTACTAATCTTTGTTCCTTATAATAATGAAAGCATATTAGATAGGAAGTTAGCAGGAGGTAATACTGATGCCAGATCAAGCAATGTCTACTCCACACACTCTGCACTAACTGCTCGCTACCTTTCTACTATTACTTTAGTGCCCACCATCAATTCCTCCTTAGTTTGTGAAGAGGTCTCCACTTTGTAAAGTCCAGAATCTAAGCATTCATTTAGCAATGATCCTTCAACTTCAACAGTACGTTCAGTTTCAGTCAGCCTAAGTAGATCCTACATTTTAATTTTCCACTTTGTAGCTGATAGTCGCGACAATTATAAAGGCAAAACATTAATGATTTCCTTGGACTTCCCAGGAGATACACACATGGTAAGGTCTATACAGATATCGAAGTAGATCTTGCCTAAGTTCCCACAACAGGTAGTCCCAAATCACTGTAGTATGTTAAAGGATGCCTCAGGTAAAATTTACCTACAGTAGGAATTAGCCAGCATGACTAACATGGAAAGCATGAAAACTGAACCATTTTCTGAGACTGGTCAAAGCTTAAGATCTGTTCTGAAGCTGGAATAACTTGTCATGTATTTAGAAAAAAGATGTCAACACAGATTTCAGCTCATTTGTAATGTCAGGACTGAATGATAACTATACTCTTGCAGGCAGGAGAAAGAGAATCAGACTGCATTGTATAGCAAAACAGAAATATTTTGAATTACTGCAAGGCTTAGAAATTCTTAAATACTTTTAAGCTACTTCCTCCCAACAGGATTTAAAAAACATTTCAAGAGCTTTTCTGGGTTACTTAGATTTTCAAAAAAATTTGGGAAAATGAAACATTGCCATAGAACTGAAAAGTTAATGCCGTGCCAATAATTAAAATAGTATGACCAAAGTTACATCATTTTATCTACACTGGCGGCAACATTATGAAAAAACTAATAGTGAAATAACGACTCCAGAACCTAAAAATCAAAGAATGATAAAATGAGAGTTTTTTCCAAGAAGTAGTTTGTGTATATATTTTTTCTTATTAATCATGACAGACTGTTATCAGAAAAGAAAACTAATTGTCAAATAGAAAAGAAACATCTCAAAATAAAATACGGGTAAAATGAAAATAATTAGGTGTATTAGCTATGAATATTTATTACTTCACACAAAAAAAAAAGAGTAAAAATTCTAGGAGAAAGAGGGAATGGCTTTTAATTATGATTTAACGAAACTCCAATCTTAGTAAGACATATGCTGTAGGAAAGTATTAGGGATCTGGACATTGAATCATCCTGATTTAAACCAAACCAAAACATAAAAAAACCCCAACAATAAGCTTATTTGGTCTAGCTTTTTGTGCCTGGAACAGACTGCAGATTGGACCGTGAGTTGCTTTCATTGGCAAGTAGAAAGAAGCTGGGCAGGTAGGAGCTCTGCAGTGTCACAGACAGTGAAGAAGCAGCTTGCTATTTGGAATGGGATAGCTTATGTGCACCTCTTCTCAATGCTGATGGTTTCCCATCTGGAAGAGTCAACAATAACAATGGATGAGACTCTTGTGAAAGTGTGAGCCGGTTCTATTGACTACACCTGATGTACCTCTGAGGAAACTTGAATGTGAGGTGTTAGTAATGGATAGCCAAAGTTCATCTGCAGGATGTTATTTAGCCTAAGCAAACCCAAAATGACCACGAAGCTTTGAGACAAGAAGGGTTGGCATTCTCATCAGATCTTGTGTCCTTGATAACCTTCATAGCTCAAAACAATAGATACATTCTGGAGATGTAGTGTGCAGGTGGTGTTGCCAAGTGATCTCTGGTTTTCTCAGCTCAGAAGCTGATGGGCATATCATGTAAACTCTGGAGTGTCTTTGACCATTGGATCTCTACTTTAGTGAGAAAGGTTTAAAAAAAGGAACCCCACAGATGCATTTGACCACAACCCTTAGGTTGGAAGTATATAGAAAGGATGCTGTCATCCAGTAGATAATACTTAGTACAAAAAACTTGTGATCTATTCAGATAATGTTCTACTATAATTCAAAAGGAGGGGGATGAAAGTGTTTTATAGACAGCAAACAGATTTTTTCAGACAGCAGGACCTACACTGAAGATAGCTTAGTTTGATGTGATTGCCAGTGTCAGAGGACGAATCCTAATCCCAGTAGGAATAAATTTCATCTCTTGGTATGGAAAGAGCTCTCTTGTAAAACATTATCGTTATTTTTTAAGATACGTACAAGTTACAGGAAAGCTGGAATGAACAAACATAGCACCTATATAAATGGGAAACAGGTTTGTAATAATTCTGTAGAAATGGATCTGTGTATTAACAGGGATGATAAAAATATCATGGATCAGCAATATGAAGGCAAATGCCCTGACAGGATAGCTCAACATGACTAGAACCTGCAGGGCTTGTTAAATATCCCTGGGCCTTCCTTGGCACTGGTAAGTCTTCAGCTGAGGTCTCGCACTCAGCTTTGGGTCTGACACTTGAAGAAAGACGTGAACTATTTTGAGAGTTCAGAAAATAGCTATAAAACCAATCAGAAATTTAGAGAATGTAACCTGTGAGAAGAATTTTCAAAGTGTAGGCTAAAAGCCCAGAAAATAAAAGGTTAATGGACAGAGAATTATTATCTTCAAATATATAAAGTGTATCTTCAGATATAAAGGGACTTGGTCAAGGAGTTTTGATAACTGGAAACTTTTAAGGATCATTAGGAGAAATGACCTACATCTGAGACAGGATACAGTGCTGAGAGGGTGGAGGTCTTGCTAGCTACCTCCGTAATTCTATACTATAGGGCAGCCAGAGCACTGTGTTAAACTCTATATTCTCAAGCACTGTCCTCTGATTGAAGCACCAAAGCTTCCAACAGTAATATATTAATTCCCAATAAAAGTGGTAATATATCCAGTAATTGCTACAGAACTTCAAGTGACTACAAAAGCAGTTTTATGAGATGATAAAACAAGTCATATGTGCTTCTCATTGACAGCTACACAGCCAGTCCTCCTGTGTGAAGGCTAAGGGGAACTTTAAAATAGAGAAAGCAGACAATATTCCAATGACAAAACTAATGAAACAAAATGAAGTGCTAAATGCAAGAAACAATTAATGGTTATGTAAAGTAATCTAAGACAACGCAAAACACCAGACGGCCATTTTGCCATGTATCAGTGTAACTTTTTCAATGTAAAATAATGAAATCTTATTAAATTAAACCTGTATCATTAACTGATGACACAGTTAATGTAGCACTTCTCAGTTCAAATCTGTGAGATGTTTTAGAGCAAATCTTTCAAAACAAATATTTGGGATTATTTCTATGCAAGGGGTTCTACTTTGTTATGTGTAGTAATGTATCAGAAACATTTTTTTCAGTACTATCTGAAGTCAATTTGAATAGATTTATTCTTCATATTATGAACCAAATACACATCTCTATATAGAGAGATATTTTACATTATCGTTATAAAATCCACATATATTCTTATGGAACTTTATCACTTTTCTTTTTCCCCCAGAAAAAACGATTATACAAAGGCTAACACTTAGGGTTTAGTTTTGGTTTTTGGTTTTGTTTTCTTTTTAATGAGAAAAATATACGTATCAGAAACCAACATCAGGTAATTTGCCCATCGAAATCATAACCCATTGTGCTGTTTCCTGAGTACTTTTTAGTCAGTATGATTCACTCTGTTTTTATCAAAAAGCAATATAAAGGACCTTGTAAATGTATGAAGTAATTAGTTACTTGAGGAATCCAAGGTCTTTACTTTTCTTTGCCATTTGGTACTATCAATAGTCTTCATCCATCTCCAACTAATGGTAAGGATGAGACTGGAGGAAAGAAATATTTTTCTAAAATGTTTGAAGGCTAATTTGTCAAGATACGCCAAATATAAGATTTTCCTTACCAAAATAGTTAGTACATTTAAAGACAAATTGGGATGTCTGAACCGTGGCTGAATGTCATGCACTGTCTACCATATGTAACTGAAGCAAAAAATAGGATTGAGTGTCAGATGCTGATAGGAGGCACAGCACGCTTTCATTGCTTGGTGTAAACTGTGTCGTTTTGAAGTGGTCCTTGCTGGACTCCCAAAAATAAGATACTGAGAAAAAGTATTTTATTTTCAAGTAAAGTCATTCTTTCATGCTGATGCTTATTTCAGCTTCCATAAGAGCCATAGATATTGAATTATTCAATAAAATGGATTTTTTTCAGAAATGTTCATATGCAAATTGGGAAGGATCAAAGTTGCTTTGGAAAACATTTGATCTTCTGATGTTTGTATACCTTAAATGTCCACCATTAAAGGATCACCTTCAGATATAATGAGCTCTTTCCTTGATGATTCAAAATTCGTTGCCTATTTCTGGCCCATATTGAAGAATATTCCACAGTAGGCTCCATGCCACATCTTTTAATTCAAACGCATAACAAATCATTGCTATAATTCTTCTGAAGTTAATGGAGTTTTATCAGAAATGAATTGGCCTGGGGAATTACTATTTTTATTCTCAAAGATGCCATGTATGCAAAGGAGGGTTGCTGCTTGACAAAGCACTTGAGCACAGATTTCTGTTACGCTGAAGACATGAAAGCTAAGCATTTAAGTGCAGTGTAAATCAGGGTGTTTCTCATTGGCAGCACACTCTTTCTATATTTAAACTTTCTTGCTGACATTTGTAGCTGCAGCTTGTAAACACTAGTAAAACAAAAAGCCTATTTGTCCTTATTTAGTGCCTTAATTTTATTTTTTTAAATCTTTCATATATCACTATGATATCTATAACCTGCTAATAAGGGAACTCTTCCTCCTTCCAAAACACATAACTGTACCATTAAATCTCATTATAATTTTGTTGTTTTACCAACTTTTTATAACAGGTATACCACACTGGTCCTACCCAGAGTAAGGGAAGTTTTGTAAGCATAGTATTTCCTTTCCCCACAGACTAATAAACTAGAATATTTTAGGTACACGGAAACAGAGACCCATGGCAGGACAGATAAAACAGTCAGATAGTCCTGGTGCAGCAAAAACCTTTTTTTTCTTAAATAAATAATGTTATGTTTTGTGAGGAACTCAGAGCCATATATAATTACTTTTTGCATGCATGATACATAATATACCTCAAGCAGTTAACATTCAGCTTATTTAAGAATCATTTTTTTTCCTTCTTACTCATAACACTAACATATTCCGATAATTAAATGAAATGCCTGTGGTTTATAAATACTAAAATCTGTTAAAACATTGACAGCAATTATAGATATTGTGTCCTGTGGGAGTAAAAGCTGTTTTGCCACAGCAAACAGTGGACTAAAATCTTCAGAGTGCAGATCAAATAAAATTAAAGGGAAATAATATAAGTAAAAGGTCTCTCAGTGTGGTGAGTCATCAGAATCTATTATATTTTTAGATTTTCTGATTACTTTGAATGATCAGTAGAAAAATACAGAGGAAGGCTTCCCCGTTCAGTTTTTTCTTGTTAATTAATGCACTCCTTTGTTTTGAATGAATAGATTAAAAAAATCCTTCCCTTTAACTGGAAGCATAGTGGGATGGCAGAGAATGGCGTGAAGGCAGGACATGTTGAACCCGCATCAGAAACACTAGTTTAAAAGTAAGGATTGAACACCATCCATCAAAGGGGTGTGTGTACCTTAGAGAATGTTTCCTGTAAGGACCTTTTGTTTTGCTGTTTACAGAATGGCAATCAAAATTCACAATGTATAAAAAAAAAATAGGGGGAAGACATCATCCTTGCCCCACAACATTCACATTCTGTATTAGAGAAATTACACACTTCAGTCACAAAATACATTTGATAACCAGATGAAGGGTTTGTTTCTAACCAGGACAGATATCTTTCTGGCTTTCTAATCGTCTCTTTCTGTATTGATAAAGCTAATTAAAGAAGCATGTGTTGAGGGAGGACTTAATGGAGATGGACAGCTTGACACACCTGGGGAGGCGAGGAGTTTTTAGTGAAAGGAAAAACAGGTGGGCTACATGAATCTAAAGAGTAAGTATGGGAGAGTATGTAACATTCTCTCTGGAAGAGTCTAGGCAAATGTTTTGTAAGTAACGGTCTGCTTTATATAGTTGAGTATGTCTGTATGAGTATGAATTCTTAGTACCCAACATTATAGCATAGGGATTTTATTCCACTGAAAAACTACATAATCGTGCATTATTTACACGATAAATCAATATACTTCCCAGATAGGTCTTTAATTTTTCAGGAAATCATCTCTTGGTCTGTTTCATATAAATTAGTTTGCTTTAAGTGATAAAAGCTTATTTTCATTTTCACCTAATAAAACCCCCCGTATCCTTCTACATACCAGGCTTGCTAAGACACAGCTTTAAAAGTCTCATTACCTTTGCAGGGGAATTTTATGCTTCAAGCACTGTGCTGGCTGACAGCATTGGCTGACTAACCTTTGATGGCTGATTTAGTGGAAGGCCTTGCCAGGCCAGTCATTTCTAGTAGTCAGATGGTGAGACTACTAAGAAAAAGGAGTTAGTCAAGGCAAATAAATGGGGGTGAGGTTTGAATGTATTTAGGGCAACTAGGTAGAATGAACTGATTTCTGTCTCTTGTGTAAGATCTGAGAAACTCTTGTAATAGTGTCAAAGAGAAATAGGCAGGTATTCTGGTAGAGGCCAGAAACAAGAAGAAAAGTGTCCACCAATCAAGTAAACTTTTTTTCTTTTTTTTTTTCCCCTCTACCCCATTTTGCAAAATGAGTAAAGTCTGATGGGTGATTGCAGGCATCAGATAGAAGAGTAAGGGCTGAAAGCTGATCAGGAAGCAGAGATATTCTAGTAGTAATAAAAGCTGCAGTCTTTTGATGGCTTGGTAGAAAGAGTAAGAACGTGAGGATGTTTGGAGAGAAAAGTGTTGGAGAAGGCAATTTTTTTATCAGTATTGGGGTGGGGAAGCCATATGTCACTATTGGGGTTCCCCAGGGCTCCATTTTAGGTCCAGTTCTTTTTAACATTTTCATAAATTTAACATTTTTGTAAATGACCTAGACACAGGACTAGAGGGTGTCTTAAATAAGTTTGCAGATGACACCAAATTGAGAGGAGCTGTTGACTCCTTTGAGGGTGGAGAATAATTGCAGAGAGACCTGGACAGACTAGAGAGCTGGGTAATCACCAACAGCATGAAGTTTAACAAGGGCAAGGGCCAGATTCTGCACCTGGGAAGGGGCAGCCCTGGCTGCACATACAGACTGGGGGATGAGATGCTGGAGGCCAGCCATGCTGAGAGGGGTTTGGGGGTCTTGGTCAACAGCAAGTTAAACATAAGCCAGCAGTGTGCCCAGGCAGCCAGAAGGGCCAACTGTACCCTGGGGTGTATCAAGCACGGCATGGCCAGCTGGTCCACAGAGGGGATTGTCCTGCTCTATGCTGCACTGGTGCAGCCTCACTTTGAGTACTGGGTGCATTTTGTGGCACCATGGTGCCACAAGAGGGACACAAAACTATTGGAGAGCATCCAGAGGAGGACAATGAGGATGGTGAAGGGTCTGGAGGGAAAGGCTTTCAAGGAGAGGCTGAAGTCCCTTGGTTTGTTCAGCCTGGAGAAGAAGAGGTTAAGGGGAGACTTCATCACAGTGTATGGCTTCATGATGTGGGGGAGTGAAGCAGCAGGTGCCAATCTCCTCTCTTTGGTGACCAGTGATAGAACCTGAGGGAACAGCATGAAGCTGCGACACGGGTGGTGTAGGTTGGATATTGGGAGCAGGTTCTTTCCTGAGAAGGTGGTCGGGCACTGGAACAGGCTGCACAGGGAACTGGTCACAGCACCAAGCTTGGCTGAGTTCAAGAAGTGTCTGGACGATGCACTCAGTCCCGTGCTCTGACTTCTCTGGCCCTGTGTGGAGCCAGGAGTTGGTCTCGATGATCCTTATTGGGTCCCTTCCACCTTAGGATATTCTGTGCTTCTATGTCAGGTGAGAGAAGGTTTGCTTTGATAACTGCATAGAGGTTGGAAAAAATTGAAAGTAACTGAAGGGAACACCTCTAATGATTGAGATGACTGCCTGACACAGCCCAAAAGATGTGGAACAGACTAAAGAAGCAGCATAGTCTTCAAAGAGAAAGAGGCAACAAACGACTTAGAAATTACTGTGACAGCTTAGATGTAATGCTCTTGTTTCTGGTACAGCTTTTCACATTTGGTTTTGTTTGCTGATTATATGGATGATGATCATACTGCTTTTCCTTATTTAGCTGTCACTTGTGTGGGATTATCACATAGCTGTGTATCTGGTACTTTATTTCAAAACTTTTGCATGAGGCATTTGAATGGAATATGTGTGGAAGAACTCTATGATAGAGAACCTCTTCTGGTAACTTGTTTTTAATTTATTCTTACATCTCAAACAGCATCAGTAAATGTTACTTTCTGCAGCATTTAATTTTATTCTTTCATAAAGTCATGTGACCTTTATAATTTCGTTTCCTTTGGTCATTAGCTTACTACTTTTTTAGTATTTCTATCCTGCAGAATACAAACAAGTTTATTTGACCTGAGAAAATAGACAGTATTTCTGTCTCTCTCCTTATGATCTGGCTATCATGCTTCAAAGGTAAACCCATGAGATAGTCTTTTTTCCTTTTCTCTACGCTCTGAGGTTAAATTCTAGCACAAAATATGTTATTAATTACTGGTTGATAGTATTTAGGCCAAACATATCTGTGCCAGATGCTGTACAGCTTAAGAGAAGATATGACTTGAATATGCTTTTTACTGTTCTTGTGGTGTGCCTTTACAAAATGAGGTCTCTGCTTTTTTTGTCACATAGGTAGTTCACTGTGAGGTTATTTCTACAGAATAAAGAGTGGAGAAGAACTTTGCAATCAATATCATGGGACAATTTTACAATTTCTTTGCTAACTGTTGTAGTCTTGAGTCCTTACCTTTTTTTTTCCCCTTTTTTAAGTTAAGGATACTTCCACTTCAGTATTATTGCTCAGGTTTAATTGAAAGAGTGCTATTGAATGGGTTAATAGAGGCTACAATATTCTGGGTTGATTTTGTTTTACACTTTCTGCTCGTGTTCCTTCTAGCATTGTTCTTGCTTTTTACTAGTAAACCAGTCTGCAGCTGGACTTCCTATTATTTCATGGTAGAGAGAATAGGAGAGAGAACCAATGATCTAGGGGAGATTTATTTTTACATGTAATGGTCCAATTTGCTGTCCTTCTCCCTGCTGACACCCCTATGCAAGCAGCAGATTGCCTTACTGCTGTGCTTTTTGAATCTTGAAAGAAAGAAAATCTGATACCAAGGATGTTGGTTTCCTTTTCATACTGTTCAGCCGTAGGGAACATGAACATTTATTTCCCTCCTCCATTTCCACAGACCATAAGCAATTCAAAGACCTTTTTCCCCCAGACATTTCTTGTGTAACCTGTATTGCCCTTTATGGCACTCAGTCCTACAAGATATTTTTTAAACTTTGATTTCCTCTGTGGTATGACACCTCTGTTGTAGTTAATACCACTGGCAGCAAATTTACTTGATTTTATAATCTCCTTTCAGTTTCTCTTCCTAGCTTGTTTCACTCTATTTGGTCAACTGTAAAAGCTTTCTTTATGAAGTAAGAGTATCTCAGAAACCCTTGGTATGGACTGTGATTCCTCAGTTATTTATCTGGTAT